>JAWNMW010000257.1:3617500-5032500 GCA_035043565.1 Drosophila robusta | reverse complement strand
TCTGTGTGTGTGTGTGCGTATGTGTGAGTGTGCGTGTGGGGTGGGGAGTGTGCCTGGGCCTTATTTGTCTGATATTTCACTTGTCAATGCCTTTGGCCGACTCACGCCCACCCACTCACGACTCACGCAGCGCGTGTCACGACTTCTGCTGTCATCGAAAGTGTTATCGATATGCGATCACTGAACTTTCGATTGCACCGCATCGATTTCATAAATGGAACTTTCCCAAATTATCTGTTGTATTCAAAGTATACACCTAATTCCCTTCTTACACGATAGATACGTTCCCAAAAAATCGTGTAAAATAATATATTGGCTATATGGAAAAATAGTAGACTGGTTCCACACCTCAAAATGAACTAAAAGTACAATAAACAATATTTACTATATTTATATTTCTTGGTAGAGTTCATTTGACAATTTATTTGCCATGTTTACACATTTAAAGCATTTAAATATATTATTAAAATCAATTAAAGAACATACAAAAATATACAAAACGAATTCATTGGATATTGAAACATCGTGATAAAATAAAAAAATGCGTGTGAAAAAAGAAGAATTTTAACTTTTACTTCGAATTATTTAAAAACTGAGAAGAAGAGAATTCGGAGTACTTAATCATTTGGATTGTTCGATTTATATATATTTAACATACAATTTTTTTAGCTAAGAATTTTATTAAATTTTTCGCTTATTTTAACTTGTTTATCTCAAGCTTACTATTATGTTAATACGGTATTTAATATATTAGATGCTCTGCGGGGACCAAATAAACAATATTACATCCGTTTATTTTGAGCTATCAGTATTTCTATTTGCTTAGATAGTAATTAAAATATAATAAGCAATAAGGAATTATTGTGATTCTACTTAATTTATTGATATTTTATAAACCAACAAAGATAAACTATTTTTATCAAATTTGTTTAGCTCTAACAAATTTGCTTAAAATTATATTTCATAATTGTTTTTTTAATGTTTTTTTTTGGTTGTACCCTATACGATTTATTAATTATTTTGTTGCTTTGCTTTGTAAATTTTTGTATAAGAAAATATTAAAAGCGTTCTTGTTATTATTTAATGTTCAGCTTAATTGCTGTTATTTTCAAAGGACTCTAGCCGATATATACAGCAATTTATATAGGGACTGTCAGATAATTTACTGTTCATTTGAGGTAAAACAGTCAACGGGTTTTCAAAGCATTTTCTCGTTAGCATATATTTTAATAAATTTCTTTTTTGTCGTTTTTGAGGCAGAGACAAGCAAAAGTGGCGAGGGGCAAATTGTTGTGCCCCAAGCTCTAATCTGGGCAAACTCGGGCACAGCTGCTCCAATTCCTCATATCAGGCTGGCAATCTGCGTGCTGCACATTCAACTGATTTCGCTGTGGGAGAAATACCGTTGGCCCCAAAGCTGCTGCTGCTTTGCCTTTAATGCTGCTGGCAGTGGCTCACCTTCGGCTCCATTTGTTATAGCCGTGGCGAACGCCAACAAATGTCAGTTATCAAAAATCGCTGGAGCAAACAAACAAGTAGCAAGAAAATGTTGGCCAAATGTGCATGATAAGGTCGGCACCACGCCCAGCCCACGGTCGGACTGGTGGGGGTGGGGCGGGGGGACGGGGCATCGATGGCAACAACAACAGCAGCGAAACAAAAGCCGCGACGCGCCATAAACTTTGGGCTCTGGCGACGCGAACACGAAGCAAACACAAAGGATGTGAGTCCAGGCAGGAGTCAAGTGCCTGGCGCCGCCCCCCAGTCACGAGCGGAGCAAACAGCGGGGCCAACGTCAGCCCACCGGCTGTGGCAGGAGCAGCACCAGGACCAGAGCCACAGCCACAGCAGGACGACTACGCCTGCGACTGCGACTACGACTACGAATATGGCGACGAGGACACTTGGCGATCGCAGCGCTCAGATATGCAAACACACGCGCGCAGAGTGCCCTCAACCGACCCCGCCCCCGCCCGCCCACGCCCCCGTTCCATGCGGCGCCCGCCACCACCTCACAGAGGCGGCAACGGCAACAACAATAATAAGGACGACAAAAGCAACTGCGACTACGCAACAATCAGAAAGCGCTGCAACAACAGCCCAAAAGTAGTCGGCATTGCATACCCTACAAAAAGAGAACTTCTTTTTAATACATTCACATATCTAAATTTTTCTTTATATCTTCAACATATCTTCCTCAAGTTGTTTTAGAGTACAGAATGAAACCCTTTGAATAAATACAATATTTTCAATTTCTCATTGAGGGATGAATTTGCCATATCTTTAAAAAGTTGTTTTAGTATACAAATATACATTTAAAGTCATTTCGAGGGATCAAGTTGTCATATCTTTAAAAAGTAATTTTAGAGTTCCAATTAAATAAAAATATATATTAATTTTAAAACTAATTTTGGGTATAGATGGGATTACTGTGCACAGTATTCAAATATAAACTGCTTACAGACGTTCCCGCGTCAGTTAAGGTGTTAAGACTGGGCGTGGCAAATCTATTTAATCGATACATCGAATTTTGCAGACAGATTACTGATGAGCTTCTCTAACGATAAAATATAGAATATATATGTACATCTTGGAGGTAGGTAAGCCTCGAAAATAAGGTCACCAAATTCGACAGATGATAATAATTTTCGTTTTTTTTGTTTTTTAATTTTGTTAACTAAATACAAATATTGATGTTAGATTCAGAATACATACACTTTTGTCGGAATCCGCTGCACATGCACAGTCGTGCAGGCCCGCTTTGGCAGCTTTGCTTGCAGGGTATCCGAGGCCAAATCAAAGCCAAGCTAACATTTGCGAGCGTTGTCGCCGTGTGGGCGGTGCGCAAGTGCCACGCCTTGTGCAGCGTTGAATGCTTGGCGCCACAAGAGCTGCAACAACAATGACAGGCACAGCAACAACAACAACGACAACAATAAGCTGCTGTTGTGTGTCACTTTTGCTTGTTTGTTGCGGAAAAATACTTTTTCCTGAGAGTTGAGCTCCGTTCTTGGCTTCGTGTGCGAGCTGCACAGTACGTGTGTGCGAGTGTGTGTGTGTGTGTGTGTGTGTTGCCATTGCATTGCTATGGCTGCAACAGCTGCACATGTGTCTTGTCTCTATTTGCGTCTCGCTCGCACATGCCACAGTCTTTATTCTAATATTTGCGATTTCTGATTTAGCCAGCGAGAGGTCGCTTCCCCTGCCATGCCGCACACACACACACACACACACGCACACCCTCTTTACAGACCCCCTGCACAGCGGTCCCCTCCTGCTTTCCGCACCGCTTTGTTATTTGTTTTGGCAACATAAATGTCACTTGTTTGCAACTTGCTCCTCGTCGCCGTAGGTAACTTTTCCAACCTTTTGGGCTGTCCCTCGCCCCCCGCCCCACCTCTGCCCCGCCCTGCTCTGCTCTGCTCTGCTTTACTCGCCTGACCGCGCCCCTCGCTGCTCATCCTGTCTGTCCATTTACGGTATCTTTTCTCCATTTTGACATGTTGTCAACTTCACGTAACGTCATTCATTCCAAGTTTTGTGACATGCATGGCCCCAGTAACGCCCCCTGTCCGGCCCCACCACGCCTCCAGGCCACACGACATATATCCATAGAGTAAACTAGTCACCCCCCCCCCCTTCCTGGAGCCCCTCGTCGAGCCGAGCTCCACTCACGCAATTCGTGCGCTAGGCTTATTCCCAGTTTAAATTTTGGAAGTTTTTAGTTCAGATTTTTGAATTCGTTTCGTTTCGTAGTGCTACGAAAATCCCTATTGTTTGACAGACAACTAGAGGCTGCTCAGGACAGAAAGAGAGGTAGAGCGAAAGAGAGGGAGAGAGGTGAGGGTATTCCTGAATCATGGAGACTTCGCATTTATTTAGTTGCGTCAACAATTCAAATTTAAATTTCCTAGTTTGCAGTGCTGTCAGCCTTTCAGCTTGCCTCTCAGATACTTGTGACATAACTGCAAACACACACACACACACACACACGCACACACACACGTGCAGTTATTTATGGTCTAGTTTTTGGCTTTGATTTGAGTGTCTCTGTTTTGAGTTTCAGCTTCAGTCTCCAGTTTTCGGTCTTATCGTCGTCTGCATTTTGCATTTCCTCGGCAAATGCAACTGTGTGGAGTGCATTTTTGCATCTGCATCAGTATGCGCATCTGCATATGTATCTGCAATTTGCATCTGTAGCAGTATCTGTGTGTATCTGCTGACTGAAGCATGCAAAATGCATTGTTAAATTAAACTGTGAACATTTTGGAGCATAAATTGTGGCCATGTTCGCAATTGTCCTGCATCTTGCCCTGGACAAGCCCCTCTTGCTGCCATTGTTGCTGCCGACACACTTATCGCTCCACCCGAACTGCATTAGAGCCGCAAAAGTTATGCAGTTGTGATTTAAATTCGTCCAAATGCTCCGCACACCAACAATTTGGCCAGTGGCAAGTTTAGGGATTAAGAAAAACTCTTATCTGAACACTGCAATTCTTGTGCATTGGGTTGATTCATAATTGAACTATGCGGTATTCAGTTAGGAAATGATAAGCAAAGCTATACAAATTTTTACGAATTATTCTCTTCAATATATATTGAATTGTAATCAAATTAAATCTTTTTATCTTTCGTATAAATAATGCTGAAAAAACAGAATTTTAAATTTTAGTCTAAAGCTTTTTGAATATAAGAAAAATCTTTTTACTAGTGGCAAACTTGTCTTAATTTGAGGTCATTTAAGGGCGATTCTTGTAAACTTTTATACAAATATTTAAAGCTGTCTAAGGCTCTTTTGCAAACACATATTCGCTTAAATTTGCAGTAGATTACAGGGATACAGATATAATTTCGTTATTAAGAAAACGTGATTTTTTTCAAATTTCTCCATGTATCTAACCATTTTTCTTATCTTATACATCTTATACAATTTATTCAAATCAACAAATCTTTCAAATCGTTGATCTTAAGCAATGTTCCAAATATTTTCATGTTTTTTTGTTTGTCACGATTGAAGCTTTAATGTGATTAGTTTATCCTAGAGCTTTGCATTATTTCGATTAAAATATGTGCCAAAATTAAGGGTCATTAAAGAGGTTATATTTTTACTTACCAACATATATTAAATAAACACAAATGCAATTCCATGTTTAAAACTCTCCAATAAAGTATTTTTATGCAAGAACACATTCTTTAACTGCAAATACTGGCATTATAATTATTTTGTTCTTAAAATTGCAAGAACATTTCGTTTTTAAACATTCATTAATTAAATATGGCACAAAAATAAAAACGAAATTCTGGAATTTACTAAAAAAAACAATACTTATCTCATAAATAAAATAAGCGTAAAATAATAATAACTCCTTAAGTACTATAAAAGAGCAAATTTGGTATTATTAAGATAAGAATTTTGTTTTCGAGCTGAGAAGCTTCCACTTACCACTTTTACATTTGAGTATTTTCTTCAAAGGATTTTTAGGAAAGTTTGCCTAGGCAATTAATAAATTATTGATTTCTTGGCTTTTACAACAATCAAAGGAAATCAATCAATCCGAAAACCATATTTTGTTGCTGTCTCTTTTTTTAACCGCAAGTAAACCTTACATATGGTTTTGCTTGATTTTGCTCAGTCGCTTATTCCTGGTCAGGGACCAGCTACCGTTATTGTAGCTCTTGTTGTTATTGTTGTTGCAGCTGCAACTTTGCGCCGGCCACAAAGAATAATGTAAAAAGTTGCACATGCATAAAGTTTCATTTGGTTTTTGGCAGAGCCGCAAGCTCCGACGGACCCTCGTGTTTTTCACTTTTGTGAGAAACAACAACAACGATTACCAGCAAAATAAAAGTAAAAACCAAAACAGAAGCTGAAGTGAGATGTTGGAAAAAAGGTGTTAGAGCCACATAAATGTAACAAGATTTATGCTTGGTTTTCCGGCTGTCTGCCTGTTAGCCTAAAAGTTAGCTGCCGTTTTGTTGAACAAAAGTAAATAACTGAAATATTTTGTCAAATACATTTCCCGTGCACCGCATTGGCTGGCAGCACGGCCAGCCGGAAACTAGATGAGATATCGAATGGGGGAAGGGAGACTGCGAACTATGCACGTACCACCCCTCCCCTCTCCCCCCCCCCCTCCCCCTTACCCTGCTGGTTTCATGAGTTTTGGTGTGCTAATAAAATGGAAATCCCTCATGGACTTGACAACGTTGCCAGCTAAAAACTCAGCTCACCTATTCCAGCACAAAACCAAACCAAACGATGCCTGAAAACCACAAACCAGCCAATTGCAAGGGCCGGAAGAAATACTCTCAGGAATTCATACATATCAACTTGTATATATAAGGGCATCTATATGGATTGTTCGAATACTTAATAGATTTCCTTTGAATATTGTTTGAATTTTAGAAAAATATAAAAGAACATTTTTAGATTTGTTGTGACAATTTAATAACACAGTAATTTATTTTATTTTTGTTTTTAGCGTAGTATCAATATATGTGCTGTTTAAGGTAATTTCTGTAATAAAATTTAGTTTAATTTTTAATTTAACATCATCTGAAATCATAACCCTGTTTTTTAAAGAAAAAGAAGATAATATCTTACAATATTACAATATGTCAGATCAGTTTTATATTCTGATATTTTGCCTATTACGTTGTAGTATTCAAAATATATTAAATGAACAATTAACTTGATTTTTATTATATATCTGCCCATGGCTTTACCAGTGTTGGTAAACTATCCGGTTTTTGATTGACTTCCAAATAAGATAATTGAGAATTCGGAAATAAGGAAAATATATTTACTAAGTTTTTCTAAACCTTTTCACTTAGTGTGCAACATTTCTGCATATAATTTGCTGTTTCACAAATTTGTTGGGAAACCCTCGCTAGACGACATAGAAAATTGTTGGGCGCTATCTGCGCTTCTTCCACTCTTTCCTTCCGCCACCTTTGCAAAACAAAATAGGTAAGTTTTGTTCTATGGATTTTGTTATTATTCTTTGTATTTTTAAATTTTATTTTTTTATGTTTTCCCCGCTGAACAAGGAAAATGCTGCAAATTTATGCTTGCACAAAAAATGCTGAAAGTGGATACATTTACACAGAGATAAAGATGCGACTGGGAGATGGGCGGGGTGCGAAGATGGCGACGCAGGCTGAAGCTGGCTACGTGAGAATTATTGCGGCAGTCGAAATGGGCAGAGAAGGATAACACACGTAGCTGGTGCGGGCACAAGATCCAACTGGCGGCCGAAGACCAGAGCCCGGAGCCCGGAGACCGGAGACAGGCGACAGGAGACACACGGGCGTAGAGTAGCTGCATTCCATAAATAAAAACGGCAAAATGGCGCACAAATGCCAGCCACAGATACAGCTACAGCTACAGATACAGTTGCAGATACAGATACAGTTATAGCTATAGCTACAGCTGCAGATACATTTACAAAGGCAGAGCGAGAGAGCAAGCTGTGTGGCGCAAGCGAGAGGCAGCGATAGCTAAATAGAGGAGGCCAGTGAGTGAGCGAGAGGGAGAGGGAAAGGGAGACGGAGACGGAGACGGAGAGAGAGAGAGGAAAGCACGAACGAAATCATCATGAATGGCGAACGTGACACAAATGACAAAATATCAGCCGCCCAGCCATGGCAATGTCTGTGTCCGTGTCCTGTCCGTGTTGTCCTGTTTGTCCCATGTCCTCGGCGTCCATAACTATGGCTATGGCTATGGCTGGAGCTATGGCAACTGTTTCTGCTCTGCTTGGATGCCGCCCCGGGGGCAGATTTGCGACCCACAGACACACACACACACACACACACAAAAGCACACGCGCACACAGACGAACCACTTTCTGCCCGTTCGTCCTTCTGTATCTGTGTGTGTGTGTGTTTATACTTGTGTCAGTTTCGGTTTTATATGGCAACTGTGTGCAGTGTCAGCTCATTGTCCACTCAAGCTCATCCACTCCCCACTGGCCCCGGGCCGTGGCCATTTGCTCGGTGATTCGGGCCACGCTGCCAAAGACAATATTTCAGATTTACAAGCGTTGGCATTGTGCAAGTCATTGCTAAAGTCGTTGCAAGGCTACAGGCCACAACAGCCAGCTCCTTCGACTTTGTCCTCCATGGTCACTTCACGTGTGCGTCCCAAATACTTCTACCCGCACGATAATATGTTGAATCTTACACACCCCCCTCCTTCCCCCATCCCCCTGGCCGCCTACAATCTACTGCCAATTTTAAGAGCCCTAAAACCACAATAAATACTCCTTTAGTTAGTTTGGCCATTTAATGCCAAGCAAAATCCACAATTTGCACAATTATATTAACTATATGCATAACAATATAATTGTTCAATTTATCATTGTGAAAAAAAAAATATTTCTAAAATGTTCTACCAAACACTTCAAATCGAGACATGCTTCATTAACTCTTTAATATAATCAATAAAATATTTAATGATATACAAATCGGTGTATAATATAATATATATACGGGTGTGGCATTAATTGATTTATTTTTTATTTAATACTTATACATAATAAATTTTTGTAAAAATTTATTAAGCTCAAAATATACTATAACAATATTTTAAATTATATTATAAAATATTTCTCGGTGGTTAAACTTATTAAAATTAGAAGCGAAAAATAAAACATTATGTCTCTTTTCTTCTCCTTAAATTAATGACTTAATGGATCTTTTTATAATTATTTAAATCACTTTTTTGTGGAAAAAGATGCGATTTAGTTTTCGAAAAAAATAAGTTTATGGTTACATTTATGTGGTAACGACCGAAACCAATGAAATTACGAGCTTAACGCATGTTTCCACTGCTTCAATAAGATCAGGATATAAGTCATTTAATTATTTGAAAAATAAATTCATATGAACATTCATAAAACTAAATATGCCATATATTTTTACAAAATTAGCAACTGTCGAAAATATATAAAGCTCTGTTCGATATTGATAGAATTGAATTGTATGCCTTGTTGAAAATATTGTAATGCTCTATTAAAAACTCTTGGGATTCTACAATCTTAAGCTTAATTTCAAAGCACGAATTATTAAAAAAGAAATCACGCATATTGAAAATCTTTGATCATAATGCCAGCAAAACATTTGCCTACTTCAGGGCGGGGCGGGGTGTGTCTGTGTATGTGTGTTGAATACATAAATGATCACTTAAGCATATAGAAGAATATATTTTCCCATGACATTCTTGTGGGACCCAAGCAGAAAATTGTAAAAGCCTTTCTCCGTGGCCAAATAAAAAAAATATAAGTAGAAAATATAATTCTGCTTAAATTATATATTTATTTACCCATGGTTAAACAAAAGTTCGACAGCTATATAGCCGGCTAACATTCGGACAAAACTGGCTAACAATATTTGTATATTTTGCCTGCCTGCCACATTTAACGCCTGCCCGTTGTGGGTGGCAAAGGGGGAGGCTGACCGAAGGGTTGGATTAGTTGTTTCTGTGCCATTAAACGTTCGATGGCGGCTGCTGCCGCTGGTCGGCTCCTGGGCTCAGTGTGGCTTTAATGGGATTTGATTTCTAATAAGCGGCAAGCGTGGCACGTCCAGCGTTGCCAGAAAGTCATTTGAACAGAGCGCGTTTTGGTTATGTTAGCAACGTTGACAGCCATTTTATAGTTGTTGTTGTTGTTGTTGTTACGATGTGTGTGCGTGTGTGTGTGTGTGTTTGGCCAAGTGGATTTTTCGTTGCGCGCAGCAACTCAGAAAAATGACACGAGAAAAGACGAGGCAACAAAAAATTTCGCTTTTCGCTTCACTTTTTTCTTCTTTTGCTTTTTGTTTCTCTCTGTTGTTGTTGTTTTTTCTCTTATTTTGTAAGGTTGCAAAAAGCTAAATTGAGTTTTTCCAACAACAACGATCTCAGTTGGGAGTACACACATGCGAGTGTGTGTGCCAGTGTGTGTGCCTGTGTGTGTGTGTGTGTTCGGGGCGGGAAGAGATAAAAGCAGCTGCCCGTACTGGCTGGCAACGCGTACGTGTTTATGGCCACGAAAAGTTGTTCGGCAACGATGCAAGCGCAGAAAAAAACCAAAAAAAAATAAGTACAAATAAAGTAAGAACAAGTAAAGCAAAAGGAGAATGAAATCAGAATAAAAATGTGCGCACCGCACCAAACGAAGCAAACGGAATGCGAAAGGAAGCTGAAATACGTATACGAATACTCGTACGAATACGTATGAATACGGCCACTCAACTGGCAAGCACTCAACAGAGGCGGGGACTACTGCGCCAGGGGGTTGTGGGGCGGGGCACGGGGGCAAGTGCAGCAATCCGCAGGTCGACAGCGCTCAAAGGAAACAATGACAGCTCGAAGCAAATATGCGCTGCAATTGCAATGCACTTGTGACTGATTGCAAAATACTCGGAGGGGAGACACCTTCCAAATATACAGGGAAGCCCTTCAAAATGTTTGCCTGGCAACATACTTACACAAATATAAATACATAATATATATTAAAGCATATTGATATAAATATTATGAATTATACTGACGTATGTTCAAAAATGCTTAAACATTTTTATAAGTATTATAATATAGGGATACTGTCATCCAAATGCTGAGCTTTCATAATATATTCCATTTAGCACAAACAGTATAATAATATTTTCATAGTCTTCGCATCTTTTAAGCATATTATAATTATATTTGCACAAGTATCGAATATAGTAAAAATGTCTCTAAGTTAATTCATTAAAAATGTCAGATAAAACAGATGCTCTACTCAATAAAAATGTTTTGTACTAGTTCAGAGGGCCTTAATGAAGCCTTATTTATTCTATATTTATCTATCTCTCTCTCTCTCTATCTGTTTGTTCTTTTTGTGCGTCATTCTTAAACGCTTTACCAACAAGGCTTTAATATTAAATCGATTATAATGAAATAAAAATCAGTCAATTTTTTAATTTTACTTTTCTTTGTGCGCCTTTCTTGAACATTTCTCTGATATCGCTTTGCATTCATCACACAAAAAGGGAAGATTCTTATAGGTATATAGTATATTCCAACATTTAAGGTTACAGCCTTATAGCCAATGCCAGTTTTTCCCGTGGCCTAATCGATATGCCGACCATTCTGATTGTAGCGCACTGCGATGAAGACGCTGAAAAAAGTGTGTTTACTTTGTGCTGCAGGGCATAAAGTTGCATCAATGGCAGTGGATGCGCATCCTCGCCTTGCCACATGTAGCTGCAACAAATATTCCGCGAATATTGCGCGCGAGCTTAAGTATATTTCTTTCTTTTACTCTATTTAGTTTTTGCTGGCATTTATTTATTTACTCGTACTTGTCTTGAACTTTAACAAGCTTTTATGAAAATTATTTATGGAAATATATGTTCGGGACGAGCCCTGGACTGGGAAACTATGCGAGACGAACGGCTACTCGCGCTGCCTGGCAACTGTGGCCATCTCTGTCTGGCCTGGCCAAGGTCAGCTGTCCCTGTCCAACTGTTCGGCTGGGCTTCGATGGGTTTGGTTAATTTCCAATTTGTTTTGGCATATTAAAAGTATTCTTGCGTAAGAAATTAGATAAGAGCTGCAGGACAAACAACTTGGCAAAGTATTTGCCGGCGGCCAGTTTTGAGCTGTCCAAGCGCAAATGTTAATCATACGCAACGTTGTACGTACTGCGGCAGCCAAAGACGAACACACACTCGCACACACAGACACGCACACACAATTACAATTTGTGGTTGCTTCGTTCAAGTGAGGATGTCACTAAGAGCGCAAAACTGTAAGTACTTAAGGCAGCTAAATATAATTAAATATTTAAAACACATGCACACCACACACACACACACACACACACACACACACACACACGTGCACTTGCTCCGGGGGCAGCGCTTAATAACGTTTTAATGCATTTGACAAAATTTAACTGCATACTTGCAGGCGCAACCGCAACGCTCATTAAATGCAGCAAATCAAAGCAACGTCAATGTTAACAGCAACAACAACAATAACAATGAGTCTGACTAGAACTACTCTACGGCTGCCAGTGTACTAAGCACATTAACAAGTCACGCTTAACGAACTTCAAATGCGCTTTTAATTTAAATATCAGCTTGTATTCGGTATTTTATATTTCAAACTAGTTACCATTTATATTAGTTAAGTACATCTTTAGGATGTCCCCGATTGGTTGTCCATTTTCTATTTAAATTACTTTTTAAACTTATTAAATAGATATTTATATTCGATTCCTTGTTTAAATGCATAAAGTAAACATAAAAAGTTTTTTAATTGCATCAAAATCATATTTTAAAAATTATAATCTTCATTATTATTATATAATGTTAAAAAAATACTATATAATAAACAAATACTAAATATATATTAATTAAAATACCTTGTATACATTTTTAAAATAAGCATAAAGTGGTTTTTAACTAAGACGAAAAGCATATTTTCAAAATTGTAATATTTATTACTATTACATATTATTAATATATATATATATATATTAAAAAATAAAAGGACTTAAAAAATTTTTTAAAAAATAGCAGCGATTTTAAAATGCCAAGAAACTAAAGAAAATTATCTTTTTTAATAATATAACTTGGATTTACAAATGTACATGCAAAATAAAAGCATTTTATCTATAATGTATTAAAAGCTTCAAATAGAGCTGATGTCCAAGAGTCAAATTACTTGTAATTCTAAAGTGTGCTGCAGGCTAGTTCGTCTATGTCCTGTTTGTTGTTAGTGTATAGCTTTTAAGTGGCCAAAAGTGCAACATGGTCAGAGGGACAGGCGGGCAAAGGACAACAAGAGGACACAACTTTCTGCTGTTATGCGTAGCCAGGCCCACTTGCAGGTCCAGTGCCACAATAACAATGTAGACCCACTCACACTCACACTGACACTCGCACACGCTCACACACACACACACTGACTTAAATTACCTGGAGGGAATTTTATGAGTATCGTCGAGCAGCACTTGAAAGTTTAACAGACGCTTCCTGGCGCTGCCACAGCCGCAACCTCAGAGATGCGCAGCGGGCAAGGACGAGCTGAAAGCCGGAACAGACGAAGGTGAAGGCGGTGGCGCTGGCGCTGGCGGTGGCGAAGGAGAGCAGGGAGAGAGCAAGGACGAGGACGAGCAAAACAACTCGAACCGTTGCTCATGTGTACGCTATATGCTTGTGTGTGAGTGTGTGTGTGTGTGTGTGCTAATTGTGTATGCAACTTGTTGCATCAACGTTCTGCCACTGTTTTCGACACACATACATGCAGTGCAGCCCATTTTACATGCACAGCGCTGCCAACTGATGCTTTGTTTGCACACACACACACACACACACACACGCACACACACTCCTTGTTGTTACTGTGCTTGTCTCTAAGTTACATTGTAAATGTTAGTTTTGTAATTAGAAAATTTTCTAACCAGCTAACGAATGTGATAAGGCGCTGTCAACATTTCGGCCAAGTGGAGGGGCGCAGGGAATAGATTGGGCACATAGAAGCCCAGACACACACACACACACACACACACACATACATTTATGTGACATTTATTAGCTGCAACTTTTTTCATAAATCAACCAAAGAACGCGCATGCAAAAAGTTCTCCAACTACCAAAAAAAACAAAAGAGCAAAGAAAGAAGAGCTCAGAAATTAAGCAAAGAAATGAACTAACATTAAAGGGCATTAAAAGCGTAACGTGCCATTAAAAATCTCGGCGAGCGTTGCCGACACATAAATCAATTTAGCAAAATCAAACTGCTGCGTTTTTGGCATCGGTTTCAGTTTCAGCTCATTTGTCGAAACCCAAACTGCGAGCTGCGAAGCGGAGCCTCATAATTCATCAACAGCGCTGCTTAGGTCGGCTCCGATCGGGTCTGGTCTGGTCGTTTCTGGTCTGGCAGCTGATGAGCTGCTGGCAGCTGACGGCAGCGTGTGATTGACTGCCAGCACTCCAGCGTGTGTGTGTGTGTGTGTGTGTGTGTCTGCCCCAGTCAGCCCAGGCGGCAGTGGCAAAGGTTCGAAGATGCGGCAGCCATCGACATCGCCATCGCCATCGACATCGCCATCGACATCGCCAGCAGCTCTTTGGCATTGCGATGATTGCCCACGGACGGCTACCCGTCATGAGAACGCCTTTGCGCTGCCAGCTGCATCAATTTAACGGAAGTTCCAATTTGCATTTGCAACTTGACCAGCATTGGCCCGTCGCGACGGTCACGTGCGCTGAGGCTCTCCACTTCGCTGGCGCCATTTGTGATTTGATGCCGTCGACGCAGCCAATGCGTCGTATGCGTAATAAGCGGACGCTGCCAGCAACAACCGCAATCGCCATACTTTCAGAACACCTGAACAACAACAATGTGAGCAACAACTGCCTCGAGGTATATTAACTGTGTTTTCAACTAAAAAGTGCATTAAATTCTGTCTAGACATTGGATATAGTATAGAACTCATTTGACAGATGGCTAATAAAATAAATAAAACTCAATCGTAGATTTCGAATACCTCAAAATATTTTCAAATAAATATTTAGATTAGCTATATAATAAATAAAATCTCCATATGCACAATGCATAAATTATGTTCGTATAAAACAAACCAAAATGTAATAAATAATATAACTATTTAAATTCAAAGAAAATTCGAAAATAAATATGATTAACAAATTTTAATGGATTTCAGTAGAAATATTTCCCTCATATTTGTTAACAATTATCAAAAACAGTTTAAGATATTATTTAATCAACTTTTTTAATATTGTTTTCAAGAATTATTTGAATTAATTTTACACATCTTAATTGTTAAGCCATAGTTATCAGCTCAGATATGACAGAATGAAATTGTTTATAATTAATTTTGAAATTATTTTAGAGAAATTTATTTAATTCAGTAAGGCTGACATCATTGGCAAGAAGATGTCGGTGCTTTGGTGCCACTTGTTTGTGGAACAATACTAAACAATAAAAGTTTTTCAATCATTTTTAATATATTATATATATTTCAAATATTTCAGAAATAATAAGTGCACAGGCAGGACTTGAAAGTGTTGTCAATATAAATGTTATTTTGTTGAAACAAACAATATATAAATTAACATTTTCATATTTACTATAAATGTAAAACACACACACAAAAAATTTGTGTAGCTTTCAAAGTAAACTAAAAGGTTATTTAAAAACTAAAGCTAACTAGGCCCCAGAATTAAAATGGGAAATTTGTTAATGTTGCTTCATTTGTATATACCAAATGGAACTATCTACTTGCAGCTATTTAATGCTCAATCGAAATGATTCACGGCAATGATTTGAGATGTTTCTCTCTCGGATTGGTTTTATGGGCGCTGGCGATAGCCAGTGGATTTTCAATTTTCCGCTAATGTTGCACGTTCTGTGTGTGGCTTTTGATATTGCATGTCGCGTTTGAGGCAACGTTTTGCGTAATGCGCTCGACTGGCCGCCGTTTTTATGGGCCATTTCGAGCGTTTTGGCCATTTGTGATTTGTAATTAGATTTGCAGTCGACAGTAACTGCGAACAGAAGCTGTTCGGACGCATTCCCGGCCAGCGTTGCGCAACAAAGTGCGCGACGGGACACCTCATAAAACGGCACTAACAATTGAAAATTCATTAGAGACGAGGACGGCGACGACGATGACGGTGACGACAAATGGCAAATGTGAAAAATGGCAGAATGGCAATTGGCAAACGGCAAATGGCAAATGGCAAACGGAAAAGCAGCAACAATACATACTTGCAACCAGTCCAAACGGTGCACGCACAAAAAGCCCAAAAGCTAATTAGCCAAAACGTTAACGGCTAACGAGAGAGCCAGAGCTATGAAAAAGGTTCTCCTAATGACCCCGCTGCATAAAAATCCCAAGCTCCAAACTAAAGACTCTAAAAGCCCCACTCAACACATTGTATAAAAGCTGAACATGCAACACTTACTGCCGCAGATAGAGGAAACTCCAAGAGCCAGTCAATTGTTAAGCATTTAGCAGAACATTGTTTTTTTGCATGATACCCTTGAACAGAGAGCTACATGGAGCTATATAATATTATTATATTATTTAGTATTTATATGAAACTATATTTATTTCAAAAATATATATTCCAACTTATTTAAAAATCTCATACAATCATAATAATAATAGTAAAACTCTTTTTCTATATACAGGGTATTTGACTGTTGAACTCTGTTGTTTTTTTATTTATTTATAATTGTTTGTTTTGATTATTTGATTGCAGTTTAATATTTGTTGGCCATTCAGCATTAAATTTAATTTTCGACTTTTCTGCTGCGCGCTTAAACTAATTGAGAATTCTAAGCACCTAAGACAATAACTTTATTAATGGATTGAATGACAACTTTCAGATACTTTTATAACTGCAACTGCAGCCCAAGACAAGCCACAAGGCGCAGGTACAAACCGATAAATATCGATAAGCATAAATCATATATATCATATATATATTATATATATATGTATATAAGAATAAGAAGCAGCAGCGGGCAGCCAAAATAAAAAGAAGGCGCGCACAGGAAATAATTTTGAAGAGCAGCAAGCGAAGCAGACAAAAAAAAGAGATTTAAGAAAAGCAAAGAGAGTCCAAGAAGAAGCCAAACCAAACGAAAACTAAACCAAAACCAAAAACCAAGACCAAAACTAAAGCCAAAGAAACATTGAAGAAACTTTACGTTTCGGTGGCACGTTGAATTGCAAAACTACGAAAAGCAGGGGAATTGCGATGGGGGGAGTGGGGAGGGGAGGGGGCTGGCGTTGTAGGCAAGTGGAGGCTGGCTGGCTGTGAATCGGTTATAGTCAATGCAAGGGCCAACCAGGTTCAGGTTCGGGCTGAGGTCCAGCCGCCAGCAGAGCGGAGAAAACAAACTTCCAGAAGTTATTCAGTTCGCATAACGATAAACGCCCATCGTTTTATTTTGATTTCGCGCCCGCCACCAGCCCCACGGGCCCCGCCCCACCGCAAACCAAAACCGAATGTACTCATAGTATATATATATATATAGATATAAATGTGTGTGCGTGTGTGTGTAGTATACGGAGCATAGTTTATATGCTGCTGCGTTTTCAGATATGAAATTATGTTTATGGCTGCCGCTGCCGCTGCCGCAGTTGCCATTTGAAGTGCACTTCTACTATCCACAAGTTGCAATAGCCGCTGCTGCTGCTGCTGCTGCTGCAGTTGCCATAGCAGTTGTTGTGCCCTGTAGTACAACTTGAAAGGGGCATATCAAAAGTGTACAAATATCAGCTTCAAATAGCTGTAATAAGTTGTAGATAAAATATATCCACCTTGACCTCTTTTTATATGTATACACATAATTCTCTTTTTTTACACCCCAAAAAATTCGAGTAAAAAAGATATTGAATAAATGTCAAAATAGTAGATTGGTTCCAGACCTAAAAAACTATTTAAACGTACAATAAACAATAATCAAACATTCCTTTTACAGTTCATTACAGAATTTCTTAACCGTGCTAAACCATTTTCTTTCATTAAAGATTAAAGAGAAAGAACAAAATTTCAAAAAATTCAATAATATAAAAAAAGTAAAACTAATATAAATATATAAAATACGCATATACTCGATAAATGAGCAAAATATAATGACAGGTTGTAGTTGTAAATATAATGACAAGTTGTAGTTAAATTTATTAAGAGTGAAATTCATGAAATTCATAGATACATTTATCAGAAAGCATTAAAAAAAATGCATTTAAAAAAGATTTAACTTTTGAAAGCATGTAAAGCGTGTATTTCAAAACCATTTAAAAAAGATTTTAAGTCCGAAATTTAATGCAAGTGCTTGTGTGTACTTATGATAACAGACCAACTATAAATAATTATATATAATTATCTGCAGGCAGCCAAAGGTTTAATACCCTTAAAGACATTTGTATTGCATATTTGAGTCAAATTTCGATGGATCTCATACAGCAGCTTAATCTGTTGTTCCCAAAAGGGCTACGTGATAAAGTCGTCTAATTCTGAAAAAAAATCTGCAGAAACTAAAGCTTGTCTGTGCTAACAATATAGCTGCCTAATATATAATGTTACGAACCGGTAGCTATATATGTATGTGCCCAGTTTCATCGATATAGTATATTCAACATTAGCACAAAAATTAAAAAACAAAATCATCAAACTATAAATAAAATCGAGCTTATTTTGCTAGACTGTTTTCGCAGACTTTTCTCAAAGAAACTTCGACTTTAAACAGGGTATCCCATGCGACGGGTCGCCAGTGCTGCGCAGTGTTGCTGTTGTTGTTGTTGCACTGTAAATTGCTTGCGTTATTCCGCTGCGAGGAGGCCGCAGCCGCAGCCGCAGCCTCAACTCGACGCGACTCGAGTCGAGTCGACTCGATTCAAACCGCAACCGCCCGTAATCACGCCGCGTGCTGCTCACGTAGCGGCGCGGTCGAGAGCGGGTCGAGTGCCCGGCCAGAGCCGAGACCCCAGTCACCAGTTGCCAGACCCCATTGCCCAAGCTGCGAGCTACCCATAGTCCATGCGGCGTCGGCGACGGCGACGGCGACGGCGACTGCGGCGGCTGCCGTTGCCATTTTTACCTTCACTTCAATGAGGACATTCAGCGCACGTTAGCTTTTCGCTTTGGCTCCGGCTCTGGACACTGCTTCTGTAGTTGTTGTTGTTGTGATTATCATTATATCTGCAAGATTACCAATTATTTGTTGTTGCTGTTGTTGCCTGCACTATGCGCACTCCTGTTTTGCAACACGGCCCTCTTCAGCTTGCCCCCGCTCAGTCTCTCTCTCTCTCGCACTCGCACTCGCTCTGTCTCTGTCCGCTTGCTGGTTATTTTTTATAATTCGCGTTAATTTTTCTTTTAAAATGAAATTGCATTGGTGCAGCAGCAGCAGCAGCAGCAACAGCAGCAGCTCCAATCCACAACAACTCGAATTCGAAGCACTCGCCGCACTCCCGTCCCGCAACGTTGTTGTCTCGATTATGTCAGTCGTGTGTTGCCTCCTCTTTGATGTTGCTTGATGCTCCTCGGCAAGTTGCAACTAGCTGGCGCAACAACGCTGCTGCCAATCTCAGCGTTTAACTTGGCCCATTCATTCGGCTCGCACTAATATGCATTATATACTCGTACTCCTTCCTACCTGTAATAGTCGGAGCTGCGCTTCGTTTCGGTTCGGTTCGGTTTCGTTCCGTTTTCGTTCATTGAACTGCGGGACGAGCGTGTCGACATTTTGGCCACTGGTCTTCAGACCTTGGTCCACAAACACATTGGCCCGGCCAGCCGTGCCTTGCCATTTTCATCTAAAGCCTCAAAAGCTGATCAAAACCTTGCTTTCTATTTGTGTTGATTGATTAATTTTTTAAGAAACTATATACACCATTTTCTATGAAATTTGTCTATGACATTGTCTATTTTCTGACTGGCTGCAAAATGGAATTTTAGTTCTGCGTACAAAACCAAATCCAAGGCTCTATTTTAAAATTTAAAAATTAATCAATGCTTGCTTTACTGATTTTGGAAAATGCACATCACAGGCGGAAACAGAAGAAAAACAGATTTTTGGCTAGTCTACTATAATATAATATAATACGCTAATTTGAATTTTATCTTTCTCTCAAATTACAGTTAATCAATTTAAAAAAAAAACTAAATAAAATAGTATTAATGCTCTTTCCAGACTTTTCTTTAGTAAATATGTAAATAAGAATCCTAAGCATTACAGGCAGGGTATCTTTTAGTCGATCTGCCTAGAGCACATGTTTTTTGCAACATGTTTTTATTACTTCGTGTTGATGGGCAAAATGTATTTTGTCATTATTGCCATAAATAAATATTTGAATTAACGAGAACTGGCGACAATGGCAACTCGCCGATGGTGATGACAACAACAACAACAACAACAAAAACAACATGCATAAAAATAAAAATAATAACAATGGCAGCAACTATGGGAATACATACACACATATGCACAAACATTTATGTGTACATATATTTATATGTATTTATGCATGTATTTACGTGGCATATACATGTTGCATGTGTTTGCGCTATTTCTTTAATTTTTTTTTAATATTGTTCATGTTGTTGCTGCTACTGAACGTTGATATATATACACATATTTTTTGTGGCAATTATTTTTGTTATTCTGCAGTTGCTGTTGGTTTTTCCTTGAATTTTTTCATAGCTTATGTTGTTATAGTTGTTGCCGTTGTTGTTGTTGTCGCTGCTCCATTTACAATAATAATAATAATAATTTTACGCCTCTGCTGTTTCGGTAAATATTTGAATTTTTAAGCATATGCACATCAACTTCATTCGGTATTTTTTCCCATTTCTGCCCCATTTGTTTGTTTTTGCATTGTACTGCAGTCAATGTAAACAGACCGTCAATATTATTTAATTTTAAATTGCTTACTCCTACATGATAGTGGGCTCTACATGGCACAGCTATCGATGGGTTTTTTCTTCTGGTTCCTCTTTTTTAAAAAAAAAACATTTAATTTGATATAGTATATTTACTTATTGCGCCATATAAAATGAATAGAAATGAATAAATAACGTTTGTTGTCCTCTGAAAGTGTTTCGTGATTTCATATAAATTCTTATTATTCAATTTATTTTTTACATATATTTAATTTTAAACAAAAAATCTAAAGTTAGCAATTGTATGATAAGCACGTTAAGTATAAATATATAGCGACACCTGTTATACGCTCGTTCTTATTTTTAGTTTATTGTCCATCTGGTTTACAAATAGGATTTTTCCCAGTTGTATTACCAAAATAAATTAATTCATAGCGCTCAAACTACGCAGCTTATTGTAGAAGCAAACCGTTTATAAATATATAGCTGTTATATCAATGCAGTTTGTTACAAATTTATCACCCTTGACAGGGGTTTTAAAACATCGACCGCAAGTATACGCCCCTTTGCATATGGTTATGGTTCATATGTTCGCTGTACATATGGCATGTAAATGTGGCATGTTATGTTAACACGCACACACACAGACTCACACACACACATGATATTCTATTATAGGAATACTTGTATATACAGCAAGTATGTGTGTGTGCGCATTCGCTTGGATGAGATTAAATTGTAATTACTTTATTACTTAATAACAAAACCATTCATGCAGCTAAAGTTATTAAAAGTTCTCATTTTTATTTTTTATATATAATTTTTACATTATTACTTAAATTCCCAATTGATTTTTACCGCTAATCATAAAATATTTAAATTTAAATATTTAATTGGAATTGCCTATGTGATTTATGTCAATTTTGGCAAACAGCCTATGCAACTCACGAGTGCTTCGAATACTCATTGAGTGTATTCATCGCGCAGGTATTTTGATTACAATCTTGCCTAAGTACGACAAATTAGTCGTTTGACAACAACAAAAATACGAAGGGGGTGGGGGAGAGAAAAACTAGAGAATTAAAATGCAATATTTTATGAGATTTATGAGTTTTGCATTTTAATTGAATAGATTTCGATAGTCCGGTTTTGTGGCTGGCCAAAGGCATGGAAATGGGTGCCATGCTCGACTGTGAGGGGCGTGGCATGTTTTTTGCATGCACACAAAGGCAATAAACACACACACACACACACACACCATATGCATTCGCAATCAGTTAATGGAATCTAATAAACGTGCGCGTATCTTACGGCCACATCTAATCGCAGGCGCACGACGACGACGACGACGACGACAGCAGAGGGCACCGCATGGCGGGAGGGAGGGCCGCAAACCGAGGTGGCTACAAGTACAACGGCTACCGGGTCCCGGTGTCGGTGCCAATGGCGATGCCGTTGCCGTCCAAGCAGCTCAAATGCTACTGCCAGCAGCAAGGCCACGGCCACAGCCACTGCCGCAGCCACTGCCACTGCCACAGCCACTGCCACAGCCACAGCCACTGCCTCAGCCACAACCACTGGCAGAGCCACCGCCGAGTGGTGGGTACTCTGTAATTAAGTCACATGGCCAACACACAAAGCGAACTGTGAAATAAGCCAAGCGCAAGCGGCTCAAATTACGCAACGCCAATCGCCGAGATCGACGCAAGGCAATGGAAAACAATATCAATATTTTTTCGAGTTCAATTCAACTGTCAAATTGCATGTTACATTCAGTCTAGGTCAATCCAGAAATTTTATTAAAATTTCTTATGCAATTAAACATTTCATTCTGGTTGACTACGATAATCTAGACATATCGATTATTTAATGCTATTAATGATGCGGAAAAAAAACTGTAAAAAAACTGTTGTCGTTGTACCTATGCATAAATAAATATAAGTATGTAATATGTACCAAACAGTATCAATCACTATTTACCATAAAGTTATATATAAATATACACCTAATTAGCATTTTTCTCTTTCTCTTTATACGCGAATTGATTTGTTTCAATACGAGTATAAAAATTCTCTGAATTCTTCCATGCAATTTAACTTCACATTATATTTTTTCATTTATTAATTATATGCGTGTTTTCTGTTTAAGTGTGATTCCCCGAATTTACAATAAGTTTATATTAATTTTACTTTTTTAAATTAATCAATTTCTGATATTTTTTCTTTTTCCAAAACATAATTTCTACTTTATATATATATGTATATTTTGAAATAAAATGTGTAAGTACGGAAAAGAAATTCTCAAGTGAACTCTAACAAGAATTATTTAAATTGTTTATTAGGCCTGGAACCATTTTAGGTGTTTTTTGTTTTTTTTTTCATGGTGCAATCTTTTAGCTTTAGCTGATGAAGCAGTTTAAGGCGTTGGCTTTGGGACAAAAATGATAGCATAGAAACATCCCCAAAGTGGATAAGTAAGATTTTGCCTGGTGATCGCCCCAACATATGATTCACCAGAAATTTATTCATTTTTGTTTAATAACTTAACATTGAATGTTGTCAAGAATAAAATAAAATTTTAAATAATATCACTTTGATGAGATTTTCAATTCGATTAAAATATAATATTTGAGCATGGTTAGCTCTTGAAATTAAAAGTTGCCCCCTTCCCGTCCAGCAGATGCAATTTTGCCGTGATGTGCCCCGGGTAGCGTGTAACGAGATATTCGGTTGTCCTCCTCTAGGAAAATCAGTTCCTAAATGAATTTTGTGCTTCAGTTTCAAATTTTGTTGGTTTGCCTGCAGTTAATTAGGCGCCCACTAAAGAACGAAATTCAATTTCAAATTTCAATATTGAAAATATTTTAGAAATCGCCTGGGAATGCACCGTTGTTGTTGTTATTGTTGTTGTTGGCATTTCTGCCTGTGACAATTTTGTGTGACTTTTGACGCGACTTGTTTGTTGATTTTTGATGAGATTTTCCGTGTCTCTTGAGTTGCTTTATTTTACTTAAATCATTTTTTTCACACCGCGCACTGCTCATTAAACACACAAACACACACACACACACACACATACCCTGCATTTTGTTGTTCTCTATTGCCTGTTTGCCCGTTGTCTGTCGCGGCGTCGCTTCTGCTGTCGCTTGAAGTGTCAGTTTTGTTTCGTGTCCGCGTCAGTCAAGTCGCCAACAGTTTTGGCTGCCACAGCGGACGGTGGGGAGCGGGAGGGGGAGGGGGGATGGGCTCCAAAAACCAACAAGCGGGACAGGCTAACAAACAAACTATGCACGATTTGGGCGCCCGAATGGGCCCCCATTCCATATGACCGCCCTATGGCATAACCGCCGACACTCCAACTAACTAACTAACTGTCGCCTGTCGCCCCAACTCTTGCAGCCAATCCCCCTTCCAGCCGGCTACCAGCTCCCATCTCGCTAGCTGTCTGTCTATCAGGCGGCCTGCCATTTGTTTACTGGGGCTGTCCATCTTTTTGTCACGAGTGCTGTCTGCCACGCCCACAATGGAGCGAAATTAGTTTGGCAGTCAGGCCACAGGTCGCACTGTGGGCCAAAACTATTGTGAGTCTAACATGTATTGGTATTTATTTTATTTTACCTTAATTAAAAAATAAATTTTAAAGAGTTTTAAATCAAGCTCAATTTTTCTTATTAGTCAAAATTAGATTAATTAAATTATAATAATTAGAGTATTATGAAATGTTTCTATATTTTCGTAACGTTTTTATTGTTGAAATACGCATTATCAAACCATTAATATAGATGTTTACACTTGTATATATCGTCGCTGAATCTGAATCAGCAAAGTTTCCTGATAAAACTGTTGCATCTTATCAGGCGGAATAATATCTATATATTATAGGATAACAAATGGTTCTTACAATAAGACGATCATAAATGTATATTATAATTTTAAACAAGTTATGTATTTTAGTAACAAGTGCAATCAATACTTTTAACGAGTAGAATCACATTTTTGTTAACATACAAATAAATATATATATTATACATCTACAACTCCTTTTAAACGTTTTTTAAGCAATTTTGAAATAACACGCCTTAAAAAGTAAATTTTGTTCTCTTTTTACAGAAGTAATTTTGATTTAACAAGTATTATTGTCTGAAAGAGATATAGAATTAAATTTTATTAATTTTCTATAAGATTTTCTTTTTTACATTAAAGAATTTTTCAAATGATTTTATTTTTCCCAAATCATAATTTATTTAATGAGTAAGCATGGCAATAATTTCGCAGATGAAGTCTAAAAAGATTTAATAAAATTTTTATTTATGCTTTCAACCAATCGTGTAAAAAGAAAATTAGGTGTACACCTTTGTTTTTTTAGCATACAAATAAATATATAGATATATAAATATATACATATATTTTTTTTTAAATGTGTTCATTCGCGGAATTATATTTCCGAAACACTGGAGTTTGCCTCACTGTGCAGCATTGGTTTTTGGTGCTTGTTAATTAGCTCAGTTGAAAAAGGCGTCTGGAAATCTATTCGAAACTCCATTTCTTTTTTGAGCTGTTTTCTGCCCTTTTTATATATATTTTTTTATATATATTCTTTTTTGCCATTTGTTTGTTGACTTAAAGATGCAAAGGCGATAAAAGCCGAGGGCATCATAAAGCGCAACAACAACAACAATTAACGAGCGCGACAACAACGGCAACAAAAACATGAACTGAACGCCGAGGTCGTGTGGGTCGAATGCCCGTTCTGGGCCCGGGTCCTAGGTCCTGGGTCCGGGTCCGGGTCTGGGTCCTGGGCCGTGCTGGGCTTATCGGCACCGAGACCATCTCAATGACTTACTTAATCACATAGAGCAAATCTGGTTACAGGATATCCGCCGTGCACGGAGGCCATCAACATCAACAGGCGTTGACGACAGGACAGGACCTTTGGCAACAGCAACAGCAACAGCAACAACAACAACAACAACAACAACAACAACAACAACAGCAACAACAACAGCTACACACACACACGCACGAACGGAAGGCCGAAGGACTACGGACGGAAGGACTAACCGGCCGGGAAGGAGGCACACAAATTGAAGCTCATCTACTTAACGCGGCTCGCTCGCGGCTGGCAACGTCGTCAGCGACGCTGTGTCGCTCTGTGTCCTGCGCTCATCGTGTTGCCATATCCTGCGGCACAGTCGTCGCCCTCACACCATCGCTCTCCCGCTCGCCCTCTCTCTATCTCTCTCGCTGTCTCTGTCTGCGGCGTGTGCGTGTGCGTGTGCGGGTCTAAGGATAATCTTTGGCATAATTATTACAATGTCACCATGTTTCGCCTGTCGTCCTGTCCGCCCCGTCCGAATGTCCGTTGGCAGACTCGCAATTTTTCTGCTCATCGCCATCATCTCATTTATTGCTTGCGGTGTTTGGCACGTTCCCTTGTGGTTTACAGCGTGAAATAAGATTTTCCTATGGCCACGCAGCACCACAGAGCAGGACCTTCAGCTTCCTCTTCTTTATTATGATTATTTGCGCTCGTGTGCGTGCTGCTTGCCGAGGTTGCCATGGTCCGGCAGCCCTAGCCCTAGCCCAGGTCCCAGTCCCAGTCCCAGGCTCAGTCACCGAAATGGCATGCCCCTAGCCACCCCCCGCCCCTCAATAGAATCCCGACAATGGGCGGTGACCTGCAACGTCAGCGCTTGGTAGAGATTTGGCTCCAGGTTCAAGTCTTCAGTCCAGATCCTTGACACTTGCGGCGTCAGCGTCGACATTTGACACACGACACTGACACTCGCAGCGCCAGCCCCCACCAGCCCCCAACCACCTCCCCCCCACCCCCACCCCCACCACGTCTGTGTCCTGCTCGGAAATGCGTTGATGCGTGCTCACTTGTTGTTGCTGTTGGCGCGTGAAAAAATCCCAGAGCGCCTTCTGAGAGCAAATATCACTGGGATATAAAATGGCAGAAAATAAACCAAAAGCACAAGAAAACATAACGATGATAATAATAATATAATTAATACGTGTGTACTGGAAAACTGATTTTATTTTGGCCTTTCACGCTGCACATATGAAAAAACAAATTACCTGTCGCTTTTCTCTCCTCTTAGGCTCTGAAATTGTCTATTTAAGATGCAAGTCAAATACGAATTTAAAAAAATGAAATTCGAAAAATAAACAAATTTTTCATTATTCAAGATATATGTATGTATATTCTGATTCCTAAAGAAACTTTTGTTTATTTTCTTAAATTCATATTTAACTTAACCCTTAAATAGATACATGGCTTGTCCTTAGTCATTACTTTCTATACCTTTTCATAGTTTATTTACAATCGTACAAAGTGCTCATAAATTCGGAGCTAATGAAGCTCTTAATTGCCAAATATTATGCCTAGAGAAGCAAACAAGTTTTTCATACAGAATCGCTTTTCTCTTCCGATACGAAAAAGTGATGTGATGTGCCTGATGATAAATAATTACGAATTAATGCCAGATTTTATGTTTCTTTTCAGGCAACTGTACAATGAGGATCCAATTTTGAATCCCGGGCTAGTGTACGGATGTTGTATTTGTATTAGCCGAATGTCATAGCAGCCAGTGCTATTTCCAAATACTTACGTTTATAGTTTATAATCTTATATCTAGAGACGAGTATATTAACCTGGCAAATTCGGAAAATATACGAAACGTTACACGTTACACATTTCGTGACAAAAGGGTAAACAAATATATAAATTAAAAGTTGTACATGTTACTTTCGAGCTTTAACCTTTTTCCCCTCTACACAATCTGTTTCACTTTATAGTCTAAAATGTTTTCAATAATTAATTTTTCCGTCAAATACTCTTATAACTTTTTTAAACCAATCGCGTATAAATACAATTTATAAATATGAACTGAATTTAATCTATACTTAGCTAATGGCACCTAGGGTATTTAATCAGTTAGGTTACAATTGAAATAAGTCGCCACAAAAGTGTGTGTGTGTGTGTGTGTGTGTGTGTGTATGTGTGGTATGCAGGCTATAAGCACGAGTGTTGCTTTGAAAGCGAAAATTCGAACACGAACTGACAGCGGACTGGGCTTAGTCCATGGCAAACAAATTGCCAACAATAAGTCAGCAAAATTGAGCAACAACTGGCACAGGTAAAAACCTAAAAACCTAAAGAGGCTGCCGAGATGAGAGCCAGCTTAAAACCCTTTGCAGATAATGAAAGTGAGGCAGCGGCAGCGGCAGTTGTGATTTAAGATAGCAGCAAAGCACCCGGAACCCATCAGCTATCAAGCGGCACCCGCACTTGGCACTCAGCCTCTGCCTCTGCCTCTGCCCGCTGCCGCTGCCGCTGCCCAAGCCCCTCCCCCCGCCCCTGGCCGGGCACTGGCTTGACAAATGATGATGAGCCGCACGCGCAGTAATAGCAACAACAACCACAACCACAAAAACAAGTAAGAACGTGGCGCTCGGGTGTAACCGGCTGCGTAATACTCGTTCACAGTAAAAAAACAACTTGAAACAGTCAATGAAGATCTCAAATATTATTGTTTTTTTTTCATTTCATTTTTGAAAAATCGATTTTTAATCAGCTTTAAAATTGTGAAAGATGTGTGAGATATTCTCGGGCTATCCACACCCAACATATATGGGTTTTACCGATTTGACATGCCCCCAGTGGGCATATAAAAAAACTTTTTTTACGATTAGAGGAGGACAGCTAGCTTTAGAACTATATATAAATAATATCGAATATTATCGAATTGTCACTCCCCACATTTTAACTGACGCCGGTGTATTCGACAAACCCAATATACTCATTTCACTTTGTGAGCGAGTGTAAAAACACAACAACAACAACAAGTGGAACAACAACAAATGTTTAAAGACCATGCCACCGGCTTTGTATGCAAATCACCGTTGACACTTGCCGCTGCCACAGCCCGAATCCAGTTGCAATCTCAGTCGCCGTCGCCGTCGCCGTTGTGACTGAGGTTGAGGCACAGGTACAAAGTGCAACCAGGCAGCTGTGTGCCTCACACTAAGCTGTCGGCTTTAGCGACAAATCCACTCGGTGTTGCAACCTCCGCATCTCTTTGTCAGCCCATTGCTCCTACATTCATATATGCATAGATCTCTCTCGGTGTGTGTGTGTGTGTGTGTGTGTTCCCATCTGTTCCCTGTGGCCGCTTAATGTTTAATGCGCTTTTCGCATATCGCACAAAATGCAGCAGCAACAGTTACAACATTTACAGCATTTCTGTTGCATTGACATTTTCGCACCTTCCCCGCCAGGTCAATGAAATGCTCTCGGATCTCAGCCACTGCGGCTCACTTTTCATTTTAATAATTTTTAAGTACTTGAAAGTTGAGTTGAGCGCTTCTTTTCATGCACTTATTGAGTGGGCACATAATTATGGCAAAATAATATTAAACATTCAAAATAAAACTGATCTGCGCCCGTTTAGCTCTCCCTGAATACATTTTTACCTTTTATAGGATTCACTCACACTCACACTTACTCTCTTGCGATCATTAAATTAATCAATTTCCTTTGTGTCGCATTCGTAAACGTTTTGCTTACGAATACTCACAACAATATTTCAACGAACAATAAATTTCTATATTATTGCTAAACCTCTGCCAATGAAATAATCTTTGAAGTTTTCGTTCGTGTATTTTATCTTGACCGTGGCGAATATGGTATTTTTTTACCAGTTTTTATTTGACGGAATATTGCATTTTGATAATTTGCAGCAGAAATCGCTGAAAGCAAAACTAAGCTGCAGTTGACAATTTAGTGCACCTGGAAAATTCAGCGAACAGTCAGCAGAATCAACCAATCTGCGAGCCAGTCAAAAATAAATAAAAGAAAATATTGATAAAATATGCGCATCAAATGAAATTTATAGAAAAGACCAAAAGCCAATTTGGCTATAACAGACTTTCAAACGCCCTACAAAGTGCACGAGAATCTATAGTTGAAACTGTCGTTAAATTCAGGACAATATTATTTGAGTTATTAATATTATTTTACAATTTTAAATGATTTGTTTGTATAAATTGGTTTCAAAAAGCTCCTCTATATTGTGCTTATTATGACTACAAGATATTCCGACTAACCCAGAGGACTTCTCCAGGGGCATCCTTAAGGACTGCTCCGTCAGAAACTTAATATCCTGATCCAGTAATACATAAATACTTATATTAAAAATATACATATAATTAGAATTATTCATAAGTATACCCAATGCGTCAGTGCTCACTGCGATTCTTATATATTTTAGACAACATATTGGAGTCTGGTCGTGATGAGTATTTGAATAATTTACGCATTTACATATAATTTAAATTGCAATTTAATTTTTCCTTATCCATTTTTTATACACTTTTTTGATGCGACATACGCTGCTCAAATGAAGCAACAACCATTTTTATGACAGTTCCACAGTCCGCCCCACACCCCCCTTTCAAAAACTGGCGTGATTCTGGAACAGGCTGGAGAGAGGGGGTGTTGTGGGGCCTTTCATGACAACTCATCTGCATACAACAAATTGACGCATCAGCAATCCACTCACGCACACATACACACGTACGAATACACACAGATTTTACATGTAAGCTGATGACAGCTTCTAAAAATACTCTATAAAATGCATTGACTCCAATTTGTATGGATAAAAGAGTTTGATTCTTGTTAAGTTGCCTTTTTTCTAAGCATAGGATATATTTAATAGACGAACTTTTCAAATTAATAAGAGCTTAAAAGGTGTCAAATTATCAGATTTGCTGTTTCAAATTTAAATCAGTTTAAGTTTCTGACTTTTTTTAAAAATGATTTTGATTAAAGATGGATAAATGAATAAAAGATTTGTTTTATCAATAATTTGAACTATTTTCAAAAATCTATATTCATATACAATTTAATGTAATTATAATATTTTTATTACAAAAGGACACTATAAAAATCTTTTTTAAATTTGAACTCATGTATATTTATATATAAACATATATACATTATATATAGCAGCTTTATTAATTTTTTTTCACTGCCTGTTCAATACTGCCTGTGCGTGTTTATGTAAATATGTACATCGGTATGCGCCATAATTTTCTATTTAAAATTTCTATTTTAATATAAATAAATTGTTTTTTGGGTGCGTGCGTGCGTGTGTGTATGTGTGTGTGCACTCAATGCGTGTGTATGCGCGCTGCACGAAAAATTATTTTAATTTTCAATAAAAATGCAAATATTTTATTTATAATTCTGTGACAAAATTTTGTATTTTATTTTTATTTCTTTACTTTTTTTGCCGCATTCAATATATGTGTGGCATGCACATACATTTTAATACATAGATAAGAACACATGAATATAATATAGATATTGCAGCACATTTGTCATTTAGCCCAGTTAACATTCTATTGATTGTATCGCAACTAACGGCATATCCCAAATGCTGGCCAAAACTGTTCACTGGGCAGCAGTTGGCAATTTGACGGACATGCGACAGCTGACAAAATGACAAAGCGTCAATCCGTCAAACGACGAGTCAATTAAAGCGCTTGCAAGAGCGGAGGATTCCGAGCAGATATGATTATATAAACACATACATAGCATAAAACAAAGCATATGCCACATTCATACATATACACATGCACACACATATTTAGGATTCAATATATTTCATCCATTTTTTATTGCATATCTGCATCCACATTCTTACACATATAAGCTTAGGTATTTATAATAATTTTAAAAGCAGAATTTCAAAATTTAGCTGCAAAAAAGTTTTTTCAATAAACTAAATTGTTCTTATCTTATTTTGATTATTTATATTTATTATATATTAAATAAATTATATTTATGCTGTTAATTAAATTTGCTTTATAGTCTTACCTTGACATTTTTTTTCCAAAGTAAGTTGGTAAAAAGTTGCTGGTGAAATAATATTTTTGATTGCACATTTTGGTAATTAAAAAAATTTGATGTTTTATGGCTTCGGAAGATCCAGTGATATTTTGGTATATGACACATATCTGGGATGAGTCGTGTTTGTTTAGTGTACCTGCAACTACAACTATTCTTCTAGTACAAATACAATAGACGTTCATACCTTGGAAAAAATATAAAAAATCTATTATCAAACATAAATCATATATGGGTTTAAGAACTTTACTTGTCTAAATTTTTGTCAATTTTGAGGTAAGGATTTTTTCGGGAAAAAATACAAAAAAATTTATTTTCAAAAACGAATTAAACTTAAATGCAGAATCAATCTAGGCCTAACCATAACGAAAATGGTAAATATCATGAAAATCGGTTCAGTTTTGTTAAAGTTATGGGACTTTGAAATCTGGCAAGTATGGATTCAGGAACGTTACTTGTCAAAATCTTTGTAAATTTTGGCATGATTTTTGACAGAAAAATCGACCCCCCAGAATTACTTTTAAAGTTGCGTTTTATACTAATTTAGGTACCCGCAATTTTTTTTCAAAATAAGTAAGGGGGAGTAAAGGATTTTTTCGGAGAAAAAATCCAAAAAAATTTATTTTCAAAAACGAATTTAATTTGAATGCGGCATTGATCTAGATGAAAAACAATTATGAAAATGGTAAATATCATGAAAATCGGTTCAGTTTTGACAAAGTATCATACTAACTTTGGTACAAATATATTAAATTGAATGGGAATATATAGCTGTCTATACCCGTAGGTAGGCTACGCCCACTGATTGTACTGTGAATGTGTATTGCACTTTTATTTCAGTGCGGGTTGGAAAATGTGACAGCTACGCTTAAATTAACAAAATTGATAACCGTTGACCGCTGATAACTTGACTAGCAACAACAACAGCAACAACTATGCAAATTTTGAAAGCGCATGAAACGGAAACGGAAACGGAAAACGAGCATAGACAGGCAAAGACAGACAGATAGACAAAAGAGATAGATGGACAGGCGGATGAATGTGGGAATATATGCAAACGTATATGGTAGATGAATCAGGTGTGTGTGAGTGTGTGTGTGTGCCATATCCGATCAGAGAGTCAGCCAGTCAATTAATATTTTGTTAATTTTTTTTGTGCTTTTTGTATGGTGGCCATCTGAAGTTGAACCGGCTCGTGTTATGGTCACATCAATTTCCAGCTCGCTTTTATTTAAACGTATTTGTTTGCATAAATAAACAGAGACAACAACTACAAATGAATGGCCAAAGCAGAAAGCAAAAGCAAAAAAAAAAAACGCACAAAAAAAGTTTTTGGGAAACAAGAAAAAAACTAAACAAACGTCAAAACTTTTAAAATTTCAATTTCCGGTGCAGCGGCGACTACGACGGCAGGGAATCTCTTCAGATCTGCACACACAGATGGGCAGGCCGAGGACTTGGGACGGCGGACTGAGGACAGCGGCGACCTGTTGCCCATTCATAAAAAAAACCGAGATCAGGACGAGGCGAGGCAAGTGCTGGGCCAGTGCCAGGGCGAGGGCCTCGGACCAGAATTGTGTAAAAATCAACGAAATTAATTTTATTTTGATATTTGCGCAACAAATTCCCCAGCGAAATTATCACAACAAGTTATTTTTCAACGAGCCAGCAGCAACAACAACAACAACAACGAAGGACACAATTCACAACGTTGCACGTCAAATTTATCAAAAGCGACAGCCGTAAGAAAGGAATCAGCGACCAGCACCGAACACCATGGCCAGCGCATCCCGTCCAGCTCCAGCTACAGCTCCAGCTCCAACTCCAGCTCCAGCCCATGTCCGTGTCCCTGTCCACGGCCAGTCGCCGGACCTGGGCCTTGTGCATCTGTCAGTTGGATAACCTTGGCGAAATGTGCGATTCTTGTGTGTTTGCTATTTGCATTTATTCAAAATTAATCAAAAACGCTTTTGATTTGTTATTTCCTGCTGTGGCCCGAGCCACGATGATACCTCGTTGATATGCGCACAGCCAGCACAGATCATTTCCTCGCAGAAGTGCCTCCAATTTAGCTGAGCACAGATGGAAAGAACTAATTTATTAAGAGACGATCTCTGATCTTTCTCAAAGCTGCTCTTCGCTTCTTAGCTGGACAGCATTTTTGTATTCTATTTTATTTTATTCTTTTTTTTCTGATAGAAAATAGTTGAAGTCTATTTTCTGTCCCCATCGCCAAGTTAGGCAGCATATATTTAGACTGCGTTCAAAATCACTTTTCACTATAAAAACATGCATTATTGGGTTAATAAATAAAATTGACCTTAAATGTGAATATATGTATAAGTTATTATTTCAAAAAAAAACAATGAAATTGTTCAAATCAGACTCTTAACACTATATTATATAATATTTTAATATATTTTAAAAACTGGCAATAGAAAAAATGTGGCACCCGAGCCCCTTCTTACAAATATTAAGTTGCGCTATAATTTCAACTGTAAATAAGTTATTTGATCTATAATTTATAATGCGTCAATCATATTTAAAGATAAGTAAAAATGTTCTAGTCCAGAGGGCCTGACTAAATGATTTCCTGACGTAACATTCTTTCGAACTTTCAACTCCTTGTTTTTCCCGTAGACGTATTCTAGCCAGGGGCCAACCGATTTTGGTAAATAGTGACCATTTGTTTATGGTTTGGCATCTTGCTAAATTTAGCAATTATATAACCTATCTTTATTATTTGGCGCTTTTGATAAGAGATTAATTTGTGTTCCTGGCATAATATCTAAAAACATAATTTTAGTTAATTTGTGGAAACATAATTTAGTTCGGCTAAACCGAAACTTACAGCAGATGGCCAAAAAGTAGTACTCGAGGTTTGTACATATATACGTCAGAGTGTGCATACCGTTACATTTCATTACTTGTGCCACACGCAACGGCTCAGCGAAGGCAACCATCTGATTTGGCGCCCACAACATTGTCTGCCGAAGGGCGGGAGGGGCGGGAGGGGAATCACACTGCATATTGGGCATGTGGGTAAGACGACAATAGCAGCTCATTGATGCCAAACAACAACAACAACAACAACAGCAACAGTATTCGACGAGCTGTTCATTCATCGCCGCTCGCCGCGACCCAAATGGGGTTTACATATCGTTCGCAAAAGCTAATGTGGCATGATCAGGAGGCAGCCAAGATCGAAATCACAACGAGAATATGGGAGCAGTCCGTGACGAAAAACGATGCGTGCAGAGTGTGTGGCAGGGTGTGTGTGCGTGTGTGTGTGTGTGTGCAGATGGAGACAGCGTCATTGAGATGCTTGGCGCTTGATAGGCACCCACACACACACACACACAAGTGCACACAGTAACAGCTGGCATCAGCTGCTCCCTGCACTCGCTCGGAGAGTACACTCGGAGAAAAAGGTCATTCTACACATAACCTATGTATTAACTGTATATTATTTGATTACAAAAATCAGAAGAAATAAAAGGAAAACTCTTATATTTGATAAAAATGATTTACTTTACGCTTTCCTTACTTTCTAATAAGCGTAAAACGTTCTCAATATACTATATAGATATTAAAGATTTGCCAAACTGTGTAAAAAAAAGCAGGAGTGAAAGGCTTTGAAAATATAGTATCGAAAACTTAAAATAACTTAAAATATATTAAAACGGATTCAATGGAAATTCAAATATCCTTAGCCGAGTTTTTAGCAGCAAGGACAAAGGCTTCTTTGGCACAGCAATTTTTAAGCTAGCCGCAACAAATCATTGAACAAAATGGGATATGTTTGACATATTAAGTGAAGCTTGAAATTAAGGTAAAAGTAATGGAGTTCTTTTTCCCCAACCTAATATCAATTATACAACTCAAACATTAATCTCAAGCATGTTAGAACTTTTCTGTACAGCTACGTTGATGCTCAAGCATAATATCAATAATAAGCTAAATAAAATAAATTAAAAAGAAGCCAAAAAATCTTAAACATATTATCTGACTTAACAATTCTCTGGCTTAAATAGCAGACGGACATTGCCTAAACCCAATATACTCTTTTCATTTCATGAACGAGTATCTTTGAAATTGAGGGAAATTTTTAAAAACGTTTGTGCTTGATTTGGGTATAAAAGTGCTCGCTTTTTTGCGAAGTGTATGCGCTTCTGCGGGCGTATTGGTGCTCTAACTTTTTGGCCTGTTGAAGGCTTCGCACCCGCTCAGCGACAAAGATAAACAAAATGGCGCCGGAGCTGAAAGCGAGGCGCAGCAGCAGCAACAACAACAACGACAACAGCAACAACTCAACTGGCCATTGGCTAAATTATGGCCTGGCCTGGTCTGAGCCACAAAAAGGCTTTGGCATCGATATGGGCATTGCATGCAAATGCAGCACACACACCCCTTGCCCCTCGGCCCCCTTGCCAGCTGCCCCTCGCTGTCTGTCTCTGTTGCCCCTTTAGGTTTAGCTGCGTCTGGCTTGGCATTTCCCCCTGCACGTCTGCAGCTGACATGATATACGCTTTGATGTCTCGTTTTTTTGATAAAGTACTCAATCTATAAACGCCAAGAGCAAAAACGAAGAGCCGCTCTTGCACTGGCTGCGCCGCGCCCCACCTCCCTGTTCCGTCCCTGGTCTGGGGCTGGGGGTCAGTGCAAAAATATGATATGAATTGCCTGCTTGCCCGGCGACTGCTCAATGCTGACTGCCAACTGGCGACTGGTCACTGCTCACTGCAGCATGGAAATAAAAAAGAAAAAAAAAAGACCAAGAAAAAGTTCAATGAAAAAAGTAAAAATAACTCAAAAAATGGCGCGCTTGCAACGCTTCAAAGGTAAACACTCCGCGAACGGCAACCGGCAACAGCTTTTGGCTAATTCGCGCGGCACCAAAAAAAACCTACAAAAAACGTGCAAGCAGCGAAACGAAACTCAAATACCCTTACATGTCAATATTCGAAAATTGTATCAATTGTGCCAAAAGATGTGCTTGCAGTGCCTTCGGCATGTTAAACATGGCAAATAGTTAAGTTTTAAGTTTTAAAAATTCGTCTACAAAAGATATTGGCTAAATGAAAAATCAACTTAAAAGTACAGTAAACAATATTACAAAACTCCTTTTAGATTTCACTTAAGAATTTTATTTAATTTCATTAAATAAATAAAGATATCAATTAAAACAAACACAAGAATAAAATGTTATATATTGTCACTTATTGAAAATAAATGCAATTTCGCGGCTTTCACTAAACTTTTTTCATTCTTTTGGGAAATTATTTCTCTATTATTAGCTTAATTTCTCATTGTTGATAATTTTTATACATTCACAACCACACGTCTTTTCTCTTCAATTGTTAAACCCGAACTAAATTGCGTACAAAATACAGTACGTCTTTCCTTCAGTTTTAACTTTATTTACTTTGTATAATTCGGAGAAGTGCAGTCAAACAGAAAATACGCATATTATCGATTAATGCGGAAAATATAATGCGAAGTTAACATGTATATATGTATATTTGGGACGAGTGAGAATAAAAAAATTCATAAAACACAAAAACAGCATAAAAAGAATTCCTAGAATTAAAAAAAAAAGAAATTTAAAAAGATAAAATAAAATCTGCAAATGTTTTAAAGCGTATTATTCCAAATTTGTGTAAAAAGAGAATTGGGTATACTTGCAACAAGTTTTATACTATAGGTGAGCTGGCTGGCTTTATTAAACCAACAAAAACAGGGTAAAATAAATTACTAAAAAGTGAGCAGGTTCTATAGCTATTTCAAGCACCTCTCGATTTTATCATCAGCAGACTTTGCTATAGTATCCATAGCTATCGACCCTTGGCTTGCGAACACTTCGGCCTTCTTCACCAAAAGCGGCCAGTAGATAGATTCTATCTTTCTGTAAACTGATTAGGATAGTATATGAAATATTTGTATAAATGCTGTTGCTGGTATGTCCGGCGTATTTTTTAGGCAATATCCGCGATTATCGTACTTTGTACTTTGACCAAAAAATACATGGAATACGTGATAAAAATTAGTTTTAATATTATATTTATTATTATTAAATATTTAACATCAATCAATTAACTTAACTTTTAAAATAGCCTTGGCTAATATTGCTTAGCCGTGCACACCTCAGATTTGAAACCGGATCCTCGCTGCTCCGGTGCGTAAATGGTTGGAGCACTTAGCCAACTTATCAAGCGGTAACTACAATTCTTAACGGCACCCTAGCTTGCCAGTTATGTGAAAATTATCATATCAATTGCACCTTCTGTGCAATTCCATTATTAATTATGAGCTATAATTAAAAATCTTTTTCTTAATGGTCCAAGAAGTAGGCTTCATATATTTTCTTGTGAAATGAGTGTGAAATTGAGAACGGTGTGGTTTATTTTTAGTTTTGCGCATTATTTTCGCAATCAGTTTCCGAGAATTAACATTTATATTCTACTTTAATGTGTGCAGCTTACCTTTAGTATTAAATAAAATACAAGTAAATCGTATGAATATATATTTGTTATTGACCCGAAAACAGGAATAAATTTACAAATTCTTTTTAATGCATATTAAAACTTTCGGCAGCTCAGAATATTTTCTCCATGCAGTTCGGATTGAGCCTATAAGTATTTGCTATGATTGGTAGATGGAATGATTTCTGATCGATAAACCTTGCAAATGTTACCAGCCACTGACAAAGTGTCCGAGCTCTCACTGAGTTAGGGCAGCCGCAGAGCTGAAATGTCATTCATAAATCATACGCAACGATGCTGGGACGACTACGATTCCATTGCTCCGGCTACGTTTTTCTTGTTTGCCTGGTTTTGTTTTGGTTTCTTGGCATTTATTTTTTTGTTTTCCCTTTTTTCTTTTTGGGTTTTTTTTCACGGGCGCTTTAAATCGATTCGCAAGCAAATTAAAACATTTCAAGATTTATACGCACAACTGTCAAAAAATGTTCAAGTTCGTTTATCAGCGAGTTTCCTCCGTCCCCCTCCCAGTCTTTGGCAGATACCAAGCCCTTCCCAACCCCCTCGTACTCACCTACACTTGCATTTGCAATCGCAAAGCACTTCCGGCATTCAATTTGAACTTTGCGCACAAAAAGGCCACAAAAGGCACAGACATTGTTCATGCACGCATATATATATATATATATATGTATATATATATCTATGTGTCTATCCGTGTATATCTGCACAGATAACTGCATTCGTTTGCGTATGTTTCGATATTATTTTGGCTGCACTAAGCCGCGGGTATTGCGACTGAGTCAAAACTTTTGTGCGTGCAGCGAAAACATAACCCAAAAATTGGCTTTAACTTTTATGATTTTCATGATAAAAGTTCTCAAAAAAAAAAACTGGGAAAGGGCCGTTATATTTTGGGGTGCCGAATATTAAATACCCTTGCAGGCACGTGAAACATGTGCGCTAAATATATATAGTATAGTGCCACTGGCGTAGGCAGGGGGGTATGGGAATTGAATACCCCCCTCACGGCATCTAAATTGGAAGTTTGTAAAATTAAAATTAAAACCAATCTTCCTCTATCTATCCTCATATTAATAAAATATTTATTCTGAAACCCGCCTCGCAAGGCGATATCGTCTCGTCTGCTGGTACTGTTCAAGATAATATCAACAATATAATATCAATCAAGATAGATCAATATATAAGTCTCCCCTCTCGCGTCAAAATGAAAATACCCTCTGCAAGGGTATACGAAAAAGTGGGGCGAAAAAATTGCAACAGCCGCAAAACGTTGCACGCAGCTCTATGATAATATTTTTGCACAAAACACGAAACTACAAATGAAATCATAATTTCATTAAAATCCCGCACGCACACACGCTTAACCTCACGGATTTAACGCACTTCATTCCCATTTTTTAAATTTTTTAAGTGCTTTGTGCATTATGAAACCATTTAAGTAAATATGTGCATAAATTTTTTAATATATGTATTATTTTTTATTTTGTTATCACTAAAAAAGTAAACTGTTGGATTTTAATTGAAAAAATAAGAATTTTGTATCGTTAGTTTCATAATTTTCTTCTATTTAGAAGCGGAAAAAGAATTTGTTTTTTCAAAACAGTTTTTTCCAAAGCTGTTTATAAACCAATTTAAATACATCTAATAAATACATTTTATTTATAATTAACTATTTAAACTATTTAAATGCAATGCTATACCCATTCATTAGGGTTGTTTTATTATAAGCTATTTAGAACATAAAGTTGGCATTCGATTGCCAATAAAAACTTATATAGATATTTTGATTATCATTTTTATTTATATTTTTCGAAACTGTTCCTTCAAGTTTGAACTACAACGTTTCTTGGCACACTGGCGACATCTGTTGCTATAACTTTGCCGCGCCCGAAAGTATGCCATGCTTAGCCGGCACACAAACCAATAGACTTCTTACGATATTTGAATTTACGATATTTGTTTGCAGAAATTACAAATGTTAACTCCATTTTAAGTTGTTTTACTGTTAAAATACCGTTGGGATTTAAAAATCATAATATTTAATGACAGAATAAAGATTTCATGAAGGTATATAATTGATGATTTAAAACATTTGTGAATTAAAGTCCGTAAGAATTTATAATTTTAAGCAATATTCATATTCACAATTAGTGTAAACCGCCAGGTTCAATTTAACCCTTCCGTGTCTCGTATTTCTTGTATGTGTAGAACAAGAAGCCGCTTAGTCGAAACTTCAAAACGACTTCAAAGCCGTTAAAGAAAAGATCTAACCGATATTCTATGCCGAATCCGAAACTGAAACAAAACTTTACGCTGGCTGCGTCTGCACCCCGAAGACGACGAAGACGAAGAAGACGAAGCCAACCGGTTTTGTGCACACTAATGTTATTGGGTATTTGCACTTTGACACTTAGTTTGCATCGCATGAAAGTAAATGTAAACCAAATATTTATAAAACAACAAACGAATAACGAAATAAATAATTAATTATTTGAATTTATATGATGTATATTTTTAAATTGGACACACTTCTGTTGTCTCAAAATCAATTGTTCTATATATTGTAATAAATTATATGGCAAAAGAATTATTGGTTTTTGTGCAGATGTGAAGTAAATGACAAAAACACAGAAAACACAGACCTTAAATAACAAAAAATACAGCTTATATACATTTAAAATTGTTCACAATTTGTGAAAAATAATACAAATACATATTTTTGTATTTTATTTTCATTTTAGTCAACAAAAATACCGAATTATAGACGGTTTCAAATGATCCTTTATATTTAATATATACTTTTTTGAAAATATGTTCGTAAGCATTCATTGATTAAATCTTCTGTAAAATTCTTTACAGTCTTAAGCCCTAAGCTTTTGAGAAATATAAAAAGTTTATTTTGCAAAAGTTTTTATTTTATTATTATATATATATATATTATATATATATTATTTAAAATGTTTATATTTACTTTTGCTATTTATACTCGTCCACGTTGTGAAAAAGAGTATATTGGGTTTGTGCAATGTCTGTCTTCCTGTCCATCTGTTCGTATGGACGACTTTTGTCGGCGCTATTGAAGCTGAAGTCTTGAACCATTTTTTTTATAAATTTTTTTATATATAATTTATAATTAATAATATGTAAATAATATAAATATACAAAATTCTCGAGAGTTGCCCAATTAGACGATAAGCTGATAGGGTATTATTGACGTCGGTGTGGCATAGTTAACAATTGGGTTACTTGTTTTCTCTGTGGCGTCTTGGCCGCCGCTTGTTGTTATTGTTGTGCGCTGCTTTGTTAGTTTGTGCGCGCTACTCGACAACGTTGGTTGTTGCCCCAAACAGCGAACAACGAACACCGAACACCGAACATCGCTTCAAAATACTTGTGATTCTTTTTTATGTTTTGCATAATTTCCACAGTTTTTTTGTTTGTTTCAAATGCGTCCTGCAAGCGCAACAACAGTGCTGACAAATTGAGAATTTGAGAAAAGGCGAGAGAGTGCGAACGAGCGAAAGAGAGAAAGAGAGGGAGAGACGCGAGTGCAATTTGAAAGTAGCCACGAGCTGAACATCAACTGAGCAAGCGGCAAGTGGAGCGGCAGCGAAGCGGGGCATGCGGTAAGCCAAATCTTCCAGAAGTGCCGTTAGACGGGTACAACAAAACTTTTAAGCCAATTTGCCATGTGTGCTGATGTGTTCGCTTTTATGACAGAACACGATCCAAATTTGATAGGTGTAGCAAGCACAGCAGCAACAACAACAGCAACAATCAGCAACAATCAGCAGCTAGCGGTTTATGCGGCTCGTGCAACGCCGAATGCCAAATGCAGGCGTCAAGTGGAGCTCACGATGCGAGAGTTGGCGTCTTGGCTTGGCTGGGTGAAAATTCTGTATGGTGTCATGTCGTCGACGCCAGGCACGCCCACTTTCTAGACCTGCATGCGCCAAACCAGACAAGCCGCAGGCAGCCAAGCGACATGGCCAAGTTTATGAATGAAGCGCCTCCAGATAGTCGGCCCAAGTAATCAGCATGAGAATCGCCGAGAGAGGCGCACGTTATGTGTGCTGGGTGCGAAACGAACGCCCAGCTAATTGCAGTTGCAGCTGAAAATATTCCTATACGGCAATTAGGGAATAACATAAAAATAGCTTAGACAATCAGTTTAACTTTAACATAAATAAAACAGTGAATACTAAATATAAAGTCTCAGAAAAAAGAATAAGCACTGCTAATATCTATTACATAAAGTACAGGAATAGCCCTAATTATTAAAGAAATACATCGATGGCGCCCAACGTGGGTCAAAAATCAAACAAGGAGAAAGAAAGGTCTTGAGTAGCGAGCATACTAAATAGAATATAACTGTGAAAATGCATAAGAAATTTCCAATCATCTTTTCAAAGTGATCCAAAGCTCATTTATCAAGCACAACACATTAAATGGTGCCCAACGTGGGGTCAAGTGTTTGATAAATGATCGTTGGGACGCCGAATACCCCAAATAACCTGATAAAATATGACATAAAAAAGGCGATAAAAACGCCAAATTTCGGAGCTTAAAACTGGATTTATCGCAGACTTTGCACTGTCTAGAAAGTTGCACTTACCCATATTATAACAAATGAATGCATGTAAAGTTAAGATATGCATAGGTACATACACTATGTAGGTCTGTGCACGGCTAGCAGTACCTAGGAATCTTATATCTATGCAAATGTATGTAAAAGGCCAGGCCCAAAAGAGAGACAGATAGAGAGAGAGCGAGAGAGAATCAGAGAGAATCGCAACGATTGAAACGGCTGCTAAGTTGAGCATCTCGACACGTTGAGAATTGCATAGAGAGGCGACTTGTTGGCCTGAATTTTTGGGCTGCTTGCTCGCAGTTTGCAGGTTTTTCTCTTTCTTCTTTTCTTTTGATATTATTTTTTTCACATTTCTTGGTGTTTTATTTGGTTTTGTTGCTTTTCACGCTTCTCGGCGCTCGGCTCTCAGCTGAGTCAAGTGAATGGGTTTCTGTCTTGGGGGCGGGGGGGGGGGCCTAGGGGGTTATGTGCTACTGAGAAGTGTTGCCTGTCGAAGAAAGGGGCAGCGACAACAGCAACCGCAGCAGCAGCAACAACAACAACGACAGTGTCGTCAGCCGCATTAGGGAAAGAAATCTTTGTCTATTAAGGTACACCAAGGTGTGCTGTGTGTGTGTGTGTGCGTGTGTGGTGTAGGTAATTAAACAGACAACATCTGCAGTTCAATTCACAGGCATTGCTGCTGCGGTTGTCGTTGCCGCTGCTGCTGCAGAGCGTTGCAAGATTTATTTATGACTGGGCTGTGCCCAGCTGCCGGTGGGGGCGGGGGGAGGTGGTAAGGCGGGTTGGGGCGTCCGTTCTGATGCCTGATGCTGCACAGCATCGGCGAAAAATTCATAAACAACATAGAAATCAAGTTTAGCAGCAGCTGCAGCAACGGGTGCCACGCTATTAGAATCGGGGGTTTTGCGAGAGAGAGAGAGAGGGGAAACGGGGGCTGGCAGAGTGCGATGTGTCCAGTGGGTACAGCAATTTACGGTGCAGTTGCCGCAGCCAGCAGCGTGGAGAGCCTCGCACACACAAAATCAAGATGTTGCTGGAAAATTCTTCGACACGAGCATCTCTGCCCGCCGCGCTGGAACGACTTGGACCTGGTCGTGGTCGTGGTCGTGGACTCGTGGACTCGTGGCGCGACTGCCAGACCAGGGGCAGAGTGTCTTTCGGCTTTTCGTTATTTATTTTTATCAGCATTTTTCTCGGGCGCTGCGAAACGAGTTTTCCAGCGTCTTTCGTTTTTCGCTTGCAGTTCTTGCGCTCGGCTCCGCTGTTGGTGCTTAATGCCAACAATTGTTGCTGCATTTTTATTGTTATTACTATTGCTAACTATTATTTGCATTACCTTTATTATTATTGCCGCGCTGCTCTGCGCAAAATGTCAAATAATTCATTTTTGCATAGCCAACCCGTTTGCCGATCAGTTCGGTTTAGTTCAATTCGATTCTTGCTGCGATTTCGGCATTGAGATTGGCGAATTCCTTGGGATGCTTGATTTGGCAAACGAGTCTACTATGTAGGTGCAACAGCGTGAAGAAGCTTGTTACCTGTCACACACATGTGTGATTAGTTGAGCAGAAAACACGGTTTACGCTTCAATTAAACATCCGAAATGGAAGAAAATATATAAACTTCGATTTTATGCAGCATGTATGCATAGTATGCATTAACATAGAATTCTTCAAAGCTTTGGAATTAAATTAGAATTTGTTATAGATCTCACAATATGCTTGCAAATCCCTAGAACATCGCTTGCTTCTGCGATCCCTAGCTATTCCTTTGTTCTAAGCTTTAAATTCTATTTTAATTTTTCAATTTACATTCAAAAATTTGTTTCGAACACTTTTAATTTTATAATACACATTTTTTATATAATCTTACAATATTTCTCAATTTAACATTGAATAGATTTAATATATTAAATGATGTACACAAAGTTTGCAGGCCATATAAACTGATTTAAACTTAAAAGAAATATTTATGATTTTAATTTTTTCATATAATTGATTAATTGCGATAGGAGTACTGTATAAATTATTTCAAATAATAATATAATTTTTTTGTTCTTATTATTATTTTTAGAAAAATAATCTTACAAAATGAACCAAGGATTCTGCCAAAATACCCTTGGTATGTTTGGCTGATATTTATCGATATTTGTCCAAAATAACAATAACAATTAAGTATTGCGCAGCCGGTGACACCCTTCTTACTTACTTCTTACTTATTTTTAATTATCTAGCTCTCGCTATAAAATTGCTAATAAAAACGTTTATTATCTCCAAGCCGAAATTGACTTGGAGAAATTTCCAAATGGCTCCCACACCCAAAAATATCTAGCATTAAGTGGATTTGACACATTTCACTAATCCATCATCACCCAGTTGACTCAAGATGACATTCCGAATAAAACTTTCGCACAGCTTTTCAAATGGCGACCCTTCTATTCATGCGTGTGTGTGCGTGTATGTGTGTGTGTGTGCGTGTGTGTGGTCGGTTTTTTTTATAATCTATTCGCGTTTATCTGTCAAAATCAAATCAAACAATCATTTAATTAGCAGCCGCAACAACTCCAACACCAATAAGAAGAAGGAGAATCAGATGATGATGACGAAGAAACGAGGCCGCCAACTTCCGCACGCCATAAAGTCAAAAACAAAGAGACAAAAAAACCAAAAAAAAAATTGAAATTGAAATTGCCCACTTGGCTGGGGCATCTTTGAGAGTCTGCGGCGAGGCCTGGGCGTTACCCTATTGGTGCAAAACTTTCTAAGCTTTCAAGATTTTTAAAGTGTGCAAATATTTCCATATAGAAAGTAAATGAAATTTCTGCGCAAAATAATTGCCATAGATGCATGGCTGAGAGGCCGTGTACTTGCTCGTTAATATGTATATGTATGTGCACACACACACACACACTTACAGCGTACACCTGCAGCTGCGGCAACAGCAGCACTAACAACAACAATGCCAAAGGTCTGCGCCAACGCCGACGCCGACGCCGCAGTCAACGCCAACGTCGCGTCGTCGCATTGTCAACGGGCAATCAGTGAAAGTTAAATCGAACAATGCAGTCGCCTCTTTGCTGCTGCCCCTCTCCGAGCAAGCACTCTCACACACACACACACACACAAACATACAGGCCCGCTCTCGCGCTCTCACTGGCGCTCTCTCTTCTTTGTGCTTCTTCGTCCACCTGCTCTCGCGGACTCTGCCACTCGCAGCTGGATCTGTCGTTGCTGTTGTAGGCGCGCCGCAGGTGCCATTGTTGTTATTGTCATTTCACACTCTCAACGGGCAAAAGTGAAAAGAATGCTTAAGCTACAAAACTTACGCACACGCACAAAATGCCAAAAAGCTCTGACAGACAAGCCGGCGGGCAGAAGAGGAAGCAGCGACAGCGGCAGCGGCAGCGAGCGTTCATCAATTTAATTAAGGCGCGTGTGAAGCGCAACAGCAACAATAGCAACAACAAATTTGACAGCGCTGTCAGTTTAACAGTTAAGCCAAAGTGTAAGACAACACAAAAGAGACAAAGCCAAAGAAGTACAATAAACATTTTCAAAATTAATTTAACTGTTTCGTATAATGAAACAGGCGAAATGCAGAATATAATAATGATGATCATAAAACAGTTAGTAGGTTAGCAGTTAACTTATTTCGCTGCATCTCTGCCAGCGATAAGCTGGGCTTTACGAATGCCATAAACGAAATTCAAATTTCAAGGTAACCTCAAACATATAGCATATATATGTAGGGATATTAAAACACGCGAGTAAATAAAATAAAATGCTGAAACAAATATTATTATAGTGTGCTCGGGTATTTCACATTTTCTGAATGTCATTGTTATGAGTTCAGCTTTGTTCAAAATTCTAGTATGGCATTTATTTTTTTACATCACCGAAAACGCAACTTGTTCATTTTTTCCCAGAGATTCAATTGTTTAACATTTTTTAGATAAACTTTGAGTTAGTTGAAGGAATAATCTGTCTCTCCAATCTGACTTCAGATATTACGTATACGCCTTGTAAAATATAGAGAGAGGGAGGAAAAATAATTTTGGTTGGATATTAGATATCCAATACGGATTTCGAAAATATGCAGACACCCCCATTATTATACTTATAATAAGCCCAACCTTAAACCCAAATTCATATTAATCATAAGTACGGATTAAATGTTAACTATTTATAAACAGACATTTTTTGGAAATATTCCGCAACAGATCTATTTGATTCCCAGGTGTTGTTACGCCCGCATATTTCTGTTTCTTGTATTTGTTGTTGGTTTAAATTACATGCAAATACAATTTATTGAAGGTGAACGGAAATGTGAGCTAATTTTTGAATGATTAATGCGTTTTGTGGCGCTCGCTGGCCAAAAGTGATTTACTTTAATTAATTAAAATGCCAACAAATGCCAAGATACTCGTGCAACGGCAACAGCAACAACAACATATGGAAAACGAAGCCAGCGAAGCGCTTAAAAGTTTCTTGACCTTCACGGCGCTGTTTTCTTTGCGCAACAACAACACAAACTGCGATAAGAGCTGTAACAGCAACCGATTCATAACTCACGACTTTCGCGACAATTTTCACCTATAACTCATCTAAATGGTAACGAAAAACCCGCCAAAAAGGCCAACCACAAAACCAGTTTGCAGCAAAAAAGACCATTTTTTTTGTTTTTGCCATACTCTCTTTACTGCAAGTGAAATGCCTTTTTGTGAACAGGTTCACAGCGTAATAAAATTAAGTACGCGTACTTATAAAAAAGCAATCGTTTAAAAGTATATGGCTATTAGTTAATGAAAACTATTTAAACTCACTATTAGCTAATGCACGTAAAACTGTATGTACCCTATGCCGACGACATCCATACCTTTATAGAATATAAAATGGGTAGTCTCACTTTCCTATGCGTATCTAGTTCTAACGCTATTGACTTTTTCAAATTCTCAATTTCGTTTTATTTCTTGGCCGTAATGCTAATACTGTGGAATAATGGCAGTTTTTAATTTAATTTGTGGATTGTAAATATCTTCCTTGTATAGTGTTCCATTTAAAGTAAGACTATATAAAAGAGACGACTCTATTTTTTAAATAATTTGTAAATAGGGTAACATTTTTTTATAAACTTAAAAAAATCTATTTTTATTAAAATTATAAATTATTTATGTTTATGAAGCATTTTTACTTAATTTTATTTTATTTTTTTTGGCTTCTTTTTGTATATATATTCCAAAATCAAATTAAATGCCCAACGAATTTCAAGTTTTGAGAACGAGTCTAATTATAAAAATTTAATATTATTATAATACCAAATAAATTGCAATCAAATTAACCTTAACCTTTCACACAATACTTTATAATTAGTTGGCATTAAAAAGAGTATTATAGATTCGTCATAGCGATTAGTGTTTTGCTTACTTGTTTTAAATTTTTATTATAATAAATATTGCATTTTATGTTGCTGGTAATTAAGTACTCGTACATCGCGTATATATATGTATATGTATAAATATATATCTATATAATTAATTGCAAAATTGCTCGACGCGCTCTCGGCTCGTATAATTCAATATTTTTCGAGTTTCGCATATAAATTTGGCACATAAATTTGACAATTTTATGACAGGACATTTTTTGTTGTTGTGTTTGTTGTAAATTTTTGCGGTTGTTGCGGTCAGCGCCAAAGGCACAAAAGTATATATTGTAAATGAAAAAGAGATTTTTGTTGTAAATTTACTTTTATATTTTACGATTTTGGATTTTGTTTTTGATTTTTGGCTTTGTTTTTTATTTTTTACTTGCATCATTAGAAAGTGAATTGCGCGTGTGTTGTTGGAGTTGTTTTATTTATGGCTGCTGCTGATGTTGCTGTTGTTGTTGTTACTGGTTTGCTGACTGCTCAGCAGCACCTTTCTCTTAACGAGAGAGCGAACCGAGAAACAAAAACAAAATCAAGACGAGCGCTGAAAAAAAGAGACGAAAAATAAAAATAAAAACAGCGCACTGCCAAAATCGATTCGCTTCGGTTGAAAATGGCCAAACTTGGGTCTGGCAAGTTGAAGCTGGAGCTTGGAGCTGGGGCTGGGGCTGGGGCTAGCTTGGATCTTGGGAATGGAGAGCCAGCGGCTACGGTAGCAATGGACAATTTATGGGGGGCACTGTCTGCATTTTATGGCAAAAATAAATTAAATGCAAATTAACAAACGTTTTTGAACGCTAAATGAAATTATAAAGAAAACAAATTTTCGATGGGGTGGTACGAGCCAGGGCCAAAACTGCTTAGAAAGCCGCTCCCATATACCCATGTAATATGCATTGTCAACGGATTCGCTTTGGCCCGACCAGCCAAAACTCCAGCAATTTTATGCTCTTCAATTTCATGTCCAACTAAGGCAGACAACATTAACAGGCCAATCAAAGCGGTTAGACGGGGATTATAATGATCAACTGTGCTGTGAAATTGGCCCAATGTACATTTCTTAGTCTACGACGGAACACAGTGGGCTACTAATGTGTTTAATGTAATGGTAAATAGTTTCACTTTGGATATCTTCGGAATCGTTGTTATCTTCATTATGCACTAAAACTAAAAATTTGATTAATTTTGAATAGATTATGACAGCATAGAGTAACCATAATTCGATTTGTTTGGGCTTTGTAAATGAAAAGTATTCATGACAGGTTCAATCTATAAAAATTCCTTTTCAAATTTAAGGTTTGTTACTATAAAAGGGCCAACAAATATTAATCAAAGTTAACAAACGAATATAGAGTTTCGGCTATGTTTCTTATTCGAAGTTGCCTACTCTTAATTATATAATATATTAATACAATATATATTATATATTTTTGAGTAAGAGGCTTCAAAATAAATTTTGTTTTAATATTAAGACATTAAAAGATACCCGCTAAGTTTATGTATGGCTAACCACCATCTCCTCCCTTCCCCCTGACTATGCCACTGATAACAATCTTTGCTTTAAAAGTACTTTACTTATGTATTTTTAATAAAGTTTACTTCAGTTTCGATTTTTCAAATGAAAATCAAGATCGATATATTTTCTTATCTAGAAAACTATTAAACTGAGCAAGTAGATATCTACTTCTTCTCGGAAAGATCATAAGTAAATGTACACCTAAGAGAGAATGTATATGCACTCCATGGAGGGCTTCCCCACTGAAGTCAGCTGAAGTTCTTAGAAAATGTTGTCCCTCCAGCTGGACTTCCCCTCGCGGACTTGCCCTGATGGTCGGATCCGGACCAGTTGGTTAACTGTGAACCTTGTGTCTTAATTAAATGTTAATATAACCACTTTTAATTTCGCAGAGCCCACGGATCAGCGTCAGGCACTTGGCCATCAAGTGGGCCCCGTTGACCAAATCGTGTTTCACTTTTGTTTTCATTAAAAAGCATAAAATTTCGCTGTGAGGTTTTTTGCTTTTTTTTGTCTTTTTTTCTTGTTGTTTTTGTTGCTGTTTTCAGTTGAACAATCCGAGCGGCATTTGGCTGACCCGTTTTGGGGGCCAGGGTGGGGGCAGGGGGAAGCGGGGCAGACCATTTCTATGTTTCTCAGGCTAACATTGTCGACATGCGACATGCGACAATTGAAAGTGTTGTCAATTTTGTTTGTTTTTGCAAGCTCAGCGGCCACATTTTTCACTTTTTTTTCCGTCTGCCTGTCTGGGCGTCCGTCCGGCTGTCCACTTGGCGGCCACTTCAGGCGGCTGCTTCAGATTTCCGTCATTACTGTCATGCGACATTAATCTTTGTTGTTGTTGCTGCTGCTGTGTAGCTTGTTATTTTTATTATATTTCTGTTGTTGCTGCTGGGGCAAACTTCGCTGCTATTATTATGATTATTTCGCATTGTCTTTTTGGCGGTCGAGCAGCGCCCAATGTTCGGTTGGACAACCAGTTGACCCGGTGCCGGGGCCCAACGGCTCTGCGAACACGTCTTTTACCACTTGCATATGGTTTTCATTTTCATTATTTCGCTCTTGCCCACTGCTTTGCCCTGTGAAACAAGTTTCAGTTACACCAAATGACAAAAAAAAAATTCATTAAATTGAAAAAGAAAAAAATGTTGACAATTAAGTGCAATGCGAGACGAGGTGTAAACAAGTAAGAGTGCTCTGTTCGGAAGTGCCCGACTAGGGCATACCCTGATCACGGCACCGAAGCCGAACACCCTTTAATACCCACGTACAAACAGGCAAAAACATGCCGCAAGCTGCGCACTTGACTCAGAAACATCGTCTTCTTCCACACCATGAGAAGTAAAAATGCGAATAACTTCGTTAGGTATTATCCGATCTTTATGAAACATTCGGAGCTTAGGTATGGCAAATGCGTGTACAAACCAAAAATCTATTTAAATACCGAGTGTTTTAAATTTTTGTTATCATATAAAAATTGTAAGCCTCAGTAAAATAAATGCAATATGTATTAAAAATGTGTTGAAATACTAGTTTAAAGCTTTATTAACTTGAAAATCAAATTTGAAATTTAATTAAATTAAATATTGATATTAAAACTAATTAGAAAGCTGTTTAATTAGTTTTGAGCTCATATTCATTTAAGATAGATGCCAAAAGATGTCGCCACTCAAAATTTTAATAGCATATATATAAAATGATTTCTTATGGTATTTAGTGTCAACTCCAATACCTGATATTTGCTGTCAAGCGCTGACGCTGATGACCCCGCTGCAGCCCACCTCATCGACCCACTTCCACAAAAGCGTTTTTCAATTTTTTTTTCTGTTTTTTTTTTGTTAGCCTCTTGGCGCTTAGAGTCAAGTGTAGTACAATCGAGCGGATCATATTTTGACCTTTTCGGTGCATTTAACAAAATGGATTTTTTATTCAATCGCTTAGACATAAAAGGCCAATCAAAAAAATAGTCGTGCAGACATTGTTGTTGCTGCCGATATTTGTAGTTATTGTTGTTGTCGTTGTATCTGACTTCTTCAATGACCCACTAACTGGTTGTGTCGAGCACGGAAGTAGCCAACAAGTATGGTTTTAACTTGACTGCTGTTTAAATACACACATATATTTTTGTATACACAACACGTATCGGCTAAGCTATACTCCAGCATAGGTCTTAGACTTGATTGCCGCATTTGTTACATGCATTTTGCATGCTCCATATAAAAGAATGTGTACAGACAAAAATACTTAAAAAATTATTAAAGCAATTTAGCGCACTTTATATATATATAGTTTTTTTTCTACAGCAACAATTAATAATTTCTATTGTTGCGGTTTTTTTATAATTTTTTTTTTCGTTTTGTACTTGTTGGGGCCGGTCGGCGCTTTTCATGCCATAATTTTCAGCTTCCGCAATTCGAAAAAATGGAAAATTTGGCAATAGACAAACGAGTCGGAGCATGATTCATGAATTTTTACCAACGCGCATTTAATGCACGTGATTAGCTTTTTTAGGTATTATTTATTTATTTATTTCTTTTTTTACTTTTTAATGTTTCTGAAATGTTTGATTTTATTATATTTATGATTATATCTTTTTTTGCTTACCTTTTAAATTTGTATAGAATATTAAATACATATTAAACACCTACTATTTATAGTTATGATTAGTTGTTTTATTTTCTATATTTACTTAATACTATCAACAAAGAAATGAAATGCCAAACAATCTGAAAATACAAAATGAGCTAATACTTATAATAGTTATTGCAATCACAGCTTTCAGCATTTGGCTATTCAAGAGTTTTGACGTTAAATTTTCAATTACAATAATTATGATGATTTATAGAACCAGTTATTGCTGCTGCTGCTGTTGTTGTTGTTATTTTGTTGTTGTTGTAGTTATATATTACGCATGCTGTTACCTTGACCAGCTACTCGAACATCGTAATTGAAAAGTTCCCACAGAGACCCACGAAAAAAATGAAACAACAAAAATATCATTTCCCGCTTCGAATACGATTTCAAGGCGAAACCTTTCAATGTCTGCGAAGGGTGCATGCGCAAGGGGGCGTGCCGGGGGCGCTGAGTAAAACAAAATATCTCAAAAAATTAAAAACAAAAAAAAATGACAACAACCAACAGCAACAAATCCACGAAGGCTACAATGTTGTTGAAGTTGAAGTACGCCTCAACTTAAAGAGGAAAACAAACAACAACGCAAATGTTGTAAAAACATTTCAAAAACAGGCAAGAGTATCCTAGTTAATAAATGCTCGACTAAGAGATACCCTCTACACAGAAACAGCTTAATTGATAGCATACATTAGTTAAATATAACAGTCGCATGTATGAGAAATGTCAAAATTATTTGTATGAATTAAATTCGAATAAAGCATTAATTAGAAGCCCAATCTGAATTCAGCCTATAGTTATAGTTCCGGCCAGTTCAGTTTTGAATAAGTCAGTGAAGCTGGCAGTCTGGTATAAACATTTGTTAAAATTAGTTGAAATCAAAAATCTAGACACTTAAAATCATTCGTATTATTTATATGTTATTTTAGCCACTATTGACAGAGTTTAAACATATTTTTTATATAAAATACTTATACACGCTTTTTCATTAAATTCTTCGAGGGTGTAAGAATATTAGGTCGAGTACAGTGAAATCGGTCATAAAGAGAAAATTCTATGTTTAACTTATTCCGCTTTGGTTCTTCATTGACAACTTTTATTTAGCTGCAGTTGTACGCCTGCTACACGTGTAACGTCTTCACTATCGAGCGTTCACTGTACGCTATGCAGTTCAACTACAAATGCTATTAGCCCAAGTTGCAGCCCACACATGCAATTAAAGCGGGCACTTCCGTAACGGTATTTGAGGCGCTCGTCTCGAGGGCATTGCACCTGGCTGAGAGGTCAAAAGTAGATACATTAGGCTGATAATGGCTGAACGAAGACAGCCGAACATGAGCAGCGCAATGGGCTTGTTGTTGGATTTTTTGGTTTTTTTTTGTTGAAAAAAAAACCAGAACGTTGCAACGTTAGGTAGGTTCTAAGACAGGCAACTTCAAGACGTATATTGGAGTATTATCGATTTTTGAGATTTAGGAATACTTCTGGATCGATCTTTAGACATGGCCGTCAGCGTAATCTACGTCGTAAATTTAATGATTCCAATTTTTGCGCAATTATACTATAGAATATTTATTTCTGATAATATATTAAAATTTTATAATATATTAAATATTCCAAATTTTAACTCTAACTAATACTAATACTCTTTTCCCCTGTTGAATAGAGTATACATATATATTGCGATAAACACTGCTATAAGCTTAGAGCTTTCAAAAGTTTTCTGAGCTGAATATACGCTAGATTGGTGAACTGCAGGATATTTGAATATGTGCATATGCTTCAGTCTAGCAAATGTTATTGCCATATTATGTCATCGAGATCCTAGTCTCTATAACTGTTTTCACTGAGCCCGGTTAAGCATGGGCTCGCTTGGCTTTTCGCTTACTTCACCTACATAAAAGTGGCCCAAGTTTAGGTTCGAATTATTTGAGCTTCAGGAAGCGAATGAGCAAAAGTGTGACATAATAACAGGTAACAAACAGTGGCGATTGGAGGGAATTGGCGGGGTCTTTTGGCTCTGTGGGGATCAATGCAGAGAGCACATATGCACATATACACCTATGAAATCATCTGCGGTTGAATGCAGCGCCTAATACTAGACAATTATTGCGATTACGTGGTGCATATTAGGTAAAAGACTGAACGTGCGCCCCCTTCGATACCTGCACTGAGCACCGAGTAGCTGATATATCGATTACCGTGCACGCAAACACTTCCCCATAAAAGTATGTATATATGCACGAGGCCATGCCCAGGCCCAGGCCACAGTCCCAATCGCAATCTCAGGCGGGGTTCGAGTCGACTGCACACGAAACGAACTCAAATCGAAACCGAAACCAAAACGCAGTGTACGCAAAAAAAAACAGCCTTAATTACAACAACTACAACGAGAACAACAACAACACCGCCAGCAAATGAAGTCAAGCAAAACCTCAGACCCAGTCAACAGTCATCAGTTGTGCGAGTAGTGAGTAGTACTCACTGTCGTGAGTAGCGAATCGTCTGTTCCAGTTCCAGGCGGGGCTATCATATGACCGCAAGTCGCTTCATTGAAGCATTGCAATTTTCATATACCCTGTAATAAAGTTGGACCAGCGGGTGTAACAGACAGCAGACACGGGCGAACGTATTAGAAGCCTAAGAAATGAATCGGTTTTCGATAACACCCACTGTTAGCTGCAAAGAAATAAATATCGAATTTTTGGATATATACACTCGGAGAAATAAAATCATAAATGTAGCACTCAATTGTTATAAAAATGCAAGCAAATATTAAAATTTCCTTACATACAAAGAAAATTGTTTAATGAGGCACTTAGTTTTTGAAAAAAATCATACAGATACACAGATACAAATAAATTGTAATTAAAATAAAAAAAAACTCCGATATGAATTATGTCCAGGTCATGCTAAAACTGTAGCATTTTTGTGCATATATATAAGGAAACACAGAGGGCATCTTTTAGTCCGCCACTGGCGACTTAGTTGTGTTTGTATATAAAAGAAAAAAATAATATATATACATATATCTTTAAGGTTTTGGGCGAACACCCAGCACGAAAACGTGTCGAGGCGCCTGAGACCTAAGCTAAAACTCAGACTAAAACTCGGACTGGGATTCAGACTGAGAGTGGAAACAATGTTGGCAATCGCAAACGGCAAACAACATCGGCCCTGTTGGCCCCGTCCATTGTCTTCTTTTTTTGCGGCTCTTCGATTATAATGATGTGACGCCGATGGATGATGTAATGATCTCAGGCCCTGGCCACGTAATCACCAACTAAGCAACTGAGCAGCTCGGCAGCTCGGCAACTAAGCAACTTTGCTTAATTTGTTTACCCCCGATGCGGTTGATGCGACGCATCGCTTCCTTTTTCGGCTTTTTCCCAGTTTCAATTTCAGTTTCTTTAGCTTTTGGTTTCATACCATAAAAAAACAAAAAAGAAAAAAAAAACAAAGTGAACAGCGATACTTTATGATGTTGCCCGTTTATATGCACTTGTCGCAGTTAACGGCAAACAACTTCTATAAACAAATGTCATTTCCACTAAATTGAAAACTTGTTGACTTAATGTGAAACTTGGCTGTATGTTAATTAACTGACTTGGGCACGTGTTGCTCATCAGCTGAGTTCATAATACTTGACAAGTAGTCGTCCCTATCTTCAGGTATTATTGAAAAACTCAATCTCATTAAATTGAAAAAAGATCATATTCTAACACATTCGCAAAGTTATTCTTTTATTAAGTCCTAGAGAGACACTTTCAAAACCTAATACTCAAGAAAAATATATAACAAATTTCAGATATCAATGTTCTGTATATTATATATATACTAACTAGCATTTGAAAAATGCTGAGAAATCTATACTTCTCAAAGCTCCTTAATTTATCGTATAAGAAAACCACATATACGAATTTTGAATTACCTTTTAACCGTGTATCTTAGCCAGAATAAAAATAACAATACTTCTACGAAAGAAGGTAAATACTTTTATAACCGATTTGTGACCTAAATTATTATATAATGCATAATTAAAAAGAATTTTAAGGCAATAAAATAAATTTTAATTGATTTCTAAGAAAGATTTAATTTAAAAATAAGCTTTATTCCTTGACAATATTTCTCCTTTCGTAGTATTCTATAGCACCATGCCATATATTCGTGTAGTATTTTTAATGAAAAAATTACCAAATAATTAATTTTTTGCTTACGTGAACGTTGGCTGCAAACCGTCAATTAATTTTGAAGGCAATTAACATATGCACGTATTTATGGTCTGTCGCCCGCTGTCATAATTACGAATACGTTAAGTTGCCGTGCAGAGCGCATTGCAATGGGGTTTCTTAAGGTCTGTTACGATTGTCAATCCTTGACAAATTGCTGTTTTGACTTAATTAACACTTGACTTTTAATTAGTGCAAATGTGTCAATGCTGTTGTTGTTGCGGCTGGTTCATTGTTATAGATTTGAAAGAAAGCGTGACTTGTGCTTTCAATGCACTCAAACAATAAAACGAATCACTTGAAATCGAATAAGTTTCGCCCACAAATTTCATAATCGAGTGTCGTAAGCGAGTTTGTGTTTTTTTTTTATTATTTTCGAGTATATTTGACTTGCGCCGCGCCGCTATAAAACTATGTGAAATACGCCCCTTCCCCGAAGCCTTTTGCGCCCCCATCGAATCAAAAGAATTCTGTTAACTGGCACACGGTGGGCGTGGCATGTAGCGGTTAGGAGGGGCCGTCACCGCCATCGAAATCAGCGCAAGGCAGTTGTATTTGTTGTTGGTTTTGGCTTGATTTACATTTTTTTCGTATGATTTTTTTTTTCGTTTTTTACCCACGCTGCGCAAAACAAAAGACTTAGGAAACGAACTTGCCCCCAAGACAAGTGATGCAAAAAAAAAATAAAAATGTAGCACAGCAGTAGCAGCAACAGCAACAACAACAAGAGTAACAACAACAGCAACTACTTCAAAATGTGAATAGGAACAAAATGCTGCAGCGAATTATGCAGTTGCACGCGTTTGCTCGGCTTATTGTTGTTGTCATTGTTGTTGATGATGATGATGATGTTGTTGTTGTTGTTGTTGTTCTTGTTGCTGCTGCTGTTGACTCAATGGCGGCTGCTGTTGTTGCAGAACAAACCGCTCATTAGACGCATTAAATGCAACTGTGCATGGTATTTGTTGTTGCTGCTCGGATCGTAATTACCCGACAAGGCGCAACTTTTATGTTAACACAAGTTCCCTACAGGCTGAGACGAGGGCTGGCAAGCGAGTTTGTATCCAGAGTTACATCTTTCTTATCATACATTTTATTGTCCTCTGAAATAGACTCGAGGAACATTTCCTTGTTATTATCTGGCTGAAAGAGATATTGTTTAGTGCTTAATATTTTTAAAACATTTACTTAAAAATATTTTATTTTATATATATAGAAAGTAAAAACACTAATGCCAAAAATTAAATTAAAAAGTATTACTCAAGTTTTAATTTGGCTCTCAAATTTGATTTTAATTATTTTATATGTAAATGAATATAATGACTTAAGTTAAAATGCGCTCGTTAGCACAAAGCGATAATATCTTTAGATTTTATATATTCAAACTGATATGCTAAAAAGTACTGATATACTATTTCAAATGAACCGTACAACAAAACTATTACTCATTACGCATCTTTATGCCATGCTATATAAATTAATATTTATTATATATATGTATATATAAAGCTTTCACTGACTGTGAATAATTTAAAATATATCAAATAATAGACAATTCTTTGCGCTGATCAAAATATAAATAAAAAGAAAAGGCAAAAAAACATTGCAATTCCCAACTGGTGCCGGCGTCAGCTGATCCACAGATAGACAACAAAAAAAAAAGAATTGTTTCTCAGCTAATTAACTGGCTTTGTGAGCAGCTCTCGCATTTACAGCTACAACTAACTAACCAACTAACTAGGTAACTGGCTAAGCCTAATCATTATGTAGGTATACACGTATGTATTGTGAGACTGTGTCAAGTAGTTGTTGTTATTGTTGTTATCGCTTGTGGGCGCGGGTGTGGGAAAAGCGCAGTAAAAGTGCAGCATCTTTGCTGCAGCAGCACGTTAACTGCCTCGACTTGGCATTGTCTGAGATCTAAAAACTATTTGCCATGACATGAGAATTAGGCGCAAAAGCGCAGTCAAGTCGGAAGAGAGCTTGTGCTAGATATATACATATATATATATATATATATATACATATATTCACAATACCGGGTGCTGGGTAGGTAGTTAGTGTCTGGCATTGTTGTTGTTGTCTTTTTCTATTGGGGTAACGTTCATCACGTTTGTCGATGCAATTTCACAGATAACTGTTTCTTCATGTTTGCCACTCGTGCGGTTGCATAATCCAGCGGCAGCACCACTAGCACCACCAAACCAGCAAAACAATGCAAGCGCTTTAAAATGCCGCAATTATCCAACAACAACAACAACAACAATTGAAACTTTTGGCCAACTGCTTCTTTGACTTTAGCTTTGGCAGCTTCCTCGCTAGCAAGTTCGAGCTCCCCGTCGCCCCCGCATTTGTCGCCTATGTGGGTCACAGCATTTGCTTCTTGCTGCTGTTGCCGTTGTTGTTGCTGTTGTTGTTGTTGTTGCTGGGGCTGTGGCAGCCAGAATATAATTGTTGTCGGTTTGTTTATTTTTGTAGACAATTTTTTATTTGATTTTCTTTTTTTTTGTTTTGTATTTGATTTTCTGAAATATTTTTCTGCCTGTCTCTTGCGCTCTACGTGGGCCACTTTGGCATTTGCGATTGCATTTTTTTCTTCTTTTTCTTTGGGCTTGTTATGACATTTTTCTGTTTGTTTTTATTTTTTGTCGCGGTCTGACATTTGAATGATTGCCTGGCATTTTGTCATTGCCAGATTGCACCGTGAAACTTTGAGATATGTCTCCAAGAACTGTCGGCATTTAACAAATGTTAATAAACAGTTTTATTTTTCTCATCTTTTGCAGATATTTTAGAGTGCGCTTTAGGCTTTGAAGCATGTAAGTAAATTTCAGACATTATTTTTAGTTTTTTCCATTTTACAATATTATTTAACTATAATCGAAATTGAAATTTAAATTTCATTTTAAGACTCATAATACCATACTTTTACAACTTCAATTTTTATACTCATTCATAGAGTGAAAGGCAGGGTATTTTATGCATATAGACCCCTCATTCTAGCGCACTTTCTTTAACTTTTCAGCCTTTCTGAAAATACCAAAATATTGCATAACAATAATAAGAAACTTTTCTCACTTTCCCAACAATAACTCAAAGTTCAATCGACGCCAAGAAATGTTTGAAATGTCATGCAACAAAAATGGAAAAGAAAACATATTTTTGATGCATTTGGTATTTAAATGCATTTTGCATAAATTGTGCCATTGTCATGTTTCCGTTGTTGTTGCTGTCTTGGCATATTTTCACATGATTTTCAAAATGCATTTGACAAATGCAGCAACAACAATAACAACAAACACCAACAAATAACATCAAGCAGCAACAAATAATAATATGAATGCAACATTTGTGCGCTACACAAAAGGCGCATTAAAATGACATACAAAATATTTGGCCGATAATTTGTTGAAACAACGAAATAGCAGCCAAAGAAACGAACAACAACAACTCATAGAAAGCTAATGTTAATGAACCATTTTTTTGTTGAGACACCAACAATAGCAACAAATAGCTGCAAATGTGCGCTAAATGATAATCAAAAATCAAAAACAAAAAAGTCCAAATAATAAAAAACAAATACAACAAAATGCACAGCAAGCGCAACAACGCACAACAAACAACAAAAGCAACGTTGTGCATTTAAATTGAAGTTCAGTTTGGCAAGACAAAACAGTATTAGGCGCCGAGGGGTAAAGGGGAGCTGCCCCTTGATGTGGCGTCAAGTGGACACTTGGCAGCCACAGCAACAAATAAAACAACTTGCACAATGCACAATTTAGGCTTTATTTTCATAGTGAATACCCAAAAATTGAAACTTAGAGCAAGACTGATAAGGCATATTAACTATGCCGAACAGCTTAGCCCAATCGGGTTTAAATAAAGGTAATAGTATCGCTGGAGTCCTCATAATCGATTATTTAAGCCATTATCAAAAGTTCTAAAGCACAAAGATTTTTTACAATATATTCAAATAGGGCCAGCTCTAGATTTTCAGAAGTATGTGTCCACGTTCAATACAATATTAGAGCACCTTTATCTAGTTACACAAAGAAAATATTTATATTTAATAATTATAATTTATATTGCAAAAACTATATAACCTGTTTCGCCATAAATCCTAAATTATGTTAAGATATTGAAAAAGTTCCGGCTGAAACCTGTTAAAACAAATATGAGCCAAATACACAAGAACTGGTTCACAGACATTTCAAAAGTATTTCGGCATCATAACTTACACAATTTTTAACACACGATAAGGAAATTTAGTATATCGACAGTTATAATCCAGATAAACATATTTTTTGATGTGAAGCGGTTTGCTGAACTGGTTCAAAATAGCTGCAATAATTCACTCATATCAATAAAAATAAATCATAGAGCTAAAACAAGCTTCTTAATAGTAAATGTTATTTATAATCGCAGTGATTTACGGGCAAAGCTTTAAATGTGGACTATATTTATGCAGTTAAAAAGTAAAGAAATGTTGAAAATGTTTGTTTTAAGTTAATTTCAAAAATAACATTTAAACATTTAGTCAAATTAATGCACATTATAATTAATTAAAGCTTAACTCCAAGAGCTTAAGTTTAATTGAAATATATTTACACCATTATTTACCTCAACCAACAAAACTCCCAGTCGGACTGCAGACTTTAATAGGGTATAACTTCTAACCATGAGTCTCAAATTAAATAAATCTTTTCCAAGTTCCCACGGTATTGCAATGGGCCAAAGAAAAAACGGCCTCTAAGTGTGCCATGTTTACATTGGCATGCTAGAAACAAAAGTAACTTAGCAGAATTTATGTAAATCCTCTATATATTACTAAATGATTGATGAGGCTTGAAAGTTGGCAAGCCGAATTTTACTTAGGTTTGTATCATGGCATTTAATTACCTAGTGTCCAAATTAATAAGCTATTCGCTTAAGCACTGGATGGGTTCGCATAATAAATCTTAATCTAAACTAATTACACAGAGTTTAAGCTGAATATGGTGTATTAAGTGTACTATGAAAAACAACTCCTGAGAGCACTCTTCAAATCACATGCAATTACATTTGCTGTCCAATTAGGAAACTGTTGAAACACTCTTTCGTGTGTGAAGAGCATACCATTTTCGGGACACTTACACTTAGCTTTCCACTCAGGTCTTCAATTGCATTTTAACCTTCAACATTTCTCAATGAAATTTCATGAAGAGCAACGAAAAAACAAAACGAAATGAAAACAACAAAATAAAAGCCAACTTGTCTGCATGTGGATGGCATTTCTGATTGACATCGTTGGCTGCCTGTCTGTTGATTTTTGTCGCCGCTGCTTACATGCATAGATACGCCCTCCCCCACCGATATTCGAGGAGATCCGTTGCGTTGAGCCACATGACATGAGAGTTTTTTTTTTTTTTGGTGCCAATGGCAGGCGAGTAGTGAAAGTTGTTAGCCTGTCATTTCGGGCCTCGTTGAATGTTTAATTGCTCATTTCGGTTGTCAAACCTCTTTAGTATTGACCTTTTGGGCCACGTCCTTCAGCAATGTGTGCCAGGTAACCCCGGCTGAAACGGTCAGGTGTTAGGCTAGCTGCCAACTTCGCTTGACGCTTCTTTTCTCTTCTCCGGTTACGCTTTTCTGCAGTTGTCGCCTTTCTCCTGCCACTTTTGCATGGCACTTTGGTAATTTTTGTTTTTTCTCGATAGGTTTCGCTGCCAATTTTGGCTTGATTATGCGAGCATTCGAAATTGCCTGTCTGCCTGGCTGGCAGCCTGGTTAGCGGGCTGACTATGAATCTGGCCGTCTGTCTGGCCGTCTGGCCGTCTGCCTGGAAGCCCACATGCCTCGTGCGCGCTTCGACTGCAGTTGGCGTCAACTTTCATTGATTTGCTGGGGCTGAAATATGTGAAAAACAAACAAACGTGCCCCGAAAAAAATACTGCTGAAAACTGAAAACCTATCGAGACAATTTCACTTTTCATTGTCTTTTGTTTTTTGTTTTTACTTGTCAGCGACAGATACGCTGCAGCCGCTCTTCGCCACTTCCCCGATGCCCATTCTTGGATCGTGCAAACGCAATTCAGTTTAGTTTTAATGCCGGCAGCGAGTTTGTCGCCTAAGTCTTTTGTTTCACAGTGCGCACAATGTCCTGAAATTGTCTAAGGTTAGCCTCTGTTTTTTTTTTTTTTTTGTTTTACCCACTGCCGCTTAGAAAGTTGCCACAACAGGCTCTTAATTGGCAAACCAAAAATATATCAAAGCCACAAATCAATGTCAAATCTAATCGAAATATTCATAAGAATTGAGTTTGAGATATTTTCTAGTGCTAATTTACCCATTTACAGCTGTTAAGGCATTTACATAGTGATTTGCATTCGGCCCAAAATACACATATCTACGAAAATAGAACGTATTTGACAAATATGCCGGCGCATATATTATATAACTCTGCATAAACAATGGGGCGTCTATGAACTTAATTTATGATGTTCGAGAGATGCCAAAGATAAGACCAAATTTGAGACTTCGCAGCGAAATCAGTTCATTTATGTTAAAATGGAAGCTGGCACTCTTAACTAGCATTAACATAAATCAGCTACTAGTTACTAACATTTACGAAACTTGGCCAAGCTCATAATCTGAAAGAGTGTTAACATTATACTAACATCAGAAGTAATAAATATGGTGTGAACTAATAAATATGATTATAAAAACATATGTATACATTTTTCCCAGATATTAGAACAAATGAATTAATAATTATATAGAAAGTAAGATAGATATGGAGAGCATTGTAATATAGAAAGTTGAGTATTACAACCAATTTAAATACTTATTAAATTGCTTAACCAATAAATTGACTACGACTACTAAGTACGATAAATTTGTATCTTCAATTTTGTTTTATACTTAGCCATAGTTGAGATTTGATGCCTAATAAATGTTTATAACGCACGGGTATAGCTTTTATTTAATATAATGATTAATTTTACAATCTTTGAGTTACCTTACGTTTAGATTGAAATGTAAGTAAATATTGATGATGGTTAAAATTTACTAGAATTTTTTAATTCTGAACCTATCACAATATTCAGTTCTGTCATTTATATGATATTTATTTATTTATGGCACAAAGTTCAGCTAGGGAACGTAAATGCTTAGCGGTATTTTAGCTGCGAAGAGACCGCGACTTGTATCAAATATACATTTCAAATGATCAACTCCACAAACACAGACACGAACTTTAATCCAGCGTTTAGAATCTGATTTTTTATTTTACCTAACTATTATATAATGTGCTGTATGATCAATGAAGATCGATAAACTCATATTTTGTTATGCAAATGCTCAGTTATACTTAGTGTCAGTGGCAATCTATAAATATTAAGTTGGGCAGCCTAGCGGTCAATGCTTTTTAGAGGACTTTCCCGCATAACGCAGCCAAAATCAAGCTGACCATTGCGGCGACTTCAGCGACAACTTTGAGGCGTGGGCGACGCGTCGTGACAGTTGCTGTAGTGTGTCTGTGTGTGCGCTCCATTTATGGCTGTTAGCTGGCTTTACAGTTACTGCTGGCCGGGCTCTAACGGCGCATGCAAATTGCGTGCATGACAACGACAAAAGCTAAATGAAAATAAAGTAGGAACACAAAAAAACAATAACAACAATAAATATTGAGCCTGATTGATTGGAAAGGCGCGCACGCAACCTAAGCCGCCGAGTATTTGTGGGTGAGCGTAAGGCGGGAGGGGCAATTAACCTTGATTTGCAATACATGCGATAGCCAGACACCGATGAATAAAACAAAGCGTAAAGTAAAACAAAAAAAACCAAATAATCCAATTGGCAAAAGCCAAAAGCCACAGCCACAAAAGTCGTGCAAATGAAGTCATTTCATGTACAAACGCTTCAATTGAGGGCGAATAACATCGGCCAGCCGCAAAAAGTGCTAAAGACAAATGTGCCCAAAAGCTGAGAACATTCCCAATCCCATTTCGCATAGGGGCAGGCAGGCAGGCAGGCAGGCAGGCAGGCAGACAGTCCGACAGGCGGGACAGGTGGTGGTTGCGGGGTGTGAGACCAAACATGAGCTTAGGCCAGGCAGGTGTTGTTGCTAGAAGTGCGCAGCGCTAAGCGGAAATTGCCGGCCAGAGGCCAAAAGATACTTTTCAGCGCTTTACAGTTTGTTGCACAATAAGCCTAAAGTTGAGACTCGAACCAAAGCCGCAAACCGGTTGCAAAAATGAAACTGAACCAGAAGCCAATTAAAGCATCTAATTGCCTTTAACTTGAAATAATTTGCCATTTTTATTTGCCTTTTTTTATGCGATTTCGGCGAAAAGAAAATAAATGAGATTTTAGTATTTATTTAGAATACTATTTAATTTTTTACATTTTTATTTTTCTACCTAACTCTGAGCCTGTTTAAGTGCGAATATCGTTCAAAACTTCTATAGAAATTCAAAAACCAGCTACTTAGCAGCGCGCAATCGTTTAATTTGAAATTAAATTTATGTGTATTTTAAAATGCTGACCTCAATATAAAACGGGAATATTTTCGCTAAATATTTATTTCTAATTTTAATTGGTAATGCCTTTTTTCATGCTTGGCTGACAAAAGTTGGACGTTTGGTGTTTTGTTTACATTTTAATTAAAAAAAAAACTGGAAAACCAGCTTCTAAATCCTGTCATGACATCAGCCGTGGTAAAGACATCAAAATACCGCAACGCATCAGCAGTTGAGCAAGCGAACCAATAATCATCATCATTATCGGCATCAATTTCTAAGCAACAGCCCACAAAAAAGACGCATATAAGTTTAACAAAAAAAACCCCAACAACAAAAATACAGCAAAAAATAGAAAACAAAATTAAATACATGTTTTTAATTTGCAGCCGCCGCGGGGAGAATTTTAGCTGGGGAGAATCTTTCGATACGTGGGCTAACAAATCATCTTAATTTTGCCTCCGCTTTTGCAAAAGATCAAACCGAAATAGTTGGGATTGTTGCTGCCAAATGTATGTAGGCGAGGTATAGCGAGGGTTGCTACAAAAGTTTCGTAAAAATAACCCTAAAAGTATTGATTTTGAAAATTAGCAAATAAATATTTTAAAAATATTCGTAGAATGCACAATTTGACATATCTCCAAGAAATGTACTACAAAAATAAAATTATATTTATTTATATACAAGCAAAAAGATGTTATTTAGCTGTATTTGAAGACTGGTCGTACAACCCTCGTTCCGTAGCACACACTTGACTTCTATTAGAGCTGGCAGACACAGATGTACGTATCGTACTTATGCCTGTGTGTCGTGGTATCATCTTCATTGTTAACGCTATCTCAGGGCCTGCCTCTGTCGCCGTCGCCGTCGCCGTCGCCGTCTCCAACTGAATTCAGTTGCTGTGACTGCGCCTCTTTTCACAGTTGGCGTCTGGTGTTTTGGCTTTTGTCAATTCATTGTCAACAAGTCAGTGAACTTGCGCTGCTCGCATCTGGTATGGTACGACGGCTCAGAAGAGGGCCAAAGACAGCCGCGACTGCGAAGGCAGCCAACCAACCAAGTGGGCTATCGGGGTACCGGAGCAGCCAGATACCGGAATCGAGGGGTACCGGCCATGGTGTGGCTCTTTCTTTTACAAATAATTAACATAAATTAATAGGAAATGAGTAGAAACAGCGCATGGCACACCAGCAGCCAGCAGAGGTCGGTTACAGTTACAATAGCATTAACATGGCCCGACGAAAATAAAGAAACCCATAAAGTTTGTGTCTTAAGTCTTTTGTTTTTTTTCTCATATACTTTGCATATGCGTGTTTTAATTTTTTTTAGTTATTTTGGCTAGCATCTTGAGCTGGCCAGAGGCTGCACAGTTACATAAGATGAGCGAAAATCTCGCCCAGTTATTTATGGGGCGCCACACACAGAATGACGACAAACGTAAAATCGTAAAATCGCAAAATCGCAAAATCGTAAAATCGTAAGAGCGTAAAATGCGCAAAAACGCATTTGTGGCAAGTCGCGAAAAATTGCAGCAGCCATTTGGATGCATTCATCGTCTCGGTGTCAGCCAACTAATCAGCACCTGTCATGCGTGCAACGCAATCAGGAAGCAAAACAAAAACCTAACCCACAGCGCAACCAGCTGCCGAACGGGCCCAGTCCCCGTCTCAGTAACCGTAATGGCCTGTGGCGGGGCCTGAGACTGGGGACTGGGGACTGGGGACCCGAGACTCGAGACCGAAGACTAGAGGCTCGATACCAGAGAGCCAGGCTGGCAGTGGAACTCCTCCTATTGCACGGCCCACTGTGATGTGATTAGGTATGGTTTTTTATGGGCTTGCGTACATCGAGCTTGTCATGATGTAATGTTTATATGGGATAGCAGGCAATGAGGCAGCCAAAACGGCTACGACTATTACCCATCCAATAATGAACAGGCCATCAATAGATAACTAATGGACTGCCAGCCAAAGCCAAGCATGGCTCTTAACTTGGCCACACACTGTCCTCCAAGCGCGGCCACAGTGTGTTCGCGGAACCATCCAAGAAATCTAAAATTAATTAACAAATTCTGTTTCAACTCAATGTTCGTCTCTTAAGTAATTTATTTATTTATAAATAAGTTGTCGAATGGCTAGAACGAAAACTCAATAACATTGATTTTATGATTGATTATTGTTTTTCAAGCCCTTCAGCGAATCAGAGACACTAAATACTACCCGTGTTACTAACGCTAATATCGATAACAATTATCGAAGCTACCAAGGGCACACAGCATCAGCAGACAGTTTCCTTTAACTTGATGTCGAGGAATTTTCGTTGTTTATTTTTTAATAATATCGATTCTAATTGCAAAAACTTTTGAAACAATTAAAAATGACAAGTTAAAAAATAAAACTATAATACCAAAAAAATAAATAAATAAATAAGGAAGGGAATCATAATAAACAGACACTTATAATTATTTAAAATTGACTAACGAACTTACACTTGAGATCATCGATCTAGCCACACGTACTCAAATCATGCATTTCCATTCGCAGACTCGTATTAGCTCCTCATATTTGTTGAAAATTAATGAAATTACATACGAATTTCTATTTATATAAAAAATTATTAAGTGAAAGTGCAACGATCGAGGCACACCAACAAATGCAGGCGAACAAATCAATTTCTGTGATTTCTGTTTGCCAACAATGAGCAAAAATTTATTTGCTCATATAGTAAATATATGAAGAGCTCTCCCCAACGAGTATACTAAACATTAAAGTATACATTTGTATATATATATTTTAAGTACGAGTATATACATATACATATAAAGTAAGTGTTGTTTGTTTATTGATTCATGATTTATTGTACATTTGTGTGGGACTTCCTATACTGAGGCGAAAGATCATTTTGTTGGTTGTATAATGAAGACAATCATTTTTAATGTTTAAAGTAATGTAAATTCAGAGGAAGTATAAGAAGTAAAAGTATTATAGCAAAGTAATAGAAAAAGCTTATCGAAAACAGAAAGAAGAGAGCAAAAACTCTATAAAAATTTAAATAACAAAAAAACAACAGTTCTTATGAATACAAAAATAAAACGGCTTAAAAGAGAAATATATAAAAATAAAAAGGAAGCTTATAGTGCAAGAAAATAGCGATGAATAAAATAAAAGTTAATAGAAAATATAAAACGAGATTACAAACGCTGGCAAGTTAAAAAAACATATAAAATAAAAAAGAATACGAAGCAATGCAAATTGGAATAATAAAGAATTAAAATCAAAGAAATATAGAAAGATTACAAAAAGAGAGATAGTAGATAGAAATACCAAACGATTAATAAATAAGTTAACAATACACAAAAAAAGCGTAAACAAGTAATAAATAAATAAAAGTAATCCTAATTCGAACATAAGAAATTCGCTATATAGAAGTTATACAGCTATGCAAAATACAGTCTTACTTATGCAGGAACGACAACAGTGATACTTATGCTATAACGACCAGGTATGCCTCAAGCCAGCAACTATGTAAAACGCATGATTATGCAGGCGCATCGTATAATTATTTTCTATGACACACTTTTGTTTAATACCCTGTGATTAACTCGCAAGTCTTAATCATTGGCCAGGCATCTGAAGGTGCCGCCTTTTTTTATGGCCAAAACTCGCGTCAATCGCATCGCATGGGATCGGTGAATATTGGGCGCTTTTCAGCTTTTTGAAGTGATTGTAAAATTTTGTTAGGCTTTGATGCAAATTACCAGATGGCAGCCGTATAAAGCTGGCGCTTGGCTTTCAATCGTTGCGTTCGTTATACAATCGATTCGATACAATAGACAAGGCCATCAATGCGGCCACGCCCTCTTTTCAGTGAGTGGCAGACACGCATGCGCATCCGCAGATAAATTGATTGATAACACACATACACACACACACACATATACACAAAACGTATCAATCAAGTGACCGTTAATTGAGGTTCGGCTATGATCTATTTTTATGTTAGCCGAAAAGGTTGCTTGGCAAAAAGGTTTCAGTTTCTAGAGCCATTTGCGGACACTATCAAATTGGGCAATCTTTACGCGATGTTAACGCTTCGTAAGGTTCGCCAATTACGAGAAGAGCCAAAATACAGAACACACAAGAGGAAAACAACTCGAACAGCTTCTTGTTGACCCGGCTCAAGTACTCACACATATATCATCCGACACCGCTTAACTGCTCTTGGCTTTACCAAAATTAAATGAGATAATTACGGTTCCTTTAGCTTCCCCTTCCGGCTTCTTCCGCAGCTCGTAAACAAACTGGGCTGCCGCTGAATTTTCGTTGCTCTTTCGCTGCTTTGCTTCAAGAAGTTTTCTTTTCTTTTCTTTTTGGGCGCGTGTCTCTCCACAAAGGGTCAGAGTACAATACACTTTATGGCTTCTACTTCTTACTATTTGTATTCTTTTAGCTTGAACTCTGTGCAATTTCCAGGAAGCTTCACAATTGACAGCACATGCCGCATGCCACTTGATGGCCTCAGGTGTTCACCTATAAAACTAAACCACAAAACGATCCACTGTAATTAAGTTTGCCAGGTAAAAATTCATTGAATTGATTTCAATGAATTTTGGAATATTTCTACAATAGTTCAACACGTGTAAAAAGTAATGTATATATATGTAGTATAATGTAATATATGTAAGAAATACATATAAAATACAGATAGAGATAAAGGTACAGATATAGATAATGTTACAGATACATTTGCAGCTGCAGATACAGGTATATGAACATGTATATCTACCTGTATCTGTATTTAAATCTGTTACTGTGGTATGGGCATAGATACAGATGCAGATACAGACACATATGCATGTAAAGGTGCAGCTACAGATACAGATACACAACTAGTTGCAGATGTGTATACAGATATAGATACAGATACAAATGCAGATACAGATATAGATACAGATGCATATGTAGATACAGATACAGATACACATGCAGATGCAGATGCAGATACAGATGCACATTCAGATGCAGATACATATGAAAATACAAATACAGGGTACAGGCACGAGATAGAGCTAAGAGATATTTATATACCCTGTAATAATGCATAAAGTGCCCCTTCGTAGTCGATGGCTCGAGTCGCAATGCTTTGCCCATTTCATGATTACAGGGCATTCAGAAGAGGGAAGGTGTAACTGGGTGTGATAGTAGCTGCTTTGATCATTGCCTCTCCCTAGCCATTAATGTGCGCCGCAGCCACAGCTCGCGGCTCGCATATATTCAGTCCGTCAGCCAGGAGTTGCCGCCGCCGCTGCCGCTGCCACGCCCCCAAGACAATGGCAATGCGATCGCATTGAATGATGTGCGTGCTCGTGATTGTGCGTTGTATTCGAGTTCTGTTCGGTTCGCTTTTGGCACACCCACATGCGTTTTCACCTAATCAATCGCAATGCTCAATCAATGAGAGCCGCCGCATTCGGTGCCCATAAATAACAACAACAACAACAACAACGACGAGCTGTCGGAGCTGTCTGTCGATCTTCGGAGCTGGCTGGAAGGCAATTTATATGCGCGCTAATCATATGAAATAGATCAAATTTCTTTCTGTCGGCCCGACAGCGGGTTAGCGGGGAAGTGTGGCAAAGCGGAGCGATCTTCGCTCGATGTGGCTGGGAGCAGAGCGCATTAAGGCAATTTCACTTGCTGCGCCGTGGCATGCAACCAGATGTGTGTGCGTGTGTGTGTGCGTGTGGGTTGCCATCTTATGAGCAGGCAGTTAAAATGTTTTAATTTTATTTTCTTTGACTGCGATGGCGGCTTTTGGCTTTTGTCGCACTCTCACCGCCTAATCTATAAACATACAGATGTGGGAATTGGAAATGGAATTGGAATTGGCTGAAGATGGAGGATTGTGGCCGCTGGTGGATTGGGGCTGGAGTTGGGGTCGTTTACTGTCCAGCTTAGAGGCTGATTTGTATTGCCAAGCCGCACGCCCGGCCACAGCATCAGCATCAGCAGCAGCAGCAGCAGCAGCATCAGCTTCGGCCTCGGCCGCGGACGCAGCACGCTAATGATGATTACCCACTTTTACCCAGGCGCTAGTGGTCTGGTCTGGTGTATGCCGCACGGAGTACATATAAAAATCAAAAGCGGTTTAACGCGTTTCTCGTTCGAGACTCTGCTTTTTTTCTTTTTCATATAGTAGTTGTATTTTCCTTCATTGCGATTCAATTAAAAACGCTTAGCAGCTGCATTGAGTCGCCAATCGGCGATCGCCGAGCAGATCTCTCGCTGCAAGTCGTCGCACCCAAAAGAAAGCCACTTGTTCCGAGGCCGTCACAAATCAGTTTCTCGTGCTCCTGTTGCTGTTGCTGTTGTTGTTGTTGCTTTTACTGCTCGTTGTTGTGCTTGTAGTAGCGACATTGACTGGCCGTGGGCGTGGCAGCTGCTTCTTCCTTTTGATTTAATGGCACACAGCGATCAGTTTCGATCGCCTCAGCTTGCTTTGATTCAGCTCGGCCTTGGCCAGATGCTTGCTGCCGACTAGTTTGCGGCTCGGCAATGAGGGGGCGATGGAGGGAGGGAGGGGGGAGGGACTGGCACAACTCTATAAAAGCAATTTCGATTTTTGCGCTTTGACTTGTACTGGATTTCACCAAAAAAATTATTTATAAGAGCTTCAAAGCATAACCAAGTTTGATCACAACGAAGCTTAAATACACTACAAGAAAGCCGAAAATTCAAAGAATGTTAAATAGTTGTAGAGTTTTTTTTGGTACTGTTTTATAGGCATTCATCAATTTTAATATTATTATTATTATTTTATTTACATTCATATCTTTATTATTGATTTTATTAACTTCACTCTTATTTTTGTTATTTTAATTTTTGCTGTTCTTTTTACATGCATAACTTTAGCATCTAAATACATTTATATTACAAGCTCCCAAGTATTAAACATATTCCAAGTCTTAATACTTTTTTATGATCTATTTATGAGTACTTAAATAGTATTTAGTAGATACGTGTTTCTTATGGAGAAATGAAACAAATTAAAAATATAATTAATTGTAAAGTAAGCAATCTGAATGGGAATATTATAGCTTTGATATACCCTATGCCAGAAAGAGTAAGCAACCAGTTCCCAGGCGGCTCGACCATCGACGAATTTAATTGCAAATTATTAAGTGTGCTCGTATAAAGTTTTTATTATTATTATTATATTTATATTTTTGGGTATTTTTTTTTTTAGTTTTTCCATGAGTGAAAAGTGAAATTCCATGGCTGCTTGCTTTTTTTTTGATTTCGGGGAGGTGGGGCTTTTGGACCGATAGCATGTCAGCAGGTTAGCAGGGATTTGTCAAAAGAGCTGGTGAAATCTCATAGATTGCAGTTGCCAGTGAGTTGTTGTCTCAGTTGTTGTTGCTGCTGTTGTTGCTGCTGTTGTTGTTGTTGTTATTGCTTTTGCTCTTGGCACAAAACGTGCTGCAAATGCATTTCTGTGCTGGCTGTGGGGCCAAAAGTAATCACAATTCGCTGACCAAGGTCGTAAACAAATTTACGCTCTGGCATTTACAACAATAATTGCGCACTCACGAGCAATCGCAGGTCTGAAAGGTATGACAGCTATGCATATCAATTGAAAGTTTAACACGCATACATAGGAGTTTTTGTTTTTCTCCCTGAACAGTATGTGCATAAGTATATGTACCGTATGAGAAAAATCAGCTAGTTGTTGGGGAAGGTAATCTATGTTTCAAAAGACGTTTTTCTCAAATTGTTTTGGCACAATACAACTATTTGGGAATGGGTTTCTATATATTATACACCTAATAATTATTAGAAATTGATTCGAAATTCATTTAAAAGTGAACTCTAGACTAAGTGTCAAGAGCGAAATTAAACAAATACTCAACATTTAATTTATTAAAGAGCATTTTCTTGAATAGGAGAATAGGTTATGTGTAAAGCCGATTATATAGTAAAACATAAGACTATAATTAGGTTTAGGTTTAGGCAAGATGTGGATTAACAATTTTTTTCCAAAATTTTGTGTATTTATTTAAGAAAAATTTAGTTTCTAGGAGAGGGCCTGTGACTACGCCCCTGATTAAGACTAAACGCAGCACTTTCAAAGACAAACCTCCTTTATATCTTCCATATATAAGCCAAAAACAGAAAGCTTTCAAGTTTTAAAACACCTTTAACATCACAAATTAATTGGGGAAAATGTGGCGTTATTCTTCGCCTAAAAGCGGGGACAAAATTAAAAAAAACTAAAGAACATTTGCGCACATTTTTTGATAAGCGCTCGTAACGATTGAACCCCCGAAAGAACTAACAAACTTGATGACATTTTTATGCTTAGAGGAAACAAGATGAGATTAGATAAAAGCAATTAAGGTTGCTCGCAGCGCGTCTTAAGTCGTAATTGAGCAATTAATAAACGTGTACTTACAGCTGTAGACAGTTTTCTCATTATGTGAAAAGTCAAAAAGAAAACTCCCGATGAGATTCTAAGACATTTGGCCTTCAATCAACTGGCTCACAACAACAACAACAACAACAACAAGAACAACAGCAGCAGGCGCGTTTCGAAAGTAAGTTGGAAAATGTGTGCCAACAACAAATTGCAGAAATATCGACACCTTTTTGGCGGCAACTGACTAACTTTGAGCATTTCCGTTTCCGTGGCCAAAAGCAACAGCCGCAACAGCAACGCCGTCCGATTATGGCCATATAGAATAATTTTAGCAGATTTCACTCGGGCCGTCTAACAAGCGACGGCCAAGCTAAATGCCAAGTTTTTCAATTTTTTTGCAGCCGCTCCGAGTGGAAAACCTGTAGAATGCATAGAAACGACGACGGCTTTTCAAAGTGCTCAATGCGATATCAATAGCAGCAGCAGCAGCAGCAGCAGCAGCCGCAGCCGCCTGCTACACCTGTCTAAGCCAAAAACAACGACAACAAATAAATACAATAAATAAAAATAAGCAACAACAACAAGCGCTGGCCTGGCCAGGGCCAACAACAACGACGACGCTGCGCCCAAAAACCCAACAACTTTTAATTTCAACACATTCCAGCCAAAGACTTCGGCGCTGTACGTGCGACTTGACTTTCTTTGCAGCCACAACAGCACATAGGTGTGTGTGAGTGTGTGTGTGTGTGTGTGTGCATACCTGTCCAGCAGTTGGCCAGGCCAGCAGGCAGCAGCAGCAACAGCAGCTCGGGCTGAAGTCAGTCGATAGCAGGCGGCCAAAGCGTTGAGACGTCGCGTCGTTAGTTGCGGTACGCGTTTAACGTGCAAAGCAGAAACCAAGCGAACAGCAACAGCAACAACAACAACAACAACAGCAGCAGCGGAGCTAGCATTTAGCAACAACAACAGCAAAGCCGCTCTTCTTTTTTTACTGTGCGCGCTGAACAAGCGAAGGTGTGTGTGAAGAGAGAAGAGAGCGAGAGCGCACTCTCTGCGCTCTTGCAATTACCGTTAATCAAATAAGTTTTGTAGAAATTTAAACGCCACAGCTGGCGTGTGTGTGTGTGTGTATGTATTAAACGGTTCATTGATCGAGTTCAGCTGAAATGGAGCAAATGCCAGCAACAACAATAACAACAACAACAATAACACCAGCAATGGCAGCCAAACAAACGCAAAGAGAGCCCGAAATAGAAGAAAAAACAGTGCAAGTGCCTGTGGTATGACTGTGTGTGTGTGTGCGAGTGTGCGTGTGTGCGTGTCACCAATTTGCTTCATTTGCGGCGTCTTCGGCAAATGCGCTTAACCCATTTTAATGTGAGCACTTTGTGTGTGCGCAAAGCAAAATCCAATAAGCCAACTAAAGAGAACGCCGAAAGAATGACAATTGCGGCTTTTCGAGTCTGGCCAAAAGGGGCGCTAGAACAACAACAACAACAACAACAAACTGAACAGCAAAACAGTTGCGACTGCGCCAAAGAAAGCAAATGAACATGAATGAACGTCTGCGCATGTATGTGTGCACAAACATGTGCATGCAATATACCCTGTAAATATTTTAGAGCACTTCTAATCCGCATGCTCAAAATGATACAGTGCTGTGCTTTGGTTCATTATTTACAAAAAAAAAACAACAACAAATAAATCAAAAGTGAACAATTGTGTGTATTGCAATCGTTTTGTTTCTATATAAGCCATATGAGCTATATGGCAGTCCAATGTTGATATGATTTTTCGAATATGTCCAAAGCATATTGACTGGAAATTTGAGTTTGGTTGGAATGTTTCGTAGAAAAAAACAGTTCTATTTTTTTCTACCGAACCCGAAATAGATTTTATAGATTTTTGGGAGATTTCTTGTTACACAATTTAAAAGCCTTGCAATACCCTTTGCAAAATCATAAAATCACAGATTTTGCCATTTTTACTTTCAAATATATGTATATAAATATATTTTATGCTTATGACGCAGACTATAAATTTATCTACTCCCTAACATTAAATTTGGAAACTAATAGCTAAATTATTTTACCAGCAATACACATAAGCAATATCATGAGAAAAAATGGGTACAGTGTATAGAAAGATATAGCACAGGGATCTCTAAATAGCAATCGAATTGAAAATTTTCCAAAATATAACTTTTCTAATATTGATAGACCACGTTCTCTATTTGACTTATATTCACGTTAGAGTTATAAATAAGCAATAGACAATATGTAACTCAAGCAAATATTTGTTTTCAAAAAGCAAGTAATATTGGATCCCTAAAGATATTTTGAACCAGGAGAAACTGAACACTATATTCGCTGCTATAAGCTTCAGCACACATTATATCCACAAAGTTAACGCAAAACAATTGGAATTCCATTTATTCCACTCACGAACAATATATAAGCACGATTGAATTAATCCCACCTTATGGACAAATAAACGCAAATGACTGTAAAAATAAAAGCAAAAACAACCGATGACATCAATTAAATTTTAACAAGTTCTCTGGCAGTCGCATACAAATGCCAATTGAATACCAAATGGCAATATTGAAGAAAATTTATATATGTTCAGTATATAGTATACATATATAAGACGAGTTCTTTGCTCATCTTAAAATTAAATTGAGTGACCAAGTGGGATATCAGATACGCCTGACATCAGGCACTTTAAATTCAATATTAAGCAATTTGAATATCGATATCGAAAATGAGTCACATTTGAATACAAGTTCTCGCAACTTGTGTGCATGTTCCGATTCCATGTTGTTTCCCCTTTAGAAAGCATTTTGTTGTACCACGTTCCATTCCATGTTGTTTCCCCCCACTTTGAAAAATTCGCTCTTTTGTTTTGTTCGCTTTTATTTGAACACAAATGCGACCATTAGCTCATTAGTTTTTTTTCCAGATGAGCTTACTAAATGGATAGTATCAAAGCCCAAAAAGTTTATTTTAACTAAAATTAGTGACATGATGCATAAAAAACAACTCGCATCAAGCAGCCAACAAAAAATCACCGAAGCAGCTCTTAAATCTTAAACATATAATAAAAAAGATACATATATACATACATCTGCATAGATATATTTTTAATGCATGCACAGATTTCGGAATAAACATTAACGCTTTATTAGCAGTCAAAGTCAGCTGTCCAAATGTACACGATAAACATTCATTTAGTGCTAATTTTTTGCTCAAATACATTTGGATATTGAGAATTTTGGCCAAAATATATATTTATAAAAAAATGTAAAAAAAAGAAGTAATTCAGATAAGTTTAACGTAAATTTTAATAGTTAGTATAATTTAATATATACATATATTTAATATTCATATACATATATTGTATTCTAATTGTACGCCCACTTTTAGAATGTTTTAGAATGTTTACGAGTTAACTCATGGCCACTCTCCAGCTTAGCTGCACCAAAGTATCTTAAAAAGTATCTTGATAATTATCCTACTATATTGCTGAATACTCTGTTTTAAGTGTAAAGCTAAAGCTTAAAAATGCTTTAAAAGAATCTGATTCTATTCGAAGTTTTAAAGAACATAATTGTGACAAACATTCCAACTTTTGATTATATAAAACGAATGTATCTCAAGAGTATCACTTTCAATCTAATATGTAAACAAAAATATGCAGCTCAAATTTTATTTGTAAATTTAATAGTTCAAGCATTTAAATTGTGGAAATTACAATTTTTCTTTCAAGTTTAAACTCACAAAACTCTCAAATAAATAAGTAAAATTTTGATAATTCTTGGAAAAAGTAGTGTTTATATCCTAGTTTAATAGCTATTATAATCATAAAAAATTATCTACACACAAACCTCTCAATACACTCTCTAGGAACAGCGTATTAAAGAATATTAAAGCTTGAATTTTTTAGAAGTGTGAACTTTTTAAAATGTTTTTTGATGCTACACAGAACATCTTTCGGGTGTTTTTCCACTATTTGTTACGTTCATTCTTAATGTGTGTGTGTGTGTATATATACACTTATATATTTATGTGTGTGGTTTTCTTCTAACAAAATAAATGTAAAAACTGTTTTTTTTTGGGTTAATAATTTCGTTTGTTTAGCATCTTTTGTGTTGTTTTCGTTGTCGTTGTTGTTGTTGTGACTGCGGCTGCTTTTGTGTCATATGTAAATTTAAAAGGCACACATTATGCCAGCCATATAACATTGATAAATATCTGAATATCTGTGAGCTGTTGCTGCCGCTCTGACGGGGTTTTTTTCATCTGTTTTTTCTCTTGTGCCTCGACATAACTGAAAATATATTCAGAAAAGTAGCTGAGAAGTTGACGAAGATATATAAAACAAGATTCTTTTGGCCTACGCACAAGACGGTCGCACAACAAGTTGTACAGGCTCATCGATTATGAATATTATTGAGCAGATATTCGAGTATATCAACAAAACGAATACCGTTGCCCGTGTTGGCCGCTGCCCACTTTATTATAGCACCAGTTTTATTTCGAGCTATATACACATCCATTTACATACTTTCCACACATGCTAAAGACATTATGACACAACAGCGGCAGCAGCAGCTCTGGAAATTGGAAATTTGTCTGCAGAATTGCCGTTAGAGGCCCGTAACCATGGCTAACATGAGCATTAATATTAAGCACTTACCCGGTTCGATCAGCATTCCACGTACATCTTAGATTTACTGGCGAAATAATTTCACTTGACGCTAATGCGCGTCCATTAGCCGTATCTTTCATCCGATTTATGATTGATGATGATCCCCTTGGCACATCCCATAACTCAAACACACACATACACACACACACATCTCCTATGAGATTTAACAGTTTAATTCTAATTGGACGGGCTCTCATATTATGCAGCTTCAAGCTGGGATTATTTCTTCTTAATTCCCGCATAAATATTCTTAGTCCATTAGTATTATATTTTGTCACATATTTTTCACTTGAAGATCTATCTTATGGTTGTATTTGCATTTTGTTCTATCAGAACTAATCTTTGCCTGAAGATACTTTTTATCTATCAGCATATAAATATGTAGGAACTAGTCAAATAATAAGAAATCCGATTATTGTAAATCTTGCTCATATTCGATCTATCAGTGTATTGAAATATGTATTTCTTTAGTTATTTATTATTATTTAGCTATCTTTCGTATACCAGAAATACAAAAAGTAAATATTTACCAAACTTGTCTATAAAACATTTATATAGTAAGACTCAATTAAACAAAATGGGCTCACTCTAAGGCTTTAAAAGGAGGGATTGTTTTAAAATATAGTTAGATAAATACACAATCGCTAAGATTTCATGATATGCTCTATAAAAGTGCATTATGTGACCCTCTCAGAAAAAGTTCTTTTAGCTATTTTAAAGGCATTCCGAACAGCATTCTCGGACATCCAGCAAGACTTCCAGATAACTAATCTACCAATTACACTTGAATTTCTTGCAGATGCACACAAGTAGTTAGCGTCTGGCAATCCATAAATTGAAGGCAACTGAATAATCTAAATTGATCGCTGAAGATGGCGCTACGTTTGCGTCGGGACGTGCAGAAGGCCTCCTACTATGTGTGGTTCCTCGGCGCCGAGGAGGCGAAGGGATTGCGGGGCGCCCGCGTCATTAACTCGGTGCTGCCGTATCTGGTGGACAGATCGCGCGGCCAGGAGCCGCTCAAGGTGACGCTCCAGGTCTCGCACAAGGGCATCAAAATCGTGCAGGTAAGTGCGGTATATGCCACACCCCACACACACACACACACACACCCTGTCGCATTCCTTTCCGTTGTTTATTGCCTCCGCTTTTGTCATTTCAATCGGCCGCTAACAGGGCTCGTCGAAGCATTTAATACCACACAGTGCCATAACCAGCTCCGTGCAAACCGATGACATCGTCGCCTGTGTGCTCCTCCTCTATAATCCGGCCACCAAGTGCCCCTTGCATGTGCACGCCTATCGTTGCGACTCGGAGACAACGGCCGAGGCGTTGCATTTACAATTGCAAATCCTAATCAATCGCCCCGACAATCAAAAGCGCTTCGAAGAGCTTGAGACCAGGTGAGTTCACATGCACACGTACATATTGACACACACACACACACACATATATATATATACATATGTGCATATATTTTGCAATCAAGCAACGTATTCACCACGTTTTCCCACACTTCAAATGGCAATTTGCTTTTCAAATCGCTAAAGCTTGACGATTTACTTTTCAACTCGCAAAAGTTCGTGATTTCAAGTTTAGGCTGTGAAAATTATATTTTCATTAATTTTCAATCTACTTTCCAAATTCGTGATAAAAATAGTTAGCATAACCTTTGCAATAACTTTTCAAACCGATATACTTTTGAAATCACTAAAACTTAACGATGTACAGTTTAATTCGCAAAAGTTCGTGATTTCAATTATAGGCTGTTTAAATTCAATTTTAATTAAATCATTTAGCGTAAGCTTTTTAAATTGCAAAATTTCTTGATTATGGACTTCCTAAATAACTGTTGAAATCCCAAAAGCCTAGGGATTTGGTTAAAGATCACATCAAGTTTGCAATTTGCTTTTAGGAAATTTTTTAAATAGCAAAAATATATAGATTTTTCGCAAATCTCAAAAACTGTTTGCTTTGATTTATTTAATTTAATTGAACAATTTCTAATAGTAAAAAGTCGGGAAACTATTTATTAATAAAATAGATCGCTCAAGTAAATGGTAAAAACTGAAATCCAGCGATATTTAAGATAAGTTTTAAAAAGCTTTTGAAATATACCTTTTTAGAGGTTCTGAAAGTGGAATTAAAAGAGCACATCTGATATATTTGATCAATTCACAGAAATCGAAAAATAATACAACTAAATTTCACTATACATATAGTACAAAATATCCAGCCTATAGTTCTCGAGTTCGTGGGAAAGTCAACTGAAAATACAGTTGCATCTCCATGTCATTATCATGAGTAGCAAATGTTGCAGCAGACATCGGCTAATGGATTGTCTAAATGTCTAAGTGGGCAAGTTGCCACTTTGCCACTTTGCCGCTTGCCGCTTGCCACTTGCTTCCTCCTTGTTGCGCCAGACGTGGCGGCATGCAATTAATTTCAACTTTGCGGTAAATTGTGAAGAAGATCCCCACCACATAGCCGAAATGTGATGCCATGAGAAACCGTTCGGAGCAACTGAACTTTGTGTAGTGCCGAGGCTTTTTAATGAGTGGCAACCCTGGCGAATGCTCAGCTTTTGAAGATCAAAGCGGTTAACGTACATGTTCGAATCTGTATTTAGCCATGTGCCCATTACCACTTTTAAAAATCTTCCTCTGCTTCGAGTTTAATGTTATCGAAGCAAATTGTCAAATTGAAATGATCATGTATATAGGCAAAGCTGCGAATAAAGTGACCCTATTATTGAGGTTTTTGAAGCTTAAAGAAAGTCAATGTCATCGATAAATATAGAGCCAAATTTTGTGACTATGGGAAAAAAGATATTTTTCGGAAAAAACTCCAAAAAAATTTATTTTCAAAAACGAATTAAACTTAAATGCAGAATCAATCTAGAGGCCAAACCATACCGAAAATGGTAAATATCATAAAAATCGGTTCAGTTTTGACAAAGTTATGGGACTCTGAAATCTAGCAAGTATGAATCCGGGAACTTTACTTGTCTAAATTTTTGTAAATTTTGGCATGATTTTTGACAGAAAAATCGACCACCCCATAATCACTTTTAAAGTTGCGATTTATACTAATTTAGAGTACCCGCAATCGATTTAAAATAAAAATTCGCTATTCTAAAATAAAAAAAAAATTTTTTTCAAAATAAGTAAGGGGGGAGTAAAGGATTTTTTGCGGAAAAAAATACAAAAAAATGTATTTTCAAAAACGAATTTAATTTAAATGCGTAATTGATCTAGATGCCAAACCAAAATGAAAATGGCAAACATTGTGAAAATCGGCTTAGTTTTGGCCAAGTTGTGGGACTTTGGAATCTAGCGAGTATGGATTCGGGAACTTTTACTACAACATGGACAATTTGTATGTAATTTCTTACGTGGCATTTGCTTTTCATTTGCAGATTGGGCATTTTGCCGCCGCTGGCCGCTGGCGGGGGCCAAGTTCACAGCAGCGGCGCAAGCAACAACAACAGCAGCGACAAGCGACACGAGAAGTCGTCGCACCACCAGTCACACCAGCAGCAGCAGCAGCACCACCACCACCTGCAGCAGCAGCAGCACCACTCGGGCGGCGGCTACCCGCAGCAGGCGTCGCAGCAGCGCCGCCACGAGACGTCGCCGAAGCGCTTCAGCAGCTCGCTGGGCAGCGACACGGGCAACAGCACGCGCGAGTCCGAGTGCAGCGAGGAGCACGGCGTGGCGGGTTCGCCGGTCTCGCGCTCGCCGCCGCACGGCAACAACAGCAGCAGTGGCAACGGCAACAACAACAACAGCAGCAGCAGTGGCAACAACAACAAGCACCACCCACACCACCACCACACCATCCGCACGGCCATCCGCCGCTGACGGCGCAGCAGAACAGCGACCTGTTCGACTCGCTGGCCGCCGAGCTGCGCGCCAAGCTGAACGGGAACGGGCCGCCGCTGCTGCTGCCGCCCCGCGACTACGACACCGTGCACCGCTCCAAGGGCAACCTGACGGCCATCGAGCTGCGGCGCTGCCGCAACGCGCTCATCGTCGGCGGCTCGGGCACGCCCAAAGGGCCGGCGGGCGCGACAACTGCGGCCGGCGCCGCCGCAGCGACCGCCGCGCCGCCTCAACACGGCCAACAACGGCAAGCAGTGTCCTCGCGCGGCTCCTCCGGCATTGGCTCCGATCTGGCGCCCAGTCCGGAACGCCAGGAGCTGAACAGCTCAAGCGGTGAGTACCCAACACACACACACACACACACAATATAAATACTAGGATTGATTTTCGCAAAGTTAGAACAGTAAGAACTTTGTAACCGTACAAAAACAGCTCAAAACAGTCGAAAACGTTCTTAAATTGGATAAAATATAGATTGGATCTGGTCGAAATTCTCGACTCGATCTTTAGAGGAGGTCATCCGACGGTCATCATGCCAAATTTGGTCGAAACTTGTTAAACGCCCCTAGCATATATAAATTTCATCGATTTGCCACGCCCCCAATGGGCGTATGCAAAAATTGTTTGTGCCATCTTTAGAGGAGGTCTCCAGTACTTGCCTGCATACATTTTATGTGTCTAGCCCTAAAACTGAGGGACATATATAGATTAAATCGGCTTGCCACGCCCATAATGGGCGTAGGCCTAAAACGCAAACGTAAGAACGCAATTTTTAACGTCGCTATTGAAGCTAGAGACTTAAAATTTGGAACATATACGCGTATATACCTGCGTCAGATAAATTTATAATATTTTTTGGCTACGCCCACTGGGGGCGTGGCAATTCGCTAAAATGCCTTTATCTGCCGCAGTTTTGAAGCTAGATGCATTCAATTTACTCGGACAGATTACTGATACCCTGCTCTAAAAATCGCACAAAATCTATAGGATCTATACATATATTGGGGGCCTCGAAAAAAGTAATATTTAAGAGCCTTTTCGACTGTTGAAGCTGTTATTGCCGTGCGAACGAGTATTCCTGCTTACTTCTTAGCCGAGCATCTCAATCACCGAAGGTATTTATGTTGTCATTATGTTGCCATTATGCTCATGCTCGATTCGCGCTCTTCGCACAGATGACGAGCACTGGTCGAACGAGGCGGACAATTCGGTGATTGCGCTGAAGCCGTCGCAGATAGCGCTGCCGCACCACGCGCAGCTGAAGCGGAAGAGCGCCGTGCAGCCGCCGGAGGACAGCTACCTGCGGGACCTGCCCGCCAAGCCGTACGTGCCGCGGCAGAGCGAGCGCGGCGAGCGCGCCAAGACGCCGGCCGCGGCGGGCAAGTCGTGGTCGCGCGAGGACGAGATCAAGCCGATCATCATGCGGCCGGCCGACTACGATGCGAAGTTCAATCGCGTCATGCAGCTGGAGCCGCAGCCGGCGAAGCACGAGGCGGCCAAGCTGCGGGACACGGACAAGTACAACGAGATCAATCGGCTGCTCAACAAGAAGCTCTCCGGGCACGACAGGGACAGGGAGAGGGAGAGGGAGAGGAGGGATCGGGAGAGGGAAAGGGAGCGGAGAGAGAGAGGGAGAGGGAGAGGGAAAGGGAGCGGGAACGGGTGCGCATCAAGCAGCGCTCGCTGCACGAGGACGACTTGGACGACTTCGATGACTCCGATCCGAATGAGCTGCCGGTGCAGCAGCCGCTGGCCGCCGGCGGCTACCGCAAGGAGAACCTGACCGACAAGCAGAAGTTCATGGAGTACGCCTCCAAGAAGCAGCAGCTCAAGTCCTACGCGGCCGAGGAGGCGCAGCGCTACGGCGGCAGTCGCCATCGCTACGTGGATCCCGCCGAGCTGCCGTTCGAGCAGCCGGCCGCGCCTGGGGGCCACAACAAGTACGCGGCCGTGCATCGCGGCGCGGAGCAGACGCGCAGCGGCAACAACAGCGGCGGCAGCAACAACAACAACAATCGCGAGCGGGAACGGGAACGGGAACGGGAGCGCGAGCATTCCAGGGACCGCAATCCGTACCGCGAGGCGGAGAGCCTGCCCTACATACAGAGCATGGAGAAGATGATGAAGTCGACGGGCATGCGCTACGGCGAGGAGTCGCCCCGCAAGCCCGGCAGCCGCGACGGCGCCCGGCGCGACTATCCGGCGGGCGCGGGCGCCGGCGCCGCCGGCCAGGTGTCGCCGCGCGAGCGCTTCCACGATGCCAAGGACAAGTTTCGCGCCATGGAGCGCACCAGCGGCGGTCGCTACGAGCTGGAGGAGCCAGCAGCGGCGGCGGCCGGCGGAGCGGCGGCCCTGAGCGGCGACTACAGAGCGGCGTCGTCGCGCCGGCGCCGCGGCTCCGTGGAGCCGCCCAGCTACGAGCAGTGGAGCGACGAGGAGCTGGAGCTGCCGCCGGAGCCGCTGATGAGTCGGTCGCGGGCGCGCTCGCGCGAGCACTGGGAGCAGGAGCAGCTGCAGCACAGCGGCAGCAGCAGCGGCAACATGCGGCATGGCCAGGAGCGGGAGAGGGAGCGTGAAAGGGAGCGGGAGAGGGATCGGGACCGGGAGCGGGAGCGGGATCGACGCGAGCGCGACTATCCCATGCGACGCGTGGAGGACATGCGCGAGCCAGCACACGATCCGTATCGCCAGGAGAGGGAGCGGGAGCGCGAGCGGGAGCGGGAGCGCGAGCGGAGCCATCAGGCGCAGGCGCGCCATCAGCTGCGCGCCCATTCGCGCGAGTATCTGCAGCCCGCCGAGTCCGTGCCGCTGGCCGTGCCCGTGGCCGTGGCCAAGTCCGGCTCGTCGCGGGCGGCCCATCACGCCGAGCGCTATCCGTCGCCGGCGCCGACGCCGAACGGCAGCGGCAGCAGCGCCGTCTCCGCCAGCGGGTCCGGCAAGCCGCTGTCCAGCATGCCGAAGGGCTATCGCCACAGCTACGCGGAGCCCGTGTTCGCCCGGTCCGGCGGACGCGTCGGCCTCGCGGCCGTCAATCCCTATTAATGAGAGATATACTCAATAGCTGTACGTTGGAGCATGGAGCAGCGACCCCGATCCGAGCGCCGCAATGCGCCTGTAATTATGTGCCTTCTAAATACGTTTTTATATCAGTACAGATACATATAAATATATAGACAGTAGCTTATCTATGTGTATCGATTGCATGTATATTTTTCTATAGCTAAAAACGAGACGCGAACAAATCGAGCAGAGTTAAAATATGCATTTTTTTTTATTTGTATCCCTAAGATTGCGCGGTTGATTGGTATATAAATAGCATATATATATGTGCAGACTATATATATATGTGTATGCGTATGTATCCATTTTTTTAATCTACATAATATTTGATACTTGTATGCATAATGAACGTATATAGCCGATGTATCTATTGTTATCAATTTGATATTTGCATAAATAAAGCGCTAGTAAAAAAACATCAATTTTTTTGTTTTTGAACAAGAACAAAAACGTTTCTTTTGTTTTATTTTTATTTTTACACTGAACCATCAACGAAACTGAAACTCGGAACAGCCCCTTCCCAATTGTCGCGCCACAATTTTGAATTAAATTTTACAGTGGCGCCATCTCTGGGACAAATGTTATATGCGCATCAACTCTGCACAGCACAGTGGCGGTCTGCAGATAACAAAATATCGATATTCGATCGGTAATTTATCATCCTTTTACAAGACAGAGCAATTCGCCGTAAAACCTAATCGTGTATATTTAAATGTCGCTGTGAAATATTTATGCATTGGAATAAATATATATATATATATATATATATATATAGAGCTTATATATATATATATAGAGCTTTAGGTCAATAATTAACATTTTCTTTTCGTATGTACTTTGAACAAAAAATAGACTACTTCAGAAACGAGTTTATAGAAAACATCTTCAAAATTTTATTTATCATCAATAAAAAATGAAATCTGAACATACTAAAATTCATCCTTAAATTGAGCTAAGGGAGAGTTAAACATATTTATCCAAAACTGATTAAAATACAAATAATTTTGAGATTTGGATATAATAAAAGATAAATTCGTAGCCCAATTTAAATGTTTTATTTGCTTAAGCAAAACTTCAAAAATAAATACCCATTTGTTTTATAAAGAATAAAGTTTTCAATAAATTTGTCGTTTCGTTGTTTTTTGTTTTGTTTTACATTTTTATTGTTTAATTTAAAAACTCTTTGTTTGGTTTTTCACAATAGTTTTTTTTAAAGATTGTTTTAAAACAAATATAAAGAAGAAAAATATAGTTCATATAATTTATATTTTTCCATTCTCTCACTTGTGTTTTCGTTTTTGTTGTTTTTTTTTGTTTGTAATAATATTAATTAAAAATATTGGTTTTCTTTTTTGTTTTGTTTTTTTTGTTTGTTTTTCTTTCGCAAGTTAATTTAAGAAACAATTAATCAAGTTCTTATTTAATTATACAAATTTAAAAAAAATAGTAATTATATAATAATAAAAATAATATTTATAACGGGGGAAAATGCAAATAGCTGTTGATTTCTTCTGTTTGTTGTTGTAGTTGTAGTTGTTGTTTCTCTCATTTTGATGCGCGCACAAAAACGACAAAGAAAATGGGGTTTTGGGGGCGGGGCGCTGGAGCCGTGGTGTGTGTGTGTGTGTTTAATTAACAAAATTTGCGACCATTTTACAATGATTGTTGGAAGGTTGGCGAGTTTATTGATTACTTGTTTGATTGTCGTTCAATTTAAGACTGTCAAAACTATTGGCGGATATAACTATTATTTTCGTATTTATATATTTTTGTTTTCTTTTTTTTGTTTAACAAACTCTGCGCTAATATTCTCCATAAATCCATACTGTTTATCTCTTCTTCTACTTCTCTTTCTATACATAAGGTCACAAAAAAAAACCAAGCTACGAAATTCGGCCTGACAAAATTATTCATCTGCATATATAAATGGAAAGTTGGCTATTGAGGGGGAGGGTGGTGCTGGGGTTGGGGGCGCGCTGCGTCGACTTGGTGGTGTTTGGATTGGCTTGGGGCTTTAGGATGGAGCGCTGCTAATAGTTGCTGTGTGGGCGTGGCGAACGCCTTACATGTTCTCAAACTGATCGACGCGACGCTTTGTGTTGCCCTTGCGAATCTCGCGCAGCGTCTTGTACTTGTCGCGTCCCTGGCGCACGTTCTCCCGATGAATCTTATCATTTGCCGTCTCTTTCGTTTCGTCGCGTGACTGCGCCAGATCTTGCTTCAGGGCCTGCAAAAGAGCGAAAGAGGGAGAGAGATATATAAGCATGAATCATAAGTCAAGTGTTTAAACTCTAGTTTTTAGACTTTCGCCAAAATCATGAATAATCTATCATATCATATCTAAACAAAAGGCTTTTTCAGTATACAAATGTCACATTTTCATTTTATATAGACTTGAGAATTTATCTAACTATATAGCTTGCGTAAATCTCTAAGGGAACAAAAGTTTGCCAAGCCTTAAAGACTTAGTTAAAGACCTTTTCTCTATGATCACAATACATAAAGCATTTTATATTATATAGAGACTTTTTCTCTATAATTAGTCTACATACATATGGCATTTCAAATTATATAGAAACTTGAGAATTTGTCTAACTATAGCTTATGTAAATATCTAAGAAGAAAAGTGTGACAAGCCTGAAGTGATGTATAATCAGAACATATATTGCTCAAGATATTGAATATTTTGTAAAATAAAATTTAAAACTGTGCTTCCATTTGTAGAACCAAACAGTTTGACATCATTCCGGTTGTAGACTCTATATTTCTCTACTCTTTTCATGCATTTGTTATTGCCAAATATAACAAATAAACTTTTTGAAAGTCTCCGAGCATGAGATGATAAGATAGATGGCACGAAAACAACACTGTTTACTGGATCCACATAAACGTCCTAAAACAAAAAACCTTATCTACATGTCTCAGCAAATTTATCTAAGGGGTTATCGCTTGACTCAGAGCCTAAAATGGGACGTTTAAAGTGCCCCGCCCGCTGCTCTTCTTCTACTTTGGCCAGCTCTGTTTGCACGCACCTTGAGCTGATCGTGCAAGCGTTCGTTGCGCTCGGCCAGCGTGCGTCTGTCCTCGATGGGATCCTTGATATGCTCGTCCGTGTCCAGGTCGCGCGACACATCGCCGCCGGCATCGCCATTCGTCAGCTCCTCCTCGTTCTCGTTCTCATCCTCGGCCACGTGATGGTGTTGCGGCGTGGTGGATGCGGCCAGCAGGGCGGCAGCAGCCTCGGCCTGGAAGCGTTAAGAAATGCAGGAGATGATTTATATGATATCTATATATGTATATATATATTGGTATAGGCATATACCTGCTTGCGGCGTGCCTCCTCGACCTCGTCTTGTAGGCGTTTGGTCTCTTCGTCCTTGGCATTGACCTCGTCCTGAATGCGCTGCACCTCCTGCTGCTTGGCCATGATCTCCTCCTCGAGCTTGGCCTTCTCGACGGCCTCCATGTTCTTGGCCTCCTCGAGGCGCTGCAGCATCGACTGCAGCTCCTTCTGGCGCAGCTCCAGCTCATCCTTGGCGGCCTGCAGCTGCTTCAGCTGCTCCTCCAATCGCCGTATCATCTCCTGTGCCTCAAGCAGGTCGCGCTGCGAACGCTCCATCTCCTCCTGCATTTGCTTGAGTCGATCCTCGTACTCCTGCTGCTTCTTCTCGGCGCGCTCGCGTGCTGCCAGCGCCAGCTGCAGCTTCTCGCTGTAAGAAATTCGGATTCGTCAACAATCTGAGGATCTGTCTAATCTCTAATGACTTACCGCTCCTGCTGTTTGGCATTCTTCTCTTCGCGCGCCTGCGCCTTCATCTGCTGCACATCGATCGTGTCGGGCTTGCGACGACGCATGTAGAGCTCATGGTTGCCCATGCAGAGGGCCAGGATGCGCTTGTTGATGCGGACGCGCGGCGCAAAGAACATAAAGTCCGGCGCCTTCTTGTCGATCGGCTTGATGATGAACTTCTTCTCGGAAAACGAAATGTTCCGGATCTCGGACCAGGGGAAGCCAATTTTGGCGTTAATCGATCGTCCTGCTCGTAAATGTTGAGGCCGAGCGCATCGACGCCCAACCACAGATCGGTGCCCTTCTTGTTGCGTATCTCAAAATAGTTGACGCCGTACATTTCCAGATCCTGGGCGATCTTCAGATACTCCATCATCGCATCCTCGCGCAGCATGCTGCGATGCTCCTGCCACCAGGTCATTATCGATTGCTCCCACTCGTCCTTGGACATCTTGTGCTGATCGATCACGCGCTGTGGCAATAGGCGATCGTTCGCCAGGAAGCCGGCTGTGTGGGTGGTTTTATTGTGATCACCGTGGCGCGCCTGCACCGCATAGGAGGCCAGCAGTACCGACGTTTCCGGCGGGCAATAGATCTCGTCGGTCAATATGGCATTCTTCACTTGCAGATAGAACAGGCGCAGTGTGATGTCCTGTATCAGCTCCTCGGCCACATCCTCCGGATAGAATTTGGCACGGAATCTGAATTGCAAGGGATTCTCCTTTTTCACATCCTGATTCATCACCTAAACACGCGCGGATTATAATACAAAATAAACAAATGCATCAGTATACAAGTAGCATCAAATTAATTCAACATTCTTTAACATGAATATGTATATATATATTTTTTCTTTTATTTATCATAATGTGTATTGCCCGTTTGGGTTACCCATGTGGAGAACGGCATTGATCCAGTCTGTGCATTTGTGTGTGCGAGCGATCAAAAGTGCGCAGCATGTTTTAATAGAGAATCAATCAGAGATCAATAATATTATATTAAGTTCTGGTTTTTCGTTTCCATTTACAACTCTACTTTAGGGAGGGGATTGGCATGCAAAATAGTTTAGGGATTATTACAGGCATCTTTAGTTCACAGATAAATTGGTGGGTTTGTAAAAAAAAAAACAAAAAAAATTGGTTTTGTTTTTTTTCGCTGCGATGTTGCCAAATTTCTCAACTAGCTACTTTTTCTTATGTTCCTTCCAAAATGAACCAAATTAAATTTAATTAACAACAATATTTGCTAAAACTAACTACACGATTTCCTAGCGACTTTATCAATGGGAAATTTTTGATATATGTTTTTTTTTGTCCACCATATCATCGGCATCATCATCCTCCTCGCTTTCATCCGTCTGATTGTGTCCATTGCTATCAGCGGTCTTTTTGTCCACATATTTCTTAACACGTTTCAAATATTTAATGGTCTTTATGGCCGGCGATTCGGGCTAAACACGAATACGTTAACCTTTATTATTGTCTAACACAAAAATTAAATAACAAACACAAAATTCTTGCAAAATACTTAAGAATAGATGCAGTTGAGCTCATGAATAATTATGTTTGGCATATATATTTACCTTTTTGTATAGCTTAATCCATGTGGAATCGCCCTTTGAGTCCGTGTACTGCAGACCAAAGAACCAAACCTCTCGCAGGCCGATCGTCTTGACCACCTGATCGAACAGTTGTTTGCCGGTCGTTGTCGACTGAATGGCAAACTCCAGTTCAGCGTCCATTGTCGTGACGCGCACATTTAGCTGGAAATTTAGAAAAAAAAGAGAATAATAATGAGAACAACATATATAAAAAATATCATAATAAACCTAACATATGATATATTAAAATATTAAAAAAATTGTATTTGATTTAAATACTTATGTATGAAAGACTCGAAAGTCCGCGATATATTGGCTTAAAGAACAAATAGTAGATTGGTTGAAAGCCTAAAAAAACAACTTAAAAATCACTATTAAAAAACTGTAAGAGTACACTTGAGAAATGAATACTTACATATTTAAATTAATTAAAATATTATAAAAAGAAAACTCTGATTTGAAAAAAAAAATGCATTCATATAAAAAACGTAAATCTATTATAAACATAGCACAGTTTTATTCAATGTCACTTTCTGACAATATGCATCCATTTGCGTAAGACTGCAATATCACTGCTATCATTAAAATAATTTTGTTCATTATTTTGGGAAATTATTTCTCTATTATTATCTCTAGTTCCCATTGTTCATAATTCAGTATAATATATAATGCGAAATTCTAAAAATCTCATAAAGTCTTGTGAAAACAATTTGAGTACAAAGTTACTAAATTTTAATTTTTTTTACGTGTGTTATATCAAAATCGTGTAAAAAGAGAATAAATCTATATATACAATTTTTGAGTGATGTTCTTCTGAAATGCCTTGTTAGAACTAAAGTAGCTGTCAAAGCTAAGCGATCAAGCTTCACGTGCTGGCTTCATGTGCTTTCTCCCCTTTTTAGGTATTTTTCTCGTCTCCTCTCGCTTTTCACCCCTCACCCACGCGGCAAGCAAATTGGTCAAGTGACACACAAACGCACATTGGAAACTTGACAGCTGTCTGCCTCGCGCTCACTCTCCCTCTCTCTCTCTATCTCTCGCCCCCAACGAGACCATGTGACAGTGGGTCCGCTTGTATAACGCCGCCTCCTCTCCACCCTTCTCGCCTTCGACAAGCTCAACAGCCAGTCAATCCATTGGCTATCTGTGCCTATTATTGCTGTTGTTGTTGTTGTTGTTGTCATGGTTGATTGCATTTTTGCCATTTTCCGAGCGTGATTTTCCTGTGCAGCTTTCCCAGTCGTAATTAGCTGACACGTGCACTCACATGTTTGGCGACTTTTACTCGTCTAATCCTCCTTTGGCAGTTACCGCTCACCGGGCCGATTGCAGTGCCAGCAAATTTGGTGCGTTTATCAATGCATTAGACTATCAAGCGATCGATTTTTCGCCAACGTTATCGATGTGGAATTATTCTACATTGTTGTTATCAAGAGGTCGTTGTGGATCTTTTCCAAATTCAATTGGTAAAAATCAAATTTGGGACAGAAATGTGTTCAGGTTTTTTTCAGTTCATATTTATCGATACCGGTAATCGAAAACTTTATATAATTATTAAAGGCAATGTTAAGCGTTTTCTAAACATAGTCAGGCAACCGGTTTCATTATCGTTATTATAGAAATAACAAGTTACACAAGTTATCTTTAGAGCATGTTATCGATATCGGTCAACACAGTTATCGTTGGCTAAATATAATCATAGTTTAGAACAAAGTTATGCGTTTTCTCGACGTTTCGAATTTGCAGTATATTTTTAGCTGCTTGCATTTGTTTTGCTACGTACGTTGACATGTTGTTGTTGTTGTTGTTGTTGTTGTTGTTGTTGTTGTTATTTTTGTTTCTTTTTCTCTTTTTTCTTTCGTTTTTAGTGCACTTTTTCGCAATGCAAATCAAACGTGACACAATGCTTGGAAATTGAAAACGTTCATTTCAATCCAATTAACGTTTTTGGGTTAATGCATGTTGTTGTTGCTGTTGCTGCTGCCTTTGCTGCTGTTGTTGTTGGTGTTATGTGTACTGTACGTGCATACAAGCATAACTCACTCATTGGCCCCACTGTGCATGCGAGTGTGGCAACGGAAACAGCCGCATAACCAACCAGTTGACGACGACGCTGCCCCTCCCCCTGCCCCCCCTCCCAATCTCTCTGCCTTCAGTCGACTCGATTTGTCGCATTTTGATAGGCAACGGCTGCTGCATGACAAATTGCTCTCAGCTATGCCAAAATGTTGGCCTATGATGTTGTTTTTTCAATTTTTCTTTTCAGCCGGAAATCATAAAAATGCATCAAAACAACAATTTTACTGACAAGGGGGAAAGCAAAAAAAAAGATAAAACCAAATAATAAAAATCCAAAAAAAAACCACAAAACAAGCTACTATAGTTACGAGTTCACTTTTGAATTATTCAATTAATTTGTCAAATTGCAACAGTTTATGAAAAACTCTTATATAATAGGGAAAACAACGGCATTTTATTGTATTCGTTTATTAAACTTTGGATAAAGATTCAAATATTCTGCATTCCTAAAGATAAGACAAAAGACAGCAACAAAGCATTGTTGCTTCTATATGTTCGCAGAAATTCACAGTAATTCTCAGCAAAAGAAATTTTTACAAAGCATAAAACAAGCTCAAGTTCAGGCTCAGGAATTTCTCTAAAATGTTGGCGAACAAGTTATCTTAATATGCTAATTATTGTTGTTGTTTGTTGGGAATTTATTTATTAGAATAAAATAAAAACCGGGTTGTTGAAGATTTAATACCCTTGGGAAGACTCATTATTCAACTGCTGCTACGACTTACGCTATATTTCTTATTCACCAGTCTTAAACGATTTTCAAAATTCATATCAAATCTAAACTATTTTCCGCATTTTATATCGAGTTCTTCTTTTTGCCCTTTTTTGTTTCATTTTTGAAATAATTAAAAAATTAACAAAAACGCCCTATGAAATATGTCTGATATTTATAAACTTTTATATTATATTTTTCTTGTTTTTTTGTTTAAAAAATGCCCAAAACCATATGAAGAATATAGGAATATAACACGTGATCTACACTAACTTTTCGGTATTTTTAATGCATTCAACCTTTCTGTTTTTAAAACCTTTCCCTTAAGAATGAATATTTAAATGTGGTTATAGAACAACTAGAATATAACAATTTTACATAAATTATGAATGTACTGTACAGGTAAGCTGGCAGGCTTTAGGTCACACGTTGGTTTATTAACAACCAACAACACTGCATAAATCAACAAAAAGTGAGCCGATTGTCTGCATATATATTTCAAGAACCTTCCGGCTCTAACATCGGCATCGACTTTACTATCGACCTTATTGAGAATTATAATGCCGGAAATACCAAAGACGCTCCTTCTTTGTGCTCTATTTAAACAGTGGCCAATGCTGTTTTAGTTAAAAACTAGTTGTTTTTTTCGTTAATCTAGAGCCTCCCAGCTTATCAATACAATATCTACTAAAATACTTGCACTTGCATATTTATTTATTTATATATTTTTTTGTCGTGACAAATAAATTTTGCCAGTGAAACTCAGGTTTTAATTTGAAGGCAAACCAGCCACATTCAAATATCCCGGTCTAGGCCATATTCAAATATACAGAATGCACCATGGAGGACGCACAACGCACCGTTTTGCGCTTCACGCTGCCGGCGTAGCGCGAGAGGCGCGCACGGCTGTCGGAGACGACGACCATTTTGGGCAGCCAGGTGTTTTTCAGTAGTTTTTGAATAGTTACAGAGTTTTCGAAGGCGCGTGGCGCGCACAAATACACGCACACACACACACACACAGGGAGAGATTCCAGACAATTTCACGAGGAATAAAATTGGCCAAGAAAAAAATAGTTAGATGAAAATTCCAAAAACAATGCGCGTCGTTCTATTGTCCAGCAGCAACTGAGGAAAATGGAAAAGCGACGTTTGGCTTTTAAGTTGATTCGCCAATGGGCGAGAAAGTGCCCTAGGGCTTTGGCAGCACGTGAACAGTGGGGCCGGGCCCGAAACTTAGCAGGGGATTGCCGGGGGCTCGAGCCGGACGCCCACGTCAGAGCAACTGCTGGACAGTTTCACACAGCGACAAAGTGAAATGCACAAAGTTGAATTTATATTTTCCCCTCTTTTCTAGTTTTTCTCAATTTCTAATTTTATTTTTGTTTTAGCCCTGCCCACTTGCCGGCAATTGTATGTTAATTATGCAGCTAAAAATAGTTAGACAACTGACTAAACTGAGACATTAATATATACAGTTAGCTTAGCTTCGCTTTGCCCTCTTCTCCCCCCCCCTCCCTTTCCCTCTCGGCTGACCGGTGGCCAACGTCGCGTTCAGGGGCCCAGCCTGGATAAACAAATCAGCGTCAATCATACGACGCGTTGGCTGTCAGTTCTATTAGAGCTACAATTAGCCAAGCCCATTAAGGTAAATACATCAACAACAAAAATAACAGAAATAATAAAAATAAAAACAATGGGGGGTGCTTATGAATTATTTTTGGAGACCTATTATTTCTTTCCTGCATTGTATTTAATATAATCGATATTTAATATTGCGCTGCTAACATAACGTTTACGAATGCGACGCAAAGAAGAGTGGATAAAAAGATATTCAATAAGTAATTAGAAAAAGAAACCGGTGTTTGTTGTTCTCTCACGTTTACGAAAACACAACACAAAGAAGAGTAGATAAAACGTGAGATAGAGAGAATAAGCGTGCGTATCGGTTTCCCACTCTATTTTGCCATAAAGTAGAACATTTACGAATACTACTTAAAGAAGAGTTGAGAGCGCTGCAGAGACTAAATTCGAGACAGCGTAACTGAAAATATTAAAGCCCTATGGAAACCAAAGCCAAGATAATCATTATTTTGAAACAAGAAAAACACAATAGTCTCCAAACAAACTAGTCTCCAACTATAAAGTAACAAAATAATAGACATAAATCGTTCACGCTCAGCGTTAAAACGTCAAACTTATCTTGAAATGAATTTTTGGGTCATTTATTTGTATTTTATGGTAACGATTTATAACCAAATCAATGTGTAGATGACAAAACATCTAACATTCCGTAAGAAATACAATTTTAGATAGTAAAATATGTTGACACTGAACTTATTGACGAATTTATTATTTTGGCTTTTTCGCTGCCCTGTTCGCTGTCAATCAAATCGAATCGAATTGAATCGAATGGATTCGAATCGAACCAAATCAGTTTTGCACGTCGTTCAAACTGTCAACTGATACAACAGCCGACATCACAAGACGGCCAAAAGAGACGGCAATTAGGCAACGCCAATGGGTCAAGTGCGCGTCTCCTCACGTGGGCCGAAGCGCGCGTCTGCATTATGACGTTGCCTGCGAATCTTTGACGTCATCTCAGTTTTCTATTATATATAGTTTCTTAAATTAAGTATAAGGGTATAAAGTTTAGGAAAGTGAAAAGTGTATATCGGTTTTGTGCCATGTTCGTCCGCAAACTTGGAATATATAAAGAGTAAATATATAAAGTGTTCAGATTTTGCAATTCGATTTAATCTATATATCGCCCACAGTTTGAAAGTTAGATACACCACATTTTACAGACTGTGCACTGATAAGCTGCTCTAAAAACCTAGATCAAATTCATATCCCCTACAGGGCTCATCAGCTGAAAAATATCGGCCAAACTTACTCAATTACAAAAAATAAGAATAATATTTAATAGCGTTTTTTCGACTGTTTTAAGCTGTTATCCAACTATGAGCGAGTATTGCGCAGTCGGTTACGCCCGAATGCAGCGTTCTACTTATTTTTTTTTGTGCTTTTGGCGCATAGCCAATTTGAAGCAGCGGTTGGACGTCAGACATTCGGCCACTTCAGTGACGTTGCAGATGACGTCTTACAATTTAGCACAGTTTTTGCCAGCTACTTCTGTCAATCAGAATTGATAAGAAAGCACACACACAGACACACACATACGAGCGCACTTTTGTTGTGCCTATTTTCTCTGATATCTGCGTGTCCAAGTGCTTGATAATCTTTCATAATTTACAAGCTTGTTTCCATTCCACATGCTATTTCGGTTTTTTTTGTATTATTTTATCAGCTCTCAAACATGAAATGAGTTTTTCATTAATTTGATTGCTGCTGTGATTGATTGCATAACGATTAATATTCAATTCAATATTCAACGATATCGAATGTTCAGCATTCCAATTGAAACATACGAAAACAATCGGAAATATTTTTAGCATATTTCCACTTGAGTTTTGTCTGTAATTGTTTTGCACTTTCATTTCTATGAGATACACTGCACCAAGAAAAATTGCGGCAAATGCTGATAAATGTTAAATTAATTGTTTTGATAGAATCAATATTTATTGTTTATAGCACAACAGTTTAATAAAAGGTTTAAACATAGCGCAAACATTTTGTTAACTATCTTAAACTACACATTTGTATTGCATTTATTTTATTCTACATTTTTTAATTATACTTAATTTCAAACTTTACATTAAAGAGTTGCCACCCTTTAAAAATCTTAAAAGTTGACAAGCTTTTCAATTATTTTTGATCAACTTTTTTAAATTTAATTAATTAATATAATAATTAAATAATTAAAATTTAATTAAATATCACATTAACTTCGTTTTTTATTTAAATAAATTTTTAAAAAGTGGCCCAGCAAATTTCTTAAAAACAAAACTTGCTGCACATATTTTGCAACTTTCTCAGGCCTTAAGAGCGCTGCCAACTTGTTCTATATGTGAAAAGCGTTGCCACTTTTAAGTGCAACGTTGCCAAATTTCATTTTGGTCTTTTTGACTTTACTTACCGATTTTGGCGACATTTTGCTGCTTGTCTATATTCACCCAGTTGTGGTTGTTAGTGGAATCTTAACGGTTTTTGGGTGGCACAAAGTGTTGGACGCTTGTGTTTTTTGTTTGCTCTCGTGTTCGTGGCTTTTCACTTCAGTACTGGTTCAGACTGCAATTAGAGTTGAAAGGAGAGTAATGCAATTAATTGAGAGCTGCTCAGCGAGAAAAACAAAAACCAAAAGTGGGATAAACTTGTTTGGCCAAAATGTGTAAAAAGCTGTTGGACAGTTTTTGCTTTCTGCACGCGCCAGGCGACTGCAAATGGCAAGCTCACGATCATAATTCCTATATATATAGGAACTGTTTTGTATATATCACTTGGCGCATGTGGTTATATCTGGTATATATGTTTATTTCTGATTTCACCTGGCAATTTGACAAACAAAATGCAGCCACAAAAACTAGTTTATTTATTTTTGTTTCTAAATAAGAAATCGTGTCTATAAAAATTAAGTTAAAACTGAAACCATTGCTGACTGTTGATAAAAATGTTGCCAGCGGAAGTCTTATAAATATATATGTATATATATACAAAATGTTTAGATTACGACGAGTGTGTTTTTGGAAGCATGAGCAAAGAACTTATCTTAGTTTTATTATTTTTTTCTTCTGTTTTTTCACGATGCCCTAAACATGAGCAATTTATTTCGAAGAAGAAACAACAAATGAATGAGCTCAGCTCATAATGGAATCGACCCGAACTCCGCACAGGTGGACCCATTCACAGACACCCCTTGGGGCCATTTGAATTTAAAATAATAAAGTTTGCTTCCTCAACGAAATCACTTAAATCTAATATTAAATGCATATGTTTAATTGGTTTTTGGTGTTTTGTTTATTGCAGGTAAACTGTCATCATAATGAAATTCCAATTGACATTTTGACACATGACATTTAAAGCGCTTCTTACAAACATTGACGTCACAGGCGACGCCATGTTTGTTTGACTAACTGGCAAATATGTTGGATACACAAACACAGACACACACACACACATGTATATATATATATATATATGCTCATATCCACACAATATGATTTTGAAACGGGCCTGAACAAACGGTTTCCGTCGAAATGCAAATTAATAATCATTAGCTGCAAAGGCGCAAAAGACATTCAAAAGTTTCGGTTTTCATTGTTGTTGCTGGGTTTGCACAAATTATGACATCATGCCGACTTTATTATCGCTTCTGCGTGAACTTCGAGTGTACATAAATACATATACTACAATATCTATACAAACAAAGACACACACGCACACTTGAATACATATACAAATAAGTTATGTTACACTCTTAAAATGGTATCCATTAACCTTGTCAGGTTGTTGGTTACAAAAAAGTATTTAAGGAATTCGCATAGCTATTTATTACCAGAAATTCTCGTTAATTGATGTACTTGTCATTGGTCATATTTAATATGAACATTAAATGATATAACATTGAAATAAAAATACTCTAGGTAGACATTTGAATTGCAGATTCCATCAAAAATACTTCTGCAATAGAACTTTATCGATATTGGTTTAGTTAAGTGTACGAATAGATAAGAAAAATAATTGCTTTTAGTTATAATAATGATGACAAAGCTTTGTAAAACCCCAGCTATTTTTATTATTAAATTCATAAAATTTCTATAGAACTGTATCTATATTGTTGTAGTTGGGCATAATAATTGTTAAACACCGTCTATAAAGATTTTTCAAAGATTTATTAATGGTATTGAACAACTTTTGTGAACCTTAAATTTGTATTTTTAAAACTGAAAAATAATATACAACATGCCAGAAATAAAACTTATGCTCATAACTTCAGTAATCTTTTAAACACATGACAACATTTTGCAATTGGATAAAAACAGGTAAACTTTAAAAAGTTCTTAATGGCTCTGAACTTAGGATTCGAGAAATATGAGTAGATCCATTATTATCTCATCGATTCCCAATATAGAGTATTCCATAATCGCTGACAAGTGGCTGAAAGTGGCTTTCCAGTTGCTTCTTTTTATTTATATATTTTTTGTTTTTTGTTAAATATTATTTATTTGCCTTGAACTCGAGTGGGCCATACAGTAAATTTTGAAATGAGCTCATATTATTTTTGCCAGCTGTAAATGAGCTGCGGCGCTAATCAGCAACAGCAACAGCAGCAACAAGCGACAAATTCCTTTCGATTGAATCAAGCGTAGAGGGCCAAAACGAGGCGTCTATTGGCAAATGAATCATTTGAATATTAAGCGGGCACTCAGTCACATACAAAAACACTCAAGCGTTTAGTTGCATCCTGCCTTTAACTCAACGCATACGTCATTTCCTACTGGAGCTGATTGCTATTTGATTTTATTTCATTTCGCTTTTGCTTAATCTGTGACTTGATTTTTTCTGCTTTTCTTTATTTTTTTGTTCATGTTTGCAATGAAAAGGGAGGTGGTAGGTTGGGGCTGCTCGCTTTTATGTTTTACCGGCATAGCAGGAAATGAAAATGATTTGGCGCAAATGCGTAGACGATTGCTGTGTCTGACGCATAGCGCTACAAGCGATTGCAGCTTGAGTTATCGATAACAATGCGTGGCTCAGCTCTAAACAATTGTCCACCTGCCATGCACAGTTATTAAATGTTGCGTTTTACATAATCCCGCTGGGGGTAACCCACGCGCAACATTTGCTCATTGTTTATTCGTTTTATGTTTAATATCCATTAACTGCATTTAATGAGTTCAAGCTAAAAGCAGCAGGGCAAAAATCACGTTTTATTTTTTACATTTACTGCTTGACCACCGGAACCACCGTGCAAAGCGCAAGGCACAAAGCCAAACGCAACTAATGAGCTTTTGAGCGCACGTTAAGATAGATAGAGAGAGAGACAGAGAGAGAGAGAGCGCTGCAAGAGAGCGCTGCGACGCTCGCATTGCGTATGCGCAACGCAATGGAAGCCAAATAACTACATAAAAGCGAAATGTCAACAACAACAACAGCAGCAGCGGCGTGTGCTGTCTTTATTTTATTTTTTTGCCATTCGCTTTTACTTTTCATTTTCATTTGGGGTCGTAAAACAAGCATAATAATAATAATAATAATAATAATAAATAAACATCAGCTAAATAGCCAAAACATTTTCTGCGCCAAACTTTTAATTTCAACAATTATGCGTCTTTTTCATGGCGCGTTGGTTTTCGTGCATCCCCCTCCCCCTCACACTCTCTTTATTTGTGTGTGCGTGTATGTGTGTGTGTGTTGTGGCTGTTTGTTGTGTGGTCAATAATTAAAATGGGGCAATCAAGCGTACGAATGAATCTCTGACCAAGTAAACTGTTTTTGTTTTGTTGTTGTCGGCGTTTCTTGTGTACCCTGTAAAAAGAGCAGCAAGGGTATGCTGACGGTTTTACTCCTATTATGTGCATGTGTATATTTATTTTTGGATCAGCATTCAATATGGTTGCCTAAAGGAAAACACGGCATTATTGCGTTTCCAACTTTTTTTGTCATATAATTATATTATATTTAGATAAGCAGCTTATCAAACTATGCAAATAAATGTAAACATGTATAGATATTATAGCGACTACAGGGCATCGGGCGGTCGAGCACACTTAATAATCTCATTCTTAGTCATTTTGTTTTGTTTCGCTTTGTGAATGAGAACAGGTAAGGCAAACAGTCAGACAAGCGGCTTAGCAACAAATGTTAATTACAGGTTTAAAAATATATATTTTTAGTCCAGCTGTTAATTATACAAAAAAAAGAAGAAAAATAAATAAAATAAAAAACTCAGATGGCGAACGTAAACATTTTTACAAAAAAAAATTAAAAAAGCTTACATACACACACACACACACACACATGGACAGACATCAATTTAAAATACAAATGTGACAATTTAATGAAGCAAATTAGGCTTAAATGTTCTTGATAGCAAACAAATGGCGCGCACGTAAAGAAAAGAACAACAACAACAAACGGCAACTGTCAAAAGTCAGAGGCTTCGCTCGTATCCACACGACATGTGAAAACTGACAGAGTGAGAAAGAGAGAGAGAGAGGTGGGCGTAAAAGTAGAAAACTATGGGGAGATGGGTGAAAATAAAAACATCAACGCGGCCATAATTAACACGACGGCACGCAAATAAATTTTAAAGCCCCAGAGCAGAGCAGAGTGTATGTGCGTGTGTGTGTGTCTGTGTGTGTCAAGTTATTTTTTGACATTTGCGCCTTATACAGTTCATGATTATTTTAATTGCCAACTCATTGCAACAATTAACTTTTTATATACGCATGTACATATACATATTTTAAGCGTTACTATTCAAAGTTCAAACAACACGGAAAAAGTGCGTTTAGCAACACTGACAATACTGATCAAATTCAAGTACGAAGACAAGTGCAAAGTGCTTGAGAACTTGTAAGGGAAAAAAGATAACTCTATCGAAAGCTCGCTGGCAGTTTAAAAACATGCATAAAAGCTCTCTCACGACAAAGGCAGGGGACAGGTATGGCTCTCACTTGGGTACCGTTAGTTAGTCACTAAGCGCGATCATCACTTATATCACGTTAAGTTTGTTAATTGTTTTGGTCAATTTGACAAAAACGTTGCGCATGCAAAAAATAAACACAAATATACGCAACACACACAAAAATAAATTGTATGTTTTTGTGCGTTTGTTAGACCATATTGACAATGCGTATAATGGTTTTGTGTAAATGTATGTAAGAGGCAGAGGAACGCATCTCCGACCCCATAAAGATGGTCAGCCGAGTCTATTTAACACAACGATCTCGGAAACTACAACAGCTAGAGACCTAAACTTTGCGATATGAGATTCTCTTACACCATTTTCGAACAAATTTATCATTTATTTTACGATATTGATATTAAGACGTGGATTTCTTAGTATATCTCGGAGAGCCCCCAAATTTAGTTAAGTTTAGTCTTGTAACACTCAGCTGGGTGCAGGGTATATTGTAGGCGGGCACACTCGACTAGAGCACTTCTTTTTTTTTACTTTTTCCTTTTTTTTGGAGCAGCTGACTGTTTTTTTTTGGTTTTGACAATTTATTTTGTTGTTTGCAACTCAATCAATGGACGGTTTTTGTACTAAAATAGGGGCTTCCGATTTTAGCCAATGGCAACTACGTGTTTTGTTGTTGTTAACTTTGTTGCTTTATGTGTTGTTGTCGTTGTTTGCGGTGAGTGCACATCGTACTGCTCGCGTTAATGACAATCTCAATTGGTTCATATTACATAACGGAGACGTGTCGCTTATCAGCATTGGCCACGTTAAGTCGCCCTACGTGCATTCAAAAACTGAAAATATCATATTTTTTTTATCATTTTTTTTACTTTTTGCTTTTATTGGCATGCCCGCAATAGGCAATCAAATTAATGTTCAGTTTATTTTCCCAATGAGTAAGGCAGAAGAATGTTTTGTTATTTTGTTCAACACGTCGGACAAGCCAAAAAAAAAAAACGAAATAGAAGAAAAAACTATGTAATAAAATAAAATTGGTATTGCAGTGGGTGTGTGTGGTTTTTTTTTCGATTGCTGTCAATGTCACTTCCGTTGGCAACTATTCTCCTGTATTTGTACAATGAAATCATGTGCGTATCTTATCTAACACATACGCACACACACACTCGTACTCATTTGTGTGGCAATTGCTCCAAAAATAATTTATATCAGCACTTTTTATGCGGCCCGTGCCCGAAAAACTAGCTAGCAAAACGAGGAGTCCCAAAAAAAAAAAAAGAAAAAAAAACAATTACAAATTGGCAAATAGACAAATAATGAATGACAACACAAACAGCGACAGACAATTGGGTCGCTTGTTTTTGCTTTTGCGTTATCGATAAACAAAAGCAGCATAGCAGGCACGCATGCACGCACCCACTTCTTGCTCCATCTCTCTCTCTCTCGCGCACATTAATTGGCATGCGCTGAACACCGGCTTAGGACTCACTTCACTAAACGAAGAGCGCGTAAGCAGCTCTGACAAAAACTGCAGCAATGCACGCTCAAAACAGTTCCGTTAAATTTTTAAGAGAGCGCAGTGTGTAGGCGAAGAGCGCACTAAGTCATCTCTACATGCGTTTTGATGCGTGAGCTTTGATTTGTGGTTTTCTTTTTCTATGTTCCCCTGCCTACATATTATTTGCATTTTCATGCTGTTGTTCGCTGTTTGTTTTCGCTTTCGTGTTATGCTGCATGCAGCATTAAAGAGAAAGAGAGCGCTGAGCACAATTAATATTCGCGTTTATGCGTGAGCTTTGATTGATGTGATTTCATTTGTCTAAACTTCGTCTGCTTACATATTATTGTTGTTGTATGTTTGTTTTAACTTTCGTTTTGCTTTGATGTCCAATAAGTGCCTGCGTGTGTGTGTGTACTTATGTATTTGTAATTATTTCTTCTTGCTTTTTTGTTGTTAAAAAACCACAATTTGTGCATGCAAAATTGTGTGCCGGGCAATTTTATTATGCAAGGCAACACACACACACGTACTTACAGCATAGGTGCAACAGAGATGGCGATAATAGAGAAGAGTAACGAAACGTCGCCTCATCTGCCATTTTGCTGTTATTATTTTTATTATTTGCAACTTATTTTATGACAGCCGCAGCCGCAACTCGTTAGCTAATTTCATTTTACCTCAAACGTCAAGACAACAAAACCAAATACAATAATAAGAGAGAAAAACCCACAGACAATAGACACACACACGCGCGCACACAATAAAAATTATGAGTATATAATATGCGTGACATTGAGTTTTGAGGTTATGCACACGATATGCAGCCGCAGTTGCCCAGACACTTCAATTGTTGTGTGTGTGTGTGTGTGTGTGTGTGTGTGTGTGTGTGTGTGTGTGTGTGTGTGTGTGTGTGCGCGCGCATGCGTGTGTGTGTGCGCATGCGTGTGTGTGCGTGTTTATTGAATCGAAATGGCATCAAATCGGGTAATGCTGCGGATTTATGCGTTGCTCTTTGATTGATTTATGCAGTCCACATAAAAAAAATAAGAACAGAAAAAACAACACATAAATGTGTTAAAAAAATAAATAAGGAAAAACGTTGCTGTCGAGCGTAACCGACAGTGCATGTTCCCTAGCATTATTAGTACACATAAAAAATAATGTCATAAATAATTACATGTCAAAACTGTTGTCAATTTAAGAACGATTTTTTTAAAAATAGATTCTGTTTTAATGTTCTTAATTATAACCACCACAACCGTTTAAAAATAAAAATTTGCAATTTACATTTTAAAAAAATATTTTTATTCGAAAATAAGAGGAACGAAAAATAAAAAAAAACAATGTATTTTCAATAATGCAAATATTTAAAATGCAGAATCAATTAGGGCAAGACATGACCAAAATGCCATCAAACTTGAAAATCGAGTATAAAAACAACAACAAGCGACAAGAAAAGCAACGCGGCTTTATTGAAAAATGTGCACAAACGTAACGTCCCAAAACGCGAGCAGCGACTGCGACTGCGACGTCGACTACGACGGCGCGCACATCGTGCGCGTCACAGCTGTCATTAAAACAACATTAAAACTAAAACAAACAGCGGCAACAAATTAAACTCAACACAATGATTTAAATGATTGCATTCGATAAAAACAAATGGCAAGGCAAGACACACACACACACACATAAAAAGTTAGGTTAATGTGTCGATCCAGTGTTGAAATGGCATTGGTGCTGCCAACTTGTTGAAAAGTGCAAAACTTTTGTTTTTGTTTAATTAACAAGAAGCTAGGTGGAAATATCAACAATAGATTTCTATTAATAGATTCGGGGTATTTTGGAAAATTGTTTGTTTATTTTTAACCACGAAAGTGTTGAAATTGCTTTTAAAAATTTGTGGACTTATTCCCGATTCGCTAATTTAGCGGGAAAAGCTGAAATCGGCACAAAAGATATTTTTTAAAAGGTACTTTAAGAACTATTGCAGGTATATATTATTTTAGGTACACAGAAGCTGGGTAACTTTTTATAACTTCGAATTGTTTATATATTAAATTGAATATCCTTCGTCACAAAATGTTATCGAGATTTTTGGCTCTTGTCACTAGATTAGTATTTTCTTTTTTTATTTGATTAGTGATACAAATCCATAGTACTTTTCTAAACACGCCCAGCTTCTTGGCCAGAGGTGCCAACTCAACAATTTCCTTTCTTTTCTTTTTAATTACCACTTTGCTATCAACTCAATCAGTTCCTTTTGGCCATGTCTCATTAAATAGGCCATGTGATAGTAAAAAAAAGAAGAAAACAATTATAAAAAAGCAGGCACAAGCAGACAATTGAACAAGAAAATAACTAGGTGAGAGATTCACTCTATATGGCAGTTAAATTAAATATAAAAAGAAGAAGCAGGCGACAAGGCGACAACGCATGCTGAATCAGAGACAAACCTTTTTGGCAACTGCTGAATGTGGGAATGTGTAGGTGTGTGTGAGTGTGTTGTGTCTGTTTTTGCCCAGATATTTATCAGAATGCCAAACTGAGTAAGGCCGGCTATAAACGAGCATTGCCGTCATTGAGTTTTAACTGATTCATCAGCGTCAAGCGCCGTTAAATTAAATTGTGTGCTACTGACGATTTCTACCTTGACGCAAAGGCAAAAAACAAGTACAAATAATCTAGTCGGGAGTGACCGACTAGGAGATTCCCTGCCTTGTCCCTAAGAGGAAAATTAAAATCAAAAATTAGATAAATTCTTCTGCGAGAGCAAAAAATATATTTTTCATTAATCGCCAAAATTAATACTTTACATAAACTAGCTCTTAAAATTCTTCAAGTTTTCTTGTGTAACTAATTTTTCTTACATCAATTATATTCCTTTATATAATTGAGCAATTAGCTGTAGGATTAAGTTTATTAATTCGAACAATACTATATTTTTGAAAAAAAAAACACTTTAATTTTGTTGTTTTATTTGAATTTTGTTCACGATCATACCCTTTTTACACATTTTCAATGGGTACAAAAATCAAATAAGGCAAAATCACAAAAACACACACAGAGGAAGATTCACCCATATGACAAACAATCACAATTGCACAATTAGTCATTTTATCAATTAATAATTAACTATTTTTAAACGTGCGCGCTGCTGCTGAGCTGAGTCTCGAGCGATTCCTAATGCAGACCAGAGCGAGACAGCAAGAGCGACACACACACACACATATATGTAGTTATTAACAAGCATGTTTCAAGATTTATCGTATTTTGTACACCTTGAACTTTGACGCAATATAACTCAAAAGCGCAGTGCAAAGCTCGTCATCGGCAGTGTGCAAAAGAAAGAGAGAGAGACAGCGAGCGTGAGAGAGCTAAAGTGCAATGGCTGCTGTGCTGGCGATCTATGTGGCTGTGTGTGTGTGTGTGTGTGCTGTATTAATATGCATGCAGTATGCAGTTACCAGCTACACCTGCGACAACAACAACAACAAAAGCTCATTTTCGATAATCGCAACAAATTTAAGAGAACCTGTTCCCTTACGAATTTTTTCTCATTCTTCGTGCATTTACTTTTGACATTTGCGCTTAGTGTTGCGTGCCAATGACAACCATAATGAATCAATGTAATTGAGAGGCCGCCTGGAAGGGCAAAAAAAAGCTCAGCTCATGTAAACGAGCCGTGTGACGAAAATCAATGGAGCATCAAATTTGTCGAGCTCAACTTTTTCAATGCTCTTCGTGACCTTCGCAGATTTTGTTGTTGTTTTTTTTTGGGTGCGTCTTTGCATGAGGCGTTAACAGCACGTTAAAAGCACTCGCTGGGATGCTTTAAAAATTTACATAGAGACGACGCGACGCTGAAGAAAGCGCTGCAAGAAAACAAAAGAAAGCTGCGGAATTTTAGCAATGCGGCCAACGCTGGCCAATGGCCTCCCCACCACCAACACAAGGCCCCAACAGCTAGACCAGTCTGAGACTGCGAAAATGAGAGAAGTGCGAGAGAGAAAGATAGGGAGAGAGAAAGAAGGGAGCAAAGCATCGTCGTTCATTGCCATAAAACAAATGTTGGGAAAAAACACGTAAGAGTGCTTTGGGCGGAAGTGACCGACGAGGGGATACCCTGCACGCAGCTGCAAGCAGTCGTATAACGATATTTATTGATATAAATGAAATGGGGCGAGATATCGAAAAAAAAAACAATTATAAACTTGTTCTGGCTAAATCGACTGATCAAGAATATATAAACTTTATAGGGCCTCCTGTTACATACATTTACACAAAACCATTATACTCGTTTTAGCTATTTTTAACGGCTTCAGGGTATAAAAAACTATATTGGTTATGTACGTTAAAAGCTAATATTATAAATTAAAGAGGCACTTTTAATGCATTTGAACACGCGCACATCGCATGCCAACGCCGACAGCGCAGCGGCAGAGACCACAGGGGAATACCACAACCAGCATCCAAAACTTTCGACATGCAATCAAGCATTTAAACATTATTATGTGATCTTAGTTAAAAGATCTTCAATGCAGAAATTAATTGTATTTCAACAGAGTAATCTATTTAATTAAAGAAATTATTATTATTATGGACCAATAAAGAAATTAAAGCTGCACAGAATAGATCTGATTTCGATATATCTAGTGCAATTTAATAACTTTAAAAATCTTATTGTTCCCAGGTTTGGGAGCATTTGTCCTGGTTTAGCTTTGGATTTGTTGTTTGGCAGTAAAGCTAAATCTTTTTACACATGACTTAAGCAGGTTTTTACGAATTCCACCGACAAGCGTGGAAAATGGGTGAAGACTGATTTATGATTACGATCTTTCACAATGCCTGAAAATTGGTTAGTGCTTTGGCTGGAAAATAGATCAGTGTAATGCCAACAGTGCTGGTATATAGGATAAGCGCAGGATACGTCCTTTGGCTATCTTTTAAATTCACTTCTGTGGAATCATCGTAAAAGTTATCAATTGAGCTGCCCCAACTTAAATGTAGCAATAAATAAAATTAAAAACCAACGTCAATTAACTTTTGGGAGTTGTGCATTTTCTAGGCTTGGCTTTAAGTTGTTCGTTTTACAGCACTTTTTAGGGCATTCGAATATCAGTCATGGAAATTATTGACGATAAATATAAAAAATTTAGCTCAAAAAGGCATAACTGCATATTTTTTATTATACCCGGAACCCATTAAAAAATTGATAAAAAGAGTATAATGGTTTTGAGCAAATTTATGTAACAGGCAATGTATATACATACATATATTCTTGATCAGTACGACGAGCTGAGTCGATTTAGGGATGTTCGTCTGTACTTCCGTCTGTCCATCTCTATAAACGCATTGATCTTGGAAACTAGAACAGCCAGAGACTTAAGATTTGTCTCACCTCATTTTATTAATATCGATCATTATCGATATTAAGACATGGTTTACTTCGCATATCTCGGAGACTATACGAGCTAGATCCACAAAATTTAGTTAGGTATGTTGATTGTAAACTAAGAATTCACTTTTTGGATTATTTGAATTCGTTGTGCTTTGGCGTGTACATACATTTGGATGCTCTTTTCAAGTCCTCAAAAATAGATAAGGATATGTGTAATTTAGAAGTTATTCAAGAGTTTCCACAGAAGGGGCTGAGAACAGCCACTAAGTCAAGTGAGATGATGAAGGAGAATGCAACAACAGCTCGCTGCTGGGTACGAGGTATCTACCAGGCGGGTACTTCTGCCTGAAGCAGTCGTACTTGTTTTTGTTTATACCCTGAACCATAAAGGGGTATAATTGTTTTGTGCTAATGTATGTAATAGGCAGAAGAAAGCGTCTCCGATCCCATAAAGGACATACATATATTCTTGATCACCATCAGTACCCAAGTCGATCTAGGCATGGCTTGTACATAGATTTCAATGCTCTTGTTAAGCCCTGGAAATTTCATAAAGATCATGTTCTTAGTTTAGAACTTATTCACGAATTTAGTTTCCATAGTGGGGACCAAGCGAAGCTGCTGAGTAAACTGCGGCGTGCGATTGCGTACGTATGTGATTCTGTGTATGTATGTATGACTGCAAGGGGATTGAAATGTATGTGAAGACAGGGTTCAGGGTATCCCCTAGTCGGGCGCTCCCATCCAGAGGCTCCTCACTTGTTTTATTTACTGTTAGTCGCAGGCAGCTGAGTAAAAGCTTAATGCCGCCGCTGCCGCTGGTCAGGCATTTGCAGTGCGTCGGCTGATGTTAGCGCTGCCTCTGCCTCTGCCTCTGCCTCTGCCTGCTGCTTCTGCCGCTGGTGCTGCTGCTGCTTGGCTGTCTATCAACTTGTTTATGAGGCACTGTCTCTGTTTCTGTTTCTGTCGCCGTTGTATAAACCTGCTGCAAGTGGCACTTAGCCATTGCCATTACTAGTTGTTGCTGTTGTTGTTGCTTGTTGCTGGTCAGATTTGCTTGTTGTTGTTGCCTCTGCTTGACTAGCGCTTTTAGAAAGTATGTCAATTTAGAAAAGCCGTTGACTGGACAGCACACTCACACACACAAACACACATACACATATGCACACATGTTTTAATGTATTAAGTTCAATATTTTATTTTACTTTTATTTTATTATTATTTTTTGCATACCAACCCAAGCAAAATGTTGTTTCTGCTGCTGCTGTTGTTGTCGTTATTGTTATTGTTGTTGTTGGTTTCATACAGATTGCACTTGAACACAGCACACGAAAAAAAACGACATTTATTCAAATTGCAATTTCCACGAAAAAAAGCGAAGCGAATTCGAAACGTCACTAAAACTTTGCGTCTGATTGAAACGAGCGCGCCGTCGCGACTGTCTTAAATAAAAGCTTGCTGCTGCTGCTGTTGGCGCGGCTGCTGCGATTCGATGACTCCCCGAAAAAAGAGAGTGGGAGAGTCGGAATGTGAGCGCAAGTGAGTGAGTGAGTGCGGGCGGACGGGCTGTTGCTATTACTGCTAACTCGGACTCTGCTCAGCTAATGCTGCTGCTGCTGCTGCTACTGCTGCTGCGTGCGGTGTTTTGTACAGACGCGTTAGCAAGTTTGCTGCTGACTAAATGGCAAATTTTATAATAGCGCAAGTTGTGCGCTGAAACGACGCCAAAGCTTAATAGCAGCGAGCGAGCAGCGGCCGCTTACGTGTTCGCGTGCAAGAGTGAGCGAGAGGGATGTGCAAACAAGAGCGAGAGGGAGGCGCAAGAGAGCAAGCAAAGACAGTTAACAACAGCAGTAGCATTGTTGCTCTTTGCAAGATAGCACAGAAGAGAGGAAGACAGAGAGAGGGAGAGAGATGTGCGGCATTTTGTGTGATATGAGCGCCAAAGCATATCAATAACAGTTTGAACAGTTTGAGCAGCGAGCAGCAGGGAGTGTGGGGGGCGTATGTAGTAGTTATACCGTATAGTTAGAAGCTTAAGGCTGACTCATCCAGTAGCAGCAGCAGCTGCAATCAATTGAAAGTTCACTTAAAGCCTCACAGATGGAGCTGCAGCAGCTGCAGGTGCAAGGTTGGGCGGCAAAAATTAAACCCAGTCTAGACACACGCACATCATGAGCAAATATTTGTAGATAAACGGTCGCGATCATAACCCAAATTAGAACATTACGTATATACATAGATATCTCTAACCACTATGAAAATAGTTTATCAATTTTTTGTGTTCTTTCATTTTGCTTTGCTTTTTTTCTTGATAAAAAATATACCGAAAATACGCAATCAACAGAAAAAAAGAACAATTTTTGAGCAAATGATATAGTGACGATTGTCTTGAAAGGGTGAGGCGTGTACTGGATGAAGTTCACCCAAAAAAAAAAAAAATTTAACGCCAAATCGAAATATACTTGGAACTTGTATAGATAAGCAAATAAGCATAAAAAAGCATCGAAAACGCCATTTAACATTTGCAACGTGAACTGAGACAAAATTATTGCAAGCAAGAAAATATATGTATGTATATACACATATCAAATATATATTCAAGTTAAATTTGTGCTCAACATTCATAACAAACACTCTCCAAATGTAACGTTCAAGAAAATTTACATTAAATTGCAATTCAGAATCACTCACAAAAGAAGCAATAAGAAAAAACCGTTGTTGTTGCTGTTGTTGTAGTGTCTGCCTTGAATTACTCTTTCAATTTATGTACCATCGCCAGCATATTTAACGGACATCTCTTTTTCTTACGCACTGCACTCATTTGCACTCATTGTAAGGTCAGTGCTGCGTGACTCGGCGGCGTCGCTGTCAACGTCGCTGCGCGTTGTTGTTGTTCACTTTCAAAAGCATGTCGAGCAAAAGTAAGAGCTCTCCCACGCAGTTTGTGGTGAATTGGGGAGAAAGAGATCGCAGATCGTAAATGTAAACGTCAACGTCAACGTCGACGCCGGCGCTCAAGTGTGCTGCACGCAATGCTTAAAGACTTTTGTTCAATATTGCAGATAAGATAGCAACAACGGCTGGTACTAGGGGCCAGGAGGGATGCGAGAGTGAAACTGGTAAGTTATGTGGAGGAGGTCGTCTGGCGGTTGACCCACTAAACGAGCAGGCGTCAACGACGTTCTGCGTCTCTGTCCGCAGCTGAGAAGTGAAGATCTGTGCTTTTGCTTTGGCGTTGATTAATTTCTGTGGGTGAAGGGTAATTCTGATTGGACAGCAGCAGATGCTTCTGTTTTTAAGGCGTTGTCTAAGCAATCATTTTAACTACAGTACGAGTTGCAACAACAAATATTTGTACTTACATGCAAATAATACACAAATTATCAAAAGATAAAAGCGCGCACAAAGCTATCTCTCTCTTTCTCTCTCTCCCTCTCTTTTCCTCTCACTCACAGTTGCGCCCGCGCTCTTGCACACGTGCAAAACGAAAAAAAATAATAAACACTCACACTGCAAGCATGCAACAATAATAACAGTTGCTTCTTTTCGACAGTTTTGTTTTCTGCGCTGTCCGCCAACTAAACGTACCGAAAGTCAAATGCGAAATGAGCCGACGTCGCAGCGCAGCGAATGCGGGCGCACAACGTTTTTATCTGTGTGCAACGGACCAAGGGAGGGGTGGGAGGGGAGGAATGGCTTTCGGTTCTCGCGAGATGCTCCACGAAATTGTAATGGCCGGCCAGCAGCCCAAAAAGCAAGTCACGCGGCTGACTTGAAGCTTCGCACACACCCATACACACACATGTACAGTCAAGTGGAGAGTGAGAGATCGCAGAGCGTAACAAGTGCCAGTTGCGCTGCTGCCAGGTGGCAACGCTGGCGCATCTGAAATCCGAAAGCGGGCGCTCGCTTTTAACGTTTTTTTTTCGTTTCGTATTAGTTTTGTTTTGTTACGTAACGAGCGTCGCGACGCTGCCGCTGTACTCAACGCGCCGCTGCCTTTGCGCCCGCTTAACTAGTCAAGCACAACGACAACTCGTTTTGGTTAATTTACATAAAATACGGTACAACAACAATAGCAAAAGCCGCTGCACACTTGTTGCACAGCCACCACCACACCCCCTCCTCGACCTCCCCCACCAAAATGAACGCAGCGCAGTCGACGCATGAGCAAACAAACGAGTGAGAGTGCCATGGCGCAGCGGCGACTGCGCAGCTGGCAGCGGTTGCGCTTCACGGTCAGCGCTGAGTGAGAGAGATTGAAATATAAAGGAGAGCGAGCGCCATACAAAATTTCAAGTTCGAAAACCAAGTTCGAAAGCTCGTGTGACGTCGACGACGCGCCACTGCCGCTGCCGCATCGCTGTCTGCGCCCAAAATGCAAATTTTAAATTCTGTTTTCATTACCTAAAAATATTCGCCTTAAAAATAAATTCAACAGGCGGCCATCGATATGACGTCAGCGTGTCTTCTGCTGCTGTTGTTGCTTCTTCTGCTGCGGTTGTTGTTCTTGTGTGTGCAAATATTCAGCGAATTCAATGCCAAACACACACATACAAACACACGCACAGACGCAGCAGAAGAGCACTCGCGTCACACTGTGGCACTTCTGCCGAAAAACGTGGCAAAAATCTAAAATATTCGCCTTTTTAAAATTTGGTGTGCTTGTGTGGGGCGGTACGTTTATTCCGAAATTGGATAATTTTTGCAATTACGCAAAAACTTACGTATGTACGACGATATTTAGAAAACAAAAACAGTACATATTCGAAAAATCCAAAATTTGTATAGTATTTCTAACGTTTATTTTCTCTATGAGTAGCATCCATTTACCCAATTTCAAATATATTACTCATTTCAAAGCATGAGTAATTTATTAAAAAAAATTCTTTTTAAATTTGGCCAATATCTTTTTGGTTCAGCAGTAATTTTTTCGAAAAGAAAAGTCAGATGGCCCCACTGTGCGGCGCCGCAGTCGCTCATTGTACGCACAACTAGTGATGAGCGCGTCGTTAGTCACGACATAACTTTGGTGCATAAATATATTCATTGAACAAAAAATAATTATTATGAATAATTTACTGATTGTGAAATTAAACACACATTTATTTTTATTTTTACTTCCACATCCATTCACATTTTTTTTATCCCACACAAAACTTTCGATATTCAAATATTCTGTTTATTCATTTTCACGCTCACGTGTTCATGCGCTGAATTTTAAATGTACATACATCAGCAGCGACAGCGCCGTCAACGTTGGGTGCTTACCTGTAGCTGCTGCTGCGGCTGCTGCCGTTGATTCTTCCCAGCGCTGTTTTTGCAGCCCAGTAAAAAAAAAACTGGCAGCTACGCAAATTTTGCACAAAATGGCAACGCCAGCGCTCAAACTGGTTTTGTGTCTCAGTTTACTGGATGAGCAGCAATGTACACGTACATAAATCATAGAAAATAAGGTGCTAATTGCGAATAGCGATAAAGAGAGGACGAATGAGTATAGGGGACATTTGGTCATGTTAAAAAAGCTAATTACGAATCGTTCTACTTTCGGCCGATAAATCAAATAATGAATGAACACACAAACTCTCGCTCGCACACACACACACACAGATATAGCGATTGAGAGAGCGCTGGCGTCGCCATTCTGCGAGCGAGTGTAAACAACACTGTCGCAGCATCCGCTGCTGCTAAATCACTTGCGCTGCCTGCTGTGCTCTCTCGTTCTGCGGTCGGTCGAGTCTTTAATATTCGGGCGAAGCGCAGAAGAGCGCAGAAGTGGCGACTGTTGTCGTTGTTATTATAAAGCTTAGAACTTGGGTGCTATAGGCTTTGCGGTTTTTATTAATTTTTTTTTTTGCTTCATGCTTTTGCGCTACTTTGTTGCTCTTTGTGGCTACTTTCTACCGTTACAAATAGCTTGGGAATGTCAGGCCGGCGAGTTGATGCTGGACAAATCACAAAGAACCAGAACAGCGTTTGACATATGTCCCGGTTCAATAAAAAACTAGAAGAAAAAATCGTATGTGCCTAAGAAACACAAATGGACCGCCGCCGGTGAGGCGTGTAGTTTCATCAGTGTTGTCAATATACTTTTTTCCGCCAAATCTGGCTTTTTTCAAGGATTTGAAAACTACAAATTTTGAATATGCGTATTTACTGGGTGGCTTCAGCATGAAAATAAAGTTCGAAAGTCAGTCGTCGGCATAAATATTTTGACAAAACTATGCGCTATGTTTTTTCTTTTTTCTTGAAATAATTGTAAAATGTAACGGTTTCATTATCTACTGAAAAGTTAAGTACATTTATGCAAAAAGGAAGATGCAAAGTATTTTTTAATTCCTTTATGCGTTTTCTTGTTTTACGCTTCATCTTATCTTTCGCAAGCTGATAGCAGTTGGACAAAAGTATTTTGACATTTGCTCTATTCAGTCGGTGTTAAACTACTATCGATCTTAAAGCTAAGCTACGCATCTATTAATATTGTCTACTGATTCAAAGTGCTGATAAGAACAAATTTGCTTCATAGATTTGCTTAGCTATGGGTAAAACAAATGAATTAAGCGACTTTGTGAAACATGATATGGTGGCGAAGTATAACTCTGGTATTTCTGTAGAAAATATCAGTAAATTATACAAATTACCTCGCCAAACTGTGTATTATCAAATTATTAACTATAAAAAAACCACACCACACAAAACTTGGCGCGTTGTGGCAGACCGCGTAAGACAACAGGTCAGAACGATCGTTTGATTCTAAGGAAATTTAAGAATAATCCTTTAGAAAATCCTAAAACTGTTGCCAAGGAGCTTTCTTATTACTTCAACATTAACATAAGTGAAAGGACAATTCGCAGACGATTAAAGGAAGCTGATTACGGCACTTACATAGCCAGAGTTATTCCTCAAATAACCATGAAGAAAAAAATCAAACGCCTTGAATTTGCCAAAAAATATGTAGGCAAGCCCCCATCCTTTTGGCATAGTGTTTTGTCGACTGACGAAAGTTCTTTTAATTACCACTGCTCTAAAAAAAAGTTTTCGTAAGAATGCCAAGAACAGCACATAAAAAAAGAGTCCCCGTTTGTGAGAGAGTAAGCCATGGAGGTGGAACCGTAATGTTTTGGGGATGTGTTGCCTATAATGGGGTAGGAAACTTTATTCCCATCGATGGAACATTGAATAAAAATAAATATTTGCATATTTTAAAGTACTGCGCTTTCCCTTCTGGAGAAAATTTGATCGGAGAAAACTTTATATACCTGCAGGATAACGCGCCGTGCCACAAGGCGAATTTAATTACCGAATTTTTAAGTGAAGTTGGTGTTAATACGCTGGATTGGCCACCACAAAGCCCCGATTTAAATATTATAGAAAATATATGGGCTTATTTAAAGCAAAAAACGATGTCCAAATCTATCAAGGACGCGTGAGGAAACAATATCAGAGGTAGAAACACTCTGGAAGGATATTTCATTGGCCTATATGCGAACTTTGGTTGATTCTGTTCCCCGAAGACTGCAACAAGTTATAAGTGCTAAGGGAGGTTATATTTTTTATTAATAATAAGTAAAATTATCTAAAAACATGTGTATTCATAATTTTTTTAATCTTAAACAACATGTAAAAATACTTATGCCACCATACATTTCTGAAAAATTATTTTTGTTTTTGTTATTAATATACTCATATAATATTTTTTTATATATTTTGAAAATAAATTAACTCATCGTTACACCATATTTATTTTAAATTTTTTTAGTGCTCATTTAAAAAGTTATTAACCGAAACGCATGGTAACTTCTTTGTCAAAATATTTATGCCGACGACTGTATAATTTAGTCAAACTAATATTGTCAAAAGACAATAATTATAAAATATAATAAATAAAAGTCAGCATTTTAGGGAAATTATATTTGGAAATATTTTAGGAAAATGTAATTCATGTTATATTAGATTTAAACAAATAGTGCTGCTTAAAACAATAACATATATAACATCAACAAAATATCTTTAGTAAGAAGATAAAAAGTATAGGCAATAAAAATAAAAATATTGTGAAACGATTCTAAATGAAAATGAGTTTATAGCTAAAATGCTATTGCATTTACTTTTCAGCTTTTTTTTGCTCATAAGGTCACAGCACTGCTAAAGGTAAAATCAACAATGGGCCGATGGCAACTTCAACTGGAAAATGCGCCTTTATGATAATGAGATAATATGCGCTGTTGTTGGGCCAACTTATACATATATGCATATACCGACAAACACACATACACACATTCACGTGCGTGCGTGTGTACGGCGACATATGATAAAGACGGAAGTGAGCGACCTGCAGACACAAAGAAAGACAGTAACACAATACAAGCCAACGCAACGCTGCGCTTCCAGCGTCTTTATGTTTGTGTGTGTGTGTGTATGTTTGTGCGTGTGGAAAAACTTTGGACGACGCGACGCTGGAAAACCGGTGGTTGCGCGGCGGCATTGACTGCAATTTTCACACGCTTTGCCTAGCACAACTTCTACAACAACAATAACAAGCAGAAATGGGCAGCGACAGTGATTTATGGCAGCTGCCACAAAAAAACTTCATATAGAAATATTAATTCTCACATCATTTTACTTGTGATGCATTGTCTCGCTCTAGCGCACAGTTTGCGCGCGCGTAACTACTTTAAGGCGAACTCGAGCTTTGCACTGAATTTCAAAAATTTAACAGACTTTTTGGCGAATTTGATTTAAAGCGGCGGCGGCGAAGAGAGCCATACGAAGTCACTCTCACTCTCCGATTGCCACTGTCTTACTGCTGCCACTGCTGATGTTGTTGTTGCTGTCAGACAGAAAACTGTGTTAGTTGCATGTTTTAGCAAGTAAATACAATAAAATAAAAAGGTGACAGCGGCAAAGTTGCCAATTTGCAATACCAAAGACAGCAAAAAAAAAATAAGTTGACACAGCGGCGGGTTAATGACTCACTCAAACCAACTCAACTCAAGTAGCGCTCTCTCCCTCACACACACACACACGCATACACTGGCATATGCATATGTATGCACACTGACGCCGCGCACACCGGTATTTCAACATTGCGTTACACACTCATTCCGTTTGCTCGGTTCTTGCTTGCTTTCTTGCCATCCCACTTCATTTTTATTGTCTTCAATGCTGCATGATCACACAAAAAAAGAAGAAAATCCCTATATAGTAGGTGCCCATGTACATGGTCTGGAATAGGCGTAAGATATAAGAACCAATTAACTTCTTGGCCAAACTCACCTGCAATTTCGGCTGACACCGGCACAAAGTGTTTGCGTGGAGTTTTTTCTTGTTTTCCTTGGTTTTTTTTTTTTTGTTATATGCACAACGCAACATACACATACACAAGCACCAATATACTATCGCTGTTTGTTATGGGCTATAAATGCGCAGGAAATCACACAAAAGTTGAACGAAAAAAATAATAGAATAAAACTGCTTCAGTGGCGCGGCGGGCACAAAAGCACAAAAATTACTTCGCTGTCGCTTGAGCTAGAGCTGCACCACAATCGATAGTATCGATAGTTTCGCCACCCAGAGCACAAGAGGCACGAATAAAGACAGCACCAACGTGAATGGCGTATATTTGTATGAGTGTACACCGAATTGCTATATATATATGTGTGTATGTGTGTTTGTGTGACGGCGGTTTGTGGCGCCTTTAAACGGCAGCGGCGTTTGCAATGCGATGTTTTTTAAAAACACATGATTTGCTTTTTAGTTATTTTTCGTTTTGAGTACCGTGAACGGCGTCCAATCAAATTGGCGTTGAGGTTTAACGTAATTAGTTTTTTACGAGGACTCCTTTTCCGGCGGCAGAGCTTAACATTACTGCCTACTTTCTTATATATATGCCAATTTAACTTGCCGATAAAACGGCGGCAGCACGATTACCGAAGGTTGTTCCGCTTGACGATGAATATTTAATAGATATGGACAATCGCCAACGGCTTTGAGATGAGCAAATATGAGCTGTGCACTATCGATGAGTCATTAAATGTGGTATTTTCTTTTTGGCGCAAATTGTAGTGACACACCCTGTACTTAAAAGCAATTAGAATGAAACTCGTTGTTTTTTTTGTTTAAATAAATATGAATTCAAATGTTATTTATAATTGTATATTGGATAGAGAGAACTTGCGAAGCATGGCATCTGTATTACGCGGCATATAAGTGTATGAAGTGGCATATGGACTCTAAGTGGGTAACCTTTCTGTTTGTAAATATTATTTTATTTTTTGTGCCACTTTGTGCCATTTTGACATGATTTCTCCTCTTGCATCTGCATTTAAAATATATGTATACTCAAAATAACATTTTAAATTTTTTCAATGGGTTCAGGTTATAACAAAATTAAATTAAAAATGCAGCCCGAGCGTGCAGAGCAAAAAGTATTAGACTATTACTTATTTTCCACAAACATCCCATTGAATAACAACAATTTTAAAAACTAAAGAGCTTCTTCTTTGTAGTCTGTGTTTTTAGAATTCGACAATTCCGACAATTGAGCGCTTGAAGCCCCGGAAATATAGCCCGGTTCCACCGAGTCTCCATAAGGCCTGGTCAGAGTAACATCTTGAGAGCCGTCGCCTTCTCTCTCAACAGTTGGCTCATCTGCAATGAAAAAATGGGTAAAAAAGAGTATATTGGTTTTGTGCAAATGTTTGTAACCGGCGGAATGGGGCATCTCCGACCACATAAAGTATATATGTTCTTGGTCAGCACCACTAGCCGAATCGATGTAGCCATGTCCGTCCCTCTGACTGTAGGAAGGCGTCGATCGCGGAGACTACAAGAGCTACAGAGTTGAAGTTTGGGTTTTAAAGTTTGTGCATGCGCAAATCCCATGTTTTCTTAACCTGGTTTTTATTAGCATATCTCGGAGACCACAAGAGCTAGAGCCTCCTAATTTATAATATAAGATATTAGGAATATTTCTCCTTTTTTTAAATAACCCCTCACTCGCCCCAAAATGAAAAAAATGCAGCTTAGGCTTTTTTTTGTTGCTTTTTGGCTTGAACATACATTTGGATGCTCTTTTTAAGTCCTGGAAATTGTTTAAGGATTTATTTAGAATTTATGCACGAATTATTTTGGTTACTAGAACAGAAGCTAAGTAAAGTGGAATGAGTTGTATGCAAAAACAGCTCGCAGCTGGATGCAGGGTATCCTCTTAGGCTGGAACTTCCGACTAGACCTAAGTTGTTTAAATTTAATTTTGAAATATACATATCCTTACCTGTTCTTTGCAGCACAACTTGTGAAAAGTTGACCGACTTCACTGGACAAAGAATTCGACGAAGTCGCTCCAAGTAGTTTCAAACCTGATGCAGCTTTCAATTCGTTCCTGATAAATAAAATGAAATTTGTTATTTTACAAAATATTGCAATATATAATGCAAATACATTGCAGCATCCTAACTTGTACTTCCACGTTTTATTATCCATTGTATCCGCTTGCCTTCGTTGTTGCTATATCAGCTGTTTGTGCTATTGATACTTTCGTATTTTTCATAACATCGATAGAAAATGCGATAAATCATCGCAAGAAACACGAATTACTCGGCACGAATTGCAACACTTTGAGCAAATGTTAATGTGTGAAATATGTTACTTCTTGTAGAACAGCGTGCATGTAACATTCTTTACATACTTTATACATTTAACATTTACAAAACATGTATGTATATGTAACGAATACACCAAAAATAAATATTTAATTGTATTATCGGGCATCCGATGTATTACTATCGCGATATATACATCGTCAATTATAGTATCGATATGACATCAGCTATCGTCTCCAAATTTGTATCGCAGTTTGAAAGCATCGACTTGGTGGACATATCGCTACTCCAGACCATCACTAGCTCATACGTTCAAGCGCTCGCTCGCCAAGCGGATGCAATTTCGGACAAAAGAAAAAGCATAATTTGTTATTTTTTTTACGCTCGTATTGCACACTGCAAATGCAAACAAATAAGTTAACTGTGCTCAAACACACACTCACACATTTGTGATAACACAAATCGAAAGCATCAATTACAACAAGTGTGCTGCCTTTGGCCCGCGTGAATCCGAATCGGAATCGAAATCGAAATTGTTGTGCGTGTGTGAAATTTGCTTGTGTAGCAAAAAAATAAAGAAAAAGGCGAGTAAAAAAAGTGCGTCTAAATATATGAAAGAAACAACAAAATATTGTGTTGGTAGTGGGGGCGGTGCAGAGGAGAATGAGCCGCAACAGCAGCAGCAGCATTTGGCCACAATTTTGGCCTGTGTTGGAGGCGACGCCGCCAATTAATGTTCGCCGCAGCCATTGATGCCGACGCCAGTGTCAACGCAGCAATAACAACAACAAACAAACAACAACAATAACAACAAATGCTGCAACGTGAAAGAAATGAAATGTCAAACTTTTGCAAAGTTTGCATATTGAGCAAACGCATATAAAATTCGCTTCATATGTGTTGTTGTTGTTGTCTTTTTTTGTCTTTCTCTTGTGCTTTTCATTGAAAATTAACAAGTTCAAGCAAAAGCATAAGAAGAAGAAGAAGCAACTGCTGCTGCTGCTGCTGCTGCTGCGACGGCGTAGGAGCAAAAAAAGTCTCAGCCTCACCATCATCAACATCACCAACATCGTCATCATCTCCATCTCCTTCACATTCTCTTCTGCTGTGTAGGATGTGTGCGTGTTTTTATGCGTGCACATGAGGAAGAGGAAGCGCTACCAAAAATTACGGTGCCGCTCTTTCTTTCCCTCTCTCTCTTGTGCGTATGTACGTAAATTTCCAAGACTTTCGCTTAGCACAAATCTTAATCTAGTTAGCGAACTTTTAACACTTTTTCTTTGGAAGGGTATTCCCAAACATTATTCATGTTTATTTTTACTTTGAAGCCTCTGGTACTCTAAAATGGTATACCCTATATATTTGAAAATGTGTTCGTAAAGGGTATATTAATGTTGCACAAATCTGTGTAACAGACGGATCAGCATACATACACTCATGGTCAAAATAATAAGTACATCGTCAAAACTTCCCTACCTCTTGACACAAAGTAGCGCAAATTTGTTTTCATTTTCGTTGTGTTTATATAACAATATATTAAATAAAGTTCAGAAATAGTATAAACTAAGAAGAAACAAGCCTTTTCGGTCAAATGATACAATGATGTTCAAATGATAGGTACATTTATAAAACCAAGATTTTGATCATGAATTCTTTTTGGTAGTTTAATTATTGTACAGTTCAAAATTCTATAACTAGATTCTATTTGTGAATATTGATTTCCAATTCAGCTAATTTTAAATTTAGATGAACTAACCTCGAAACTGTTTCTTCACGAAGATAGGACTGTTAACCTGCTGAAAAGTCAAATTTCGCGACATATTTAGATCAGTAAAGGTTGTATGTTCCAAGATATAAATATAGATATAATTATAGCCTTAGTTTTCATATGACTTACCTTTTATTTTGATCATGAGTGTACACATGTATGTATGTGTATTATTATTATATTAAAAATAATTATTATTGTCGTTTATTAAACCTTTTTGTAAAATTATTTAAACTTTTCGCCAAAAGACTAGAGCCACACTTTTATATGTATTAAGAGTTCTTCTAACTTATTTAAGAAATTTTTTATTAAAATTATAAATGTCAATGGGAAAAGTAGTATGTGAAATGTAAAGTGAGTTTTGACCTGTTACGGGGTATCTTTAAGTTAGGCAGTGTCAAATAAACTCCCTTTTACTTTGTGTTCGTTTGGTAAGTCTCTTTTTTTATTTGTAATTATGTTGATCTTTTGCTTTGTTTATTTGTGCACAATTTAAATGTATTCTCGTGCCGATGTTAACATAAACAGCCAGAAGAAAAGAGAACGAATTATGTACTCCACTCGACTCCACTCTCTCGATTCTCGCGCTCCCGTTTTGTTGCATTTTGAGCTGCTTCTGCATTCTTGTTGTTGCGGCTGCTGCTGTTGGCACACACACTCGCACACTCTCACACACACATATTTGCAGTTGTACATAAACAGCGAAAGTTGTCTTCCTGCTTTTTTCCCATCGTTCCGTTTCCCATCGTTCCTCGCTCTCCGACTCTTTTGTGCCTCAATTCCTGTTAGCAAGGGCATATGCAAATTTGGTTTTTGCGACCTTCTGCTCTCACTCTTTCGACTCTTTCCTCTTCGCTCTTTTGTGTCGATCACTGCAAATGCTCCCTGCGTCCCCTCATTTGGCGACCTAACCAGAGGCCCTCTCACTCTCCCTCTCTCTCCAAATCATGACGAGCACTCCGCAGAATATTTCTGACATTTTAAAAAATTGCCTTTCTGTTTAAAATAATTTAAAAATATCGAAATATATCCCGTGTTTAATAACAACTAATAAGTTTAGACAAAAAATTGAATTTAAATAAATAACAGAGTTTCAGTCGAGTCTAACCGACTATGCAATACATTTTTACAGGGTAATAAAAGCTATTTTCACTGAATGTTATTATATTGTTATATTGCTGAATATTTTTAATTTTAAGCTTTTAATTATTCCAAAATGTTTGAGCTATAATTTAAATAAATTAATCATAGCAAAAGAATTAACTGAGCTAACAATTCACAATTACAATAATTATAACTTCGATTGTAGTTTTTCTTTAATACCCTGGCCAAGGGTATACAAACTTTTAACAATATTTTACACTTTTTTTGTGCCAGATTTGGTTTTGAAATCCAAAATACAATTTCTGTAACATGAAAAATTAAATAAAGAATATATGTATTTTAGCATAGTCATAAATAACAATGGCATGCAAACGTCCCTTCTCTTTTCATGCTTTTGCATACTCATCTCGTAATTAAGAATTCGAAATGTAAGCCGAACGAATTTAAAAGATGCCACGAAGAACCCAACACAACACGTTCTAAATGAACAAAAAAATAAAATTTATATGAGGTGTGCACTGCTAGGGGAAAAAAGAATGCTGTTAGCTGTACATTTTTCACGCTCCAAAGTTCTTCTGGGCAGTGTCCCTTTCATGTGCATGCAATTTTAACACATTGTTGTTGTTGTTAATGTTGTGGTCGCATTGGGTGTAGTAATTGCCAGCGCCTTGAACCCGCACTAAAAATAAAACAACATTAAATACACAAAAATATTGTAGTTAAAAAATTAAAACAAGCAAGGGGCCCTAGTCGAGACTGCCCGACTAGGGTATACCCTTAACCCTGTCCCTATATACATTTCAAACCCCTTGCATTCATACATAAATATACAAAATCACACGTACACAAACGCACGCCGCAACATGTGCACTTTACTCAGCAGCTGCGCTTGGCCCCCACTATGTAAACGAAATTCTTGAACAACCTCTAAGCTAAGAGTTTGGCTTTATGAGATATTAAAATAACCATCCGCAGCAAAAGCTGTAGTATTTGAATTGCGTTTTTATTTTGATATTTAGGGCTAGTGGGGGAAGGTATCCAAAATCCAAAATATTCTTAATCAGCATATGGTTTAGGAGATCAAACTAAATTTGGTGGCTGTAGCTCTTATAGTTTATGAGATATCAAAAACCTGGATTAGAAAACCCATAAATATCGATAATAATAATAAAAAAACCCTTTTTGCGTATTGTATGTAAGCTCTTATTGCAGCGCTTGCTGCCAATTGGCTTGACAAATTTCTAAAATTTTTGCGATCGGTTCTCTTAGTGCCATAGTATACTAAAATATTAATTTCAACAAAAGCTTGCTGTTATTATCTACGAAATAAGCTTAAAAAGTGAGAGGTTGTTGTACATTTTTATCAATGTTAGAAAAACGGTGTGGGTTATCGATCATTTGAAATAAACTTGATCTGCGCGTGCCTTGGACGAGTTCTATATTCGAAAAGTCGAAAAGTCTCTAGCTGTTATAGTTTCCGAGATCGACGCGTTTATACAGACATGGACGATAGAATATGTATACTTTATGGGGTCCGAGATGCCTCCTTTTGCCAGTTACATACCTTTGCACAAAACCATTATTCCCTGATTTACCCATTTTCAATGGGTTCAGGGTATAAAAAGAAGGTTAATCAAGCAACTAGGCAGCTCGTTCGTTCGATCCGTTGGCCCTGTTGGTTTTCGGCTCGGTTCGTCCGCTGATTCCATCAAAAGGCGAAGACAGTTCCCATGCCCGTTAACCCAAACCGTGTGTATGTAACTACGTGCACACATACATGCATATATACTAGCCGCTCCAAGGTTTTATGTAATTGTTAATTTTATTTTGTTGCCGTTGGTTTTCGTTTTCGTTTATTATACCCTGTACTCATTAAACGCAAGGGCATACTAAAGAATATAGTGTACGTATTTAAATTATTCAATTTTTTCTAGCCAAAGCGACTTAGGACTTCTCTCGCAAGAAAAAAATCGTCTATTTTTTCTGAGTGAATTTTACGCAGTGCCCGCAAATGTCGCAAATTGTATATATTTAAACCAGGCAGAAACCTTTAAGCCAGATCAGACCTGAAACCCTATTCGAGATACGAATCCTATATGTGTTACGTATGTTATACGCAGATCTGCAGATATATGCTTACCTCGCTATATAGGACAATATATTTGTACAGGGTATCTAACAAGTGGCATGCTCTTGCAGCGAGCATGCCCAGTTGTTTTATTTCACTTCATTTGTGCTTCTTGCGTGTTGACCGAATCCAAAACAACAATACCACCAATAACAACAACACCAACAACTACAACAACAAAATAAGGTGATTTCTTACAATCGTGATTTGGCTTCATTTGTTGTTGTTTGCACTGTTGTTGTTGTTGTCGTCACAGTCCGTCCGACAGTGGATGCCGTTATTATTAAGTATTGGCCCGCTTCATTCGGCCCATTGTTGCAATAATTGTAATTCTTTGCTCATTATGTGTAATTATCTATTGACTTTTACTACATACACACAAATTCGAATGCGATTATAAATAGTTATAAAATTTGAAAATTTTGCACTTTTTCTTCTTCCTATATTACTGATTTATTCAGATGTCTATATTTACAAATTGATTTATTATTCGTAACTGAACTTTTGCACATAATTTAACGTGTAATTTTAAATTATTCAATTTTTTCAATTATTTTATTTTTTACTCAACAAATGTGATCAGAGTTTTCTTGAGCTGATCTATTTTGAAAGCAATTTTTCTTTATATATTTTTTAAGATATTTTTGGGTATTATTATGCTTTATCATATAGCTACCACATGAATGATCGCTGGGTAATATTTATATTATAAACAACGGCTGGGACTTAATTTACAATTTTTCATAAATATACTATGAACTAAGCCATGTATTAGATGTTATTTGAAATGTATACCAAAAATTTAAAAAAAATAATAAAAGATTTTACATATTTAAATGTATGTAAATAGACATTTTGGTATGCATGTCCAGTTTGAAAAACGATTTCCGAAGCTGGAATCCAAGCTGCCCAGTGGACCAATGCGACCTGTCGCCCTCTAGCGGCTGCAATTGAAAACTTTTAACAATCCAGTTGTTATAACTCACCGCGTTGCTGTTATTGTTGTTGTTGTTGCGTTTGCCGGCCATTTGTCAACTGTCTGTAAATTGCGTGAAATTTACAACGTTCCACAATTTAAATACTATAACTAACAATTTGTTATTATTATTGTTGTTGTTGCTGCTGCTGCTGTTTTTATTTCTATTTCTGTTTGTGTTAGCGTTGTTGGTGATGCTTGTTGTTGCATGACTGAATATCACGATAAAGATATGATGACATAACCCCACATGCGCTTTAAGCATATATATATATTTGTATATTTATTTAAAAAAAAGAAGATATACTATATGTATACTGTATCGTGTAGCAGGGCTTAGGCGCCGATAAAAAGTATTACGATATAACGCAAAAAAGTAAAATATATTGTGTTCTCTTGATACTCGTTCACGAAGTGAAAAGAGTATATTGGGTTTAGTCACTTATTCTAAAGATCGTGCAAAAAGTTTGCGCCCACTTTTGCCCCCCACAAAATAAAAAAATTCATATTTGTAATTTTTTTTTATTATTTCTTGTATTATTTTTTAATTTTTTGCAATTTTTGTCACATAAAATATCATGCCCATAATGCAGCTTAGGTTTGCGTTTAAAGTAAATAAAAACAAGTAAGAACGTTGCAAGTCGGGTGTAACCGAATCGAACTTAGAACTGATTTATTTTTATTTTTTTCAATTATATTGATTATCATAACACGATAAACGAGTATGGCACTGTCGGTCACACCCGACTGCAAGGTTCTTACTTGTTTTTAATTTCTATGTATATTTTTTAATTTTGTTGTTGCTACACTTGTATTTGTTGTTGTTGTCGTTGTTGCTGCTGCTGGCGGCATATTTCCGGCGATCGTCACACATGTGTGTGTGTGTGTGTGTGTGTGCGCGTGTGTGTGTGTGTGTGTATCTGTTCTCTCGTCTAGCTCGATTGCTTTTCCAAGCACTTGTCATGTCTTGCACTTGCCGCAGTTCCGTTTGAGCGGCTAGTTAACCAATGTTTGTCATTTCATTAGAATTTCACCTTATCGCCAAAAGCAAAATTAGAAAAAAACAGAAAAACAAAAAGAGCGAAAAAAACAACAGCAACTTCAACGTGATAGTTATGGATAAACAGCTATGCATGAATACTTATAGAAGACCATATATACTTATACCCCTTAAAAAAGCACAGGAACACAAACGTAATTTAAACAACTTTTCAATAAATATTTAAATAGTTCGAATATTACATGTTAAATGTCCCAAAAAAGCTTAAACAATAAATTGCTTTTGACGCAGTGCAGTTTCGTTGGACTATTAACTATTAACTATTTAATTATTTATTAAAAAGTGGTTTTTCATTGCTATGCCTTAATCTGTATCTTTTCAATTAATAATTGCCCAAAAATCTCCAAAATGTATTTATAATGGGTGGAATCTGAGTTTAAAAGTATAAAGATATTTTTTTTAAATTGTTTCGGGCTTTAAACACCTTTCGGTACAATTTATTTTGACACCCTGAACCCATTGAAAATTAGCAAAAAGAGGGTATAATGGTTTTGTGCAAATGTATGTAACAGGCAGAAGGAGACACCTCCGACCCCATAAAGTATATATAGTCTTGATCGGCATAGGAGCTAGAGCCACCAAATTTAGTTTAATATGCTCGCGTGAAACATATTGGATTTTGGATACGTCTCTCCACTCGCGCCATATATGGAAAAATGTGAAAATATTCAAATACTACGAACTTGCGCTTTGGCTTCTATATAGATTTCAACGCTCTTGTTAAGCCCTGAAAATGCCATTATGAACATACCCTTATTCACGAGTTTAGTTTCTGGACTTGGACTGAAATGTATGAAGAGTCTGGGTTCAGGGTATCCGCTAGTCGAGTGCACCCGACCAGAGCCGCCACGCTTGTTTCATATTTCTGCAAAAAGGACCCAAAAGTTGCGCTCTAATGTGAAAGTAACCACGGTGATATTTTGCTCAAAAGTGGGCATTAAGCACAGTCATGGCTCTTTACTTACATAATCACATATGGGGAAGGTAACACCCTCAACGTGACTGTTCTTCCTTCTGACAGTTGAACATGTTGTTACATTAGACAAGTCCCTGTGTGGACGCGTGCACTCAAAACGTGTCAAGATTCATGGGAAACCTTTTGTGGCGCAGTGAAACCTGTTCGCAGATAGAATCGTTGCATAAGTGCGGGCCATACAGCTTCCTGTGCTGGCGGGTTGTCTCTCGCTTTCATGGCCAGGGATAAGAGGCGGGCGAAGGCGTCGACTGATAAACGTGGCACTGGCCAAACAATCAAATGGGACAAGCCAACGCAATCAGCTAGCTTATCGGTTACCCAAACAAAGGCAATTGCAAAAAATCAGAAACAAATACTTGAGTGTACGCTGCCCGACTAACAGATACCCTGAACCCACTGTTCTTACATACAACTTCGAAGTTAACCTTTATGAAATTTTCACAATTTCAAATGTGTAGCCAAATTTATTTATAAGGCACAGACTGTTCTTGAATAGCGTATTTTCCATTTTATTTTCTTATTTCTTATTTTGCGTAATTAATCGAACTTGGTGGGTCTTGTTTCTTTAGTTTCTGAGATAAGCCGGGTTGAAAGCCTGATATTTATCACTGATAAAAAAAACGGGGCGGGTTATAGACATTTTAAAATAAACTTGATCTGCTTAAAGAACCAAAAACTCTTCAAACTTCCAGCTCTTGTAGTCTCTGACATGGCATAATTAACTCGGCTATTGATGCTGATCAAGCATATATATAGGCATAGGGTCCGATATGGCTCCCTCCGCCTGTTACATACATTTGCACGAAACCATTATACCCTTTTTACACATTTTCAATGGTTTCAGGGTATAAAAAAAGACGTAGGACGCATGACGACTTGGCAGGAGCATGCAGGGCCACACGATGAGTAGGAATGCGGGGAGGTGGGAAGGCGGGAAGATGGTGGCAACTGTGGCCTGCAATACGACACCTGAGCGTCGCAGGTATCCGGGTGCGCTGAGTCAAGTCACGTCATGTCGAGTCTTTGTCAACGTGATTACATTTCACGCCGGGAAGGAAGAGTCGAAAGGAAATGCAGCGGGAGCGGGAGCGCAACGCAGGCCGACCTCATACCCTTTGTATACTTTCTCGTTCTCTCCCGCTCTCCCCCCTCTCTCTGTGTCTCTCTCTTTCTCACCTGTCCCTAGCGCCGCTGCGGTCGAAAGTCATCAACGTCGCTATTATCAACTCGAGCGCTGTGATTATCTGACGATTGTCAGTGAGAATGCCAGCAACGAAATCCAGCGTCTGGCTATCAGTGGTCGGTCGGTGGGTCGGTGGGTGGTGGGTGGTGCTTGGTAAGAGAGAGAGAGAGAGAGAGAGAGAGTGAGTCGGACTGTCAGCTTTAAATACATACATATTAATGTATGTACGTGTTTGTGTGTAATAAAACAAAAGTGAACATAAAATAGAAAAAAAGAACAGTTGCCTGCGGGGTGCCGAGGCTTAAATACTCTTAAAGGCAGTTGTACTATATAATAACGGATTATAGTCTTAGCCAAGTAACTTGGCTTTTTTATGTTGCCTAACTCTCAATTACTCTTAATTATAATTAATTAATTTTTTAAATTGTTTATTTTCGACAATTCCTCAGAATGAGAGCTTGAGAAAATCCGTAAACTGAAATGAAAAACAGATTTTGACTTTCGACCGACAACTCTGACTATTTCACCTATATCTATCTATATATATTCTGCGTGCAGTATAAAAAGGCAATGTTCATACAGATAGATAGTCTGAGAGAAATTGTTGCAATTTCGTAATCAGAAATAAATACACTATATGGGCTTACAGATGTTCTACTCCGTATGTAAATTATCATACTGTTCGCAAGGGTATATATGTTCGAAACAGGAAAACTGCAGACAAATACACGAACTTGACAAACTGAAATGAAGAAGGGGTGCGTGGTGGGGTAGGTGAAAGGGAGGAGGGTCAGGAGAGGGGCAGGGAACGCAAATGCGTCGGAGGATAACACTCGAGAACACAACAACAACACAATGGCAGTTGCTGTTAGCTGTTGTTACTGCCGGTGACGCTGACAACGACAACAACAACAACAACCAGCAGCAGCAGCACATTAACCAGTAGGCTGAAAATGTTGGCCCTGCAAGTCAGCAACATATATCGATCGATATTGTCGAAAGTGATGTGGCAAAAGAGAGCGACAAAAACGAAAGGAAATGAAATGAAAGCAAGACCTAGACATAAGGTTCGAGTTGTGCGCTAAATTTGAGGAGTCTACAAGAAGTCCAAGGAGGTGCATTTGTTCTATTTATGATTTCTTTTGAACACCGCATTTGAATAATCGAAAGGTGATCCAAAATATAAAACAGCAATTAAGATTGCCTAATTAACTACCGATTCAAGCTTATAATGATGATGGGACAATTGACAGGTCTTATAACATGATCTAAGCAAAAATCAGAAATCATTAGCCATCCTTTCAGTTAGCTTCGAATTATTATATGCCTTCAAAATTTATTAAATTTCTTTTTATTCAAAATCTTTACACAAACAAATTGTTAACAATTCATGATAAATGACAAGAATCAAAAATTGGCAAAATTAAAAAATTCAAATTCGCCTAACAATCTAAAGTACATCAACTCGAACGTGGCCAAAAGCAATTCTTAATTAAATCAAAAAGGGTTAAAATATATTAAGTTTTTGGTTATGATATTTTAAAAAACAAAATAATTCATAACAACAAAAATTAAATTTTCCAACACTACTTCCTGTGATAGCTCTATATGATAGATAGATAGCTCTATAGGTTATAAACTAAAGGACAGACCGACAGACGAACAAATATATTGTATATGTACTTGATGGTGAAATATATTAACCCTTCGTATGTTATAGTATTGCAAATCTGCAACATACCGTTTAAACCGGAATATCTTTGTATGTATATACCCAAATGGGCTAAATCTTTTTTTATTAAGATTAGAATTTTGTAATTTCTTCGTTTTTGGCTCTGGTTACACTGAAATCTTTGATATGCACATAAAAGAAAACTTTCCCGCCGATTTTGTGACTTTAAAATTGTTTCCTCATATTCTATTGTCTAATTTTTGTTATACAAAAATTGAAGTATGAAATAAAGTATTTGAATTTAAAGTATTACTTTGCCAATATAGAAAGCCAAATTCTAAATTTCCCATTTAAAAACAAAAGTTTTATCGAAGGGTTAAAAAGGGTATTCGCCTTACGTTGTCACCCTAATCTAAATCAAGCTGCCCTCTGCACTTGTTTAGCCAAATAAATCAAGTAGAAAAAAATGAATTGCATTGAGAGCGTATCATTAGGAGTCCCTTGACTATCTATCTGGCCATAATCAGCGAAATCTCGCAGCCAGATCTTGGCTGAACACATCTGCAGCCTCATTATATCCTCATCCACATCCACTTTCATTTATATACGAGCCAGCAGCGCTGCACAGGAAATTACTTGAAACGAATCAATAGATAAAAGCATTTGCCAATTGCAATCGCATTCGCATTCGCATCTATTTGCCGGGGCTTTAAAAGGTTGCTCAGCTCTTCGAAATGACTTGGCGCAAAAAGTGTGTGTGCCCGACTATCGATTCAATTTCGATTCAATTCGATTCGATTCGATACGATTCGATACGATTCGAGTCTGACTTTGACTGTGGCTCTGACTTGGCGTTTTATGTGCGCTATTTCCGTTGTCTGACAATGTAACGACTTCTGCCAGTTAACAACAAAAGCAACAGCAACAACAACTAAGTGTTGTTTGGTCAGAGGATGCAACTGGGAGCTGCCGCTGAACCGTAGATCCAAAAGTGAAGCTAAAGCTGTCTGTTGTTTGCTGCAGTTGCAGTTGCAGCATCTGCGTCACTTTTTACGTCTTTATGAAATATGTATGGTGTGCGTGTATGTGTGTGTGTGTGTGTGTATTTGTCTCGATGCGCCTGCGTCCTCACAATGTGCTCAGTGCTTTAGCTTAATTCAACGCTCCGCTCGCAGCCGGTTTGCGGCCTCTGCCTTTGGCCTCTGCCTCTGCCTCTGCCGCTGCCTCGGTCTCGGTCTCGGCCTGTTTTGCGGCCTCTATACCTGGCTGCCGCCTGGTCCTTGAACCGTTTGCTCTCAGCTGGTTCAGAGACTCCGATTTAGCCCCAATGCCAAAGTTGCTAAATACAATTGCAGTTGCTGCTTCTCCATCTTCTTCAGCATCGTCTTTGTTGTCTTCTTCTTGGCTGCTTCTTATGCATCTCTCTTGGGGCTCAGCGCGCGCTGCAATTGCAAATTGCATTGAACCGCTGCAGACAGAGAGAGAGAGAGCGAGAGGGAGCCCAAGCGAGGAGACAGAGAGTTTTAGAGAGCTCGCTTCAGCTCGCATCCAATTTATCAATGCCCGCGGGCCTTGCAGACGCGTCGACTGTACCAGCTGTTGTTGCCCGGTAGCTCCAGCCAGTTTTCTAGTCTGCCAGCTTATCTATTAACCGTTTTTGGACTGCTGCTCCTCCTCCCCCCTTCACCCGCGCCCGTCGTCGCTCCGCCTGCTGCTGTTGGCGCCGCTTCAATATGCATATGCCCACAGTCAGGCCGTGGCGCTTTTGTAATCTCTACCCCGCTGCTCCAATATTTGTTGCATTGGCAACTGCAACCCTTGTGGCTGCCTGCCCCTTGCCTCCTCGTGTTCCTAAAAATAAGTCTCGATTGCATTTTAACACTCATTATTAATGTGCTTTGCATAGGCCCGGAGCACAAGCCCAGGGATTTGGACACCACAACCACACCGCCCACCTCCCCACCCCCCAAAAGACACCCCGCCACCTAAGCAACCACCCCACCAGTAGCAAGAAATGAGCCACCCTTAAAAGCGCACCACTCAACCGCCCGCTTTCCCCCAGGGTGATCCACCCTGCTGGCAGCTGGGCTTTCATTCATAAATGGATTTTAAAGTGGATGCAATCCTGGCTAGCCTGGCGTTTGTTATGGATAGTTAAGCTTGCTTGGCTTGTTGCCTCCCATCCCTCCCCCCGGCTGCAACCTCTGCCCAGCCTAGCGCGACCCTGCCTAGGGGGTTGTTAGCTATTCAATTGGCAGGAGTACTCGTATGCACTCAGGGTCTTCATTATGAAATTAAATATACATATGCGCGCACACACATTTACATATATATATATATATATATATATATATATAAGTATATATGGCTATGCTAGCTTCAGATTTTCATTGTGCAACAAAAAGTTAACTCTTGAGACAGAACCTACCAGGGTGCTGAACCACTTGGATAAGTATACAAAAAAAAACCAAAACCGAAAAAAACAATTAAGAACGTTGCAATCGGTTATAAACGACAGCGCAATACTCGCTCCAGCGTAAAAAAGTCAAAAAATATCTTAATTATTGTTTTATCAATTTATTTTGTTATGAAAAATATCGCTTTTTGTAAATTGTGGGCGCTAAATTTGTTTGCCTGATATTTAGTGGAGGTTGATATTTTATCGAATTGCCACGCCCACAGTGCGCGTCGCCAAAAATATTAACACTTTATCTGACACGTGCATACACGATTATATATATTCAAAATTTCAAGTCTCTAACTTGAATACGAGCAGACGGACGGACATTGCACAAACCCCATATACTCTTTTCACTTCGTAAATTATATAAGGTTTTAAGCCGTATCTCGTTAAATCTGTAACTTGAGTATGCTCATATATTACACAGTTTAATGATTTAACAAACTGCCATTATTTGGAACCCTAAGATCAATTTATTTATTCGCAAAGTTGACTTACGCTTACAACCCCAAGATATAAGCTCCTGCAAGTGTGAACTATCAACTTCTTCTCTATGCTGAATACAACCCCAAATATTCACCCCGAGTTTATTACCTCCTTACGTTTGCTGCGAACATTAATCAAGTAATTTATCCATCTATCAAAGTGAAGCCCAAAGTGAGCAACGCTTTTAATCCAATTTAATAGCTATTAATCAAAACATGCCTCTGGGGACAAATAATTTAATTGCGTTATCAGTGCGTATACATTATTTTGCATCTTTAAAAAATATATATATATTTCATTTTATTTAATTCTTACTAATTGTTTTCCTATTCTATTTTGCATAAAAACTTACAATACTTATATAGCAACATTCAGTTAATTAAACTAAGACCTTTTTCAATGGGAAAAACTTTGTGTTTACCTTGTACTTTGTTTTAAAAATTTTCTAGCATTCAATTAACACGACCCAAAGCTTTCAAGCTGCAAGTAATTACAGTTACTGCAACTCTAAGAAAACTTTTTCAAAGAGAAATATAAAGTTGTTCTCATTTACTTTTTCAACATTTATAACATTTAATGTGGCTTTGTAAGATTAATTTTATGAACATGCTTTTTTTCTTAAACATTTTAAAAAAATTAATGCAAGTTCAAGTTTTTATTTCCTTGCTTTAAAGAAAGTAAATTCAAAAAAAAATGTGCAAGTCTTAACATTGAATATTGTCCGCAAGCAGCAATTACTGTCTACTTTGATAGGCCAACATTTAATAGTTTCTCCGATAATAACAATTAGGCTTTCATGACCAAGTCCATTATATTTGCTGTCCTTCTTGGAGGACTTAATATCTAGTGCTATTAGTTCTAGTTCAAGGTGAATGCAATTAGGCACCTGAAGGATACAGGACTTTTTCCTGTGAACCAATGCAGGACCTGAACTGCATGTTGTGCGGCGCAATTGACTTTGCAACGATAACGACTCTAATGACAGCAACTTTGTAATTACTTAATCAATATTTTAAGTAATATTTGATTAGTTTCGAGACAATTGATTTCGACGTGCATTTCTTTTTTTCTTCTCTAGTTCTACAATTGCGATTATTTGCCAAAGTGTGTGCTGTCTATTTAAGAATTTATGTAGTTGTCCCAGCTGCTATTGTTGCTGTTGTTATTGTTGTTGTTGTTGTTGTTGTTGAGTGCGATGACTATTTGTATGGCATTTGTTTCTCGCCATTTTCGCAGTTCACTTCAATTGAACTCGAAATCATGTCAATGGGCACAACAATTACACCAACAACAATAGCAGCCATAATGGCAAACAACAAAGTTGTTTTCTGTAAAGTCTGGACACGACTTTAGTTTTGTTTTCTGCTTCTTCTTCTGTTTTTCTCCATCATAAATTGGTCAAAGGCCTAAATAATTGCAAATTAAATGCTTTACCAAGAGCACAAGAGATTTCTCTGGGGCTATCGGACTTTTTGCACAATTTTGGGGCAGGTCTTTTTGGCAGTACTATATATTATTATTTCGTTTTTATTTTGTATTTTTTTGGTGTATTTTCTTCGCTTGTTTTTTTTTGGTCGTTGTTTTTTTTTCTGTGGTTCCGTCAGCATCAGTGCCAATTCCCGCGCACGCTTCGAACTTGCGGCGGGGTCGTGTCAGGGCCTTGGTATTGCTTTCGAACTCGAGGCACGCGGCACGTTTAACCAGCAACCCGGCGAGCAGCGCCCCGGCCGCCTGTAATCGCGTCCACGCCCCCCCCCCCACCTCCCCCTCTCATCGCCCCCCACACACACACACCCTTGATTCCATTTTTTTTTTATATCAGCTCGGGCAGCGCGCGTACAATATCATTTTTGTTTACTTATGAAACACGTTGTTTATTTTGCGTTTGGTGTCGTTCATATTGTATACCCTGTACTCAGAAAATGTTCAGCGCAGGGAAGGTTAGAACAGCGCAGTAGTCTCTATCGCTTTATTAACAGCGTTCTGACCGCAAAATATTGTACTGTAGATTGAGTTGAAGTTCTAGGGACAGGGTATTTGCTAGTCGCTGAATCAGTCCACATTTCCACATTCATGTATCTTTTATTTGTTCTGCGTGTGATGCCTTCGGCTTCGGTGTTGTTTCAGTTTCACTTTTTTTTCTCAATTACGGACTATGATTTTCATTCCATAAAGAAATTCGTTCGAATTGGCGAACAAAAAAGATATTTTTCTTTAATTGTGCAGCAATTTATTCTATTATCCAAATGCGATTATTCTTTGTGAACTTTGTTATCAAATCGAATTGGACATAAACTTACCTATATAATAGTTTTGGTAACATTATCGCATATAAAAAGTATTTTATAGCTTTTCCTCTTTTTGATTGTGCGAGAAAAGAAGTAAGTTTTTAATAATTATAAATCGATTTATCGATATGCGAAATAATTGTTCTTTGTGAACTGAATATAAACTTTTCTACTTAATAGGCAAAACGTAGAGTGGTGCCATAAATTAAGGGCATCTGATATCGTTGAACTCAAAAAATGTTGCTATAAGTAAATGGACTTCACAGCGATTAAAAAGATATAGAAAAGAATTGTTTAGCTTTGAGTAAAGGTGCATTTATATGTTTACATAGATATAGTAGACAAAACCCTTTCACAGTTCCGGTAGTTAAATCTATAGTTTCCTCCCGCTATGTGTATTATTTATCTTTAGCTATACTCTGTAACCACCGATTCGTTTGACAGCATTTTGCGCATTTCTGATTTATAGCGAGCATATCCCAAATGATAATGTGCTTCCCATCTTTGGTTGTTGTGGCAATCCTCGCGGCTCATCGCCAGAGTTCGATTGTCTTGTGGCCTTTCGCAGTGTTTATTTTCTCATGGAATACGTTTTTATAAATATCAGCAATTGACACACACACGCAATCGCACATCCCCAAGATAAAAGTAGAAAAAACAATAACAAAAAAAAAAAAAACCGAAATCGAAAACAATTGCGAATTTCTAATTGCTTCCTTGGCGCTTGTATATCGGCGCATATTTTGATGCTCGTTCACGAAGTGAAAAGAGTATATTGGGTTTGTCCAAAGTCCGTCTTGTTATTTGTCTGTTCTTATGATTTTTTTGAAACTTGACTTGAAACTTGAAATATATACGCGTTTCATCGCTTCGATAACGTTTTAAGATTTTTCCCTCAGTGTTTAAGCTAGATATATCAAATTTTTTTACAGTTCACTGATGACATCCTCTACGACAACATTTTTCTAGAACATATTTTTTTTATTTGATAAATTGAATAAATCATATATGTATCTCGGGCACGAGAAAATCTATATCTCCCACAATTTTTTGTAGCTAGAGTTAATTTGGCCCACATTGCAAATTACAAAAATGAATATTTTTGCAAAAAGCAATAATAATTAACACCATTTTCGACTGTTTTAGGCGGTTACTGCGAGCGAGTATTGCACAGTCCGTTACACCCGATTGCAATGTTACTTGTTTTTTTTTTCGGTTTCCCGCTTTTTATACCTTGTATTCCGCGAATTGTTTGAGAAGGTAGATTATCTATGTGCGCCTAAAATGTTGCCGAAATTCTCTTATAATATACATTTGTATGAATCTATTTCTTAGATTCTTATACAATGTGCAACATTTTTTATAATTGATTAAAAAAATTTAGCATAATCATTTTTAAGCTATAGCAAAACCAATTAATGAAAATTAATAAAAACTAATAACAATTAATGAAAATAAAACAGTACAAATGGTATTCTCTTAGTCGGGCATCCACGCTGCGAGCATTTTTGCTTGGTTTTGTTCTTCTGACATATACAGTAGTCATTCGAAAACAAGAACGCTTCGCTTTCAAAAGTGAGTCTAAACATCGTATTGTTAATATAATTAAAGGACAAAAAGTGAGCCACATTTTAAATATTATTGATTGTACAGGCAATTTTATATAGGCTTCATCAATATTTTAAGTTATAATTAACTGTATATTCCCTGTGTTTAATGCATTCCAAAAAACAATTGAAATTTTTCGGAATTCAATAATTAGTTGCATTTTCCGACTGACTACTGTAAATATATCTTCTTTCTTTCATTAATTTCTTATTTCTTTTGTTGCTTTGCGCTGTTTTGGCGGTAAATGTCAAAACCTTTTGATGCTGCTGATGATATAATGTATATACATACATAAAGTAGAATATAGCTTTGTTTTAAATATAAACCCAGTTATGCCTTCAAAAGCACTTGCATTTTCACATCCACACATGCACAAGCAGTTGAAAACACGCAAACAATACATGCGCAACAAACACCCTCCCTCCCCCAGCCCCCAGCCCCCACCCCTTCACGACCGTGCCGTCGCAGAGCTGCGACAGAAAGGTCGTTAAATGAGGTCAAGGTATCACTGGCTCTATTGATATATCGCTCACTGTCTCTAGCCCGTTCTCTAGATATTTCGGTGGCAAAATTTGAACACTTGACTTATTGATTTGCCGTCAATTGTCGGAAATTTGATTATTTAGGCTCGACTGGACCAGGAGGCTTTAATGCTGTTCGCTCCTTCTGGCAACTTGTGTCGAGTTTTTGCGCTATTTTTGCGCCCCTGCCCCGCCGCACCTATGCGCACTCCTCGCCTCCACGGGCAGGAAGAGATGGAAAGAAAACAGAAAACAAAAAAAAAAAAAAAAACACGACGCGAACACGAGAACATTAAATAAACAATTCGAAAATAAACGTAACAACGAGAAACAAATTGAAAATGTGAACCGCATGGGAGTCGAGTCGCGCAGCGCGTACATTGCCTCGCGGTATCTGGGCATCTAAGTGTATCTGTATCTTTGCGTATCTCACTTGGCAACAAGTTGAATGGCACAGAGGAACACACACCATACAGCATACAGCATACACCATGCCAGCCCATTGCAGCCCCACTTCTGGGCACTGCGACCATGCCCAGGCCCATGCCGCTCCTGGCAGCGTCAACACCAACGTGGCGCACATATGAATATATATATATATATATATATATATATATATATTGATTTTTATATATATATATAAATATATATATATATCTGCAAACGGACTGAGAACTGACCGATCGACTGTTTGAGTTGTCGATAAATAGTCGAGACTCGTGTTCGAGTCGGCAAATGCTTTGATCTGCCTGCGAGCATTTCAATAATGTGTGTTTAATTTACCATGTGCCAAGGCGATCTATTCGTACTTGTACGATCATCGTGATGATGATGATGAGAACTCAGTCAAATGGCTGAGAGCCCGAATAGATAGCCTCTTCTCCTGAAAACTGCAAGTAGTTCTGGGAGGAAAAAAGCAAAACCTTGCTCTTTCACTGTACAATAACACTTAAAATAGTGAAAAACGGTCGTAATTGTTATTGTTATATTATCAAAATATCGATATTTTAATTTGTGAGAGCGGGAGTGGGCGTGGCCTAAGTTTATCGGCTTGATCTTTAGAGGAGTTCACGCGAAAACTGTCTGCCAAATTTGATGACTCTAGCTCTCAAATTGTGGGAGATATGGATTGTCGCGCTGTTCGATTTTTACCCGCCCCCGAAGTATACATATATAGATTTGTGCGCCCTCTTTAGAGAAGGTCTTCAGTAATCTGTCTGAAATAATTTGATGAATCTAGCTTTGAAATCGAGGGAGATATATATATTAAATCTAATTGGCGCTCAACGGTCATCTTAAGACTTTATCTGACGCGGATATAGGCGACTAACGGGTATAACAATCGAGCTCTAAAATTGCAGGCTACTGATTTAGACTTATTAATGAATATATTTAATTAGGTCTGTTATCAATATTAACTTCCTCTAAGTTACTGTGATAATTTCAAGTGTCGAAGTTTTATTGAGATCCTCATATTTATTTTTAGCAGGAACTTCTCATAGTATGTGTCACCATATCTGTCTTTTCATACTACATATAGCAAAAACTATCTAACAATTAGTTTACGACGTTTGTTTTTTTTCGTTTTCTGAACATATTTTAATGTTATCAGTCGCCAGACTAAGTGATAATTTAAGGTGTTCAAGTTTTTGGCGGTCCACACATGATATATAGACGAACTATGTATGTAATATCATATCTGCCTTTACAAAACAACATATATTAAATATCACAAAGCAAAAACGATCCAATGAAATTTTACATAAATAAATAAATTATATAATATATAAGCTTTTGTTATATCAATGTATTAAATAATAACAAAAAAAAAGAATTGTTTAAAGCATCTGTTATCAGTGCATTTGTTCGCTTATTTTTATTTATGACTTATAATTCGTAGGAATCTTGTAGATATGTATATGTTCTGTTCTTTCAGGGGGTATTTATTCATTATCTACTGTTTCCATTTGGCGAATTCGACAGGCAACGAACAAAAAACAAAACAAATACAACAGATAATTACAGATAATTTAATTGTTGTTATTCTTTTATTTAAAACAAAGTTAAAAATGTATTGCTGCACACAGTCGTATGCCCCAGCTCTCTCACCTTCTATGTCTATTTATATAAATACATATACAATGATATTTGAAATAATTGACATGTAATCGTAATCACGTTATGATAACTGTCACTGTGAATATTCGGAATGGCAACGAAATGATATGCCATCTCTTATTTATGGCCAGCACAACAAGCACACGATATTGCCAGGGGCGCGACATTTACGGTCTGACAGGTTTGATTATAGCTAATCGGGACCTGTCAAGGATTGAGCGTATCATCTGCTTCTCACACAGCACACACCGTATCGAAATTGTCTCTTGTCACTGTTAATGCAACCAAAAGCCAATCCGCATTTTAATGCCCTGGTAGAATGTTGTTTTCTCGATAAATGTGTAACGCATTGAAAAAGGTAATTTCGTCCCTAAAGAGTATATATAGCTAAGTCAACTTTGCATAGATTCTACTGTTTGCTGTAGGCAATACTTATATCATAATCATCCGATCCGGAGCACTATATCATATGTAAGTGTATGCTATAGAACATAGAGTTTGGTGTCAGTTCGATGAAATCTATTTAACTCCTCAGTTTTAAAGCACTGGGTGCATGGCAAATCGATGAAATCTATATATCTTTCGCGTGAAAATCCATAACTCCCACAATTTTATAGCTAGAGTCCTAAAAATCTCCAGCCGAAAATTTGGTCACATCCACTTCCAAAATAACAATCATAATTAAGACCGTTTTCAACTGTTTTAAGCTGTTATTATGGTACGAACGAGTATTGCGCAGTCGGTTACATCCGCCGGCAATATTCTTACTTTTTGATCATCGACCTTTTATCTTTCTAGTTTATTTGGTGCTTATGTGATATGTACCAGAATCTATGAGAATTAACTTCGGTAGCTTTGTACAGCTGCATTAATTATGCCGTTGATGTGATCATTGATTAATGTGTGTAACGGCCAGAGTTTCTATGCATTAGTCGGTAAACCGTTACCCAGCAACTATCCCATAGCAATTGTGACACTCGACGATCTGTTCGATCCGTTCAGGAACTATTATTGAGGGGAAAGGGGGCGGAACATAACTGCTTCGATGTGCTCATCATGTTTTGCGTGATTCGGATTATACATTTAATTTGATTTCAGACAAATGTTGGTTGTTTTGGGTTTTAGGGTTTTTTTTTCGTTTTTGTTTTTGTTTTTTAGGTATTTTCTCGACTGGTTGCCGCCCCCTCGACGCTGTGATTGATGTAATGTGCGCGTCGTCCATTGTGGGGGACTTCAGTTGGATACTTTGATACTTTTACCGTTTGTTCGCTCATTACACGCATGTTCTCAGTGGGTCTCTATGACCACGCGTTTGCCTTTCGGTCGATTTTCCACTCGCCCAGTTACGATTTCAGATTCGTAGTGCAAAACAATCAATTTAATTGTTATCACGAGCATATAGAAGAAATACAACAACAGAACAAATCAACAACAAAAAAAAGAAACCTTAAGTATAGTCAATAAAGCTGGCTAGCGATTCGTGTGTCGTTGCCTCGTCTGCACCCGACTTGATATGATTGGTTTTATTATTATTCCCGTTGAATAACGGGTCGACAGTCTGGAGTGTTATCGAGCGACTTTATCGATTGTGCGATTATCAAATCGGAATCAAACTCTGCGATTCGATCTGTTTGCACTTTGACTTCAAGCCATATCAGTCATATTTTTGTTTTCTCTCCATGTTTAGCGATTTGCAAATTTCACAACTACTCGCGATTTCATTTCGCCTTTCGCAGAATTTTGTTAGTAATCAATGGGCGATAGAACGAGTTACGCCCATCTTTTTAGTGTTAATTCCCTCGACTGTAAAATAAGATCTATATTATTATTTCTCAGCTAAGCAGCAATGTTTTAAATGTCGTCCTTTATTATTATTATTTATTACATATTAAAAATATATACGTTTCCAAAAAACTCGTGTATAAAAAAGATATTGGCTAAATGGAAAAATAGTAGCTTGGTTCCAGATCTAAAAAGCAACTTAAAAGTACAATAAACAATATTAACAATTTCTTGTGAGAGTTCACTTGAGAATTTAGTTTCCATGCTTACACATTTAAATTCATGTAATATATAACAAAATATAAATTATGAATTGGAAAAAGAAATTCATGAATATAAAAAAGTAAAACTAATATAATAAACATAACAAAATTGCCTTCAATGTCACTTTTCCCTTCGCGTAAGACTGCAATATCACTGTTATCAGTAGAATTATTTGCTCATAATTTTTGGGAAATTATTTTTCTATTCTTATCTCTATATCCCATTGTTCATAATTCATCATAATGTAAAATGCGAAATTCATAAGGATTTATAAAAAGAAACAATTGTCATTTTTTAATTACTCAAAATCGAGTAAAGAAAATTCGTGTAATTAGGTAAAATAGTTTGTATATTTGTTGTAACCTTTATAACAATGCTATCGATTTGTCATCGATTGTTTTTTTTTTGCTTTACTTCCACACTGTCTCTGGTTAAATAAACCTCGAACTGCTTACGTAGTTATTGACCGTCAGTTACGATATCTCAAATATTAGCAGCTATAGATTAGATTAATGCACCCAAATAAATGTATGTAGCAGATTCGATTTTCCTTGAATGTTGACACACTTGCTACCTGTTTTCATTACTATTTTTCGCTATCTAACCGGCCACAATTAAAACTGAAGTGTTTTACTTGGCCCCGCCCGCCCATCCAAGTGGTTGAGAGGGGTTTGCCTAAAAACGTTTAACGCCAGTGCTTATTTTTGCAATGACAATAGGACAATTATAGCCCAGTATCTGAGCGATTTGTTTTTTTTTTTTTTTAGTTGTCTGTTGGTAATTACACGTGTATTAATTCACGAGTTGTCATTGTTGTCGCTATTGTTGTTTAATTACGTCGAGTTACGATAAAGACAATAAAACACACACCAATAAACACGACTAATCCATAAGCTCACCAGCGACAACAACAACAATAACAACAAAAAACCCCCCATATATTCGCATTCAAGGTCAGCCCCAAAGGAAGGGCGTTGATCGGCTAGCAGCTATAATGCAAATCTGGCCAAAAAGTACAAATTATACGTATATATGCGAAGAATGTATTTGTATTTGCCTTTCACAGGTTAACAGCTCTGCCTTCCAGCCATCCACAAGTCCCTGCCTCAGCTAATGGAATCCAACTCGACGGGCGGCTACTCCCCCTGGCCAGTTGTGGGTCGGTGGGTCGGTCAGTGGCCATCAGCATTGGCATAAAGTTCACACAGTCGATGGTCAGCCTTCAGCAAAAAAAAAAAAGAAAACAACGCTCGTTACCCAAAATACCATAAATATACTTATGTAAAAGTATAAGTACTTTGCCAAGGCGAGGGAATGACCCAGAACTGCGCAAAGGTACTCGTAAATTTCAGTTAATTGGTGTTGTAAAATAAAAGGGTATCCAAGTGGTAATACGAAATGCCTTGACCCAACTTTGCGTTACCCTATGCTATATTTCAATTAATATTTCTGCAAGTGTATTTCGTAGTCGTTGCCCTCAAAATAACTGTTTCTACTCGCTCTGCTATTATAAAGTTAAATGACCAAAAAAAAAAAAAAATTTATATTTATATTTAAATAAACAAAACAAAGAAAAAAACGTTATGTTAATTACCAACTTACGTTGAGGCTGGCCCTTCGGTCTGTCCGATGGGGAGGGGACAGGGGAAACTACGACTAGGCGTGTTACACTTTTCAACTGCCAACTTTTTGACGGTCAATGTCCACACACACACAACAACTGTGCACACACACTTAAACACACAGTTGCTATTTATTATTATTTTTGTTTTGTTTCTCATTTTCTTTTGTTTTATTTTTATGACGATTGTAATTAAAGCCGTAAAATGTTTTTAGTCTTTAAGCTTTTGGGCTTTTATAGGAAAAAGCACTTAAGTAACTGTACATCGAGAGTCAGAGAGTTACATAGTAGTATGTCTGGGTCTCTATAAGTACCATTCATTGGAAAACGCGGGCTGGCAACACGCATAGGTTATGTGGCAATAAAACACTACCAGGGAGAAAATGCCAAAAATGCTAAAAACAAAAAACAAAAACAAAAAAAAACAAATATAATAAAAATGACAAGAACAAAAGCCAAAAATGTGGTAACTGTGGGTTAATACCCTTATGCACCCACTTGCACACCATCAAGAGTTTAGATTAAAAACCTATGTATGTTCAAAGAGCTTTTATAAGATTGAGGGGTATAATAAAGACGAAAGTATTAACAGGCAGAGGTAAATATGTAGATCTGACGCAATGAACTTGGCGCTTCGTAATAGATATGTATAATTCATATGCCTTTAAAATACTGTCTCTCCTTTTTAAATGCAAACTGCTCTTCTATGCGATTTTCATGATCTTAAGTAATTGTGTTGATATGTTTTGTACTAGCATATGTTTAGAAAGAAGTTTAAGAAGTCTGTTTATCTGTCCCACAAGCCATTATTTCTGTCTCTCCATTTCTTCCTTTTGTCTCATCTCCTCATTTATTAGATCACTTTTCTTTCACTTTTGACTTCTCATTCTTACGCTCTGCTTTCTATTGCTCGCCCTGCCTTTCACTTTATTTCGTTCTCTCCCTTTCTTAAATATCGCCTTTCTATGCGATTCTCAAGTGCTCTAGGAAGTCGAACCAATATTCATGTTTTTTAGACAAACCTTAATTCCCTGCTACAAATATATTATTCGATATATGTAATAAACTGAAATTTGGCACTTTATTTCGTAAAACAACAAAGCTTAAATATATTACATATTAAGCATTGGTCCTACCTACCAGTTTTCCTATATTGCCCTCCTTTTTAAACAAAAATGTTGTGTGTGTAGTCGAATACACTCTAATAAAATAATAATAAATGTATTCTTGTCTTTTTGCAGATTGCTGGGAAATAGCAAAACCGATGCGATAGAAATGTTTCAGATCTAGTGCTATGCCCACGTCGAGCGTTAAAATGGGCGTCCTGACGCCCCAAGATCGGGCCACACAACTTCGACTGTAACCAGACCAATAGCCCAGCAGCAACAACAAAAATAACAGCAGCAACAACAACAGCAAGTGAACCACTTTTTGCTCGGTGCTGAGCGCAACGTACTACCAAACAAATGAGGGTGCAACACGTAACTAGCGAAGCAGCAGCAACAGCAGCAGCAGCAGGTTCACCAACTAAACATAAGCCAGCAGCAACGTCTTCAACTCTACTCGGACTAGCCTAGAAGAAGAGGAAGCAGAAGCAGAGGAAGAGCTCCCCAGCAGCAGCAGCAGCAGCAGCAAACAGCTAAACAGGCGTGCAACGTGCAAAACCCCAACAGAAAATGTTACAAAACTCGAATGCAGTAGCAGCGGCAGCGGCAGCAGCAGCGGCGCAGGCAGCGACGCCCAGCACAGCAGTCGCTGCGGCAGCGGCGGCCAACAATGCGGCGATAGCCGCGTCATCCATACAGCCAAAGCTGGTTGTCATACGGAGGCGTCCGAATCAGGGCTTCGGTTTTACGCTGCGTCACTTTATTGCCTATCCACCGGAAGATGATGCCGCCAGCTGGCCACAGGTAAGCGCTGCACCCGGTCACGGCAGGGGGGGGGGGGGGGCCGCTTTCAGAGAGCGCTCGAGTAACTGAGAGCCGCGAGCAGTGCGCAAGCGCGCCGGTCAGCGGCGTACACAGCCCATAGCCTGGTGCCTGCAACTCCAATTAGTCATCGATTGCCTTGCCACTTTTGCTTTTTGCGCTTCGGCGAGTCTCTGCCACAGTCGTCGTCGCAGTCGCAGTCGCCGCCGTTACGTGAGCGCACGCGCCGCTTATTCAAATCCCCGTTGCTGCTTTCTTTTTGCCCTTGCCAGAGTATAGCGAAGGTATATAGACTGCGGCAACGATCGCGCAACATTTGGCACAATTGAGTCAATAATTAATAATGCACCCAATTCTTTTTTTACACGATAAATACGTTCCCCAAAAAATTGCGTAAGAAGGGTATTGGTAAAATAGAAAAATACTAGACTGACCAGATCTAAAGGAAAATACAGCAAACAATATTTCTTGTTAGAGGTAATCTGAGAATTTATTTTTCAATCTGGCACACTTTAATTTATTAAATACATTTTAAAAAATAAATTATGATTTGGAAAAGAAAATTATTATAATAAACTCATTAATATACATATATATATATATATATATGAAAAAAGTAAAACTAATACAACATATCAAAATATTATTCACTGTCACTTTCTGAAAATAAACAATTGCGTAAGAGTGCAATTGCTGTAATATTGAATTATGTTGTTCATATTTTCCATTGTCGATTATTCAGTAGTTCTATAATAATAAAGGAAATTCATAGAACACCAAAATTAATTCATAAAATATTTAACGCATGCTAATTCAAATCGTTTAAATAAAATTCGTGTAAAAAAATAGTTAGGTGTGTTATTCAATTTTTATTATTGAACATTGTTACAAATTAAGAAGTTTATCTTTTGCCTAAAAGTCATTCTCAGCCTATTGTAACATCTATTTAACATTTAACATTTATAGAATTGAACAAATGAAAAGCACGGCTAATATTAGCTTCAACTCAGATTTAACTGTACATAATCGTAATAATTAACAGCAACCCAGAATATTTAACGTTTAAAATATATATCCGTACAATAAATGTGTGATTGTAGGAACTTATGCAAAAAGAAAACCTGTTAAATCTTAGTTGTGCAGTGTTTAACTTTAATGTATCTCCTGCATAAGTATAGTTATCAGTTGGGAATTGCACCCCATAAAAATTAACTTGCTCTGAAATTTAAAATGCCATGTTATTAATATATAAAAGATTCTGTGTAGGAGTTTAATTGCGAGTGGTCTTCAGCATGTTCAGCTAAAAATCGCTGAAGCTTAATGCAAGCTGGAAACAGAAAATTTGGTTCACAAGCGCATTTTGAATAAAGCATCCTTAAAAGTTGTACGCTAGGGTATACAGAACTCGACGTGTTAAATAGGCAATTTTCTTCCCGTCTCTCTTTTACTCTCTCGGGATTTTTTTTTTGCACTAATTTGCGTTTTGCTCAATTTACTTTTATTACATGCGAAGCTCTTTGTTGCGCTCTCTCTCCTCGGTCGCTCACTCTCGCTCCCTCTCTCTCTCTCTCTTTCTCTCTCCTAGTCTCTTTGAGGCCTTACGCTCTCTAAGCTGCTCTCCTTGTTGCCATTAATTTTATTGTGGTTGTTGTCGTTTCACGTTTTTGTGTTTTTGCTTTTTACGTTTTGTGTAGGAAGCGACAAACGTCGTCAGCGGCGGCGGCGGCGGCAGCGGCAGCGGCGGCGGCGGCGTCGTCGTCGGGCTGGAGCCAACGTCACCAACGTCGCTGCCGCCATACCAAGTGAAAGCGATGGAGACCATTTTCATCAAAGAGGTGCAAGCGAACGGACCGGCTCACTACGCCAATCTACAAACGGGCGACCGGGTGCTAATGGTGAACAACACGCCGATCGCTGGCATTGCCTACAGCACCATTGTGTCCATGATCAAGCAGACGCCAGCGGTGCTAACGCTGCACGTTGTGCCCAAGGAGTGCGATGTGCTGCAGATGGTAAGTGTGCCCACCAAAAGCCAGAGACAACACCCGAAATCATACGCTAAATATGCCTACTACTGCTATGTGCAATTATCGTTTCATTTAAACTGATCTATGATCACCTTAATTATCACATTCGCCTTGTCTGCTGTTCATTATTTGTGCATCTTGTATCCCCATTTTTATACTAGTTCACGCAGTGAGTAGAGTATATTGGATTTGTGTCATGTCTGTCCGTATGGACGCATTTTTGTTCGCCTCTATTGAAGCTAGAGACTTGAAATTTGGAATATATACTCGTGTATACCAGTGTCAGACAAAATGTTAAGATTTTTTGGCTACGCCCATTGGTGGCGTGGCAAACGACCCTAAGATATAATCTATATATCTAACCCAGTTTTTAAAATAGATGCACAATTTTTTCAAACAGACAACTTTTTGGCTACACCCATTGAGGGCGTGCAAAATCGATCAAATCTGTCGTGTATACGAAAATCCATATCTCCCACGACTTTAGATCTTGAGTCACCAAATTTGGCGGACAGTTTTCTGATGACCTCCTCCAAAGATCGAGCCAAGCAATTTTAATAAATCGATATTTTTGCAAAATAAATATAAATATACAAATAATTAAGACTGTTTTCGGCAGTTTTAAGCTGTCATTATACCGCGAACGAGCATTGCGCAGTCGGTGACACCCGACTGCAGCGTTCCTGTTCGTACTGTTTTCTTAATTTGTATTTAATTTTTTGCAGCACTATACGAGTATTGCCCACACGCCGGAATCGAATCGTTTAACGATGTCCGCCCAAGCACCCCCGCCGCCGCCGTCGGCTGGGCACACCTCACATTCGCCCGCGCTCCTGGCAAATGGCGCTGGTGGCATCAAGTCGACATTTCCACAGCAACAGTTGATCTCATATCCCGCTGTTGCCAATTCATCTTCGCCTGCGTCCTCCGTATCGCCAGCGCCGCCCCTGCACGGCGGCAGTCGCTCCGGCAGCATCACAAGCAATGCCAGCGGCAGCGGCCTACCCGGCAACAATAGCCAACACCAGCAGCAGCAGCAGCACCAGCAGCAGCAGCAGCAGCAGCTGCAACTGCAGCAGCTTCAGCAGAAGCATCCGCAGCGTCATCCGACGCTAGCAGGCGGCAGCAGCAGCATCGACTTTGGTGACATGGCCCATGGCCTGCGTCAGCATCAGCACCAGCACCAGCATCAGCAACAGCTCTACCAGCAACATCATCATCAGCAGCTGCTGTCGAGCAGCTTCATGCGGTAAGTGTAAACTACTACTACAGCTAGCTCACCTGGGCCATTGACGTCAGCGTTTGGCCAAAAGCAGAGCCAGGCACAGGCAGGGGAAGGTGTTGCTGGGGGGAGGGGGAGCTGCGGCGAGTAGTGGCAGGAACGGCTGTTAATCTTATCAGACGCCAGTCGGCAGGTTGTGACGACGCTCTGCCCACTGGCGTTTCTCTTTCGCCAAGCAGCCAAAATGACAGTGTTTAGTGCAATTAGACAGGCCAGCGACCGTTGCCAAATGGCACAGTGGGGCAAATACTAAATGTTGCCGCACCAATTATTACCCATTTGATTTTCATTGAAACTAAACATTATAATATTAACAACTTTGTTGCCGGCTAAATTGGTTTCCTCTTTATAAATATTATTTATATTTAAAATCGTATTTGTGTAATGAGAAAACAGTGTCAATGTTAAGGCTAGTATGCGGCGCACGTAACAAAAAAACAGGAACAGTTACAAGATTCGTCAAGCTTTAAAAGTACAAAAGAAAATATATCATTATTATATAAATATTAAAACGAAGTATTATCTGAGTTTTTACTGTCGATAAAAAAGAAATTCCGCAGTTTTTGTGGTTTCTTAATAGAAGGAAATATAGCAAGTGAAAGAGGTGTATAAATACATTTTGAAAAATGTTGATCATGGTTATGATATAATACAAAAAAAAAAAATAAAATAAAAATTGATGTTCATAATTAATGTTATCTTGAGCTGCATACAAGACTTAACAGCAATTTGCGATCGAGGTTTGCACACTTTTGTGTACCACTGCCAATGCTAATAGATATATGCATACGTCGGATGTTTCGTAAATATTAATTTGCACACACACACACACGCACACACAGACACACTGATAGCCGTACATGTGTACATACACTCGTTCAGTGAGACAAATTGACAGTTTACTGGCCAACAGCCTTTGGCGCCGTCGCCGTTGGCGGTTTCAATGAACTTGATCACACTGTGCGGCATTTGATTTATGGTGGCATCGAGAGAGTGCCTACCTTTAGCTACCCTCTTTCCAATACACACTTGTGTGTGTGTGTGCTTGTGTGTGTGTGCATACATATGCATATTATACATTATTTCACTTTCATTCAAGAAATAAACAAATAAATAAATTGGACACAAAACAAAATTTAACGCCAGACAGGAAGATGCGAGTGTAATCGAATAATCGAATAACATGAAATTTGAATTGTTTTCACAATTCGCTGTTTTCATTTCATATTTTTTAAATTTGTTATAACAGCAAAAAATTAAGTTCATGCTCCAAATGACATTAACTTAGCACAACAACAGCGACAACAATAATTAAAAACAATTGTAATGTGAACTTTGTGTACAATGTGCTGTTTACCCCCTGCTGTCTGCCCACCCCTGGGTAACCACTTATTCAGCTCTCCGGGCACCATAGCTAAAGTCCAGCACAAGTTTTTCGCATTTGGTATTTGGCATAATATTCGTTTCACACATTCTTCGCCAGACTTTTCACTGTCATTAATTTGTACATGCTCGTGCATACTTACATACATATATGTGCACATGTATTTATGTGTACGAACATTTATCTATGTAGGCGCACAATAATGATGATGAGTCCATACTTTGACCGACGACTGCCCATAAAATTATAGAACACCACACAGCAGATAAATGTGGCCAACGTCTGTGACTACCACCACTGATGATTTCATCATATTTTATTTTTTTCCCCGCATTTATTGCCATGCATTTCAATACTCGTTCACGAATTGAAAAGAGTATATTGGGTTTGTCCAATGACCGTCTTACTGGCCGTCCGTTGGAAAAATGTTAAGATTTTAATGAACAGATTTAACCGATTTTCATGTTTGATGGCATTTTGTTCATAATTTGTCGCCTAGATTGTTTCGATATTAAAATGTGTGCAAATAATGCTAGGGTACATGTTTTGGTTTTTACATTGTGGCTATTGCTTTTTGTGCAAGTATGTACGAGTATTGTGCTGTCGGTGACACCCGACTGCAACGTTCTCAGTTGTCATTGTTTCGTTGAATGAAATGTATTTATGTATTCATACCTATTCACATTTTATAAGTACGCATTACTAATTTCTGTATTGAGCGATGTTTGTTCAGTTTTCAAACGTTTTATTACAGATTAGCATCTGTTTTGGATATTATGTTTGATTCGTCTATCTTGACGTTTCTGTTGATTTCTACTACATAAATGTATAATTTACAGATAAACAATTGAATTTCAAACCTTAAGCTTAATTTCTATAATCAGCATTGAGTATCATTTTATTATCTATAATTTCTTATAACGATTATTTTTTTATATTTTTGCTCGTTAACAAAGATCAATATCTTATGGCAATATACGCATTATAATTGTCCGCTTGTTCAATACATATTGATCATCGATATTTGTATCTTTAACAATACAATTTTCGTCCGCAAATGATGTTCAAAGTTTATTTCATTATTTTGATGGCTACCTCAACTGAATCGATCATCGATTGCAATTGATCGCACCGCTGGCTTCGTGTTTTTCTCTGATCACTGATCATCTGATGTTTTTGTTTTCTGTGTTGACATTTTGGCTGCGTCTTGATTTGGCAATGACGACAAGTGAATGCATTCATATTCATATTTCTCGTGTTTTTAAAAACAAAAATAAACACATGCATAAAAATGCCATTGGCCATTGGCCACTAGGCGAACTTCCTCTTTTCACTCTTTGCATGTGTGTGCGTAAATTTATGTATAGGGCAGACAATACTCTAGAGATGTGATATAAACGCCGGAATGCGAAGTTTTTGCCCCATCGCAGACACTGTTGCAATTGAACTGTAAAAAGTAATAAATAGTTTTTTTTAGAAAGTCGCAAATGACTGATTCATATTTCGACCACAGTTCGGGGGAGGTAATTGGTACAACTACAACTCGAGTCGGTTAAAAAAAAAATAAACAAATAAATCTATATGTTATATGAACATTTGTATACAGTACAATTAGTTTTGATTACTGTTTGAGACCATTTGCTAAAGATTGATTGACTGCATGTTTCATGTTGCTGTCCTAATTAATTAGTTAAATTATACATAGTAATTATTGTTTTTTTAATGGTTTTGTTAGCTTGGTAAATGTTGAAGTAAAAGAGAAACAGAAAGTAAAATAGGTTTATGAGTCTAAATTAATAAAAGTAAATAAATAATACGATAGCACTCAAATAGAGAAGTTTCTATTACATTGCTTTTGCTTTTTATATGTTATATTTTATTATTGGCAAGCAAACTACTGTTATCGCTAAATGAATTCCATAAATTTTGTATGCATCAAATATCGAGCATATAAATCGATAAATAAGTAAGTGGATTAAGTGATATAATTTATTATAATATATGTACATATATATATGTATTTATGAATGTTGTCTTGGGCTGTGCTCGCATTAACCACACATAAATGAAGAAATGTTCGCGTCGAAAGCTCTTAACATCATCCGAGGTTTCAGCTCAGCGGATAATTCCATGTTCACTGTTTGGCACGTGTTACGGATGCCGTGTCGAATTTTGTTTTTGTTTTTCTCTGCTCGTTTTTTTTTTTTTTAATATTTTTAGCAGTTATCGTTTCTAATTACGTGCTGGCAACTTGTTGCGAAAAACTTTCGCGTAGATAAGTGGCCAAGAAGCCAGTTGAGACACCACCCACTTAAATACACATTTCAAATGTTTGCTCACTTCTCGAGTTGACTTTCTAAATGAGGTACATTTAAGAGTCGAGTCAAGACGTTAAATTTGGTCTGCCTGTGCATATACACAGAGGTTCTTGTCTGCGCATATTTATTTAAGTTTCTCGATAACTCCTTCTGATCTCCCTAAGTTGCGAACATTTAATTAAAACTGCATTTTTTCAAGATAAGCACTTGGATTTTGGAAATTTAATAGCTAATTCGAATGTGTTTTGGGACAGACAGTGTGTCGCCCAGCCAAGCATTTAGACCCAGGGCACATTTGTTTAATTCCACAAAAAGAAGAACAGCTAAAGAAAGGAAAATTGTTTATATATGCATACATACGTACAAAAAAGTGCACTCAGTGTCAAGAATTGTTGAAATTCAAATCACATTTCGAATTTTTCAGTTTATTGTGGACATTATGACGCCCACATTTCGACATGAACGGGCAGACAAACAAACAATTGCGTATACGCAACGTTTGTCGCCACATTCGCTCGGTCGGTTTATACCATGTAAATCATATTTCATATAGGCGTATGGGTGTTTGTGTTTGCAATCAATTATAATATATATATATATATACATATATTTATGTGTGTGTATGTGTGTGTGTGCCACCACACAAACGTCAACTCATTGACTAATCGAGGCACAACAAAAACACCATTAAGATGAGCTACTACTAAACCGCATATGCAAAATCGCCAAAGCCTTAAATATATGCACACATACACACATGTCAGTGCACAAGCTGAGTGTAAATGGACAAATAACAAAAGCAACTGCACACGAATATTTGTTAGTGCGCCATTGTTAAATGATTACGACAAATTTAATTGAATTTTCTACAACACACACACACACACACAAGAAAAGAAAAATATAAAATAAGATAAAAAAAAAATAATGCAACCGCAGTAAATGGCATTTCAATTCATTCGCCCTGTGCCATCATCGTGTCTGCAGGGATCCGGTGTGCCGTTCAATTGAACTGGCCACGCCCACACGCCCATTGCTGGGCAGCATTCAATGATGTCGGAGCTACAGAGATTCAGATTTGAGACTGAGCCCTGCTAGATGGCAACTGGAGATGAGCTTAAGATTGAGACGACTCCAAGTCTGAGAGCTTGCCATAATAATGATCATCATGCTGATGTAGTTTATGATGATCGTGTGTGCATTTATGTACAACTACTTATATATAAATTATTGGCTACTTGAGTCTCCCGTTCGCTCCCATGCTGGTCGCACAAGTGAACATATAGATAAGGGCAGATATGTATGTATGCATGGAAAAAGGATATATAGTTAAGCAAATATACTTGAATATATATTTATATATAATAGATGTAGACATTGGTATAGAATCATACGCAGATATATACAAATATAGATATATGGCTACATATACATAATCACTAGGTAATATTATCTATGAGTCCTTCGTTGTCCAGTTGACCTTTTATCCTTTCGAGCTTGGTTTTGTGTGCATTCAAATTGAACTAACATGATTGATGGATGATGACAACGTTATTGGCAAAAATGGAACACACGCACACACACACACACAATCATACAAACGAAATAGCTGGCACAGTGGTATAGGTACAGAATGGATACCATTCAATATCCTTTTAAAATACTGTTTTCTAAATTAATATGTATCTAGCAGAAACTTGTCAACTCTTGAAGAACAATCATTTTTATTACAGTCCTTCGCTAAATATATCTAGTTTTTATACTCGTTCATGAAGTGAAGTGAACTGTCAAACTTGGAATATATACTCGTATACAGCTGCGTCACATAATTTTATCAATTCTATTTTATCTATATATCTCTCAATTTCCAAACTATATTCATAACATTTTTGCAGACAGATTACTAACGACCTCCTTTAAAGATTACTTGTTTATTATGACCTGCCACTGATTTTTCATATCGAATCTTAAAAAATTTGAATTTAGTATAGTTTGCGCGCTTTTTAAGCACTGTGCACATTCAAATTTGTGACGGACTTTCGCTGACAATTACACCCAAGCGCCGGAGTTATGTTCCCGAAAAGGGCGGGGGAGTGACATGCGAATATCTGGTCAGCCAGATGACTGATAGCAATATCGACGAGTGTTTGGTCGACTGCCCCCCGCCTTCCCCACCACCCACCCCGCCCGCTCCACCGTCTCAAAATATACCATCTCCTGTTTCGCACTTTGATTTAGCCCACAATCAAATTTGTTAGTTTCGTGTTTCGTATACAATAAATCCAACTACTTGTATACTCTACTGTGTACACAGGCATACATACGTACAAAACATACATATATGTGTGTACACATATGTACATATGTCCCATACCTACGTCTCCCATTGCATCGCATCCATTTACAGTGTGTGTACGTCGCTGTGTGTACAATGAAATATTTTTGCGCTATGCGCGTGGCACAATTGGTTATAAAATAAAAGAAAGAGCGTTCAGTTCTGCGGTCGTTCGTTGGTTGGGTGGGTCGATGGGTCGTCGGTGGCTTGACGGTAGGTTGTTCGACGGTTGCCCACTCAATAGCTGGGGGCTCTTTTCAATTGGCCCTGCTGTTGTTGTTGCTGCTGCTGCTGCGGCTGTCGCGAGCTTAATATGAATTTCATACATGCATACAAAGTGGACTTTTTTTTCGCCGCTTGCTTGTTTTTTTTTTTTTTTTTTTTGTGTTTGTATTTCAGTTTAGTCGCATGGACTTTGGGTCGTACTTTAGTTTAGTTGCTGACGGCGAGTGGAGCGCGTAGATTTATTTCGCATCACAACAAATGTATTAAATCTTGAGTCCAGTGCGTTTTTCATTCCGAACGTTTCGTGAGTGTCAATTCAAATTCAAAATTCGCTTATCATTGATATATAGTTGCAATTGTGATTGGCACTGATAAGCGAGTTTTGTGTATAATAAATATATGTACATACATATATGGCGGGCTGGGCGGTGTTCACGGAAAGTTTTATTAAAATTGCAGAAAATAAACTAAAGCGACAACTACTCCATGAGCCAATGTTGTGTTCAGATTTTCCCAACAACAAATATAATAACAAAAAAAAAAAACAACAACAATGCGCGTCTCAATTTCTTAGTAGTTTTTGTTTATTTGTTTTTGCCTTTTTTATTTCTCGAATTTTTTTCTTTCTTTTGAATGCGATTTTGCGTTTTGTGTTTCGTTTCCGTTGCGTATGTTGCCCAAACAATGACACGAACGGCAGAGCTGCCGGCGTAGACGTTGACGTCGAAGTCGAAGTCGAAGTCGACGCCAATGGGTGTCGCCATTGTCGCTGTCGACACCGCTGGGCGCCGTCGCCACCAGCGGCGAAATCGATACCAAAAAGCCAACAATAAATGCAATGCGAATTCCGCAAGGAAAACAGAAAGAGTGAGAGCAAAGGCAGAGAGAGGGAGAGAGCGAGAGAGAGAGGGAGAGGGAGAGGGTGGTTAGGCGCTGGTAACAGTTTTTTTGGGGGCAGGGCACACTGTGAACTGTTGACAGGTTTCGGCCTGTAGCTTTGTGGCTTATCAAATATGTCAACATTTTTATTTATGACTTGTTAATTGCAAAGAGGCGAAAGAGTTGGCAATACGCAAATCAGACAATAACCGGCAATAATAACAACAACAATGACAACAACAATGAACATTCAGTCAGTGCATACACAACAAGCAGACAATAAAGCGCGAAATTCCACACACACACACACACACACACACCTTTGTAATATGTCGCATGTATCTATGCCCGATAGATACAGCTCATTTATTTGGCTGACTTTTTACTGATAAGCAGCTACAACAACAACAACAACGTAAAATCAGCACAATAGTGTCGCGATACGCGGCGCGTCGAATCACTTGTGTCAATGGATATATTTATTTTTGCAGCCTTGTGCACAAAGCTTATGCAAAGATAACAATACTTAGATACTAGATACTGTGTATACCGTATAATGTATAATGAGCGCATATACCGTTATAGTTTATGTGTAGTAGAAATATTCGCTACGTTTGCACATTTGCAAACAACATTCTCTTTCGCTTTGGTTCCGTTTTCCCATTTGGCTTTCCTTCCAACTATCATTTGGGGTATTTTTCAAGGTCATCCAACTGATTTGCACCCACATTCAGCGACTTGTCATCGAACATGGCCACTTGGGCGTTTTTTGTAATCACGTTGGCGCTTTATGGTCCTCCATGGTCGGATTGTTTTGGGCTCGTTCGTGTTACTTATTTAGTGGCTTACTTGCAAATATGTAAATGAGTATCAATGTCGATATCGTATTTTTAAATAATAAATTTATTAAGATGTATATATATTTATACATATGTATTTATTATATATTTTTAAGCAATTCCTTATGAAATGACACAAAGTGAATCATTTCAAAAGAACAGTTATCTTTAAAAAAAAAACGAGTAGGAACGTTTTTGCCGGTATATAGATAAATGTATCTATATTGCATATACTCGTTCACTGTACAACAGCTTAAAGCGGTTATTTTTAAAAAATATATAGATTTTTGTATTTTTGTGGGGTCCTCAAGAGGTTGTGCCAAATAAAATTTTCTTGGTCATCGTGCACAATTATAAAAAGAAAGTAATGCTAATACAATTTTTTGCCGGTATAGTTATAGTATTATGACGCTCTGAACTGCTAATTTTGTTTAAGATACCTTGAAAAAGAAATGTTTTTAATGAAAAAAACAAAACCTCAATTTTCCGATTGTTCCTATAACACCTATTAGAAGTGTATAGTCATGACATTAGATGTCATGACATTAGATGTTAAACTGAAAGACTATCTTGCATAGAAACAGACAGACGGACAAGTGCATATCGACTCAGCTCGTCATTATCTAGCATATATATGGGAGATTTTTCCATGCGATGCAGATTTAAACAAAATGGTAATATCCTCTCCAAGGCTATAATTTGTGTGTTATTAATCAAAACAATGACCTATGATTTTCTGTTTATTTACAAACAATTCGTACAGCTTAATAGCTAAATCGATAAATCTTAATCTATGCATACATATGTCAAAATCGTCCGAATATTTACACTATGTCAACTCTCGGTTGTATATTGATTTGATTTGTGATTTTTTCACCTAAGTATTTAGGTGGCCTTTTATTCGAACCTTGATTCATTCTTACAAGTTTAAAGGGAAACTACTCTATTTATTATGTATAAATAAACTATACAGAATATATTTAGAAATGCTGCCTTCTGAGGTCAGACAATTTAAATTGAGAGTTCCCCTGAGATTTCCCAAATTGAACTAAACGACTGTTGAAGCAAATGTGGTTCACGTTCAATTGCTTACTTGCGTAAGTTGCGACTGATGATTACACAAAGATAATTGGAATCATTATTAGAAATAGAAACAATTAGAAATAGTACGTTCATAACGGCAAGGACCTGCACAATATCGAATTATAATCCAGGAGATGCGCAATGAAACGTAAAAGTAGATTGCCCACTTGTTAATTTCGTTTTGAACGGCGTGTGGGTCGTGAAATAACTATGCGAATACTCCTCCACGAAAGTATCTAATTCCATAAATCAATTTATACGCCCACTAAAAGCTCAATCAAAAACTTTTCATTGGAAGTCACTTAATTAACAGCTGCACCTGCACTCTTCGTCCTGTGGGGCGCGTGGGGCGGGTATCAATTTACTTGGCTGAACTTTAAGTCACTGCCAAGGTCAGGTTGCCATGAAGCACTCGAAGAGCTATGCCAGCTATTCTTGGCTCCGTCCTGTGTGCACACACACACACACACACACACGCACACGCACATCTGGGCAAAGTTCGAGAAAAAAAATGTTTGCGCTGACTGAGCTAAACCAATTGCCATAGCTGCCACTCTCGCCTCAGCTGCTTGGATGGGCGGGCGGGCGTGCCGGCAGGCAGGAAGCGACCAAGTGCTCGGGTATCCTGTGCGTGAAGCATCCTGTCACAACAAATTGAGTTAACTTGAATGCCTCGACAGCAGCGGTGCCCCTGCTGCAATCTAATTCAATCAAGTGTTGGTTGCGTTTAGGTTTCTGTGGTTGCAACTGCAAATGGAGCACACACACACACACACACACACACACGCAGCATGTGCTGTTGGTCGTGTCACGGTCATGGCCATTAGGCTGCCCGACAGGCCAGAATCTCCCAGCCATTAACTACTCTCGACTGCATTGTTGGAGCAAGCGTTTGAGTTCATTCCCGTCATGCATTGACGCCTGCGGCGCCCCAGACCCACACGACAGAAGCCGCTCGCCCCGTTTCCGCCCCCTCCCCCTCCCCTTTTTGCAGTCGTTCGCGCAGTGAGAAAATGATATTGGGTTTGTGCAATGTCCCTCCGTCTGTCCGTATGAACGTAATGTTTTTCGCCGCTATTGCAGCTAGAGACTTGAAAATATGAATTTATACTCGTGTTTACCCGCGTCAGATAAGGTGTTAAGATTTTTTGGCTATGCTGACTGGGGGCGTGGCAATTCGATAAAATCTCAGTTTTTTCAGACATATTTCTAATGACCTCTTCTAAAGATCGCGAAAAATCTTTTTTGCCTGCGCCCTCTGGGGGTGTGACATACCAGTTTAGTCTATATATCTCCCTCATTTTTACAGGTAGAAAATTTTCAATTTTACAGACGATTGCTGATAACCTTCTCTAAAGATCAAGAAAATATATATCTAACATGCCACTTGAGTAAACCGCGAAGATCCATATTTGCCACAATTTTAGCCATATTTGACAAACACTTTTCGAGCCACAAATTAGCAAAATCGATATTTGTCCAAAATAACAATCACAGTTAAGACCGTACCGTGAACGAGTATTGCGGGGTCGGTTACACCCGACTTCAATGTTACATTTTTTTTTTTTTTTTTTTGCAGCTGTCAGCCCTTTTGTCAGCCAAACGATTTCATTTCGGTTTGCAGACAAGTGTTGCCCAGTTGCTGCTGGTGTTGTTGCTATTGCCATTGCTATTGTTATTGTTCGTGTTATTGTTATTGTTGTTGCTATTGTTGGACATGGCCAAGCGCACCTGTGGCCCGAAGCGATGACATGAAAGATCTCGATCTGATCCGTTGCAGTCTGTCTGGATGCTCGCACGGCAGCACAAAATTCTTGAACAAATACATTCGTTTATAAACAAACAACAATAAATAACACATTCACAATCCAAACAGTCATCGCAAACAGTTCCCCGGGAAACGGGGGCGATGGGGGCGTGTCTCGTTGCTGTTTGCGCAAATTGCGCAGCTTACTCGTATTTGGCAACGTCGCCGTCGCCGTCGTGACCAGCGTACTCAAACAGCTGACTACGTCGAATCGGACTCACTCCGATCTCTTAACATGCCGCAACCGCAGCCGCAACATCGTTGACGTTGCCGTTGCTGTTGCTGTTTCTGTTGCTGTTGCCTTTGACGTCGACGTCAACGTCAACGTCAACGCTAACGGCACGCGCCAAAGTGTCTCAGCTCCAGCGACCTTATTTCGTATGGCAATCAGGTGCCGTTGCCTTCAAAGCACATACACACACACACACACAATCACACACACGCACACACATGAGTTGCTTTTGGAATAAGTATTTTGCTATCTTAGATTGCCTGGGCCTTAGTTACCAGATGTCTGACAATTGATGTAATAAATCTGGTCATAAAACAAAAAATGTGTAAGCTATAAATGCTAATGATAAGTGCCAAATGTTATAGTAACTACGTGCAATTATGTTACACGTCAGTAAAACTTACCTATTATGTTATTATAAAAATAAAGCATAGAACATTTGGAAAGTGCTTTGGTAAAACAAATAAGAACTCCTCAATATTAATCGCAGCTTAAAGCAGTCGAAATTAATTTTTATTGTAATTTTGGTATACACCGATTATTGTAATTTGTGGGGGCGGAGGTCATCAGAAAACTTTCTGCTCAATTTAGTCACTCAAGCAGTTTACCGCCCCCCAAGATATATATCCAACTATTTGTGCGATCTATAGAAAAGGTCGTCAGTAATCTGTCTGCCAAATTTGATGTATCTACTTATAGCAAATGTAATCTTGATGAAATGAAAGTAACTGAAGAAGACATATTAAAGTTCTAAGAAAAACAGGGTATTTAAATCATAAAATAAATAATTATAATTTAATTCATAAAATAGATGACGTAGCCATAATCATGTCCATAATTTCCAGAGTAAGATAGCGTAAAAAATGGACAGTTTCATAAACTCTTGTTTCTCATTCGACTTTCCATTTATTTCACACACAGTTTACTTCTAGACATATTTTGTTTCTTTCTCCAAATTTAAACCGGCAAAAAAAGAGCTTAAAATATGGACAGAATTAAACAAATAAATAAATAAAAAATCTATTTACTACATTCTCGCTTCCTTCATACGTAGATATTTGTATAATTTATGTCTTACCATCATCATTAGCATCTGATTAATAGTGATAATAAATTATGTTATTAATAGTACAAGTTGGCCGATCGTTATGGCCACCAGTGTAGTTCGCCCTGTCAAGCATATAATTAATCGATTTGTTGTTGTTGTTGTTTTCTGCTTGCAGTGCCAATCAGCCGCCAAATCTAACAGTATTAGCAAGCACAACACCGACCACGCCCACCACGCGCCAGCCCAAATCGGCCCTGAGCCAAGCGTTCTACGCGGTGAACGCCAGCGGCGGCGGCGAGAACAGCGACCTGATGATCCGACTGCGCGAGTCCATCAAACAGAAGGAGGAGTTCCTCAAATCGCCACTGCCCTCCGGCATGCTCTCCGCCTCCGCCGCCGCCGCAGCCGCGGCCAACGGCAACGCAGCGCAGCCATCGCCACAGCAGCAGCCGCAGCAGCAGCAGCAGCCGGCAGCCCAGCACTTTTTCCCATCGCACACGCCACCAGGTGGCACAGTTGCACCACGCGTGCGCCACCAAGTGCTGCTCAAACAGCAGCAGCAGCACACCACCACCACCAGCAGCAGCAGCAGCAACCACAGCAGGTTGTGCTCAGCTTTGACATGTACAACAGCTACGGGAGCGGCAAGCTGGCGTCGCGTTCGTCGGTGTCGCAGCCGCGGCAGGTGGCCGTCAGCGTGGCCAACAACAATGCCAAGTACACCAAGGAGCTGGACTACTTTGAGACGCTGCAGGAGACGGGCGTGACCAACAAGGTGTAAGTGGACTCGGCCATCCAATTGCATTGCCCATCATTTCTTTTGTTCTCTCTCGCTTCTCTCTCTCGCTCTCTCCCTCTCGCTGGCTCAGATTTGAGAGCAAATTGGTCTCGCACATGGCCAAGGGCTTCGATCCGTTCAAGCCGCTGTCAATCAACACAAGCGCCGCCTCCGAATCGACCAGCTCCTCCACATCCTCCAAGAAGCAGAGCGTTCTCTACGAGTCGCTGCAGCAGCATCCGCTCCACCAGATGCACGCCAAGTACCAGCAGAGCACCGGCGCCGGCAGCAGCGCCGTCGACGGCCAGAGCAGCAGCCGCATGGAGCTGCACAAGGCAACGCTCGCCAATGCTACCATTGAGTCCGTGCCGAGCAGTAAGTACACCCAAAACCCAACCAGCCACCTCTGCCCCCGCCCCCGTTTACCAGTTTCGGTTTGGCCACTTTCAGAGTTTAGCCACGTTCACGGAACGGAGCATCCGCAGACCACCAGCAGTTCCTCGCACACGGTTGCCACTTTGGCGGACATAGCTGAGAGCAGCGGTAAGTTCATACATAATACATAATAGCTAAATAAATAAACCACTCGAATTGAGCCGAAACCCGGAGCTCCCAATTTTTTCGAAATCATAAACCAAACCTTAATCAACCCAAACGAGCCAATTTCGCTTTAGTTGCAATGCAACCTTTAAATTTCAACCTTGAACATTTATATTGCCTGACCTCAGGGGCTGTATAAATGAGAATTGGCTAGATGATATTCTACCTCTTTATTAAAATGCCAGTAAGAACGTTGCAGTCGGCTGTAACCGACTGCGCAATACTCGTTCACAGCGTAATACACACATTATTTGTACACCTGAAAAATAATAATATTCAACAAGAATTATAAGCAAACTAATAATAAAAACTGATGCTGTAAAATATAGATATTTTTTTTAGTTAGTGGGGGCGGTAGTGGGCGTAGCCAAATATTCTTGACTGCGCAATCTTGAATGGAGGTCATCAGTAAACTGTCTGCAAAAATTTGCTGCATTTTAACACTTTATCGGACACGGGTAAACACGAGTATATATTCCATATTGCAGGCCTTTACCTTTAATTGCTTGCATACGGACATTCCACACCCAATATACTCTTTTAACTTCGTGAACAACCATAAAAAAATCGGATTTTCAAAGCTCTGAGAAATAATAAATAAAATGGCCACTGGTTAAAAAAATAAATGTGTGTGTGCGCAAGTTGAACGTGTGTCTGATTGACTTTCCGCCTCAAAAAATAAGTAAAAACTGCAATATATGAACAGTTGGTCGTCCAATTCCTGGTAACACATACCAGTTAATTATGCCAGTGCAGTGTTTGCTTGAAATATGCAAAGTTCGAAAAATCCAATTTGTCCGTAAGGAAAAAAACGGAAAAAAATGGGAAATCATAATTAACAATTTTTATATACGTGGGAAAAGGATTTCAATGGAAATTGAGGAAATGTTGCTGGGGCAAGGCTGGGTAATAATATTTAATACAAAATATGTACTTTATGTCCAATAAAAAAAAAAAAACATCCAGCAGAACATAAGCAAATGAATATATATAAATATATTGTGGATTAGTAGATTAAAGTACATTAGACAATATTAAAATTCACTGGAGCATTTATTTTCCATGGTTACACATTTGAATCCATTAAATATATTTCAACAAGTCAATTATGATAATTAAGTATAATGTGTTATGCGAAGCTCAAATTTTTAATTTATGAAGAGTGAGTTTAATTGAAATGCATAGAACATCAAAACAAAAGTTCCTGAAAGGGATTCATAGAATATTTAAAATCCTGTTAAGACAAAACAATTTTAACTTTTTAGGCATGTTATTTGAAAATCGTGTAAAAAGAGAATTATGCGTATATGTATTTTATATTTGTGTCCCAAAACAACAAAGGCTAATAAATATTTAAACATTTATGGAATTACAGCCGCTGCCATCATGGAGGCCGCATCGGTGCCCGGCAGCGTGGTGCGCCGCTATAAGCCGCTCTCCTCCAGCTCCTTTGACGAGGGCAAGCCAGTGCGCCGCATCTCGTATCTGCGCGCCACCAACAACGAGACGGAATACCATGCCGAACCCACGGCGGATGGGGCGCCGGCCAGTGCAGCTGTTGTTGCGGCAGCAGCCGCGGCAGCTGCTGCCGCCGCCGTTGTTGAGCCGCACAAGACCAAAGTGTTGGTGGAGGAGCATCCGGATCCCACGTACGATGTGATCGCCGGCACTGGCGGCGGCCACGAATTCATCGAAACGCCCAACGGCCTGGAGGATGTGCGTCTGTCCACCCATCATGGCAGCCGGCGCGCCTCAATGAACAGCGAAATGCGCAGCAGGTGAGCTCCCATCGCCCAGCTTTTGATCCTAAAACTAACGCCATTTGCGTCTCCTTGCACAGCATTCACATTGACGCCGAGCTAAATGGCAAGTACGTGCCCAACGAGCTGGAGGCCTTTGAGACGGAGATCGAGATCAAATCCTCGTGCATCAATGGCAAGGTAAGCAGCAACTCTTGACATTTGCGGAGTAGCATGCTCATCAACTAAAACACATTTTCTTCTGCCTGTTTTTTCTTAACTATAGCGCATGGCCGAGTATCGTTCGTGGCGTCAGGTAAAGCTGGAGATCAAAGGAGATTTGCTGCGTATTTACTCTGGACGCCATGGCAAGTCGGAGCATAATGTAAGTGCCGCTCAAGGATCACATATTTGGCATCGATGACGATTATTATAAGTAAACCTAATTTGAACACATTGAAAATGGGTGAAAAGCGTATAATAGGTTTCTGTAAACGTAAATAACAGCCAGAAGGAGGCATATATTTTCTTGATCAGGCCGACTACAAAACTAGATACCTAAACTTTTCGACTATAGAATCTCTAATACCATACGCAGAACAAGTTTATCATATTTTGTTTTCGATAACTTGCCCCATTTCATTAATACCGATAAATATCGTTATTAATTCATGTCTTTCTTAGTATATCTCGGCGCCTGTAAATGCTGTGTACTCGTAAAACATGCTCAGAATATTTCAATTTTCGCATACATACGCCCTAAAATTGATAAAACCGATAAATCAAAAGATTAGTATAGAAGTTTTTAATGATTTTTTTTCCATAGTGGGGGCTAAGAATATCCGCTGAGATTTGTTGAATGTATGAATGCAAGGGGATTGATCAATGCTTTTGATTTTTGATTAATACTTTTGATCCTTTTCGAATTCTGCCCCCTTAATGGGGGCGTTAGTCAATTGATTGTCGTGTACTATAATCAGATCTATATTAATTGGTGTGCTTGGTTGCTAGCATGTTGTAGATGAGATCGTGTCGACTCCCAATGCGATCAGTGCTGCTTTGATATCCGAGAATAATCGTATATATTTGTCATTTCCTGGCAATACTAAGGCAATATGTATCTGTTCGATTTGGCAGGTGATCGAGCTTGATATTAGAAATTTTAAGTTTTACGACGAGTCGCTGGACAAGAAAAAATACTTGATACGCATGCAGTCGAAGCCAAGCGCCAGCGGTGCCCACTTGGCCACATTGGGCAACGAGCTCAACCTGGATGACGCGCACGACAAGCTGACCTCGTCGGGCAGCAGCAGCGCCGCCGAGCCACAAACCCCGGCCCAAACTACGGCGCCATCATGCGGTCCCTACACCGAAATCCTCTTCAAAACCAAAAGCAGCAACGAGATGAAGCGCCTCTTTGGACTGCTGCAGTGGAAGGATAGCCTCAACTACGATGACAATGTAAGTCCTGATTTTCTTTTTATACTCGCTCTCGAAGTGAGAAGAGTATATTGGGTTTGTGCAATCTCCGTCCGTCTGTCTGTTCAAACGCAATTTTTTCACGGCTTCAAACTTGGAAAATATGCTCGTGACAACCTGCGTTTTTTTTGTGACAAAAAATTTGACATGTAAAGCTCTGGGATCCATAGGTTCCATATTTTAAACGCCCATAACTTTGTCAAAACTGAACCGATTTTCATGTTTGATGGCGTTTTATTCTATTTTTAATCGATTGTGGTTATCACAATTAGTATAAAAAACAGCATTAAAAGTGATTCTGAGGGGTCAAATTTTTTGTCAAAAATCATGCAAAAATTTACAAAAATTTCGACATGTAAAGCTCTCGGTTCCAATGCTCCCATATTTCAAACACCCATAACTTTGTCAAAACTGATCCGATTTTCATGTTTGATGGCATTTTCGACAAGTTTTGTCCCCTAGATTGATTCTGCATTTAAATGTGTTTAAAATTAATGCTAGGGCCCATGTTTTGGTTGTCATACTGTGGTTGTTGTACACTGTGATCGAGTATTGCGCTGTCGGCTACACCCGACTGCAACGCTCCTACCTGTTTTTTTGCTTAATTTGATTCCCCCTTGGACGTGTGCTTGCAGGAGCAGCAGCCAGCGGGCAAGCAGCTGGCCGAGCCCCAAAAAACAGCCGCGACCGCGAGCTATCTGGACGATGTCGCCGGCGCGGACAGCTCGCCGCTGAGCTCGCACTCGGGCGGCGGCGGCGGCGGCGGCGGCTTGGTGGAAGGGCCTGCTGCGGCGTCCATAGCGGCAGCTGCTGCCACCAGCGACTCCATATCGCCGGTGATGAAGCTGCGCAAGCCGTCGTCGCACAAAAACCTGCCGGACAAGGATCTGGGCTCGCCAAAGTCAAAGAACTGGAAGGATTTACTATTCCGTCGTGGCGGCGGCAGCGGCGGTGGCGGCGGCGGCGTCGCCCATGCCGACCTGGCCTCGCCCTCGGGCTGTGGCAATAAGGCTGGCGGCTCCATTGGGCTGCCGCTGCGCGCCTGTCCCATGTCCAAGAACAATGCGTACGTGCCGCATCTGGTGGATCTCTGCACGAACATTGTGGAGACCAAGGGCCTGGGCGTTGTGGGCATTTATCGCATACCCGGCAACAAGGCGGCCATCTCGGAGCTGTCCGAGCTGGTCAACACGAAGGACTTTCAGTTCGAGAGCTGCGCCACCGACGTCCGATGGGAGGACGTGAATGTCGTTAGCAGCCTGCTGAAGCTGTTCATACGCAGCCTGCCGGATGCACTGATGCCGGCCAGTTTCTACATTAATTTCATTGAGGCCGACAAGAAGACGGGCATGGAGCGCATCGTGCTACTGAAGGACATTGTCGAATCGCTGCCGCGCCATCCGTACGAGACAATGAAGCACCTGATCCGGCACCTGTGCCGCGTCAGCGACAACTGCGAGGTGAACCGCATGGAGCCAAAGAATCTGGCGATTATCTTTGGCCCCTCCATAATACGCACGCCCAACGACACCCTCGAAACGGCCGTCAAGGACATGAAGCATCAGTGTCGCATTGTCGAGCTGCTTGTCACGCAGGTAGGTCAACGATTACACCAAGGATTACGCCCAGCCGGATTGCCACTTAATCTTGAATTCTTCATTCCACAGTACGAGTACTTCTTTGAGGGCGGCGGCCTGCCCGATCTGGCGGAGCTGAGCGGCAATGCGGCCGCGCCGAGTCCCGCGCAGCCGCAGCAGACGCAGGAGGACCAGACCAGCATGCTGCTCCACAATCTGTCCAAAATTGAGCGCATCACGGAGCGCGAGACGCGCTCCTCGCGCTTTATACCACAGCTGCGCAGACGCACCCACGGCAAGCGCAGCGCCGTCAGCTCGGACACGTACTCCGGCGAGAGTGTTCTGGTAAGCGGTCGTAGTCAGCACAATTCCCACTGCACCACCACCACCACCAACACCACCACCAACACCACCAACACCACCACCACCACCTCCACCACTCGCACCAACAATCAACGACGCCTGCAGCGCAAGGCTGTGCAAAGCATTTGCGACTTTGGCCTAATCCTGCCCGCTGTTCACTTTCAGTCGCTGGACTACGCCAAGGTATCGGCGAGCAGCACGACCAGCACCAGCAGCAGCTCCACGCTGCACAGCAGCAGCAAGGCCAGCGCCAGCGCCAGCGCCACCGCCAGCGGCAGCGGCAAGCAGCTGCTCAGCTCGGCAGCCATCGCGACATCATCGAAATCGACATCGAAATCGACGTCAACGGCGACGTCGGTGATCGCAGCCAAAGCGGTCGCGGCGAGCACCAGAAGCGCACCACCGGCGGCTTCCTCTCCGGGAATAGCGCGCGCAGCGCGCAGGCCCGCAAGGCCAGCCTCGACGAGAAGGACTCGGGCAGCGTCGACTCGGCGGGCAGCGTCGGCAAGCACGAGCAGCAGCAGCAGCAGCGCAGCAGCGTCGACATTTCCGTGCTGCTCACGGACGACGACTCCAGCAGCCGCCTCAGCGATACGGGTAAGTCCAAGCGCCCAAGTTGGAGCTCTATGAGTTCGACTTAACTGAAGAATGTTGGCCGCAATACGAAGTGCCCTAAATCGATATACAAATCGAACTACATTCAAAACTTTATAAAACTATAATTTTTGTATACCCTGCACCAATTGAAAATGGCCAAATCAGGTTATAATGGTTATGTAACAGGGAAAAGAGTGCAACTCCGACCCCATAAAGTATATGTATTCTTGGTGAGCAGCAATAGCTCAGTCAATCCAGACCTGTCCGTCCGTCTGTCTGTCCGTCCGTCTGTATGAACCCGTCCAAACCTAGAGAGCTGAACTTGGACTTTTTAAATATGTGTACCATATGCAGATTGAGTTTATTTCATTTTATCGATAACTTTTCGTCTTCTCGAATCGATATTTATCGCTGCTGATCGATAACTTTGCTCGCTTACTAACTATCGATATTAATCGACTTACAACTGAGGGGTCTATAGATTAAAGCGTTTTCTTCTTTTCGCATCGTTATTTATCGCTGCTGATCGGTAACTTTTCTCGCTTACTAACTATCGATATTTATCGACTTACAACTGACGGGTCTATAGATTAAAGCGTTTTCTTCTTTTCGAATCGATATTTATCGCTGCTGATCGATAACTTTGCTCGCTTACTAACTATCGATATTAATCGACTTACAACTGACGGGTCTATAGATTAAAGCGTTTTTGAACACATTGTATAACCTAAAAATGCCCCCATTAACCTATGATTGTTTAATGTGTGCGGCGGGCAGGTTCCATGTCGCTGACCACCATCACGGACACGCTGGACAGCAAGCTGCGCAACTTGCGCAGCGGCTCCGAGTCGAACGATGAGAACGGCTCGCCGGAGTTCCCCAAGAATCGCCGGCACACGCTCGGCCAGCCGCTGCATCTGCACTCCGAGAACATTCCGTATGCGGACGAGTCGCCGGAGCGGCTGTTCCACAACTTTTGTCCGCTGGACGCGCCGCACTCGCTGCTGCTGAGCCGCTCCTGCACGGCCACGAACAGCCTCGGCGAGCCCAAGGAGGACAAACAGCAGCTGCAGCTCCAGCTGCTGATGAAGCCAACGGTGGCGCCGCTGCCCGCCAGCCTGCTGAAGGCCGCCCACAAGCTGCAGCATTCGGCCACGGCGCCCATACACCAGGGCAGCTCAACGGCGCCGGCCAGTGGCGCTGCCACGCCCACCACCGCCGGCCCAGGCACAGGCATCGCCATCGCCACCGGCACCGCCTCGAGCAGCGCCTCCACGCCGCTGGCGGGCACGCCCAGCTCGCAGGCGGGCAGCACGACGCAACGGAACTCGTACGGCAGCAAGAATTTGCGGTTCAGCAGCTCGCTGGCGTACGAGCGGGGCGCCAACTCCGAGGACGACTCGGAGGGCTCCACCACCAGCGATCCGAAGGAGAAGCTGCTGCTGGCCGCGCCCTCGCCGTCGTTTTTTCTCGAGCGCTACAATAAAAAGCGACGCGACCATCGACTGTTCCGCAGCGCCAGCTTCAACTGCCGCAACTACTCGACTCGACACATGAGCAGCGCCGGCGCCGGCGGCGGCGGCGGCAATTCGAGTGCGGCGGCTGCTGCGGCGGCCGCTGCAGCCGCCGCCTCCGCCTGCTGCTCGCCCACGTCTGCCTCGTCGTCATGGGCGCTGACCAAGGACGAAAAGACTGACATGAATCTGACCAAGAAGCGCCAGATACAAAACAAGCAGAATCGCTCAATCAAGCGCCGGCACACGGTTGGCGGCCCGCACGACTATGCCGCCAACAGCGCCGGTGCTGGCGGCGGCGGCGGCCACTGCGCTGCCGCCGGTCACGATCTGACCGCCATCAACTACAATCACCACAATCGCCATCACCAGCAGCAGCTGCTCAAGCTGGGCGGCGCCGGCGGCGGCGGCGGCAGCGGTGCGGCGGCTGCCGAGACGACAACCACGACGACAACAACCACGACAGTGCTGCGCCGGCTGGGCGCGGCCAGCGCAGCTGGAGGTGCAGCTGGAGGTGCGGGTGTGGGAGCGGGTGCGAGTGGCAGTGGCGGTGCCAGTGTGAATGTAAGTGGTGCCACCGATGCCAATGTCACGTTGCCCGTCGCCAGTCCCGGCAACAACAACAACAACAACTCGCCGCTCAGCGACGGCAGCAACGGCAACAGCTCCGCCAGTGGCGCTGGCGTCGCCAGCTCGGGCAGCAACAGCAGCAGCAGCAACAGCAGCAGCAGCAGCAACATCGGCGCTGCCGCTGGCGGCGACCAAGTGCTGGAGGTGGGCATACGCATCAAGAATATCAACCGCGGCCGCTACTAACGGGAACTCGCGGATCAGGTGCGTCTGCCTGCGTGCTCGAATCGGGGACCGTAACTGTTATAAATTGTAGCATACATATTTGAATTTAATAATTAATTTTTACATTTATTATTATTGCTCTTTTTTATTTTTCAACTTACATTGAAAAGTTGTACAAATTATAATTACACTTTCGATTTGTATTTAAAAGTCATGCATATGTAAATACAGCACATAGAAGAGCACCGTTTATATGAAATTATTGCATTAATGCAATGCTTGATGTATTTTATAGCAAATACACTCAATTCTCTTAGAAACCACTTATACTGTAATAATAGGAATATGTTCCGAAACTTTCAAAAAGCGCATACAACTAAAAAATCGCTTAGCAAAAGACATGACTTACATTATATAATTGGGAGTGCGTTTCAAAAATTTCGAATAGCTTTTCAGACCAAAAAAAAACGCACTCAGAAAAAATGAAAGCATGTACACCTAAACTTTCTTGAAGCAAAGAGGAGTAAACATTTTTCAATAAATTCAAATCAAATATATAACATTTTATTTTTAATTAAATATATTTATTGCACTTAAATTACTTAGGAATTATAGGAAAACTGATTGCTATCATTATCACTGCAATTGGACAGTCAGTTCATTGTGTGACAAGATTGATTCTTCATCAATAGTTTCAGCGCTAATTAGAATTCTCAACAAGTTCAAGCTTCGAAAGAGTGGAAATGTGTTCGCAAGTGAAAGTCGATAGCAGTCTGCTGATGATAAAACCGGGAGGTTCTGTAAATAGCTCACTTTTTATTACTTTATTCATTGTTGTTGTTGGTTCAATAAACCAACCGAGTGCCAACCAGCTTATCAGCACACTATCTACTAAAGTAAACCACTCGCGTAATATATATGTACATAACCATTTAAACATACATATCCGTAGATCATATTAATACGAAAACATCACTAATATATTTAAAAGATATTTGTATTAAATTTTCATTTTAGTTTTTTGCATGTTTTGGAAAAAAATCAAAAATATAAGTTATTTCATGACTTTTAAATCAAATTTTTATTTGTACAACTTTTAAACACAAATTAAGAAAATAAGAGTTTAAACTAATTGTTATACAAAAAATTTTAAAACCAAGTTTATCGCATTTGTAAAAAGCGCTCCTTAAATTAGAAATATTGGTGTAATCATTTTTTTTACTTTCATTTATAATGATTTTTTAGTTAAAGTTTCATGTCATAACAGTTATCTGCGGTCCCTGGCTTAAATCTGGTGTTCAAAAACTAACTTATGCGTCTCTCTTCCAGCAAAAATGAGACACAAAGCACAAAGACGAATGAGCAAGAGAGAGACGGATGGAGAGAGAGAGAGAGTGCGCAAATGTGTGCAAGGATATGTTGGAAAATATTAGTATTAAAAGCCAAGTATATAAAAACACATGCAGGCAGCATATATGCGATATATGATATATATGCTTATACCTATTTATTTAGCCATATATATGTGCATATTAGTATGCATTGTAATTTTGTTCAGGCAAAAGTATTTATAACGACAAATTGTGGCTGAAGTACACCCCCCCCCCCACACACACACACACACAACACACACACATCGAGGGAACAATGGAAAAGCAAAAGTAAAGATATATAGAGAAAAAGTGTGAGAGATAAAATATATATATATATATACATATATATACATCTATATATATATATACATATATAACTATTTTGTAAAACGTATACAAGAGTACGGAATATGCTTAAGCCATATACATACAGACATATATTTGTAAAATGATCATACACACACACACGCATATTTATACATGTATACATGTATATGTTTAAGCTTAACTTGGCGCAGCAGTTAATAGCCATATATAAAAATACATAGTATATTCATATACAACTATGAAACGTAGCAAAACCATGTCGCCTGTCCAGAGCTCAGAAAGAGAAAGGTACACAGACACAGCGAGAGAGAGAGAGAGAGAGAGGAAGGTGGGCAGGCAGCTGTTCTATTTTTTTTTCTTCGACTGTTTGTAGTTCGTTGTACCCACACCTGTCCCCGTTATGGGGTAGCTTCTAGTGCGTAAAATGCAACACTTTTTGGTGCCTTAAATGCTTTGCTTTAAAACTTGTTGGTGACATGATTTAGGGAACACTGCCCCTGGGCGCGGGCCCAGGTGCTCGGTGCTCGATTGGCAATTGGCAGCACGTATGCATATGGCTAGATATGTCCATATATATGCGTGCGGGGCTCGCGTGTCATTAGTTTAAGAGACGACCACGTTTTGTCGTATGTTAACCGTTAGCTTAGTCCAACATCGGTGGGCCTAACTGCGCTCAATGCAGCTGTCTGTTTGCCGTTATTTCGTTGGGGGCGGGGTGCGGGGGGCAGGCGACAAAACAGCAGGTGCAAATACGCAAAATACGCAACAATCTAAACATTTCGTTCAAATAATACCTTTGGCAAACTAAATACTATAACAATACAGCAAAAAGTGTAGAAGAATATAACATATATTTTTGAATGTATGTCAGGAAAGGAAAGAGCTATAGATCTTCGAATTTGGGCAGATCGCATACGAGTAGTATCCATAAAAATTAGCATATATATACATACCTATATACAATAAAGTACATACGTATATTCTTGTGTAGTTGTATATTTTTTTTTGGTGTTATTTTAAGTTAAATGCAACACAAAAACATACATGCAAATATAATTATTAAGTGAATATAGCCTAGAGTTGTATGTAGTTTTATATATACACACGCACACATACATGCATATATGTAAATATATATATATGTATATATATATACTTTTGGTAGTATATCACATATGTTGATACATATATTTATATATATATGTGTATATATGCATGCATTTTGTATAGAATATTTTTTGTATATACCATTTATTTTTTATTTTGCTTTATTTGATTTTGTTTTATTATGATTTTTTTCTACATACATATATAAATATATATATATATATATTTTTTTGTAATCCTACTTTTACTCTTAAATATTATGTTTTGTTATCGCAAAAACAGAAAAAAAATTGTTGCAAAATGTTAGAAAACCAAGCGCATAACGTTGCTATATATATTATATTATATTATATATTATTAATATTTTTTTATTAGTTTTAGATAGTTATTTTTTAAAATTGTATTTTTTTTTAATAAATGTGAATTTATAAAAGCTACAATGACGACACAATAAAAGAACATCATAAGAATAATTGTAAAGCGAAGCATCTATGTTTGTTTTTTTATTATTTATTCCAAAAGATTTGTTTTTTTCTCTCTATACGTTTTCGTAATGAAATCAAATCATTAATAAATTAATTGTGTGATTGTGAATTAAATCTATATTGTGACCCGAATACTTTCGAATCTGTTTGCGAAACCAAGGATATATGTAATGGCTAAAAGATTTGAATTAAATCGGAGTACTCCTGATGTAACAAACAAATATCTGAGTTTTATCATTATATTCTTTCATAAGTATCAAAATGTGGTTATGTTTGATGCATGAAGAAACTGAGGGTTGTACCTACAAAATGTTCAAAATTTATAGGGAACAGTAGATAATATTGTTAATTTGTCTTTGCCAAAATATTGGATGTCTAGTGATAACTGATAACTTCCGGGATATGCCTAAAAACAGAATATGTAAAAACTCAGTACTTGAAAAATATGGAAAAACTTGAGCTCAGGTTGCTATACAACAAATTTTATTCCAAGTATTTGAGTTTTAACCAACCTCTTTTAACCTCTGGGTTCAGTTCATGAACCTGGTGTTTCACATTTAGGTTTTGATTCGAACCTGGGTTCGAGCTCTTTACCTTATCTTTTATACTTCGTTCACAAACAAATCTCAAAATTGATTAAAACTCCTTTACCTAGTACTTTTTTAAGCACGATTTGGAATTTGTGGCGCTATAGGACTAATAAAAAATACGTTAGGCGCGTATATGTAATATAAATAAAAAGCAGCCCTGGTTTTTCAATAGTAATTTGCTGTAGCTAACAAATAATGTTCCAATTTTGCTCTGTGCCAGTACGTAACAATTTCAATATACCCTTTATACAGTAGAGGGTATCAATCCGGTTTTATTGAATCTTAATCTATAAATACCTAATCGCTGACAGCTTAACATAAATACAAATATGGTAGATATTTACACAAAGTATTACGCATATGGAACGCTCTCAAAGCTTGGCCTGTGGTCCCGTGCCCGATATCTTATAGACGAACGAGTGGGCGGCATCGTAGTGCGGATTGCAGCTGTACCTGACCCGCTTCAGCCAGGCGCGTACCTTGGGGTACTTGATGCGCACATCGTAGTCGGCCATGCCTGCGGGGGAGGGGGAGAGAGCAAAGGTCGTGTGAGCAATGCGAGCACATTTCTTGACGCGATTAACTCACGTGTCTGCTCGATTTCGCAGGCGGCGAAGATGTCGGCGACGGTGAGCGCCGGCCCGGTGAGAAACTCGCTGTTGGCCAGCCACACCTCCTCGATGGTGTCCAGGCCGCGCTCCATGTGCATGCGCAGCGTCTCAATCTTAGCCTCCGAGGGCGTGCGTCCAGTGAGCAGCGGCTCCAGCCAGATGGTGCGAAAGTACAGGGCACAGGTGACCCGCAGCGTGATGTGCTGCCATTCGAGGAACTCATCGACGCGCGCCTGATCCACAAAATACTTGGGATACAGATGCTCCGGTATCTTGCCCTTGGCGCTCAAATAGCGCAAGATGGCCACGCTCTCCGCCAGCTTGTAGCCGTTGTCATTGATGCAGGGCACCCGCTGGAACCGATTGATGTTCAGCTTGAACTCCTCCGTCAGATGTTCGCCTGCCGTGTGTAAAGTGCAAAGTGCAAAGTGCAGAGTCGGGTAAATAGATGTAAGATAAGGCGCAGATAAGTGTAATCGAGCACCAACCGTTACGCAGTGCCACAGCGCAATCCTCGAACTGCACCCCGCTCAGCCGGAAGATGATGAAGAGCGCCCGCGAGGGCTGCGACATCAGATCGTAATAGAATCGCAGCGAAGACATCGTCTTGCCGCCCAGCGTCGTCGCCTGTCGTCGAACAACTGTAAATATGTTTGTGCGTCTAGGTCAACTGGCGGCCGGTACAAAGATCACTGCGCACGCCACTTTGAGTCCAAATTCACGGAGAAAATCTAGCGGAGCGACCTGCTTGCTGCAAGACCAGCGGGCTACTGGCCACGAGCGCATTGAGCAGCCAAATACTTGTTAATGGGCACGATTGGGAGACTTAAAGGTTGCGCAAAGAACAGTTAAGTCACTCGGCGCCGCAGCAAAAGAGCGCGATTTAAGAGAGCGTGACGTCACAATTGCGCTTTGTGCTTTGTTTACATTGCGCTGCAATTGGCTGGCGATCGATTTTTAATGCGTTTAAAATTCATATAAAGTTAATAATTTAAATTTTTTAAGTCAACAATTAGGTCTATAATTAGATCAAAACGTCTTTAAAAACAAACAAGTTGACTGTTTATCCGTTTATTCATTTTCCATTTTCATTAAGTTTTATTAGCTTTTAGTGAAATTGTCGTTATTTTCATACAAATGCGTCGCGCGTACACAAATTTTCGGTATTGTGACGTCACTATTTTGAGAGCAGTGAATATAAGAATATTCTTATTACTCTATGCTCTATTAAGAAAGCACAAAAGCTTCAGCGCGAGAGAGCGCTCATCGCTGAGCTTTGAGAGCCAATGCAGCTGGAAATAGTATTTGCTTGTGATTGCAAGCGTTGTGTGTTCAATGGAAGTTGTTGATTAAGAACCACATTTGGTTAATAATAAGAATTAGGTGAGGAATTTTGGATCACGAGCTTTTACACAGAATACTTCAGACTTCAGTCTCGCCAGCCAGGTTGCAAACACAAAATGCAAATTTGTTTCTTATTATTTCTTATTACTATTCCTATGAATAAATGGTTTATTATTTGAGTTTGTGGTATATGTGTTTGCATGTGAATTTTAAGCTGTGCATGCCAAATTTGCAAGATTTCACACTAAAATATTAGCCCAGATTATAATCCGCTCCTTATAAACCTATTCTGAACTGTTACCACTAAGGTTCACTTTCGATTGCAACCAATTTAGTTGTTTACATTGCGAATTTTATTTGGAAAATTTAAACTCAATTAGCTCAGTTCACATCTGTCAAGATACAATAGACAAATATCAAAAAATATATGTATCTATAAAAAGAGAAACTGGGATTTCAATACTAGTTTTAAATATGATCTCAAACGTGTTTTAAATGCAGTCCTTAATTTTTGTAATTTTTAGTACATTGGGTTCGATTTTAAACTCCATTTTATATCTTCAAAACCAAAAGTAATTTCCACATATGATAAAATGAGAATATAATAAATATATATTAAGTTACAGATGCAATTGCCAAATATCTTGAAATATGGTTGTTAACGTATAAACGTATTCTATGAAAAAAGAAAAAACGGGATTTCAATACTAGTTTTAAATATTATCTCAAACGTGTATAAAAAAATTGGAAAAAACACCATCAACTATTGCGTTCAATTTTGAATTAATTTTTAAATCTTCAAAAACAAAAGAGAAGAGAATTTGGATTATAATACAGTTTCACAAGATTTCTTCTAGCTTAAGCACATATGGCTCATTTAATCGGTTTTATTTTTTAGTTACTTTCGTAGATAAACATTTCCATATATAGACATATGTATGTTTATACAGACACTTGTCTATTACTCTCTAATTATCCACAACTATCTAAGAATGAGCCGGAATAATGTGATCTAACTTATACCATGGCCACCTTACTTGAAGGCGGAAATAACGCCAGATATCATACATATTTTAAAAAGCTTTAACCAATCTTTTTATGATAATTGAACTTACTTTGTGGGATACTTCTTTGTTTAAATGGAATACTTGGTGGCTCCTCGTCATTGCAGAGACCCAGTAAAGTGGCCAAGTCGGACGACATGTTATGCACAAGCTAAGAAGTGAGAATTCCACGAATCGATTGCAGCTGCAGCCTTTTATAGACGATGCCGCGATCCATTGATCTGGCACGATAAAAACACGAAATGCGAACAAGAGGCAAATAAACAAAAGCAAAAAAATATATATGGTACATACATGTGTATGGGGAGCCACCAGTCACGATAACGCGTCAAGCATTCACGGATTGGGCGTTGGCAACCGTAGCGGACTACGTTTGTTGTTAACTTGGCTAAATATAAAGCTTCTTCTTATCGCACTATAGTTGCATATGGGTACATTTCTGTATGTACGTGCAGAGAACCGAAGTTTATTATTGCCTGGCTCTTGTAGTTCAGCTGGATCAGCTAATGGATTTAACTATATGTATGTATTTACATAAAGCTGGCACTTCTACGCTGATTAAATATATTAACTCTTTTTGGGGGGTCTTTTGCAAAAAAAAATTGATAAGCAAAAGTAATAAACAATTGCATTTCTTTGAATTCACTGATATAAGCGAAATATCATATTTTATAACAAAAGGAAGCATCTCCGACTTCATCAAGTATGTTGTATATCCCTGCCCGGCTTGAGCATATCTCGAAACTCACACTCCAAAAATACCAGAGCTAGGTATAAAAATAATATTATATTATATTATAGTTAAAATGGAGTGCTCACCTTCTGTGTGTTTATATGTATGTACTTGCTTACATATTATATATCGATTGAAATCTTCTAGTTGAACTATCAACTAACGTACTTTCACTTGATTTGTTTTTCCATCATGTTGCAGTGTAATATGTGCGTCAAGTAGCTGTTGACCGTATCTTAAGTAAATCAAAACTTTTCTGTTCGAAATTACTATATCAGTCAATGTATATATTTAACAGTCCGTTGAACTTGTCTCTATATAATATATATATAATGCATTGTTAGTTGTGAGAGCTCTAACCATAAGATCGTCAAGAAACGTTCCAATGGGCTTATGGGCTACAGGAATAGTCGACTGCAATTATTGGATTAAAAGATTTCGAAAGAACGAAAACTTGCATGACTTTAGCACAAAAACTATGGCATACATACATATATGTATTTTCGCCATTTACCTGAATTACAGGCTTATGTATTCAAAGTTTGCCGACTCTAGTTCCAACAGCGCGGATAAAATCGGTATACTATTTTTCACTTGGTAAACAGAGTATAATTTAGTTTAAAACCAGTTAACTTAATTTATTTAGTTATAAACTATAAATTATGAAAAATACAAGTATAATTATCAATTGCATTAACATTTACTCTAAATCAAATAAAACAAGTTTCAATCCCATTGATTTTAAATACAGGGTGCTTCGTTACAATTAGCGCCAAAGGAAAAATACCATATTTGACTTTTGTCGATAGTGCAAAATTTGCTCATCTCGAGGATTTTAGCGAAAGTCCACATCTGTAAAATATTCATCAAGTGGTATCGATATGGAACAACCTTTGATATCGTGCTGTCACCGATTTATCGGCAACTTTAATTTGCCAATATCTAATAAACCACGCAATGTTGTCGAACTCTGCCACCGGAAAGGGAGTCATTGTAAAATACTTAGTAAGATCAATGTTAATTCCAATTTATTTTCACGTTCTTTGCCTACGGCAATTGAAGCTAAGAATAACTGTTATCGATAGCAATTTTATCGATTAATTGTACTTTTATTTTGGCGGTTTTATTTGAAAATAAAGCTTTGATAAAGATGCCTACAACTTTAACATCTATGGATAGATTTAAACAATTCGTTGTTCGACGCCCCATAAATATTCCTATTTAGAAGCCACAACTTAGTAAAAAAATAAAATTATTACATCAGGTTAAAAAAACACCTAAACTTTTAATGAAGGACTTTATAGGCCTACTTATTTAATATCCTTTGCACGCAAATTTATAAGTAAAAAGGATTATACCAAATATCCCCAATACATCGAAAATAAAAGTAAGACCGCAATGCAGGGTAATTAAATGCCATAGTTTTCCTTTGCTACTGCCAGCACATTAAAAACAATTTGCTTGTTTATATTCAGTTTTATTACAATATAAATTAATATTTATATTTAATAATACGTTATTAGAGTCCGAGTCCTAACATTTTATTTTATTTTCTTTATACTGCATAATATCGAAGCACTCTGCCCAGCGGCATTATTTTGTTTTTCTTTAATTGTTTTTAACATTGTTCTTTCGTTTCCATTTTAATTAGCATTCGGGTCAAAAAAATATGGTTAGTTTCTTAATAATTTTTTTATATAGTAAGTAGGACTTGTTTTGCCCATTTTCTGTGGGTTATCATTTAGTGCTCTTTAGAAATGCAATCAATAACAGAACTGTTAAACATTTTGGATTGGTTAAGTATCTTAAGAAAAGCACATACACACATGCATGTGTGTGTAAATATTCAAATATTAATGCACACACACACACGTATGCATTAAGGCTAAGCTACAACATTCTTTTTTTACAGTGTTTGTGTATCTTAAAAGCAGTTTTTTCTTTGCATATAGTGTACATTTCTGGGTGTGTGTTGCGTGTCTTTTTTTCTTTGTTAGATAAGAATTAAATATAAAATAAATATTAGTATATAAACTATACGCTAAAAGAAATGCAAAAACATTTATCTCCAATCTCAACTGCGCCTTAATGGTTTTTTTCAAAGTCGTTGCTTAAAAACTTGTTACAATTATTAAAAAAAAAACAAGGAAAATTAAGTCAGACTGGAAAATGGCGTCTCTAAATTCATCTTTGAAACAACAACTAAACTAAACAAAAAAAGTAAACGTTATTTTTTTAAGAATTGGACAAAAAGTTCATTAAGATTATGTTTAATGTTTAATGAGTAACAAATATATAGCAATACGTAAATTGGTTTTGGTGCGGGTAGTTATTTTCAATAAATTAATACAAATTAAATACAGTTTTTGTGGCCTTGTTTTTTGTTTTTAAATAAATACAATGTGTAATTATCAAATAGTTGTAAAATGTAATCAGACAGCAAAAATTAATGGAATCTCATATTATGTAAAAAATATGTTTAGTATATATGTATAAAATAAATGTCTTTTTCTTTGACACAAACAAAAAACGCATTTGCTGAATATTTTCCTGTTGTTGATTTTGTGTTTATATATAATATATAAACTATGTATATATAAACGTCGCACATTTATTGTAATTTCTTATTTCTTCTTCAATTCGTTTTATTGCGGTATTTTTTTTTTAAATTATTTGAATTTTGCCAATTTTATTTGATTTGTAATTTTTGCTTTTAAAGCTCGACTGTATTTTGTGTGAGTGTGTGAGAGCAAGAGAGAGAATGAGAGTGAACAAATGGATTTGTAGCGAGCGGTTGACAGATGCGCATATGTGCGAGCGAAACTGCAGCAGTTCCAGTGTTGCAAAATGCGTAGTCTTTTTCAAAATGATGAGGGAAGAATGAAAAATTCGATATTACTGGGGAACACTTGAAAATTTTTTATTGATGTGCAGCTGACAAAATGCCCCAAAATAAAAATAAAACCGTTTTAAAGTCGAGTTATAAGAATAACTTTATAGTGTAAATGTGTATGTGACTGTATGTGTGTGTGTGTGTGTGTGTTTGGTTGGTTTATCTAAAATCAACTACATATGCCAGCCAGAGTATCTGGATTAACAAAAGATATTAGAATTTGATATTTGACTTGTTTTTGAACTAAAAATATATATTAAAAAAAAAACAGTGGTAGGCGTAAAATTTGGCCAAAAAATACTAGATAACTGGCATAGTGGTTGTTGGCTGTTGCATTTGCTCTTGATTTTTTTTTGCTTTTGTTTGTTTGCTATTTGTTGTTTGTGTTTGTTGTATTTGTATTGGTTTAACGTTTGTTGTTAGTGGGCTTGAAGTTGCACGACAACATCTCTTCCTTGGCCAATTTGGAGCGATATTCGGCCATCATATCACGACATTGTATGGCAATATCTAACAGTGTGGAGAACATTGTCTCGCCCCGTTTACAATACGCGTCCTGATCATAATCCACATAATTGGTTAAATCATACAAGGCCTTCGATTCGGCTAGGAAACTCTCCAATGTTGCGTTCACGCTGCGATGATATTCAACGACCATTTCCTCGGTTTGTTGCAGATCATCGATGGCCTGATGTTGTACAATCAGTTCATCCGACATTTCATGTTCCTGCAAAATCGATAGATAGATATATTTATTCAAGAAACTAAATGCTTAAAATAATGCCATCAATTTTTTTATATCGAAACTTTATTATAATATATATGGATATACGTATATATATGGATATACGTATACACACATTAAACTAATATTTTATAGAATTTTGTTCTTTTCCGCTTGTCAATTGTCATAAGTCATAAGAATTAGGCTCATTTTTGGATGGGCTGCCTGCGCTTGAGGTTGTCTCCAGAATTTTGAACGAATGCGTTTCCCAAAACCAGTTTAAAAGATTAATATAACATAATCGGTCTTGATCGTAATGCAATTTGGCTGTGCTCTTTCGATTTGACTTTTGTTTATGAATACACAATACACACATGTCCACAGACATTTATATATGCAGAGATAGAAAAAGATTGATACGGTTTTATATATATATATACATGCATATATATATATATATGCATGTATATATGTATATATATTTCATATTAACGTCGTGCTGCTGGCTTGCCAGAATTGCAGACTTGAAGCTGAGCATTCGGTTTAGACTTGTTAAATATCTAGCGATAGAAAGGCAGTTAACAATGTCAGTCACGAGGCATTATAAAACAGGCAGCTAAAATGTGTGTTGGTCTAGCCGAGAGTGCTCGACTAGGCGTATATCCTGTAATTAATTTTAATAACTGATTTCATCTAATTTTATTAACCTCAGCCAAGGCATATTTGCGAATTTGGGTTTCAGCAGACAAACAGATAGAAAAAAGCGGAGCACACCTGCCCAATACACACACACACACGCACGTTTAGGTGCTACACTCGCGGGTACTTCACAGGCAGGCGTCCAGCATATTCGCGCACTAATTGCTGACGCTCCCACGTTGGGAAATTGCACAGTGTGACCGTATCGTTGCGCTGCATTCGATATTTCCAAACATTATCATCTTGATTATCATCGGCGAATTGGGGCGGCGGCGGGGGCAACGCCAACAGCTGATCCAATGGCAGCCATTCCGGCAGCAGCGGACGCGTCGCCTTCACCAACGCAACCATTTCGGCCTTCTGGCGCGTCTGTTCGGCCTTGCAGCGATGCAGCTTGATAATATACCGTTCGCCGGCAGGACGCAACAGCTGAAAGTCACGCGGCGTGATCAACTTGCGCAGCGGCACAAAGAAACGCTGGAACGTATTGTAGGCACGTCGCGGCCTGGTCAGCACCTGCACCGGACCGATGGGCACGCTCAGGTCCAGCTGCAGGTCCTGGTCCAATTTCGGCTGCTTGCTGGGCTTCTTGCCCATCTGCTTGGCATACACCGGATAGCTGCGTGTCTTGACCGGAGTGGCGGCTTTGGATTTGCTTTCCGAATCATGCAATGACACGGCACGCTTGCCGCTGGCGACTGCAGCCGCCGTTCGCAGTGGCTGCACTCGAGCGGACCGCGCACCCGCACAGCTGCGTCCATAGATAATTGCAGTTTCTTTGTTGGCCGCAGTCGGCTTGCATCGCTGGGCCTGTACCACGGTCCCCACTCGCATTGCGGCCACTGCCGCCCCGTCCGCCGCTCGCTCGGCGGCAATCTTCCGCTGCACAGCCGCCGCCGCTGCCCGGGCAGCGCCCACTGTCATCCGTTGCCGGGCCTGCGCCTGCGCCTGCTTGCCAGCGTCGATTAGGAGCGCGCCTTTGGTGGCGCCAAACGACTTCGTCGCACCACGTCCGGAACGGGGCGTCAGGTGCTGGGAACGCTTGTTGCTGCCCTTCAGCGATTGCGGCTTTTGCAGTAGGCTGCCCAATCCACCGGTTAGGTTGTTCTTTGCCGTGCGCTGCATTTTCTTGCCTTGTCTTTGGCCTTATGCGTTCCTTGTTTAATATGAAATACTATACACACACCAAACTAAAATAAACTGAACTGAACGACTGCTGGGCAGAAAGCAAATGAAATGTTTCCCAAAACCTAACCCTACTGCGATAGCTATTGTTTTTGTATAATCTTCTGAGGTTACTTAGTTTTTGCTTTTTCCTTTGTTTGTTTACCCTTGCAGAGTTATTTCAATATGTGAATAATTTTTGCTGGCGCCCGAGCAGGGACGGAGTGTTGTATACAGTCGAATAAATAAAAACTATCAGCTGGAATTACAATTATTCATGGGAGACGTTTGTCAACAAGTTGGCTACATTTTTGTGTAAATAATTATTTATTTTGATTATGATCAACACACTGTCATGCCGTTTGCCAGGAATTTAGGGCAGGGATCAAGTGTTTTTGAATAGAAAATGTGGCATTACAGCAATATATGGAAAGTTTCAGTGATATATGCTAAGCTGATCAAGTTTAAATTTGTATTGTGGCGCCCGAGCAGGGACCACAAAATAAATAACTAAATATATATATAATCGGCGGCATAGGCCTAGGGGTTTGGGGGTTGAGTCCCCATACATATTTATATTTGTAAGTAAAAAAAGCCTGCCTACGCTACTGTAATAAATATAAATAAGTCTGCAAAGGGTATTGTACAAATCGGCTGGCCGAATGGTTAATTTAAGCAATTACTAATTATTATAAATAGATAAGTAGATTTTTGATACTTACGCTCAGCGAACTAAGCATGGCTAAGTCCATATTGGCGGCGTTGCCGTTCTTGCTGTTATTGTTATTGTTGTTGTGGCCGCGCTGCAGCGACTGATGATGATGGTGATGATGGTGGGCCGAATGGTGGGCCATGCCAACGGAGCCCTGCTCTGTCAATTGTTGCACCTCTTCGTCCTCGTCGTCCATGATCTCGATGGGCTCGCCATCACCATGTCCGACCTCGGCAACATCCTTGACGACCAACTCCTTCACGCGATCCGCATAGCGCAGCGTGTTCAACGTGTGCTCGCAACTGCTCAAACCGGGCGATATCATGGCGATCATGCATGTCTTGCTCTTCTCTCCAATAAACGAGTCGCGCAGCACTTGGGTTAGCTTTGACACGCGAAACGGTAAATGTGCCGACTGTTTGCCCAACGCACGGATGCACTCCTTGAGCGCCAGCAGTGATTTATTGATTTCGGCACCCTCCATGCGTGTCTGACGATCGGCCGATGATGTGTCCACGCCACGCTCATTGCCCGCCAGATCAATGAACGAAAATTTGCCGTGTATTTTGCTGCTGCCCATAGGACGCAAAACAATTTGGAATACGGCATGCGAACGCGACGAATTTGAATTGGCCGATGTTTGGCCAGATGTTCGCGCCGCATTGCCGTGTTGTATAAGCTTCAGTACCTCCTCAACGCTGTCCACCACCTTCTCGGTGAGACCGACGACCTGCACCTGTTGCTTTCCATCCTCTAAAACGCGCAGCTTTTGCTTATCAGCTAGCAAATCAAAGACCTGCAAGACAATTTGATTAAAGAATCTGTTTGCTTTACGATCGTCATATATATGGGCAATTTTTGGGTAAAACGTTCATGTATTTATTTATTTTTATATAATCTAAAATTTTTTTTTAATAATTGTAGTTGTAATATTTGCTTTTGTTTCTGTTTACAGGACTTTATTTGACGTATTTTTGTTCTTAATTTACATGTCTGTTTATCAGAAATTGCAGTCACATTTTGCTTTTGAGTTTTAGTCCCTTGATTGCCCATATATACTATATAATATATGTATAATGCTATGCTAACCTTGCCGCTGTATATTTCAAAGAAACTAGCCGAAACGACCAGATTTAGCGAGCGATAGCGGGGTCCGTTGAGCGTGACGAAAACATCCTTGGCGGCCATGGCATAAATTCCGTTTTTGCAATCCTGCACTTTGCCGTTGAATTCACCTCCCATCGTGTGCGTTTTTCCCGATCCTGTCTGTCCATAAGCAAAGCACGTCGCCATTCCTCCCTCAAAAATAGTCCTAACCAGCGGTTTAGCCGTGTATCTGAGAAGTAGAAAATATTTTGAATTTTAGTACAATGTTAAATTATAATTTTATTAAAAATAGAGTAATGCTTTTTTCTGGTAATTTCTTTCGAGTGAAAAGAATAATTCACGCTAATAGCTTTTCGGTACTATTTTTTTGAGTTCAATGTGGATAAAACAGGTTGTTTAGTCATTTCTGGCTCCGTTTTTTCCTTCTTATCAAAGCTATTTAAAACTATGATCAATTTGATATATAGGGAAAGAACTTTCATCAATCTAATAAAGTGTATAATTCTTTAAAATTCCTAATTTTAATTACTATACATCATATGAAAACGGCCACTACAAAAAAAAATTGGCTCGGCTCAGGGGTATGTAAATAAATATACACGCAAATACGTAGTGTTAGCTATATATAATATATATAATTTGTCGACTTAGTAAATAGAGTGCCGTTCTGTCAACATTTTCTTCTCTAAGCTATAGTTCGATATAAATGCACAAATTTAGAAGCAGTTTCTATTGAATGCTTTATTTTATATAGTATTTACAGGCTATTCATACACATATCTTTGTGCGGTTTATGGCTATTGAAAAATAAATATTCGCACACTCAGTTTGCTTATCAAAATTGATGATTAAATTTCACCGTTGCTTAAGAACGTGGCGCAGCAGTTTTAATGCCATTGACTCATGCGCAATAAGCCGGAAGGAAGCCGAATTAGAAATGTGGGCCGAAAGGGGAGCAACAAGACGAAAAGTTACGTTTACCAGAACAGGCAGAAGCAGCCGAAAGTTCGTTCAATTGGCGAAGAGCGAGAGACAAAAAAGAAGGTAGAGAGAAAGAGAGGAATGAAAATGACAAATGTTGCGACGTCGACGGCGCTGCCAGTGGCAACGACGGTTACTTTTTGAAATGAGCGCAAATACAAAAAATAAACAAAAAAACGTTTATTTGCGTAGCGCCGAAGATTAAATTCCCTTATCAGTCGAGCTTGGTTAGGATAAAAGTTGTGCGTAGAAAAATTCATTTTCGAGCCACTAGTTACAGATCAAGAATATATATATATATATATATATATAAATGAATAGGGTCCCATCTGGTGACTAAACTCTAATACCCTTCCGAAGGGTGTACAAATTAGTTGTTAAACATCTCCAATGAGAAATCAAAGCTAAGTTCATCGAGGCGAACTCGAACGAAACGAGACGAAACACAAAGCGAACGAGCAGACAAATGGACAGGCGGACGGACAAACAGATGGAGCAACTTTTACGTTTAGTCATACAACAGCAACACCAACAGCGACAACTTGGCTATTTCGGGAGCGAACGCTTTGAGTTTGCGCGCCACTAAGCAAGTGTGTGTGCGAGTGTGTGTGTGTGTGTGTGTGTGTATGTGTGTGTCGAGTGTGCGAGTGTTGTGTGTGAGTCAGTTGCTGTTGCTATTGCTATTGAGCTGAACTTGTGCGCATTTCGTGTGTCGCCAACGCAACAGAAACAAAAAGAACGCACAGCTGTTTTAATTTACTAGCTGGTCGCTAGACAAGGACAGCCTCAGGATAAAGCGAAGCAAGAATAATTTTGGCCTAAAGCGAAAATCTGCAATCCATATAGCTCATAAAGCTGCAAGCTGTTTAGGCTAATTTAGAAGCTAATTATTTATTTATGAGCTGCTTTTTAGCTTTTAAACTGATTTATGTATGCATGGAGAAAATGGTTCTAAATTATTGCGAAAAATAACAAACAAAATATTTCTACAATTTTATATATTATATACTAAGGCATATATAATAAAGAAAGAAAGAAAGTTAGCTAAACCTATTATATACTCTTTTTTCATAAAAATACGAATAAGAATAAAATGAAACTATCAATAGCTAACCTAATAACATGGAATCGATTTGTATTATACACAAAGCTTATTAAACTATATTTATATCAGAATTAAAATTCTCAATGAAAGTTCTTAAAGCTTTTACTATAATAAAGCAATAAGGAAGTGAGAGATTTGAATAGTACATGCAATTATATAAACCTTCAACTGACTATGTTCATGATATGAATTATGGTGTGTGTATATATCAGGGCTGCAAACCCAGTTCACGGTTCGAACCCATGTGTCAACTCGGGGTTTGGTTCATGAGCCTAGTTATTCACTTCTATGAATCCAGGTTCACAAAGAATACTTTAAATGCCTGCCTATGTAAGTATAAAAAAAAAGTAATAATGAACCAAACCATTTTTCAATATGTATGGTTTGGTTCGGGTTCTGGTGTTTTTTTCAAACTGGTTTGAACCGGGTCGGTTTACAGTGGTATCACGTATGATTTAATATATTTATATATATATACTCACTTGTATACCATTGCGTTGTCGCATGTATCGTTGAATGCGTAATCGAAGCGAAATTTGTGATTCTCCAGGAATTTGGTTAGATCGACTTTGTTGCGCGGCTCATGGACCATGAGCACGTCCTTGCGCGGCACGGATATGACATCGATCTCCTTGCGGTTTACTTCCTTGCGACTCAGCGGACGCTTGCGCACACAAACGGTTATCTGATGATCGTCGACCACTTGGCCATCGAGCAGGGGCACAAACTCGAGGGTATTCTGATATTCGCGTATCATTTGTGCGGTCTCCCAGTTGGGATTGCCTGGATCCTGATTCATTAAAGCCACCTTCTCCTCTTTAATTTCGGCCTGGCGTGCGCGACGCTTCTCGCGGTTCTCCTTGAGGCGTTCCACCTCCTTCAGTGCATGGGAACGGCGCGAGACGACGGCATTGGCGGTACTTGTTGAATTATTTGAATTGTTTGTTGTGTTTGTTGATGCTCCTCCTGCTGCTGCCGCTGTTGTTGCTGTTAAATTGGCACCGGCACCGCCGCGATCATTGTTCATATTGTTGCTATTGCTTTGCACCGCCGAGGCGATGCGTGTCTGTGCATTGCTATTGACCTGGGAGTGTATATAGCGCGGTCGCATCATGCCACTGGAGGCGGCGCCACCAGGCGCCTGGATGCTGCTGCTATTGGCCGTAGACATGTTGCCAACGCTGTGGCTGTTGCCCAATTGTGGCGGTAAACCGCTGTTCGTCTCGAGGATCTTGTTCAGCTGTGGGCCGGTCATGGTCATCCGTGCGGTCGAGCTGCCACCACCGCCGCTTCCCCCACCGCCGCCTCCAGCGATTGCCGACTGTGTGGGGTTGCGTGAAAGATTCATGGGTCCCGTCGTTGCCTGTTTCTTCGGCTCGGGCGCCGTGTGCTGCATTTCGTTGCCATCGGCCAATGCCAGCTCCGGGTTCAGCGATAATATCGCCTCCAGCTCAACCTCCTTGCCCTTGGTCTCGCCGCGCTCATACCATTCGACGGTGATGCAGCGTGCCGACGGATTCAATTTGGATACAACGGCTCCATGGATCCGGCCATCGGTGCGTTTGATTTTAACGCTCTGGCCAATGCTGATCATGTCCATTTTAGTATTGGTTGCAACAGATATACTCGCTCAGGACGTATCCCTCAACTCCTTTCTATTGAGATGCGATTGCGGCGCCGATGTTCAGATCCAGATCCTGTATTATTCCGTTGTGTGTGTGTGCTTGGTACAAATACATATATATATATATGGTATATATGATAGATATATACATATATATTGTATATGTATGCAATTGGCTTCACTTTAGCGCCGTTAGCCCTTCTTTTTCACAAACTGGAGATTATACGAAATATATGAAATAAAAAACAAATTAATAAATTTCCTCTTTTGTGCCCGTCGTCGCCAGTACGGTCTGTACATCTGTCTGTAACTGAGGCGAATTGTCTAGTGAGCTGCCTGCTAGGTGAACTGACTTGACAGTGCACTCAACGCTTACTCACTTTTCAACAAAAAAAATAAATCGAAAAAAAAACAGAGTTTTGCTGCCTGGTTTTTTTTGGCGTTTTTGATTTGGTTTCCAACAACAATAAACTCTTAAAATCAAATAACAACGTTTCGAATAGTCAGAACGAGATAGCAACACATCAAAAAGATGGCTGCGTTAGCCGAATGCCGCCTTGCTGCTGCTACGGAATGACGACGACTGCTTTGGCTTTGGCTTCTTCTATGTCGAGGTCGCAAAATAAACGGCGTCTCTCAGCGCGCCTTTGTGGTGTGAGTGCGTGTGTGTGTGCGTGAGTGTTTCGCTTGAAATCCACACTAAATTCAAATGCTCAACTGCCGCTTTTTGCTATCGATAACACACAATACATATAAACACATGTATGTTATATATATAAATATTTATCTGCAAATGTATGTTAATGTACGACGCGCCGCTAGGCATTCTCCAATTTGTGATTTGTGCGCCGTTTTTGTTTTTGCATGCATTTCGAGCGGCGTTGTGCAACACTGTTCGCATATGCGGCACATAGCGACAGTGACACAAACTCTAACACACCACATACATGTGTTACATGCACACAAACACACAAGAAATATATATATATATATATACATGTATATATTATATACATATATATACAGACTTGTACATATGTATGCTTGTGCATATGCATATAAGGCGTGTGTAAGGTGCCAAAAATACACTAAAACAACCGCTAATCAATGCCAGCAAGCTTTACGTTGTTAATTACACACACAAACACATGTTACTGCACAAACGTATGCCTTGTTACGCTGTTGTTGCGGCCTGTTTTACGTCATGCAGTCTCCCACATAGAAAACTCACATGCACATGCACGCAGCTAAAGACATTTTGGATTCGCAAGCATCGGGGCTTTCATGTACACACATACGCACACACACACGCATATCTAACATACGCGGAAATGTACAAAATTATAATTTTGCAAACGGCGACGGCGGCTGCTGCTGGCGTTGCAGCCAATACAACGTGTAATTTACGCTCACCTCGACACACTCGCTGTTTCTTTCTTTTTTCAACTATTTAATAGCACAATCCATAAAATTACTAATTAGTTATTTTTTGTTATTTTTTTTTATTTTTTTATATTTTTGGAATTAATCACAACTAGATATCACAAGAGCGTGTTCGAAATAAATTTACAAAGCGACCAGATGTCAACAACAGAATTTTAGTTCAGAGTTTGCTTCGCCATTGTTTTTTAATGCCAGCCAGCCAGTCTGTATTGTCTGTATTTTACAGCACTGGCGCGAGCCGACAAACTCTACTGTCCGTTGAAAACTATTATATATTTAAAAATTTATACAACACAAAAGCTACAAATTATTGGAGAAATTTTTTATGCTTGAAATAACTTAAAATAGAGAAAAACGTTTATACGTAGACACAAGTCAATGCAAATGCATGTTAAAGCGCAACAGCTGCTTATTGTGCAATTTAGTATGTTTTGGTATTTTTGTATGAATGTTTTTTTGACAAGTGCATTCCCAAGCAAATATCGATACACCGATAACACTAGCACTAAAACCCTGTGTACGTGTTTGTTTGTGGTGGTTGCAATAGATTTGTTTGTGCGTAGAAAGCGTAAAAATAATTGCAACGAAAAAAGCAAAAAACGACAGGGCAATAAACGCTTGCAAGTTGCAAACAGAATTTGGTAAGTTGCCGTTGCACATCGTTAAATGTCATTCAACATCCAATTGACAATTGCCCGTTGACATCAAGCAGAAGCAGAAGCAGCAGCAGCAGCAGAATGGACATCATGGACATACAGGCTGTCGAATCGAAGCTAAGTGACGTCACAGTGACACCGATACCACGCTCGCAGGTGCAAAACTTTTACAACTATCAGCAGCAGCGCGAGCAGCGCGAACAGCAGCCCCAAATTCAGATATCCGCTATACATCATTCGCGCGGCGGCGCCAGCAGCGGTAACAGCAACACGGGCAACAACAACAATAACATGGGCGCCACAGATTATGCGACCACCAGCAACAGCAGCGGCAGCGGTGGCGGCGGTAAGCGGGACCGCAACAGCGCCCAGAGCAGCGCCGCAGCGACAGCAGCGGCTGCCGCTGCCGTTGCCGCATTGCAATATTCGCCACAATTTCTGCAGGCACAGCTGGCGCTGTTGCAGAAACAATCGAACACCACTGCCACAGCGTCAGCATCGTCAACAGCAGCAGTGGCTGCTGCAGCGGCAGCAGCAGCCCTATCGGCTCTGACCAATGGGCGCAACCTCTCGACCTCGGCCAGCAGCAGCAGCAACAGCAGCAATGGCAATGCCAATGCCGGCAGCAGCAGCCTGATGAATGTCAACAGTTTGGGCATGAATCTGACGCAATCACAGCTTAAGTACCCTCCGCCATCGACCTCGCCGGTGGTTGTGACCACACAGACATCGGCCAATATAACAACGCCGCTGACCTCCACTGCCAATCTGCCAACAGCTGGCAGCCTGGCCGGCGGCAATGGACTGAGCAAGTACGCCCAGCTGCTGGCCGTCATTGAGGAAATGGGCCGTGATATACGGCCCACATATACGGGCTCGCGCAGCTCCACGGAGCGCCTGAAGCGTGGCATTGTCCATGCGCGCATTCTGGTGCGCGAATGCCTCATGGAAACGGAGCGTGCGGCGCGCCAATGAGAGGAGGAGGAGTTCGGCATGTCGGAGTTAACGTCACCAGATTAAGAATTACACCTACACTACACAACATAAGCACGCACTTGAAAGTTGGGCATGGTGAAAAGGCAAAAAACCAGAAAGAAACTAGCATTTAAGTATGATCAGACTATTGGAACGAATCCTAGATTTATAGGAATGTCTATAGAACTTTTAAATATGTGAATTTTCGGATTTATAATTTAAATTTTTGCTGTAGTTTTTTTGTTGTTTTTAGTTGGTTTTTAAACTGTTCCTATGTACACCACATTAACTATATATGTGGTCCTATATTTCTTTTTATTTTTGGTAACAATGCTGTATTCCAATGCTGATTTAAACAACAATTTAAACAGTGTTCATACTACGATAAACCAATATTATATATTTATATCGTAGAAGTACAAAGTTTTCCGCTAAGTATGCAAAAATGTGCATATACATTTATGTATTTATTTTGAACATGCTTAAATGCTATTGCTTTCACTATGCCTGCATAAAGTAACGAGTAGCCGTAACGAGTGTTGGGCCAACGCATCTCGTTACTTATCCTACTCGTTAACTTTAACTAAATGTGCTTTCATTTATTTTGTAAGCACCTAATTTTAATATATATTATATATTATATATATATCATTATTAAACAATAGCAAATTGTATGAACTTATGTTTCTGTTTATTGTATTCTTTGTATTTTTCTTTTTTAAAAACTGGCAATTTGTTGCCGCCGGACCATAGTTAAAAAATGTTTAGACTAGCTCAGGTTATACAAGTTATATATAATATATATGCATATATATTATATACGAGTATGTATACAAATACGAAGCGTGCCAGAGACAGCTTCAAATTTTATACAATTAACACCCATTATATATTCTTTATGTATAAGTCTAGGCTAAGTTGCACCTGCTATGCGACGCATATTAGCGTATTCTGTGTGCGTGTGTATGTGTTCCAAACATTGATGTTGTACAGCTTTAAGTAGGACACTGCTCTCAAATACTATGTATACTATATACGTATGTGTATTATATATATATATTTATATATACCTAGATAACTCACAGGACGAATTGCACTCGGTTCTCAGTTGTATAGAAAGCGAAACGGTTATTTTAGATAACTATACAAACACATATGTTTATATATATGTATAAAAGTATGCATATATACACATATAGCATATACATTTGTTATACAAAGGTCTAGTTAATCCACGATCAAAATACCTTCAAGCACACACGCACACACAAATATATATATATATATATATGTATATGTATATATATATACGTGCATGTGGTTAAGTTCAAGCGTGTATACCAAACCGAAAAATCGAATAAAGAGATACTTTGGTTTTTATAAAGTATTAAATATTTCCATTTACCTTAAATCAGCTCTCTCACTGCACATGTTTTAGACTTTAATGCGTTTATATCATTTCTATTGCTGGTTTGGGTTTTATGAAAATTCCTTGTAAAATCCAATATATATTTTTATTTTTATAATTTTTAAAGTTTACGACACGATTACAAATTTGAAATGATTGTTTTCCACATATTTTAAAACAAATGAATGCAAAATCAATGCAGAGTACTCTGTGTGAATTCAAAATATAAACTCGACAATTTTCAAAGCTCTGGCAATAAATGAAAAGCTGCTAGATTGTTCTTGTTGTTGTTGTCTTTCATCTTGATAAATTCCTTTTTTGGCGTTGAAATTGGCCAAGACTTTATATCTTACTATGTCGATAATTGAGTTTTTGTATGAACAACTTGTTTTCAATGTATATATCCTAACTAAGTTCCATAACAGTTAGCTCCATTAACCTAAAATTTTGTATAGGAATATTTTTTAGTTTTTAAGATATCCTCAGCAAGCTCAACAATTGCAGGAGTCACTTCATTCAGCAATATATACAAAATATCGGAAAACTATCCAGCGGAACTATCGACCGAAGACCGAATTTTTCCAAAAAAAAAGGACCGATTCTTATCGAAGCTAAATGCTATCATTTCCTGATATTGATAATATTTTTCATATACATTAGGAGCATAGTGGAGCTCTCAATTGCTGATGTTGGTTCGGATATCTTGATAAACGAGAAGTTCAGGGTATTAAAGGATATCTGTTGGCGCCTAAATAACACTGGATTCATAAATAATATATTGCAATAATCTGTACATTTATTTATTACTTGTTTTTAAGCAACTGATATTTATAACTTAAGGTCTTTTTCACAGTCGAAAGCGGGACAGCATTCGGGGAAAGGTTTGGTGACATCCTCGATTAGTTTGCAGGGCTTCAGGCTGCTCAAAGAAGGGCAACTACGAATGGATTTTGGCATTAAAATTAACTATAGTTAAACTTAAATGCGGTTAGCTGATTTTCCTTACGTTTTTCCAGTGACAATGCCATTGGCTTGGCAGGTGTGCTGAACACAACGATCTGGTGGCTTATAGCTCTGACCGACCTTCAACGTTTGGCCGCTAATCTGGCAATCTGCTGAATTCAATCGCATATATATATGCCCAAACTTTGTCAGGTAGAACCCATTACTTACCACCCAGCACCAACAGCGAGTGTGCACCCAGCACTAGAATACAAAGAACAATCGTCACCGGCTGCATTATAATTGTGAAATTGAAAGATCTTTTAATGAGAATTTATTATAAACTAAGCATTTTGCTTTAATGCCACGCTAATATATAGCTAACGTCCAGATGTAGTGCCACGCTTATCAGATTTATTAGTTCAAGCTGACCTTTTCAAGCAGTGCACTGATTTCTCAGGTTACGCTTACTTGGAGCGGGGTGGGGCGAGGGTCACTTTGGTATCAGTACGTTTGGGTTTGAGACGGGTACTCGAACGAAAACTGTAAATAATTTAGCTTATACGAACCACCTGTTATCACCATTCTGCTTTGCATTGCAGTGGCTTACTAGTATATATATAATAGATATACCATGTCCCTACATATAGTCCAACTATAAATATATATTTAATTCCATTTGACACACTTAATTCTGATTTGCATGAATATTTACATACCTTTATTTTTCGAACAAGACATAAAAAAAACATATTTAAGTCAAACTTGTATTTGTTTATATCCAAAGCTCAACAGAATACTAACCGCATATTTTATTATTCAAAATCATAGCTGCATATTTAAAAAAATTTGTATATTAACTCCGGACTCGAACCGTTTCGACTTGTAATCGGTTTGCAGCCGTGATCAAATTAAATTAAATTATATTGTAGAACTCAACAATTTATTTAAAATTATTGTACCCATAATTAACAACCATTCAATTAAAGTTCAAATTTGTATGTTTTTAGAAATCTTTTTCTCAACTTCAAATTGCATAAAACATATATTTTTCCAACGGTCGATTTAAATTTAAGTAAAAAACTTTTTTCTTAGTGCAGGTAATCTTGCATTTATCCATTAAAGTTTTTTATACTCGTTCACGAAGTGACCACCAGAACGACCCACAGCGCCCCCACCTTAAAAAATCATCCATATTTGAAAAATGTGTTACTGGAAAGCTCCCCCAAACATTACAGAAAAAGTTTCCCAGCCACGTCACGTACATAATAAAAGACAAGCCATGAATAAAATGCCATCAGACGTGAAAATCGGTTCAGTTTTGACAAAGTTATGGGCGTTTAAAATGTGAAAGCTATGGATCCGAGAGCTTTACATGTCAACATTTTTGTAAATTTTTGCGTGATTTTTGACAAAAAATTTGACCCCCTCAGAATCACTTTTAATGTTGTTTTTTATACTAATTGTGCTAACCACAATCGATTAAAAATAAAATTCCGGATTCTAAATTTTGAAAAAAAAAATTTTTCCAAAATGAGTAAGCTTTTTTCCCAAAAAATTCAAAAAAAATTTATTTTCAAATATGCATATATTTTAAATTTATAATCAATCTACATGACAAATCATGAACAAAATGCCATCAAACATGAAAATCTGTTCAGTTTTGACAAAGTTATGGGGTAGTATTAGGGGAGTATATGATATTTTATCAAAAAATCCAAAAAAACAATTGGATTTTCAATAATGAATATATTAGAGTTTGGGTGACCTCCGCTTAAGATCGAGCCGAAAACTGTTAGCCACGCCCACTTCCGCCCCTACGAAATATAAATATTCTATATTTTTCCATAATAACAATAATAACTACTGTGTGCTGCGAACGAGTATTACGCACTCGGCTACGGCTAGAATTGTTCTTGATCTTTCTACTATTTACTTATCCATTAGACATATTCAAATCAAATTCAATGTGCTTTTAATATTTTCAGTAATATTATGTTTTATATATTTGAATTAGTATTGATCTTAAAAGTTATATTACTTATACATATAGCCCATGCCCGCATACTTCTGTGAAGGAGAAACTAAATTTAAGGTAAGTGTTGGTTAAGTATATTATTAGGGGCACACGCGTACGGGACAGCAATCCGGATAGGGCTTTGTGAAGTCGTTGGGCGTAAAGTAACAGCCATCAGCCAATTGGATGCGATCGCAGCTGTTGGTAGGAAGTTCAGTTACGATTAGATAGGAAGCTGATAGCCCGGCTTTGGTTTGAGCCTCGATTGATTTCCATTTATCAAAACTAATTAATTTTTTTCACAAGTTATAAAGGTTTTGTATATTCTTGAAAATAGTATGTATAACAAATTTTTGGACCAAACTATTTTCTTAAACAAAATAATGGCTCGGAGTTCAGGTTAAGCTTTGGCTGTTTTTTGATTTAAGGTTCAAAAATTTTAATTTGGCCTCGAACCGGTTCGGTTATGGAATAATTTGTATCTGATTTCAAAATTGATTGTTTATGTTACAACAATAAGCAAAATGGATTTGGTTAAGTACGAAATAACTGTAAAATTTTCTTTATGAAATTACTTAGATAAGAAACTGTATGTAGGTAGAGTATGTCAAAGTTTAGGGATACAAAAAGTTGCTGAAGGTATAACATTTTGATATTTTTTCACATGTGCAATTACTTACTGTTTTATCATGAGCACATAATCCTCCCGGCAATGGACTCTGGCGCAAAAATCGGCTTTATCTACCGGGAAGATGGTGTCATTCCGCGGCACAGCCAGCTCCAGTTCCGCGTAGTAGCAGTGCTCGGGTAATGCTAGATGATATATATGCATAGATATAGTCGCAAAAGTTGGGCCTAAATGATCTCCACTTACTGGGATGCTGCGTATTGCCGCGATACTGTGTGCTAAAGCCCAGCAGCGGAGCTGCCAGCATGAGGCACAATCCGATCACAGCCCAGCAAATTTCGAGGTTCCATTTGCGCATCGTGAGTTCCAATTGAGCTGCTCAAATGACGGGGGCTTCAGCTTTATAAGGCAGCGGATGTGGCACAGAGAACTAAGTTATCAGCTCTTCAAAGTTAAATTGCCTGTTGTTCTCCGACTTTTGTTTGTTCCGTACACTTTTGTTCTAGTATAAATATATATGTATATATGTGTGTATATATAGTATAGTTGTGGTACTCTCAGCGGGGCTTATTGGGTACTTGTGAGTGTTTGTTTTGCTTGCAATGGGGCTTCTGGTTTCGAGGGCAACAAATATTATCATTTTTGCGAATGAATTGAGTCTATCGTGCGGAAACCTTTTGATTTCGTTTGCGATTTTCCTTATCATATTGATTATCATATTTCTTGTTCTTATTTCAATTCATTCATTATTATATAGCATCGCGTCTTATGTTTATATTATATTACCTATATTACCTGTATTATATTATATATATAATATTATATTACCTGTATTCCCATATATATTTCTACTTATTTCTACACTCATATGTTAAATATAGTATATGAATCTAAATAGATTTTCTAAGTATTTCTATACTAATTTCTAGTTCTATTTGTATATATATATATATTAGCTATGACCATATATATTCCATTTTTATGTACCTTCGCATTCTTTTATACCTTCTCTTTTAATTTTTTTTATCTACATCAGAAAATAAGAAGAACCTATAAAATATAAAAGATACAAAGGTATTCCCATTTATATTTCACTTTTATATGTATATACATATCATTAAATATTTTCTTATACATCTATTCTATTATATTCTATTGTATTGCTTGTATCAAATTAAATATCAACTTTAAATAGTACATACAACATACATTCTATTTTTAACCTACAGATATTTTGAAATATATTCCTTTTGCTATTTGCTATTTTAATTTCAAAATTATTTCAATATCTAAAAATGTGTACATTTAGAAATATAAATGGCTATTCTTGTTTAATTTTTATTTTCAATATAAAGCCCTAAACTTCTAACAGTTTTTCAATGCCTTTTTTATAGAGCATAGAATATTCACTTAGTTTGTTTCCCATCAAATTTTTTCGTTAATAAACTTCACAAACAAATATTAGTTACAAACTCACGCTACCCATACTATATAATTATATTGTTCAGGTGATAAATGATGATTAATCATACAATACTTTTAAGCAGGTTTATTTCTCCTTCGACCTGTTATTACGGACCGCTATTCCATTGTTTTTCGTTTCTCTTGATTTCGAGTAATTCCCACAGGGCTGAACTACCGATTCACTGACCTCATACCCTATACCCTAGAGTAAACGAATTGAATTTCCCGTGATTTCTATTTAATTCGATTTATATGCTTACAAATTAAAAAATGAATACACAATAATATCATGGCTTCAAACTAGTTTTAAACCGAACTGGTAATGACCGTGGTTTTTATTTTTTTATTTACTTCAATTTCAACCATAAGCTGAACCCTAACCCGAATTAGAGAAAAAATAGGAATTAGTTTTAAAAAATAATTATTTTGTAATTTATTTTTTATTTTAAATTTCAATCTAGGAAAAAATTTAATTCTTAATAATCTATATAATTAAAAGAAACATAAAAGTAAAAGATAACCTACTTGGAGGCATGTTTTAGCAGAGTATTCCCAGTTAACCTCATCTTAAGTTACTTCAACTGATTTGGAAAACAGGGCTAAATGTAGAGATAATGCAATTGCAGTCAAACCCCGCATAATGCGCATTCACACATGTAAATCCCACACAAATTAACTTGCTGAAAAAAAATGAACTAAATCTATATTTACAAAAAACCTTGCCACAGGTTTATGAACTGGGTCAGCGGCAGTGTTCGCATTTTAGCCTTTTTTGCATTTTATTTGGCTGTCAAATTCAACTTGCTTTACACTGGGGAATAAAGACTTTTGGATGCCTAAAGTGGGCGTGTCAAAAACTAAATAAATTAGGTAGGTTTAGATGAGCTTATAGCTTCTTCCCTTATTCAGACATGAACTAAACATTTTTTTTTCAATTTCCTTTTAACAGGGTATGGCGCAGTCCGGATTAGGTGGAAATCCCTTACCTTTAAAGCTAAAATCTGCACTTTATGTAATTTTTTTAACTTCAAAATTTTGTAAAAATAAACACGCAATAAAGTACTAAATCAAAGAAACTTTGTACTATCCGTAAGAACGTTTAAAAAAGAAACCCAAATTTTTTATAAATAAAAATAAAAATAAATATTTTGTACATAATTCAAAAATTTTGTTCCTATTTACGCAACATTGATGATCAATTAAATGGGACATAGTTAAGTTCGGAATGTTCAACAAAGAAATATTCTTGAAATTTTAAAAAATTTAGCTAAACATTTTCATGTTGTCTGAGTGTGCCAAATGTATAAACAGGGTAACTGCAGGTGAGTACACCCATGCCAACTTGCTTTGTTTATGTCTAGCATTAACGGTTACTTTTGCTGTGCAGGGGTTTTAAAGTATTTTATTTTTTGCTTTCGTCGCTGTTTTTCGCCCCCGCTCAAATGGACTCTCGCTTTCAGGGCTGGCAGCTGGGTCTGTGTGCGGGCTTAATTAATTCAAACTAGATCTTAAAAGCTGAAACCGAAACTGAGCCACAGCGCACATGTTCCATATACAGCGACAGATACAGATACATTTACGGTTACAGATACAGATGCACAGACACATGCAGCTACAGATACAGCTACAGTGAACTATAAATGCGCGCTTTATTATTAATTTTATATAAAAGCAACAACAATTAATTGTAATCGACTCAGTCGCACGTTCGACGCTCGAGCAAAAGTTGAACGTACCAGGAATATTGTTTTGTATTTTTTTTTTTTGCCTTCAATAGCATTTTGTAATGATCGTGCCCATAAGATCTGGAGTCGGCTATGGTTTTGGCGTGCCCATGCTGCTGTTGCTGGCGCTGCTCTGTGCCGGCGTCGCCGCGGATCTTGGCTATCGCGCCAATGCCATACATCCAGGTGAGTTAGATAGAGAGAGAGAGAGCGAGAGAGCGAGAGAGAGAAAACGATATCTAATGCGCTATCTGCGTAGATTATCCTGGGCAGTGCTACTTTGAGGAACTGAAGCAGCCGATACCCAAGAATCAGTCGTACAAGCCCATCAATCGCGAGGGCCACTGCAAGACCTTCTTCTGTCGCCCGGACTATGTCCTTGAGATTGGCTAGTAAGTTGTTATTATTATTATTACAATTATTATTATGCTAATTGTATTTTTTATTATTTTGTTATACTTCATTTACTTATGTATACATATTATTTCTGTTTTTACACATCCCAAAAAGTATATATATATATATATTCCTGATACGTATCACTAGCCGCTTCGGTTTATAACCATGTCTGTCTGTTTACAATTTCGAGACCTCCTTCTTTTTGACCCAGTCAATAAGTAGGTCGAAGTTGGCCGCATCAGATCATATATTTGTCATAGGAACTATTCGTAACAAATTCAATTTTCAATAGAAAAGTAGATTTTAAATTGAGCTAATAGAATATTTTTAACAACGCACAACTATATCATAAAGTTTCTATAGAAACAAACGTTTTTTTCTTAAATTGAATTTATGTTACGGTGAGTGACTGAATATATATGCTATATGTTAACAAGGGTACTTCAAAAAAAGACATTAAAAGTTCAAATATAACTGGTAACTTATTAAGGAATTCTCAACATTGTTTCTATTTGATTTGAGTATAAAAACACATCATTCATTCGCTGAGTGTATCTTGAAGGTATATTTTATTCATTAATGTCCGTATACATATATTAATATCTTGCATTGTTTTATTTTTGTTATTATTTTTCATTCATATACTCTATCCTTTATTTTTATAGCTGCGGTCGCCACAATTTGGTGCCCACAAAGAACTGTAAAATTGATTCCGATATGAGTCGCATCTTTCCCCACTGTTGTCCCAAGCTGGTCTGTCAGGAGCCGGAATCCAATGATATTTAGTCTTTAATTTTATTATTCCTATACACTTCACATTATTCCTATGTATTACTTGTAATAAATGTTATATTCTTAACGTTCTTAAAACAGCTGTTGCTTTATTTTGTACACAAAACCTAAAAAACAATAGTTCTATTTATAGTAACATAAATATACGTATTTATACATTCATTTATATTTTAAAGAACAAAGCACAAATGTCTCAACATATAGGCAATATGGTCTTAGCCTTCCGTCTGACTGTACCTAAAGAAAATTAACCTCATTGTTGAGCCAGGTGACAATTTAAACACTTCCAATACTCTTTCCGACAGATCCGATTTTATTTAAACATTATTATAACTTTAGACAATGTTTTTACGATATTGTGATTTTATTTTATAGATCAATAGTACAAAAATTAAGAAATTGTTTTATGAAGATTGATAATTAAACTTAAGATTATTATGAATTAATTTATATTTGATTTAGTATAAGAAACAATATTGGTATATCTAAGCCCTTAGATGTGTAGCTTTATATTTAACTTAAGCGATTTCGATGAAACCTTGAACTGCATAGATATTAAAAAATCCGTTAGATGATTATAATTTGTGAAAATTGACGTTAATAATTTGTTCATGCAAAAAAATAAAAATAAAATAATATGACAAAATAATTATAATTATAATTATAGGATTTAATTCTAAATATAACATTTATTCTTTTTAAGTTGAATGGTTTCCATAGGCAACTTTAAATACTATATCTTCGGTGTTTTAAAATAAAAGCAATAAAAATAAACCAAATTAATTTTGCTTAAAAGGAAAAATTTTAAAAAGTTTCATTAATTGTTCACAAAAAACATGAATTGCAAATATGTACTTATACTGAATATCAAAGATTTTTTGTTTATCAACTTTTATTAACTTAACTGATATAAGACCAAGACCAATTTGTAGGACATTTTGTATACTCACTCAGAAAATCAGTTAAGACCGAAAAAACAAAATGTCGCCAGAACGGTTCAAGGTTCGAACCTATCTCGCCTTCAAATTTGTTTGAAGGCCTTTTATCTTACATTTTTCCATGTTTAAAAATACTTTTAAGCTGAACAATTTTTCGGTTGTTTATTTTTTCTTATTTTTGGGCAATGATTGATAATTTATGATTTGGTGACAATAAAGAAATGTAATTTCGGATTTGAACTGATTCGGTTGAAAATTGATTTGCAGCCTAGGTTTTTGGATTGTTAAAGAAACTACGTGTTGTACGAGTATTATGCTGAACAAAAAATTAAGAAACTTTGATGCAATTAACTCAATCAGAGCCTGTTGTGGGCACAGGCGGCGACGGCTGGGGAGGGGCTAGTAAGCAATTAAGCAATTAAAATGCGAATTGTGGCGCACACACAGCCTTAAACTGACTACAAAGTGATTGCACTACGTTGTGTAAAATATTTCCAGAAATTAGAAATTTTGTAGCGCACATAACACAGTCGAGATAAACGAATGAGAGCTGCTTCAAAATTGTTCTACGCAATGCCCATTGAAAACGGTTAAAATGGGGTCTATTCGTTAGGTACTCATCAATGCCCTTAAACTAAGTTGATTTTGCACATTGGATTTGCAATGTAAACGAGCACTTTAAATTTCGTAGTTTATTTTTTTTTTTGCATCGATAAATTCCTTAAATTTCTAAAAAAAAAAAACCGCCAGCCACAATAAATTTGGTATGTGGGTTTTTGTATGGTATACACAGATCAATATATATATTGTTTAACAACTTTCCGAACTATCCACTTGAGCGAAAAGAGCTACAGGTATCTTGATTTTCTGTACTACTATTGTACACCAATAAATTCGGAACCAATTTTGTTGTGTTTGAAGATATATGTATATAACTTGGGTATCTGCTAGTCCGTCATGCTCAACAAGAGCACTTAGTTTGTTTTGCAAATTAGAATTGTAAATTCGCGCAAATGTAGGTAGAGATGGTAGCAGTAATAGGTATAAATAGCAAACTGGTTGAGCCAAGGGGTTTCAGTCGATCCAAACAATTCCCCAAAGATGCGCAACAACTCGACAGCACTGGCGATGGTGATGCTGCTGCCGCTGCTGTTAATGATGATTGGCAGCAGTGAGGGCGGTGAGTAGGCGGCGACGGCGGATATACCCTAAAAGTACCTTTGATGAGCTCACGCTATGCGCTATTTTCTATCTGAAACAGGAAGCGAGCCCGTTTGCACCTATCGCAATTCCGAGGATGAGACCATATTTCTCAAGTATTTGCCGCTGCTAAAGAAGGGTCAGGATTATGTCGATTTTGGCCAGGAGGGCAAGTGCCTGAAGCGTGCCATCTGCACGGATACGTTCAAGACCATTGTTGAGGAGTAAGTACGGCCTCTAGGCTCATGTGTATATAGTCTCCATATATAGCTAACTACATCAATCTCTCCACAGATGTGAAGAGCAGAAAATCACCTGCCTCAACAAACAGCGCTTTACGGGCGTCTTTCCCGCCTGCTGTATCAAGTGCACCTAGAGGGTAGCCGAAGTAAATACACTGGGCGAAAAAAAAACTGTACTAAATTCAAGTATGAAACGTATATAGAATTTATAACGTTCAAGAACATTTCGTTTTGACTATTCTTAATGAGTATGAAACATTCTTTAAATTCAATTTAATCGTTTATATTACAAAAAAAAAAAAACCAAGTTTTAAATTAAGTACAAAATACTTATTACAAACATTTGCATACTTGAAATTAGCGTAAGACCTTCACAATAGAAGTACAACATTTCAACACTCTGTTTAAGTATTTTAAAATTGGAAACAAAAAAGAGAAATTTCTTAAAATTCAAATTTTCACTCTCAGCTTAAGTAATTTTCACCTTGACTGGATATTGGCGTTATTTTTTTTTGCTTTTTGTACTTGATTTGAGTGCTAAATTCTTTTTTCCGAGTGTTTATGCAATACAATACACAGCTATTAATATAAAACTTAGAGCATAGTAAAAACAAAAAAAATAATAACAAACTTCTTGATATACCATTTTTGTTCTTCAGGTTTTCATTTTTATTTGTCTTAGCTATTTATTTTTCCATTTAATCGCAATAATGGTTTGTTTTCATTTGTGTTTTTAGTGTTCTGTTGTTGCTAAAAATGTTGGCTTAGAGTTTAAGTATGACGATTAATCTAAACCAGATATCGCTGGAAAGGTGTCGCTGGGGCTCCCATTGACGGCTGCTTAATTCTCTGAACTAATTCTTGTTTTTTCAGATTTTTAAATTTTCTTTTCTTTTTTTTTTTTAGTGGCGAACTTATCTTCATGCCTGAGAAAATTGAAAACAAAAAAAAAAATACCAAAACAAATTAATCACACAATATGACAAAAATGATTGGGGTCTGCTGCTCTCGTCTTTCGCCCTCGCTTCTCTTTCTCTTTATGTGAGGGTAAATGTGGCTGTGTTTGTAGTTATGTTGTGTGTGTGTGTGTTTGTGTGTGTGTGTGTCTGTGTGTGGTGCTACTGCTTAAATTTAACCTGGCGCCGCTGCATTTACCTCGATTAACTAGCTGATGTTGTTACTATTTGTGGATCTTCTGTTGTTGAATGTTGTTGTGTCAACAGGTTGGTGTGTCCTGGTTTACAAGCTTCATTTATTTTATTTTATTTTAGTTATTATTATTGTAAGCTAATGCTTATAGATCCTCATCTTCATCGGGCAAGGCGGTCGCCTGTGCTTCCTGCAAATCACGCTCGATTTGTAGCTGCCAGTCTTTATCCATCTTAACCTCCGGTGGCAGCAGCGCTGGCATTGCCACAAACTCTAGATTTGGATCGCCGACCAGCTTGCGGGCGAGCCAAAGAAACGGTTTCTCGAAGTTGTAATTCGACTTTGCAGAGATGTCGTAGTACTAGATGGGAGCAGAAAGATAAAAGTGTATTAGCAAAAGGAATATTTTTAAATCATAGCTGCCGATATCTGTCCCTCGCGCAACACAATCGATAAGCACCAACAATCTATTTCGTTTATCGATAAATTTCTTAGTAACATTTGTCTTCGGTATGCAGAAGTGCCAAAACCGTGCGAAAATAGCTCTGCATATATATATATATGTATATACATATATATATATATATGCAGACCGAGGCTATTGATACTGATCAGGAATATATATATATACCAATAAATATTTCTCTATGACATCATTCTGACAAATGACAACAACTAGGGACTGATTTAACTGGGAACTGGTTTAAATTTAAATACGTAAAAACTGCTGAATGAACGTACATATTTCGTAGAAAGTATTGTTTAGTTTATAGCTCTCTATACACATAGAAGTTTTAACTGATATATTTTTTTCAATAAAAAAAGATAATTATCTTTTTGGATCAAAAAATAAAAATAATGATTAATGAGATTGAATATAACTTTAAATGAATCATTGCCAAATAACTTTTATAACAAATCTTCTGATTACGGTCCCTAGTTGTTTTACATCTTTTTTATGGTTTAAACTTTTTACAATATCAAACACTTTTTGACTGCCTATCTCACTCTTTTACGCGCTCTATCACCTTGCTGCCTCTATTTCTCTCGCTCCCTCTTCCTTTTGATTTCCTTCTGCCGTCTAAACTAAATGTTGATGATTTTTACAAACACTTGGGAATTGTTTACACATTTCTTTCATGGACTCACCTGCAAATTTTTCTTTCGGTGGAACACAATGCTTTTGGCCTTGACCTTGCGATCCTTGATATCAACTTTGTTGCCACAGAGCACAATGGGGATATTCTCGCAGACGCGGACCAAATCTCGATGCCAGTTGGGCACATTCTTGTAGGTGACTCGCGATGTTACATCGAACATAATGACAGCACACTGGCCCTGAATGTAATAGCCGTCGCGTAAGCCGCCAAATTTCTCTTGGCCAGCTGTATCCCAGACATTAAAACGGATGGCGCCTCGATTGGTGTGAAATATCAATGGATGCACCTCAACACCGAGTGTGGCAACATATTTCTTCTCAAATTCTCCGGTCATGTGGCGTTTGACGAATGTTGTTTTTCCTGTGCCGCCATCGCCGACCAGCACGCACTTGAATGTGGGCATATCCTGTCCTTCCTGAGTCATTGTTGCTGTTGGTATTCTTGTTTTCTTAGTGTTCTTTACAAGTTACAGTTCACACGGTCCTCCAATGCTGCTGCTGCTGCTGGCTGGTGCTGTTAAAAAAAAAATGCGTTTTGGTTAATTACAATTTTCGCTCAACTTTGCGTATAAATTTATTGTTGATTTTACGCTTCGAGGCTGATGTTGAGCGTGCGACGAGCGCAATGCGAATGCGAACAGCAAAGGCTGCGCTCGAGCAACGAAAGGTAAAGGTCAAAGCGGAATCGGTAATGCCAAAGGCGGCTGCAAAGCGCGCCAAAGGACAACAACAGCTGTTCTCAGTTTCGTTGAAAGAGCGAGAGAGAGAGATAGAGAGAGAGAGCGAGAGAGAAAGGGAGAGGGAGAGAGAGACACCACAACTGCAAGAGAGCGGCCACAGGGAAACACATAAATGCAGCTGCTGTCGCTGTGTCCATGTTTCTGTGTGCAGGCAGGTAACATGCGACGATGCCGTGAGAGGATGCTGACATACCGTTGTTGTAACTGTTTATGTAAGCGTAATTGTGGAATGATACTTGCAAATTATAGTCACAATTGTAACTCAACTCGAATACTTTGTTTTTATTTGTTGTATATTATGGCTTAATTTTAAAACTAAATCTTTTCAGCTACTGATTTGAAGAAAGCCACACGAAAAAAGTAAATTTGTTTTTACTGTCAACGTGATTATAGTTAAAATTATGATAAAATAAAAATTTAAAAAAAAAATTTCAAAAATTTTACAATTTTATTACAAAATAATACAAATAAAAACTAGAAAGTGTCATTCCAGCAAAAAAAAATTTGCGCATATTTTTGAAATGCATTGGAACTGATGAATCAGCACTTGCGTACACACACACACAAACATGAACAGCTTAGGTATACATGCATATATACAGCCATATGCGTATATACGCACACACGCCAAACAGAAACATAAAAGCAACAAGCCTGCAAGTGCGAGCGAGCGAGCAAGCGAGTAGCTGCAGCAGACGCAACCAAAGCGCGCCAAAAAATGTAAGCTAAGAAAACAAGGAAGAGGCCAAGTGCAATTCACATGAAAAAAGACGCATTGCAAATGTAAATGTGAATGCAAATTGTCTTATTAATAAACACATTGAACTAACAAATGCTGCGTGTACACACACGCACACATACATCCAAGCACAGTCAATTGCCGACATACACACAGACAAACATGCCCAGACGCCAATACACGCGCCAGTTGCAAACATGACGCAAATTTTCTCCGCTTCATGTTTAACCTCACAAATTTGTTGAGTGGCCGTCTGTGTGTGCAGATTTTTTTACATTTCCAAATTATAAATTCTGCTATAGCCTAATTATTTGTTAACATTTAATGGACACACGCAGGATTATACATGTTTAAGCTTGCATAGACCATATATCTTTAATTCCACGGAAACACGCGGCAGTAGCAGCAGCACCACCACGTCGTGCGACGCCGGCCCAAGTTGGACCTCTAAATGCGAAAACAACAATAGTTGTGATTAGCCATAAGGCGAGCACATTTGCCAGACTACGCATATATATTGTAAATATATATTTACATATATACATACGTGTGTAATATACACAATTGCAATTGCAATAGAAATTGATATTTACACCACTTGAAGCGTCATCAGACAGACCCCGAGAAAACCCACCGACAAATGCATGGAGACGCCTTAATATCATCAGTACCACAATTCACAGCAATTCGTATTTGTATTGTAATTTGGCTTTACTTACTTTCTGGCGTTTTCTTTTTGTTTCAGCAATTGGCAACTCGCACACACAGACGTAATGTTTCTTTCAACAGCACGGACACAAAAATGACGAGTGTATTGCAACTCTTATCGAGTGGAATTTCGCAGCAACCTTAGTACCATCATTATCCTGTTATGGTACATGCTTAGTAGGGTTGCCAAAAAAACATCGATTGGTAATTCTTCCAAGTTATTAATTAGAAGCTTAAAACGTCGAATTTTATCGGGGTTTGGCTTGATTTTACTTACTATTTTACGATTATTCCGTTTTTAAAGGCGGTGCCTAAAATTTTTAAGCCGTTTATTAAATATAGGCAAATTAAAGTTGTCGATAAGCACGATTACCAAAAGTTATACCGCATCGATACACTGACGATAAATATTTATTTGCTATTGTCTATCGTCAACGGCTGTGAGATGACCCTATGCGATATGTGCACTATCGATAAAAGGCATAAATATCATATTTGCGATTAGGTGCAAATTGTTTAGATGCACCCTGTATTTATGACATGCAATGCAGTTTTGAAATTCAACATAAATGTAACTGTTAAATAAACATTATAGTTTATATTTACTATGAATGATAGATATTCTGATACAGTGTATATAAAAAATTGTATACTACATAATTGTGTTTGATCCGATGTGTCTAATAATGGACCTTCCATTTTAAATATGTTATCAGATGCCTCCTCCATTACAACATCCAGAAATATCGATATAATATTTGGAGGGATGATTTAATGTTGTTTCCAGGGTCGTGCAACTGACAAACGAGCACATGCTGTTATCGATACAATTAACGTAACCACATCGCAAGTAATCGATACATCGTTGTTTCGCTTTTTATTTGTCAACATCACTATATTGTACGGTTTATCCAAAATAATCAATACGATTATTGTCAATTAAAGTCAATATTAAATACAAAGATGTCGACACGTCGCCAGGCAATTACATTATATCGGAATCTGTTGCGCGAATCCGAAAAGCTGCCTTCGTACAACTTCAGGTGCGCGTGTATTGTGAAATAGCATAACATAATGGCGAAATGTAACATTCTCTCTTCTCTTTTGGGATAGAATGTATGCGGTTCGCAAGATACGCGACACGTTTCGTGCCAATAGGCTGATCAATGATTTTAAGGAAATTGATCGGCAGGTGGCAAATGCCAAACAAAGTCTGGAATTGATACGACGACAGGTGAGAGCGAGTGCCGGGTCATAAAATTGGAAAACAGCTGTACATGTGCATACATACACACATAATAAATATGACCAATTGCCTAATTGTTATCGGCGTGCAGCTCGTCACTTTTGACGACAACCTTGATAACGATAACAACAGTCGCTTTAATGTTGCCACCCTCGCACTTGCAGGTAATTATCGGTCATCTCTATACAACGGACAAGCTGGTTATTGAGCAGAAAAAGACGCTGCGGCCAACGGACGACTGAAAATGTGCATCACTAGCATCCACTCAAAATACACACATCCACACACGCGCCCATACACACAGGCATGCACATACACAAGGACAATAGCCGCGCGGGCGGCCTAAAACTCGTTAAATTTGAATGTTGATTTTTGCTGTTCTTGTTGTGTTAGTTAGTTGCCGCCAAAAAAAAAACACCAAATCAAAACAGATTGGAGATTGTAGGAAAAAATAACACCAGTTTAATAATATATATATATTAATTACAATGAAATTTTGCGAGCGTTTATACATATATATGAACTACATAATGTATTTTTAAGTACTGCCCTAAAGTACTGGAAAAAAAACAATTGAAATCAAAATAGAATAGAAATACACTAAGAGGCCAGCCTATTAATTTTAAGAGTATACAAACTGTATATATGTGTGGAATGCGTGCGATGCGTCTATGCCTGGTATGTGCTGGCCGCGACATTGCCGCCGGTGCCCGTCCAGTTGGTGTGATGGAACTCGCCCTCCTTGCCGATCAGCTCGTAGGTGTGTGCACCGAAATAATCGCGCTGTGCCTGCAACAGATTCGCCGGCAGCTTGGCCGTACGATAGCCATCATAGAAGCTGAGCGCCGTCGATAGCGCTGGGACGGGTATGCCCCAGAGGAAGGCATTGGCAACCACCTGACGCCACGACGCCTGGCCGTGCTCGATGGCACTCTTGAAGAAACTATCGATCAGCAGATTCGACAGTTGCGGCTGGCGTGTGTACGCATCCTTGATGTTTCCCAGAAAGACGCTGCGTATGATGCAGCCGCCGCGCCACATTAACGCAATGCCGCCATAGTTCAAGTTCCAGTTATTCTCCCTGGCCGCCTCGCGCATCAGCATAAAGCCCTGCGCATAGCTGACGATCTTGGCACAGTAGAGTGCATACTTGAGGCTGTTCAGGTACTTGTTCAGATCCGGCACAGAGGGCTTGCAGCTGGGGCCCCGCAGCAGGCCGCTCGCACGCACGCGCTCATCCTTCAGCGCGGATAGGCAGCGCGAGAAGACCGCCTCGCCGATTAGCGTGACGGGCACACCGTATTGCAGTGCCGCAATCGCCGTCCACTTGCCGGTGCCCTTCTGGCCGGCGGTGTCGCGTATGCGCTCCAGCAGATAGCCGCCGTTGTCCTTGTACTTGAGTATGTCGCGCGTGATCTCGATGAGGAACGAGTCCAGTTCGGCGCTATTCCATTGGCCGAACGCCTCGGCCATTTGCGGCGCACTGAGTCCCAGGCTCTGCATAATGTGGTACGCCTCACAGATCAGCTGCATGTCACCGTACTCGATCCCGTTGTGCACCATTTTGACAAAGTGACCAGCGCCGCTATCGCCCACCCACTCGCAGCACGGCTCGCCGTCGGCCTTTGCGCAAATGGCCTGGAAAATGGGCTTGATCAGTGGCCAGGCGGCCTCATGTCCGCCCGGCATCAGCGACGGGCCATGCCGCGCCCCCTCCTCGCCGCCACTGACACCGGAGCCCACATAGAGCAGACCCAGCTTGTTGAGCTCATCGCAGCGACGCGATGTATCCTGATATTCAGAGTTGCCACCATCGATGATGACATCGCCCGGCTCGAGCAGCGGCACCAGTTGCTCTATAAAGTCATCCACTGCGCCGCCAGCTGTGTGTGTAGAGAGGGATGGGGGAGCGATTAGACAAGGTCAAGAGCATTGTTCTCTCTGTTCGTTTTGAAAGTCAATGCTAGAGATGGGCACGTGCTTGAAGACCAGTATGCTGAGCGCGCAATGCGCATGCATGCAATTTACAATTGTAAGCAAAATGCGATAAGGTCATTTTTATACAGTGAACTCATTCTAAAAAGGTTTTGTTTTTTCTTGATCAGTATCAACGGCTTGTAAATATATAATGTCTAATATATAGCGCCAGAGACACGAGGCCTAAAAAATTAGTTTCTGTACGAAAAACATCTGTTTTTCCATATATTTGAGCCAAATTGGCAATATATAAATCTTTTTTCTTTAAGATATGCGAACCAAACAATCGAGTTTTAGCGTGAAAATACAGTTAAATGAAGGTATATATCGCACATTTTCTATATGTCTGCAAGAGTATTTAACGTTCGGTTTTCTAGATTTTTGTGTTTAACTTGAAGCTGTCACGCGACCATCTTTGGTTGCAGCTGCACTGCGCGAAAGTATTAAAGTTGACCTTGAACTAAGGTCGGCCCAAAGTCGCCAGTTTCTGCGCTTTAGAGCGATAATAACACAATTTTGATAGCATTTGATAGTCTGCTGGCAGGCCCTTATCGCAGGCACAGATCTTGACCCAAGTGGCAAGTACCTGTTGAGTCGTGTTTGTCATACGGAGTAAATGACCTATATTGAATGTCAGTGCTTTTCGAGTGAGTGTGTGTGTGTGTGTGTGTATGTCATAAAGCGGCACACAATTCAAGGCTGATAGAAGCTTTCGGGCTCGCCCATTCTTGAATTTAAGCTGCGTATCGAACTTAAGCGATAACTACCCAAATAAGCAACAACAATCGATAGCGTGCACATCGTAAGGTGTGGGTAAACAAAAACAAATGCGCTCTATCGCGCTCTCGCACTCGAATGCTCTCTCAGCAGCAGCAACAACGAAGCGCTATGCAATTTTTGTGTGCATGACTTTGCTTTGACTTCCACACACACAAACACACACACACACATGCCACGATCACTTCACGCCACTCACTCCGCAATATTACAAACAGCAACAACAACTTACCCTTGACAAGCAGCATTACTTTGCGTGGCGTTTTCAGCTTGTCGACCATGTCCTCCAGCGACTTGGCGCCAATCACTTTCGTGCCTTTGGCCTCGTTGTCTAGAAAGTCTTGAACCTTCGAGACGGTGCGATTGAAGGCGCACACCACAAAGCCCTTCTCGTCCATGTTCAGTATGAGATTTTGGCCCATTACGGCCAGGCCAATGAGTGCAATATCAGCTTTGCTGCATATACAAAAAATAATTTTTAAAAAAAAATGTCACGCACACAAAAACCAAATTAAAAGCTGGCAAATTATTTTTAAAATTTGCTTACCCGCTCATATTTGTAAAATTTGTTTTTGTTTCGTTCCGCTTAAAAAAAACCGAATGAGTTGTAAATTTTACGCGAAAACTTGTTTTCTTTCTCGCCTTTATCAAGTTCACAGCGCTGCCGCGTTCTGGCTGGTTCTGTTTGCCGACTAAAACTGACGCGCGTTTGGCAAAGCAAAACCGAGAAATGCCAAAAATGCCGAAAAGCTTTGCATTAGACATGTACAGGTCTCGTGCTTTCAGCGTGTCACGCAAACCCAGGGCTGGGCATGTCAAGCCGGAACACGAATATGCGAATTTATAGTTGGTAGAGAAAAATATTTAATTACAATTTACATTTAAAACTTTAAAGCAAAACACGTCAAAACTTTGATTACGTGCATCATTTGACGTGCGCAATGTAATAATTTTAAACGGATGCTTAGTTAAAATATAAATTTTTGTTTTTTTTTTATTTTTCGTTAACACATATATATTGTGTTTCAGCTCTAAAAAAAATGTATTATGAATTATTTATTATAAAGCTAACTAATCAACCAGAATATAATATATAGCTCTGGCTTAAAAACTATACTAACCTGGAATTTGAAGCTAAATTTCTAGATGTTCAGATATTGCCTAGACCAACACATCGAAAGAGAGCTGCAGTTTAATAGATCCAACCAACGTTTTTATTTAAAATGCATTTGTGGCTTTCAAATGCAATGGAATTATTAGATACATATCTGTAATATATTTGTATATTCAAATAATATTCATTTTACCTCTATCAACAAAAGTTAGTTTTCTAAAATTAGCAAGGAAATCTTAAACTTGTGTGATCAGATGGGATCATAGCCACACAAATTTGCTCTCATTTCGAACAACTCAAAGCTGTACTAATAAATGCAGCAGGCAAACAAAAAAAACATTTGACTGCAGCTTGAGCCGCCCTCGTTTCTAGTTTAGGGCGTGTCGATAACGCCGCACGATGTCGATAGGCGATTTATGCAAATTATAAATGCGATAAATACATAAAGAAACAAATGCACATTTATTTTAAGCTTTTACACTTTGTCAGTATACGTAATTTATAATTATAAAAAAAAATCAAGTAAGGCGAGGGAACTCAACTAGCAGATACCCTGAACCCTCTTTTATAAAACGCAAATGTATGTATGCACAAATTGGTACTTCTTTAATAACTTCTATGTTTTTTAACGGATGATGAAACTTTTTGCAATAGTTTATTTAAGTGCTATATTCTAACATTGATTGAATCAAAATGTCTCTAGTTCTCATAATATACGAAATAAGCTTTGCAAAGCTTTACGGAGTTTGTACATTTTTATCGACTTAAGGAAAACGGAGTGGGTTATCGATCAATTGAAATAAGCTAATCGAAAACTTGAAATTTCTAGCAGACGGACGACGGACATGACTGGATTGGAGATGGCTCCTTCTGCCCGTTACATACATTTGCGCATTACCGTTATACCCTCTATATCCGTTTTGAATGGGTTCAGGGTACAAATAGATATATTCCGAACGAGCTCTGCTTAGTTGAGCATTTTGTAGGGATTGAGTATGCCATTGGGATCAAACATTTTCTTCATGTCGCGCATCCAGCCAATGGCCACCGGATTCTTGGAATAGTGCAGATAGTCCTTCTTGAGGAAGCCGATGCCGTGCTCGGCACTGATGCTGCCCTTCAACTTGGACGTGTGCTCGTAGACGAACGGCTCGACGCGCTTGTAGATGTCCTCGTTGAACTGCTCGCAGGACACGTTCAGATGCAGATTGGAGTCGCCCAGATGGCCGTAGCCGCACACAACTGTCGCCAGCGGGCCGCACCGTTCGCGCATCACATCCACAATGTCATAGAAATCGCGCAGCGGCAGCGAGATGTCGTACTTGAAGCAGAAGCTCTTCTCGATGAGGCCCAGCGGCACCATTTCCCGTATCTTCCAAATCTCCTGCACCTTGCCGGGATCACCGGTAACGGTGCCATCCAGGATTTCGCCGCGTTCCATGCCCTCGCTAATGAACTGATTGATCTTCTCCTCGTCATGTGTCCCATTGCTGCCGGAGGTCTCGATCAGCATGTAGAAGGGATAGCCAGAGATGGGCGAGCTACGGGATTCAAGATTACAAATTATCGATTAGATCTGATCTCTTTGTTTAGCCTGTATGCAATGGAAATGTGTAGGAAAGGGTGCAAGGATTAGGTTCAGCCTGAAGAAGGCATGAAGGATATATATACATAGTATATATTGCTGATCAGTAGTTTAGAAGTAAGTAGCCTCAAAATTTCTTTGCAATAAATATCGATTTTAAGCTTTGGCTTTTAAGCGTAAGAGCTAAAGACACTAAATTGTGCCTACAGTTAAAAAATTGTACTTTTTGGCTACAATCCGAGCATTAACTAGGATTTTTATATATAAATAACGACACGCGAAATCGAAATCTTAACTGGAAAACAAAAGTGTCAAAAGCGTTTTTTATAATCCCAAAAAATGGCTTTATCTAATATGCAATAAATAAATTTAATTGAAACTTACAAGCTGCAAATTGCTGCGTATTCTTGAATTTAGTGTAGCGTTTTTCGCTGAGTGTAGCCTCAGTCAAGTCTTGATTTTAGCTTTTTTGAAGTTATTTAAAAATAAAAAATGGAAAACGATTGGGAACGTTGGATACAGGGTATATGGCAGTCGAACGGACTCACTCACTTGAGGAACTTGAACTGCTGCAGCGCCGTTTCGAGCGCGAGGTGATCGATGAGCTCGCAGGAGCTGAGAATCTCGCCGAGCGTGCGTTTGGCGCTGACGAATGTCTTGAGAACATCGTCGAACGAATTGAGCCCGATGAAGGCCACGTTCACGGCCTTGGAGACGTGCGGGCAGAGCATCGCCAGCTTGGTGACAACGCCCAGGGTGCCCTCGGAGCCGATGAACAGATGCTTCATATGGTAGCCGGTGTTGTCCTTCTTGAAATTGGACATCAGATCGAGCACCTGGCCATTGGCCAGCACCGCCTCCACGCCCAGCACGGAGCCGTGCAGATTGCCATAGCGCACCACACGGACGCCGCCCGCATTGGTGGACACATTGCCGCCAATGTGACAGCTGGCCTTGGCGCCCAGGTCCAGCGGCACCGTTAGCCCCACATCGCGCGCCCGCTGATCGAAGTTCTCCAGTATGCAGCCCGCCTCGACAATGGCAATGCCCGTCACCTCGTCCACGGAGATCACCTTGTTCAGACGCTGCAGCGACAGCACGATCTCATCGCAAATGGGCACCGAGCCGCCCACCAGGCCCGTGTTGCCGCCCTGCGGCACCACCGCCAGCCGGCGCTCGTTGCAGTGCCGCAGTATGGCGGCCACCTCCGCCGTGCTGCCCGGCTTGAGCACCAGCTTGCTGTTGCCTGCGAATCGTTGGGCGTCGTCAGCAGGCGTCCCACGATCGAGGGAGCCGCAGGTTGAGCAAACAATTCAGAGCTCTTCAAATTGTAACGTCACAATATCGGAATTTTGCGACGATTTCGCTCTAAAATTACTATAACAACTAAACTGAGCTATCTTAACGAAACTTGGCATAGGATCCGTATTTTTAGTGCACTCCGATAGATCATATATTTTACCAATCGATCCGCCATATCATATAGCTCCCAAAGACATGATCGGACAAATACTCAACTATTTTGTTTTTAAAGTATTTTGTTCTAATTACAAATGCAGTGTTTTCCAAAAACATGAAATCATGGATTCTGTACAAGTTAAAAATCGAACCCGATATTGTGACGTCACGCTCTCTTTTGCTTCCATAACGGAACTGTTCTTTGCGCAACCTTCAGATCTCTCAGTCGTGGGAGCGTCTGCCACTTACCGCGTATGCGCTTCAGAAAGCATATGTTATAGCCCTCCAGATCCTCGGTGAGCACATGATTCTTGCCCAGCAGCTGCTCAAAGTGCGCCACATCCTTCTCGTTCAGCTGTGCATAGTTGCCGCGCTGCACATTGTCCGATATCTGCCAGGGGAGAGAGATTAGTTGGGAATATAAAGTATATAGAAAAAACAAGTGAAAATCTTGGGTATAACCGACTGCGCAATGCTCGTTCACAGTACAAGAACAGCATAAACCAGTCTATATTGGTCCTTATTATTATTGTTATTTTTGAAAAATTGAGGAGGTCATCAGAAAACTGAATGCCAAATTTGATGACTCTAGCTCTAAAGCTGAGATATGGAGATATGGATTTTCGAGATTTTCCCGCCTCCAAAATATATAGATTTGATTGATTTGCCACGCCCCTAGTGAGCATATCTAAGAAATCTTTTGTGCAATCCTTAGAGGAGGTCATCAGTAATGTTTAAAAGTTTTTATGTATCTGGCTTTAAACCAAGGGAGATATATAGATTAAATCGAATTGCTACTCCTCCAGCGGGCGTACAAACTTTTTAACACATTTCCTAACTGGCTCAAAAAAATCCCATATTTAAAAAACTCATACTTAAAATCTCCAAATATAAGACTCAAGATTACTCAATCTATGAAACAAGATACTTCAATTATGAACGTAATACGTATTACGAAACGTACTCCGCGCTTAACTTTTATATGTGGTTTTTCTCTCAGTGCATTTGCTTTCAAGCGACAAAATTCAAATACTTTTAAGTTTGAAAGAAAACTTGACTAGGTTTTTATTGAACATACACTGAATATTAAATGAAGTAGTCTGTATTTAAAACTTACCCAAGCAATGTTAAAAGTAGCGGAAAATCGAACTCTCTTCCTTATTTCTATCCAGACATTTTTTTGTTTAACCAGTAATATCATAAACCCGCTTGATTTAAGCTTACTTGAATGCAATATGGTATTTATTAAAATTAGTCTCCAGCATACAAATAGTTTTTCTCTTACTTCTGGAAGGTATTTGTCAGTATGCACTGAAGTAGAGCGAGTTTAGCTTATTTTGGCTGCGGGCTTAAGCCCCGTATAAAAAAGTAGCTCAAAGGTCAGTTTAAATATTTTTAATTATTTTTAAAATTACTTTTTCGAGTTTATTTGAAGCCATTAAGTTGTTTCCTAAAATATAAAAATCCCTTTTTTACACATGAGCGGACATTTAAAGCACCCTTTAAATTGCCTTAAAATGCAGTCCCCATCTTTTTTTCGTGTAATTTACGCATTCACAGCGCTGGGGGCAACTGTACGTAGCGGTAATTGGAACCAACCACCATTTGCAAAGTGTCGTCTGGTTGACAGCGATTGGGCCGTGGTGGCCACGACAGCCAACTCACCACAGAGTTGAGTCTCACACTCTCGCACTTGCATTCTGTCTCCTTTGCCTGCTTTCGCGCTCTCGCTCCGTCTGTTTGTCTTACCTGCGTTAGTTCGGGCAGCGGCGATGCGCTGCTCGCCAGCGTGCGCAACGTTGTGTGCGTGCGTGTCTGTGTGCCTGTGTGTGTCGGCGCGCGTGGCTGTGTGTGTGCGATTTGCCTGAGGGTGGCGGCTGTCGCAAATCTGCGCATTTGCACGAGTCCCTGAAAGCGCATGGTGGATGCCACAGGGTTTCGGGGAGGGGGGACGATCGACGAAGTGGGCTCAGGTCAATGCAGAAGTCTTCGCTCTATAAAGATGCAAGCAGATTATCGGAATTATAGCCTAACCATACGATTTACAATTTAACAGGGTGTATTGATCAAAACTGCCAACCGAAGTTAACGAAAAAGCTAAAAAATTAAAAAAAAAGGTTTGCTTAAAAAATTCTTTGAAGTTTTGAACACCATTTGCAACAATTTTATTTACACCATTAAAATATTTATATGTAAGGTTTATGAATTTTAATAAATTCAAAATTATGTTAATATATATAAAAAAAATAAAAATAAAAAATATATAAATAATAAAAAAAATGTTTTTCACTGAAAAAACTGGCAAAAAATTTACAGAATTAAGGTTAAATCCAAAGCCTGGGCTGTTTGAACACAAGAATATTTTTCTTATCATGAACCAATACCTCAAAAATGTTTGCGTTTTATTTTATTTATTGTACTTTTTATTTGATTTAATCTTTTGATACAGCGTTGCCATAACTGGTATTTACCTTTAGATATTTTATATTTTGCTTAAGTATAATCAATTTTTACATACATACATACATATGTATGTATATATTCTACAATTGTAGACCCACATAGAGTTCTCTGCAAATTACCTGTCACAGTTGGCATGAATGAAAAAACTGATAAGAGATAATGAAATTCGGCACACTCAGAGAAAAAGTTGTTGAAACGTATTGTATTTCAGATTGTAAGAAAATGGTTATATCTCCCCAGTTTTTGAGAAAGTTTTTATGCTCCATATTTGGAATATGCACTACTGGAAAGCTCCCCCAAACATCACAGAATAAATTTCCGGCCACGCCACGTACAATCTAGAAGATAAACCATGAATAAAATGCCATCAAACATGAAAATCGGTTCAGTTGTGCCGAAGTTATAGGCGTTTGAAATATGGATCCGAGAGCTTTAATTGTCAAAATGTTTGTAAATTTTTGCATAATTTTAGACAAAAAATTTTACCTCAGAAAAATTTTTTTTGCTACAGCTTACACCTACTAAAATACTGATTAACTGAGTTCTGCAGCTGCTTTCGCACCGGTTTAACATATGAGCTATATGTATTTAATATAGTATATTTGTTTCCTTTCACGATTTGAGAGACTTTTGCGACACACAGCCCGAACGGTACTGATAGAGAACAGAGGGAGCCCAAAAAATTACCACAATCGCCACGAATGTCATTCAATTATAGAATAGCGTGAGCTTTTTTTTCTTGTTGTATTTCGTGCGCTATCTGCTGGAAATATGACAGAAACAAAAATAGTTGGGAGCGTGCGGACAAATGGTAAACAATGAGAGCAGGTTGAACAACGATCTTCAATTGGGAACAAAGATTCAGACTGAAAAGCGAAGTGCTGTTAAAGTCAATATCTTTATGACCGCGACCGGATTTACTTTGTCAATACGTATATGTAAATGTGTGCGTGCCTTTGAAAATTCCAGGTATAGAGGTAAAAGGCAAAGAAACTGCATAATCATAAACTCATTTACGCGTACATAACGTCTAGTTACCTGCGTTCGCGTCGATTGTTCTGGTCTGGCTCTGTGGGTTTTCTGAGACTGAAACTGAAACTGATTTGGTCAGAAGGTTAACAAGATTTCAATTCTTGCCGGGCATTTTGAGTGATCAAAGAGATCTGTTAGGACAAGTAAAATCCATTAAGAAATATGCCCAGCTATTTTAGGGTTTAAATGCTTATGTTTTTTTATGATTATCCTGATCAATCATCAAATAATTTATTAACTTCCCATCATACAACCGTATAATATAGTAGTCAGTAGTTAGAATCGCAATTTTAAAACTGAAAATTGTTCTTTTTAAATTTGGTTTACTTATAAAATATATAGAAACTTCCATGAGACTAGTTTTATATAAAAGAAGTATATTTACAATAGTATAGCTACTTCATAATTTTTTTATATTCTTTGTTAACAAAAAGAACTTTGAAAAATTTAATTTCGTCCTTGAATCAAAAATCAAATCAACTTTGTAACTGCAGCGTATTAATTTGTGCGACAGCACTGTAATACCAGATTTAGTATTTGCGATCACTAAAATAAGCTCCACACACGTTATCATAATTGCGTGTTAGCGAAATGTATGACATGCATGTCTTCGGCAGCTGGCACACATGTATGACGATGATTGGCAGCTGCAAGTCTCAAGCATGAATGCTGTGAGCTCGGCCAATGCAATTTGAGCTGATCACAGATGTATGACATACATGTATGAAGTGCCAGCCATTACAGCTGCGGCGAGCTTTAAGCTACATTCCGTGCTTTCATAGTTTGGCCACACAGATTATTGAGACTTTAGCGCTGTTTTTGTTTACATTCGCCGTCTTTCATATGCCCTGTGTCTGTGTTTGATGGATTATTGATTACGTCAAAAGTTTTTATGGCTTCGTGGTGCACCATTTTTTTTAATGTCCATATGTGTGTGTGTGTATAATCAAGTGCATGGACAGCTTATCAGTAAGCAGCGTGTAATCTCTGAAGCTGTGCACAGAAATTAAGTTTTATTATTATTAGATCATAAACCAATTCATTGGCTAAGCTAATATATGCACATATTGTATGCTAGAGATGGTATTTAAAGGCGTCAGCTGTCTAACACGCGCCTTGCACGCACATAAATCACGCACACAGATAAGCGAACAAGAGGGCACACACACACACGCACACACAGATACCACCGCACGCGCCAACAATTTGCATAGCTTTTATTAGGTCTCTTATGGAAAATAACCGAAGCAGCGCAAAAATACAACAAAAAATACACAAATATAGAAATATTTCGCTCTTACTCTCTCTTAGCACTTATGTATATATGTACATATATGTGTGTATATGTATAGGTAAATGCACCTGCACCTTAAAATCTCGCTTAATTTTCTCGCAGGTCCCGCGCAAATCGTAAAGACAACCAAAACAAAACTGAAACGAAAACGAAGCAACAAGCGTTAAAATAAAGGGAGAGAGAGAGAGAGCGAGAGCGCACCAAAGAGCGAAAGCGACGGCAAAAAGCTGACAAGCGGCAATTGAGTGCCATAAAAGCTTTCGTCGCTTCGATCAGCTGTTGAGCTTTTCTTTGCTTGCGTCTAGCAACATGTTGCACAGGTCACTCTTGTAAACAAACAACAAAAACAATACGTTATTTTATTTCAAATGTTAATCGACTGCTTTTATTTCATTACCGAAGAGCCTTAGCTTGCGATTTAAAATTTACTGCTCTTCATCTATTCTTATGCTCCTCATTATTTTGAAATCAACAGTTTTTTCAGGTGCATATTTCAACTTGTATTCATCTTTATTTCTATTAAAATAAATATGTGTCTCGAATATTATTTCATTTATTCCTAATTTATTATGGTCTTGCTCAGGGACCTATTATTTTGTTTTAAAATTTTAAAATTTGTTTAAAATCTTAATATGAATATTATTATTATATTCTATTTTTCTCTTGTTTGTTTAATTATCCCCATAGGATAATTAATCCATAGTTAATAACATTTCGAATTTTGTCACAAATTCTAACTAATGTGTCAATTTATTTAGTATATAATGGTCAAAATTAAACTGATTTTTATGTGACATAATTTTGAGTTATAGCTTGTAGTCTACATGTATGTGACAACTTTTTTACTATTTAAGTACTATTCACTTTTTGCAAGTTTTCTTTAACTTCCCTTTGCCTATTTGCAATTTTCATATAAACATTTTAAAAATAAATTCTACTAATAAAATTCAAGAAATGCATATAATTATGCCTGCAATCACAATAAGATTTTTTATTGCATTTTTAGACCATTGGTTAAAATTTCTAAATTTCTAAAGTAACCTAAAATTTTTGTCTAAATAAGAAACATTAAAATATTTTTTTAAAAATTGTTGGGGCTTATTCGGTCAAGTTTAAGGCATTTCTTAACTATGCAAAAGACAAGTAATATTGCCATTTATATTAGTTTATGTGTGTTGAATATAAAATGATATTCAAATTAATTATTTCAAAGGTTTTACAGTCAGCTAATATAGGCGTTACATAACAACAAAATTACAATAAATTGAAACTGTTATACTTGCACACCATGTTGAGAATGAACTCACCACGGAACCGCCCAGTTGGCAGTACACCACCAGCACACGACATGTGCCGTGCCTATGACCATCTCGCTCGCACCACAGGGCAAGCGCTGTGGTTGTTTCGCTTTCACCCGGCAGTTCACTTTGGTCAACACCCACCCCAAACCGGCGAGCAGCGCGCCCATTTTTCGCCGTCGGCATTTTGTATTGGACGCAGCCGCGATACCAACTGCAATTAGACAGCGACAGCGCGGCGAACAGTTAAAAGAAAATGGCTGCACGTCTCTATTTTATAACTGTTATTGCCACTAACGATCATCCAATCGTTACGCAATGCTAATAAAATCGCCGTGATAAAAACAAATGTGTGATAAAGTTGGTAGTATAAAGTGAAGTGAAATATACAGTCAGGTGGGAATTCAATTCAAGCAGAATTCAATAAATGTATTATAAAATACTTAATTTGTATCGAATATCTCCAATATTTGTGCTTCAATGGAACACAATTTTAAAGTGTAAATATTTTCGTAAGTATGCATATATGTATATATAAGACGAAAATAGCTATTTGGAATATGAAAAACTTATTAAAATGTATTTTAATTTGTTTTTAATAATAACAGTTGTGATATTTAGCGATCAATTTACATGGAACTATAGTTTCTATAACAATTAAAAATTAAACATCGCTCTTAACGGCAAAATAAATAAATCATTAGCAGAAAAATTATTCATTGTAATTGATTGCTATTTTGGCAATTATGCCATATAATGAGTCGACTTTGATTAATATATGTATGTATATAAAATCCAAGTAAACAAACATTTGTACTTAGTCATAACATAGGTATCACAACTTAAGACCTTAGGCGTTACTTTTATATTCTGGTCAGGAAATGTATGCAAATATCTTTTATGAAGATATATAGACCATGGATTTCGAACCAATTACATAAACTTTATTTTACATAAACGAAATTTGACAATTTCGTTGTTGAGAAACACTCACATTTCTATGTATAAAATTGAATATTTTTTACTAGCAGACGTGTTTTTACTTCAAAATTTTAGCATGTGTAATTCTACAAAAGTATGTTAAAGTAGGTTTAAAGTCTAGCGAATGAAAAAATTAAAAGTTGCAATCAACAGTTTTATAATTTTTGAAAATCATTGAAACACGTTTTAATTGATTTTTAATGGAGAGCTTTACAAAGAAGTGAATATTTGGTACGAATATTTAATTAATAACAAGTATAAGTTATATATGTATGTAAAATAAATATAACTGCGCGGTGAATAGAAAAAGAGTAGAAATTTAAAGAGAGAGAATTGAATATCAAAGTTTAAAGTACTAAACTGCCAATAACAGATTTATTTATTTATATAATTTTTATTATAACCTTTTATATGCAAATATTTAAAATAGTAATCTATTTGAATCCTATAAAAATTAAAAGTTCGTGAATAATATACAATTCCTGAGTTTAGTTGGGTTATTTGGAAAAACAAAAAGTTATTTATCCAAAAACTCAATTATTGCTCAATACTTTCTATGACAGCTATATGATATAGTGTTTTTTTGTCCGATTTCTACATATGTACTGTCTGCACAAAAAATACTGATTTTTATGTGTTTCACCAAGATAGCTTTAAAACTGGGAGAATATTTAATTTAGAAACAAACGGTCATGGTCATAAATCGATGCGACTGTTAATACAGATCGAGAATATATATCGGAGTTGTATGTAGTTCCTTATATTCCTTACATACACATTTCATAACAAAATTATAATAACCTTCATAAGGTTACAAAGCTATAAGAGCTACATGTCTCCCAAATAATATTAACATATATATTTATAGCCTAGTTTTAAACTGAGGCTTATCCGATTTTAGGAGACAGTGTATTTCATTGTATAGATAAATAAAAATAAAATATGATCTAAAATTGATTTGATTTCAATTTAACCGGGTTCACAAACCGTTTATACGTTTTGAAATAGATATCAAAATACTTGACAGCCAATTTACTAATCTGAAAGATATTTGGTAAACTTAGACTTTCAAATCATAATCTATGAATACACAGAGAAAAATGAATGGCATAAAAAGTTATTAGTAGTAAATTTTCGGCAAGGACGTACTTAAAATTACATTTTGTTCCGGGTGTTTGGTATAGAATTCTCAAAATAGAGTAAACTAATACATAATAAACAACATTCTTGATTCTTTATAATATTTTTTCAATTTCTAGCATTCATGATTCTTCAATTATGTTCTATAAATGATTAATGTTAATTAAAACTTACAAAATATCTATTTTCAGATATTTTGCAATCAGAATTCGTCGCTGTTTGATATATAATTGCTTTATAATGGATAGATGGACGTTTTAAATATAAAAGTCTGGGTATATTTTAGAATGTGTTTGGCTCTTTACGTATTTACTTAATTTTCTTTTTTTGTAATTTGAGTGTAGGACCTTAAACTATAAGAAACGATTTAAATTGTGTAAAAAAATGTGTGTTTTGCTTGTTTATTTTTTTTTTAAATACAATCAAAGCTGACATATACAAGAGATAAAGATTAATATATATAAACATCATATATCAAAATGTCAACGGTTTCAAATGGTTAAAGGTTTTCGATTCGAACCAATGCATCACGTCTAGATTCGGTTTGTGAACCTGTTTCTTTACATCAATGAACCCAGGTTTCGGTTCGGACCTTGATTTTTTGTGTTATTTATTTATATAAATATTTATTATACATATATAGCAAAACTTTTCATTTTTTTGTCGTTAATTTTAAATTATTGCAGCCTCTAAGTTAATGTAATAGAATTTAAAGGGTTGACATTTTCCATTCCACTGCAATAAAACTGAACAAGTGAAGGGCTCTAGTCGGGAGCGCCCGACTAGAGGATACCCTGAACATTGTCTTTACATATATTTCAACCCCCTTGCATTTATACACACATACACTGAATCACGCCTTCACACACACAAGCTCACGCCGCAAGCTGTGCGTTTTTCTCAGCCGCTGCGCTTGGCCCCCACTATGGAACATCTAAACTAAGGGCTGATCTTAATGAAATTTGTAGTACGTAATAAGAGCATTCAATTTTATGTTCAAAACAAAATCGCAAGTCTGTAGTATTTGAATTTCTTTTTTATATATATGGGGCGAGTAGGGGAAGTATCCAAAATAGGAAATATTCTTAGCCTGGATATGCTTCACGAGAACATATTAAACATATTTGGAGGTTCTAGCTCTTATAACCTTTGAGATATGCCAAAAAACCAGTCTTAAAATTGATTTGTATCGGTAATAATGAAACGGTGCAAGATATTGAAAAAAATGATAAAAATGTACTACGTATGGTATAGCAGAAACTTTGTTGTGTTTGAGATCGCTGCGTTCATACAGACGGACAGGGCTAAATCGTCGTCCTGATCATGAATATATATACTTTATGGGGTCGGAGATGCTTCCTGCTGCCTGTTACATATATTTGCACAACACCGTTATACCCTTTTTGTCAATTTTCAATGGGTTCAGGGTATAAAAAGAGAAAATGGTTCGCTACGGGTTCAGACTCTACATCATTTTTGGGCACCTTGTTCGGTTCAAGGATAACATTAAGTTAAGATTATGTAAATATATATACATATGTATATGAGAATCATCATATCTTCATATTTCATCTGAAATATATTAAGTCATATTTAAATAAATATTGTTAGTTCAAAAACTTAATCGTTGAAATAAAACTTATTTCTTATTTTAAAGATTTAATTATGTTAAGATTTATTTAGTTTTTTATATTTGTAAGTCCTAATTATAAAATAAATATATAAAGATCCATTTGTTGCACAAAAGAATGGTAAACATTATGAGATTCGTCAAGTTTGACGCTTTTTTGTACAGATACATATATTTACGAACAGTTAATTTTCAACATTTACCAATTTTTTAAACACAAGAAAGTAAAGAACTATTTCAAGATCTCAAGGGTTGAACATTCGAACTAACCTTTGCTTTAATAACGCGTAATGTGGTCTATCCACCCCCACCCCCAAATCAAGCCTTAGTAATGATATATGTTGGTTTTGGGATAGTTTTAGTCGAGGCTCAACTTCTTTTATATGGTTTGGGCAGGAACGCAGAACAACAACAACAATGAAAACAGCCCTTAACGAGCTTAGGGGTTGCATTTGCACATTCCTGCTAATAGTTGCAATTTTGGGGGTAATTGTTGAATATTTGCTTTACAAACGCGTTCGTAACAGTGCGTAAAATGGAGAAAGCAAAAGGAGTGGTGTGTGTTTGTGTGTGTTGTGATATGTCCTTAGAAAGGGGTCGCGGTCGCAACGGACGTTCCATGCAGTGTCAAAGTTCAACCCTTTTTTTGCGAAAAGTGCCCGACCGAAGGCCCATGCCCGACTTCTGACTACACAACTACCCTTCCCTTAGGAACGTAGCGCATCGAGCAACGGTACAGTTCGTGCATGTTCGATGGGCTGTATATTAATTCTCAAGAGGGTCGACAAAAATGACTTGACGGGGGTTGTCGGGCAAAGGGCAGACAAATTCGAACTAACGTATAAATTTAAGATTTATTTTTTATATTTTTGCCAATTTGGGGATGTTTGTGTGTGGATAAACATATATACGATTTCAATATTTTGTGTATCTATTATGGCAAATTTGAAAAATTTTAAATTGAATTTGAAAGGTTTTCTAGCTTTGTAAATTGGGTATTTTATTGCCTATAGAACTGGATTGTGTATTGCTAGGAAATTCAAAAACATTTTAGCATACTCTATAGTGTAGTAGTTTTTGATTTTTTTTTTTTATTATTGGCGTAACTTTCTAAAGTTTGGTGATCTTATATTTTTAAAGTAGATCTGCAACGGTTGGGTATTGCATCTGAAGACTAAAAAGAATAATGAATTTAACTTGTAAGTAAGCTCTATAGGTTGAACAGGTCAAATCTTTTATACAGCTACTTTGTCTGTTTAACTACTCTCAAGTACGCGAAGCTGCAACGCAGTTCAAGCGCTAACGACAACAGCGCATACAAAGGTCAGCCTGACCTAACGAAAATACGAAAAACCGAACCGCATCAAAACTGGGCGTCCACTGTGCGTGCGAGCGACAGCAACGACAGCGTGTGTGCGCTACACAGGAGCTGGCAGGACACTTACGTTGTACGAGGGTGAGTTTGGCACGACGGATCAGTTGGGCATAAAATATGCTGAAGGTTGTAATGCGAGAGGTTAATAAGCAGCAGAAATGTGACAAAAAGAATGCAATTTGTAGTATGAGGTTTTTAAGGCGTATTGAGCGAGTTTGGCAAGTTCCTTTATGTGTTTGTATGTATGTATATATGATTGTATGTAAAGTCAGAGTTTCGTCAAGTTCGACAAGTTTTTTAAAACTAACGGTACTGTTGACCACGCCTTACCGCGCTAGATCGGACTTCATTACAGTGGAAAGGCAGAAACAAAAGCAAAAGCAACAATCAGCAACCCATTTTGATAGTTGAATCAACACACACACACACACATACAGACGTGCGCAAAGCAATTTCATACGCCCCGAACGACACCCCAGTCAGACTGTGCTATGTGTGTGTGCGTATGCAGATGTTGATAATTCCAAGGTTTTTTTTCAAAAATGGTGTAGGAAATTCAAACAATTACAAAAGCAACAGCAGAACGATAACAATGCGAGCGCTAATGTGTGTGAGTGTGAGGCAATTACAACAAATACAAACACATACACACACCCATACATGCATGCGCGGCGCTAATAAGCGCAAGTGAGCTGGCGTGCTAAAGAGCGAGCGAGCGCGCGCTTAACAAATTGATGCCAGTGGAAAAAAGCACGCGCAAAGCAATTTACGCTTATTATACATTTGTCATTTTTGTACAAAATATACAAAAACACACGCACACACACAAACATAGTCATGCTGAACGTTGGACACACACTCGTGCGCTCGCTCACACTGCGGTGCCAACGACAACGACCCCCCAAACCAGCAACAACAGCTACAGTCAGACCCAACACGTTTGAGTTAAGAATTCGAAACGAACAAGAAAAAAGAAAAAAGAGCGCATGCTCCGCATGGCTTTTTGTACAGTTGAATAAGACATAAGAAGAAGAGTAACACAACTAATAAGAAAAACCTACGTACAAAAAATACAAGAGCAACAACAACCATAAAAAAAATCCAATACACACACAAGTTCGGGCAAAGATGAAGCCGGATCAGCGCACACGCACACACACTTATACAAATGGGCCGCAATCAAAAACCAAATAAAAGGCATAATAGAGAAGAGAGAAACAGCAGGCAAAAACACTTAACAAGCGTAAAAATAATATGGCGGCAGCGGCCGCAACAACAACAGTAAAAGCAAAAACAGCAAAGCGAACGAAACACGAAAACGTTTCATGCCTTCGTTCGTTCGTTCGTTTCGAGCGACGATTGTCACATCAACAACATCAACGTTGCCTGTCATTGCCAACAGTGGCCCACGAACAACAACAACGGGAGACGAACACACAGACAAGCACACACATAACGAACGTTGTGAACGGCGACTGCACGAACAGCCCAAAGCGGCGCACACAGAACTCACAGTTATATGGGGGCAACGCACACAGTCACACGGGGGCGGGCAGGGGCACTAACAAAATGAAAAATGGAATGCCAAAGCGTTTGACAAGGCACAGTGGTGCAATGTTGTCAAATATTTGCGCATTCAATATGTTCAAGAGAAACTATCGTACTTCTCCAATGAAATAAAATATTTATTCAAGTACTAATTGTACAAAAATCAACTTCAATATTACATAATACTGTATATTTTTTGACAATAAGCATTAAAAAAAAAATGAAAATTATAAATACAAATTCAATTTTAATCAGTTTTTTCTTTTATTAATATTTTTCATATATGTATGTAATCTTTTGTATATAATAATATATATAATTTTTAAGTAAAAATGTTGCTCCAAATAAATAATACATATTTTCAACATGAACAAACAGAAAAGTCACTCACCGATACCATGAACCATATATAAAAATAATTTGTATTGCTATATTATTAATTAGGCGAATTAAATGTAAGGAAATGCGTACACTTATTGTTTATCATGTATTATATAATATGCATTTAATTAGAACTATAAATGTTGAAAGAGATCATTTTCACATTGATCAATGACAGTTCACCACTGTGCAAACGCCGCATGCATATCAAGAACAACAAAACCAGACCATGGTTGCTGCAACAGAAGAAAAGCAAAAAAAATGAGTACTAAATCAACGGGTGCCATCAGTCGCAGCCACATATCCACGCAAAACGCGTAGCATTACAAATAAAAATGTCGAAATAGCAGCAACAATAACAATAACAACAATGTAAGATAGAACAGAATGAAAATGCAATTCACATGCTAATAATGAAACGGAGGCCACTGTGCAAGCGAGCGAGCAAGCGAAAGCGAACGATTGCCTGTTTGTGCTACCCATGCGCTATACTCGTCGACCCCCACCGCACCGATGCGGGCAACGGACGCGGCTGCGGCCGACAAGCAAAACTAATAATAAAATAAAGCCGCTGTCGTTTGCTAGTCAGCTCAGGTATGTATGTGTGTGTGTGTGTGTATCACTGTGTGCGATGGTGGTGGTGGTGGTAAATGCGAAATCGAAAAAAGAAGATGAAGTATAGCAAGCAAGCCAGCAGCAGTAACAGCAACAACAACCACGACGAAACGACATTTGAGTATACAGACACAGAAAACTGGTCTCTTGCCCGTCGACGAGGGCGGCGGTGGTAGCGGCAGCGGGCAGGGTGGTTGACAGCGCGCATACACACACACGCACACAAACAGCCATAGATATGTATGTATGTATGTATGCATGAGTGCGCTACAACGGGCGCGAAAGCAAAAGCAAATACAATACACATGCCCGCCAGCTGTGTAGCCTCGTTTTTTTCATACCTTTTTTTTTTGTTCACGTACATTTTTTCTTTCGTTCGCACACACCCCCAAAGCGCACACAACAAAACGCAGCGAACAGCAAGTAGTGGGGCTGTTGCTGCTGTTGCGCTCGCACTCACTGGTCATGGCATACGATTTGCTATTGGCATCGCATTCGCACACCCGCATTTGTTATAGAGAAATGTTTTGCTGTGCCGAGTGTGTATGAGAAAACTGGTTTTCCTTGCCCAGCTGCCTGCCAACCCTCCCCAGGCAAAACACACACGCACACGTACACACCAACACACATGCGCGCTGCTGCTTCATTTTGTTTCGGCAGAGTTGCCGCCGTCTGCGCGCGTTTCAGTCTAAAATTCAACTTGGAAGCGAACGGTTCGTGCTTTGTCGATATTAAATATTCGTACGCTCGCTCGCGCCGATCTGCTCAAACGCCAGTCGAGATACAAGATACAACGCGACGCACACACACACCCGCGTACGCATAAAAACAAATCGAAACAGCTGGATTTTTTCTAAATATCTATTTTTTGCTGTTATACAGTTATAAAGTTAAAAAAAATCATAACAAACGTATCCAAAAGATACAAGATACATGCTGCAAAGTGAAAAGTTATGCTGCCGGCGTCGCTGTCGCAGTCGCCGTTGCAGTCGCTGCCGACGCGCGCTGTGAATTTGTGCCGCCTAACAAAAAATATGTTGCTAGAGTTGTCGCCGCGTTTTATGTAAGCCGAACAACCCCCCGACCCCCCACTGCCAAGAGCCTCCTCCCGTGTACATCACGTGTACAGGTGCAGCATAAATAAGAGAATTAAATAAGAAAAAAGAAATGCAGTTGAATTAAAAGTGAAATAAAGCAGGCATTGTGCATTAATTGTGAGCCGACGCCGCCGTCGACGCCAACGCAGCCGTTGCAGCGAGTGTGGAGTATGTACTAATTATTGCTCTCGTGCACGAAACGCTCACATTTACACGCCTCAGTCGCAGTCGCAGTCTCAGACAGACACACACATACAGACTTTAAATATATATACACACACACTGACACTGAGGCTGACGCTCGGCGAGACTTTTTTGTGTGTGTGCACACTTATATGTTTTTTGTTGTTGTTTTTGTTGCAACAAAGTTTTACGTTTACGTTTTTTTGCCTGTTTGTATATATATATATATGTATGTGTATGTGTATATGTTTATTGCCTGTACTCGTTTACGTTTGTGTGTGTGCTTACCTCGTATTTTTGTTAAATGTACCAACAAAAAGAAACCAAATAAAACAAAATTACAAAAACGCAGCAGCAGCAATATGCTGCCAACAACAATAAAAACAATCAGCAGTCGCAGCAGCAGCAGAATAGCCGCAGTCACCGTCGCAGCAACAGCAAGCAACAACAGAACATCGCTGCCGCCGTCGCCGTCGTCGCTGCTGACGTCGCCGCCGCCGCATGCATACTATTAATTTATTATACAAATTGTTTTTATTTTGAATAATGGATCGTCGTGCATTGAAGTTTATGCAAAAAAGGTATTTTTTTGTTGTTTGTTTCGTTATGTTTTTAGTTTTTAAATGCACACAAACTACTCGCAGGCACTGTTAAAAGCATACAACGTGTGTGTATGTATGTGTATATGTGTGTCACTGCATTCGCGTTTATTATTGCTTATTACTTACGTTATTTCGCTTCTTGTTTATTTATTAATTTTTTGTTGTTTCTCTCGCGCACTTTGCTCGTCTTTTATTGCTATTTTTGTTATGATTTTATCGCTTCAAGTGTGACCTCGCGGTGCCAGAAATATTCTGTGTGCTGTGTGTACACACTGATTTAAATATTTCGTCTATGTGGAGCTTCTTTTTTATCTTATAGTTTATGGATTTGTGTTTTTTTTGTTTTGCTTGATTTTTAAGGGTATGCTCAAAATTGCAGCTCTGTCTTTGGCGCGCAGTTCAGCTGTGCGGCGTTTTACAACACTGCTGCAAATGACAAATGTGTACAAATTCTATACACACACATGCATATGTACATATATTTGTGTGTGCGTATGTTGTGTGCCACTGCTGCTGCTGTTTGACGTCCCATCATAATCATACTTCATCATACAAAGCAAGCAAAAATCACAAGTCCCAAAACGAGTTTTTTTTGCCCCATCTGCTCGCTGCCCGGCAGTGCAGTTGAATCTCAGAAATACACACTCACACATACAAATATACGTAGCAAATTTCGCAATGCATGCATGCATGCATGTAGTGCGTGTGTTTGTAAATTTGTTGGTGGTTGATTTTTTTTCTTTTGCTTTGCATCGTATTGAAAAGCAAAAGTTCTAAGCCAAAAGTAACATTTTTGGCCGAAACCGAAATTGCAGGCGGGAGCAGCGCACCAAAAGCAGAAGAAGAAGTAACAGCAGCAGCAGCAGCAGCGACAACAACAACTGACTGTGGAGCTTATTCGCTCTCTCTATCGCGCTCGCGTGGGTTCTCATAGTGCGAAGTAAACAAAATTTGACGCGCGTGGTTAGTGTTGCCACCCGCTCGCACACCATTTGAGCACGCTCACTGTATATTAATTTAATACATAAATATCATGTTTCAAGTTTTTTTTCTGAATTGCCGGCCTATACAATTGTGTTAGTAAGTATATGTATATAAAAAAAATTAATTGCATGCACTTAATCGCATTTTCAAATATATAAAATGTATAAATATATAATCCAAAGTGTTTTTGCTTTTAATATTTCTTTATATTCATGTATTTATTTATGATTGTGATGAATTTATGCAGCAATTTTGTTGTCTGTTGGCAACTCTGCATTTATACTAACACCATGCTTACGTTTTCATGTATGTGTGTTTTTGAGCTGTGCTCGTCATTTGAGCAAGTAACCAGTGCCATCTCGCTCACACTTTTGACCAGTCGCCAACGAAAGCAACAAGGGCGACTAGCGCGCACACACAATTGTATTTGGATTCGCATGTTCGGTGTGTGTGTGTGCGTGAGTGAGTGAGTTGGTGGCTGCAGAAATGAAACCCGTTCGTATAATCAATATGTAGTCATCTATTTTCGTCTCGTCCCCGCCACCTCTGCCTAGTGCACAGGTTTAATGCCCCATCAACAACCACCAAACGAAATTTTCGCACGCATGTTCCTCCTCGCAACAATTTGAATTTTATGTTCTATTTTGTTGCTGTTACCGTTGTTGTTGTTTTTGTCACTCTCGCCTGCATGCTAGCTGCACGCGCTCTCCCTAGCTCCATCTCACTCACACACGTTTGAGCGCATGCTCGATTTATTTTGCGTCGGCATTGTTATCAATCGTGTGGCAACTCAATTTGGTGAGCGAACATAAAATTGATGATGGCTGTGCGGCATTTGAATATTGTTGTCGTTGCTGCTGTTGGATTGTTTGTTTGCCCCCAACAGGCGCTCACACCACCTCCCAGCGACCTGCCAAAAGCACTCAACGATTCGCGCTCTCTCACTCTTTCTTCTCGCTCGCACACACACTTCAACTCACACACACACAGGCGTCAAACCAGTCTTAAGCTGCAAGTCTTTTTTTCGGACGTTGAGAAGGATGCTACTGCTGCGTCTGGCACAGCGTCTAGTCGCCAATTTTAATACTCGTCCACGAAGCGAAAAGAGTATATGGGGTTTGTGCAATGTCCGTCCGCCTGTCCGTATGAACGCACTTTTTTTCTCCGCTATTGAATCTAGCGACCTGAAACTTGAAATATATACTCGTGTATACCCGCGTCAGATAAAATGTTACGATTTTTAGGCTGTGTGCACTGGGGGCGTGGCAAATCGCAAAAGTCGACAGATAGACCAAAAGTTTGCAGACAGATTACTGACGACCTCCTTTAAAGATCGCGCAAACCATATTTGGACTACGCCCACTGGCGGCTCCACAATTTACAAAAATCTAAATTTTTTCAACATTTTTATGTGCCTTATAATAATTCTTATTGGATAACTTAATTTAACCAATAGGTGGCGCTGCTATCTAACACGCGGTTTGAGTTCGCGTGAGGTGTAGAGTCTGAGGTGTAAGAACCCAGGTCCTGGGTTCGAGACCAACCAAGAGGCCTTTTTTATATTGGTTTATCATTATTTGTGTGTACACATAAACCTGGAATACATGTTTTTGTTATTATTACACTATTATTACACAGTGTTGCGCTGTCGGTTACACCCGACTGCAACGTTCTTGCTTATTTTTATTTTTGTCTTTCAATTTTTTTTTTTGTGATTTCGTTCCACCAGCTTTCGTTTGCGCTTCGCTGTTCGGGCTGCTTCGGTGGGGGCGTACGACCTGAGCATACCCAGCAGGAATCCAGCAGCAACCCTGTCGCATGCATGAAGCACCCCTGACCGATTTCAGGGCATGCCAATAACCGCCCACTGTTGCGGCTGTCTTCGTCTTCACTCCGCTCTCCCCTTCGATTGTGCTGTCCTGTTGTCAGGGGTAACCCTAATGCTGTGCCCGCTCAAATAGTCTCTGTTTCGCTTGTTGTTGCGTTTTTTTCTTCTTCCTTATATAAGCATATATTTTTTTTCTTCCTTTATATTTTATTTATTTTATTTTTTACGCCTCACGGGCTTTGTGGGGGCGTTGTGAGGGATTAGATGCGACAGCGGCGCAGTTGGGAGTCGATCTGGGCGTTGTTGAATTGTGAAACTTCAACTACACTTTGCGGATGTCTTTTTCCCTGGCTGCTGCAACTGTCAGTTTTTGTCATGTAATGTTGGTTATTTGTTTTTTTTTCTTTGAAGTTTGGCAACGTCTATGCCAGGTTGCCAAAGTTCGTTTAGATATTAAACTAAAGTTCCTAAAATGTAGTTGAATAAATTTTACACAATATGAATGCCAAGTTGCCAAATTTCACTAAACTATCAATTTGTAATAAAATCATTTCTAGTTCTTCATTTATATCAAATTATGCTAAATGCCAGATGTTAACCACACTCAAATATAACTATTTTGAAGAAATTGATTGCTATGTTGCCAAATTTCACATTTCTGCTTATTTATAAACATCTGAAATCTTTAATTGTGCATATTTACTCTGCTTATTTGCCATGTTGCCTAATCGATTCTCTCAAATTGCATATCAACCTTTGCAGAATTTTACTCATTGCACACTTTTAGTCTAACTGATTGCTAGGTTGCCAAACTTCACTCGCACATTTGAAAATATGCATGCATCTCTTTTTTATTGCAATAGTTAGTTTGCGTGTGCCTTTAATAACGCTTACTGCAAACTTGGCTCCCTCTCTCAAACTCTTTATTCTCCCTCTTCCTCTCGCTTATGTCTCTCATATGCACGCCGCCTAACTGCATCTCTCATTCACTCTCAACTCCTTCTGCATGTTTACAGTTTACAGTTGACGTCACATATACATATATATTTTATTCGGGACTTTTTAATGCAGTCCCCGTACCATTTTTAAATGACCTCCTTTGCCTGTATTAGTTACCCGTGTGTCTGTGTGTACTCTGAGCCACATTTACGGCTATGTGGGTCAATGATAGCAGCTGCATTGGCCTTAATTGACCTAAAAAAAACCCAGGATGCCTAAAATTGTTATGGCAGTAGTAGACTAAAGTTAAGATATGTTTACGTTAAAACAAACTAGCACAGCAGCAACATTAATATAAATTTTACAAAATTTGAATCACAAATAAGAGCTAAAGCTTAGCAAAATAACCTTGAGTTGTTAGGATCTGTTTGTTCCAACTGTTCCCGTTCTCAAAAGTAAGAAAACATCTTAAAATGAGAAATATAATATCAGTTTTCCAACTGCTTCTGTTCTGAAAGCTTGAAATAAAACTTAAATTTAAATTAATAATTAAAAAACCAGAGCTCTTAGCTGACAAAGGATCTATGGGACAGGTGTAGGTAAATATATGTTATCGAAAATGTTGTCTATTTAGTTAACAATAATCTACGTTCTAGGATGAATATAGAAGTAATAACAAATTTGAAATGTTATAGAATACATACTAGCCTTTTTCTTTAGCCTTAGTCAATAAATACTTTGCTCATTCATATAAAGATAAAACCAAAACACTTAACATTATCTGACCAATTATTATTATTATTTGACCTTTAAAAAAATTAAATGTTGTAGTTTAGTATAAAAAAATCAATAATTATTTTCATAATCAAAAAGCACATTTAGCAGATTTTTTATAGATTTTTTGATATTTTTGCAATCTTTGCGTTTAAGATTTTGTAATATTTTAGGTAAGTAAAACATTTGATGTTATTTAAAATTGTGAATGATCTGTGCAGGTGACTCTCGCCGCAAGCTTTTGCCTGCGCTGGAGCTTTTATGTTCTTGTCTCTGAGAGAGCGCCCACGCTTCGGCTGAGCTTTAGTCTCTGCCTGCAGGCAAATGGCGGTGCTGCCAACCTGTTTGCCGCCTGCATTTGCATTTGCTTTTGCATTGCTGTTTCTCGTGCTTTGCTTGTGTTTTTTTTTTTAATTTTTATTTATTTTGTATTTTTCTTTTCTCAGTTGCGTTTGTTGGGCAAATGTTGGGCCAAAATGCCGCATGCCACACGCCGTCGCAAACGTTCCAAGTGTGTGTTGTGCATGCCACTCTGTGTGTGTGTGTGTGTGTTGTGCGTCTTTTGATTTGTCTGTGCTAATTTATTTTCACGCTGCCTCTCTTTCTTTCCAATGCAGAGCGGACACTGAAAGCGATACGACAGCAACAACAAACACATCAGCAGCAGCAACAACAAGTTTGGCAACAACAACCACAACAGCAGCAGCACCAGCAGCAGCAGCAACAACAACGACAGCAACAACAACTGCTCTGCCCCTAAAGGACAACTCGAATATACGCAGCAGCAACGGCAGCGACAAGTTGCAAACAGCAACACAGCAGCTACAACAGCAACACAAGCAGCAGCAGCAGCAGCAGCAACAACAACAACAACAACAACAACAACATCAGCAACAACAACACATTGTCGGCGTTGAGCGGCCTCTCAAGTGCCTGGAGACGTTGGCCCAAAAGGCGGGCATTACTTTTGACGAGAAATACGACTTTGCCAGTCCGCCGCATCCGGGCATAGGCGCAGCCACGCCCACCCACAACAACAACAACAACAACAACTCGCAACTGAACAACAACAATCACGTGAAGGGCGGCACGCCTACATCGATTGCAACCAGCGCAGCGCAGACGCCGCCCTCGGCGCGCCGCACAACAGCAGCAGCAACTGCAGCAGCAACAGCAACAGCAACAACACCCAACAGCAGCAACTCGGCGCGTTCACGCAGCGTCTCACGTTCCCGCTCGCGCTCCAGCACGCCCACCTCGCGTGCAGCAGCAGCAGCAGCAGCAGCAACCGTTGCTGGCGGCAAGCTGGAGAAATCACAGAGCCCCGCCCAACAGGTGGCATCCGCTGCGGCGGTGCCACTGCACATCTCTCAGGAGCAACTGCAGCAGTTCTACGCGAGCAATCCGTATGCCATCCAGGTGAAGCAGGAGTTTCCCACCCACAATGCCGGCAACAACGGCGCCAGCAACAGCAGCAACAGCAACAACGAGCTGAAGCACGCCACCGGGCTGCTGGACGCCAGCCAGACCACACAGCTGCAACAGCTGCATCTGCAACCGTTGAACGCCGGCGATGGCAGCGCTGCGGCGGCCGCGGCCGCTGTTGCCGCCGCCGCCGCCGCTGCGGCCGGGAGTCCGGCGACAGCGCAGCAGAATGCGCTGCAGCAGCAGGTGGCGGTGGCCGCCGTAGCGGCAGCGGCACAGCAGCAACAGCAGCAGCAACAACAGCAGCAGCAGCAGGCGCAGCAACAGCAGCAGCAGCAGCAACAACAGCAGCAGCAGCAGCAACAACAGCAGCAGCAACAGCAGGCCGCACAGCAGCAACATTCGACAGCAATTAGCACCATGTCGCCGATGCAGTTGGCTGCCGCCACCGGCGGCGTGCCCGGCGATTGGACGAATAGCCGGACCGTGCAGCTAATGCAGCCCCCGGCGGGCTTCATCTATCCGCCGATGATCGTCTCCGGCAACCTGCTGCCCGCCGGGCTCGGCCAGCAGCCCATCCAGGTGATCGCCAGCAAGCACTTCCAGGGCAGCGGGCCCCAGATGATAACGACGACCACGCAGAACGCCAAGCAGATGATCGGCGGTCAGGCGAGCTTCCCCGGCGGCACCACCTACGCCATACCCTCGAGCCAGTCGCCGCAGACGCTGCTCATCTCGCCGGTGAACGTCATCTCGCATTCGCCGCAGCAGCAGACGCTGCTGCATTCGATGGCCGCGGCGGCGGCGCAACAGCAGCAGCAGCAGCAGCAGCAACAGCAGCAGCAGCAGCAACAGCAGCAGCAGCAGCAGCAACAGCAGCAGCAGCAATTGACACAGCAGCAACAGCAGTTGACCCAGCAGCAGCAGCAACAGTTGACGGCTGCCCAACAGGCGCTCGCCGTCAGCGCCGCCAAGGTGGGCGTCGGCGTCGGCGTGGGCGATGGCCAGGCCAAGCTGCAGCAGAAGGTCGTCCAGAAGGTGACGACCACAACGAACACGGTGCAGGCGGCGAGCGGTGGCGGCGCCGGCGGCGTCGTCGCCCAGGCCCAGCAGCAGCAGCAGCAACAGACGACGACGCAGCAGTGCGTCCAGGTGTCGCAGTCAACGCTGCCGGGCGTCACCGCCGCCCAGGCGGCCCAGCTGATCAGTCCGCTGCAGAACGCCGCCGGCCAGCCCCAGCAGATGCAGCTGACGCCCTGGTTCTGGCAGAACTTCGCCTCCAATCCGATCATCTTGCGCGGCCAGCCGGATCACACCTCTGGGATGTTCATCCAGCAGCCACCCACCCTGCAAGCCCAGAATCGTAAGTAATCCCCCTGAACTAGTTCCGCCCTTCAGTTCCGCGTGCATCCGTTGAACTAGTTCACTTGATAGCTTACCAAACAAAAATGTTGATGGACATTTCACTTGATTACTGTTATTTTGCGAGCTTAACTACAAATTTGAATGAACTAGTTCGGCAGTGGTAACAGAACTTACATTCCATGCATCCATCGAACTAGTTCAATGCCAAAACAAAAAAGTTGTAGGTTCGAACCTTGCTTAGTATTTTCTATTTTTTGTTCTTTGCTTCAATTCAATTTAAAATACAATGTTCCAAAATTGTTTAAATGTTCTGGAATGAACTAGATACATAGGTAAAGAACAAAATAAGTATATGAGATATAAAGAAGCAGGCAGGGCTCTCATCTGCAATCGAAACAAATACAAATATAAAATAGAACTAAAGTTGAGATGTCTGAACCTTCAATGTAAAAATCGCGGGCTTTACAAATGAAATGGGTTTGCTAATCTGTGTGGAGAATAAATAAAGTTAGAATAAATCTTCAACGATAGTTTGAACTTTTAGATATGAACCAGCAACAATAGCTGAAATTAGCTTTATTATTATTTTATTATAATTTAAATATCCAAAAATTTGACAGGCTATTTAAAGCCAAGATGTGACGAACATCGGCCCTAAACTTGGTAAAATATTTTAACTGGAACTCAACCAATGCTGTAATGTAAATTATAAATAAAGCGAATATTTTATTAATTTATTTGTATTGTTTACAGAGATAATTCAGTGCGTGACGCAAACGCCGACCAAGACGCGCACGCAGCTGGACGCGCTGGCGCCGAAGCAGCAGACGCCGCAGCAGCAGCAGCAGCAGGCGAATGCGCAGCAGCAGCAACAGCAGCAGCAGCAGCAGCAGGCGCAGCAGCAGGCGCAGCAGCAACTGGCCACACAGCAGCAGGCGGTGGCGGTGGCAACGGCGCAGCTGCAGCAGCAGCAGCAACAGTTGACGGCGCAGCTGCAGCGCGGCGGTGCGCCCATCCTGCCACACAATGGGGCACAGGTGCGGCCGGCCAGCTCGGTCTCCACGCAGACGGCGCAGCACCAGAGCCTGCTCAAGGCGAAGATGCGCAACAAGCAGCAGCCGGTGCGGCCGGCGCTGCCCACGCTCAAGACCGAGAACGGCCAGGCGGGCGGCGTCGGAGTCAGCGTCGGCGTCGGCGTCGGCGTTGGGGGCAAGGCGGCGGGCAACCAGGTGAACAACAATGCGGCGGCAACGGCGCTCAGCCAACACCTCGCCGCGCAGCAGCAGCAGGCGAATCTGCATCAGATGGTGACCACGACGGGCAACAAGTAAGTGGTGCAGGTGGTGCAGGTGGTTACCAACTGCTTACTAATTCCGACTCTTACTCTTGCAGAATGGTGGTGATGAGCACCTCGCCCATAACGCTGCAGAATGGGCAAACGTTGCAGGCGGGCGTCGACAAGCAGCAACAGCAGCAGCAGCAGCATCAGCAGCAGCTGCAGTTAATGAAGAGCCAGCATCTGTTGAGCCAGCAACTGTTGCTGCAGCAGCAGATGATGCAAATGCAGCAGGCGAATGCACAGCAGCAAGTACAGCAGCAGCAGCAGGCACAGCAGCAACAGCAACAGCAGCAACAGCCGCAGCAGCAGCAGCAGCAACAGACGCTGACAAACGCCACAGCACAGCAGATATTGCAGGTGGCGCCGAATACGTTTATTTCGTCGCAGCAGCAGCAGCAGGCGCAACAGCTGCACAGTCAACTGCTGCAGCATCAATTGCATCAGGCACAGCAGCAGCAGCAGCGCGAACATAATATAATACAGCAAATTGTGGTGCAACAAACGGCCACGCAGCAGCAGGCGGCACAGCAGCAGCAGGCGGCACAGCAGCAACAGGCGGCACAGCAGCAACAGCAGGCGGTACAGCAGCAGCAGCAGCAGCAGCAACAGCAGCAGGCACAACAGCAACAATTGCAGCTCAGCAGCGTGCCCTTCTCGGTTAGCTCGACAACAACACCGGCGGGCATCGCCACCTCCAGCGCCCTGCAGGCCGCCCTCTCCGCCTCGGGCGCCGTCTTCCAGACGACCAAAACGAGCAACTCGCTGCCCAGCAGCAGCGTGGTGACCATCAGCAATCAGAGCGCCGGGCCGCTGGTGACGAGCAGCACTGTTGCCAGCCTGCAGCAGCAGGCGCAGCAGCTGCAGCAGCAGCAACAGCAGCAGCAGCTAATAACGGCCACCATTGCAGCGGCCACACAACAGCAGCAGCAGGCGCAGCAACAGGCGCAGCAACAGGCGCAGCAACAGGCGCAGCAGCAGGCGCAGCAACAGCAACAGGCGCAGCAACAACAGCAGCAGCAGCAGCAGGCACTTCAGCAGCAGGCGCAGCAGCAGCAACAGTTGCCCACAACAACGATAACAGCTGCCTCGCCCACACAGAATCCCATATTGGCCATGACGTCCATGATGAATGCGACCACGCCGTCCGTCAGCACGGCCCTCGTGACGGTCAGCAACAGCAGCGGCATTAACTCGCTGCCGGCCACGCCCACCAAGGCGAACACGATCAGCACGGCCAGCCAGGAGACGCCCAAGTCACAGCAGCAACAGCAGCAGCAGCAGCAGGCGTCAAATTTGGTGGCCGTTGAGTCGCCGCTGGCATCGGGCGGCGGCGCGGAGGCGAGCAGCTCGACGGCGGGCACGGCGGAGGCGCTGCTCAACGGCGATGTGGGCGAGGCGACGCCCACAAAGCTGGCAGCGACAACAACGGCCACCGCAACGGCAACAGTTGCCGCGGCGCTCAAGCAAAGCAACGCAGTGCTGCCCAGCAGCAGCAGCGAGCAGCGGCAGCAGCGGCAGCGGCAGCAAGGAGGACAACAGCAATGCCAAGAATTGCAGCAGCAGCAGCGCCGTCAGCAGCACGGCGTCCACCAACGGCATTGCCAGCAGCGCTGCCCTGCGCACCAGCAGCACAACGACCAACAGCAGCAGCAGCAGCAGCAGTACGACAACAACGACGACAACAACCACAACCACCAGCAGCAGCACTGGCAAGGATCTGCCCAAGGCCATGATCAAGCCAAACATGCTCACCCACGTCATCGACGGCTTCATCATACACGAGGCCAACGAGCCCTTCCCCGTCACGCGGCAACGCTACGCGGACAAGGACGCCAACGACGAGCCGCCCAGTAAGTGCCGCATAATACAAAGGACTGCGAGACTTCCAGGTCGAGGCGAAGGAGCGCGACGTCACAATATCGGTCTAAGCTTGTTCATTGCAGAGAATTGTATCCATATATAGTTCTTCGACCCTGGTGGCTTAATAAGCCCCGACATTTGTAATTAGATCAAAACATCTTTATCTGTGTGTACGAACGCAATTTTTAGCGCCTCTATTGAAGTTAGAGACTTGAAATTTGGAATATATACCCGCGTCAGATAAGGCGCTACGATTTTTAGGCTATGCCCACTGCGGGCGTGGCAAACCAGAGAAACATATTTATTTCCCTGAGTTTTAAAGTTAGATGCATACAACTTTTTCAGACAGATTACTAATTTCCTTCTAATCTTATCCTTCTTCAGTTTTAAAGCTCAATTCGTACAAATTCGGAGATATTACTTTTTTTGTGGATATGCCCACTGTTGTCGATCAAATCTATATATATATATATATCCTCTTATTTCCGCCCCACACAAATTACAAATATCGATCTCTTTCCAATATAATGACTGTTCTAAGCTGTGCACGAGTATTGCGCAGTCGGTTATACCCGACGGCAACGTTCTTACTTGTTATCCAATTAATCCTATGTGAGGGATATGATATAGTGGTCCGATATACTTATATATACGGATCTATGCCAAGTACCCATAAGATAGCTAGCCTACTTTAGATGTTTAAGTGATTTAGAATACTCGCAAAATTCCGATATTGTGACGTCACGATTTTAAGATCTTGGAATTCTTTGCATAACTCTCAAGCGCAAGCAGATGAATCGTTAATATAATATATTTTTTAAATTTACAGAGAAGAAGGCAGCGCTGCAGGAGACGGAACTGAAGCCAGGTGCAACAGCCGCAGCAGCAGCAGCAGCAGCAGCAACAGCGGCAGCAGCAGCAGCAGTGACAGCAACAGCGGCGGCAGCGGCAGCAACAACAACAACAACTGCAACGGCAGGTGGCCTGATCAGCGTTGCCAGCCTGCCGGCGGATATGGTTGCGTGCGAGCAGTGCGGCAAGCCGGAGCACCGCAGCAAGCTGAAGCGCAAGCGTTTCTGTTCGCCCGGCTGTGCGCGGCTGGCGAAAACGGGCGGCAGCAGCGGCAACAACAACAGCAGCAGCAACAACAGCGGTTGCAACAATGGCAGCGGCGTGGGCATGGTCGCCGCCGATGCGCTCGCGCTGGCGGATAAACTGGACGAATCGCTGGCCGAGGAGAAAATGCAGACGGATGCACTGAGCCCGGAGCCGGCCATGATTATTGCCGAGCTGCCGGTGGCTGTGGCAGCAACAGCGCCAACAGTTGCTGTTGCAGTGCCAGCAGCGCCCACGCCCAGCAGCAGCAGCAGCAGCAGCAGCGGCTGCGGCAGCGGCAGCGGGAGCAGCGCCAGCAATGTTGCTGCCGTCGCCGTTGCCGCCGTGGAGCGTCCTTCGATATGCACATGGAGCGTGGACGAGGTCAGCGAGTTCATACGCAAGCTGCCCGGCTGCCAGGACTACGTGGACGACTTTGTGCAGCAGGAGATCGATGGGCAGGCGTTGCTGCTGCTCAAGGAGAACCATTTGGTCAACGCCATGGGCATGAAGCTGGGCCCGGCGCTCAAGATCGTCGCCAAAGTGGAGTCCATGAAGGAGGTGAACGCGGCGCCGGCAGCGGCCAACGATGGCGCCAAGGAAACGGCCAATGCCGGGCAATAGTGCACAACTGGCGTGAAGATCTGCTGCAGCATCGGTGGCGGCATCGGTGGCAGCGTCAGTGGCAGCATCAGTGGCAGCAGCTGTGGCAGCCCCCTTGCGCTCCACTCCCCCGCATATTCCATAACGCCGCCGCTGTATTCGCCCGTGCTGCGCAACAAATAGGGTGCTGGTCTAACCAGTTCAAGTTGGAGTTTTTATTGTGAATGTGATTCACACTTAACAGCTGAACCAATCCCCCCGCCCCCGCCCCTCTCACCCCTCGCCCCTTCAACACACTAACTGTATGGTAGTCTGTATCTAATTTTAATGTAGCTTAAAATTTGTAAGGCCAATTGTATGATAATGATTTCCAACTACATCTAAAACAAAAGGAAAGGAAAAGATAACAAACCTTGAACTCTGTACCCGGAACCTTTTAACCCCGCACCCCTTAAACCTCTAGTTTTAGCATAAACGCATAAAGCGAAGGCTCCATCAATTGTACAATTTATCACATAAACTAAACGTGTTTTCGATTCCATTCACGCATATTTAAACATAACGAAAAACTCGACAAAAATAGAAAAACCACAAAAAAAATACTAAATGAATATACTATTAAATCCTAAGGCAAATTCTAGCGTCTAAGTCTTAACTAAATTAAATGTAACGAATACAATTAATTTACGTATATATATGCCCACATAGTATATATATGTATATATATATATATATATATATATATAGTATTTTTTTCAAACATCATCACCATTATGCGTATTTCATTATACAAATTTCTAATTTAGTTAATACCTATAATTATTATATACATATATATATATATATATATATATATATATATATATATATATATATATATATATGTATATATATATATATGTATATATATATATATATACATAAATATATTATTATAAATAAACTTTTTTCTATGCGTAACTTATATATTTAAAGAGGTAAAAAAGCGAATTGGTTTCCATTATGCTAGAGAGAGTTAAACGATTTAAGTCTGTCAAACCAACAACTGAAACTATATCAATATATAGCTGATTACAACAACTGTAACAACAACACACAATCTACAGCTAATTTGCGAACTTTTTGCTAAGTGAAATGAAAAAAAACATTGATAATATATTAAATAGAATATATATTTAATTTTTTTTTACAATGCTTAGGTTATGTATTTATATATATGTATATATATATATATATATATATATATATATATATATATACATTATATATATATATATACATTCGTATTTTTTTTCAAAATTTATTTTTTATTGCTATGGCTGAACAAAAAACAAAACTTCACTGTATAGTGTTTAATAAATGTGAATATGGAAAATGTGCATTTTTATTTTTTATTCCTTTGTTCGGGTAAAAACAAGGTGGCCAGTATGATAGTCTAATCAGATCGAGTTATAGACCGAGTGTATTGGAGCGGGCTGATGGAGTCGCGGGGGAATTTTTTGAATTTTACATATCTAATATATTTGTCAATTTTGGTATCAATTTTAAGAGAAAAATCCACATAATCGCTTTTAAAGTTTAAAAGTTTCTTATTTAATTTGGATTTGTTTATATCTTAAATTGAATATTCTTCGTCGCATTTTATTTCATAAATTTTTTTCACTATATTCCTAGATTCGTCACCTACCGTACATTTTTTTTATTGGTTATATACCACATAGCATAGACAAAGAAGATGCAAGGAGAGAGATTGGCAATTCTACAAAATAAGCAAGAGCAAGAGAAGAGAAAGAGAGGGAGAGAGAGAGAGAGAGAGAGAGAGAGAGAGAGAGAGAGAGAGAGAGAGAGAGAGAGAGAGCGATTAGCTGCAATCAATTACACACAAGCATACAACGAGCTGTTAGAATGATATATACAGATTTATATAGAGAAGCATAGCGAAAATAAAAAAGATATAATTTGTCATGAAGCCAAAAAAGAAACCAACATGTGCCAGATATCGAAGTAGACGCAAGAAGCATTGAGAGAAGCGGCAGGGCAATTGTAGGCAATTCAATGCAGTGGTCGCAAGAAGCAAACAGAGAAGCTTCAAAGAGTACTACAGCATATAAATGTGACTGTGAGAAGACATTTTGGATGAGAGAATCTATAAGTATTAGTAAAACATGTTAAAGTAAGCGGCAGCAACAAGAGAGAAGCTGCGAGGAACATCGGGTAATGTTATAATAAGTCTTAAGTGGGAGCAAGAAGCAAACGGAAAAGCGTTTTAAAAGTTTGTTTACAATTCTTTAAGCAAAACATACCAATAGAGAGAAAATAGATAAGTTTGCCCTCTATGTAGTGAATCCAATGCAACCTATACCTCTTCTGCTTCATTCTTCATTATAAGTTCTTACTTAGCTTAGTTTTTATATCGCTTCTCTCAAAATCTGTGAACTTTGTCATTTGCTGTGACTTATGAGAGGGAGAAAAACACAAAATCGCACAATATTCATATTATTAAAAGCACATGAGTATATGTAGAGTTGGCACCTGAAAATAAAAGCCAGTGTTGTTTAAGCTATTGTGAAAATATTGTTTTATTTTTGTTAAAATTCTCTGGTACTTTGAATATATTTTGGAAATATGCATACATGGTTTGAAATCCTCTTTATAATGAGATTATAATTATAATAAATTTAATGAGGGATTCTTTGAACTTTAATGACATTTTTATAAGATTTTTATTTGTTATTTTTATATTTGGTTTTTTTTACTTATTATGCAAGGAATTTCAAGAACAATTTAAGAGTTTTACAAGTGCGGCTCTTGAAAGAAAACCCATTATATCGTTCATTTTAAAATGTGCTAGTTTTCGTACAGAATAAGTAATAGTTAATGCCCATGGCATACCTTAAAGGGGCTAATAGGGCATCCAGATATTCTGGATCTAGTGCTTATGTAAAACTTTTATCGAGGTTTTTAGTGGCAAAGCTTTTAGACGGGTTTAGAATTTTTTTGTTGTTCTTCTTCTTGTAAATTTTTGTGACAACTTTTGCCTTTTAGGTATTATTTATTTATTTTTCCATAAGTATTTAGGGATCTATCTAAGAACCGAAACACTAAAATACCGACTCGTACCATTTTAGAAATGAGCGTGACGTGACGTCTTCAAGGTAAATGTTGAAATAATTTTATATTTTGTATTCTTTATTATTAATATTTGTTTAAAGCCAATTTTGCGTTTTATTATTTAGTGTATAAATTGAAATTGGTATGTTCTTGGTATTTTCTGGTATTTAATCAGTATTTTTAAAGCGCTTTATGTTTGCATAGTATTTATTAGATTTGGATTCAGTTAAAATTTGTCCATATGTTTTCTTAAAAGTACCCTTGATTTATTTTATGAGTTCGTATGAATTGGTTTTCTTTTTGTTTTCTTTTTTCTTTCTTTTTTATGCATAAATATACTATATACGTTTGCATATTGGTCAGATATTGTGGCATTCGAATTGTACATTCAGTTAAGATCATTGTTTATTGTTTCTGCTTCTTTAAGTACCCCTGCAGTGAATATATCTTAGGGAAATTGATGGGAATATATAATAGACAAAACAGGCAGTATATATACTAAAGTCAAGAGCTGACTGGGCTGAAATATATACACATATATGTATATAGTTGGCATGGCAATGTGCTCTTGTATTCCTGAATATATCGGAAATATGTTTGTTGTTATTCTTTTTAATTCGAAATATATTTTTTATATATATGTATTTTTATCTGTAGCTGCCACAGAAAGTAACATTTAAATATATAGTTTTCTTTTTATATAATATAAATATAGATGTATATATATATTTTAAATATAAATAATACATTTAAAAAATATTCATTACGAAACACAACATTTATTCTGAGATCCCTTTAGATCGTTTGACCACACACATACTATATCAACTGCAAGGGTATTTTATCTACGGCTTTGCCGAAAATAATTTTATTTCTCTTATCATTTTTGCTTTTTAAAATACTTTTCGGTTAATCATAAGCTAGAGAAAGCTTTTTAGAGTTAAGCCTTTTCTCCTTGAGGCTTTATACTCATCTTTATGTTTAAATATTGAATTTAATATAGATTTATATAGTTTATATATTATATATGTATATCATATATTATTTACAATTGTGTGAAGCAAAACAGAAAATTGTCACAGCCGTACTCCTTAGTATATCATATATATACAACTAGGTATTTACCTATGTTGTGGTATTTACTGTAGCTTTCGCAAAATTTCTTGATTTCTTGATTTCTCTTATATCATTTTATTTTTACTGCATAGTTCGATTGTTTTTATTCAGTTTGGGTTTTTTGATCTTTATAGATTGACGTTTGCTCTAGCTGGTCCTGCAATATGTCTTGAAATAAAATAAGTTGTACCTAGTTTATCGAAAGAGACGGTTTTTTAGCGCTTTAGTTAGTGCTTAAATTCTACAACTCTGAGGAAATGAAACAAAAGACAACTAGGGGTATATGTGTTTTAAAATTGTTACGACTATTAAAATTGTTATTAAAGTTTTTAAGTTCACGTTTTTCTTTTTATTATTTGAATACTTTTTTTATTAAGTTTTGATTATTTGTTAACGATTGTTATTGGCTGGCAAATTAACATAAAATTGGAAAGTTTTGAGGTTAGTTTTTGGATTAAGTTTTTGGTTTTTAATTTTTTTATAGGTTAGTTTAGTTTATCTTTTCTTTATGCAATAATTTATCATCATGTTTATTGCGCCACTTGATATGGGCTTTGATTTGGAATCAATATCATGATTGTATGGTTGTGTATGTGTGTGTGTGTGTTGGTGTCGGTTGGTGTGTGAGTGTGTGTGGATCGTGTTTAACCTACAATAAAATTAGCACCAATGCAAAATACATACGATTTTTTGTATATATGTATATATATATTATGATTCTATGCATGTGTGTGTGTGTGTCTTGTGATATGTGTAATTTACTACAGTTATTCAATTGGAATCAAAAGATCTTAAGATCTATACAAATAAACAAAAATATAAAGAAAAAATTCACTAGGTGTTTGAACTGTATGTTATGGATATTTCGAGATGTGTTGGGATATCTAAAAAAAATAATGGGTTCTTAAGTGAATACATTAGCTAAATGTACATGTACACCATTATGATAGATAAATAGTCATAAATCATTTATCTATTTATGAATTTTCATTCTTGATTCATTTAGCTAAACACTATTCAACAAGTTTTGATCCGAATTATATAGAGCTAGGCAGCTATACGCGTATGTACAAATTGAGTATATATATACATATATGTACTCTTATTTATATATAATATATATATATTTATATTTTTTTTTTTGCTATATACTATGTACTATATAGACTTAGGTTCTAGTTAAAGACTGTCTTTTACGTTCGCTTTATGAGTGTGATGTGGTTTTCTTTTTTTTTCTTCTCTTTTTTTGTTTCTTATGAAGGGTTGGCTGCACCGTACTAAATATGATTTATATGCTTGTATTATTTGTATTATTGTACCTACATAAGACTAGGGACATACATAAAAGTTGAGAACCTACGTTTTGTTCTGTATTACTCCAAAATTAATCTTTTACAGATTTATATGTATATATATCTTTTGAATGTACCTAAGTGTATATAAATGTTGCTTGCTGCACTTATTACATTGTAATAATTATTCATTTGGGCATTTAGCTTTTCATTTTGCTTTTTGGGTTAGGGAGGGGGTTGGGGACAGGGTGTGGGTTGGGCAGGGGGGGGGGTAGTTAACAAAAACACCAACGTTCCCACTATCTACTTAAGATCTGGGTGGCTGACTTATAGCTAAACGCCGTTACTCTTGCGATTTCTGCTCAAGTTATAAGTTGAGAAAACTGTTGCCCAGAAAGCCCAGCATTATGGTGGACACGGCCAGCGGTGCGACCTGTACTTGGCAGGCGGTGCTGTTCCCGGCGAGAATCTCGGCTCGTTTACGCATTCGTTCCTGCAAGTACAAGAATTGAAATCATCGATTTTTAATATGTATATTATTTATAGTTAAGGCATCAATATCAATAAATAGTATTTCCTGGTTTCTATCGTATCTAAAATATACGAACAGTACCTGTCGTATTTATTGTATCTAGTCCTAGAATGTAGATTTTAGAGTACCTAACGTATGTTTGCTATCGCTAGTATCTATAATATTTTCAAAATTCTCGAAACTATAGTATTTATGGTATATTCATTTTTATTTATTTATTTTCTACACAATTTCTCGCATATTTAGTGTATATATTTATGGTATCTATGGTCTCTACATTTATCTGCTGTAATTAAAATATCTATAGAATTTCTGTATTATTTATAGTATCCAAATTATCTGTAGTATTTATTGTTTTATTTTGTTTATTTACAGTATATATGGTGTTTCTGATAGCTGTAGTTTCTATATTAATTGTCATCTATATCTGTGTATCTACAAAGTTTAAAGTTTGTAGTATTTATAGTCTCCGTAGTATTTTAAGTTTATGTAGTATCTTCTGTATCTATAGTATTTCTGTTATCTATAGTGTTAATAGAGTCCATAATATCTGTAGTATTCCAACTTTTTATAGTATTACAGTAATTTTCAATTTAATATGTTCCTGCAAAGTATCTAAAACATATACAGTATTTCTCGTATCTGTAGTTTTTACAGTACCATGTATTTATGGTACAATTTATATTTATTTATATTTCTTTTAATAATATCAATAATTACCTATATTATGTTTTGAAAATTCAATTTATTTTATCTATAGCATTAGTAGTATTTATTTAAAGTATTATAATATATAGTATACAAATCTATAGTACCTGTAGTATTTTTTGTGTTTGTAATATAGTAGTTTCTATAGTATTTCAGGTATATATAGTATTTATATTCTACATAGCAATATCTATAGTATTTGTATGGTAGTTCATAGTTCAAGTTATATTTAAATTGGATACATCATATTTTTGGCAACTGCTGTTATATAGCTAGTATTGATGGTATTGGCAACTGTGTCATCTGGGGCTTCTATAGCACATATTGTATCTATAGTATCACATACCTGATAAAGCTTGTCCTCGCCTGGCGGATCCAAGCACTCAAACTCACAGCAGCGTTCGCCCACTCTGAAGTTTTTACAGAACTGGAAAAGTGTGTTGACAATGTTTAGACTTGGTTAACCCGACGATATGACAATGACACTTACGTAGGGCGGATCACAGTAAATGGCCTTGCACCACAGCGGCTCGGAATGATAGCAAACGCATAGACTACAAACTCCAGGTCCGGGCACATAGAGCATCCCATGGTTAACCTTGTTGCCCTGGAAGTCCACGCAGTCCTCCTCCAGCGCAACTTTAGAGAAAGAGGGAGACAGGTGAAAAACGTATGGAAATATTCACATATCTAAAGTATACGGATTTTCAAAATGTTTAACGACCGCTTGGAGAAATCCATTCCTAAAGTTAAAAAATGTATGAGCAATTTTTTTCTTTCTTAAGGTGTCTTCATGACTTTAGCCTTTTTAAGGAAATTAAATATGTATTTCAATGGTTTCTAAGCTCAAAATAAAGGATAAATGGAAACTCGTTTTACCGATTTCTTAATGTAGGAATATGAGCAGAAAATGAATCGTTGGACATAAGATATACCAAACAGAGTTTATTATTTAAATAGTTTTCTGGTTTAACGATTATCATTATTATTACTTTTATTTTTTTATAATTATTTTGTATAACATTTATATATTTATATTAACAAGATAATATTTTTAACGTTTTTAAATTTATTTTTGTTTTTAATTAATTTTTGATTTTTCCAACTAAATCTTGTACAGAGTATAGTGAGGAAGTATGCGTTGTAACCCACATCACAAAAATTGTGAGGCAGTGGAGAACTTAGGAAATATATTCAGTCTATATAGGAGCCTCGACCAGGGAACAACATATCCACGAGGAGTTTTAAAAGTGAAAAGTTTTTAATTAAAGTGAGAAAACGTTAAATTAAAAAGAGGTAAACAAATAGTGTATATTTGAAAGAAATTGTGTTGTTCTTATGATTGTTAGGAACGGGTATTAAGAAAAGCGAGGTTAATGTTTTTGAGTACCTTTTTTTTACTGAGAACGCGGTGTGCTTTGGATATATCCAAAACTAAGGCTGAGATTCTAGGAAATATTAACTAGTTTATATTTACAACCAGGTCACATGTAAAGTCCTTTAAAAATTAATAGAAACCAAACATTTATAAAGAGAAATTGAGAATTTATAGATTATGTACATAAAATGATTAACTTTCCGTAGCAGCCTTGACCAGAGCAACAAATTAAAAAAATCTGTCAATTTAATATTTATACGGGTCGGTCGAATATGGCACAACGTCTTGTTCATAGATCCAAATACATAATATAAATATTAATAAGATAACAAAGTCTATCCCAAGAGTGGAAAAAAGTGCAACTAAAACCAGATTAATCAGAACACATTAAATGAACCAATAGAATGCAAATTTATTAAACATTTCAAATACAATAAAAAAATATTTTATAAATATTTGAAAAGGTCAATAAATAAAACTAAATTATTTAAGTGAGTGTTTAAAATAATTCTTCATAGCTTCAAATAAAAATTAATTTACTCATCAGATAAATTTCAATAAATATAAAAAATAAAGGAAAAGAAGAGAAACTTTAATTTAAATAACTGACATAATACTCAAAAGGAGCATTATTAAGAACATTCGAGGATTATTGGGCAGCATTGAATTGCTTCCATTTGAGCAACAGCGACTATTGGAACAATTTGGTGGCTTTTTGTTTAATCAGCAGCTTCTGACATGGCGGACAGAGGTCGCTTAGCTTTGGGCTATCAGCCTATCAGCCAACGTGGGACACCGTTGCCGCTGTCAATTCTCCGTCACGAGCCCTCGGAGATTCGATCGTCGGCAACTGTTATTGGTTGCTAAGCACCTCTAGCAGGTGATCGCATCTGGGCATCCTACAGATCCATCTGTGCACTGAGAGAGTCGCATGCTTGAACCTCAAAATGCTGCAGTTGTTGCGACTTCTGCTCGTCAGGCCACGTGAGTTGTTGATTAAATAATATATAAATAATATAATATACAAAAATACTAATCGATTTAATAGCTTCTTATGGGCACACTCTCAAAATGTTTGTACGTCGCTTCACGGTGAGATAGGGTTTAACGCTATTTGGGCCAGTAAGTAAAGTCGGCAGGTATGCATCCACAATTTAATCTAAATACGCACAATTTTAATTCAAACTTTTTTGTAAAAGGAACCGATACAACTTAGTATCTTGCACGTGGTGCAAGAGCCTAGGCCGTTAAGGCTTGATAAATTTAAGAATCAAAAGTTATTGAAGTACAACCAAATTAAGGTTAGTTTCTTTCGCCAATATTTATAATTGATTGACAACTGGCTTTTCCCGCAGGATTAATGCAACTGGGGTTAAACCCAAAAATAAACCTCTGCTTTCGCTTTCAGCTTAAGGACTGAAATGAGTTACGATAAATATTCTTCTAATATCACTTTAACTGCTGGTTCCACGTACTGACCCAAATGTGAAAAGCGCTTTCGATCCTGAAGGGCTAACGAATCTCCGTTTATCTCATTACCAAGTTCAATCACGAACAAGCTATTTAAACTTTAGAAAGACTTGGTTTCTTATTGTTTAATGCTTATAACAACCCGAAACCAGAACTTTGCTCACTTGCGCTCTCGATCACGAGTGGCAATAATTGCAGCATTTTGAGGACCAACCATACGATTCTCTCAATGTTCAGATGGTTCTACAGATTGCCCACCCTGGCGTCGCTGTTGCAGTTTGGAGACGCTATTTCCGATCGTGTGGTGGAGGACCTGCTTGGTCTCAAAGCTGTTGGATGCTCCATTAAATCGCCTGTGTTGGTTGCACAGAAACGACACCGAAGATACTGTGCCTCAACTGCTTCTAGTCTGTCCAAATCTACACATCTAACGGCTGAAACGTTGCAGGCTGATTACCGAACAGCTGCTCCAGGACATTATCTAAGAGTCCATTGCATTGCGAGAAATAAACAGAAATAACTGTTCATCCTATCAGCATACTCTAATAAAATTCGATACGTTAAGAACAATTTTTTATTATAAACACTTCTCGGATACTCGTTGACGACTACATCTACTGAGTACGACTTACTCATTTTAGTAGTTATCCCTTATTAGATCCTCTGACTTCTAAACTTTTCGCCTTTCAGATTTTTACTTGCTCACCCTCTACTCGTTTAGAATAACTCGCTTTTTCCACTACTCGCTTCTCGGACTTCCATTCGTTTATAAGACTTCTATTCGTCCCTCGAACTTTCAATCGCTCGGATTTTTACTTGCTCCTTGGTTCTTCTCGTTTTTCGGATTTTTACTCGCTTCTAGGACTTTTACTCGATCGGACTTCCACACCTTCCTCGGATTTCGACCCTCAGACTTGTATTCCCTTTCCAGGACATCTACTCGTTCCTAAGACTTCTCCTCATTCCCCGGACTTTTACTAGCTTCTTGGACTTGAAGACTTGGATCCTTGGACTTTTATTTGCTCCGCTTCGTAGGACATCTATTTGTTCCTCGGACTCATTCCTCCGACTTTAACTCGCTCCCCGAACTTCTGCACCTTTATAGGACTTCTACTCGTTTCTCAGACTTCTACTTGCTCCTCGGAGTTTTACTCGTTCCTCGGACTTCTACGCGTTTCTCCCTGTTTTACAGGACTAACAATAGCCGATACGTTTTTCTCGAAGCTATTTAGTGTATAATAATAAATAATTTAGTGTTTAATAAGTCCTAAAATATTTTCAATGCACTTGAGATTTGTGTGCTTGAAGTGCGCTAGAGAAAAGTGATGAGTTCCGATTGGTTTGATCGGGTTCGTTCAGTTCGGCTTTGTTTGTGTTCTAGTACAGCCGCAGACATGTTGCATGGTTGTCGCAGGTTCGTTGCAATGAGCTTTTCTCGTTCACGAGCTTTTTGCATAGAACTTGGCGCATGTTTGAGCCGCGCTTGTAGCCGTGCGCGTGACGTAGGTATTACGGATGGGCCTCGACCTTATCAGCCACCAGCAGCCCGCCAACCGCGTCAACAATTTCCACTTTCACCGTCGGGTGCATAGCTGAGTGCATTTACAGTTACAGTAGCAGTTGCTGTTGCTGTTGCAGTCGCAGCCGCAGGGCACTTGAAACATGGTTCGAAGTTGTAAGCAACTTCCTGATGACTGAACGGACTTTGCCAACCACTGACGCGTCAGGCGGCGGCAGCGACGACGACAACGACGGCGGCGGCAAAAGTGCCGCAAACTTTTTGCTTTTCAACTTTTTTTTTTGTTTCATGCATTTTGTGTTCGCTTTCGCTCTCTTTTGCTAGTCGCTGGCTGCTTTAACAAACGGACAATTGGCACACAGGGTGTGCCAAGAGAACTGGGAAAGGGGCTGGCGAAATTTGGTCGGCTGCTGCAATGCGTTGCAGTTGTTTGTGCCTTTCTTTTGCCCATTTGCCTTTGTTTTTGTTTGCTTGTTTGCCTACGTGTATGCGCTACCACTGCCGGCGTCGACGTTAACGTCGACGGCGCTGTCAACGTCTCGTGCTGGAGCCCTTTTGAGATCGCTGAATAATTAAAAACAAGCGCTCGACTTTTGCGCCAACTGTCGACCAAACAATTTAGCTGCCCTGGGTCAAAGTTGGGCCAACGTGCCGTATACGTCACGAGCCTTTACATTCAATTCCCCTCACCTCTCTCCCTCTCTCTCGCTCGCACAAACTCTCTCTCTCTCTGTCTGCATTTCATGGCTATTTGCTGCCCGTGCTTTTACGGCGACATTTCACAATTATGCTTATTACTTTTTAATGTCCACTGGCTTGCGTGAGCCGCCGCTTGGCCGCCTATCACAGCCAAGCCACCTGACCCGCTCGCCAGCGCCTTGCACTCGGACTCGGACTTGGACTCGCACTGCCAATCTCAGCCTTTGGGTGAACGTGAACGCTGCTCGGGGGCGTGGGTGGGGCAGTGGGGCTGGCGTTTATGTGCAACCATGCGGCTCACTTAAAAATAGCTTTTGTTATGACATTTAGCTGGTGACCTCCTCGGGGCAGGCGCCCACCTCAAACGCCACCTGCACCTGGCGCCACCTGCCCGCTGACCCGCCCTGGCAGGGGGCGAATCTGATTAAATGTTAAGTCCAGTGTTCTATTTTCATAGAAAATCAATTTCGCTTCTCATCTCATTTGCTATGGACAACAAAAATAACTGCACAGCAAACATTTTATAAATTGAAATTGGAAAGATTTGCTGGTCTTTCAGATTCTACTTTAAATATTTGAAACGGTTTAGGATTTTTATTGTTTACCCTTAAAAATGAATAAATATTGTGATTGATTTATATTTATATTTAAAAATTGCATTTAAAGGTTTATTGAACTTAGTTAAATAAAACTTTAAGGAAATTTTTCTGTGCATATTTGTTTAATAAATTCTATATTCTGTATTCATCTAAGCACTGGAATTTGTCCCTTAATGGATGCCAATGTCATTTCAATATTGATATCGCAACCATTTTAAGTCCAATTAAGATTGCAATTAAGTTAATAAACATAAATTGCATCTGCAGAAAAGTCAATCAATAATAGAACACTTAATTATTTGCGGTTTCAAAAAGCTTTTTAATCAAGTGTATTTGTAAAATGTTTTCCCTATGCGGTATTTGCACTCAAATTGTGCACATCTATTTAAAATTAGAAGCTGACAGCAAGTTTGAAATCTGTCAGCAGTTATTAAAAATGCAATAATAATGCAATAACGTTATTTTGCATTTGCGCAATATAATGCACTGATGGCGGCATTTTGGTTTAGATAGTATATTTCTGGTCGCAGTACTTGGAAGCCTAATTTCATATATAAATAGCTAGTTTATATAATGCATGATAATATTCATTAATATGAACTCTAAGGTAGTTTTTAGCTTAGGCTCATTAGAAAGTTTGTCAATTTCCATTTTAATTTAAATATTTAATTATATAACATATAATTTCAACTTTGAACTTCAGTTTTCAACTATCTTGTGCTGGTCAATTTTGTTGATTTTAATTACAGGGTGTTTGCGTATTTCAATTTAATTGTTGAATCGGTTGCCGTTTCAACATCAATTAGGTTAATGTTACAACTTCAAGTTCAATGTCAAAAAACAGTTTTAATTTGATATCATTTTGTATCTTGCAGTCTCCTTTCAATTTCAATCAAATTAATATTTAAGTTTTGCTTTCAAATTGGTTGCTGATTTAATTTGAACTTGAACTTCAATTTCTGGAGTTTCCATTCAGTTGTGAACTTCACCTTCAATTCAATAAGTATTTAAATGTTTATTGTAAATTAGTTACTATTGCAATTGCAAGTTCAACGTCTGCTTCAAATTCAGTTGCGATTTACGCAATGGTCCATTAAAATGGTGGCCAGCAAACTTATGTATTTCGAAACAGTGCATAAATGGTTAGAATTGTGGCGAACACACACAACGCAAAATACACACGCAATGCCAATGGCAAGTGCAAAATGGTGGGGCAGGGGACAAGGGGCAGGGGCAGGGGGCGTGTCAGGCAGTGTCAGGGCGCCGACGTTGAGTGAGTGCAGCCATCAACTTTTCAACTTGTGCCTTTCACCGAGTGCCGCAGTCAGTGTGTGTGTGTGTGTGGGTGTGCGTGTGTGTTTGTGTGTGTGTTTGTTGGTAATCATCGGTCGTCACTAATGAGATTTTGTTTGTGTGTGGGAAAATAGCTAGCGCCAAGCCGAAGGAGACCTTCCCGTTGTAGTTGTTGTCGGCGGTGAATTGTTAACGGAAGCAAAGATTATAAAACCATTTTGAATGTTATGTGCAATGCAATTAGTGGAACGCAAAACGTGCACCTTGCCCTCATGCAATGCAAATTTTCTACACTTGGCGTTTTCTCCTCTCTCCCGCCTCTTCTCACATCCACTTTGTCAACGAGTCGTGTGCGCGTTGCGGCATGCGAGTTGGGTTGTCATCAGCTGAGTAGCGAGTAGCAATAGTCTAGCGTGTGAAAGGGTAGGGCCTAACAGATCCAAAGCGGAAGTGGGAAGTGTTGGTAAGCCTCTGCATATGCTGAAAGCTTCTCGCTTGGAGCTGCGTCACGCTTTTCGCTGACTAGGCTTGCCCACTTGTCAGTCGTGCGGCTCACTACTCGTTGCGTTACTCGTGAGACTCGCTACTCGTTAGACTGACTACTCTTTAGACTGACTACTTGTTAGATAGATTCGCTACTCGCTATACTCGCTACTCGTTAGACTCGCTACTCGTTAGACTCGCTACTCGTTAGACTCGCTACTCGTTAGACTCGCTACTCGTTAGACTCGGTACTTGTTAGACTCGCTACTCTTAAGACTGACTACCCGTTGGACTTGTTAGAATGCTACTCGTTAGACTTGCTACTCGCTATACTCGCTACTCGTTAGACTTGCTACTCGTTACACTCGCTACTCGTTAGATTCGCTACTCGTTAGACTTGCTACTCGTTACACTCGCTACTCGTTAGATTCGCTACTCGTTAGACTCGCTGCTCGTATGACTTGTTACTCGTTAGACTCGCTACTCGTTAGATTCGCTACTCGTTAGACTCGCTACTCGTTAGACTCGCTACTCGTTAGACTCGCTACTCGTTAGACTCGCTACTCGTTAGACTCGCTACTCGTTAGACTCGCTACTCTTAAGACTGACTACCCGTTGGACTTGTTAGTATGCTACTCGTTAGACTTGCTACTCGTTAGACTCGCTACTCGTTAGATTCGCTACTTGTTAGACTTGCTACTCGTTACACTCGCTACTCGTTAGACTTGCTACTCGTTACACTCGCTACTCGTTAGATTCGCTACTCGTTAGACTTGCTACTCGTTACACTCGCTACTCGTTAGATTCGCTACTCGTTAGACTCGCTGCTCGTATGACTTGTTACTCGTTAGACTCGCTACTCGTTAGATTCGCTACTCGTTAGACTCGCTACTCGTTAGACTCGCTACTCGTTAGATTCGCTACTCGTTAGACTCGCTACTCGTTAGACTCGCTACTCGTTAGACCCGCTACTCGTTAGACTCGCTACTCGTTAGACTCGCTCCTCGTTAGACTCGCTACTCTTAAGACTGACTACCCGTTGGACTTGTTAGAATGCTACTCGTTAGACTTGCTACTCGCTATACTCGCTACTCGTTAGACTCGCTACTCGTTAGACTTGCTACTCGTTACACTCGCTACTCGTTAGATTCGCCACTCGTTAGACTCGCTACTCGTTAGACTCGCTACTCGTTAGACTCGCTACTCGTTAGACTCGCTACTCGTTAGATTCGTTACTCGTTAGACTTGCTACTCGTTACACTCGCTACTCGTTAGATTCGCTACTCGTTAGACTCGCTGCTCGTAAGACTTGTTACTCGTTAGACTTGTCTCTCGTTAAACTTGTTACTCGTTAGTCTTGTTACGCGTTAGATTCGCCACACGCTCTTAGTTGCCTACTCGCACAGCGCCACGTTCGGTTACTCAGAAGACATCTCTACTACTCGCTACTCGCTGGAGTAGTCTTTAGCCTACTTGCTAGCCTTCTGGCTGCAAGACGCGCACTGCTTTTTAAACGAGGTCGCTTTAGGTCTCTCGTCATCTCTCCTCTGACGTCACGCTTCGGCCGTAACCCACTGGCCAGTAATTGCGAATGGATTGCCATCGCCAATGCATTTTTGACTGGCACCAATCGCTTGCATTTTGCATGCGTGTATGCACATGTTGTGAAAGGCTTTTGATTGCCCGTCTATCAACGCACTTGTCGTTGTCAATTGCCAATTGTTTGGCCCTTTGACAGCTTCACTGTGCAATTAGCAGTTGCTGCTGGCCCAGCTATCGATCCGAAATTACTTGACGCCCTCTCGTCGTGTCGTCTTGCGACCCTCCTCAGATGTCCGATGTCCGGCAGTTGTGCCGAACGTTGGCAGCTGAGCGTTAGCTAAAATCCAACTAATTAGTTAGTCATAAGCGGGCGTAAGTGTCTGAGGAGCGTGGGCATTGGGCATACGACAACAGCGAGAACTCGGCGACCTCTGCGCCTTGACATCTTTGTCTAATGATTCTCTCGGCCAATAACTCAATTGCGCATAACTGGGCAATAAAACTTGGCATTGTGCAGCTCAAGCAGCGGCTGAGAAGGATTCCAACTACCAAAGCGGAAGCAGCGAAACAACTTGAGTCGCCTCGTGGGAGCGACGACAACTCGTTATGCCATACCACAAAATAGTTGGCCAAAAACTTTTCCATGTGCGTCAATAACAACAAGAGGCTTGCAAAACTTTTGCTTCTTTGCAGGCAACGACATTTGTATGCCCTTTCAGTTTGTGTCCAGCACAGAAAGAAACTTTCAAAGTACAATTTGTTTTGTTAATTGTATTTCTTTAAATTTTTTATTCATTCAAGCTGCTTATGAAAGTAAGCTTTTAGCAACCTTGAATAGCTTTAAACTGCTTTCAGAAAAAATGAAACCCTGAAGAAGCAGAAGACTCAAAATAATTTGTTTTAAACAAATTGTATCGCATATTCACAATAAATAAACTTTATGCTTTGATTGGTTAGCTTTGATCATTTAAAACGGTTTTTAATGTAGAAATAAAAACCAGAAAGTTATGTTTTGGCAAAACCAAACACTTGGTTTGGCTGAAATGTTATTAAATATTATAAAAATTGTTAGACAATTTTTTTATAGTGTGGCAAAAAGAGCTGCTAGCGAACAAAAAAAAAAAAGAGTTCCTTAAGTAAATCTTGTGAAACTATATATTCGCTTGGCTTTAAACTCATAAACACAGAAATTAAGGCAAGCTCTTAGTTTTATTTTGTCTAGTTTATGATTCGAATGTATGAAGATATTCGTTCTGTGCTCAGCAAAGGGTATAAAAAAGCTGTTGTGTGGCTGTTTTCTTGAGTTCTTTATATTTCAGAACTGAATGTGCTGCCATCTGAAAGTTGTCATCTATATGTATTCAATTCTCTAATGAAAAGTTTTAATATTTTTCTTTCTTCGACCTGCGAAAATGTGTTCACTTTTTTGCGTGTTGTTGTTGTTGTTGTTGCAGCTGCAACAAAAATTTGTTGCCAGTTTGCAACTTTAATGTCGTTTGCTGCCGCTGCACAAGTGCTAAAATTTAAGTGCGCCACCTTATGCCACGCCCCCAGCTGCCGCTGCCGTTGCCGTTGCCGTTGCCGTTGCTGTCAGGTGCTTTTGGACGGCGACATGGCAACCAAACAAGCAGCAAAAACCCAACGAGCCAAAGTCGACTTTGCATGTGCAATGTCAAGGCTGTCGTCTATTGTTTTTCCCGGTACCCAGCCCGGCCCGAAAGACTTCCTTTCCGTCGGACCCTCTTTGGCCGCCGCTTTTCGTGTCCTAATGCCTTTTTCCTTTATTTATTATTTGACTTGTGGGCTGGAAATGACTATGAAAGGCTGAGTCCTTAATCTCAGCTGGCAATCGGGGCGATAACGATAAAGGACCCTTGACAATATAAATACTTGGCTATAGTATTTATCGGATTTCCTAAGCACCGATTGCCTTTCATTCATCCTTCGAAGTAGAATGTGTACGCAATAAAACGATTTAACATGCTTCGATGTGGGCTAGTATACTGATCAACATTATGCGATAGATCAAGCTGAGATATATGCATATATATATATATTGTATATATACATAATTGCAAATCGGCAAAGTGACACAAATATAATCATCACATACCACAAACATTTCATAGATTGAGAACTCAATATAAAAAAATGGATGGATTTTGACATGGCTTGTATTTGATTTAAGTATACAATTTTGGGTTTTCACTCTAAATGAAGTCAGTTTTAATATTTAAAAATAAATGCACACAATCACAGAAAAGTTGCTTGCTGCAGGCTGTACTGAACGATATATTTAATCTATCTTCACAACAATCATCAGAGGGTTAAAAATGCATTATCTAAAACAAATTTTATTTGTGAATCAGTTGGCGAAAATTGAATTTAAAAATTCAGACAGGTGTGAAAAGTTATAAAAAACAAATGAAGATTTCATTATTACCGGCACATCGACACTGTGAACCGATTGTAAGAAATATATTAGGTTGGCGTAGTTTCCATTATTTTTACCCAAATTTCAAATATTTAATATGGCTAGGGTTGTCCGATTCATGCCAAATATGTACCCTTTTGTTCAATGATTTGTTGCCATTTTAAGGCTAACTTTAAAATTCCTCTCATAGAAGTTTTGGTCCAAGCGGCTTTCGCCTTGAATTCATTTTTTTGCTAAAGAAAGTTTTGTAATTACTAAAAAGGTGATAGCCGCTTGGAGTTAGATCTGGACTATATGAAAACTTGAATGCCTTAAAGCTTCCCAACCAAGCTTCCCGACTTTCCGACGATTCATTATTAACGTTTGTCAAGTGGCATTTTTTTTTAAATATCATTAGGTCATGAATTTGATATTCTTGATACAAATGCAAAACTAATAAAATATTGATGTCTATTAGAATTGTAATTAAAATCAAATATAAATCAAATTGATGGCTAATTAAATAACAATCTGACTTTAAAACTGAGCAGCTTCATGCTTGCAAATATCAGCTAGCAATAAGTGTAAATAAATCAGGTAAACGCGGTGTGCCCATCATTTGTGCTTAACGACCAATTAGATATTAATAGGACGGGCACACTGTCGTCCGATAAACTCAATTAAGGCGAGCTGCATGTGCAGCTGGGGACGCTGCAACATAAGGCTACGTAATGCATAACGTAATTACGTAAGCCCGCAGGCACGTAATCGGAGTTGATCTGATCTGGCAACCGTGTTTGGCTTTTATTTGTGGAGCTGGGTTGGGGGCAGGGGACAGGGGGCGGGCTGTAAGGCTAATCAAGTGTCAGGCGGCTGGCGTGTCGGTAATTACCTGTGTAACAGCACAGACAGCCGAGCAGGCACAGGACGAACAGCAGCCAGGACATGCCGCATGCCGGCAGCGAGGCGTACAGCGATGCACGGCTCATTCGCACTGTTGTTGTTGCTCCTGCTGCTGTTGTTGTTGTTGTTGTTGTGCAGCGTCGACGCCAGCTCGTGCTGCGCTCATTGATTGTTGTAATTGCCGGCATTGTTGTTGTGGTTGCTGCTGCTGCTGCTGCTGGCGGGCGCCACGTTGCTGCTGTTGGCCGCCCAGCGGAGCGCTTTGTCATTGTCAGGCGTTGATTTTGAACTTGGCGGTGGCTGCTGCTGCTGGTGCTGCTGCTGATGCTGCTGCTACTCCTCCTCTGCCTCTCCGCTCCGGCACGGGCTGGCGCTTGAGCTGGTCGTTGTTATTGTTGTTTTCGTCACACTGTGCGAGTAGCTGCAGAAAGTTAAACATAGTTAAGTTGATTGGCAAAGGGCAGGCAACGCTCAGCTGTCAGCTGTTGGCCTTCATGGCGCTTACACTGAGCGAAACAACTTACGTACTCGTTAAGAGCAAAACAAAAAAATACTCTAGCATAATAAGAATCTTAAAATTTGGTTTGCATATATATATATCTGCCTATTTTTAGCTATTTCTTTGAAGCCAAATTTATGCAAGCCTTGAGTTGAATGCTTTCTTAGCATTTAACAGGGTGGTTTTTTGCCAAGTGTAATAAGCAGCGCACGGTGACTGCACTAAGTATCTCAAAGATGCTTAAATGGAGTGCACGCCCAAGAAATATGTGCTCCAACTGGCAGACAACGCTGCGTATACGTAATATGTCAGATGAATTTAAGCTCATGATGTGACTGTGAGTATATGTGATAGGCAAGAAATAAAGGAAATTAATATGCTCTGAGATATCCAATCAATCGTTCAAGGAGTGCGCGTGAGCGTATTTCTGAATGTGAATGATGCTTGAAAAAAGCTTTGTACAATAGGCAATTAATGAAAGACTTGTAATACCATCATATACATTTTTTACATTTGCTGAAGGAGACTCAATTTTGCGATACTCAATTTAATAAAAGATGTAAAATATATACGACTAGAAATTATATTTATTGGTTTAGGGATACTCGCTCAGCGGATTTATAATGTTTCTGTGCGGTTGAGTGGATTCATGAGTGTGAATTATGTCGGAAGTGCTTTCAATTTGCGTTGCTGGTCTTATTATATGATACAAAAATAAATGCAAATTTAATGTATTCTATTATTGACATAAACGTTGTTTCAAGGACACGCGTTCATTCGAATTAAATGATGAACATGAATTAAATGAATGCCAAATGAGCTATTAAATAGATAAAAACAAATAAAATATAATGCAAATGAACAAAAAGAAATATCAAAACTTCGACCGGAAAAATATTTACGTACTCTTGTGAATCGTAAAGCAATATTCGAATATATTCAGTAGTGGAAGTGTTAGTGTTTATTCAATTACAATTATAATAATAGAATTTTTATTCGTCAAACAAAATAAACATTTAAAACTGAATATATGTAGTCAATCAAACATTTAATCCCACTTTAAATCTCTTCTGTTTTTTATTAACATAAAAAAAAACTATAAGTGATGAAATATTTGATGTTTTCGTTTATATCTGAGTATATATATCTATTAATATATGTATATTCGTAAAGTAACTCGTTCAATCCCACTTTAAATCTCGAGTTGTTTTTTTAAATTAAAAAATCAAAATTATGTCGAGCGTTAAGTTAATCAATTCGCTGGAGCTGCACTCGCTGCTTGTTTACTCGTTGCTTTCAGCATTTTGCTGCAGTGTGTTGACAGTGGCAGAAGTTATTGCCAATTTGTTTGTGTGTGTGTGTGTGCTTCATTCTTTTTGCAGCGTGTGCCAATGTGGCCCAAAGGCGGATCAGCTGTTCCGTTTGTTGCTGCCAACGCCGTTGGCAGCGGCGTCAGCGTCAACGTCAGCGTCGGCCTCGCATGTTTACAACATTTTTGCAGCGCCCCAAACGGGCTGGTGGATGCGAGTGGGCAGGGGGGGGGGGGGGGGAATGGTGGTGCGGGTGCGGCTGCGGGCTAAATATTTCGGCATTTCGGTTGTCCCATGCAGTTGGCAGTTGAGGCAGCTGCCAAGAAATTATTTGTCTTCTTTTCGGCTCTTGCGGTTGCTCTCTAGGCATGTGACACACACACGCACACATATGCATAAGTACGTGTATAGAAAACGCTTTTTGGTGTCTTTAATTTCAATCTTATAAATTATTCGCATAGCTCGACTGCGACGAGTTTCATAGCGCGCTTTATAGATTTTCTTTGACTCTCGCACACACACACACACACGCACACGGTCGCACAAGGCGCATTGATTTTCTCCTATTTTCCATTTTTGTTTGTTGTTGTTTTCTTGGCCTGTTTTTAGGACATTTCAAGGCCTCTTCTACTTACATCTCACGTAAATGTTTCACTTCGACACCAAATTTCGCACGCGAGCACTAAAAATACTTCAAGCAACAAAAGCAACAGCAATAATAACAAGAACCGACAACAATCAAGAGAAAAAACAACAACAACAACAAAAAAAAAACGAATTACACACACGTGAAAACAAAACAAAAAGCACACAACACAAATTTCGCTTCCACCTTCCACACACGCGCCCCACAACGCACGTTGCCGACAAAATGGCGAGTGGAATGGATGAAAGCGAATGGAGCGAGAATGTGAGCGCGGCCAACGTAGCAGCAACAATACAAACGCTAGCGTAAATGACAACAACAACAACGGGAACAACCACTGTTGTGAGCGCAACAGCAACAACAAACAGAAGTGCTTAGCGAACACTGCAGCGTGTCCTTTTTTACGACTTTTGTTGTTGCCGCCGCTGCTGGTGCTGGTGCTGCTGCTGCTACTGCGAAATGTAAACTTAGCGTCCACAACGAACCGAGCTGAGTCCGAGCTGAGAGCCGATTCGAGCGTCGCCAGCGACTGCAGCGTCACGTTTGCAAATGTCAACTGAAATGGCGTTTGAAGCTACGGTCCAAACGGCAACGCCAACACGAACTTGTGCGCAGCGCCGGTCGAACAACACAACACTATACGACAAGCTCAACGGCTCGTGAGCGAGCTGCGTCAGTCATCTAATAAAAAGTTGATTTTAAAAGTTAACTTAATAAATTCTTTACGTTTGTCATATATATCTCTGCAATTTGATACATACTTTAGGATAATACATACATATTTTGCGTAATTTGCTTACGAGCACCCAATCAAACAGCGTGTCACGCGCACAACTCAAACTCGAACATTTGGTATTGCTGCCAACTGCAATATGTTGTACAACCCGTCGGATAAAGCTTTGAAAGCTATAAAACAAATGGTCTACTTTTGTGCAGCTTTCGGGACTAAAAAGTGGCTGAAAAGCCCGTCTATAAAGTTACTCTGTATAAAATGTATTATTTAAAAGTCTTTATAGCTTTTAGCATTTTCCACAACAAAATTCTGAAAGTCGTCCTGGTTTTGTATCATACTTTAGAAAGCTTTTAACGGATTTTTAGGAAAAGGATAAAGTTAAATTTTAAAATAATGTAAAATTTTTTAAGAAACGATTGTTGCAACATATTTTTAATTTCTTATGTATTTTTTGTTTTCAATACTTACTGAAACTTTGAGTATAACATATTCGAGTTATTTAAGATTGTGATTCGCCAAATACTGAAAAGATCTGAGATGAACTCGCGAGAGAGTACCCCTTAAAAAATATATAAGTAAAAGTTGCAAAAGCTTTTTGAATTAGTTTGGAAATTATTTTATTTCAATATATTTCATATTAATCAGTAGTTCATATTTTCTGCTCTTCGTGTTTTAAACTTTTACACAAAAATACGTGTGTGCGTGTGTCTGTGTGTAAGTTTGCTTGTGTGAGTGAGTAAGTAAGTGAATGTTGTGAGTACTCGTTTGCACATGAAGTAAATGTACCAATGAGTATACACAAACATTCCACTTATACTCGTTGTCCCTCACACTTGCCCAAAAATATCTGTGTTGGACATAACTTAAATGTTAAATACAATTTTTATTTTGAAGTTTTCCATTTAAATGCATTTCAGAAAAGTTTTGGTATTTTTTTTTTATTTTTATTTTGTAGTATATCTTGTAGTAATTTTTTTGTTGTATCTTTTGGTTTGTAACTATGTCTGTTTGGTTGTTTCTTTTTCACTCTTGTGTATTATTTCTTGTTTGTTTATGGTTTGCTGCTTCGTCTTCTGCTTGGGAGGAGATTCCCTCTTGTATGGGATTTGAAGTAAATACATATTGTATATGAGATAATTCTGTTCTTTTCTTGGTACATATAGACCAGCTGTTGCGAATAGCTCTTCAATTGTGGGCGTAGGCTGCCCTCATTGGGTTGTAGTTAGAGTTTATAAATGTATGCAGCATAGTACTTAATTTTTATTGTTGCTTGTTGTCGTTCATGCATTTAACGTTATTCATTGTACACATAGATTTTTTTGCTTCGCTCTATTTAGTAATTATCATCATCATCATATCATATAAGATATACTTGTGTTCATTTTAAATGATTCTTTGGGTTCCATTTTTTAACAAGTTATACTTGTTGTATTTTCTTTTTTCTTTTCATAGGTATTTAATCTATCTTTATGGGTGCTGTACTCATACCGCTTGTAAATAGTATCCAACTGCTTTTGCTTGGTTTTTGTTTTTTTTTAAATAATTTTGTATAGTGTATTTTAGTATTTTTTCTTTGCTCTGTATTTCGCGTTTTCTTTGTTTAGTGTCTTTATGGGTAACTGGGAAAAAGATGAATACATATATATTTTTTTGGTATTTTCTGATATTTTCTGGTATTTTATTTAGTATTTTACACATAATCTTTGCTGCTAATATATTTGCCACTTATACAACACATTGTGCATGAAGAGCTGTTTTTTTATTTTTTTATTTGTATGATATAGTAATTATTTATATTTATGTTTGTATGTGTGTGTGTGTGTGTGTATGTATGTTGGGTAGGCATTTAATAGTATATGTATTAGTAGTTGTCCTACCAGTCGCGCTAGTTGCTGCCACTTTTGTATAAGTATTCCATATAATTGAATCATTTTCTTTATCTTTCATTTTTCTTTAGTATATTTTTCATTTTTTTTAACAATTTCTTAGGTTCTGCTTAGGGATTTCAATGAATTTGTTTTGCTTAAAAATAATAACTATTTGACTTTTGGTATATATATATTTTCTTTAATATATACACATATTCATTCATTCATTGAATTTGAAAATACTTAGAGCATTATTTATAAGGAGTTCTGTGTACACTCTTTTTATAAGAACATATAGCTTTTTGAGCTAGTTTTAAATGATGAGGTTCGAAATCCACTGAAAAGCGCTGCCAATTTTTTCCAGTTTTAGACATTGTTTCTAGGACTCGTAATTGTAATTTATTTCATTTGATTTCTTTTTCTTGAAACTTCTTACCAGGTTGTGTGTGTTAGTTTATGTATAGGCCTTGAAAGAGAGAGCATCTAAGCTTCGGCCTGCCGAAGTATGCTTTACTAACATGAGTACATAATGAAAAGTACTCGTATGTGTACTCATACTCATTTTCATACTCATACTCATTTTCTATTTAAAATTGCATTAAGTTTCGGTTCATTCTTGTCCCCATTGTATAATAAAATGTAGTCTTTATTTTTGTTTTTGAATTAAAGGCTTTTGGTTTTAAAGTTCAGGAGGGTCTCTAGTATATATAGTATATACATATATGTATATATATATATATTGTTTAGTATGTATGTATATAGTACTTAGTATATAGTCTATGCACTTAAATGTATTTTTTTAAGAGTGTTTAAGCTGTCGAGTGCAGTGTGAGAGAGAAAAATAAGAAAGAGGGAGAGTGAGAGAGAGAAAGAGAGAGAGATAGAGAGCGGAAGAGACCAACGGAGATGGAAAGAAAAGAGAAGGCATTCGGCATACCGTTAGGCAGTATCCGATTCTGTCTCAGGCAACATTTACAATTCTCTAGTGAAATCTCTATGTCTCGATAACAATGAATGATCTTGGGGGAAGCGCTCTGATGCACTACTGTGGTCCGTTATCGGTGGTTGTTGAGACGCCTTGAGGTTTTTGGGTAATATCTTGTCAAACTCGACTGCCTGACATATATGCATATATATCTGAAGTATCTATTGGGTCCAGTTGGGGGTGTGTTTGTGGTATGGAAACCGTTTTGGAAGTTGTAAGATACGTAGAAAAGTATAAAGTAGATGCCTGGGCTTTCAACTCGATACACGATAAACGATAAAGGATATACGATTAACGATACGCGAAATACGTTCGCTTAGTTTTTATGCTTCAGTTAGCTGTGCTGTAGATAGTCGACAGGTAGTTGCGGTTCAGAGTTACGTGTTTGTCTCTTTCTAAGTATTTGTTTTTGTTTCTTTTCTTTTCTTTTCTTTTTACTTTTGTAGGTTACATTTAACTATTACAATTACAATTATCGGAAACATGTAATATATCTATGTATATGCCAAGCTGCTATTTCAGTATTTTTTTTTAGTGTGTGTTTGTTTTCAGAGAGTTTAGTAAGTTTTGGTCCAAATTGCTAATGCTTTAACATTTTGCTGCTTAGCCACTTATTGCATAACTATTCGTAACCTTCTATTTAACAAACATCTGCCCATCTCAGAATCTTCAACTCATTGCCTGATCCTACATATACCATTCATTTTATTCGTGTTTTGTTTCATTTTAAAGATATTACAAACATTTTTGCACTTTGTGGGGTTTCGCCTGCTAAATTCTCTGGTGTTTAACAATCGTTTTTTCTTTTGTATTGTTGGGGGGTGTAGCTTTTAAAGGTGAAAGCGTGTTGGTTTTTTTAATTGACTGCCAAAATATAGTCTAATATTTAAATTGTACATCGAAAAGCATTTGTTTTTAGTATTTCCATAGTTTTTTTTGTTTTTGTCTAGACTAATTAAATTATGCTTAAAATTGTTTTTTTTTTAATTTTTTTACTTTTTTATTTTTTTTATACATTTGTAAAACACCTAGAGTTTTTGTTGTTGTTTCAATTTGTTTTTAGTTTACTAAAAGATACATAGTTTTAGTTTTAGTTTTCAGTTTTCGATTTTGTTTATTTTTTGGTTTTGTTGGAAAGGTTTGTAAATTCAAGTATTAGTCTTTATGTTATTCATTAAACAAGGGAAGTTGTGGCATTTGCAATGGGCATGAACTAAATACACATATACACATGTCAAGAGCTTTCACATGCACACGCCTCACGCACGGCCAAGCGCGTGCTGCAACGCTTTGGCTGCTCACAAGCCGCACCAATACACATGCAAGCGTCGTGGAGCAACATTTGAAAGTTTTTCCATGTGTTGGGCAATGTAAGCGATTTGAATAGATCAAACTTAGTTAACTACATACATACACCTAAAAGTTTAGACATTCTAGTATTTATAATTGTGTTTTCCTTTTCTCCTCTTTTTGTTTTAATTGCATATTTCTCTGCATGTACATATATATACATACATATATGTTTGTGTGTAACTTTAGTTAGGGTTCTAGGCTACCTACAAAAAAATAGACATCGACATCGAGAAAACCGTTTGATTTTACCTTTCTGTTTTAGTTGATGTTGTTGTAGTGTTAATTAACAAACATTTATGTAGTTGCCCCGTTTTAGTTTGAGTTTCAGGTTTTTTTTAAAGAGTTGCTTAAGCCAATTAACAACAACAACCAGAACAACAACGATGATGACAACACTTAACTAAATTTAAAAAAAAAATACTATTTCAATTACATTTACCATACACAAATATATATATAAATATATGGTATAATTACATATTTCTGAATATTTATTTTGCATTTTCTGCTAGACATTTAATTAATTTTTATTTTCAAAGTTACCACACATACTTCACGCATTTTTAGCACTTTCCTTAGACTTTTTTGTTTTCCTTTGCATACATATATATTCGTAAGTTTGCATCTTATTTTTTTTAATGAATTATTTGCTTAATATTTATAAGAAAAGCAAACGGCAAAGAAAATGGAAAATAAATTAAATTTCTTTATATAAGAACAGTTACATTTACATTTATTGTTACGTTACGTGTGTATGTGTGTGTGTGTGTCGGCCAAGTACCAGCTTGGTTATAACAACTCTCTCTTTTTTCTTAAATGTGTTTAATTTCGTTTTGCTTTTTTATTTTGACCTTCCTCAATTCCCTAGACCCTTGCCACTGCGTGGCATTGGCGCTCAAAAGTATGCAACACTCTTTTATATGTCATTTGCAAATGCACATGGCTGTATGTGTGTGTGTGTGTGTGTATGGTACATTTAACATAATTACATATAGAAATTTACATTGATATTTAATAATTATTTTATTTATGGGGTTTTTGTTTTTTATTTTTATTTTGGACTTGTTTTTCCACATTGTTAATTTTTATTTGCTTTACTATGCTTCATTTATTCATTTATGATTTTTCCTGGTCGGGATATGTTGTTGTCTTTTTCAATTTCTTTAAGTATTGTTTTTAGTTTCAATCAAAATGCTTTTGTTTAGCTGCCTTTGAATAGTTTTTTCTTGTGTGTCTCATGTGTGGGTTTATCGGAACTCGCTCCTTCATTGCCATCTTACCGGAAGTGCACTTCTCACACCACCGAAGCCATGTGTATGTGTCCTTTGGACTTTCAATGAAATGAATGGGATACAATCCCAGCTGAGCACTTGATTATCTCTCCCTTTAGATACAAGTGAAGCTAAAATCGATTGATGTTCTCAGAAGCCATGTCTATAAATCGCCTGGAGTCTTTTTAAGTTGATGCGATCTATAAACAACATGGAATGCTCTTTCACTTGTCCTGTCAAGGCTATGATGTGAATCTCTGCCTGATGGTTGGGAGTAGTATCAAGTCAATGTGACCATAAAGGACAGTGTATATGTGTCTATGAAAAAATGTGTTTACGGGAACTGGAGATGACAAAATAAGAGAAAACTAAAAAAAAGTATTTAACAAGAATATAAATAATAAAATTGTAGTGATATTGAGACTATTCTAAACTCTAAAATATTTCTGATCTACATAGGAGAGTTAATTGGTGTGCATCTTGTATTCTACTTGATATGCAGAAAAATCAATATTACAAATAAAACTCAAACGTTATTTCCATTTCAAATTTGGCCTCGGCCGTTGATGCTGGGCAGGAGTATATTGAATGGGATTGGAGATGGGATTAAGGAAGGCTTAGTTTATTAAACAAATACTTAATGTATCGATTAATAATGAAAGTATGCGCCCTGTGCACCCTTAAAATATTTATGAAATTTAAGTCTCATATATAAACAAGGTGAAAACAGAATTAGAGCTTGAAGAGTTGCTTAGGCTGGTAACACTTACAGTTAGCTGCAATTAGGAACCCATTTAAAAAATCGGATAATTAAAAATGTGGCAAATAGGTTCGAATACAATTGGAAAGCCAGCAGCAGCTACAGCCATATTGAATTTTGCCACACGATGACTTTCAATAACGTGGCGGCGAAATCAGCTGCAACAGCATCAGCAGCAGCAGCAGTCAGTGAGGGGCAGTATTCCCACGTGATGCGGCCGAAAAACCACGTATAAGCAAATGGAATTAGGCGGATACGGCCGAAGGTCTACCTGTGCGTGTGTATGGGGCATGCAACTTGTGGCGCACTGATTGCAATGGGCGGGCTGAGATAAAACTGCGCGCGGCCAGTTCCTGTTTTCAAACGATTGGTTTGCCGTTTGCCGCTTGCCGGTGCATATGCAAAAATGCAAAAAGCTGTTTTGTGTAATCAAATGCGAATGCGGTGCACTTGCAACCAACGGGCCGTGGCATGCGACCGGGCCACAATGATGGCCATGCTCATGTCCGTCCACGTGTCCGGCCGCAGGCTAAGCCTGGCCAGTTGCTGGCGAATTCTTGGCTAATTAGTTCATTAAAATACCCAAATGCAGCTGGAGTTTTGCTTGCGGCGAATTTGGCTTTAAAGAAAAGTTAAGAACTGTGAGGAGGCGCAATGGACACCATAGGAATTATCAGCCCCTATACCTATTAGAAAGCTTTAAACTATATCCATGTTGAAGAAAATAAAATAAAAAAATTAAAATAATTGTATATATAATATTTATAGATTTATATATATATTAATATATATAAAATAATTATAAATAATTAAATAATTGTAATTCTTATAATGTCAAAGTAAATTGTGTGTATAATTGATTTAAAATGGTTGCTACAAAAAAATACAGAAAACTTTGCGTACAAATGGTTAAAACTTAAAAGAGAGTTATCGATAAACGATTACTGATAAATGATTATTGGTGTGCTATCGATAAACGTTTATTGATGTTTTCTCGACGAACGCTTGCTGGCCTATAATCGGTGAATAATGAACGATAACCGATACATAATTATTGGTATGTAATTGATTAGCGACTGTTGGTGATCTTTGCGTTATTGATCGAGTAATATCGAGTAATGATCGGTGTGGTATCCGAGAGTGGGTGATTATAATTTTGTTATCGATAAACGGTTAAGGTTATCAAAAAATATTCATTGTTGTAATATCGATAAGAGTTATCGCGAAATAATTGTTTGTGCATTATCGGTGTGCTATCGATAAACGATAATCGATAGCCGATTGCCGATAACTGATGAACGATATGTTATCGATTGGCGATTAATGCTGCATTATTGATCGAGCAATGGCAATGACAATGGTGTGTGTGTGTGTTTGTGTGTGTGTGATGCGTTTCCGTTTCCTATTTGTGGCGCCTGCTCCTTACACATTCTCCGGCTCGGGCAACTTCCGCTCACAGCAATGACAGACGAGCGCATTGAGCCGCTGGCCAATGGCCGACCACACGGTCATCGACATGGACGAGACCTCGCAGCTGGATCGATCCTGCTGCAGGGCGTCCTCCTCGCTGCCGCCATCGACGTCGTCGCTATCGTTGATGATGGCCTCCGCCTCGGCCGTGTGGAAGGCCGCCTGATTGCAGAGCGAGTTGTTTGTATTGGTGTTGATCGTCGTATCGGTGCTCCCCTGTTGTCAAATCTTTGGCACCGCCTCCGAAGAGGAGGCGCTGGCCAGGCCCAGCTCACAGCTGATGCTCGGCGGCAGCAGCGTTGGCTGCTCAGCACCACTAGCAGCAGCAGCAGCAGCTGCAGCAGCAGCTGCAACACCACCACTGGCCGCACCACCGCTGGCAGCACTGGCAGCACCGGTGACGCTGCCCTCCTCGGTGCTGCCAACGCGTATGCGTATGCCGGAGAGCTCGCCGACGATGCCGCTGCTGCTGTGCAGCGTGTTGTTGCTGTTGTTGCTCATGTTGCTGTTGTTGAGCTCGTCGTGGCGCGACGACTTGCGGCTGCTGCTGTCGCCGGACGAGTAGCGGGCGGCGGCGTGCCGGCTGCAGGGCACGTCCAGGCTGTAGGCCCGGTGCCGGGCCACGCCCCCAACGACCGGCATGGGCGCCTGGGCGCCGGGCGACGGCAGGCTATTCGAAATGGTGCAACAGGCGGCCGCCGGGCCGCGCTCGCCGCTGGTGTCGGTGTTGGTGTTGGTGTTGCTGCCGCCGCCAACGATACCGGCGTCGTCGGCCGGCGCATTGTTGTTGCCGCGCACGGCGCAGGGGCTGCTGCGGGTGCTGCCGAAGCGTTTGTTGCCCTTGTCAAAGCTGAAGCTAAAGTAGTCCGAGAATTGGCGCAAACGGGACTTCCACGAGCTGCTGCTGCTGCCGCTGGGCTGCTGCTGCTGCTGCACGCCGGCAACTGCTGCCGCTGCAGCGGCGCTGCCATTGCTGGGCAGCGCTTGCGCGAGCGTCGGCGATATATTGCCATTGGAGGTGGCCGCGGCAGCTGCTGCTGCGGCTGCTGCTGCGGCTGCTGCTGCTGCTGCTGCCGCTGCTGCTGTTGCTGCTGTGCTCGTTGCGGCCGCCGTCGTTGTGGCCACCAGCTGCAACTTGTCCGCCTCCTGCAGCAACGCCAGCTGCCCGAGCGGCTGCTGCAGCACGGGCAGCGGCTGCGCCGGCGACTGCGACTGGGCCAGGCTGCTGGTGTTCATGTTGAGGTCCTCGTGGGCGCGGCCCGGGCCCGTCTGGGCCGCCTCGAGGCTGCCGCGATTGTGGCGCCCGTAGAAGACGTTGCTGTCGGAGATGACCTGGGGCAGCCCGTCGGACAGCCGGCGATTGTTGGTGCTGTACTGGTCCAGGCTAACCGCCCGATTGCTGCCGAAGTGGCAGCGGTTGGAGTGGTAGCCGTGAATGTTGCCGTACGAGTTGCGCATCCGCTGGCCCCCACCGCTGCTGCACAGCTCCCCGATCATCGAGGGGCGCTTCTCGCGCGACGACTTGCGCGAGGTGGAGTGCGACGACTTGCTCCGGTTGCTGCAGCCCTCGGTGTCCACCTTGAACTTGGACGTCTTCTCGGCCACCTGCGGAAGGGTGCAATTTCTTGGGGATTAGCCTCGTTCAACTCTCGCGTCTCCTCTGTGCTGCTCAAATGAAAATGCTTTTCGATTGGGACCAATTTGAACTTGAGACAACTCAAGTTCGCTTACTCGCTTACAAAACGAAAAGAGTATATTGGGTTTGTGGATTGTCCGTCTGAACGCAATTGTTAAGATAAAGTGATAAAGTGGTTATTCGATGAAATCTATATATCTCCCTCAGTATTAAAGCTAGCTAAATTGAAGACACATTACTGACGACCCTCTCTAAAGATCGCATTATTTTTTTGAATACGAGATCTATGTCTATCTATCGATCTATTCGATGAAATCTATATATCTCCCTCAGTATTAAAGCTAGCTGAATTGAAGACAGATTACTGACGACCCTCTCTAAAGATCGCATTATTTTTTGAATACGAGATCTATGTCTATCTATCGATCTATTCGATGAAATCTATATATCTCCCTCAGTATTAAAGCTAGCTGAATTGAAGACACATTACTGATGACCCTCTCTAAAGATCGCATTAATTTTTTGAATACGAGATCTATATATTCTATATGGAGTCACAAAATTTGCCAGACAGTTTTCAAATTCCCGTTCACTTAAGAAAATCGATATTTTTCTAAAATAACAGTAATAATTAAGGCTGTTTTCGATTGTTTTATGCTGTTCTTAATATTAATGCACGCCCTAACATTGAGAACAGCTTAAAACAATTTTAATTTGATTTTTAATTAAATTAAATTTTATTTAATTTTAAATGGATTTCGCAGCCATCGTCAAGATATATATATATTTATGGATTTACCACGCCCTAATAAGCGTATCCAAAAAATTATTCTGGGATCTTTAGAGGAGGTCATCGGTAATCTGTCTGAGGCAGATGTATAGATTAAGTGGAAGTGTCACGCCCCAGTGGGCGTAACCAAGCAAACTTAATACTTGGTCTAGCGCGGGTAAGCACGAGTATATATATTCCAAGTTTAAATTGCACAAACCGAATATACCCTTTTCACTTCGTGGACGAGTGTAAAAACGAAAGGAAACAAAGTTCCATTTAAGCCAAAAGTGTATAGTTCGAGCTGGTTTTCACTTACATCCACCTCGGTGGCCGTTTCGGAGTCGCCGCTTTCGCTGCCCTCGGGCAGATCGTGGAGCTCGGCGGCCATGCCGCCCGGCTCCTCCACAGAGGTGCGCGAAGCGGACTTCTGCGAGGGAATGCTGCGACGCGACTTGACGCTGATGCCGGAGCCAGAGCGCGGCATTTGGGGTGAGCTGCCGCCACCGCCACCAGCACCACCCCCGGCACCACCCCCGGCACCACCACCGGCACCACCACCGGCACCACCGCCAGCGCCAGCTGTGGGGCCTGTGCCGCCAGCCTGGCCTGGCCCGGACTTGTCCATGAGCAGCTTGTCGGCCGTGTTGTTGCCCGGCGTGCTGGCCATAGCTGCATTCGAGTCCATGTTGCCGCTGTTGCTGTCGGACGTGGCCGAGGCGTTGCTGTCCGCCACCGATTTGCGGGTCTTTGTCTGAGCATCGTTGAGGCGCCTGCGGGGGGACATCGATCATCGGTCATCGGTTTGGGGTGCTATCGACGCCCTTTGGCTGCCCAACTCACCTGTAATACTCCAGAGCGATGCGCACGGGTATGATGATTAGCTCGGTGAGCTCCGGCACCAGTTCGCCGAGCGCCTCGAACAGCGGCAGCAGCACGAGCCCAATGAAACGCACCTGGGAGCCGGGCTTGCTGACCTTGTCGGGATCCATGAACGGCGTCACCGGCAATCCCTCCGACTTCTCGGCGGCGCTCTGCGCAAAAAACTCCTGCAGCAGCCGATCCAGCCAGGGCTCGGCCACGTCCATGGGCCGTGCCTCGTTCGAAATGTCCGCCACCTTGATGAGTATCATGCACAGCTGCAAAAGACGCGCCAGATTACATATATATCCATTAGCCGCAGAGCCGACTTCTTACCAGATTGATGTGCGCACGATTGTTGTAGTCGAAGACGGGCGTGATCTCCATGAACTGCGTGAGGATCTCGTTGTGGCGCGCCATATCGGTGGCCAGGATGCAGCGGATGATGCCCTCCCGTATAGTGCTGCAAGTGGATTGGCATTGGGATCAGTTTGTCAACATGTCGCAAAAGGGTATTTAGAAGCCGCTTCTCTCGGCAATCAGACATTCTGCCCTGAATGTCTCAATTGTTAAAATCCAATTTTAACACCATTAGGGATGCATAACAAATTCTTGGACACCTTCCTATTAAAAGTGCGATCGATTTGAATTGGTAAAACAAGTGAGAAGCCTCTAGCCGGCAGCGCACGACTGGCAGATACCCCTTGCATTCACACATACATACACCAAATTACATACGTATGCAAACGCACGCCGCAGTTTACTCAGAAGCTGCGCTTGGCCCCCACAACGGAAACTACATTCTTGAATAAGTGCATTCAAATCTATGTACAAACTGAAGCCGAAGTCTGTTGTATTTGAATTGAATTTAAATTCCTATATGGGGCGAGTGGGGAGGTATGCAAAATCTGAAATATTCTCAACTAAGATTGGTGACTATAGCTCTTATAGTCTCCGAGATATGCTTCGAAAACCAAGTCATCAAATCGATTTTTGACGATCTTAATAAAACGGTGCAAGATATCGAAAAAAAAATAAATAAACATGTTCTGCGTATGGTTTATGCCTCTAGCTTTTGTAGACCGCTGTCATGGTTAAATTGACTTCGTGCGTCACCCTGATCAAGAATATATATACTTTACCTCTAGTTTACCTTCTGACTGTTAAATTGACCTTAAAACTAGCGAAAAAAATCTCTCAGATGTGAGTATATATTTGACGTTCCAGTTCGGTAGCTTTAAAAAAATTGCAAGCTACCAATATACTCTTTTGCACTTCGTGAATGAGTATAGGAATATTTCTCCTTCATCTCTGCAACGAAGCTAATCCTACGACGAATTACCCAAATCCCTATTAATAGCTTACAAAGCTGAACCACGATGGAAATATCACTGAACCAGGCACGAACCGGTTCGCAGCGACTTAAAGCGTTCTTTGCTGGCATGTCACGGGGCTTATTGCAAAGTAGAAAAAAGTTGCAAGCGCTTCGTCCTCGGGCTGCCCCCAGTGGCCAACCCATGGGATTGTGTTGGGGCGCATTGCGTATACGCCACGTTTTGTATGTTGTTTATTCTGTTTTCGTTTTTAGTTTTTTTTTTTTTTTTTTTTTGGCTCACGTGCGACTTGAGACGCGCTGTTAACCGGAAAGAGCGTAAATATATTTAGACATTCAAAGCAGTGTGGGAGTGAAATAGAGCTAGCGCAGAGATAAGACAGAGTGAGAGAGAGAGAGAGAGAGAGAGAGAGAGAGAGAGAGAGGAGCAGCAGGGGGGATAGTTGCAGACTAAGCAGCATGCGGCGCGTAAATATTAAATTGCATTTCGTTTTATTTTTATTTCAAAGAAAATGAAAAATGTGCAAAAGTCGCGTCATATACGAGCAGAAAATTGAATTTTGTCGTGTCAAGTGGCATTGACGTTGCACAGACAACCAGCCAGCCAGCAGCTGCCGCGCACAGCGGACGGGGCACGCAGGCGGGGCACTTGAGTTACTGCATTGAAAACTTAACACCTGCCACGCTTCAACTGCAAATAGAGCGAAGCGAATTTTATGCGCTCGACTTGGCGCCGTCGTCAAATGCTGCAGCTTACGCTGCTGCCACTCCGCACCGTTCTCGTTCATTTGCTTTGGATTTTCTCAGCGATTTTCTTGCGAATTTCCCACTGATAATTATAGTCGCATTTAAGAAATTATCCGCAAACACGAAACGAGACGCTGATTGAAAGCGAAAATCATACATTTTCCACTTTCTATTGTCAATTGTATTGACATCTTTCCTATTTTGCGGATTATATGACAAGTTGATTATAACAAGGTATTAAATGACAGATCGATAAGTGGTGTATGTTTTTTCCTCTGGCAGGGCAAATTCAATTTGTTATACTCTCATCTATAATATCATCGCGAATTCAAGACCAAATTTGAAGGCAATCAAATATGAAAAATTTTATGCAGTCAACAGCCAATCAGTCTGTAGATTAAACAGTACATCAATAATTTTTCTTTTAAATTCAGAATCGCGAATTTTTTTAAACGATTGCGGGTACCTAAATTAGTATAAAACACAACTTTAAAAGTGATTCTGAGAGGGTCGACTTTTCTGTCAAAAATCATGCCAAAATGGACAAAGATATTGACAAGTAAAGTTCCCAAATCCATACTTGCTACATTTCAAAGTCCCATAAATTTGTCAAAACTGAACCGATTTTCATGATGTTTACAATTTTCTTCATGGTTTGACAGCTAGAATAATTCTGCATTTAAGTTTAGTTCGTTTTTGAAAATGAATTTTTTTGGATTTTTTTCCGAAAAAAATCCCTTACTCCCTTACTACTCTTACTTTTTGAAAAGAAATTTTTTTTTTAAATTCAGAATCGTGAATTTTTATTTTTAATCGATTGCGGGTACCTAAATTAGTAAAAAACGCGACTTTAAAAGTGATTCTGAGAGGGTCGATTTTTCTGTCGAAAATCATGCCAAAATGGACAAAGATTTTGACAGTAAAGTTCCTAAATCCATACTTGCTAGATTTCAAACTCCCACAACTTTGTCAAAACTGTACCGATTTTTATGATGTTTACCATTTTCTTCATAGTTTGACAGCTAGATTAATTCATTTAATAGTAAAGTAAAGTAAAGTTCCCAAATCCATACTTGCTACATTTCGAAGTCCCATAACTTTGCCAAAACTGTACAGATTTACATAATGTTTACCATTTTTATCATGGACAATAAATCAATCCGTCAATCAACTAGTGTGTACACAGTATTAATCAGTTAATGAGTCAATTAATCAATCAGCTGACAGTCAGTCAATCAGTCATTCAGTCAAGAATAAGTTTATCTAACATCAATCAATTTGTAAGACAATAAGTTGCTTGATTTCTCTGTCTTTTAATTTTTTGGCAGTCAGTCGGCGTCAATCATTTCGTAAGTCAACAATGAGTCAGGCATTCTTTATCAGTCCACCAATCAGTCAGTTGTTCTTCATTCATTCAGTCTGATTAAATAAAGACACGTAAATACGCATATACCTAAAAGTATGCTGCATGTAGAACATCTTTAAGTTCTTTCTCAAGTTCTCTCCCCTTTAAAGCTGTATTGTTTTCAAAGCTTCGGCTTTCAATTTGATTAAAAGCTGAAGACTAATTGTTGGTGGCGTGGATGAGTGGTACAAAGACATGTAGCTAATTTGATTTAACATGGCGTGTAAGTAATAATTAATTGATTACACGTGGGCAACACGTTGTCTGCCTCTTGCCCCGCAACGCTTCCTCGCACCCATTGTTTTAATTGCAAATTACCTATGTCTCTTGTGTCTTATACGCTTGCTAAGCATAATAAACATTTGTCACAAAAGGGGGAGCTATGCGCACCACTTTATCAGCTGGTGGTAATATCGGTCGAAAAATATACCTTAAATTGTTTATGCAAATAAATCTGTATCAACACGATTTATCAAACATCTTTCAAACCTTCAATCATTTCATAGGCTACGAATATAAAGTCATATTATTAGCCCATCAATCATCAATAATCAATTGCAATAATTGTAAATCTACTATGATTTATAAAGCTTGTAAACACTAATAAAACTCAAGCAATCGATCTATTAAGTGTGATAACTTTTGAATCATGAGCCGCTTGTCAATCATCCATACATACATTAGTCATCCTGAATTATGAATCCTGAAACTCATAGGTGTGTCTGCAATTATTAATTATGAGCCCATCAATCATTCAATCATGAAGCCAAAATCTCTCTGCAAGGCTATGTAATCTTTAGCATTTGAAAACAAGATACATTATCTTTTTACATGACTTTGAAATAATATAAAATATGAATTCTTTTTATGAAAATAGATATAATAGAGACATAATAATAAAATGTGGTTTTGTTTATATTAGTTACACTTTTTTCATGTTAATGAATTTCGGATATTATTTTCTTTTATCCAAATCATAATGTATTTTGAATATATTATATTTTTTGCATGGAAAACTAATTCTCAACAGAACCTTAACAAGAGTTTCTATTCTATTATTTATTATACCCATTTACTATTTTTCCATTTAGCCAATATCTTTTTTTACACGAATTTTACGGGAAGGCATTTATCGTGTGAATAGAGAAATTCTGTTGACTGTTGCTGTTGTTGTCAACTCTCGTGGCCGCCCTCGCTGGCCAATCAGCGTTTCTAACCCAACCGTCGGCGTTTGGCATTGCGTAAAGCTCAATGTCAGCGCTTATCAGCGGCGCGGCAGCTGCTTATCAGCCGCTTCTGGCCCCGACGCGGACCAAGCTCAGCTCAGTTCGATTTGTACGCTCCGGAGAGAAAGCCACGTTCGCCATGTGTGGCCAACAACAACCGGACAAGAAGGGGGTGCAGCTGCTGCTGCTGCCAATGCTGCTCATCCTGGCCAGCTCGATCCGGCCGGGCCTGGGCCTGGGCGGCGCTGGCTGCGCGCAACTGGCGTCGGAGTCGACGGACGCCATGGACGTGAACAAGGCGCCGTGCGAGAACTTTCACGAGCACGCCTGCGGCAACTGGCATGCGCCGTACGGACAGCGGGCGCTGGGCGCCCACGATATGCGCTCCAAGCTGCGGGCGCTGAACAAGCAGCTGCTGCTGCGCCACTTCGAGATGGGCGGCGAGGGAAAGGAGCCGGAGCAGCTGGCCGCGTTCTTTGGCAGCTGCATGGACGGGCGCCAGTCGCTGCACGTCTACATGGACGCAGTGCAGCGCCTGCAGCCGGATTGGCCGCTGCTCAACAATGCGACGCACTTCGATTGGGCGCGCGGCGGCGCCGTCATCCGGCGCTTTGGCGCCCAGGGCCTCTGGCGGCTGCTCGTCCAGCCCAACTGGCAGGCGGCCGAGCAGCGCATCTTCTACCTGCTGCCGCCCAGCTTCGAGCTGCTCGGCGCCACCGATCAGAGCGAGTTCCTCTACCAGCGCTACCTCAAGTACCTGCTGCTCGAGCTCGGCCTGCGCGTCCGCCGCGCCGCCGCCCTCGCCGAGCAGCTGGTGGCGTTCGAGCGCCAGCTGCGCGCCCAGCTGCCGGACACCGCCGCGACGCTGGTGCTGCACGCCCCGCAGACGCTGCAGCAGCTGGCCGCGCAGCTGCCGCAGCTGCGGCTGCTCGACTATTTCCAGACGCTGCTCGGCGAGCGCTACACGCCCCAGCTGCTGCTCGTGGCGGACAGCGCGTATCTGCAGCGGCTGGCGCGACTGCTGCACGACGCCGATCCGCAGATCCTGTCCAGCTGGCTGCTGCTGCAGCTGCCGGCCCACTTCGAGCTGCACCTGCACGAGGACACGACGCTGGCCGCCCAGCGCGAGCACTGCCTGCAGCAGCTCAACCAGCTGCTGCCCCAGCAGCTCTCCCAGCTGCAGCTGCGTCTGCTGCACGGCAGCGACGCGGCCGCCGGCGCGTTTCTCGAGCGCACGCAGCGCCGGCTGCAGCTGCTGTTCGAGTCGCTCAAGCTGCAGTTCGAGCGCCTGCTGAACGCCACGCCCATTTTCGAGCAGGACGCGGCCACGCAGACGCTGGCGCTGCAGAAGCTGCGCGCGATGCGGCTGCTGCTGCCAGTGGGGCAGCTGGGGCAGCCGGGTCAGTCGGGTCAGTCGGGTCAGCCGGGTCAGGCGGGTCAGCACGCGCGCAGCTACGACGAGAAGCTGCTGCAGCTGTCGCAGGCGCAGTCGACGGCGCGCTTTCACCTCGCGCTCGACTGTCCCCAGCTGCCCTGCGAGGCGACGGGCGGCGCCTGGGCGAGCCACGCCCTCGGGCCGCTGGACGTCAACGTCTACTACCGGCTGAAGGTGAACGCGATTGAGCTGCCGCTGGGCCTGCTGCGTCCGCCGCTGCTGCAGCTGGGCAGCGAGGAGAGCTGCGGCCCGGAGGACGCCGCCCGGCTGATGGGCGGCCTGGGCTATATGCTGGGCCACGAGCTGATCCACGGCTTCGACTACGATGGCATCAATTACGATGCAGCCGGCCGCATCGCCGGCGGCCAGTGGCCGCCGCGTGCCATCATACGGTTCGGACTGCGGGCGGGGTGCTATTTGGGCGCCCGGTACGGGAACGCGACGCTGACCATCAATGAGAATATCGCGGACAGCGAGGGATTGCGTTTGGCGTACGAGGCGCATCGCCAGGAGCAGCCGGCGAATGCAACGATGCGGCCGTTCTTTGTGGCCTTTGCGCAGAATTGGTGCGGCCAGGCGGTGGCGCCCTCTAGCGGCGTGCAGCAGCACGCCTCGCACCGGGAGCGTGTCAACAACGTGCTCGGCAACTTTCCCGAATTCGCCGAGGCCTTCGACTGCAAGGCGGGCAGCCTGATGCATCCGCCGGACAAGTGCCGCATCTGGTAGACGGGAGCGGACGGGGGCTCCTCTTTATGTTGTCGGCAAATATGAGTAAAGCTATGAAATTGAAAACCCTTGCGCGTATTCGGTTAAAGAGGTCTTTACATTACAGCCCTGCTGCGACTTGTTGTGCCCACACACTCACACACACACACACACTTAAGAGGTGTCTGACTGCGCATGCAGCTATTGTGATCCGTTTACAACACTGGCAAATATACTAAATGGACTAACTTGTAGTATAAAACACGTTTCAGTCGGGTGTAACACACTGCGCAATACTCGTTCACAGCAGAATAACAACTGAAAACAGTCGAAAACGAAAAGCAAATTAGCTGACTAGCCCTAAAATTATGGAAGATATGGATTTTCGCGGTTTATCCGCCTACAAAACAATATATACATTTTTTGTGCGATTCTTAGACAGTAATCTGTCTGATAAAATTTAATTTATCCAGTAATCCAGCTACAAAATTTGATGTATCTAACTTTAAAACTAATTGCATCGATTTGCCTTTTTAAAAAGTTACACAGTTTTTGATATCACTTGGCAGCACTGAAAAGTGCTAAGAAAAGATAACATCTTTATTATTAGTTGATGTCATTTTAAATGCTGTACATATGACTGCAGTTGAGTTATTTAATAAGCTGGTTTCAATTTGAGAGCTGAGGCTAATATATTTTTGATGACGTCGCCAGTGATTTTCATTAGTTCGATTTAAAGAATATAATCTATATAATAAAATCTATAACTATTATATATTATGTGGAAAATTAAATGTCATTCATATGCCAGATCTAATGTTCATCTAAGAGAGACAGAGAGACAGAGAGAGAGAGGAAGTGCGTGAGAGAGAGAGAGAAAAAGAGCGTGAGAGAGAGAAGGTATAACTGAAGCTTATGTTGGATTTGGGATCTGTTCTATAAATCACTTCCATAAGTTTTTATTGCTGCGACAATACTAATATTTTCAACAAATATAGTGTGTTGAACTATAGGAATTATGGGATTCTAAACGATCGCTGTTTTGCCTTTGGGTTCGCAGTGTGAACCTAATTATACTCGTTCACGAAGTGAAAGAGTACAAATTACACGCCCACGCCCACCTCCGCCCCCGCAAAGCGCGAAAGTTTATATCTTCCACACTTTTAGAGCTAGAGTCACCAAATTTAATAGGTCACCCCTTCAAAAATCCTTAAAACAGTTTCCGGCCACGCCTACTCCCGCCCCCGAAAATCTATATCTCCCATAATTTTGCAGCTAGTGTCTGCAAATTAAACGAAGATGGCTGGTCGCCCCCTTTAAAGATCCGTACAAAATTGCCCGGCCACGCCCACTCCCGCCCTCACAAATCGCGAAAATCTATATCTCCTACAATTTTAAAGCCACAATCACCAAATTTGGCAGACAGTGTTTGGGTGACCTCCTCTTACGATCGAGCCAAACAATGTTGGCCACGCCCACCGCCGCCCCTATGAAATATAAAAATGCTATATTTTTACGACAATAACAATAACTTCAGTGTACTGTGATTACTGTGGTTACGTCCGACTGCAACGTTCTTTAACTTCGATTTAAATTCTTTCTTGGTTTGCCACATTCTTCTTAATTGGCAACAGTTCGATCAATTAATTAAATCAAATCATATTGTTTATTATAATTAATAATTTATTTTTGTTCATGAAGCAGTTTATTATCTTCTAGCAAATTCTCGTTGAGGCTGCCCCTGAGGTCAGGCAATAAAGATTTCAGATTCGAAAATGCACGCTGTACCAAAAGTAAACAAAAACATTTTCAAAATACTTAGGCTACAGTAATTTTGTTGACACCTGCTTCGTTCTATGTTTAAGAAAGTGAAATTCGGTTTCGATTCGTGGATATTTTTTAGCTGCTTTTTCGAACATCTATAATGCGCATGAGGTGTTTTGGGAGGTTCTGTATCTAGTAATTCCCTGGCCATTAAATGAAAACAAACAAAAATAGGAGCCAAAAGTGCTGAAGAGCGTCGATTGCAACGACTCCAAGGCCACAATGGCAGTGTTGCAAAACCCATAATTGTGTCAACACATTACATTAGAGTGCTTATGACTGACATTTAAAGTCTGAAAGAAGCGCCACAATACGTCAGGCGCTGCTCGAATGGGGAGATGTGTGTGCCTGAACAACAGTATCTGCGTATGTGACGTAGATTGCATGCATGTTTATGCACGCTTAAACAAGCACAAACAGGCGACGAGTATCGTGCGGCAGCGTTTGGCATCGTGTGGCATCGTTTGGCATCGTGTGGCAACTTCTTGGCACTCTCCAGCTCTTCAGCTGCTGCATAACATTTACAAGCATATTGTGCATATGGCATTTCTGGCAAGTTTCGCCATCAAAAACTCCCAAAAGTATGCAGCAGTTTATGCACGCAAACTTGGCAGCCAAACATCGTGAAGGCGCCCAACGTGGGACTGTCATGACATTGCCTCATGTTGGGCGGGGCGGGGGCAGAGCATGCGGTTTGTCTATAGGGCATTGTTGCTCCTTCAGCTCCTTTTGCTGTTGCTGCTGCTGCTGCTGCTTCTGCTGCTGCTGATGATGATGATGATGATGATGATGGTGCTGATGATGATGGCCATGGGATGCTGCGAATAATGGTGGCCCTCGCTTTGGCCTCCTGCCTCAGCTTCCACAACGCGACCATTGCCGCCTACGTGAGCGCACAATTCAAAGTCAAAAACATTTTCCCCCAGCTAATCCACTTAATTAATGTTTGTGGAATTTTGCAATATAAATGCGATGCAATGAATACAGGCAGTACGCTTAATACTATATATATGTACGTGTACCACAAGAATAAAGTAAATTAATCTAAAGCAATAAGGAAAAAATAAAATAAAATAAAACACACGGAAAAAATGAAACGTTAGCTTCGTTACGCCGGAGTTGCAGAAAGGCAACTGTGCGGTGTTAGTTCAAGTTTTAGTTTCATTATAATGCCATAAAAAAACCAACAGGAGAAAAGTTATATTCGAAATACTAACGATTTAATACCCTAGCAAATGTAAACAGATATTTCATTGGCAGCTATTTAATGATGATGCAAAGTTTCATTAGAATAGCTTCAAGGCCGACGTACAAAAATATCAAATAACAAAATTCGAAATAAAGTTTATACTAACATATATAAGCTTTATGTGAGAACATCTCCGAGCAAGATGTCTCCTTCTATGCGTTACACATTTCGCTTGAAACTTACAATGCCTCCGCCAAGGCTAGATAATTGAATACAAACTGAGCTAATCTTTTCCCAGAAGCCGTGCTTTCCATAAGAGCACGCTGTATTTGCAATTCCAGGAATTTACTGTAAAGTGTCGAATGCAATTAGCATTTCAAAAGTGATGCGAAACTAAACTTACAGTCGGTTTAAGCTTTAGATTTTGTCTATTAGCGTTAAATTGCTAGAAAGATTTATCAGATACCTCGACTACTGTATTTTTTGTGTTAAATGAAAAGGCAAATTCATGAATTTAAATAAAAAGATGAAGCCATACCGGTGAAGGCAATTCTTTTGATAGGGAATAGCAAACTAGCAAATGTTTAATCTTATATAAGGCTCCTAAATGAACCGGTTCATATTGTCTCGAATGTAATTGATATTAATTATACGTTGTTTCGGGTAAATATTCTATTTAAACATATAACGAGTTGATGATTCAGCTGTGACAGCTGAAATTCCCAGAGATTATATCAATTTTTTCTAATTTAAAGCATCAGTAACATCGTATTTATAAATTTTGAAAGGGTACTATTAAAATGATTAGTTGTGACTAGTTTTTACTATTTCTATAATGCGTGTGAACTGATTGGCGTATTTATCTTAAAATTTAAATATAAATTATGTAATTTCTTAGCTTTCGACATTGTCTTGAAGATATTTTCAGTACTATGAATGTGAATAATAATTGTATTTCAAATGAGACATTGCACCGGTTTTTAGCGGATCAATAATGTTATTGGGCTTGCAGTCACAGTTGTAATGCAAGTTATTATGTTAAAGCAAAACATAAAAACTCTATTTACCGAAAGAAGTTTCTAGTTTTTTTTTTGATAAGTGGCTTTCTATTCACTGTTCGTACGCAAAAAGACGTTTGAAATTGAGTTGGGACAAAATTGTTTCTATTTCTATGCTATTATATTTTTCGAAAAGCAGCTTGGCTTCAATTTGTGGGAATTAAGTCTTATTGTTTGCCATATTTTAAGTGTTCCTTTATATTTGCGCTTTGATTCGCTCTCGACTTGGGTCGTTAGGAGCCAAAGGAGGACTTCTGGCGAGAGTCGGGGGGTCCTCGCGTACAATTGCATAGTGCAATAGGCAAGGACATCGTTGAGAGTTGGGGCTCCTTCGGCTGCTCGAGTTGGGCACCAAATCGATACGCTCGAAGGGGGCAAGCGGGGCAAGCGGTGGGCGGCAGGGTTGCCCCACGCGGTTGCAGCTGTTGCCCGTGCTGGGTGTTAATTAGAGTCCCGGCAAACGGGGCCGACATTTAATGCAACATCATTTTGTACGTGCCGCGCATAAAATAGAGTCAGGCAAAGTTGGCAATTAAATGGCTGCCAACCCGACCCGACGCTACCCGATCCGATCCGGCCCGGCCCGACCTGACCCACAACCCCCACAACCGTCTTTTGGCGCAAGGTGCGACCCAAATAGCGTTGCCAATTTGCAGGTGTTACTCACTTGAATGTGTCCCGGCTAAAGTTCTTGAATATATTGCACTCGGGATGCTCCAGCAGACGGAATGCAATCGAGCAATGATGATTCTCCAGGGGCGAGATGTCATTGTATCTAAATAATCACAAAATAAAATGATAATAATAACAATGATAACATATATAATATTATATGCGCTAATTAACAATGTCTTACCTGAGTGCCAGTTCGGTGCGTGCATTGATCTGATATATATTGTTATAGCCAGGATGATCGAGGTCATGGCATATGCAGGACACGAGCAGTATGAGGCATTCCAGATCACCCAGACGACTCAGTAAATTCGCTTGACGTGTAATTGCGTACATCTGCAATATATAATGGGAGGGGCAAATGCATTAACTAATTATACAGATAAACAATACTAAGTAATAATACTATGCTCATACTAAAATTGCTATAAAATTACAAGAATGAGCTTAGGGCCGATAGGATAAAAAAAAAACAGGTTTTCACAATTATTCACAAGTTTTTAACACTAGCAGTCAGTTAGTTAGTCAGTAAAACAGTCAGTCAGTCAGTCAGACAGTCAGTCATTCAAGTAGTCAATCAAGTTGTCAATCAGTTAGTCAATCACACAGTTAATTAGTTGGTCAATTAATAAAGCAGTCAGTAAGTCAATCACTCAGTCAATCGGTCAATCATTAGGGCAGTCAGTTCATCAATCAGTCAGTGATAAGAAAAAAATATATATATTGTCATTCTTCTATCTTTTGCTTCCCTTCCCTTTTATATACATATATATATGTGTATATAGTTTATACTACACCGCATCTTACAGACTTAAAGGAGTATCTCATAGTCATGCTACTCTTTTTTTCTAATCTGTAAGCTCTCTGATGCCAATTGCAATTGCATTGCCATTAATATTTACACGTAACTGGCCTTAGGCCGATTGGCCAACTTGTCGCACTATCTTGCCAACTCTAATCTCCCTGTCTCTCTCTCTGTCTCTCTCTCTCTCTCTCTCTCTGACTCAATTTCTAGCTCTGAGATTGTCTCTTAATTTGGCTAATTAAATGAAGTGTCTGGGCTGCTTGTTACTGTTGCCGGTTTTTGTTGCCTGTTGCTTTTCTGGAATATCTTAAAGAATGCCAATGCCTCTGGTCGCTGGTAGAGAGCACTTTTAATGTTGCAGGCCATTAAGCCAAACCGCATTTGATGCTTTAACGTCGCTAACAGCACTAGCAGCGGTTGGCGGCAAGGGGCAAACGGGGCGCGCTGGCTTAAGCCAATGGCAAAGGTAAAGCTAAAGCTAAAGGTAAAGTTGAAGGTAACTTAATTTGTCTGCTGCAAACGGCTGCGAAACCTTTGCAATTACCAGCAGCTACTATGGCAGCCCCGCACCAGCAAATGAAAATGACTTGGTCGAGTGTAGAAAAAGAGAGCGAGAGTGCGAGAGGGAGAGAGAGCGAGGGGGTGGAGTGTGGAGTGTGGACAAGGCGAGTGAGAGACCCTTAAGGAATTTCAACAGCGTTCAATTTAAGCTTTTTGAAATACAAAAGCAGCGTAAAGTTTGCTTTGCGCTTTGCTGCGCACCAAAGTTGCACTGCGAGGGCGGGTGGAGGTTGGAGGTTGGAGATTGGAGGCTGATGGTTGGAGAACGGAGCGGGGCCCGAGGGCTCGTTAAAGTTGCTGCACAAGTTTTGGTCGTCATCGTTGTCGCCGCTGCGTTTACTTTGGCATTAAGCGGCGTTGTGTGAATGCAAAATCTTTAGGGGTTGAGCCGCTCCAATGAAGGCGGCCAGGCAGGGGGGGCAGCCGGGGCAGGGGCAGCGTTTCAGGGAGTTAGTGCTATAAATTTATGCAAATGCGAATGCTGTTTGCATTTCGAATTTCGCAAGTTTATCTAAATTCATTGTCAACAAACAGACGAAGCAGCGACAATGTGCAAAGCGCCTCGTATCCAGCCCCCACCAAACACTATCCCCCCCTCACCAACCCCACCGCCCACCAAGACATACCCCGCAAACATTGCTGGCAAAAGTTTAGCAGCGTCTACACCCCGAGGAAATCAACTGCAACTTGCAACTGGCAACTGGCAAACTGCACTTTGTTAATGAAAAGCCGAGAAGATGCGTCGCTCATTTGCTAACAAAGCCAAAAAAAGAATGAAAGACAAAAAACTTTGTTCTCAAATGTGTGTGAGTGTGTGTGCGTGTGTATGTGGGCTTATGTCGGTAAACATGCCTTCTGACCCACTCGCAACTCAAAAGTGCAGCCCGATTTTTATTGCTGTTTTGTCGCTGTTTCAAAATCGTGAAGAACACGTTTCAAAATAAGTTGTAAATCGATCAGACGAATATGAAACTAATGACCATATTATCTTGCTAAACTTATTTTTAAAAAGCTGATTTTTTTTTCAAAATGAATTTGAAGTCAATCTTCCAAATTCGAGCACAGAACAACACGCTCAAGTGAGCTTTTACTGAATAAATATCTGTAAATGTATATAAGTAAAGCACACGAAAATTTCTATTAAGACATAATTAGAGTTTTTCACATTTATACTCTTTATATTTAATTATATATCTGATTTATATCTACTGATCGTTATTTTTAGTTGCAGAACAAAACTATTTGTATAGCTAGGAGCAGTGGTAAGTTATAGGGTATGTTTTAGTCGCGCAAGGCGCCAATTTTTGACTAGTTTTTGTTGTTATCTTCTTTAGGTTGTTTTTTTTGTACTATAGCATTGTTGTTGTTGTCGGTGGCAGGAAGGCAAAAGCGAAAGCCGCTTAACGGCTGTTGTGTCCTGTCCGGCTGCGGCACACACGCACACACTCGCACACACACACACACACACACACACAAGCACACACACGCAGTGCGAGAGAAAGGAAATTACATGGGCTATACATACATGAGTGCCAATCCAAATGGCCGCCCATTGAATTGTAAAATACGCACCATCGCATATGCAGACGAGTCTAGCGGCCATTTTGCAGCTTAGAGTGGCCCAACTGACAGCTGCTGCGAGGGCTGCCCAACAAGTTGACTCGAATGGGAATTTTCGAGAACAAAGGCAATACTTGGGTATAAAAAGTGATCCCAACTAATCAAATTCGGATTAATAGTGAAATAAAAGATCCAAACTGATTTTCCACAAAGAATAAACACAAATGAGCCAAAGTCTAAGTATTATTTTTTTGAACGAAACTTCGGAACGAATAAGTATTTATAAATATAATGTATATGTATAGATTTGTATAAGTTTTCTGCTCTCTCTGTTCAACAGAGATTTAAAGACTTTTAAAACTACAGAATTTAGATAAATGTTCAATGTAGGCTCTCGTATATTATACGCACACAAAGTTTATTTAATTTTCTTGAAAACTCCCCATAACTGCAAAATAGCGTTAAATCGATAAATATCGTTTTCAATTTTGTTCCAAAAAACCTACAGCATATTTGCCTTGTCGCTAAAGCACTTTTATCACTTTCATTTATTTTGGTTATAAAACGATTTTTATAAATTCTATGACTTTAATTGGGCTAGAGAATTTTAGAAAGGGTATCTTCAGGTTCATCAATTTATTGCGTCACGTTGCTGCAATCACATTTCGATGGGCTACAAGCTTTCAGCTTTGAATTTCCGCTAGAGCGAAATCGCTCTTTAAATTATCGATTTCTCCTGCCTATCGATTGCGTGCGATTTCGAATGCATTCCATTGTTAAGGCTGTGCGAGGCCAGACTGCAGTTGTTGCTGTTGATTATAGAACGGCAGCAACAATGACAGCAGCAGCAACAACGAATGCAACAACAACAACGACAAGTCCGACAATTGTTGTCGTTTTATTGTTGCACGCATTGTGTTCGAGGCGGCTGCTTTATAAAGAGCTCAACTCCAGAAATTTGAATAGATTCGAGTGTTTTTTTTCTGGTTGTATTTATTCTTTTAACTATTTGCCAGTAGCCATAAAGTGCAAACCGCTTTCAAGTTTAGTCTCTTGCGCTCTACGCAGAACCACTTTGTGGCCTGCCATATGTGCAACAATTGTAGCTGCCACTCGTGCCACATTTCTGCTTTCATCTTCAGTTCTCTATCTTCAGTTATTCTCTTTTCCGTTGTGCATTCCATAAATTTGGACTTTTTTTTATTGGCTGCGCTTCTATTTGTCACAATGCCACGCCCATCAGCGGCAAACTTGGCTTTTGTTGTCAAATTGAAATCATTTGCAAAGTTTTGTATTCTGATGCGTAAAGACAAAAGCCACATGCCAGTGACTACAGTGAAGCTTGCTTCATGGCAGACGAATTCAAGTGCTAAACGAAATTACTTTTCTTTTAGAAGGTGTTGCAAAAGTCCTTAATGTTGCCAACTCGTTGGCAAAGTTTGTTCAAGGCAACCCTGCGCAGTTTTTTTTCGAGCATTGGCAACTACTGTGAATTCAAATATTTTGAATATACTGTAATGCCTGCAGCGAAGGTTCTTGCCATTTGAACAGTGTTGGCAAACGACCGAGGGCTAAAACTAAAAATAAAAATAAATGAATGTATTGATTCTACGTTGAACAACACTTTTTCTTTAATTTATCAAACTCAACATAATTCCATACTGTTTAAATAATTATAGATTCAATTTTATATTTCAGTTAGGGCATTTACCAATATCTTTTCTCAGATTGCCTACGTGCTTTCCATTGCTCAATACATTTAAATTATTTACCAACATTGTTCAAGTGACAATATCTGCTACAGACTAACGCTATCGATATATGTACTTAATTACAATTATAACTTTTTGCGATTCGTTTCCATTTCAGTTTCTCAAATATTCGCTGGGCTGATCCATTGCAGGTGCAATTACTCTGCCTGCCAGCCTCTGCAGTATTTATCGATAAATGTTAAGAACCGATTACTTCAGTTGCTGCCCCCTCGCCAATGTTATTCCTTTTGAAGTGTTGCCAGCTCAGTTCCTAGTGTTTTTGTTCGGCGGGCTGTGGCCGCAACTGGCCTACAACTCAAGATGCCAACTAACAGCGAATTAATATTTCATCTAAATGTTGAGCACACGAACCACTGGCAAAAAACAACATCAACAACAGTATAAAATACATATACTGTATAAAAAAGCAAGCTATATATATAATGTATAAAAAAGCTAGTTTCATTTGCCAAAAATGTAGGTTAAAAACTCGGCTCACAAAATGCTTCGTTGGCACTTGAGCAACTAAGTGGGTCGCTGGGTTGGACGGTATTTTTTGGGGGTTTGGGTTTGGATTTCGGGTGGGTTACTTTTTTATTTATTTATTTTTTTTGTAGTGGTTCATTCGCTTGTTGTGCGCCTGGCCAGCAGCTGGTCGCTTGTTGGGCACAATTTGCATTCGCCAGCCGCTGGCTGGTTTCTTTTTCTGGGATACCCTAATGCAATGTTTTTAGTTTCGTTGTGTTATATGGAACGCATAAATACATAATAGAAACACATACCTAATATTCTACTGATGCGTTTCAAAAACCGAGCTAATATACTGCTTATAGAATCTGCTTCTGTGTATTTATCGAACCTACTGGACAACAAATAATATACACAATATAAATAATTTTTATAAAACTCTTTTGTTTTTATCTTTTTTTTGATAATTTTTGCGATTGTTATTTATTTTGTTTGCTCTCTAATAAACTTAACGACCTTTTATAGATATATTGCTTCAATTCCAAAATAATATTTATAATAATCCAAAATTAAATGTAATAATACACAATCAGCTCTCATAAAGCTAACACAGCAACTATTGCTTCCAATGGATTCTATTTAAAATAATTTGGTTTTATTTCAGTGACTACTCAAAACTGTATTTAACCACGCATATAATATTTAGCTCAAGTTAAGCAGTTAGTGAAGAAGGGTATTCAAGTTGCGGCTTGTCATTTTTAATGGCTTGTTTCCTGTTTTTACATTTTTTATTGTGTGTCTTCTTGCTCTTGGTCCAAATGCTTGACGAGTGTTTTTTTTGGTGAGTGGCCAGTCAGTCTGTCTGTCCGTCAGTCAGTCTATCCGTCAGTCAGTCTGTCCGTCTGCGTGTCTGTCAGACCCAATGTCTGTCTGTCTGCCGGTTGTTGTTGTTGCAGTTATTGTTGCTGCACTACCTTTTGTCATGGCTGTTGTTGTTGTTGCTTTTGTTTCGAGCAGCGGGCAACATTTGGCGTCCATTTCTTGGTCTCTTCAGTTGTTGCTATTTTTAAATGTTGAAAAAAAAACTTGTGTGTGTTGTATGTTTACTAGCTAAAAATAGGCCTTTTCTTACACTTACACACACACTCACACATACACACATACACACACAGGCATGCATGTGTGTCGGTCTTGATGCTTTGTATGTGTTGGAGGCCCTTTAGCGTTTTTTGTTGCATACAACGGGGCGTCTATTGTTCAGCTGCACACACACACACACACATGGACACACGGACACACATTTAAGTATAAAGAAAGACAGAGTAAGGAAATATTGATTGCATGCAGACTGGACATCATTTGTTCTTCATTGTTATATATATATATATATATATATATATATATATATATATATATTATAGATATATATATATTGAACAATCCCAATTGAACTCAGTATGAGGTTTTTGCATTTAAAAGGATACCTAAAGCACATAATACACACGGAGAAAATGCCGGTCTGCATTTATAAATGGTTTAGATCGATTGGATAACTCAACTTCATATAAATACTATTATAGTCGTTGTCAGAGCGGATATTTATGCTATTCTTTTTATAATAATAAAATTTTTTATATATATGTAGAATATAAATACAGCTTAAGTCAAAGCCAAAGGCAACACAATTGCTATACTCTGTTAATATTGAGAAAAAGAGCATGTTAGCGCAAAGTTTGTCTGGCTGTTTTTCCGTTTTAGGCTTTTGTAAAAAACACATATTTTCAAGTTCAAGATATCCCTAGTTTTTGATATCTATGACATATACGAAACAAATCGAAAAGAGAATAAATTATTAAGTTTGTAACGTCCCAGCAAAACTACACGTACTTTTTAATTGGAATCCTAGTGGCAAATTACTAACAAAAACAATTTTTTTTTTAGAAAATTTGCATATTGATTTGATTGATAAATAGAATATTTTGAGAATTTTGTTATGCAGAAGTTAGAAGTCGGAACTCACCATTTGGGCAACACAGAAGCAGTGCCGGAAATTATGAAATGGCACCTCATTGTAGTGCTTATAGACTTCGTAGAGCCACTCGCGCAGCGTGTCGACGGGTATGCTGAACTTCTCAACGAAGCCGAGCTCAAGGAACATGGTCTGCATTAGGTGTATGACATCCGCATCGCTCCACTCGTACGAATCGAAGGCCGGCAGACGCAGGGCCGCTTTCACCTCATCCGAAAAGTTGGTATCACAAATTTCCAAGAAGCGACGCTTCACCTCCTGATGCTTTGGTAGACTGCTCTTGCGATGCGGCGGGCCCAGTGGCCGATTGGAGAGACCTGGCGCGAAATGAAAGTGGAGTGAGAAGCGTAAATTAGATAAGTACAATATTACGAATACAATTACAGAGACAGTTACGTATACACTTAGTTGCAGATACAGAAACATCAGCACACAAGAAAAAAAAAAGAAGAAACTGATTCAAGAGACGGAAATCAGCCAAGTGGGTGTACGTGTTGTTGTTGGTGTTGTTGTAGTCGTTGTCAACAGTTGTTGTCGGCAGTGGCAATAAATAAATCAGCAAATTGACACAGGAAATACAGCTGGGAAGTCGGACTGGTAGCCATGGCAATTTGGATTATTGCAAATGAAGGGCCATAAACAAGGTACACGGCAAAATACGTGAAAGAGACGGAGAGAGAGGGGTTAGGGGGAGGGGGAGCAGAGATAGCGAGTGAGGTGAAGCGAGCAAAACCAAATCGAAGTCCAGTGAAAAGTGAAACGGAACAACAAACGCTAAAATGACGGAAATACACTGGCCGTACAAGGAGGCGGTGGGCGGGACAGCCGGACAGCTGGCCAGCACAGTCGCAGCTACAGTTGGCAGCCTGTGTGTGTGTCTCGCTTTTGGTGCCATGGGCGGGAAATTAAATTTTCAATCGGCCGCACGCTTCACTGGCCAAATAAAACAACTAAAAACCAAGTATTTATGCTCAAGTGGAAAGTGTCCGACTTGCGAATACCCTACCAGGTGCGCAAACGACTTTTAATATAGGCAAAATACCACTCCGGCTTTTTATATTTCTCTCCCGACAAGTTTATTTTACAAGGATATACCTTTTTTTCATTTGGGTGTTTTTTTTCTACGTTTTCGACGTTTTAATTAAATATATACCTTTATAGTGTTACATACATTTGCACAACTGCAATATACCCTTTTTAATCGCATTTTCAATGGTTACAGGCCTTCAGAACAACAACCACTGTGTGTGTGTGTGTCACAGGTTTGCGTTAGGGCCGATAGCTGAGCTGTCGATCTGTGGCCACCGGACAAAAACTTGACGCAGTGCCCGAAACTGTCAGTCCTGCGTAGCGAATAGAATTTTGATGCCAACACAAAAGTGGGAGTGGCAACCGCACCACACGCATCACCACGTGTGCCACAAGAATGGGCGCCACCCCGCCAAACGGGTTGCAACAGCGGTTCGCATTTTTAGTTCATAGCATATTCGCTGGAATTCGAATTGATTTGCAGTGCTTTGAATTTTATTTGCATTTCACTTGAATTTTGTACGAAAAACCGGTCTAGCTGGGAAATAAGGCTTATATTCGTATTCTCCATTTTTGTCAATTAGCGTTAACTTAGCTTCTTAGCTGTTTGTCGCCATAGATACCCACTTCAAAATGCCGGATGCGTTTGCATTTTTGCTAACAAACATGCTCAGTTTATTAGCGACAACTCTCTTTAATTGCTGTTCAACTTGACTTGTTGTTGACCAAAAGATTTTATTTAAAAACTATACATAAATATAGCGTTCGAAGGTCATTTTATGAGCTGTAATTCAATTAAATTGCTGTTTAACTCGTAAGTGTGTCCCTCATGTTTACTTTGTAAACATGCAAACATGTAAATTATTATTTTATAATCGTTAAAACGTTTATAAGTTGTCATTCTCCTCGCATACTTAGTTTAAATTAATTGATTTAGGCAACTTAAGTAAAATGTCCTCTAGCTTCACTGTATTTTCATTAGCTTAACAGGCGATCTCGCTATGTTTCACAAGAAGACTTGTTTTTTGTGTACCCTCCATTGTCACTTTATGGGCGGTAAATCTGTTATTCAGTTCGATTTTTCTTTAGCCTTTCATTAACCACTTAATTACTGCTCATTTCGACTTCGACCAGCACAATTGTAACTTTAGCAATTATAATGTGTTCGCCGTGTAGTAAACTTTTTGTTTTTTTCCATTGAGATACCTTTATTTGTGTGCTTTGTTGCACATGCGTTTACTCTCTGGTTTACTTTGCACTTGCCTGCTCTTCATGTTCACTTCATTTGCAGTGAAATGAAGGCCAGACATCTGAATAGATTTTCAATTACAATCAACAAGTCGAAATCAATTAAAACAAGTAAGACTGTTGCAGTTGGGTGTAACCGACTTTGCAATACTCGTTCACAGTATAATATTAGCCTAAATCAGTCGAGAACGGTCTTAATTATAAATTAAAAATTATAAAAAAAATAATTATAAATAGCGATGTTTGTAATTTGTGGAAGCGTGGCAGAAATTTTTCGTCTCGATCTAAAATTGTAGGCGATATGGATTTTAACACTTTATCTGACGCGGGCATACTCGAGCATATATTCCAAATCCGGGAACACGGGCGGACATTGCACAAACCTAAGATGCTCTTTTCACTTCGTGAACGAGTGTAATTATTTTTTGGCTCTCCACGCTTAATTGGGTGTGGGTGTCATTGCGGGAGTGTGTGTGTGTGTGTGTTGTGAATTATTCATTAACATTCATTAACAGTAACGAGCACAGTTTGACAAGCATCCTGAGAATGTTCAACTGATAATTTGCCGCTGTGACATTTTTGTGCCCGCAGCAGCTCAAACAAAATAGTTGCGAGACTCTTGTAAATTGTAAAACTGATTTCTCTGGGCAACTTTCAGGGGCCCCACCTGCTGCCAACCACTTGTGACTGTTCGCCTGTCGCCCTCTCGGCGTGGCCAAATAGGCGCAAACATAATCAAGAATGAAAATTTGATTAAAATCGCTGCTTTTGATGCACAAAGAAATTAAAATGCTGACAGCTGGCAAAAGGAGCTGAAAGAGCTGGCAGAGTGAGTGTGTGTGGGTGTGTGTGTGTGGGTGTGCTACCTCATCAGTAGTAGCTACCTGTGTCGGCCACGCCCTGTGGTAGACGCCCACATGTGGAGCTGCTGCAAGCCAAACACTTTGCGGGCCGCGTTTATAATTAATTTACTGCCACTTACAATTTTTAATTAAGCACAGTTCTCAGCGCATTTCTATTTAGCCCGCACCTTCACCGGCTCAACCCTCCCCCTTTCGATGTCCCCACTCAACAATGTTGGAGGCCATTTGGCAGCTATGTTGGCGCTACTGTATATTTGAAATATTCACTCATTCAAGGAACGAAAAGAGAGAGCGGGCGGGTTCGAGTCCCAGGATAAGATCTCAATCAAAGCCAAATGCTATAAAAATAGCAATGTATTACTTACTTGCTGATAGGTTATCAGACTCGTGCAAATAATAATTTCAATAATAAATGTAACTATAATATTAATTAATAGTAGTAGCAACAATTGTAGAACTAATTCACCTAATTATCTTTTTACTCGATTTTGACATAACACGCGTTATAAAGTTAAAATTGTTCTCGCTTTTACAGGAATTGTTTTGTTTTAATCCTTTTAATGAATACAGAGAAAATACAGATAATAATGGAGAAATAATTTCCCAAAATGACAAACAAAGTAATTATAATCCTGGCAGTAATATTGCAGTCTCACGCAAACGTATGCATATTTAGTTTTACTTTTTTTATATTACTGAATTGATATTATTGAAGATTATATTTGGTTCTTTTGCTCTTACAATTTTTTTTATAATATATTTAAATAAAATAAATTCTCAAGTGAACTCTTATAAGAGTTTTTTAATATTGTTTAGTTGCTGTCTTGAGTCCAAACATTATTGCTGATTTATATGGAATATAAGAAACGAAAGCGATTTGGAGTATATTAAAAACAGAACTGGCTGCAAAATGGAAATACCCCCTCAAGATAAAATGGAATTATTTTGATTTTATTATTGCAAAAGTGTCTACCAATGTATTACACATTTCGTGAGATGATAAAAATACCCCTTTAAGAATTCTCTGAAGTGTAGTGCGAAGTAGGAATTAAAATTGTGCCGTGGCCATTTAAAGTATTCAAAGCGATTAGGCGTACGCATCATAAAAGTTTTGTCGTTAGGTAAGCTATATCTAGGCCTTGTATACTTTTGGCCATATGTAATTTAAAACTACAGGGTATATAACAATGGCGTTGCATTTCATGGCAACAAAAAAGCAATGGAAAGCGCAATTATTATTCGTGTCACAATCCAAATGCCCCACGCGTGCTGCAAGCCGAATACGAGCAAATGCATTCATGAATATTACGAATACTTTATGCAGCGGCACAACTGGTCATATTTTTTTGCTGCCAGTCTGGCAACGCTGTGCCACTTGGGGCAACTCTGTATTTTATTTTTATTTCGGTTTTTTTTTTATTTTTTATTTTGGCCAGCCTTTTTCGCACCTTTTTCTCACCTTTTTCGTACCTTATTCTCACTTGGATTGTCTTAATGCAAAATGGAATTAAACTTCCGTTTTTGTTTTATTTTGTTGTTGTTAAGTTTACCCAAACGTTATTGCCATTTTGCCCGATCCCCGAATCCCATAACCAGCCCCAATCGTTAACCAGAACTTGCTGCGTGACAAAATGATCGATGAGCTCCACATGCCCCACGTGCCACCCTCTTTTCCCTGCTGCATTTGTTGCATTTCTTTTGCGGCAGCTGCAAAATATTAACTGTCAATTATGTTTCGTTAGCGTCGGCTGCTGTGTGTTTGTGTGTGCGTGTGTGTGTGTGGTTGGAGCTTGGCATTTACATATTGCATTCACATTTGTTGCATGCATCATTTGTGTATGCGGTATGTGGCATGAAAAATTGCGTTTGCCACCCAAAATGACAGCTGTCAAATTGCCAGCAACAGGCACTGGAGCACTTTGGGTGCTCGGTTCCTTTGACACCTGACGTCTCAATTATTGGAAATTCCACGCATTCATGTGGCACAACTCAAGACACACACATATAAACACACACATATAAACACACACACGCAAACACACACGCGCACACGCATTTGATTAGTAAGCAAAGTAATTACGCTTTAGATGCGACTCGCCATTTTATTGAGCAATATGTTGCCAGGATACGCACGGCAGGACATGCCACTTGGGAACCACACTTGGTAGATTGTGGCCGAAATTTAAGTAAATGCTGCAAACCCTGAGGCTAATTGCCAAATATTGCAGTGAAATATAATGTATGGTCGCTCACATTGCGTATACGTTACGTGGTACACTCTGAAGCCTTTTTGCTAATTTTCAGTAATTTACTCATTTATAAAAAATTATGTGTCAAAAAGATACATTTTCACCAGAATTTTACTTAAACGAAAATTACAATTTTTCTTTTTTTACAGGAATTGGAATTTAATACAGTTTCAAATATTCCTTTTCCTTTTTTTGAATTTCGCATTATACATTTTACTGAATTATGGACAATGGGAAATAGAGATAATAATAGAAAATAATATCCCAAAATGATGAACATAATAATTTTAATGATGGCAGTGATATTGCAGTCTGACGCAAGCGAATGCGTATTATTTTCAGAAAGGAACATTGAATGTTGTTATATTTATATTTTTTATATAGTAACGCATTGCGGATATTACCAACAAGAGATTTTTTTAATATTATTTATTGTACTTTTAAGTTGCTATTTTAGGTCTGAAACCAATCTACTGTTTTTCCATATCGCCGATATTTTTACACAATTTTATGACACGAATTTTTTGAAAAGGTATTTATCATGCAAACAGAGAATTAAGTTTACTCGTTTACTATTTCCTTCACTCGTTTCTTCATTCTTCTACTTCTACTCATTTTTTCAATGTGATATATAATATCTAATCTTCTTGTTTTTCAGAACTCTTTATTCTGATACTCGTCATTCTCCACTTTTCTTTCACTACTCTTTACGTTCCTTCTTATCGATGTGCTCCACTTTTATAGTTTTCTTCATTGTCGCCATACTTTGAATACTCTTCTTATTCAGTCTATTCTTGTTCCTTCCTTCTCATCTTTGTACTTTCTATTATCTTTCTTCATTCTTATATTCATCAATATTATCCCCAGTTGATTTGTTTATCATAAATTTTTACTCGCAATCTTCTAGACATTTCAATTTTCTCTAAAACTACTTTAATCTTCTACTCCCTTTTCTCCGTTCATCCTAATTTTATATTTCCCAAGCTAGTCTTTTTCCTTATGTCACCTTATGCTTCGTTCTCGTTTGCCCTCTACCCCCTCTTTTAACGTATTATCATATTCTAGTGGTTTTCATATCTTAAATTTTCCTAAACCTTACATAATTTGTATGCTCCGTATGCTCCCTATAGTGCTTTCGCTCTAATCATTTTACTCTCTTTACTCCATTTCTTGTTGTGGCTATATTCCCTATAAACGCTTTCATTCTAACTGAATTCCCTTACTTCATTCTTTTTATTCTTTTAATCTTGTTTATCTTCATACTCCCTCTATCCCACCGCATTCCTGTTCTTCTGGCCCACTTTCTACTCCTTTTGCTCTCCCCAGTCGGTAATCCCAGCTGGCCATTAATCAGTCCCTGGCTTACGGCACCGCAACAGCCGCTGCCCACATTAGATGCTCCCGTCTCCATCCCCGCCCACGCCCCGCCCACATTGCACATTCGGACAAGTGACGCCCATTTTTATAGCCATAAGACGATTGTATCTAGCGGCGTTTTTCCATTTGATTAGTTACGTTCTTGCGTTGGTCGTGACCTGCTGGGGACATTTGTTTTGCTATTTGAGTACTCCGAATCTAATTCGGTATGATACACTTTATTCACATATTCATATTGATTTAATCTACATTCTGCTTGAGATTATCTTACTTTGACAATATTTGAGAGTTTACAGAAGCTGCCTAGCGTTCACATTTATTCAGATTGAAATTCAATTTTTTATTTGCGATTTGTATAAAATTTGGGAATTTGCTTAATAAAATTGTTTAATAAAATTGAAATTCGATTCAGTGACATTCGGTAAGAACTTTGTTATTAATGTGAAATTTATAGTGATGTTTAAATTTTTCTGGAAAATATTTTCCGAGTGTTGGTTTTAGATACAAGTCAAATAATATTCTACTATACATATAGTCTTAACATTCGGAACGACATTTATATTCGAATGCGCAGTTGTTGTGCTGACACTCATACTTATTTCAATCCAGGAAATGGACTCACATTTTTTTTATTCAGATTAATTCATTACTTATATTTGATTTAAAATGCAAAGGCAACAAATAGCTTGAATAATTGACAAGCTCGTTCATTTGAAATGACATCAAGTTTGGCGTGAAGCTAAGTATCAATAACTGAGCGATATACTTGTCAGTCATTTGTTTACATATAGGAAAACGAGATTCAGAATGCATTGGTTAACTGTAGCTTTAGAATCGCACTTTTACAGGATATTTCATAGTCGCGCAGCCAAATGCTGTTTTTGCTGTCAACGCGGTTTGTCCGCTGCTAAAGATTTTTCATGTGCTGTTGCTGGTGTTGTTGTGTGCCCTGTTTGGTTAAACATGCATATTGAACGTCTGAAAAAAGGCTTTCAGCCAAGAAATATTCGCACACGCACCCACACCCCATGCCATACCCACACCCACACATATACACTGCCAAAAGGGCAAAGACTGTAAAAAGACGACGAATAACATTGCGTTAAATAATTAATTACAATCAATTAATTAATTAGGGAACGCAAAAGGGGGGTCATTAAGGCAACAGCCAGCAGCAACAGGCCGACAACAACAACAACAACAACAGCAACAACAAAAAGAAACATCAGTAACAACAACAACTGCTATAAGCAACTTGTATACATAATGTGGCGATAATCAACATCAGCGCACGTTTTGTTGGCCCTTTTTATTTGCTTTTGGCTGCTGCTTCTCTTTTTTATACCCTTGCAAATGGTATGAAAATTTTGTCACGAAATGCGTAACGCATTTAAGGACAAATACTTTTAAGGGTAAATTGTTTATATTCCTAATTAGTTCCACATGATGGTTAATTTTAATTGCACCAAGAAAAGAAAAAAAATGGTATTCGTGTCGTTTTCAAACAAATTAATATCTTGTAGCGAACTCTTTCGTACGCTGAATTTAAACAAAATAAATTTTTTGCTCGTTTTAGTAAAATTAAGACTAACTAATAAAAACAAAAACATTACCTCGTATCGGGTTTTGGTATGCTTATTTTTGTTGCCAGCTGATTCGGTTCATGATAAATTTGAATTTGGGTTCGATTCAAAATCTTGTAAGAAACATGATGTTTGCAGAGTATTTCAGCTTCGGCACGCCGAATATAACTATTCTGTCTTATTTCTCTTTTTTTTTTGGTTTGGCCTTCGCTTGAAGTGTCGCACATACACACACACACACACACACTCGTGCACACTCATATTTTATTGCATATTCTTAGGCGTGAAATTATGCCTTATACACTCGCATAATTAATGGGCATTTAAGGCTGGGGCGGCCCCTTCTGCACTCTTACCCCCCATTTGGCATTTGCATTGATTTATGAAACGCTTGCTCTGCCAATGCCCCTGTGCTCTGCACTCCAGTACGGTTACAGTTTTTCTATTGGCCTTGTTGTTGCTGTTGCTGTTGCGTTTTGATTTGGTCAGAAAGGCCACAAAGCTAATTGTTTAATTTATGGTCTAGCATTTGGACTAGCAAGAAGGCACCCAACGTGGTCCGTAGTTAAGATTCCAAGTTGGACACTTGTTGCCAATTAGCCAATGGGCCATTGGGCCACTGGGCTTTGGCTATGCCACACAGTACTTGACCGCGTTGCTCGCTGCATTTGGCCCTAAACAATTAGTCAGAAAAACCACAAAAAGTCAATCGACTGGTTCTTGGCGGCGATTCACTTCAATCAATTGCATCTTTAATTATTCGTTTATTCGACAGTTCAAAATATTGTTATAACTATTTTATACTCTTGAGCTGCTCAGTAAAATATTTCAAGTCCTTCAAGTCCTTCCTTGAACAAAACTTTTGCGATTTTTATTTGTGCTTTCATTTTTCGGATGCATTCACTTAGAAATTCATACAGTTTTTTCCTAAAATTACAATGACCTGTCAGTCATGAATATTCTTGAATTAAATATGAAGCATTCTAGACTTAATATTCGACTGTTAATATTGTGGCGTAACTGTAAATAATTCTTGAATTAGCGAATATAAATAATATAAACAATTCATGAGTTAGCTACAAAATAGTACTTTTTGGCTCTCATTTAAAGTTTCATGGATTAGGCAATGTATTTAAGTTTTATATTTGGGTAAAAGAGAAAATAATTTTGGCTTTGGCCGGGTTATACTTGATATTTGCTTGATTGCACTTGATTTATTTATGACATTTTTCTGTTTTCCTCTTAGTTAAGAAACACAAGAGTATTTTCTGCAAATTAATTGGAATTTATGAATAAGTTTCTTATTATTATTATCAAGAACTCTTTTCGCAATTTAAATTTTTTTACCTTCAACTAATCCGGGCTTAGGGAGAACTAGAAATGCAACATACCATACATAAATCGCTAGCACGGAAAACTTATTTTCCTCTCTATGTTGGATATTGAGTTCGAGTTTTGCCATTAAAAAAAGAAATGAGATGAAAATACGAAATTAATTTCCGCTTAGTATATAATACGATTCTTGGGAATTTTTCCATTGTCGATTGAAAATTGTGTTTTAAATAGATTTTGCTATTGATGTATTCTGCTTTACACCCTATATTCATTGGAATTTTCTTCAATTACTATTATTTTTTATATTTCTTAAATATTAATAGATTGGCTTGGAAGATTTTCTAATTACATTTATTGGTTTAAAGAGCGCTCAAAAATGGGCAACAGACGTTGCGTATACGCAGCGTTCCACAAATTAATTATTGCATTGCGCGGTAAAGATTATTTGTTGTTGTTGCTTGTTGCTGCTGTTTGTTATGCGTGTGCATACGTTATGGCCAGCTCAAAGTCATCTCAACAGCGGAAAAAGGGCTCGGGGCAGCAGCTAGCCACAAAAACGCTCGCGGTTAATGCAAATAAAGCAAAAGTAAAAACACCGCTGCCGCCGTTGAGGATAGCTGCATATACGTACTTACATACATATACATCTGTGTGCCAGGTATTGGCATGCAGGCAGGCAGGTGAAAAATTTGCAAATTGATGGCCAAGAGCCCGAAAACAACAACAACAACAACCGCAAAAAGAGAGACAGACAACAAGCGAATGCTCGAGATGGAGCGAGGGAGAGAGAAAGACAGAGAGAGAATGAGTTGGCGTGTGTGTGAGCGGCAGAGTCAGCTTGGCCAGGCAGTTGCGGCAAATAAAAACGAATCAACGGGGCCCCGGCAGCGATTGGCAATGCGATGGCTGCCACTACACACGCACATACTCTCACACACACACACACACAGGCACTCACATGTGTGTGTACGTGTGCGTATTCTGCAGTTAATTGAAACTTGTCTTTGGCATTTTGGGCGCTAAAACACCAAGCACTGACCGTCTGTCCATCTGTCCGTTTGCCATTTCCGTCCCGCGTTTGGGTTTTTCCATTTTCGATTGCGTTTCGAAGCAAATTGGTTTATCGGAAATGTTGAATACGAAACTCTGCTGGGTTGCAACTAGAACTACGGAATTCTCCTATTAATTAGTTGCGTTTTTTTTCTTTTTTTTCTGCTATTTTCGAGGTTTTCCTTGAAATTGTAGTTGCGATATTTATTCGTAAAATATCGTTATTTATTCAAATATGTTTACTTGCTGTAATAAATTTGTTTATTTAATGCGCTGACTTTTCCATTAAGCTAAGTGTTTGCTTTATTTTAGCGTGTTTTCTAATGCCCTGTAATATCAACAGTATTGTTTAAAACGTCGCATAAGACAATGCTGACCTTATTAGGCAGTTATTGTATAGTTTAGAGTAACAACAAAAGCTGATCTGAAAATGTGTGGCAGCTTAGGAAGTGACAGAAAATGTAGTTTGTCTACTATTTTCAAAAGCTCAATTTATTATTATTTATTATTTAAATCTCTATTATTTAATCTCTCTTAAAAAAAATTACGTACATCCAAAATTTGCAATTAGAAAATTATTAATTATTTTTATAAAAATATTTATTATTTCGACACAAATGTTATTAAAGCATCGATTATTATCGATAACAGCGATGACTATTTTTAGTACTATAAATTGATGAACTTGTTGCAGGGTATATCGCCTAGTCGTGCATACTTGCCAATCTTGTGAGCCTCTTGTTATTTTATCATTTTGCTTAATACATTTTAAATGTGAGTAATTATTTACAAGTACTCAATATATATACACATACACACACACATTGGTGCACATGCTGGAGAATTTGAACAGCTGAGGTCAGGGTCATGATGAACTCTATTATAACTGATTAAATTTACACGCTGCACCATGGGTCAAATCACATTTTATTGTGGCTTAAAATTCAATTTTAAATAAAATAAAATTTACAATGGCAGAAATACTACGTAAATAGAAATACATAAACAAAATAAACTTTACAATTATGCATTTTAGCCAGCATACAGAAAGCAATTGCTGTTAAGTTAACAGCGGTTAGGTAGAGCTGTTAGAAAAGAAAATAAAAGAAACGAAAAGGAGTTTGTATTTTGTGTCCACCTATTTGGAGTGTTAAGCTTTTAAGTGAAACTTATTGTTGCAGTTTTTTGCTTTGAAATTAGATACAGTATACTATATATTTTTTGTTATTTTGTCACAAACATAATTTGTTAAAAGCTTTTTACAATTTGACTAGTGACAATTTGTGATATTATGTTTTTTGATTTTTAATTTCTCACTATAGAAAACAACTCCTTGTACACTGACTTGAACCTTTTGTACTGACTTAAACCTGAACTTTATGTCAATCATTGCATTCATCACCTTTTGGCGCTATTCGGAACTCAAATTAAAAACTATGATCTATTAAATTTTGGCTCAAAAAGTGGAAATTAGCCACATAGTGCGCTGGTAGTACGTGCGCACACACTCACGCACACACTCACAAATTTGATTGATACTCGCGTAATCACGTTCTATACTCGCCGCCTTGTTGTCTGGTGCATGTGTGTGTGTGTCCGTGTGTGTGAGCATGTGTGTGTGCCATACATTTTGCGAGATTAAACGCTTTGTGTTGATTAAATGAGTTTAGAGAGTTTGCAGCTGGCCAACTCTCGTTCACTTTCTCATGCCAACGGATGCACACACCCAACACACACACACACATATACACACACACATGCACACGTACACACATATTGCTTGGTTGACATTTTTGGGGCAGTTTCTTCTTGGTTCGCTTCGTCCTTTCCCTTGTGGCGCCAACAAATTAAAAGCTTTACATAAATGAAGTTTTCATGGACGTCGCTTTGGTCGCTCGCTTGGCAAAACACGACTCGCACACACGGAACACACACACACTCACATAATTGAGTTGTGCAGTAGAAATTATGCAACTCAATTTCGCCAATTGTTAGATGATCATAACTAATAGTTCAAATCAAAAACAAACTGTTTGTGTCAAACTAACAAAATATTTAAAAGTTTGTAAATAAAAATGTTTACTCAAGGGATGTGAAGAATTATAGTCCAGAAATTGACATTTGTATAGCAGGAATCATTTCTGTTCTCTAATTTAAACGCGAAATAATCTAAATGCGGAAGTAAGATCGGAAAACTAAAATGCATGGAAATCGGTGCCGATTGGACAAAGTAAGTTAGATGCAATTTACCATGAACAAAAAGCCATTTCCCATAAAAGTCTGTTGAGCTTAGACAAAGTTGTGCATATTGAAATGTTTTATTAAAAGTTGTACATCAATTCTGAATAACATTTGTTGGTTTTTAATTTAAATTTGATTTTGGATGTAAGCCCGTATTTAAATATTTTGTTATATCTATAACAATAATACATTTTAATTAATTGCTATTGTATTCAATGTTAGAGATTTGAGATACGAAAAGAAAATATGTTTATATATATATTATATTTATTTGAAACTTGGAATATATACTCGAGTCAGAAAAATTGATTGGCTACGCCCACTGGGGGTGTTTCAATTCGCAAAAATCTATTTATCTCCTTTAAAACTAGATAGACCAAATTGACATAAATGTTTAACTGCAAAATCCTTGACTTACATCGCGATAAGTTGGTGACAAAGTTTTTTGATTAAAACCTGGTTTTCAATCAATTTTTAGGCAAAAGTTTTTTTTTAATACACCACGCTATTAAAGAAAAATGTTGTTCTTTTAATTTTATTAAGAGTTTGTCTCTTGTGCTTGTTTTCTTGGTATTTTAACAAAAGCTGTCGAGTCTGCCACGTGAAATGCAAACTCAACCAAATGGGATTAACAAGGCTCAGGCTAAATGTCCCCTTTTTGTTGTTTGTTATCCTGTTCCCAGGTTTAATGCCAAATGAACACATTATAAGGCCGGAGCTGGGCAGGTAGGAGCACTTTAATTGCTGTGCATAGCAATAAATGAATTAAACGTGGGAGCCTCGGCATAGGCCTCTAGCCCAGAATTTTGACAGCTGTCAAGTGAGAGAGAGAGAAAGAGAAAGCGGAAGAGGGGGCAGGGGAGAGCGCTGTCAAAATGGAAACAATTGTGTGTGTCGCACACACACAAAATCAAAGTCTGGCAAAAAAAAAAAATTAGCGCCAAATAAATAACTCATCAAATATGCGAGGGGCGTATGGGGGCGTGTCTAGGCATGTGTGTATCTGCTGTGTGTGTGTGTCTGTGTGTGTGTGTGTGTTGCCTGTTACTGCCGTCTCTCATCAAAGTCAATTTCCTTGTTGATTTTTGCTTATTTGCGCATCTAAATGGATTTTTATCGCAATGTTTTGCAATGTCCTTCCGGCAGAAGGCATCAATACAACAGCAACAACAACAACATATGCTACAAAATGTGCCTGTCACACACACGCACACACACACACACAGTATACATATGCAGCTCATTTCTATCTCTTTTTTTTGGCGTGCACAAATTTGCAAATTTGCGGTAATTTGTGTGTTTATACGCAGCATGCCCGGACAGGACGAAGGACGAACACGCCGAGAGGACACAGGAACGCAACACGCTGAGCCATTCTGAACTGACTCTGATTGGCAAATCCTGCATCAGCAGTTAACTGAAAGCCAAACAGCTAATGAAAACAGGACTAAGGAGCCAACACAAGGGCAAGAAGGTCAGGGGGTGGGCAGGGGGGCATTAGCATTAAAATGCCAACATAACAGGATATAAGCAGCCACAGCCAGAACTACAGCATAACTGACAAGACAGAGCCCGCGAGCTGAAGCTGCTGCAATGCAATTAGAACCTGTTCAGTGATTCAGGCCAATGAATTTACGACACGCTGCAAATACTGAGCCGGAGAGAGATACCCTAATGCCTTGGCGAAGGTTATCCTAGAATCCTCTTGCAATATTCATTGTGTTTGGCAGTGAATTCCTGTGAAATCTCTCTTGATTGCATCCAATTTTCATTGATGTGTTGATGATGCTTATATGGTAGTTACGTCGATATCCGATTGCAATATATATGCAAAAAAAAAAGCTGGTATTCTTGCATATTCTATGATGATCATTTTATACCCTAATTCAAAAATAGTTTTCATACAATACATATAAATAACAAAATAGTATTCTACCCCAGCAGATAGAAGCTTAATAAAATATATAATAGAAAAAGTTGTCAGTCGCTCAGTAGTCTGTGCAGGGTAACGAAAGGTGTAAGGAAAATGCTGCTTCTGTTGAGAAGCCCAAGTCAAGGTCAATTAACTGTTTCCTTTTATGCTCCTCGATTCGACACGAGTTCATAGATACAGGCAAACAAATATATAGATATATGTGTGCATTGAAGACACATAGATAGATTGTCAAGATGGTACAATAAAAACTTGCAGGTTTGTGTGTGTGAATGTTAACAATTGTGTGAAATATTCGGAGAATTGGCAATTTGATGGGTTAAGATGATTTGCATATATTCACGACTCAAAATTATTGGCAGCTTGTTGGTCTCAGCTGTGCGGAGAGCAGAGGACGAAGTAGTTTTTAGGGCTAGGGGTACGTGTAGGCGTAGGGGCAGGGTTCAGATTGTGTGTGAGTGCTACGACGCTGGAGGCGTGGCATGTGCAGTAAATTAAAAAATCGTCGCGCATGAAAAGGTGTGCGTGCAAAGGTGTGCGTGTGTGTGTGGCTGTGTGTTTGTGTTCATGGTGTGTATGCAAAGTGAATTGAAAGCAAACGCCACTAACAGAAGCTAAAAAGCAAAATAACACAATACCCACACACACACACACACACATTCGCACACCCACGCAGAAGGGAAAACAGCTGAAGGCGAAAATGCAAAATTTCATTTTTTTTGCTGAATTTGCCGCAACTCGAATTGAAATTTTCCCGACTTGAGCGAGCTTCCCGCAACGCATTCCCCTCTAAACGCTTTTTGTTGCTCGCATTCGCAGCATAAATAGTTATAATGGCGCGTCCACGCCCATACGCCCCCACACATCAAATCACTTGGAAAAGTCAACTATAAAAAACGAAACACATGAAATTAACAGTTTTCATTTTCCTTCTCTTTCATTTTTTCTAGCTGCTCGGCTTCAGTTGGGCCATAAAGAGAAATAGGTAGGTTTAAATGACAGACAGGCAGTTGAGGGGGGTGGCGAAAAGAGAGACAAAGAGAGTCAGAGAAAGAGGAGGGGGGGAGGGCACAAATAGGGATAACACGTTTGGGAATCGTCGGCTGTGCAAACGTGCCAAAGTTTTTTATTTTTAGAATGCTCACCAAAAAATATGAAACTCATGATACATTTTTATGATATTAAAATTATGAATATGAAATTCGAATGGAGATGTCTAACTAGAGAAAGAAGAAGAAGAAAGAAGCCGAACTTTTGGCATACGTGTTGTGTCCCAGTAAAAGTTTTATGAGCATCCCGAATCGTTGTCCTAATACAAATTGAAATAATATTTATTTAAAGCATTTCGAAGGAAGAAACACCTTGTTTGGCTGTTTGTTTAAATGCCTAACATTTTAAATACAAAATACACCTACGTATAAATAGAGGTACATCTATAAGAAAGACTAGAGTTAAGTTTATTAACTTTCAAAAAAAGCTCAGTGGAGAAATATTGTAGTTGCTCCAATAATAAAAATAGTACATATTTACACATTTTTTTTGCTTAGTTTAAGACAAATTTGTATCAACTAATTTTATGTTTGAACATGTAAATGTGTTTGGTTCAATTTAACTTTTTGGAATATCCCAGTTTTTATGAAAATCTTTGAATAATACAATTAACATATTTATAATAGAACAACAAAACGATAGAAACATTGTTGAAATAAATTAAATAATTTAACATTAAATTTATATTTTTTTTATTATTAGTTACGAAGTATTATAATTTGTATTTTGTATATGTTAACTCAACAAGTGATGATAAAAACCTCGATATGTTATATTTAATTTTTTTCCTTGATTTTTTTTGTTTTAATTGTCCAATACTATTCGGCTACGACTTTTTCGAGTATTTAATTTAATACATTTTTCAATACTATTTTACTTCTACTATTTGTTGTAGCAAGCGAAAAATAATACCATTGCAATATGACGAGTAAAAAACGTTTTGTTCGTCAATGCAAAATAAATGTAAAAATTATCTTAATTGATAAGCATTTAATTGATTAATCACAGAAATCATGCAAATTCGTAAAGCTTCAAGCTAGTCAAATTTGTACGCGGTTGTTGTGGTTCCCGTTAGGGTCCCTTTGAAATCAAATAACCCAAACGCTCATCGCCTATATGCCATGGAAAAGCATAAAAAATGACGCGAGATACTCGAGAGGCAGATAACCTAAATACATATACATGTCGGTGTATGTGTGTGTGTGTCGGTGTGTGTGGTGTGTGGGTGTATCGTTCACAATTAATGCAAATGGCGCAATCGGAGCGGCCAACGCGCGTTGGCGTCGATCTTGAAAGCAGCGTTTGGGGAATTGGCTATTGAACTTTTTGCCTTGATAATTTTGCTGGTAAACATCCTGACGGGGCCAGACAAGGACAGGCCAGGGCATACTGTTTCCCCCGAGAGCGGGCGCGGGCGCGGGCGCGGACGGTGCCACAGCAATCCAATTTGCTTAGCAGCATCCACTTTGGGGCCAACGCTTTGGGTCCTGGACGCGACAGCTGCGCGCATTTGGGACACGGCCCATGGCCTGGGCCCCGGCCAGCGTATTTGCCGAGTGCTTTTAATTAATATACTCAAATGATTTCATTGGCAGGCCAAAAAAGGTATAGGCCAGCGGTCTATACAGCCAAAGGTGTCAACTTCTTTTGTGGGCGGGGCTGTTGAGGGGCGCTTGGGCGCGGGGTGGTCAATAAATGTGAACATTTTTAAAGCATCGTCCGCAACCGCAAACAATTTCCTACGCTGTGCTGGGCACATCTACAAAGTGTCATGTCATGGGATCTTCACATAATACCCGAAAATCTACAGCATACCCCGAACCCGACACAATCCCCTAATCTGAGTCCCACTTACCCCACCCTGTTGATGATGCTCCTCGACTGCCACAGCTGGGAATGGCATATTTTTGTCCACTTTGTGCTTAGCTTTGTCTCTCGTTTGCTCTTTACAGATTCATAATCCTTTCAACTGTCAAAGTCACACAAGAACACACAGCAGGTGGGTGAAATACGCACAAACAACAACACTAATAGCAACAACAATTACAACAACAACGACAAAAACAGCAACAACATGAATTTTTCATTTTTAATTATTTACGTTTTGCTAAGCAACCGAAAAACCAGAAGCAACTTTCTCCAACGCTCGTGATAACTTTTACACCTAAGAGTGGGCGGGTATGGGGTATGCCGTAATTAAGGCAAGGCATGTGACAGTCTGAACAGTTGAATTAAGTCGCCGACACCTTGCAGAAATCAGGCTAGACATGTTTAATTACATACAAAAATTACGAATTATGCACAAGTTTCTCAATGATCTATATTGCTTGTCGTTGTCTCTCTGCCAGACATGTCATTAAATATGTCTTCGAGGCAGTCACAACAGCTATACCTCTCACAATTATTAAGCAATTTATTTAATATCTACTCTATTTCTTGAATTTGGCAACGAACTTCAAATTACCCGAAGGGTTAGGAATGCAAGAAATTTTGTACACTTGAATACAGGGCATGCTCTTAGTCGTTTACTCTAATTGAGCGCATTTTTGTGGCTTTTATAATGCGTCTTGTGCTTTGCTTTGTTGGTTTCTTTTTAATTTAAATTTTCATTTTTCGTTTTGATTTTCATTTCCATTTCCATTTGGTATTTTTTATTTTCACTTTTTGTTTTACACGTTTATTTTCTGTTTATTTTTGCTGGGGAGTTTCATTTGCAGGGGCATTAAGTCAATTTTAACGTAATGTGTGGCAGTTAGCAGTTGGCATCTAATGAATAGCAACGCACTCCACACACCCCGCCCCACGTCCCACGCCTCAGGCCCCACGTCCATGCCCCGCTCGCCAGTCCCCACGCCCTATGCCCTTTGCCCAATGCCAACGGCAACGACAACTCAGACAGTAAAATTGCTTTAAAAGTTTCATATCACAGTGAAAATTTAAAGGTCATAAAACAAAAACATAAAAAAATATGCGGCAAAATAAATGAAAATAATTCGTAGTTCGAGTTGACATTGAGTCTGGCATATGGTCATATGTGGACTATAAATAAGCGGAATACGGCGAGCATATAAAGTTCATGTCAGATACGGTCAGTGACAACAATCTGAGCTCAAGAGTCTTTAGGAGCTATTTTAGGAACTGAATAGAACTAATTAGGTGCAGAGCAACATGCGCAGCTTAAAAGTAAATTAAATGCCAAAGTTAACAGCTATATTTAATATACTTTCAAATTTAATGCCTCATTCTGAAACAGAATATAACTGTTTGTTCTATTTATTTATTTTATGATCCTGTCAAAGTATACAGCCATATTTAATATGATTTCAAATTTAGAACCGAATTAAATTTAATTGTATTACAAAAGCACATTTTATATTCACGTCAAAATTAAGAGCTATATTTAATATTCCGTCAAATGGAATTTCTTTTTCTCATATGCTCATTTAATATTTTTGTATTTATTTAATTTATTTTAGTTTTCTTGTTTATCTATCTCTTAAATTTAGGCAGACCTATTAGTCAGTCTGATAAATAGTTGATAGTTGATAGATAGTCTAGGAAGTGTTGCTGTGGCAGCACTGAATAACATATAGTTTTCCGAACTGGGTTTCCAATATAAATAGGGATATAAATATCGTACTCTAGTAGAGCCTAAATATAGTACTCAATGTAAATATTCTACTTTAAAAGGAATGCTCAATTCACAAGTAGAGGCTTCCTATAGTTTTACAGGGAATTTTCTAGTCATAACTTGTTTTGGTTTATTCTATTTATATATGTATATTCTTTTTGTATGCGATTGTTGCTTTTCAGACTCGAACTTACTTTGCTGCACTTCATTATGAACGTGAACGTGACAATATGTCAAATATTTTATGCCACACACACACGCACTCACATACACACACACACACACATACACACACGCGCTCGACTACACACACACATACACACACGCACAGCCAAGCAAAAATCGTTAGTCAAATCGCGGCTCGTTTGTTTTCTTTTGCTTGCGGCTATGTGTGAGCGGGTGTGTGTGTGTGTGGAAGTTGCATTAAATTGGCATAAAATAAACAACACGTATAAATTACAGCGACAACAACAAAAACAACAATAACAAGAACAATGAATGTAACAAAACGCGGTACGAGGCATGTGGTATGCGGCAAGTGGCAAGCGGCACGCGTCATGAGAAATGTGGCAGATGGACAGGAGGTGCGGGCCGTGGGCGGGTGCCCCTAACACATTGACATGGACACAAACACACACACACACACACACACACATGCACACCGACAAATATTCAAATAATATTCAATGAAGCCCAACAGACACAACACGTGCCAGCAGAACAAAATAAAACAGAACATCATAAAACATAACCTAACATAGATACTCAATTTAGATATTAAAAATAAAAGTACAAGAAATAAAAGTAAAAACAAAAAAGTACAACCTACAACCTCTGACATTATGCATACGCAGAGACCGTGAAATGGGGCCGACGAATTGTAATTACATACGATAACAAAATCTCAGTTCGAGACTGTCTGTGAGGGGAATAGAATACACTGATTATGCTGATATATACCCTGCAATTAAGAAAAGCGGTTTGCAGCATTTCAATGTTTTTTATGTATTTACTTTTTAGTTTGGTCAGAAACCTTTGCATAAAGGAACTGATAGTAATAAACGAGTTTTTTCAGCTTACGGTTTAAGGTGAATACTATGTGGCATATTATTTTTATTTACAGAATGGCTGTCTTTTTATATATCCTAGCTAGTTGATATTTGTACATATCGAAAACAATATCGATGTTATCGATAGTAAAACTTTAAAAAGATTTACATATATATACATATATGTGGCACGGACCACTTTTTCAGTTTTCCACTAATTTTTAAATTTAGAACTCTAAATATGAGATCACAGCCGAATAATAAAAACAAACATTTTATACAACCGTTTCCGCTACTTTTGGGACTTCAAGGGTGAACGGGAAGCCCGAACATAGCCTAATACCTGCCAATTGACAATACTTACTCAAGAATTACTCTGCACTTGGCAAACGTAATTCAATATGTTTGTGACAGCGGATAAACAATATGGAAGCATGGCGCTGTTGCCTTTAAATTAATTTCAAAATCAAGTATACGCACTGTGCGGCGTTTCGCATAACATAGAGGTTAGTAATTGACGGGGATGAGAGGTGTTTGAATATATAATAGAAATGGCAAACATGCCATATACCGCTCAACTCATCGCTGTCTCTGTCTCTGTCTTTGTTTTTCTACCTCTTGCCCTCTGCATGCATTAAAAATGTGGCAGGTCACATGCGTCCTTTTTGGAGCGAACAAAGGACTGAAGCGTTCTCCGTTTGCTGGGCAAAGTATAGACTTTCACTTGCCACAGGACACCGTTCGACATAAAAATAAATAGGTGGGTTCTAGTCGAAAGTGCCCGACATCGCGGATACCCTGTAAAACGCTTCGCAACAAAGATTGTGAACCTGCCTTTATACACTTAATGGTATTGGAGATGCTTTCTTCTGTCTGTTAAGAACAAATGCACCTAGCCCATATACCCCTTATGTCATTGTCAACAGGTACAGGGTATAAGCACACGCAACCACGTGTTTAAGGGCACCTTAATTGAGTGCAAATTCTGTCTCCAAAATTACTATAACTATTTTTATGAACACTCGTTCTGTTTCATCTGCACATGCTTTCTCTTCTTCTTTGTCTTTCGCTTGTTGTTGTTAAATGCCACAGTTAGTTATGCGTCAATATGAGAGGAATTCTGTTTGCTGGCTATTTCTGTCTTTGCCATTTTCTAATTTGTTGATGGGAAACACAAGAGAAATGCTTTCTCCTTCGCTTGTTGGTAAATAAATTGTTATATTAATTTGACAGTCAATTAGAATTAGTTCTACGGAGAACAGCTAAAATGATGAGAACCGTGACAATAGCTGCAAAAGTAGCATTAACAGTGGGAGTAGCAGTGAACGTTGCCAATCGTTTAAAGCTTGAACTCATTGAAATTCTAACGAAACCCAAAGTCTACTTAGAGAATGAGTTGCGCCACATTCCATTAAACAGCGTTTAATTAAAATACAACGGGTTTAAGCTCCAAGCTAAATATATATAAATACATTTTTCGATGGAAATTACTTTACTTGCGGATGATTGTTTCTATAGAAGCTATATGTTACGGTAATCTGTTGTTGATATGATATTCCGCATATGCGAGCACCATCATAAAGCTCCCAATTTATAGTTTAGTTTATATATCATAGTGCACATACAAGTATGAATATTCACAAGTACAAGTCCCATTACGAAATATACTAAGCCGACATTAAATACCCCAAATGCGTAAGAGCAGCAAAGGTAATACTACTAATAATAACAAATATTATTAATAATAGAAGTAATAACAATACAAATAAAAAAAAAAGAAAGAGCAGCAGCAGGAAGGTAAACATTGTCTCACACACCGGCTTTGACATCTTTTGATAAATTCAACAGAAATTTAGTTGAACGTTGCTTTTGGCTGCTTTTCTTAGTCGAAGGAGAAAAGTTTTGTCATTTTTTTTGGTAAAATAATTTAAGTTAAATGCCTGTTTGCCAACAGTCAAACAATGCCAAAACGAAGGGTATTGCACAAACACACAGACACACACACACACGCACATAAAGGGGGTTATTGTGAAGGTGTTGTGGTGCAGCTTTTGAGTTTTGTTGCCGAAAGTTTTTGAAAAGTGCGCGCAAAAGTCGTACGAAAATGTGTCAAAAGCGGTAGATGGGTTTGTGTGTGTGTGTGTGTGTGTGCTAGTTATTTTCACAAACACGCACATACACACACAAAGCTCGTAACTTAGAGGGGCTCTCGAGTGTGCTGCGGTTTTCTGTTGCTGCTGCTGCGCTGTTAAGTATGCAACATTTTATTGCTCATTAAAATTGTTGCTCACATAAATGTATTTACGAGTATTGGGCACAAATCTACAATCTCTCCACACGTCGACTACACACAAAATAACAACAACAACAACAACCACAACTAGAATAGCTTGCAAATTTATGACCCAAATACAAGTCAATAACAAATTTATTAGTAGTCCAAAATTCGATTTGGAATTTCGCATCCCGAAAACCAAAACAAATCCTTTTTTCGTTTGGCTGGCGCCCAAAACTGCAACGAGCTGGCAACGCTGATTGAGCGTGGGACACGGACGAGCACAATGACAGAGCGAAAACAATAGAAAGACGGCGAGGCGAGGGGGGAGAAGGAGGTAGGATTGTGTGGGGTCTTGCGAGGCTTCAGTTGAAAACAAGTTAAAGTGGCTTTATCGATGGTGCCCGACTGGGTCATACTCTATACTCCAATTTTCAGACCTTAAAGATGTCATTTAAATGAATGCACCAAAAGTCAATGCTTTACGACAATAAAACTGAAGGTCGATATTTATCACCGCAATCAAGGCAGTTTATCGAAATCATATAAAAAGTATATACGGCTACTTATATTATAAATTTAAAGTATTCTGCCAATATGAAGGAATTTATTTACACGAACATGTTAAAATCGTCTCGGTTGTCGATGGTGATCACGCATATATATTTACTTAATGTGTTCGTTAAAGACTCCGCTTGCCTTGTTACATATATTTGCATAAATCCATTATATCTTATATTTTTTTTGTTACCCATTTCCAATGGGTGCAGGGTATAAAAAACACTTTGATTATTTTGTGTTATGCTTTGACGCAACATCATGAAATTTACATACACTTAATATATACAGTGTGTGCAGTGAGTGTGTTATGTGTGTGTTGCGTGTATATGTGTGTGTGTGTGTGTGCCCCTCAATGCTTTTGTTGCTGTTGCTGTTTGCTGGCGCACATAATCAACATTTTTATTGATTGCTTAACTTTATTAACGAACAAGCGAAGCGAGGTGTGCGTGTATGTGTGTGTGTATATGTGCCTAGGTGTGACTGCGGAACCAAAGAAAACCAGGGTAGTTTTCTTATGTTGCCTGTGACGAAAGCAACAAAGCGTGGCTGGCGGGAAGGCGGAGTGAAAAAACTATAGCATACTTAAATGCGCGGCAAAGTAGAGTGCCAAAAGTAACTGTAAAAAACAGCTGTTGCCGTTTTTATAATGGAAATGAACTGATAAGAAAATAAAGAGAAAGAGAAATAAGAAAAAAGTGACAGCAAATCTTAAAAAAAAACCGTGTCGAGTGTTTAGTTGAAAAAGGGAGAGAAAAAATCCATATTCGTATATCATTTATGTTATCTTCTCTGTCATTTTCTTCTTTTCATTTCGCTGAAACAGAAGAAAACAGCAGGGTAGAGTAGGAAATTGAAAATGATTACAAAGTGTGAGAGACGAGCTGACTTATTAACAAGAAAAAAAAGAGGCTTAAGAAAAAGAACTTCAATTTATTTTATATTTTGCAGTTTCTGTATACAGTCTATAAGTGAATATCAGAAAGTAGATATTCAAATATTTAATTGGCAGAAGTTAACACTTTAAATCTGCAGTTAATTGAAATACACAAAAGCTGTTTAATCTTCACCAAATAAATATTTAAATGTTTCGAAAGAAATGTAAAAAATCTTTAATGTGGGTTGTTAAGTTTTAACAGTTTTTTTTTTAATAAGAATTTTCTAATATTATTATATACTTATAGTAAGTAAAGAAATAAATGGGAACTGTCGGCATCATTTCCATATCTATATATTTCCGCAGCTTCATTGATAAATATTATTTTTTTTTTTAGTTTTATCTTCAGCTTTTTTGGCAGCCGTTCAACATTGATGATGATGTTGTATGCCTCAACAACTTTATTGACTCGCCTGCCAGTTAGACGAATACCGAAAACTATTCCGCGTTTTGGCAGTTAAGCGACCACTACACTGCCAATCGGCAATTGGCATCCGGGAATCGACGTGTCTGAAACGTCAATGCACAATGCAGGCTGTTGCATCAGGAGGCAGTGCCAGTCTCCTGCGGCAAATGCAGCACTGGCAGCAGCACTCGCATCAACTACTATTTCTCCCTCCGTCCCGCCGCAACTCGATGGCCTGGCAACAATGCAACAATCTTGCAGCTGTTGCCAAAAGCAAACTTTGCTTTTTATTTGACTGGTTTGGTCGTAACTTTGCTGCGGCAAGCACCAAAAACTGAACATAAACAGAAAGTGGAAAATGTGCTACAACAACAAAAGGGAAAACAAAAATAACAAAAATAACATCAATTGATGACTATTTTAGTTTTCTTTCTTACATATTTGGGGCGTGGGGGCATATATGCATATATGTGCTTTTTATATAAGAGTTCGGCTACCAAATTTTGTTCCTATAGCTTTTGGCATCTCTGAGTTATTTGGTGTTGAGTTTTTTTCTTTTAAATTTTCTTTTTCCTTCAATAGATGCTCGAGCAAGGCAGCTCTTTCTCACTTTCTCTCTCTCTTTCTGTCTCTCTCTCTCTCTCACTCTCTTACTCTTTGGGAAACTTATGTTGCATGTTTTGGCTGCTTAACATGCGAGTGCGAGAGGCAATTAGCGACCTCCTCTACCACTACCTCCGCCCTCCTCCTGCTCCTTCACCAGCTCCACCTGGAACATGGCTCGCAAGTTTAACATGATATTCGCCAGCTCTTGTGCTGCCGGGCTCGTTTGTTGAGCCATGAAATTTTGTGTGCATTTTTGTTTTGGCCATAAGCAAAAAACTGTTCAGAAATGGCAGCAAAAATAAACTTGAGTGGGGTGCGCATGACTGCGAGATACTGTGGTTGTGTGTTCATATTACAAAAGCGGCTGTGCAAAATATTGTGTAACAAAGAAGAAACATATTCATTATTGCCCTTCAGCTAGTATTACCCCCTACCATTCCAATCTTTTCTCGTTTTGTTTGTCTCTCTCTCTGTTCCTCCCCTTCTCTCTTTTTGTCCCTTTGGTTCGCTTCACGCACAAAAGTGTGCAACGGAAAAATCAACTGACATCGCATATTGCGCTTTTATCATGTCAGTGTAAAATAAATATTTGCCCTGGCGCCGAAGACGACGACGACTTCTGCGCGAGCCTGAAATGAATCTGCTTGCCCCACCCCGGCCTCACTCGACCACAACTCTGACAGGCAGTAAAAATACAGTTGGTAAAACTCATGGAAAAACTGTAGCTTAAAGCGTGCTTTGAGCTGCTCTACGTGCAAGCTGAGCCCCAAATATGCCCAATATATCATACATGTACATATTTTACATTTTTCGATTCCATTAGCAAGTGTCTGTTGTCGGTAACACGTGAGTGGCAAAATTGCCACTTGCATTAAATCAAACAGCTAATTGGTCGGTTTAAATTTATCGTTGCGAAGTAAAATTCGAATAATGCGACCTCGTGCTAGGGTCTCCATTTAACTAATTGTCTCTTTTCGGGATTTAGTCATCTTTAGAAATTTAAAATTGTCGTCGTTTCTGTCTAGTGTTTCTGATACGGATACTTTCATATTTTTCAAAACATCCATCAACCAAAAACCATTGCAAAAAACGCGAATTACTCGTCGCGAAATGAATAATTTTTTGCAAATGTAAATATGTGAGATATATGTTGTTTCTTATGGAAAAACGTACACGTAACATATTTCTTACATGTATTTAACATTTGCAAAAAATGTAGGAAAGATTGTTAGTGGAATTAGGCTATAAGTTTAATCTTAGGTATATATGTACATATATTAAATCTATGTTATATGTTATGTTACTTTGTTATACACCAATTATCGTAAATAAAATATGAGAGCTAATGCTTAATTAGATCCTGTTTTCAGCTATGTTTTATCTTACAGAAAACATCTACAAACATCTATATCCCATTTTCTCTTTTCCATATTCAGATTCGAGGGCTACAGTATTATATTATTATATTATCCAATTGTTAAAATGCCCTAAGCTGAAAAATTAGTTGTCGAATTCCAGGACCCCAACAAGGAAATCTTAATTGTAATAGGAAACTCTTCGATGTAGGAATTTTGCAATTACAGGAAATATTTTGTTCTCAGCTATTTTTATCTTGGGCAAATGTTAAAATGAGAAAGTTCACCTTATATAAGCAACATACACACACACAAAATCATACACTGCGTTTTATTCACATGACTCACTCAACACTCATTTGTTGGCATCATTTTCAACAGCAGCCCACACATGGATACTTCTTCTAATGAATTAAATGGCCACTCGGCTTTCCATCTCAGTCTCTCTCTCTCTCTCTCTCTCGCTCTCTCTCGCTCGTTTTTCCTCTTTCTCCGTGTGTGTTGCCAGTCATTCAAGTCGTTCGTTTTGATTTGCCAAACACTTTATCACTTAATGTTGTTTTGTGGCAATTTATTTTTTATTTCTCCATTTCATTTGCGCATATTTCCAACCATTTGCCCCTCTCTCTTGCTTTCTCGCTCTTTCTGGCTATGTCCGTCTCTGTCGCTGTTGATTCGAGTCTTGTTAAGTGAAACAATTGAATTGTTAACCGAACAATAAAGTATTTTATTATTATTAGATTTTTGCTTGCTGTTCGGCATTTGGCCATTGCCTTTGTCGCAGCCAAGCAGCCTGACCCGGCTCCACTCACTGTGTTGGCCTTAAGTGCCATTCTCTTACCATCCCCCCCCCCCTCTTTTGTCTCCCCCGTCATTTGGTTAGCGTTTGGCATTTGGCGGCTTGCGGCTGTCTCGAGTAGATTTCTGACATATTTCTTGCCTCTTGTTATTTGTCATTCGTATTATGTGGCCTGCTCTTTCTTTTCGTTTTCTTTTCTTTTCATCTGCTGCTCTTTCATTTTTGGTTTTTTTTTCTTATATTTTTTTATTGTTGTTGTTGGTTGAAATTCTTGCGGCTGCCTCGTTGTAAGTATTGCCAAGCCATTTAGGCTTTTTGAATTTATGACCATTTTGCGTTTTGTGGCTACCCCTAACGCACGGACCGCCCGTCCATCCGACTCTCACCACCACGCACCCGCGGGGCAATTTAGGTTTTGCGACCTTTGACACATACTCGCACAATGCGACAGGCGAGCGGAGGCCGTACGTGTGGAACTGTGTTTTGATTTACGACCCAATGCTGCATGGCCCACAGCGCGACGTGCTTGACCCACTTTAGGGGAACACATCCCGAACCCCGCGCTTCGCAAAATCACGCCCCTCATCCAATAGTAGATTAGACTATGATTTTCAACGAAGTCGACATTGAAGTTGACTTGACAACAGGTGTTAGCCGGGCTGTTATCAATGAGTAAGACCTTGAATAGAATTTGATTTAGTTGAATAGGATCCTTACAGTGGCGTAGGCAGGACTTTCTTTTTTTTTGGGTGGTAGGGGTTGCAAAATTAATATATTTGTTAAAGAAGAGGATAATGATTTCTTAAAATATTACAATATTTAATACATGAACTCGTTAAAAATATTCTTAATATTATTAACTTCTAAATATATATTTATTTTTGGCACTATTGAATTTACTTTCCGAGTTCATTGAGGTGATTGAGAAATTGCAAAACTGGTGATTTGATGAGTTGCAAGCAATCCTAGGTGTGTATATATAAATAACACAAATGATGGGTTCCTTTTTCGATTACTTAAGTTCTAAAAGTATAACAAAATATATACTAGAGTTGAATCTGAAATTGTGTAAGAAACCTACACACACACAATTAACTTACGTTTTTATTTATTCCGAGTTCTTTGAGGTTATTATCTTCTTAGAGTATATTTGATTTTATTAGGCACACAAAAACTTCGAGTTTATATGTGCTCGTTGACGAAGTAAAAAGAGTATATTGGGTTTGTGCAATGCCCGTTTTCAAACTTGGTATATATATGCATGTGTTCATGCACTGGCCGACAGTTTTCGGATAACCTCCTCTAAATATCAGGCCGAAAAATTTTTTCCGTTGCCGCCCCCAAAAATCGATATTTTTCCAAAATAACATTAATAATTAATACCGTTTTCGTATTCTTTAATCTGGTATTATACTGTGAACGAGTATTGTGCAGTCGATTACACCCGACTGATACGTTTTAATTTGTTTATTTTTTGTTTCACTGACTGTTCAACACATATATGTAACTTGCTTTCTCAATTCGAATATTCAAGCAATATTTTAATATGTAAATTAAACATGAAATTCGATTTATTCAATTCATTGAATCATAAAGAGCTTTTACCGAACTTTAATTAATTTTGACATGTGTTTTAAATATGAGAGTCCACAAAGCAAATTTTATAATCTTTAGCCAACTCAGACTCGTACTCCAGATATTATTATAAGTTTCCGCCTAGCTAGACTGGCAGAAAGCTAATATATGCGCGAATGCATTTAAGTTGCTTTCATCTGGGTTTTAGCCATTAAAGTAATCATAAAAGTAGCTGACTCTGATCTGATTTCAATTTAATTGCAAGCAGTGTTGCTAAGTAACTAAACGAAGCTGGCCAGTGTTGCAAAAATACTTAGTAAGCAGACAGAGGGCCACGAAATTTACGACTCAACATTGTGTAATTAACGAGAAAGCGCGAACTTTTGCTGCTGGTTAGCGTATTCGCTTATGCGTGTGCGGGGATACCAGCTTTTTGTGGCTCTGAGTCTGGCGGTCTTAATTGTTAGTTGTGAAAGCTGCTTTTGGCTTGTAAATGCAGGCCAAAATGCGATTGGCGGTGGGTGGCAAACAGCTAAAAACCGAGCCATAAAATTATGCGAGGCCAATGGGAAGGAGGCGGAAGCAGTAAGTAGAAAGTAGAAAGCGAAGTAACGATGTCGATGATTGCTGGAACAGTTTACACACATGCATAAGAGAGACAGAGAGAGCGAGAGAGAGAGAGAGACAGAAAGCGAGAGGGATATAGCCATTCGCTTGAGCGCGTAATCAACTTAAGAGATTAACAACTACAATAAAAATCAAAGCGACCAGGCGAATGAGTAAGGAAGAGATGTAAAGGAGAGAACAAGCGATAAAAAAGAGAAACAGAGTGAGGTAGAGAAAGAGACAGAAGGAGAGAGTTGGCGAGGATAAGGTTTTGCGTGCCACAAGCCGCATTAAATGGAATGGAAGGAAATCAACAGGCGCCAAAAAGTAGGCAACAAAAACACTCAGCGCGAATCAAAGGCGATTTATAGGCGAATTCAAGTCGAATTTCAGGCAGGACCCAGTTAATTGAAATGTTCAAAATGCGACAAAGTGGAAAAGCGACAGCGCACACACACACACACACACACACACACGTGGCAGTCAAGTGCAAGGACAAAAAGGAAGCAACAAAAAATAAAAATAAGAAGAACAAAACAAAGCGAAACGTGGCAAACGGCAAACGTCGCGCGTCGATACAAATATAACTTTTAATGCCATTCAACAAAGTTGTTGTCGTTGTCCTTGACTGAACTCATGCACACACACACACGCACACGAACACACATAAGATACATTAAAGGCGTAAGCCATGAAAGCAAAATGTGCCAGCCACAAGGAGCAGAAACAAATGGAGAAAGGGACAGAGAGTAAGCTAGAAAGAGCGAGCGAGAGAGACAGAGTGCCCTAGACACAGACATAGACAGTATCCTGGACGCAGTCCAGGCAAGGACATGGGACACAGCTAACGTTGGCGCAACTTCTGATGAGCATCACAACTTAAACGCTCGGCTTGTTGTTGTTGTTTTTGTTTTGTACTGTCATCCTTCAGCCACGTCCTTGCCGCAGTTACCAGTTAACCAGGTACGTGTACGAGTCAATACAAGTATGCAGTTAGTTTCGTGGACTTATCTGGCCATTTATCAGCTTAAGTATCTTTGAACAGTTTCTTTTTAATTGACAACTTGTAATACCCCGTGGTCAGAAAAAATAATCCCAAAAATGTTCCTACTTCAGTTGTGTAAATGTATGTTAAGACGCGAAGGGGATATCTATAATACACTGTGTATTTAGTCTCAATTAGGATCTCGAATACTGTTAAAGCTAAAACAGACTGAATTTAAAATAATAGCCCAATCCACCATCAAAATTTCATAACTATTTGTGTAATATATGTGTATATGTAAATATAAAAATATTATACCATAAACAGCTGATATAGAAACGAAGGTAAACGTCAATTTTTAAATATAATCATAAATTGTAATTATCTCATAATTTTGATAATATAAAGATGCCCAAATCCAAAAAGAATCAATTGAATGGGGCTCCTACTATGATCCTAGTCAGACGACTTGACCCAATGGCAACTTCATAATGTATTTTTCCCAACCCACTTATGTATATGAATTTTCCCAACCCACTTATGTATATGAATTTGTGTAAGCCTTTTGGCTAAACAAAAATTGTTGATATTAGTCGAGTACAGTGAAAGCCAAGTGCATTTGCATACACAGTGCGAAAGTTATGCATGCCGAGTTGAACATCTGATATTGTCCGAGAACGTTATCATAAGGAGCATAAGGAGCACGTCACCAACAAATGACCGGTCGAGTTTGATGCGTAAATGGCTCAAATGAGCCGTGAGCAGAGCGAAGGCAACAAGGGTCAAAAGCAAATGCAGAATTTCAAATGGAGCTACAATGAAATGTAAAAATCATTTCAAATGGCATTCGCACAATTGCAAAAGGGGTTTGCCCATTCGCATTTATTCGGTTCGCTGCATTCGCTGACCTCGCCGCACTCATTTTCGCCCATTCGAAACGATTTAGCTCAAGTGTTGCCACTACTTATGCGGAATTACGAATCCCAAATCGTTGCCCAAGTCAAATATAGAAATCACACAGCATATAGAGATATCGAGAAGATGTAGTTGTTTTTGTTGTTTATATTTATCCCCACTTATATCTCACTTTGGGGAGTATTCTAAGCTGTACTTGTTTGTGAAACATGTTCAAGTGTGCGAGTCGCTTTTACTCTTAACTTTAAATCAATATTCGCTAAATGATTCAGGCCATTTATAATCTGAAATCCAAAAGTTAAATATGCGTTTCGATTGGCTTTTTACCGATTGTGGAATTAACCAGGTTTATTAACTGAATAATAAATGTTTGCTATCAACCTTACTGTTGCACAATAACTTTACTAATAGAGATCTATTAATGAACTTAATATACGCTTGTAATCGTCTGCGAATAAGTTGGAGTAAAACAACAAGTTTAATAATGAGTTCAAAATGTTTTACATGCCACTGATTGTATATTTAGAGTTCAAGACTTTTTCGGGACATACTCATGAACCAAAGAAAGTGCGAGTGCTTATGGGTGTAACACTCCCATTCCGTAGGATAACGAATAAACTATTACTGATTTATTAAACTACTTCACATAACAAAACAAATAGTGTTGGCTGTCTAAAAAAAAACTAGAGATAAGAGACTTAAAATTATGAAATGCAATTTTTTCTTCAAAGCATTTAATTGAAAGGTTTCTTTTGATAAATATTTTAAGCTTTCGCGACCCGATATGCAATCCACAGTAAAAAATCAAAATAAAGTACTGTTATTAGCAAACTGTTGGTTTCATGCATAAAATCGTCTTATACTATCATAAGGCTCGAAGTATTTAAGTGCATGTTGGTTCTATTATTATTTCCATTACTTTATAATTTTTACAACGAAATTTCCAATAGCGCCCGAGCAGGGACCTAAAAATTGGTCATCAATTTTGCACCTATTGATCGAAGAATTTAATAGATTGAATGAATTATACTCTTTGTAAACTATTATTTTGTAATCAGAAGCGACTGTGAGTAGATACCACGAATATTTCCATGGCACCCGAGTAGGGACTAACGAAACGAAAATTGCGCAATTGAGCAAATAATGTCACTGCAAAACAAAGTAATAAGCTTGACGTAATATGTGAACGATAAAGGTAATTGATTTGAAGGACCATAAAATATTCAATGGCGCCCGAGCAGGGACCAAAAAGATGGTTTCCAATTGTGCACCTATTAAAAGGCAAACACAGTGATTGAACTTTATTCTTTGTAGACTATTATTTTGTAATCAGAGGTTGGCAAGCGACTGAGTGTACAAACCGTGATTATCTAAATGGCGCCCGAGCAGGGACTAAAGAAGCGCAAATTGCTCAGTTGAGCAAATAATTTCACTGGAAAACTAAGTGAATAGCTTGAGGTAATATGTGAATGACAGAGCCCTGTTTTAAGGTGAATAACAATGGAGGTAGTACTCACATAGCCAGTTCATGCGCTCCGTGTACTCAACCTTGCGCTTGAGATCCTTGACAAGGGCGCGAAAGTCGTCATCATTGAAATGACACTGAATGATCGTGTTGTTCAGCTGGAGAATGCTGTACTCGTTGTTGCCATTGTTCGAGGCCGCATCGGCAATGGTCGTCATCGCCTCAACGCGGCCGCCGTTCACCGCATTCGAGTTGCTTTCAATGTCGGTGGCGCTGGCGCGCAGCTTGTTGTTGCCGACGGTTGCCGTCAGGCCGGCAGCATCGCCGTCCACATTGCTGCAGGACTTGCTCAGTATGATGGTGGCCCGATTGGCAATCGAATTGGCGGCCAGCAGATGCTCGCCGGCGGCGCCGCAGCTGCCGCGATGAAAGGCCAGCTTGCCGCCCGTGGCCGTGGCCGCGGCAGCTGCCGTTGCCGTCGCTGACGTGCAATTGTTGTTCTTGAGCGTGATGCAGTGCAGCTGATTGGAGAGCGCCGAGCAATCGCTGGCGCGGCGACGACGCGGATTGTCCGCGTCCAGCGAGGGCTGCAGATAGGCGCGCGCCTGATGTTGACTAGGGATGCCACCGGTGCCACCGAGGCCGCCGCCGCCGCTGCTGCTGCTGCTGGTTATGGTGTTGCTGCTCGCCGGCAGCATGACGGCAATATCGCTGGCTGCTGCCGTTGCTGCAGCGGCGACCGCTGCTGTTGCTGTTGCTGCTTCGACCATGTTGGACATGGATGTGGACATGGTTAGGCTGTGGCCGTTGCTGATGCTGTTGCTGCTGCTGCTGCTGTGGCTGTTGTTGTTGTGCTGGTTAATGCTGTTGCTGCTGCTATTGTTATTGTTGCTGTTGCTATTGTTGATATTGTTGTTGTTGAGGTTGTCGCTGCAGGCCAGTCGCCGCCGTATGACAGTCAGCTTGCTACCGCACTGATCCTGATCCTCGTAGAACTGCACGAGCAGCTCCTCCAGCAGCGCAATGGGCGTGGCCGCCGTCAGCAGCGAACCGGACGCACTTGTCGATGCGCTCGCCGATGCGGTTGCTGTTGCTGTTGCAGTTGCTGTTGCTGTTGCAGTTGCTGTCGCGCTGGCCGCGTTGCCGCTGGCTGTGCTGCTTGCTGACGACTTGCGTCGCACGGTTGCTGTTGCTGTTGTGGTTGTTGTTGTTGTTGTTGTGGTCGTGGTTGTTGTCGCTGTGGTCACGGCCAGCTCCTGCTCATCGAAATCGAGCTCTAGCTCGGACTCGGTGGCCGCCAACTGCAGCTCCTCCTCGTGCTCGTCGGGCCGGAAGCTGCTGCTGCAGCTCTGGCTGCGACTGACAATTGCTGTTGCAGCTGTTGCAGCGGTTGCTGCTGTCGCTGCACCAACGGCCGCCGCTGCCGCGGCCAACACCAGCGCCCGTTCGCGTTCGCGTCCCGGATCGAATATCGAGTGCTTCAGCAGTATCTCCTGCAGCTGGCGTCGCTGCCGCTGCGCACTGTACGGATTGACCAGCCGGAAGTCGCCGTAATATTTGGCCAGGCAGCGCACGCGCGATGCAATGTATCCAATTTTGCGCAGCAGCCGAACATCGGCGTTTAGCGCAGCGGCGGCGGCGGCGGCACGTTGCTGCTGTTGCAGCTGCTGTTGCTGCTGCTGCTGTTGCTGCTGCTGTTGGTGCTGATGTTGGTGCTGCTGCTGCTGCTGCTGCTGTTGCTGCTGTTGCTGTCGTGCGCCGCAGAACAGCGCGGCATGTCCGCAGCTGCTGCTGCTGTGGGAGGAGGGCAAGCGGGAGCCGTGCGCGGTGGTGCACTCAATGTCTAGTTCGGTGTCGGCGTCAGCGTAGACGTCGTCGTCGTCGTCGTCGTCGTCGCTGTTGTTGCTGCTGGCAGCGCTGCCGATAGCTGCGCTCGTTGTTGCTGCTGCCGGTTCGGCTGTTGTTGCTGCTGCGCTTGTTGCTGCTGTTATCACCGTGGTTGTTGTTGTCGTTGCGGTTGCCTCGCCAGCGCCGATCGCAGCATCAGCTGTCGTTGTTATGGTTGTTGTCGTTATTATTGTCAGCGCCTCGAACCTGTCCTCGTCGCCAGTTGCTGCCGTCGCTGCTGTTGCTGCGGTCGCTGCTGCTGCTGCTGCTGCTGCGGCTGCCGCTGCCGCCGCTGCTGTTGTTGTCGTTGTTGCTGCGCTGCCACGTCGACTACTGCTGCTGCAGCTGCTGTCCTGGTACATTTATAGGCAAACCTTGCGGCTCCTTGTTATTGTTCTTATTGTTGTTTCTTTAATTGCGTGCTTTCAATTGTTGCTTGCCGCGCGTTTTACATCCGGTTCACGCGCGTTTTTTCGTTGGTTTTTTGACGTACTTTTTGTTGTTCTTTGTTTTTGTTGCATAAATTTTGTGCGCAGCCCGAGTGCTGGAAAAAGTATCGAATACCGCTGCTTACATTGTTTATTTGTTTATGTCTGTTGTTGCTGCTGCTGCCGCTGATTTTTATTGTTTTTATTTTTGGCGCCTTTTTATGCTCGCTGCGTTTTGCTCTTTGCTGAAAATTATGCAAATTCTTGCTGCTGTCTACACCGCGTATCCTGTGACTTCTGCTCGAATCAATTCAGTGGAAAAGTTGCCGCCACTTGGCGCGCTTCGCATTTCCATTTGGCAGCGTAAGTAACCTATCTCTCTCTCTCTCTCTCTATCTCTATCGCTCTATCTGTTTCTTTTTAAGCTAGATTTGTTCTGCAGCTGCTGCCGTTGCTGTCGTGTTTTACATTTTATTGTATTTTAATTTGCATTGTTTTCAACTGTCGACTGACGATTTCTTCTTACTCCAGCTGCTGCTGCTTCCTTCTTTCTTTGGCGTCGTGCGGCACTTGACTTCCGTTTCCGTTTCGAAAATAATCGCGACTACTTTGAACTGCGGCTGCCTGTTTTTAGCTGCAATGAGCGAAAATGCATTCAAAATAGATTAGAAAGGAATTAAATATTAATCAGCTGGACATATGCACATTTAAGTACAAATGTATATAAGTAAATATATACATAAGCTTCATTTCGCTATATAAATTAAATAATAAATCAGTTTATGCGCTTTGATTGAAATTTCCTGTTGGCATTTTCTGGCACATAAGAACTTGAAATTTTCTCTTAAAAATTAAAACAATTTATTAATTGAAAAGGAAAAGTGTATAATAATTATGTAAAATATAAATATTTTCAATTATATTAAAAATATATAAGCCAGCTTCACATTAGTACACTTCTAAAGAAAATATTTCTAATCCTACTTGCATACATAAACTAATTTTTTGTTTTAACTTTTTTTATATTTGAAATATTTCAATATTTGAGTATATTTTTAAAGCAAGTGTTTAAAAACTTTAAACCTATCATAAATCTCAAACCATTTAATATAATATTAAGTTTAAAAAAGCATATATCAAAAACCAAAAGTACCATAAAACACTTCTAATTACAAACTGCTGAGTAATTCAGCATATTTAGGAATTCGAGGAATTATTATATTTGTGGAATATAAAAAAGTGTGGACTAGGGCAGTCAGTACAGACAGATAAAATAGTTAAAAACACAAATATATGTTAAGTACTTTAGAGTCGGCTAAAACACATTACTCGTTGAAATGCCGGGAGTTCAACATAATGTTATTACATATTTTTAAAAAGCAGTTAGAGAGCGCATTTATCCAACTTTTTAAATATATGCAGGGTATTTGGAGGATTAAAGTAAGATTAAGAAGTCATTAAAACGTCCAGAAAAAACAAAAATTGATATAACAGCTTCGTTAAAACTAAAATAATCCAGTTTGTAAATGCTTGAACGGAATATTTAGAGGTGGTCCAATCAAAATAAAAGTAAAATATGTTATTAAAACTATGAATAAATAAATTGAAGGAATCAATAAATTGTCAACGAAATGATAAATAGCTAAAGCAATTAAATAAAGAAAGCAAATTAAAGTCAATCAAACAAAAGGAAATCTGATACAAAGCAGGAACTTTATTAAAACATATTTGCCAACACTGTTTCCTGTTTATGTGCTTTTCAGTGTTGTAGTACAGCTGTTTAGTGCTGCTGTGTCAATCGTTGCTGTTGCTGTTGTTGTTGTTTTTACAAGGGCAACAACTATTGAAAGTGCGGAGCACAGGGAGGCAGGGAAAGCAGGGATAGCAGAGCCAGGCTATATTCCATCTATGTGGCACAGGCCACAGTAGACAAAGCCTCTGCTTGGCCGAAGGCTCTGGATAAACAACGGCAATTGCACAAAAGCAGCTCAGGCGGCCGCAGCAGCAGCAGCAACAACAGCAACAACACAACAACTGCAAATGTCGAGAACGTTGACAATGACAGCAAATGTCAAACAGTTACTTCCCCACGGCTCACGGCTCCAGTTTGTTAAGTGCAACTTACACACACACACATGTACACACACACACACACTCTTTCTGTACGCCGTGTTGAGGGGCATTCGATTGCAGCTGCTGTCCGTCCGCCTCTGTCATTCAGTCTGTCAGTTTTGTCAGCAGCTCGTGTGTCGACAAGACAAAGCGCCAAAGCTGAATGTCGCATGGCGCATTCTGCTCACAGGAATTTACAGCCAGCACCACAGTAAATTCATGAATTCACGAATGCCTTCAGATGCGACAAACACGACCGCTTAATATGATTTGGCAAGTTGACAAGCCGAGATATCGAACATTTTGATATACACGAAGGGGTTTTAAAACCAATAACTTTAAGAAAGGTATACCCAAGACATTTCCAAATCCCTTGAATTTGTCAAAACGGAACCTATAACCACTGAATATATAATCACTATTGAAATAACATTTTTTGAATTATTGTGACTGTCACAATTACTATAAAAGCTAACTTTAAAACAGATTCTGAGGGGGTCAAATTTTATGACAAAAATCATGCGAAAATTGACAAAAATTTTGATATGTAAAGCTTCCACATTTCAAGCTCTTTTAAATTTGTCCAAACTGAACATAGTTTTATGTTTGATGGCACTTTGGTCATTCTCTTCTAGACTGGTTGTGCATTCAAAGCACATGCAATATTGAAAATACATTTATTTTCAATTTATTTATTTGTTTTATTTGTATTTGTTTATTCAGCAATCAGGATGGAAAGTACAATTTCATCTGACTTTATGTTATAAATAATTGGCACCATTAATAAATGCAAATATTAACTGAACAAATTAGTTTTTTTTGTAAAAAAAAATCATATCGAATTAAAACAAATTTTGAGAGGATAAAATTTTTTTTTCAAATGTATAAATTTGAGGTGTTACAAACCAAATGCACAAAGATAATGTTATATTAGACATATCGAACATTGAACTTTATTTCTGTGTACCACAGATGAGGAAAACTTAATTGTGGGGTTTACTTTAGAGTCGAGAAAAGGATATTTTATAGATTAATTAAAAAAAGAAGCATTTTAAGATGTTTTTCGACAGACTTGAATTAGCATATTCTGGTAACAATTGATTTAATATACAATTGGTGTAATACCAACCCGTTTACTTATAAAGCTAATATCTAATTCGAGTTGCTTTCTTCTTCGCTTTAATCATTAGACATTTTACTATTTTACGACGAAGTGGAACAACTGGAATGAATATTTACGAATCCGGCATTCTCGGCATAACTGTACCTACTGATTGTGTTTCTGTGAATCAACTCATTTACTCATTCAATCAATCATTCATTAGAATCAGGCTCGTTATCACAATTCCTCAGGCACACTAAGCTAGGCAAGTGAAGAAATATTTCGATTGGCCTGAAATTCCGAACGCATTGCGAGCAGTTAGTGTGGCATGCAGTGGAGAGGGGGGCGAGGGGAGGGGGTTTACTGGTGGTTGTGCTGGTGGTTTCTGTCCCCGTGTCCTACGCTGGCATCCCAACAATTTTGGGCCCAACGCGGAGCAGGCAATGGCCAAGGCAAAAAAAAAAGGAGCAGTGCGCAGGTGAGGGGAGGACAGGCAGACCGATGGAGACACAGACAGACGGACAGATAGACCGACAGGCAGATAGATAGAAAGATGGATGGATGGTTGCTTAGCAGAGAGAGGGAGAGAGAGAGAGAGAGGAAGGGGCGCTCACTTTGCTGTCATATTTTGTTCTTGTTTATTGGTAGCTGGCAACTTGTAACATTTAATTATGGGCTATTTGATTAAAGCTCTTGAACAAATACGTTCCAAATGGCAAACACATATACACTTACAGAAAAATTACAAGGTCTAGTTGGAACAAAATGTGCAACGTTATCATGTTACAATTTTAACTCGATTTTGTTCTGAAATATTTTCAAATCAAGTATGAAGTATTCGTAATTGAATAGTTTTTAATTTAAAAGTAAAGTCAAGCCATGACCATTGTTTTCTACGTATTTTGAATTGTTAATAAAAGAACAAAAAACTACAAGAACTCAAAGCTAGCATAAAATTACTAAATTTTGGAATGCAAAACAAAACGAAAAAACCTTCTTGAAATAAGAAATTTGAAATTTTGAACTGAGCTGAATTTGGGCGTAACTGATTGATTTGATTATGAAATGCTTGGTTTTTCTTCCAGTGCATAGGCAGCGCGACAAAAGTGTCAATATGGCGCCGCAGGTGGCGCTGCTGTGTTGCCAGCCGCTGTCATATGGCTGGCAAAACGCAAACGCAAACAGAAACCGCCGAGGACGCAAATGCGGCTTCGTAACCAAAACACGCCAGTAACTTCCCCAGCAAAATCAAGGCCCCATGTTCCCCACCCCTTGCCCTTCCCCCATCCCGTTTGGCAGCCCAGACAACCTCAATGAATGTGGCCAACTGTTGAATGGTAACAACAATTTGGGGCGTTTGCCAAGTTGTTGCTGTTGTTGTTGTTGCTGCTGTTGTGCTTGGCATTTTATTTATTTACGTCCAAATAAAAGGAAAAAAAAGAAAACAAAATAAAAGGGCATCAAATGAAATGAAATGTTTTTTAATAAGCTTGGCTTTAGACTTTATGCCACGCCAAGCTGAGGGCGAAACAAGTCTAAATGCTCGACAAGCAGTTACCCTGTTTGTGGTGTTTTTCAATTATTTTTTTAAATTTGTTTTTAATGGGATATTTATTATACGGGACAATTGGGCAAAATTTGAGTTTTTGTTTATTTGTATGATATTGCTTTTCAATACATATAGATACCACATTATACCTTAAAAACTGTGGGATCATATAAATATCTACTTCTGGCTATCATATACCTAAGCTAAATTTTAAGATACCACATTTTGTAATCTCAAAAGGGTACAGGGTATATAAAATAAACCGCAACAATTACAGCTATGTTTGATATTACACAAATTAGGGTTGGGAAACCTATAAAATATTATTATTACAACTATTTCTATGCTATAGTTATGCTAATTTCATAAACAGAAAAAACAAAATAATAAGAATGCAGAAGTACAGATTTAGGTGCTAATGATTATCATCATTATTATAATTATTTTACAGTTGGAAGTTAAAAAGATTCAGAGTACAAATAGAGCAAACACAACTATAATTTATAAAAAAGAAGAAATAAGCAAAAGGAATTTGCAGTTAAGTTGTGGAAGAAATCCGAAGTCCAAACGATATCGACCATAATTTTTATTGAAACAGCGCGGAGGCGTGGCAATCTGAATGACAGACTGCCTGACGAATTGATTGACAAATTATAGGCATATGCTGAGCGCGTGAATTTCGCTTGGTGGCGGACGAGGGGCGGTGGGCGTGTCTCGCCCGTGGCAATGTGCAGGTGCTTTAAATGCATCAATTGTGCAGCCTACATTTAGGCAGAGCGCCCGCAGAAGTAAAAAAACAATAAAAGAATGCGTGACAGCGAATAACCGAATTCGAAATACTCTTTAAAGAAAAGAAAATTTTAAGGAGCGTTGAATCATATTTGAGAGAAAGACAGAAAGATGGGTAAGTGAGAAAAAAAGAAAAATGGATAACTTAAAAAAAAATATAGCGAAAAATGGAAAACCAAAAACAAGCGATAGAGTAAATTATAGCAGGAGACAGAGAAGTACATTTAAAGGACACGAAAAATATATAATTAGCAACAAGAGAAAGAGAGTAAGAGGCGAAGAGTGAGGAAGAACAGTGCAGATCTGGATTGTGTGAGAGAGAGCAAATAGAGAAAGAGTAAGAGAAAAAAGGGAATTGCAATAGACTAAACAAATCGGATACAAAACTTTAAAATTCTGTGTACATATATATTATTTAATATGAATTATATATTATTAGAATTAGGCACATAAATACTTTGCCAATGTACTATTTTTAGCGTTCTAAATTTAAAAATCAAATAATTATAATACATACAACCAATAAGTTGCAAAGTTGGTCATTAAATGAAAATGTCTGCTTTAAGGGTGCCTAAAAAAAGACAAGAGAAATGAAACAGAAAAAAACTTGAAATGCTGTAGCGGCAGCGACGTCGACACACATTTTGCGGTTGATATGAATATCGATTCGGCCCGTTTAACTGTGCCAGCACAGGGCCAAGAGTGTGTGTGTTATGGTGTGTGTGTGTGTGTTGGTATGTAAACTAGAACTTTGTATAAATTTATGTGCACAACAATGTTTATGTTGTTGAATAAGCGAGCAGTTTTGCATATGCGACCAGAGAAACCGTGAAGCCGGCTACTGTGTGTGCGACTGAGTGTTTGAGAGTGTGTGTGTGTGTGTGTGTGTGTGAGTGAGTGTGTAATGGCAGGATGCAACATGAAAATGGCGTGCGGTTGGCAACGTTTTATTTGCAAGTGCTACAAGTGTGTGTGTGTGTGTATGTTCGATGTGTGTGTGTGTGTGTGTTTGTGTGTGGCTAGGGCTTTGGCTGGCTTGTTGTACCCTTGCAGTGGATATTTGATGTTATATATTTCGTCATTTAGTGTGTAACGCATAGAGGCAGTTTATGAATACACCTAATACTCTTTTTCACGATAAATATATTTCCAAAAAATTCATTGAAATAAAATATTGGATGAATGGAAAAATAGTAGATTGATTCCAGTGCTAAAAGAACAATTTTATTAAAATTTTTATAAGATCGGATCACGAGCAAAAATAGAAATATAAAAATAAATGTGCCCTATATATGCAAAGGGTATCTAATCTTCGGCATGTCCTTAGTATATATGCTTTCTTATTTTCTTTGTTCGTTGCTTGCAGCTGGTGTGTGTGTGCTGCATTGTGCATTTGCTTAAAATAGAAATATGCCAGACACTCACGCACAACACACTCCATCCCACACACACACACACTGCAAAAATATTCAATCCCACAACGGAAATCGCTTAAGCTCCGCCCACTCGCATCCTGCGCCAGGCTCTGGCTTTAGCTATTCTTAGTCCTGGCTAACCTGCAACTAATTAAATGCGTTTTTCGGCACTTTTATGGCACTTGTTAACACACAGTGCTGTGCATATGTACGACAACAGTGCTTGACTGTGGCTAGGAAAAAAGGGGAAAAGGAGATGAGCCAGAATCAGGCCAAGAACAGACTCATCTGACAATGGCTTTTGCAATGGTTGCCGAAAATTTCCGGAATGAAATTTGTACCACTGAACGGGGGGAATTTTAACGTATGAGCTCTGGGGTTGGCTTTTAAAAGGTTTTTCGTTTTTGGTAAGGGTATCACATTGTGAGCAACTGCAGTTTCTAAAGGCAACATTTACTTTGCTAGTGAAAAGTTTTTCAGTTTTCTTTGCAAGTTCGATTTTAACAAAGGATATAATGAAGTTGAGCAGATATCTGTGACAGCCAACGGCGACAATTCCTTACCCAGAAAGTAAAAATATTCTTCATTAACCGAAGTATTCTTAACGGTTGAGTTAATAAATCTATACTTGTCTGTGCGTTTGTCAAAACTTGTCAAACTTAGAGATTTTCAGAGTAAGTGTCCTTCAATATAGTTCGCAGTTTAATTTATAAACATTATCTCCGTATTTGTCAGGGCATAAGACTTAAAAACTTAAAATTAAGCTTCTCGTTAAACATCCGCAGAACAAGTTTATATATATTCAATTATACATATTTACATACATGACCATATAGAATACATATATTACATTTATAATTTTGGAGTATTTATTTATTTATGCTGTGAAAATTATATAACAATCGAATAATTAAATTCAACGGTTATTAAATAAATGTATTTTTATAGTTCAGAAAAAGATTAAGTTCAACTGCTTCTCATTACCGTTTTTCTATTCTAGTTATAGTAATCCATAAGAACCTTTAAAGTCAGTCAATATTTATGTTCAATTGTAGTATGTGGTAAATATTCAATTTTAATCTTCATATATAAACTTCAAGGAAATAAAACTTATCAAATCTTGAAGTTGTCGAAAATATGCGAAAATATGCTTCAAATTTGGTTGAATTTGTAGATTTGAATAAGTGTATTTTTTTTGTTGTTTGCTTTTGCTTTTCATCAACATTAGCAACACTGGACACTAGTGTTGTCTGATGCTTTGACATGCCACACAAACATACCCACACACACATACACACACCTACACACAGGACTATATAGAGACATTGGTGTTCAATCAAACTAAGCGCAAACAAGGCCCGGAGACTGCAAAAGAGAGGGAGATATGGCAAAAGAACGAGCGAGAAGAAGAGCGTGTGAGCGAGAAAGAGAGCGAGCGTGCGCGCGTGCTTAAAAGCAAAGCCAACGAACCGTATAAAATAAACACAAACGAGCGGACGACCCAAGCAGGATGTGCGCTGGGAAGCAGACGGTGGAGAGAGGGTGGGAACGGGGGGGGGAGGGCAGGTAGTGGGGCACAGGATGCAGGACACGGAGATGTGAAACGGACGAAGCTCAAGCAAAGTTACTTAAGCAACTGATTTTCAAATTTGCCAATGTGTGTGTGAGGATTTTTAATTTCTATTTCATGTCAATAATGTGCTGCTGATGATGCCATTGCCAGAGTGTGTGCGAAAGAGTGTGTGTATTCTTTGCCTTTTGCCTTGCTTTGCCTGCGTGGGTCACCTGTCTCACCTCGGCTGAGCGGGCGAACGGGCAGGGGAAAGGTATGCATGTGGGGGTGGCATCATTCATCATTCGAGCTAGTTGTAAATAATGTTACCCACAGGATCCTTTGCTGCTTATTAAGGTGATAAATCAAAAGTCGTCGCTGGCTCCTTCAGCCACTGCCACTCGCTAACCCATACACATTTGCCATTTGCCACTTTTTCCAGCTAAGCAGCGCATTAGTTGTAGTTTCCAGTACTCTGGAAGAGAGTATTCTAAGTTTGCGACGGAATTTGTAACGCATTGAGGAAGTTATCTTCGATGTGTCGATATGAGGTCTATATATAACTTTCATCATGATTCAATATTAATAAATCTGTTTGTTTTTTACTGCACATCGGCCCACTATATAGTATAGTTGTCATAGGAACGATCGCTGAAACAGTTTCTTTGTTTTTTGTTCAACTTAAATATGTGAAAGAGTATTTAATTTTCGACAAACCGTAACTAATCCAGTTTACTTGGTTTTTCCTCGCCACTTTCGCACCTCTTTGGGTACTTTCTTTGTGCACATTTGCCCCTCCTGTGACCCTCTTGTGGCTTCAATATGGAAATCACGGTTAGGGGGAAGTTGAGTTTTTGGGCTTTCCACGCAATGTCAGGCTCTGGGCGCAATCCCTGACAATCTATAAATAGGTCGAGTAAACAAGCGACGCCTCTGGCTGCTCCACATGGATATTAGGGCCCCCTCACCCCACTCAGCAAACACACACGCGCACGCATGTGCAGGTGTGTGTGGGAGTGTGTTTTCTATCCAGTTCCAATTTCCAGCTCAGAATTCGCAGCAAAGTCATGAACACTGCTAATTAACACCACCGACAACAACAACATTTGCTGCTGCCGCTCAACACGTAATTAGCAGAAAAAGATCCGGCCTATTCGGGTCTTATGACAACTGTCCAGTGGCCGCTAGATGGCGCTGCCAGCAATTTATATGTAATTTCTACGCACCATAAGCACTTGCTGTTATTGCTCTCTCTTTTACTCTACCTCATTCTCTGTCTCACACTTTTCCTTCTGTGCGTCTAGGAATGCGTGTTGAAACTAATGCAATTTCAAAAACTATAAAATATTGTTGGAAAATGAGTGCGAAAGTTGAGGTAACCATTAATCAAGCTGCAAACTTTATTATTTCACTCAAAATTCATATAAAAGTTTCTGCGCTGACTGACTGATGGGTGATCAAAGCACATATCAAAACAGTTAAGTTTGAGCTTTGTAACAATTAAAAATAAATAAATAATAAATTCAAATTCATCTCCTATCGTTTTCAACAAAATCTCGCGTTTTTACACAGACAAATTTTAAATAGCGTTCAAAAAAATTCAAAGGATTACACTTAACGTGAATAGTATGAATTACATTAGTTCGTTTTTGTTGCATATCAATATGCATAGCTATCAATTTCAATTGAATATTTACGCCGTAATTATGTTTTGGTAGCCAGTGACATTTAATTATATGGTCTGACATTTCTCATTGCCAATCACAGTAGATATATTTATTTATTATTTTTGATCAAGCGAATAAACACTGAGACGCATATCAAATTGGACACATTTGAGCACTGTTTGCGCTCCCCTAAGCGATTCCGAAGCTTTCAAGCCACTGTTGTGTTAATCTGTCGCTTAATTTTATGTCATTTTCTTGGGCAATTTTTTCCAAATGGAATGCGTTTACAGTTAATCCAAGTAAATGCCCAACGCAAGTTTCAATTAAATAAAACGAAAATTAATCAAAAAGACAAAGAGACGGTCGCTGATGGTTACATCGGTTACATAAGCTGAGCGAGTAGGGAAAAGTGGGGCTGCGCAAATAAACATAAGATACAAACATATTCAAACACACACACACACACACACACTGCACACCCAGATGGTACGTGGTCAACGTGTCAACGTGGCAAAACAAATGATGATAGCTGTGAGTCAAATGAAATGTCCGCAAGATAAACAACAACAACTACAACAACAAACACAATAATAAAATAGACGGAGAAGAAGATACAGAAGAAACCATATAAAAATAAAAATAACAGCTGACAATTTTGTTGTTTGTGTGCAAAGACAAAAATTGAGCTGCTGCCTGCGAATAAAAACAATATTTGCCAGGAGATAAATACACACACACACACAAACACATAAATATAAATAAGCTCAGGCACACATAGACACCCGGTTTACAAGCCAGGTAATAAAAACTAGGCACCAAATGGTAAATTTCTAAAGTTTTATACATATTTACTATATTTGCTTAAGTGGGAAAATAAAATTAAAAATTCAAATTGTTCATAATCATTGTTATCATTACCCGTTAACAAAACAAAACTTTTAATCAGTCTCGTATTAAAACAAAGTGTAAAAGGAAAAGTTATATCTGGACACAATGAGAAAAACTTTGCAGTCATGCAAAACTATGAAAAAATATAAGCATAAGTATCAATAGTTTGAAATATTATAAAAGCACTAAGCTGCAGTCATATTTTAAATTTAACAAGATCGCTAAAATCTTGATATGGGGCACTAAAAACCTGTGTTCTGGTCTTATCGTATCCTAAACTCTTTAAAAAATATTAGTTTTATAAAGTTATTCTTGTTTGAACAATTTTATATTTATATTTAAATATAAAAAATTGATTATATGGAAGAATATAGAAAAATTAAGAAAATGCATTTAAAAATACCAGACTCTTTTTGTTGGAAAATTTTTTTTTCAAAATTTAGAATCTGGAATTTACATTTTTAATCGATTGTGTTTGTCACAATAAGTATAAAAAACAACATTAAAACCAATTCTGAGGGGGTCAAATTTTTTGTCAAAAATCATGCCAAAATTGACAAAAATTTTGACATGTAAAGCTCTCGGATCCATAGCTCCCATATTTCATATTTTCATGGTTTATCCTCTAGATTGATTCTGCATTTAAAAAATATCCATTATTGAAAATAAAATTTTTTTTGAATTTTTGTTTTTTTATACCCCCCATTTTGACATACTTTCATGGTTTGCCCTTTATCATGTACGTGACGTGGCTGGGAAATGTTTCTGTGATGTTTGGGAAGCTTTCCAGTGACATATATTCCATATGTGGAGCTCCTAGTTCAAAAACTGTGGGAGATGTAGCCATTTCCGATTTTTTAAGGCGGGGGCGCTGTGGTTCATTCTGGTAGGCGTGGCCGGGATATCAAGTTTGCAATTTTTGGGGAAGGTCACCATTAATCTACGTACCAAGTTTGGTGACTCTAGCTTTAATATTGTGGGAAATATTCACCTTTTATTGATTTGCGATCGTCAAGTTATCGATTTGCCAGTCTCCCAGTGGACGTGGCACAAAAATCTTTACACATTGTCTGACACGGGTATACACGAGTATATATTCTAAGTTTGAAGTCTCTAGCTTCAATAGCGGCGAAAAAAATTGCGTTCATAGGGACAGCAAGACGGGCATTGCACAAACCCAATATACTCTTTTCACTTTGTGAACGAGTATACAAATTATAGTTATAAACGATTAAATAAAGGCATAGGCGAAAAGAACATTCTTCCATCGCTATAAAACAAAGAAAAAAGTTTTGGGAAATAACTAAAAAGGAAATAAAATAAGAAATGGAGGCCGACAAGCCCGCAGTTGGGCCACATTTCAACTGCAGTGCGCTCCTGTAGACAGCAGCTGGCGTTCAGGCGCTCAGTTAGGTCAAAATGTATTTACCAAGGACGCAGGGTCGGACGTTGTGACCACCATGCAAACATTCGGCCTAATCAAAAGTCACAAACAGGCAAATACACACACACACACACACACACACACACACACATACACAACAGACATATGCACGGGAAGGCAAGTGGGCAACTTCTTGGCCAAAAAGCAAGCCGAGTAAACAAAACGCAAACTATTTGTTTGACAGCCTCAGTCTGTGTGGGAGTGTGTGTGAATGTTTGTGTGTTCGTTTTCTGGTATTTCTGGCCCATAACCAGTTTCCTTTTGCCAGCCCCTTCTCTGTGTGAGTCTACGTTTGCTGTTCTGTCAGCCAATTTGACAGTTACCAGTTACAACATTGTTACAGCTGCACACACATACACACACCCACACACACACACCAGCACTCACATACATACAATTATACAAATTGTCCACTTTTGTACATACATTTTTGAACATTGTTTGAAACCCACTCAATTGTGGCTTGATTTCTTATTGAGCCCATTGGTGTGTTCTAACGCTGCGCAACACTGAAAAGTGTTGGCTTAACGCTTTGCAATACCTAATATTGTGAATTGGGCAAGTAAAAATAATATAAAGGATGTTTGGCTATACAGCAGAACCAACGTCGACTTAAAACACTTGATCAAATTCGTTAGTTAACTATCACCAATTTAATATGGATATTTCAAAATATTGGTTCGATTTACAACACTGAAAATTTATAAACTGTCACACAAGTGAAGAGAACAACTGATAAGTAGATGGTTTTGATGACCTAAAACCTTTGAAAAATTTGCTCTCTATGCAACACTGCATAATGTTGAAATGTGTTTCAACACAGCACAGGTGAAAAGCATTAAATCAATCAAAAGCTTTTTAAGGTAACGACATGAGATGCATAAATAGCAGACACATGGGCATTACTTAAATCAAAACTCTGAGCTCAACTATAAATCATGTTTTCTGGCCAATTTGTTCTGAGTCAACACAGAATCCTGACCACATACAAACGGACGGAAGTGCAAGAAAACATTAAAAGAAAACCCAAACACGCATACACACGGAAATACGCTCACACACACACACACTCAGTTCGTGTTGGGAATGCAGAGAGAGGCCTGGGAGCCCGAGACGACGAGACTGGGGCCATGCAGTTGACAGTTAATGGTCTAATGAAATGTCGTTGAGTTATCGCAGCTGCTTACCTGCTAGGCCCAAGTCACTCACAATGCCTCTCTGGGCCATACAATTAATGGCTGTGCAGGTGTGTGTGCGTGTGTGTGTGGGGGCTGTATATATACCGCACATGTCATGCATATAGCAGAAGGAGTGCCAGCTGAACTGACAGCAGCCAGCTGCAGCGCCAGCCACAGGGAGACACAGCTACAGATACAAAGCGTGAGTACAAATACGTAGATATATGTGCGTGCATATGTATTTACCAGCACGTACTATTATCCGTTTTCGTCCGGGTCAAGGGTTATTCGTTAAATATTTGGCATTACCTTTTCAGGCACTCTCCGTTTGTGGTTACGTTAAGAATTACGCATATTACCCTGAACACTTATTTCCATTCAGTTGGGTGGATTTATCGCGAAAATGTCCTTGAAGTCGATGAGGATGAAAAACAAGTGGTTTTCCGTTTTCCGTCTGTCGACTGGGCTTTTCAATTTTTTGTATTTTTATGCACAGCTTTAAAAACGGATTTAAATTACGGAAACAATGGTTAATGGATTTTCACCTAAACTACTTCTTCCAATCCTAACTCAATCTTAAGTTAATTAATTGATTTTTTTCAAGATTAAAGTCGACCGACCTGATTTGTAATGAAACACCCAAGATTATGGCATGCCCTTTGCCTTTGAACCTATGTCTATGCGGTTTCATTATTATATATGTGGAAGTAAAATTTAACATGGATTTGGACCAACAATAATTATTTTTTAACTGAAGTGTAAAACTACTTAAGAAATTTTTATGGAAATCGGTTAAGTTAATGGCAGTGGATATGTATGTGGATATGAAATCAATATAAATCTCTCGAAATTTTGGAATTATAGGACTTGTAGGGATTTACGTAAAAGAGTTGGAGTTAGATTTATCTCACAGATCTTTAATAAAGAAGTTTAAAATCAAACATACAGAAAACTAAAAAGTTATTTTCAGCAATTTTGCACACCATGTCTTATGGTTCATTACATAAAGTAACTTCTATAAACTTATGCACTGCCTGAATGATATATATAGATATATATCATATATATCATTATATATCATTATATATATATTTCTCTTTATGTATATATTTCTAGCAGATAGACGTCCAAACTTGATATCACAATTGTGACGGTCGCTGGAGTCAACATTTGCACAGACAATCAAGGGATGAGGGAAGCGGGGGAGGGCGCAACACAGGGGTAGTTTGAGGGGGTGGTGGTCCACAAGGTGGGTTAGAAAGCATTCAGTCAAGCGGAAACGCGTGGCGATTTAAATAACCTTTCAGCTGCGTTGAGTGATGGATAATATTACAGGTCTTAAGTTGAAGATTTACAAATCCAGCACCAGAGTCAAAGCTTAAGTCAAGTAAGAGTTGATGAGCATTAAGTGCGGGGTGGGGCTATGTGGGAGTTAGGTGAAAAAGGAAAGGAAATACAGTCAAACATTTGGCAAAAACCTTTAAACTGCTGTCACAATTTTTGGTTGGCTTAAAGGCTATACAGTTTTCTGGCAAAATTAACTAAAATCGAGTTTTAATCATCAAAGCGAGCCATTAAATTGAACAATGCAAATAATAGCTGGTGTTCAAATAAAAGTTGTATTTACCATTGATAAACTCGCGATATTTTTCACCGCAACTGCAAATGGTTTGATATTACAATTTGCACAATTTTAATAAGCTTTTCGCTAGAAATTCCAATAATAAGTTGATTGCAATTTCAAGAGGAAAATTAACAACATTACTTGGGTTGTCAACAGAGCTTACTTGTTGTCTGAATTACTATTAAAAGCAATTTGTATTCGATGTCACATTATAATGAATACATTATTACGTATCTTGCTATTTATATGCAAATTTCGGAGAATTTGATACAAATTTTGCAATTATATTATTTATATGAAACTGATAAATTACTTACTTAATAAATTGAACTACTGCGCCTATGGCTCAAGTTTAACCTTGATAAACGTTTTTTTTTTTGTCATTTAAACTAACTTTAATTCAGATAAGAATAAATCCAGCACATATTAATCCTACAGCTTCAAGCTAACAGTTGAGATCTTAAGAAATTAATTAATTTAATTCGGAGTTTGTGTATGGAATTGATTAAAATATTAAAGAAAAGTGATTAAAAGAATCTTTTGACATCTCTTTTTGACTCTTCAATAGACTGCCACGCAGCAACCCCAATTTACAATTTCTTCTATCTTTACGAAATGGCTCATTAACTAATCTCATCAGGGTTAAGGCTTTCCACGCGCTCCTGCGTTTATGTTGCAGTTTTTCCTATTTCTCAGGTTAAGTTTGACCTGAATTTGACAGCCTTTAAAAATGCTCTTTTTGCCTCAGTTGAATAAGTTCCGCTTTTTCTTCCTGCATTTTTCTTTAGGACCTGCGCCAAAAGAAAAATTTCTGCATATTATTTTAACCTAGATTTTGTTAACAGCAAAAAACTTGTGTGACTGGTAACTTAACAAATTTATCTTAAGTTTTCACATATATTTTTAAATTGAAATATTTGAGCATTTATGTGATTTTTATTTTTAAGTGAGTTTCCAATTTAAATGTAAGGAACTCTTTGCTGAAAAAAAAAATATATATATATAAATATATAACAAAAAAAAAGGAAAAATGATTTATTTCATTTTTGCTGGCAATTGATTTGTACACAGTAGCACACAGTTTTACTTGACATTTTCAATTAAAAAGTGCATTTCCTTGTCACACTTTAATACAAATATTATATCAATTATATTATGTAAGGCAAACAATAAATAAATAAATCAAAAAATGGAAAGAAAAATGCGAAAGGAATGAAAATAAAAAAAAATGGAAATGGCAATAAAAATAAATCAGTTCAGCTGCCATTTGCAGACTGAAATTTAAATAGGAGAAACCAAAAAGAAATAAAAAATTTAAATCGCTTATCGTGTGCGCTCCGCTACGTCAGATATATATGTATATGTATTTATATAGATGTATAGGTATATATATATACATAAAATAAAAGCCAATTAAATATTGCGCTGAAGCGAATTTGACAGCTCAACAAAGTTTGGCTGCCAACCAAATTTACATAACTGATTAAAAACTTTTGCTTTCATTGCTTCCATTTGCTATTTGAAGAGGACGAATGGTGAACACACCACACACACACCCACACAAGCTAAAGCCAAGGTAAAAATTGAGATAATGTCAAAGGCGAAAGTGTGAAAACACAAATCTCAACTTTCAGTTCAACTAGTTTTTGCCGGAAAGGGTTTTATTGGGGCTCTGAATTGAAGTATTATTTTTAAATGTTCGCTTTGCATTTGTCTTTTATCGATTTACTATCAGTGCCAACTACGTTCGGTTAACTTTTTGACAAGTGCGGGCAACATCTATCCACATAAATATAGAAGAAAAGAAAGATTAAAGTAAAACAAGAAATATCGAATGAAGGCAATAAATCTAATCTGAATTAGTTGAACGTGTTTCTATTTGAAATGAATTACTGTGCAAAGTTGCCGAAAAGCGGCATATATTTAAGAAAAATGCACAAATAATAATTAATGAAAACTAATACTTAACTGAGACAAATCAAATAAAATTTTCTCTGCTCATTTTTTAAAGGAAGTTTTCCAATTTGGGTTGATAGCAAGTACGAAACGTTTCAGAAAGCGCAGAAAAACAATACCAAAAAAATAAATGCTAAGAGAATCAAAACAATATTTTTGATTTGTTTTGTAAAAGGAAGATTGGTAATAAAAACTATATGGAATTTGTTTCGACTTAATGGCAAGTGTGAAACGTTTAAAAATGACACAAAGTGAAGAATTAAGCAAAATGTTCACACTTTTCATAACACTTATACTTCTAAATACTTAATACTTAAAAGGTACCTTAAAACTGAAGTATAATCAACAAGAAGCCAGGGAATTAGTTCTGAACAGAAGAAAATTTCTGTAATTAAGAAAGGAGCAATCAACGAAATAGTTTGCAGTAAATCAAGAAACGAGCATCTTTAAAAGCAGCTATTTGAATTAAATGTAATAAATGCATTCCTATATCAATGAGTGAATAATCGACTAAATGTCTGTTCAACGGCTGTTTGCCAGTGAATGGAACGAATTCCATTCGCATAGTTGAAATTGAAAGGTTGACAGATTTTTTTTCCAGCTATTTTACAGCTTAGTCTCCACACTGAGACTGCACTTGACTTTATAATCAGTGAGCAAATCAATATCCAAATTAAAAGCTGAAAATGTCAGAAATGTAGCTGCGTTTTCCCCTCATCTTGGGCTATTTTCATGGACTTGTCATCCATTAAGTTCAAATCCAAGCACAAAACCTTGCTATAAAATAAAAAATGCATTGAGCGCTGAACGTCGCAATAAGCGCAGCTGAAGGTCAAGTTCATCCTGGTTCCATAACTAAACGGCACTGAGCCAATATTTAAACACTTCTCCTTGTCTGCAAAAGCCGTTGCCTACTTTTAGAGGCTAACCAAGGCGAGGGAATGGGCTGAATGGGCAGAATACGAGCTAAGCGAAATTCGTAAGGTTGTTAAGAAAACGCTAACTGTACTCTTTAAAGCCGTTACCTTAATTACCGGGTAGATAACATTACAGGTATACTAATTTCAGGTCGTTTTTATATTATATATTATATGTTTTATATATAAGTACTTTCTATTTTAAACTCAAGCAATCTATATCAAGTGTCATCTAAAACGCTGCCAGGCAACGCTGAGAGATAGCTATCTGTAGCTACAAATATGAAGAAGCATAATATGATGTACTCTGAGATACCCAGCATAAACATTTCAATGTGAATATAAACCATTAGAATTGCTCTTTGGATGTTATATATATTAAACAGAAAAACAGTCATTGGACTGACAGATACCCTAGATTGCTACTTGACAAACAAGCTTCCTTTTTTTAGCATACTATGAGATGCCCTAAACAGCTTCTTCCCGATCATTTTGCAGAGTATATCAAAAAATATATTTATAAAAATTATTATTATAAATTATGTATTAAAGATTATCACATTGCAAATGCATCTATATTAAAAAGCAAGTATTAAGCTTAGCACTAGCAGATACCCTGCATAGACTTGGGATTTACGGGGCTTGACCAGAATGAGCCATGCTTGTATTACACCCAACTGTCAGCCGATTAAGCATCCACTTAGATTACGCTTACGGCCCCTCACGAACGCCATTCATTGGCAGCTTATGCACGCGGCTCAGTTGCCAAGTTGTCGCCTTGCGGCGATACCGAAACGTGCTCCGAGAATGCAGCAGAGCTCAGCGACGCTCAGCTGAATCAATGGCTCAATCCTGTTTAGTGGCAGCAGCAGTTAAGGGCTCCAACGAAAAAGAAAGAGCAAGTAACAAGTAACAGTCTGCTAGTCGACTGCGACCCACTGCGAGATACCCTGCTCTGACCTGTGTAACAACCACTGCTAATTATCAAGGCCGCTAACCGGGTTTGAACCGAACTGGTTCGAACTCAAAAAGAACCCTAAACCCAACCGGTTCGAAACAAGGTCAGTCGAACCTGAACCAAAAAAAAATAGTTATTATAATAAAAAAACCATACAAAAATTAAGAATATTTTTAAATATGACTTCGTTTATTTTTTTAACATTTTATTAATATTTTATAATAATAAAATACAAAAAAGTAACCATAAACCAGGTCTCAGCTTATTTCATGTCAGCTTACTTTCTTTGTGATGGAATGTGAAAACCAGGTACATGAACCGAACCCAAACGTGAAACATTGCTTCGAACTGTAAACCGAACCAACAGTATTTATTGTTTGGGTTTACAGCGCTGGTAATTAATTATATAGACATATACAATCAAGAAATATTTGAATATTTAATAAGTTCTGTTTCTTATAACATAATTTAAAACACAAAACATGACTATATCGAGACAGATCGACGGAATCGAATTCACTTGTACATTCGCACAAAACCATTATACCCATTCTCAATGGGTACAGGGTATGTTAAGGAGGAGAAGAGGAAATGAAAAGAGAAGCTGCAGCCATAAAAAACGGCAGTTGTATTGGTGTTGTAAGAGTTGTAAGCTGATGACTGCGACAAGGAGGCGGAAGCGTGGGGGATGGGGGGTTGGGGGAGGGTGTGGGGGGTTGGGTAGTGTGGTCGAGCACCCTGCCCGTGTAGAAAGTGGTGTTAAGACTGAGTTCTGAGGCATGGGTTGAGTTTTTTTTTTTTTTTTGGGGGGTTTGGGTACCCTTCTCCCCCATCCCTCCCACCAGTGGACGCGTAGCGCAAAATGTAATTGAATTTCTGTTGTCAGATTTTAACGCACAATATCCTGCAGCGACATTGTCACTGCAAAAGGACAACAACAAGCAGAAGAACAACAAACAGGAAGACAGAAGAAAACGCAGAATAAAAATTGTAACGCAGATAAAGAGCAATAAAAAAAACAATGAAGATGAAAACCAGAGTGAACAATTATCTTCGGGCTGCAGAAGCTTAAATACCCTTAGCAGATATTATACATTTATTTTTGAAAATGGGGTTTTTTGTGGCATATTGTTGCAATTAACAAATAATATAAAATTCTATAAATAAAAGAAAATAAAAAGAATATTTTTCCTGGCTTCTGGCATCTTTATGATATATTAACTCGTTCCGGCCAAAGTAACCTTTTTATGAGGGACATGTTTACCAGGAAAAAATAGACATGAAAGAGACGACACGACTAGGCTGTCAATACGAATAAAAAATAAAAAAATATATATATATAGATATATGGTAAATGGGATCGGAATTGCCGTACTTCCGTAACACAGTTGATGACAAACATTATAATACCATATCGTAAGGGTATGCAAAACCAGCCTAAAAAGCCGTTCAAAAACAGCGGGCGCAGCCGCAAAACAATTTAGTTCACGTCTAGGACATGTGGTATGTGTGGCAATCGCAAGTTTTGCAATTCAATTAAAGCACAAACACACACACACACACACACACACGCACAGCAGGCGCTGCTACCTCAGCATCGGGTCAAATAAAGCGATTTTTCGTGTAGCCTCAAATGGGCTGCTCTCAGCGGCTGCTCTTATGATGTGCGTACAGCTCTCTATGATGCTGCAATAACTGACTAACACACGCCCAACACCCATATAAACCTACCAGCAGACCAATACGCACACACACACTGTGGCACACACACCAATTGTGCAGCGTGTTTAATGCACTTACACGAAAAACCAATTCGCCTAGCAGCAATCGCAGCTCCAACAAACAATTTACCCGGGGGCGTTCGTAAGTGATTTGCAGATACCCTGTAATCCAAACTAAACATAACAAAAATATCATTTCTCTATTTTTACTTGAATTATTTCCTTTTAATAGGATTTTAAATTTTTTATGAATTTTATGCATTATTTTGTATGTTATATGAAATTTTTTCATTCTCGCATTATATTTTTCTCATAAATCGATTGCGTATCTTTAATAATTGATTTCGTTCTAAAAGCTACGGAATTACCAACAATGGGTAATAGCGAAAATGGTGAAATAATTTACCAGAATAATGAACAAAATAATTTTAGTGATAGCATTGATATTGCAGTCTTACGCCAATGAATGAAAATTAATACAATTTTGTCATGTTTATATTGGCTTAACTTTTTTATATCAATGAAATTCAGATTTTATTTTTTCTCAAATCATATTTTCTTTCCTGTAATTAATTTAATGAATTCAAATGTGTAAGCACGCAAGATAAATTCTCATGTGAACTTTAAAAAGAATTTGTTAATATTACTTATTATACTTTTAGGTTGATTTATTCGGTCTGGAACCAATCTACTATTTTTCCATTTAGCAAATATCTGTGCATGAATTTTTTGCGAATATAGTGTAACAAGGGAATTAGGTGAATTTTTTAATTTCAGCTCTTTAGCTGTTAAAGTTTCATAAAGAAATATACCCGATCTATTTAAATAAATACTCATACATTTGCACAGAACCCTAGAATATATAATAATACATATTAAGTATGCAGCCGATCATTTTAATGAGCCCAGCTTTAAACTCAATACAACTAAATATAAATCTAGACATATACACACGTATAGGTATCTGTTTGTGTGGGGCAAGCGAATGCTCCATCACTTTAATGGTTTCAAATCGATCATCGATTCCTCATCGAAGCTGGCATCCTGCGATTCATAGCCCTCCATCCGCTGCAGGTCAACCTTGAGCATGGGCGCCCCCAGTTCACCGACCAATGGGTGACCGTTGAGGGCGGAGCAGTAGGGACAACGGGTGCGGCCGGCAATGCTCACGGTGGCCCTAACAGTTGGCGCTGTGGTGGGCATGGCACCTGCATTCTCGCCAACTGCGGCAGCGGCGTCGGCTTTCAGCTGGCGCAGCCAACGGTAAATGGAATAGCCGAGTAGGATGACGGCCAGGAGCAGGCGACAGTTGCCAGCTAAGCGGTGTTGGGTGCAATTGAGCAGCCAGACCCAGTTGTCCCAGAGCCGCAACAGGCCCACATGCTGCAGCAACATCAGGGCCATGGTCATCTTCAGTGAATTGGGCCAAATGGCGCGCCAAAAACTGGACGATTGGCCATCTTCGGGAGCCGACCGATTCCAGGGTCGCATCAACAGCAACAGGACGGCGCATATATACAAGCCGGAGCTTAGATCTGGACGATGGTATCTCAACGGATTCCATATGATGCTGCTATAGTGCAGGACCAGAGCCAAAAACAATGTAGCCATAAAGTCAACAGTATCCACACGCATCAGCTGGCCAAGCCATACGAATATATCCATCACAAGGAGTCCTGCTTGCTATTTGTGTGTGTAAATCTTAGAAGACCTATTCCTATTCCTACTGTGAAATGCGAGCTAACACAAATGTTGGCAAAAACGAAACAAATTTAAGATAAGGCTAAGCAAGCCCTGCACTGGTCACTGAGATTTCGACTATGTGAATATTGTGAATGAGGAGTAGCATATTATAGATGGGCAAGAAATGAGTTTTTCAGGCCTACTTGGCCAATTGAAAGGGAAATGTGGCTTGAGCTGTGGTCATAAGAAGCTCTGTGCTTGTCTGAAATCATTGAACCAATGCCTCCAAGTTTTTTAAAGAGCGTTGCTTAATCAAATTCTTCTTTTTGTTTGTTTTTAGTTGTACTAATCAAAAAAATTGATTTGAGTGTTTCTTAGTCAATTGGATTCGGCTCACAGTAAAACAAAATTACTTTTTTATTATTATCATTTCTATTTTTTTATTTATATTTTTATGTTTTCGTATTTTTGATTTTTTATTTATTTATTATCCAATGCTTATAAACTGTTTGTTTTAGCTTACATTAAAATGTATGTACTTGGGTTAGGCCTAACTTTACCAAGATATTGTTTGCGGGATTAACTGCTCAAATAGATGAAAATCCGCTTACAATCTAAAGAAAGCGCCCCTAAAGAACAGATTCACTTCTAAGTACCTGGTTTCTAAATGTTTCGCACCATTTAAAATTGTTGTTACCCTTTTGGGGCTTACCGTTCTACAGGGTATATGCTTAGGGCACTGCTTCAAAGCTGCTAAAGAAGTTTAGAAAACGTGGCCAAAAGCCAAAGCTCAACGAAGCGAACAAAGTTCTAAAATCAGTTGCATATGGCATATGACATGTGTGTGTGTGTTTGAGTGTGTGTGTGTGAGTGAGTGAGTGTGTGTGTGTGTGTGTGTGTGTGTGTGTGTGTGTGTGTGTGTGTGTAAGTGTGTGTGTGTGTGCACCAATTTCCCTTTTAAAAGATGCGGAAATGCGACGTTGAAATCTATGGCAAATGGCGACTCCAATGAATGGACCAGGACCCAGGAACAAGCAGCAAGCAGTGAGCAGCAAGGACCAAGGACAATGACAAAGATAAAGATAAGGCCACCAATAAGCGAGGGGCGATTGAACGCAGCGGGCGAGCTCGTTTTGGTTGCTGTTGCGAATCGGTCGCCCGTTGCGATGCCAGGACACAATATGGCGGATATGCTGCAGCCACAGTGAAAGAGAGATGGGCAGATGTGGGGAGAGATGATGCGGGGTATGTGGTGCGACCCACTTGGCCTTAAATGAACCACAAAATGATGTACTGCAAGTTAGCGGTGGGTTTTACACCACTCCCGCTGTGCGCTGTCACTCAATGGGAAAAACAACAACCACAGAAATACGAAATCACAAAGCAACAATAAAAGGATGCAAATGTTGACGCATATTTCATTGTTGAAAAACTTCAATTGTCTTTACGAAGCATCAAATGAAACAAACAAAAACCAACCAGAAAACCAAATACCGTTGCTCTTATTTTCATAAATAAAAAATATAAGATTGACAATATTGACTTTGGAATCACTCAGTTTTTCAATGAATATATTGGTTCATACTTGTTTTTAATAATATTCTAAGAGATTACATTTATTTGTTAGGTTTTATGCCAAAAATTGGTTTTATGCCAAATTTTGCCTTAGAAATTATTGTATACAGTTGTTTATTATTTTCTTTTTTCTTGTTGTTATATCAGTAAATTATTTTTGGACTAATTAGTCATTTTAATATATTTTGCATTTAAGATTAAAAAATTTGTAAGATTAGTTATTTAACATTTATCCTCTAAGTATTGTCTATTTTAATATAAAATCTGAAATCACAAAAGTGAAAATGAATTTACATTTTCTAAAAACTTATTTCCCTTCTCAAATAAAATATTTATATATTTAATTGATTTATTGTCATATTTAGTTAAAAAAATGCACTTTAATATGGACGTATAAAATAAATTTAGTAGAAATTGATATTATATGGGTATGTGTATTTAAAAAAATGACTATTGTTGACTTTCAATTGTTCACAATTGAAAGGCACATTTTCATGTTATGCATATACATAATTTATTACAAAGCCAGCAAAAAAAAAACAAAAAAAAGAGAAAACAAAAAATTTGTAAAAAAGTTGTTCAGAGTTAATTGGGCGAAGCTAATGTAAGAATAACAACAGACCGAGTTTTTGGAGAGTTTTTTCTCTCTCTCTCTCTGTACTAGAGATTTTTTGCTTTCCTCTTTTTTGAGAACCTTTTTCAGATTTTGTTGTTTTTCAGCAAACTCATAGAATAATATCTGGGCGACATGGAAAATGAAACAAAATGTTCCTAATACATTGTAAAAGGGACGAATGAAATACTAATTAAGGATTGTCGATGTTTTAATACACTAATGAAATATGTATTTAAAACCAAGTAGTTTAAGGGATAATTGTGGGATATAATATGCGACATGCAGATATACAGAAAATATGTATATAATATAAATATCTTTACAATATAATAAATAAAAATGTTCTCAAAAATAACCTTACGGAATCTGGCATCATTAGTGACAGATATCGATGAAACATTATAATACCCTTTGTTAGGGTAGCCAACTACAAAAGACAGCCCCCAGTTGAGGTTTCATATGGACCTGTGCGCTGCGGCTGCCATGTGGTTTTTCTGCTGCTGCTCCTGCTGCTGCTGTCTCCATTGCTTTATGCCCCTCAGCGCTGTGTGTGTGTGCGAGTGCATGAGGCACTTGAGAAAGGTCAGTTTTAGTGCCATGGGAAATTGTTATCCTTATTACACACTTAAGCGCTTTGCTGTGTGCGTGTGTGTGCGTGTTGGCTGTGGTCATAGAGTTCAAGTAACAAGGCAAATTATACAGCCAAGCATTTCATTTCATTTCAGCAAAAATTATCATTTGCACATACTCGGGCAAGAACAACAGCAACAAAGCCCCAAGTGGGTCTTAAGTATTTAAGCACAACTCATATAAACGTTTAAAATAGAACAAAAATCCAATGCAATCTTATATGGACTATTTCTGGGGCAAATGCAACTCTTTCGAGTGCCATTTACTTATGCTCTACTTGTTCAAAATGACTTCGAGTGTGTACACGAAAGTGGTGCAATCTGTTTACCCATACATCCATAAATGTATATATATATATAGAGCCTTCATCGGGTTGATATGGTTACATATGGCGTCTGTCTGTCTGCTTGTATAAGAGCCTGAAACCTTCACCAATTATAATCAGAGTGCACAAAAGCTTATCAGGGGCTTCAGTTTTCCTCGTTTTATACGGAAGTAGCACTTTTACTTTAAAATATCGCTGTGCGATTTGTATTAAATTATTTAAAAATTTTATTTTATATCATGTTTAATAATATTTAAAGATATTGAAAGCTAGCCTAAATGTCTTCAAAACTAAGTAAGGTCTTATGCACTTTATATTTGAAAATATTCCATCTAAATCTCTTATCGCCCACAGTTTAATTGGAATATAAAACGCATTCCCATTCCTTTTGTTTTGTTTTGTGCTGTGAAGTGTTCAGTTTTCTACATTATTTTATTATAAAACATATTTATTTTTTTGAGGTGCTGCAGAAATTGCTTTTTGCCAAACGAATTGATGGAATAAAAAACTAAACTCAAACACATACAAACTTGCAGGCAAAAATGTTATAAAAATACGGGCATGTCAAATGAAAAAAAATGGCAACCGCAGTTATAATAAAATAAATGCAAACTGCAATCGCAGATGCCATTTTTTCTATATGTACAATAATACTAGTATTCAATGTCATATATACATATATTTGCTTTGTTTGAAGCCAGATTAATTTTCTCCACGAAATTGCTATTTAAACACAAGATAAAGGCTACAGATGAGAATATTAGACTAAGAGACACATTTTATGGTGTACAACAAATAAAGATACTGATATAAATAATATTGTTATTCATATGATTTTTACAAAATATTAAGAAAATGAAAATATCTTTATAAAATCGTATCTAACGAAAAAATCGTTGTATTTAATTGTAAAATATATACAGGGTATTAATATAACAGTGCAATTGTTAATAAACGAGTGTATTCATATTCGTACGTCACCAATATGAATGCTGTTATACTAGGTATAAAGTATTTATTCTGCGTTCTCTGAACAATAATTTTATGAACATGGTTTCTTGGTTTAGTAGGAGAAAAGGCAAATTTCAATTTAAAGTAAGAATGTGCAAATTCCTTCTATTTTTGCATTCGGTTTGAGTCAGGTTTTTTCCCGAAATTTTCGCATAAGATTTGCATGTCTATCGTTAAACTATCTTCCTGGCGATAGAGCAATTTTATTTGCTTGCGGAATATTCATTAGTTGATTGTTTAAAATTCTGCAATTGTGAAAAATATATGGTGAATTTCATAATACAAGCTAGTATACAGCTTTTTGATGTACGTATATATGTTTATATAATATTTATATAATAAAGATTTGTATGTGTATTTTTTGGCCACAATCAAAAGCAGCAGGCAACGGATTTTGCTTTTATAAGCCATAGGAAGCAGAAATACTGAAATATGAAAGAAGATAAGCTAACGAAAAAACAAGAATGAATAACTATATTCGGTATGTAGAAGATAAAATACCCTTAATAAAACTTTACTATTCAAAATTTTTCTGTATACAGAAATTTAATTTATTGACTGACTATTCACATAGAAGTTAAATAATATAGTAGTCCGATGCTGATAAGAATTTGCTCGTATTTAAGGAGTACACTGAAGCTGTAAATTTCAGAGTTTTGTTAAAATATCCTAACAAGTAAAAATGGTTTCACACAAAAGTTCGTTGCCGATCGATTTTTGCTTTGGTAGATATATCATATTGTGATCCAGTAGCAAAATTACGACTTCGTGCAACATTTTAAAATAGGAGCTTTAAAAGTGAGAGATAAGCTTACATTTCAATAGACACCTAATGCCCTTTATGCGTTACACATTTCGTAACAAACCCATAATACCATTTGCAAGGGCAGACAAAAGCTTTAAGAACGCTTCAAGTTTCCAAAAGACGAACACATACAAGCGTGTGTGTGTGTGTGTAGTACATATGTGTTTTGACTTTTGTATATGTCCGTTTGAATTAATATTACAATGTCCTTAAGGTTTATTTGGTTTGATATTCCTTTTTATCTTTATATGTACTTTTCTTCTTTTTTTTTGTTGGCCTGTCGTTTCTTTGTTGCCTCATACAACCCTCCCACCCGCTACACGCTGTACACTCCCTTGCTCCTCCTTGCCTGGTTTTTGCTTACTCAGTTGCTGTTGCTGATTTTGATTTTGATTCCGATTCGGTTTTTCGCTTTTGGCTGTTTGCTATTTATGCTGTACGCATTGTTGCTGTTTTATATCTTGGCATATTAAAAATTCATACAAAAATGTAAAACGAAAATCCTCAAGACAATCATAAAAAAGATGCACACCCTCAAGAAAAGGGGTTTTACTCTTCATATATATATATATATACATATATATAGTATATATCTATCTATATATATATATATAAATATATATACTTTTTTCTTCTTATGCATAAACCTTTTCCATAAATAGAGTTGAGGCGAAAAACGTTTGCAAATAAATATCAAATATGAATTCAGCTCAAAATCCACTCACAGTCTTTTTTTTTGGGTCTTGTTTCGCTTGATTTCGATTTAAATTTTGTGTTTCGCATTTATTTATTTATTCATTTATTTATACGTCTCGAGCACAAATCAAAGCTCATTACAGATGCTTGACTGCCGCTGATGTTCAAACATGTCAAAAGTACATAAAACGCATTTTGTAAATTTGCTCGCGTTTTAAAGTCTCAAAATTTGATATTAACCGATGCCCCAAAAAATAGGCAACATTTTTTTTCATTTTCCAAAGCTATAAGTACTTGTGCACAGATTTCTATAAAGCTTCGATATTCTATTTGGATGTTGAACAAAACTTCTATGAATTCCTTTAAACTACAAGTATGTTTGCCATACAAATCTCTATTATTTATTTATTTAACTAATTGCTTTCCTCATTTGGTAGCTTTATTTAGCCTTGATTTAAACGCAGGCTCAACGCAGTAGGTTATAAATTTGAAGGAGAGAGAGGGAGAGAGTACCAGCGTGGATTAAACAAGTGAAATCAATTAGCACCTGTGCTTCTGGCCAAAGCAGATTTCGAGCATTTGCGTTGTTGCATTGTCTCTGCCTACTCCGAGCTCATAAAAATTTCAAAAAACAATAAATGTCAATTTTGCAGCGCAACTAATTCGCTGAAATTGCCTGATGTCGCCTGTTGTTCTTGTTGTTGCTGTTGCTGCTGTCGTTGTTGTCGCTGCTGTCATTGTTGTTGCTGCTGTCGTTGTTGTTGCTGCTGTCGTTGTCGTTGCTGCCTGTGGCAAGCATGAAACAACGCCGCAGGCGACAACAGGCACACACAGAGCAAGTGAAGCAGCAAAGCGTCAAGAATGAGAGAAAGGCATACGTAAAAGGAAGCACAAGTAAACCAAGTTGGCAGTGCACAGGTGCCGACTATTTTATACCCTACCAGACATTAAATAGATTTACAATATATTTTGCTATTTTTAGTCAAATGAAAATTAAATTTTAAAAACACAGTTTGTAATTGGGGACGTTTAAGATTTTTTTTAAATTATTTTATTATTTTATGATAATTTTTTACTTATATATTAAAAGCATATTGAAGCTCATAATTGCAAAGTTTGGTCAAGATATATTTAAAGACAAAGAAGTTGTTTATAAAATAAACTGTTTTCGACCGTTTTCTCCTACAGAATACATAATCAGATTTAGCCGATAAAAAAAAAGTTGATTACACACAAACTCATTTTTTTCTATTAGAAAATAGCTTAAAAAAATATAGGCTTGTCTTTATATATATTTCTAAAACCCATGAGTTTCTTCGATGGTGTCCCATTCTATGCGTTTCATACTTAATGATAATAATAAAATACCCTCTTGTTGCTATAGGGCATAACAACAACGAAAATGTTGCTGAAAATCCCGATGACAACAATGAGCTAACCTGGCAACTCTGGTGGTGCTCCTAAGGGCCTCTACTGTTCGCCAGCGGCAAGGACGTGACTTAACGATATTTAATGTCAATTTGTAGGCGAACGATTTTAATTTCTAGTCTCTCCCTTAAAACTTGCTTATAAGATTTACATACTATTAATCCATAAAATTGCTTCCGTCCAGCACAACGCAATGGGCCGCAACCCTGGACGCCTAAGGCAAATTGTTATTTGCATAACAGTGCCAAAGACCTGTTTCCATTGAGTAACCGAGTCTTAAATTTCATTAGCAGTTATGTGGGTGTGGGGAAATGGCATTAGAATGTAATTTGCCTGCACTTGACATCCGAATTGGAGTTTTGGGCTCCGACATCAGCATGTCATTACACATGTTGGCCAGGTAGGGCAAAGGGGTAGCCGGGCCCGGGCTGTCCCCGGCCTTGTCAATTCAATTTTGCATTTAATCTGCGTAGCTGCTCGCATAGTTTATCCAAATGCATTCACAGATGCTCAACAATGAGCTGGTTGCTGTTGTGCGAACTCTGGATAACTTTCGAGTTTGCATAGCTTAAGTGCTTGTTAAATTCTTGTTCTCTGTGTTTACTTAAATTACAGTTCCTTTCATTTATGTTATGTTATGCAAAGTTGGCGGCATGCTCAAACTAAGCTTTATCCATTTTGTCGGCACCTCCATGGACACTTTTATTTTTGTATAACTCATTCGAACTGGTTATAAATAATATTTTTTCTTTCAATAAATTTCCGATCTGGATTTGACTATCTGAGAGATATTGATTGAGCGTGAGTCATCCATGTTTATTTTAGTAAATATAATAATTGTAAAAGCTGCATATTCACTCAATTAATATAGGGAAGCATCATTTTAGCTTTTCCCGCTCCTTTTATTTTCCAGACACCTCATGGTCACTTTATTGAAACAAACTTGTATGAATTGTAATTTAAAACATCTCCATGATGTGTTTTTTTTTTGGCATACGTTGTTATATTGACGATTCCATTATTATCCATATTAACTCGGCTCTCAAATAATTGGAAGAGCACCTATCTAGTCACTTTTTCAATGTCAAAACATGTATATTGGCTTGCAAATTCTGCCTTGGATTGGATTGGTCTCTCCATGGTCACATTCATCTCTTCAAACATATGAATTGGCTCCTAAATGATTTGTCTGCCGTGAAGGGCGCCTTCATGCTCACAAAATAAATTATTTTATTTAACATTTTTACATGTCTTGAGTGTCACTTGGCTTGACCTTCGCATTTATTCCTGCTTTCTCGCACTACTTATCTACTTTGCAGCTCCGCATCCATGTGTGCTTCTTTTATAGCATTCATGTTTTACATTGATGCACGTTCTTTTATTGTTGATGCCATTCAATGTGGCTACATATTACTCTCTTTTGTTTCTCCATGCTGAGTTTAGCTCTTGCTTTGCATACAGTTGCCACAGCAAAAGTAATTAATTCGCCTTGTCAATCACCTCCATGGTCACTTCACAAGCGCTCGCTTGTGCATTAAATCTTGTGCTGCCCACAAGTGCTGAGCTGTCGCCCTCAGCTTTGTTGCTTGACGTAAAACTCTGTGGCATGTGCCACACACACACAGACAGCTACACACACACGCACATACACGTCCTTTATGGAATTGCCAGATGCATTTTTAAAACTGGCTGCAAACACTTGTTAACTGTTCTTCCGCTGCGTCGCCCTCTCCTTTTTGTGGCTGTGTGCAATTAATTACATTTGATACACAATTTGCAGTAAACGAGCCTGACCCTCGGCTTGGCCCGGTTAATGAATGCCGTTACGCACCTGACCCGGCCATTGTCCGGGCCTTTGGCAATTATTTCGGTTCGAACTGGCTGTTAGATAATGGCCAACAGCAATACAATCACGATCGTAATAAAATTGCATCCAAAATGGGTGGGTGGGTAGCCCAACAACAATAGCACAACAAATTTAAGTACAGCTACAACAAGTGCAGCAATGACAACAACAACAACAAGAAATTGTGAGCGCAAGCTGTGACATAAATGAATTTATGTGCGGCAATTACAGCAATTATCAGAGCCACACACAGATAAACGTACACATACACAAACACACACACACACACACTGACCAAAAGAATTTTATTTACTTGCCATATGCACACACACACAAACACATACACACATCGATGAATAAATAAAGCATAAATATATCAATTAAAGCACCAGCAAAAATAAAAATTAAATAAAATAAGTGAAAGTGCATTGGTCGATAATGGACGCTAGGAAATACCCTGTTAATACTCAGACCATGAAAAACGACTTCTTAAATAACTTTTGTCCTTATTGTTAAAGCGTTAAGTTAAGTATTTTAAAAGCTGGTAGGTTTTTAATGTATATACCAAAAACCAAAGAGGAAAAAAATTAAATTTAACTTTTTTAACTGATATGTTAATGATGTTAGATTTGATACCATTTTAAATTTTTTATATCGATACTAATCGATTTGGAAAATATTGGGCGATTTTAGCATATGGCAAAAGAGAATAAATATATCTTGAGTTCATTTAGGCTGCATCGGCTGTATTAAGAATATATAACTTAATAATTCTTGGCTTTATCGTACAATCGTTATAAGACTTGTTGATAAATTAACAAAATAATTGAATGTAATTTAGTTGATATGTTAATGATTTTAGATTCGAAAACATTTTCCTTAAAAATTGTTGGAGATATTTAAAATAATGTTTTTTTAACATTTGCATTTTAATAGTATAGAGACGCTTTACTTCGATATCGAAATTTATCGATTTGAAAAATATAGGGCCAATTATCATAAAAAAATTAACGAAATGTGCATATGGCTAAAAAGAGAATAGACAATGCTGCATCACATCACATGTATTGCGAATACATACTTATAATAATTGATATGTACTCCACTGGCGTATCCCACACTCGAGCACAACTTAACTATACACTCTCTTAACCATTGCCATTGTTGAAATGAAATCAGTTTATTTATTTATTTAGTGTTGCATACAAAATGCAGGGCAGGCTTTGCGCATGGATTTGCAGCATTAATTATTAAACAAATGAAGAATTTGGAATATGTTGCATACATTTTCGGCTGGATTGGGGCGTGTGTGGCATGAGGCGTGCAGCTGCGGCAAGTATACGCCGCCAGTGTGACCGCATAACAGCCCAGACCACAGTCGGAGCAGCTGAAGCAACAATTGTAGCACATGAATTAACAAAAGGCGGCGACAAAGATAGAGCGAGGGCTGCGTTGGGTGGGGCGAGAGCGAAAAAGAGACAAGCAGCTGCTGCCGCCACATGAGGTTGCCACAGCAACAATAACAACAACCCCTCGCACAGCCAATCAAACAGTCAGCGGTTGTCAATTAAACTTAATTATGTTGTCCAGCCAGAGACGTTGCAAGATGCTGTTGCCCAGGCACAGCACGGCACGACAACAGCAGCAGCAGCAACAACAACAACATTAACAACAACATCGCATTAAAAATCATGCTCATGTGTGTGTGTACCATAAATTGAAAGCTTGAACAAAAGTAATTGAGCATAAAAGCGAATTGTGAATGCGACTTGCCTCTCGCCAGGATCGACAGTGTCTGGCAACTCTGTGGCAAATGAACTGTGGCATAGCAGCAGAAGAGTGTCGCGGATGCGACTGTGGAAACGAGAAGGTGCTGGTTGTGTAACATTGTTATGCCACCACATCCCATCAGAGGCTGGCAGAAATACCTGCCCATATCGCAAATTGACATGCCGTCTCCTTTGACACATTTTATAGATACGACGAGTTATGACCTCAATAGTAGAGTCTATTATAATTAATGATATTCCCTTTGCAAGCAATGATTTCTGTACTTTTCCTTTGTTCATGAAAACTCTTTGATGCATATTGCTCAAAAGATTAATATATACACCTTGTCTCATTCTTTCAATATTACAACTCTCTAATTTACTATTTAACTTTGATTTTGTTTAAACATGTTTCAAGTTTTGTGCAAATTCAATAATTACCTTTCTATTTGAATTCGAAACAATAAAAGGACAGAAAAGCAATTAAATGAATATGTCAACTTAGCTGCGGGTATCTTTCTCATTTATTTATTTTTTGGTTGGCTATTTTCTATGCAAGGACTAAAAAATAAATTAATTCACTCGTGAAATTTGCTTTCATATTTGCACAAATTCTATTATTTACATTTTAACTTGTACTTCACAAACATAAATTAAATAGACGTAAATAGCAAACAATCCAATTATTTATAAAATATGTATTATCTGATATGTCTCTTATTTAAATAATACTTATATATGTGTTACCATGAACATTCAACATCAAGTTATTCAGTCAAATTAAATGGCAATGTCCGTCCTTCTGTCCGTCCGTCTCTCCGTATGACCGCAATTTTTTTCGCCGCTATTGAAGGGACTTGAAACTTGGAATATATACTAGTTTATATGCGCGTTAAATAAAGTTTACAAATTTTTTGGCCAACTTTATACCAACTTTTGAAGTTAGATAGACCACATTTTTGCAGACGGCTTTAACATTGTCAAAACTGAACTGAGGTTCAAGTTTGATGGCATTTTGATCATTGTTTTTCCTTCAGAAACCCTGCATTTAAAATATATGAATTTCAAAAAAAAATTTTTTTAATTGCAAGTTTATATTTTTAATCAATCGTTGCTAATATGACTAAAATGTTGACATATAAATCTCTCGGCTACATTGTACCCATATTTCAATCAATCATCTTTTCTTCCCTACATTTTATATCCCTCTGTATATCTATATAAGTATCTTAATTTTTCTTCTTCTATGCTCTCTCTTTATCTACCACTTGCATGAAGGATTCTGCCTTTCTAGTAATAGGCATGTTGATATAAGAAACCCCCGAAATGGGATACCAAGTGGTATAAAACCACAAGAATTGCACTCAAAAATGTTGAATGACTTGTATGAAATGACAGAAACCGAAATGAAACAAAACCAAACAGAACTGAAATATATATATACATATATGTATATATAGAGAGACAGAATTCAAGAGAATTGAGTAGAGTGGACCCGCAGTGGGGGCAGTTGCAGCTGAGCTCAGTTCAATGGACGATTTTTACTTAACTTGGGTCGGGTAGACAAAAAGTTTTCTTTTTTTGGTCCCCCATCTTTTCTCTTTTATTTTTATATTCCTTGTTTTCTTGTGTTGTATTTCATATGGCACGGGGATTGGGGCAGCGATTGATTCGTGTTTTATTGTATGGCGACCCACCACAAAAAAAAAAAAAAAAAAAAAAAAACAGGAGCGTCTACTCCTGGGTCAATGGGTGGTTAGAAGTTTTGTGGCTGGAACTAAAGCCGGGGGTTGTGCAAGCTGCTATATATTACCGTTAACGACAAATACCAACTGTTAAATTGCAGTAAATGGCTGAAAACGAGAAAGCAAAAGAGAACCAAAAGAAGCAAAAAGAACGACCGAAAAGTCAAGTGATAAACGACTGCACAATACTCTGTTTTCAGTGTATTACCGGCTAAGAATTGGTCGAAGAGATAATGATATTGAAGTGAGTCTTATGCTGTTAACAATAATAATAAGTGATTTTCAAACGGTGTTTTAAGGATCTTAAAAGTTGTTTCGGTTTGTTGAGGCGAAAATATTAAAAAGAGTTCCTCAACAATTTTACGCCAACAAAATTTTATTGACCAAAACATAGATTTGTGTATGTAATAAGCTTGGCCAACAATTTTAATAATTTTCATTAAAAAAACAACAAAATTTAAAAAAAAATTCTGCAATTTTTGGCGCTAATATATTTCTTAATTGTTTTTATCTTATAGTATATTTTCAAAGCTAAACTAATTTAAACTTTTTTGACATGTCCAAAAATTAAAATTTTGTTATTTTACCAGCCCGAAAATGGGGAAAATACTTTCGACACAAAAGTACACAAGACTATATTGACGTCAAATAACAGTTGTAACACACGAACAGCAAAACAGAGATTACACTAAACCAATATACCATTTTTCCATATCGTTAACAGTGTGTAAACAGAAAGCAACAGCAAATGCAGCAAAATTTGTTGTCTACAAGTTTCGTGTAGATTTTCATTAGCAACGGCAATGGCCAGCGATGAAATGAAATCAAATAAATGAAACGCTTCGCACAGACGTACCAGACCGTTTCGAGCGAGACGGGGCGGGGCAGGGGGATGTGTTGGGTGTAGTTCAGCTTATACCTGTTGCGAGGGACACAGCCGAAAAGCAATCGAAGTCGATTTGACGCTGCGCTCAGCGAGCCAAATAAATTTATAACATTTAAGGCGCTCACGCGACGCGACGGGACTGTCAAGAAACTTGGCAGCCATGCCCCCACGCACTCCCCCCCCCCCCCCCAAGCTAAGGCATTTCGACAGCACGCCCGTCCCTAGCCCCTGCTCAAAAGCCACAATACTAATCCTCACCTCAACTCGCAACGCGCCCTCCACCTAGTTGGGTCCCTGCTTGTGCGTGTTACAAAAATAAAAATGGTTGCACACACACACATACATACACGCACACACACACACACACAGACGTCTCTGAAAATGGGTGTGTATTTGCCATAGCTAGTCATTATGACAACGTCGTTACGTACATTATTTTTCGTATTTTTAGTTACGATCAAGTCGACCAGGTCCTTGAACTTCACACGGGTGCGACGAAGAAAGGGGATACGCGTGACGGTAACTGTAACTGTTACTTTAACAATTACTGTGACTGTGACGGTGACTGCGATTAGGTGTTGCTGTGCTTGTGTGTGTCTGTGTGTTTGTTGCCATTGCCAAACATTTTACAACCGTACCCCGGAGATCCGAAAAGTGAGTTAGCAAACAAAAAACAATTGCTACGAAAAGTCGTAAAAGCGGCTTCATGCGAATTTCAGAACAGCATCGAGAGTTACGGCATATTTATATATGCATGTGTATCAATTTAGAACTGTTTGACCTGCCTGATTGACTGATTGAATGATTGACTGATCAACGCACAGTCCAAGTCGTAAAAGCTAGAAAGCCAATTTTGTTTACACTAGTTACCTTCTTAATCACTAAAATGTGGCTTAAAAAATATCTTGCAAAGAATGGAAAATCAACAAGTGAGAACGTTGCAGTCGGGTGTAACCGACCGGCAATACGAACATTGCATAAGCACAACCTACTTTTTTCACTTCGTGAACGAGTATAAAAATGCTTTTATGAAAGTCGTGTGGGAATAATCATTTTGATTTTCATCCGATTGACTTTAAACTTACACTCCAAAGACTCTATTGCACTCGGCATGTGAAATGGCTCAAAAAGTGATTGGTAAAAGTTTACAATTACTTGGCCGGGGCAAACCCGGTTAATATCTGCCCATATACATATATGCATTTATTCTGTTTGCTTTCGTATGCCAATTGCATTCTGTTGCTTTCGTATGCCAATTGGCGCCCGGCTCCGAACTTCGGCACTCAATAAACTGATTACAGAGCATTAAAAAGCCATTAAACTGTGTCTTCTCCAATAGCTATTAAATCGCAGGGCATGCTATTAGCCCGCTTGCATTTAAATACTAGCACAACTATATGGTTGAGTTAAATTGTGATTTAGTTATGAACCAAAGCGAAGTCAACTCCAACGAAACGAGAACCAATTTGATGACCTAGCATAAAAGCCACAAAGTGTACGCCACATAATGCGCTTAGCCAAAAGTGAGCAAAGGGCAAGTCAGCTGTTTGTGTGTGTTGGCGTTGAGTATTGGCACGCATGAAGATTACCAAACTAAGGAAGCCAAGTTTGGTATTCTACGCACAGACAAACACACACACACACAATGCTCGCCAATTAAGCGATAAAATATGCAACAAGACAATTATGCGCACATTAAATACTTCGTCTTGGTGCCGACCCCCTCCCCTCCCCACCCTAAAAATATAAATAAATAAATAAATAAATAAGAACGTTGCAGTCGGGTGTAACCAACAGCGCTATGCTTGTCGAGTGTAATAATACCGAAAACAAGTACCCTAGCAATAAAATAATAATAGAAAAAGAAAACAAGATAAACTTTGCGCCTAGAGCGAAATACGAACTCTAAGCTGAAAATTAAATTCGTGTGCGACAAAATTTATCTTAAGTTATGCAACAAGAAATATACGCAATCGTTAAAGTTAAATTCATAACTGTGATACGAGTGCGGAACGTACCGTAAAAACATCAGCGCCACCAACCACTTAACTTCCCATTCAATTACTAAATGGAACCCAAGTTAAACAAATTCTAATAATGACAAAAATTAAAATTGCTTTTTAAGCTGACATTGTCGGCGCATGCTATAGCTTGCTGTATTCAAAATAAACAACATAAAACCAAGTAAGACCGTTGCAATCGGGTGTAACCGACTGCGCAATACTCGTTCACAATACAATACAGCTTAAGATAGTCTAAAATGGTCTTATTTATTATTTTGTATTTTTGGAAAAATATCGATTTTTGTAATTTTTGGGGTGGACTAAATTAGAGGAGGTCATCAGAGCACTGCATGTCAAATTTGGTGACTCAAGCAAATTGTGGGAGATATGGACTTCCGCGGTTAAGCTGCCTCCAAGGTATTTGGATTTTATCGAGTTGCCATGCCCCCAGTGGGAGTATCCATAGTGTCGAATCTTTAGAGGAACTAAGGGAAATATATCGATTTTCTCGAAATGCGAGATTAAATTTTAAGTTTCAAGTCTAATTTTAATACCGATGAAAAAAAACTGTGTTCACACGGACTAGCGGACGGTCAGTAAGACGGACATTGCACAATCCCAATATACTCTTTGCATTTCGTGAATAGAGTATGCAAACATAACAAAAAACAGCAAAGAGCATTCTCGATTCACGCCACGCCCACTATTTGGCAATTGTCTGACCCCGCGGTGCCTGCTGTCAGTTGGCGGCTGATAGGCGGACAGGTTGATTTCTGAAACAAAACTTTCCGACAAGTTGTTTGGCTTGCCGAAAGGTCATGGCGCATAAATTTTTGATGTCATTGCCGCGAATTCCAAGTTTTTGAGTGACTTTGCGTGGGCTTCGGTCATAAGCCTTTAAGTTCTGTATGGCAATAGGCCATGACGGGCCGTGACTCCAATCGCTCCAATTGTCTGGCGTGGGCAGGGCTGGGGCGGACATACATTGTCTCTATCTCAAAGGCGCACTTCAGCAATGCGAAATTTTCATTTAGGTGCTGTAACTTTGCAAATTGGCTCATCATTGAATGCTTCGGATCCTAAGAGAGCCCAACTAATCACTTTTACCTATTTTCAGAGCTTTAATTTATATAAATCTATCTACTTAGGCTGAAGGAGTAGAGATTTAAGGTCCCACGTTGGGCGCCAGCTACAAAACTTTTACTTCTATAAGAACAAATACTTGGCAGAAGTAAAATATAGTAAAAGCTAACAAAAAAAAAGAAACTATTGATACACCAGGGTGTGTCTGTGTCTGAAATCTTTGTGTAGAGGGTGGCAAATTGTTGCCCACGTTGGAATGACCCTTAATTGATAGTGTTCAGGGTGTGTGCGTCGGTAACACACAAATACACACACCTATATAAATATATTGAAATGTTTGTTGAGGACGCACAATGGGAAAGGGAAACAGAGGCAGAAGAACAGAACGAACAAGTTTTCGACTAGTTTTGCCTTCAATATCAATCGAGCTCAAATCGCTCTGGACAGTCGCTGCAACTGCTAACTGCGGCATCCTGCTGGGATGGGGACGCGGATGCGTCCAGCTGAACCGAACCAGCTGGCGGCATCGGCAGCTCCTTTTGGTCGACCTCCTGCAGCCTGCTGAGCGTCCGGGAAATGTGCTGCATGCAGACGCGCTCCGCATTGTTGCGCTGCTCGATCAGCTCGATGAAGTAGAGCGTGGCGTGCTCCACCAGCGGATAGATGCCCAGACAGTTGGCCGCCAGCAGCAGCTGGAGCACCGCATCGAGATCGAAGGCCAGGAAACGCTCGTCCCACGTGCAACGATCGGTATTGGCATTGGCCAGCGATGGCGGCGACTTCTGCAGCTGTTTGATATCGTCGTGACGATGACGCTGCATCCAGAGCACCAGGCGACGCAGCGTCGCCGAGCTGATCGTCTCCAGCTGTATGGACCGCTCGAAGCAGAACTCCGGCTCCTTCTGGCGCTCGCACATCAGCGGCGAGTAGCGATTGATCAGTTGACAGGGCACATCGATCCGATGCCGATCGCTGCACGCGAAGTGCAGCAACTGTTCCCGGCGCGCGAACTGCTTCTGATCGCCGACTTCGCCGTCCGTACGGGAGAAACGCAGCAGCGGCTCCGTTAGGCATTTGCGCATGAAACGTGGCTGCCCCTCTCTGCGCTGCAGCGGACCCGAACCGGGGCCGAAATTGGGCGACCAGTCCGGATGCGCCAGCTGGATGCGACAGCGTGAGGTTCGTGTGCTGCGCACCAATGGCAGCGTGCTGCCGGCTGTGATCGCTGCTGCTGGTGCCACGCCCACTGCGGCAGCATCCGCTCCAGCCGCGGCACAAGCAATGCCAAACCCCTCCATCTTAGTTCCGTCGCCAGCATTTGCGACTCTATTGGCGGCCAACCCATCGGCGGTGTCTGCTTCTGCTCCATTTCCGATCGCTGCGACTCCGCTCATAACGATTCCTCTAACTGCCGCTCCGCCGGCACCGATTCGTGCCCAGTTTCCTAATGTGACGCCGGCGACAGCTGGACCGATGCCACCCGCGCCAGCTCCACTTAGGCCAATCGATGTTCCTGCGCCCGCTCTCATTCCAGCTAGTCCCAGTGTTGCAGCTCGAAATCGCTTGGCGCCGCCAAAAGCTGCACCCTTGTGTGCCTTTTCAGCAGCTTCCGTCTTCTCTCGCTGCGCCTCCACTTGGGGCCTAATTATCCGCGGTATCCGCGAGCCCGTGCGCTTGCCGGCCTCGCCGGGCAGCTTCAGTTCCGGCTGCGGCGACTGGGCCGCATCCTCGACGAGGCCCCTCAGCGGTATCTGAAAGGCGGCGGCGGCGGTGACCGTCATGGTCCCAGTGCCCCATTGCATCCACGGACGCGGTACCTTCGACTGGGTAATCAGGGCCAACATATTTGTGCCAATGCTCAAGAATCCAGACTCGTGTGTGCAAATCGCGTCTTGAAGCATGCAACGTGTACTAATTTTATGTCGGTTTGTTTGTCTGTTTGTTTGTCTGTTTGTTTGTTTGTTGTATTTGTGCTGCTTGAGAAATATATTGTATCTTTCCCTCGCTGACTATCTGCCCCCAGTCGTTGCCGACAACGTTTCCAGCAAAGCCAACTACAAACTCTCGATACAATTACATATAATGTTTTATGAAGTATATATATCATTTGTTTGGAGCTCTTTGTAGCCATTTCGTAATTGGTTCTAAAATGTAGTTGCCCATTTCGCTTGCATCTTAAAGAATGTCTTTTTAATTTATTTATAAGCCATAAACTGTTAGGACAGTTGATTAGCCAGGTACTTGAAATTACACGGTAATATACCCTGTGCTCAGTTATAATCCTATCTATCAATTGAACGATAGTTCTAGCGATGCAACTAACGGTAAAAAAATGCCTTCTGCTTGAATAATTATTCTCACTGTCGAATATTTCACATTTAAGTGCATATGCTAGCATATACCCTGTACTCAGTTCTTTAAAATTAGCTGCTTAAACTTTCGATTGAAAGAAAATATCACTTATTAAATAGCTGTACAAATATATCTGAAATATATGACATAATGAATTAAAGGTATATGAGAAAATTATTTTAGGAACTTTCTTAAATTAAAGAATTCAAGATAAATATTTCATCACTGCGAACTTGGAAAACAGTTAGATCTTAAATTTAAATTTTAAGCTAGTTTCATAGACATAAATATAGAATATATTATATTTTTTATTTTATTTTATTTTATTTTTATTGTATTATTTTGCAAGGTCTTATTATTATAATTATTAAAAAATGTTGCAAATATGATATATATAATAAATATCATTACACTTTTATAATAGTATTGTATATTCTAATACCTTTCTCAATTTCTGTAAACTTAGCCCGTGCAAACAATCAAAAATCGAAGAGAAAAAGAGATTAAAAGTTGCGGAAAGCGATTCAGCATTTGCATTTGCTGAATTTTGATATTCTAGCGGGTTTATTAAAGACTTGGCGGGGCGAAAAGGTCTTCGGCCTCAACGAAATGCAATTTCAAGGAATTAATCGAGTCAGCAGCAGGCAGGCAGGCAGGAGGCAAATTAAAAACTCATTTAAATTCAATTTCTGAGTGCGCTTCATAGCGATTGCAGTCGGCGAGCAGCAAATGGCGAATGGCAAAATGCTATATTGTAATTAGAGTGAAACAATAATAAATCTTTATAAAAGACAAGGACAAGGCTGGGAGTGTGACTGTGACTGCGACTGCGACTGCGACCGTGGACTGAGTGCTGGGAGCGTTGTCGGGACAACGCATAAATCTCAAAATCGAGCAATATTTAAGGAGAGCTGGGGAGCCAGTAGCGCTGGTTGGGCCAGATAAACAAACTGTGGCAGGAACTGTAAAAGTTGGAGCGGAAGAGAGACGTGAAGTTGGCGACGTGAAGCAGCACACACACAAAAGGCGCAGGAATTAGCTCAAAATTGCAAACTTAAACCAAATGGCAAAAGTGGAAGGCAAAAGAAAGAAAAAAAATCAAAAGGGCACAAATAAAACTTAGGCTCTGCCGATGAGTAAATGCCCTATTTTTTACAGCTGTTGTATTTAACAATGCTGAGACAAGTTTGTACAAATTTACTATAGGGCTTAACATGTAGTTTCTACATTGACATTTACTTTGACTTTAACATTTACTTCAACAAAGGCAGAAACTTTAAACATAACCTACCTACCTATTACTTTGAGCTTACAATGTTTTTTATTGACGAGCAACTTTTCTAAACAGCTTAACAAATAACTTTACAAGTAACTTAAAAAGTTGCACAAGTCATTTCATCAAAAATTTAACGTGCTGATTACAAAGTAGTTTCACAGTCAATTTTACAAACATCATTCGAAGAAAATTTTACAAGCAGATACACAATTTAACAGTCAGTTGTACAAGCATCTTTACTAGTAGCTTAACAAATAACCGCTATTTTAACATTAACTTTAACGTTCGCCATTGCCAAATATCTAAACTTCTTAAGTAAAGAGTATTCAAGGGTAAAGAGCTGTGAGCAGAGTAGCAAACGAAGCGAGCAGTGGAAAAGAAGAAAATCGAAACAATTTTAAGAAGGACACCATGGAGGACGACAGACCGTAGCGAGCGGTGAAAGTGATTCGTTTTTTATGCCACGTACATAAAACATGGAGAGAGCACAGGTAGAAAAAAAGAACGGCAAAAACGGAAACAAGTCAATTTGCATTGCGGCTTAAACGAGTGCAAAACGCAAAAGCAAAGCCAGGAACAGGAACAGAAACGGGCCAAAGGATACACGACAAGCTCTGCGTGTTGTGTGTGTGTGTGTGTGTTTATATATGTGTGTGCTCATACCATCCAACGAAAGGGCAATAGCTAAATACAAAAAAAGAAAAAAAAGGTGGAAAGAACACCATAGCAGAAAAAAGAAACAACAATTCCTTAGTTTTAGTGTGTGTTGGTAAAAAGTAGTTGGAAAGGCCAGAAGCTAATCATAAATGATGCATTTGGTCGCTCGGTGCCCCGTTCGCCGCTGTTAAATCTGTTTTATCAAGCTTAACCCGACTAATCAATCAACTTAGACAGCAAGTTATCAGCTTATAACTAGCTCCAAGATACGAAAATAGGAGCGGAAAAAATTTAACTAAAAACAAAGCTTTATCAAATATTTTCAACTAATTTTTGTTGAACACATTTCCAGTTTAATGCGATGCGAAAATTTGTACTAGTAATTGTTGCACGACACTTGTGTTCAGTGTTGTTAAATGTTCTTTAGCTTGGCTAAATGGGTGTAGAATGAAGAGATCACTGAGGCTTTTGGGCGGAGGAGCTAGTGCGAGTTCTATGCCTCACATATTAATAATATAATTATGTTAGTATAAGTAAAAACAATAATTATTATTATAAAAACAAAAATAATTATAAAAGTAGATAAATAAAAAAATTAATTAAACTTAATTAAAAGTTGAAAAGTTACTCAATCATGAAATAAAACCCAAATTTTTTTCATTCAGTAAATAATCTTTGGAGTACAATTAATATACCCAGGGAAAAGGCTATTAGTAATAGTGCTCGACTTGTAGATACTCTTTAACAAAGTCCCTGCTCATGTCTTCGAGTTTATTAAAGTAAATTATTTAAATTTCGCACAAATTTGATCTAAAAAATAAAAGTAAACGTTTTAATGTTTTACGGCTCTTAAACATAAGATCTAATTTATCCACATTTCAACATATTTTCTGTTTGTATTTTTTCTTCCTTTTCAAAAACAAAAAATTAACGTGGACAGTGAACATATGATATTTTCTACAGTATAGATAATATATATTTATATTATAAAGTATGAAATCTCTTGCAAAGAGTTGTTTAGTTTCTCAGATCTACAGGATATCTTCAAGTCAAGCACTCTCAACTACATGACACATCCAACTATGAAATTGTAATAGATTTCGTCACTGTTTGACAAACGGCAGCACGGCCTTTGGGCGCATTGACTTGGTAATTAAAAATCTATTTGAGTTCATGAAATGTTTTGAGTAATATCTTGTTTGTATTATGCAAATCGAAAATACAATTAGGACAATAAACAAAATGTTAGCACATAAATGCCAATAAATCAGCAAATGCTGTGTTTCTATGAATTGTGCACAGAATTTTTTGGCGGCAGCTATTAAAAAAACATTAATTGAACCGTAATATACACATGCACACACGACACATACACGCACACACACACACACACACACACACACATGCGTGGAAGCGTTACCCACAATTGCAATAATAGACCGTCATTTGCATATATGTACAATATATTGTACCATAAATATAGCCCGGCAAAGTGTGTTTTAAATAGCTTTACCAAATGCTTTAGGTACACTACTGCCTGTGGAGTATGTCGACTGTGCGCAAAGCTTTATTGCATTCAACATTCAACACAATGAAAAAAAGCATTTCAGGTAATTTACCAAAGTTGACAATAGCTACTTATTTCAATGATAAAAATTCTCAAATAGTTTAGGCTACAATGCGGTCATTTTTGGGTAAAGCTTATATGGAAAGTTAACTAATATGAGCTATTATCAGCAAATTATTTTTATAGTTCGCTAGTAGTTTAGGCATATATTTACATAAAAATGTAATAATACTGGTAAATATTTGACTTGTTCAAAGCCAACCATTTCTAATTAATTCTCAATTAGGAATAAATATACGATGCCTTTGTGAAGAGCTCACAATACACACTTAACATATATATATACTTATACATATATTATCAATATTCTTATCATTATTATTATTATTTTTATCATAACCATACTTTGTATTTTCACTTATATAATAATAATAAGTTAGAGGGTTTAAACTTCGGTCGTTACTGACACTTTTTCTGCGTATATTCTTTTATTGTTTATTTTTGAATTGCATTGTCTGTGTCAGCGCTAATTGAGCGATGACATGCATAGAAAGCAGCTCTATGGAATATAAATCAAATCGTTGGCTTTAAAAGAAAATGCGAAAATGCAATTTGCACACAGCGCACACAATTTCAACCATGTAAACAGATTGTATTTTAAATTGTATTATTTATAATTATTATTTTTATTCTTATTATAAAATCAACAGCAAAATGCAAGTGTGTGTGTGTTTGTGTGTGTATGCGTGGGTGGGTGTTTGGGTGTGTGTGTGTGCCAACGTTAATGCGTCGCATAATCCAATTGACATTTTATAGCATCGCTGAGAGCTGTGCAGCGAAAGTGCAGATTCGTTTGGGTTTGCAATTGGTATTCGATTAAGAGCACCAGCATTAAGTGAAATGGGATTTCATTGGAAAAATAAAAATGCATTGCACAAATTTCAGGGCATTATTTATTTTGTAAAGTGCTTCTAGTTAATTTCAAGCTGTTTTTGCATTATTTTAAAAAGGAATTTTTTCTTTTTTTATGAATTATTATAAATATTTACTGAATATTAATATCTTGTATATAGGGCATTCATTTTAAACGACATCAGAGCATAGTTACACGCTTTCATGAATAGTGTCTCTGTCCATCTGCCTAAACTTACGGATTGTTAGTGCTAGTATGAACAAATATCACATATACTCATTGACATTATTAAATATTTTATACGCCCTGTCCAAGCTTTTCAGGTCATAAGAATTATAAAAAAAAACTACAACCCAATTTTTGTGTATTTAAGTGCATCATCTCCAGTTCCTAAACGCTTAAGAGTATTACAAAAATAAATTTCATATATAATAAGACGAAAATCAATAGTCAATTGGCAAAAGCAGAAGCAAGCAGCTCTACCCCACTGACAAATCAGCTTAGATTCAATTACGTGGATTTGAAAAAGTTTGTTGGCTATATATATAAACTATATACATATATGCTGCTCATATACCAAAAGATACTGGGCTTAACGTATGTACAGTGCCTGCTATATAAATATAGTAGGCAATTGCTTTTTTAATTTTGCCCACTAATACTTAACGAATTAAGTTAATCAATTGGATTTGCGTGTGCTATTTTCATTAAGTTTCAAGCTTAACCCACTTGTCAGGCCGACGACACACACCAAAACACACACACACACACACACACACACACAGAATTGATTAAGCTCCCTTCGAAGGAAGCTACAATCCTTAATGGTAACCAATCCGTGGCGGAAATTTCATTAGCCCAAAGGCAAATGGCCGTGCGTAATAGCGTGAAAGAAAAGAAGAAAAAAACATAATAAAACAGAAAAAAAACGTAAAATGCTAACGTAAACAGACGTAAATAAATAATGAACATTGATTGTTTATTTGCCCAAGATGAGGAACGGATAGCAACACGCAGTTGGGGACAAGGACTCACAGGGACAAGGACAGCGACAGGAACAGGAACAAAACAGAAACAGGCATACGATTCCGATGCGTCCGACCAGCAACTTGGGGGAAGCACACAATAATCATCCACACACACGCATATATGTGTGCACAGTGGAGGAAAACATACTTTTTGCGGCATAAATTAATAAAAAAAATTGTTTTTTGCCTAATTGCTTAAAATTTTTTTTTAATCTGTGCCTTCTTATTGAACAATAATTTCAAAATTAAATTCCTAGCATTTACTTAGACTAACAGTATAAAATGTATGCTAGAAATATCAATATTTTTTTGTTTTTTTTTCTTTAAATTTACTAACATGATAATAATATAACATAATATTAACATTAACAACTACCTGTTGCATTTATTAAATTTAATAAGAGCCCCTTTTTTCTGCTCTCTTTAACAACTGTACACCAAACCAAAGTTATGAAAAAAGTTGTTAAAGATAAATAGCTTATTAATTAAATTTCATTATTTTAAGTCTCTTCCAATTAACAACTGTCTGCTTAAGAAGGTAGCTATTTGCCCCACAATTTTGTGGCCAAGGAAAAAGCGATGTGTGGAATTGCGTCGACGAGGTTAATTGATGTTGTTGGTTGAGACGCCGTTTCACTTGGCTAAAGTGCTTGGGCTGGTCAAGATACACACACATGTATGCACTTGTATCGTGGTGTATGTGTGTGTGTGTGTGTGTGTGTGTTTGGTCGTATATGATAATGTGTCAGTGTTAATTCAGATGGTACGCGTCGCATAAAAGCCCATCTGCGTCTGCCGCGAGACAATATGTAGATATTGACCAATTGTGGGGGACAGGATTAGTGGGGGTAGGCAAGTGTTTTATGAAGTGTTCATGTGGAATTCGTATATTGAAATTGAGTTGACTTTAGCACAAGTGCTAAGTAATTCAATACACACACTTAAAGCAAGTGCTCAATGAAAACGTTTTCCTGCAAACGCGGCCTATTTAATTGGAAAATTAGCAGGGTCACCATTTGTCTAAGGTACCGGGAATAGCAACACCTACAGATGTTTACTTTATGATAAAAGCTCAAAAACTTTAAATTTTAATAAAGGAATATTAATAGCTGAAGATTGATTTATTTTTTATAAGCTTATAATTTTAATATACGCTCAAAAAAAAGCTAGATAGATCAAATTTTTGCAAATAGATAAAAATTGCAAAAATGGTGATATTCAAATTCTTTTATCTGTCAAAACCGATGATCAAAATATGTTTGATTCCATTTTGCTCATGGTTGGCCCTCTAGATTGATTCTGCATATATAATAGATATAATTTTTTTGAATTCTTACTCTTAATCATACACATAAAGCAAATAACATTAAAACCGATTCTTAGGGGAAACGCAAATTATATTTTTAATCGATTGTGTTTGTCAGAATAAATATAAAAAACAACATTGAAACCGGTTCTGAGGGAGTCAAATTTTGTGTCAAAAATCATGCCAAAATTGATAAAAATTTTGACATGCAAAAGCTCTCGGATCCATAGCTCCCATATTTTAAACGACCATAACTTTGTCAAAACTGAACCGATATTCACGTCTGATGGCATTTTATTCATGGTTTATCTTCTAGATTGATTGTGGTTGTCACAATTAGTATAAAAAGCAACATAAAAACCGATTCTGAGGGGTTAAATTTTGTTAAAAATCATGCTTAAATGTACAAACAATTTGACATTTAAAGCTCTTGGATCCATAGCTCTAATATTACAAACTCACATCAGTTTAACTTTAAGAATGTATACACTTTATTTACAGCTAACTAATTTAAAACTATTTTAATGTTATGCATAAATGCAACATGCCACTAATTATAGAAATTATTAGTATGCAAATGTGAAAACAATAATAATAGCAAGAATTTTGGGACAACATTTTGCTCAAAGTCCATAAATTCAACACTAATATGACCACAAAGCAGATTGCAATTAGATTTTCTAGTGAAATCCTTCCAAGCTAGCAAAACACCAAAATTCATCATAAGCTTTTTGATAAAATGCAATTTATTCGTATATTACTCCATAATGTAGATTTCAGCAAAAATATTTGTTTCAGTTTGTTTTTTCGTTTCCACATTCTATACTTTTCCTTCCTAATACATATTAATAACTGAGTTATGACAATTCCTTATATTCTCAGCACTCACCGATGTTGTATTTTAAATGTTTTATCGTATAGTTTTTTTCGTTTACCTGTAAATATAAAAGGAGATTTTAAGTATTATTATTTATGTTTTATAGTAACATATTTCTAAAATAAAAATTAATATAGAATAATGAAATATATATTTATTTATTAAGTGTTTGTGGACATGACAGATGTAGGTTTGTGTTTTAATTCGAAAATTGTGTAGAATATTTTGTCTAATTCAATATTAAGCAACTAAGGTAGAAACATGTAGGTTTACATGGACCAAACAGGAATAATAAGAATTTGTATTACTACTTAATATAATCACAGGCTAAGCCATATTATTTACACATGAAAGCAAATACAGGAGTTTATATGCTAATGAAATGTACTGCATCTTGTGGTACTTAAATCGAAAATCGCCAAAGGTCAGGTTTAAATATGGTTAAACCCAAAACATAATTAACACATCAATAGTATCATATCTAAAATCTTAATTAAACAGTCAATGTCACGCTCATCGATACTCAAATTAAACGAGAGCCAAAATAAGCGGTCTTTGCCAAAAACCAAAATCAACTAATTAAGCCAAATTCATATTTGTGCTGTGAGTTAACTGGAATTCACTGTCTCTCTTGCACCATTCTCTCGCTCTTTCTCTCGTCGTGCTTATCAATTTATGGCTTTCAACTTGACTATGTCTTGAGTATTGGCATTGCTATGCGGCCAAGGTGTTTAATAATTAAAGCAGCTGAGTCCTTGCCAAAGGCGCTCAACTATGTGCGTGTGTCCATGTGCGTATGGTTGTGTGTGGGTGTGCGTAGGTGTTTATTCGTGTATTGCGCAGTGTTTGAGCATTCATTGAATGCGATTTTAATGCACTTCTTGTGCAGCTGTGCATAAGAAATAAGCCCCTTCTTGGCTGCACTTACATTTTCATAGATTCTTCATGCACGTTCATGTCACATTCCATGCCAGGTAGCTGCAGAATACAAGCTTTCGTGGGGGTCATCGTGTCTGCGCATCTATTTATGTCTGCTATAAGTCCACGTACCTTGTCAGTTTATAATGCGAGTGTTTCTTATATTTTATATATATATATATATATATTGGATTTACAGCACACGTCGCGAGGACTTCTCTCCTGATATAGACAATACCACAGCTAATGCACATGCTCCCTGTGAGCGTGTGTTTGCTAGCGTAAGTGTGTGTGCCACGCCCATTGAGATCCTATTAGCGTGCACTGTGAACGTTGACAGCTGGCAAATGAAAATGCGGTTTTAACATTTGCATTTGACGCGTTTCCCAACGCTTCTGCACAAAATGGCGAAAAATGCAACACGACCGCCATTCGCAGCTAATGACAGCCGCATACTCGCGCGCACACACACACACACACACATACACTTGGCATGTAGTCCATTTTGTGTTGAAATTTTCCCATAGCTTCTTCATTCTTTGCCTTCTACACTTCTTGCTTTGACTTCATCATACGCTTATTGAAGGAGGCACGCGCTTCATTCTGCTTCTTTCTCGGCCCTGAAAATCGCTTTTAACCCAATCCTCTTCGATCACGAATTTTGAGGCGAAAAAAAAATGATAAACGAGTTCTGCGTATGGTACAGAAGGATCTATAGGTTGTACAAATGTTTACACAAATTTTTTTGCATGAATAGGATTTTAAATTTTCTATGAACCCTTTTTATGAATTACTGAATTATGAACAATGGAAAATAGAGATAATATTAGAGAAATAATTTCCCAAAATGACGAACAAAATAATTCTAGTCATAGCAGTAATATTGCACTCAGAGTTTTACTTTATATGAGTTTATATTTGTTACTATTTTATATTAATGCTTTTTTTCCTAATATATTTAATGAGCTTAAATGTTTCAGGTTGAACCAATCTACTACTTTCACATAAAGCCAATATATTTTTTACACGAATTTTTCGGGAGCGTATATTACGTGTCAAAAGAGAAAGTACACCTACTTTATACAAATATTTGGTAGGCTTTGCAGTCATACTTCCAGCATACGGCCGTTCTCGCATACGGAGGCCAATCCGCCGAGCTTATCAAAATAGGAAGTCAGATACTAGCGAAGACCCGATATATCCATTTTTATCACTGCAGTTTTTACCTATGCAATGTTTCCCAACTTTAAGTCCATTTTTGTTTTTGAATAGAAAATAAAATACGCTCTATGTGTACGAGGCCTTGAATAGAGGCCAAAGCGCAACATTTTATTCAATCCAGATTACTGAATCAGAAAAAAAAGACAAAAGGAAAAAACAATTTCATAAAATTCTTATATTTTCCGAAATATCTATTGGCCTACTATATTATTAACTCGCCAGTATGTTGTCCGTAAGGGTATTTCATATTCGGCGCATTGTGAAACACTTCCTACATTTCATATTTTCTTTATATATTTTTCTTCTTGTTATTACCGCTAAATGCGAAAACGCTATTAGCATTAAGAGCAACATGCTTATACACCGCAAATACATAGACAAGTGCAAATAAATGTATATTTATATATATATATATATTTAGCATCCACTTAACAAACGCCGCTAAGTACACTATCCCATTTGCAGCAGCAATCTTTATAATAAAAAGGAAAGAAATATATATATATATATGCTCTGCATCTTTGGAAAAACCAAGCCAAAGTGCCGCATCGGTTAATGCTGCAGCGTTTGGCTAATTATGATTGTGGTTAAAAGCTTCAAAGGCCAATCGCAAAGGGAAATATCACAAGTGAGCAGATGAGAACTTTATAGGAAAAAGATTCAGTAAAATATTCCCCTAGGTAAGGAGGCTTTGCAGTCATATTTTGAGTATACGATCGTTCCAGCTAACGAACGAAGTGGAGCCGAGCTAAGGAAGTACAAATACCGTCGAAGTCCCGATATATCTGATTTTACCACTGCGGTTTTTACTATTATGGCAAAAGAAAAGTCGTCCACATAAATATATTGATATTGAATAAAGTAAAATTAAATAAAAATTAAACAAAAAAGTTCTCAAAATCAAGGAGAAAGACAAACGTGGCTAAAGAGAAGTTGTCCACACCGAGATATCGATATTGAATAAAGTAATATTATCACTTGGAGTGTCCCACGCGTCCAAAATTAAGGAGAGAGAAGCGTGACTGAAGAGAACTCCACAGATATTGAATTTGGATAAGGTAAAATAATTACTATTATTTAGTAATAATAAAAAAGTATTTAAAATCAAGGAAAGAGAAGTCGTCCACACCGAGATATCGATATTCAATAAAGTAGTAATATCATCAATTGGAGTGTCCAACGCGTCCAAAATCAAGGAGAGAAGCGTGACTAAAGAGTGTCCAACGCGTCCAAAATCAAGGAGAGAGAAGCGTGACTGAAGAGAAGTCCACACAGATATTGAATTTGGATAAGGTAAAATTATTACTATTATTTGGTAATAATAAAAAAGTATTTAAAAAAAGGAAAGAGAAGTCGTCCACACCGAGATATCGATATTGAATAAAGTAGTAATATTATCAATTGGAGTATACAACGCGTCCAAAATCAAGGAGAGAGAAGCGTGACTGAGGAGAAGTCCACACAGATATTGAATTTGGATAAAGTAAAATTATTACTATTATTTGGTAATAATAAAAAAGTATTTAAAATCAAGGAAAGAGAAGTCGTCCACACCGAGATATCGATATTGAATAAAGTAGTAATATTATCAATTGAAGTATCCAACGCGTCCAAAATCAAGGAGAGAGGAGCGTGACTGAGGAGAAGTCCACACAGATATTGAATTTGGATAAAGTAAAATTATTACTATTATTTGGTAATAATAAAAAAGTATTTAAAATCAAGGAAAGAGAAGTCGTTCACACCGAGATATCGATATTGAATAAAGTAGTAATATTATCAATTGGAGTATCCAACGCGTCCAAAATCAAGGAGAGAGAAGCGTGACTAAAGAGTGTCCAACGCGTCCAAAATCAAGGAGAGAGAAGCGTGACTGAGGAGAAGTCCACACAGATATTGAATTTGGATAAGGTAAAATTATTACTATTATTTGGTAATAATAAAAAAGTATTTAAAATCAAGAAAAGAGAAGTCGTCCACACCGAGATATCGATATTGAATAAAGTAATATCAACTGGAGTCTCCAAGGCGTCCAAAATCAAGGAGAGCGAAGCGTGATTATTTGGTAATAATAAAGAAGTATTTAAAAAAAAAAGGAAAGAGAATAAAGGAAAATGAATAAAGTAATATCAACTGGAGTCTCCAAGGCGTCCAAAATCAAGGAGAGCGAAGCGTGATTATTTGGTAATAATAAAGAAGTATTTAAAAAAAAAAAGAAAGAGAAGTCGTCCACACCGAGATATCGATATTGAATAAAGTAATATCAACTGGAGTCTCCAAGGCGTCCAAAATCAAGGAGAGCGAAGCGTGACTGAAGAGAAGTCCACACAGATATTGAATTTGGATAAGGTAAAATTATTACTATTATTTGGTAATAATAAAAAAGTATTTAAAATCAAGGAGAGAGCAGCGGGGCTAAGGAGAAGTCGTCCACACCGAGATATCGATATTGAATAAAGTAATATCAACTGGAGTCTCCAAGGTGTCCAAAATCAAGGAGAGCGAAGCGTGACTGAAGAGAAGTCCACACAGATATTGAATTTGGATAAGGTAAAATTATTACTATTATTTGGTAATAATAAAAAAGTATTTAAAATCAAGGAGAGAGCAGCGTAGCTAAGGAGAAGTCGTCCACACCGAGATATCGATATTGAATAAAGTAATATCAACTGGAGTCTCCAAGGCGTCCAAAATCAAGGAGAGCGAAGCGTGATTATTTGGTAATAATAAAAGAAGTATTTAAAAAAAAAAAGAAAGAGAAGTCGTCCACACCGAGATATCGATATTGAATAAAGTAATATCAACTGGAGTCTCCAAGGGTCAAAATCAAGGAGAGTAATATCAACTGGAGTCTCCAAGGTCCAAAATCAAGGAGAGGAAGCGTGACTGAAGAGAAGACCACACAGATATTGAATTTGGATAAGGTAAAATTATTACTATTATTTGGTAATAATAAAAAAGTATTTAAAATCAAGGAGAGAGCAGCGTAGCTAAGGAGAAGTCGTCCACACCGAGATATCGATATTGAATAAAGTAATATCAACTGGAGTCTCCAAGGCGTCCAAAATCAAGGAGAGCGAAGCGTGACTGAAGAGAAGTCCACACAGATATTGAATTTGGATAAGGTAAAATTATTACTATTATTTGGTAATAATAAAAAAGTATTTAAAATCAAGGAGAGAGCAGCGTAGCTAAAGAGAAGTCGTCCACACCGAGATATCGATATTGAATAAAGTAATATCAACTGGAGTCTCCAAGGCGTCCAAAATCAAGGAGAGCGAAGCGTGATTATTTGGTAATAATAAAGAAGTATTTAAAAAAAAAGGAAAGAGAATAAAGGAAAATGAATAAAGTAATATCAACTGGAGTCTCCAAGGCGTCCAAAATCAAGGAGAGCGAAGCGTGATTATTTGGTAATAATAAAGAAGTATTTAAAAAAAAAAAGAAAGAGAAGTCGTCCACACCGAGATATCGATATTGAATAAAGTAATATCAACTGGAGTCTCCAAGGCGTCCAAAATCAAGGAGAGCGAAGCGTGACTGAAGAGAAGTCCACACAGATATTGAATTTGGATAAGGTAAAATTATTACTATTATTTGGTAATAATAAAAAAGTATTTAAAATCAAGGAGAGAGCAGCGGGGCTAAGGAGAAGTCGTCCACACCGAGATATCGATATTGAATAAAGTAATATCAACTGGAGTCTCCAAGGTGTCCAAAATCAAGGAGAGCGAAGCGTGACTGAAGAGAAGTCCACACAGATATTGAATTTGGATAAGGTAAAATTATTACTATTATTTGGTAATAATAAAAAAGTATTTAAAATCAAGGAGAGAGCAGCGTAGCTAAAGAGAAGTCGTCCACACCGAGATATCGATATTGAATAAAGTAATATCAACTGGAGTCTCCAAGGCGTCCAAAATCAAGGAGAGCGAAGCGTGACTGAAGAGAAGTCCACACAGATATTGAATTTGGATAACGTAAAATTATTACTATTATTTGGTAATAATAAAATAGTATTTAAAATCAAGGAGAGAGCAGCGGGGCTAAGGAGAAGTCGTCCACACCGAGATATCGATATTGAATAAAGTAATATCAACTGGAGTCTCCAAGGTGTCCAAAATCAAGGAGAGCGAAGCGTGACTGAAGAGAAGTCCACACAGATATTGAATTTGGATAAGGTAAAATTATTACTATTATTTGGTAATAATAAAAAAGTATTTAAAATCAAGGAGAGAGCAGCGTAGCTAAGGAGAAGTCGTCCACACCGAGATATCGATATTGAATAAAGTAATATCAACTGGAGTCTCCAAGGCGTCCAAAATCAAGGAGAGCGAAGCGTGACTGAAGAGAAGTCCACACAGATATTGAATTTGGATAAGGTAAAATTATTACTACTATTTGGTAATAATAAAAAAGTATTTAAAATCAAGGAGAGAGCAGCGGGGCTAAGGAGAAGTCGTCCACACCGAGATATCGATATTGAATAAAGTAATATCAACTGGAGTCTCCAAGGTGTCCAAAATCAAGGAGAGCGAAGCGTGACTGAAGAGAAGTCCACACAGATATTGAATTTGGATAAGGTAAAATTATTACTATTATTTGGTAATAATAAAAAAGTATTTAAAATCAAGGAGAGAGCAGCGTAGCTAAGGAGAAGTCGTCCACACCGAGATATCGATATTGAATAAAGTAATATCAACTGGAGTCTCCAAGGCGTCCAAAATCAAGGAGAGCGAAGCGTGATTATTTGGTAATAATAAAGAAGTATTTAAAAAAAAAAGGAAAGAGAAGTCGTCCACACCGAGATATCGATATTGAATAAAGTAATATCAACTGGAGTCTCCAAGGTGTCCAAAATCAAGGAGAGCGAAGCGTGACTGAAGAGAAGTCCACACAGATATTGAATTTGGATAAGGTAAAATTATTACTATTATTTGGTAATAATAAAAAAGTATTTAAAATCAAGGAGAGAGCAGCGTAGCTAAAGAGAAGTCGTCCACACCGAGATATCGATATTGAATAAAGTAATATCAACTGGAGTCTCCAAGGCGTCCAAAATCAAGGAGAGCGAAGCGTGATTATTTGGTAATAATAAAGAAGTATTTAAAAAAAAAAGGAAAGAGAATAAAGGAAAATGAATAAAGTAATATCAACTGGAGTCTCCAAGGCGTCCAAAATCAAGGAGAGCGAAGCGTGATTATTTGGTAATAATAAAGAAGTATTTAAAAAAAAAAAGAAAGAGAAGTCGTCCACACCGAGATATCGATATTGAATAAAGTAATATCAACTGGAGTCTCCAAGGCGTCCAAAATCAAGGAGAGCGAAGCGTGACTGAAGAGAAGTCCACACAGATATTGAATTTGGATAAGGTAAAATTATTACTATTATTTGGTAATAATAAAAAAGTATTTAAAACAAGGATACAACGACTAAAGAGAAGTCGTCCACACCGAGATATCGATATTGAATAAAGTAATATCAACTGGAGTCTCCAAGGCGTCCAAAATCAAGGAGAGCGAAGCGTGATTATTTGGTAATAATAAAGAAGTATTTAAAAAAAAAAGGAAAGAGAATAAAGGAAAATGAATAAAGTAATATCAACTGGAGTCTCCAAGGCGTCCAAAATCAAGGAGAGCGAAGCGTGATTATTTGGTAATAATAAAGAAGTATTTAAAAAAAAAAAGAAAGAGAAGTCGTCCACACCGAGATATCGATATTGAATAAAGTAATATCAACTGGAGTCTCCAAGGCGTCCAAAATCAAGGAGAGCGAAGCGTGACTGAAGAGAAGTCCACACAGATATTGAATTTGGATAAGGTAAAATTATTACTATTATTTGGTAATAATAAAAAAGTATTTAAAATCAAGGAGAGAGAAGCGTGACTGAAGAGAAGTCCACACAGATATTGAATTTGGATAAGGTAAAATTATTACTATTATTTGGTAATAATAAAAAAGTATTTAAAATCAAGGAGAGAGCAGCGTAGCTAAAGAGAAGTCGTCCACACCGAGATATCGATATTGAATAAAGTAATATCAACTGGAGTCTCCAAGGCGTCCAAAATCAAGGAGAGCGAAGCGTGATTATTTGGTAATAATAAAGAAGTATTTAAAAAAAAAAGGAAAGAGAATAAAGGAAAATGAATAAAGTAATATCAACTGGAGTCTCCAAGGCGTCCAAAATCAAGGAGAGCGAAGCGTGATTATTTGGTAATAATAAAGAAGTATTTAAAAAAAAAAAGAAAGAGAAGTCGTCCACACCGAGATATCGATATTGAATAAAGTAATATCAACTGGAGTCTCCAAGGCGTCCAAAATCAAGGAGAGCGAAGCGTGACTGAAGAGAAGTCCACACAGATATTGAATTTGGATAAGGTAAAATTATTACTATTATTTGGTAATAATAAAAAAGTATTTAAAATCAAGGAGAGAGCAGCTAAGAGAAGTCGTCCACACCGAGATATCGATATTGAATAAAGTAATATCAACTGGAGTCTCCAAGGCGTCCAAAATCAAGGAGAGCGAAGCGTGATTATTTGGTAATAATAAAGAAGTATTTAAAAAAAAAAAGGAAAGAGAATAAAGGAAAATGAATAAAGTAATATCAACTGGAGTCTCCAAGGCGTCCAAAATCAAGGAGAGCGAAGCGTGATTATTTGGTAATAATAAAGAAGTATTTAAAAAAAAAAAGAAAGAGAAGTCGTCCACACCGAGATATCGATATTGAATAAAGTAATATCAACTGGAGTCTCCAAGGCGTCCAAAATCAAGGAGAGCGAAGCGTGACTGAAGAGAAGTCCACACAGATATTGAATTTGGATAAGGTAAAATTATTACTATTATTTGGTAATAATAAAAAAGTATTTAAAATCAAGGAGAGAGCAGCGTAGCTAAAGAGAAGTCGTCCACACCGAGATATCGATATTGAATAAAGTAATATCAACTGGAGTCTCCAAGGCGTCCAAAATCAAGGAGAGCGAAGCGTGATTATTTGGTAATAATAAAGAAGTATTTAAAAAAAAAAGGAAAGAGAATAAAGGAAAATGAATAAAGTAATATCAACTGGAGTCTCCAAGGCGTCCAAAATCAAGGAGAGCGAAGCGTGATTATTTGGTAATAATAAAGAAGTATTTAAAAAAAAAAAGAAAGAGAAGTCGTCCACACCGAGATATCGATATTGAATAAAGTAATATCAACTGGAGTCTCCAAGGCGTCCAAAATCAAGGAGAGCGAAGCGTGACTGAAGAGAAGTCCACACAGATATTGAATTTGGATAAGGTAAAATTATTACTATTATTTGGTAATAATAAAAAAGTATTTAAAATCAAGAAAAGAGAAGTCGTCCACACCGAGATATCGATATTGAATAAAGTAATATCAACTGGAGTCTCCAAGGCGTCCAAAATCAAGGAGAGCGAAGCGTGATTATTTGGTAATAATAAAGAAGTATTTAAAAAAAAAAGGAAAGAGAATAAAGGAAAATGAATAAAGTAATATCAACTGGAGTCTCCAAGGCGTCCAAAATCAAGGAGAGCGAAGCGTGATTATTTGGTAATAATAAAGAAGTATTTAAAAAAAAAAAGAAAGAGAAGTCGTCCACACCGAGATATCGATATTGAATAAAGTAATATCAACTGGAGTCTCCAAGGCGTCCAAAATCAAGGAGAGCGAAGCGTGACTGAAGAGAAGTCCACACAGATATTGAATTTGGATAAGGTAAAATTATTACTATTATTTGGTAATAATAAAAAAGTATTTAAAATCAAGGAGAGAGCAGCGTAGCTAAAGAGAAGTCGTCCACACCGAGATATCGATATTGAATAAAGTAATATCAACTGGAGTCTCCAAGGCGTCCAAAATCAAGGAGAGCGAAGCGTGATTATTTGGTAATAATAAAGAAGTATTTAAAAAAAAAAGGAAAGAGAATAAAGGAAAATGAATAAAGTAATATCAACTGGAGTCTCCAAGGCGTCCAAAATCAAGGAGAGCGAAGCGTGACTGAAGAGAAGTCCACACAGATATTGAATTTGGATAAGGTAAAATTATTACTATTATTTGGTAATAATAAAAAGTATTTAAAATCAAGGAGAGAGCAGCGTAGCTAAGGAGAAGTCGTCCACACCGAGATATCGATATTGAATAAAGTAATATCAACTGGAGTCTCCAAGGCGTCCAAAATCAAGGAGAGCGAAGCGTGATTATTTGGTAATAATAAAGAAGTATTTAAAAAAAAAAGGAAAGAGAAGTCGTCCACACCGAGATATCGATATTGAATAAAGTAATATCAACTGGAGTCTCCAAGGTGTCCAAAATCAAGGAGAGCGAAGCGTGATTATTTGGTAATAATAAAGAAGTATTTAAAAAAAAAAAGGAAAAGGATGAATAAAGTAATATCAACTGGAGTCTCCAAGGCGTCCAAAATCAAGGAGAGCGAAGCGTGATTATTTGGTAATAATAAAGAAGTATTTAAAAAAAAAAGAAAGAGAAGTCGTCCACACCGAGATATCGATATTGAATAAAGTAATATCAACTGGAGTCTCCAAGGCGTCCAAAATCAAGGAGAGCGAAGCGTGACTGAAGAGAAGTCCACACAGATATTGAATTTGGATAAGGTAAAATTATTACTATTATTTGGTAATAATAAAAAAGTATTTAAAATCAAGGAGAGAGCAGCGGGGCTAAGGAGGAAAGAGAAGTCGTCCACACCGAGATATCGATATTGAATAAAGTAATATCAACTGGAGTCTCCAAGGCGTCCAAAATCAAGGAGAGCGAAGCGTGACTGAAGAGAAGTCCACACAGATATTGAATTTGGATAAGGTAAAATTATTACTATTATTTGGTAATAATAAAAAAGTATTTAAAATCAAGGAGAGAGCAGCGTAGCTAAAGAGAAGTCGTCCACACCGAGATATCGATATTGAATAAAGTAATATCAACTGGAGTCTCCAAGGCGTCCAAAATCAAGGAGAGCGAAGCGTGATTATTTGGTAATAATAAAGAAGTATTTAAAAAAAAAAGGAAAGAGAATAAAGGAAAATGAATAAAGTAATATCAACTGGAGTCTCCAAGGCGTCCAAAATCAAGGAGAGCGAAGCGTGACTGAAGAGAAGTCCACACAGATATTGAATTTGGATAAGGTAAAATTATTACTATTATTTGGTAATAATAAAAAAGTATTTAAAATCAAGGAGAGAGAAGCGGAGCTAAGGAGAAGTCGTCCACACCGAGATATCGATATTGAATAAAGTAATATCAACTGGAGTCTCCAAGGCGTCCAAAATCAAGGAGAGCGAAGCGTGACTGAAGAGAAGTCCACACAGATATTGAATTTGGATAAGGTAAAATTATTACTATTATTTGGTAATAATAAAAAAGTATTTAAAATCAAGGAGAGAGCAGCGGGGCTAAGGAGAAGTCGTCCACACCGAGATATCGATATTGAATAAAGTAATATCAACTGGAGTCTCCAAGGTGTCCAAAATCAAGGAGAGCGAAGCGTGACTGAAGAGAAGTCCACACAGATATTGAATTTGGATAAGGTAAAATTATTACTATTATTTGGTAATAATAAAAAAGTATTTAAAATCAAGGAGAGAGCAGCGTAGCTAAGGAGAAGTCGTCCACACCGAGATATCGATATTGAATAAAGTAATATCAACTGGAGTCTCCAAGGCGTCCAAAATCAAGGAGAGCGAAGCGTGATTATTTGGTAATAATAAAGAAGTATTTAAAAAAAAAAGGAAAGAGAATAAAGGAAAATGAATAAAGTAATATCAACTGGAGTCTCCAAGGCGTCCAAAATCAAGGAGAGCGAAGCGTGATTATTTGGTAATAATAAAGAAGTATTTAAAAAAAAAAAGGAAGAGAAGTCGTCCACACCGAGATATCGATATTGAATAAAGTAATATCAACTGGAGTCTCCAAGGCGTCCAAAATCAAGGAGAGCAGAAGCGTGATTATTCTGGTAATAATAAGAGAAGTATTTAAAAAAAAAAGGAAAGAGAATAAAGGAAAATGAATAAAGTAATATCAACTGGAGTCTCCAAGGCGTCCAAAATCAAGGAGAGCGAAGCGTGATTATTTGGTAATAATAAAGAAGTATTTAAAAAAAAAAAAGAGAAGAGAAGTCGTCCACACCGAGATATCGATATTGAATAAAGTAATATCAACTGGAGTCTCCAAGGCGTCCAAAATCAAGGAGAGCGAAGCGTGATTATTTGGTAATAATAAAGAAGTATTTAAAAAAAAAGAAAGAGAATAAAGGAAAATGAATAAAGTAATATCAACTGGAGTCTCCAAGGCGTCCAAAATCAAGGAGAGCGAAGCGTGACTGAAGAGAAGTCCACACAGATATTGAATTTGGATAAGGTAAAATTATTACTATTATTTGGTAATAATAAAAAAGTATTTAAAATCAAGGAGAGAGCAGCGGGGCTAAGGAGAAGTCGTCCACACCGAGATATCGATATTGAATAAAGTAATATCAACTGGAGTCTCCAAGGTGTCCAAAATCAAGGAGAGCGAAGCGTGACTGAAGAGAAGTCCACACAGATATTGAATTTGGATAAGGTAAAATTATTACTATTATTTGGTAATAATAAAAAAGTATTTAAAATCAAGGAGAGAGCAGCGTAGCTAAAGAGAAGTCGTCCACACCGAGATATCGATATTGAATAAAGTAATATCAACTGGAGTCTCCAAGGCGTCCAAAATCAAGGAGAGCGAAGCGTGATTATTTGGTAATAATAAAGAAGTATTTAAAAAAAAAAGGAAAGAGAATAAAGGAAAATGAATAAAGTAATATCAACTGGAGTCTCCAAGGCGTCCAAAATCAAGGAGAGCGAAGCGTGATTATTTGGTAATAATAAAGAAGTATTTAAAAAAAAAAAGGAAAGAAGTCGTCCACACCGAGATATCGATATTGAATAAAGTAATATCAACTGGAGTCTCCAAGGCGTCCAAAATCAAGGAGAGCGAAGCGTGACTGAAGAGAAGTCCACACAGATATTGAATTTGGATAAGGTAAAATTATTACTATTATTTGGTAATAATAAAAAAGTATTTAAAATCAAGAGAGAGCAGCGGGGCTAAGGAGAAGTCGTCCACACCGAGATATCGATATTGAATAAAGTAATATCAACTGGAGTCTCCAAGGCGTCCAAAATCAAGGAGAGCGAAGCGTGACTGAAGAGAAGTCCACACAGATATTGAATTTGGATAAGGTAAAATTATTACTATTATTTGGTAATAATAAAAAAGTATTTAAAATCAAGGAGAGAGCAGCGGGGCTAAGGAGAAGTCGTCCACACCGAGATATCGATATTGAATAAAGTAATATCCACTGGGTCCAGAATCAAGGAGAGCGAAGCGTGACTGAAGAGAAGTCCACACAGATATTGAATTTGGATAAGGTAAAATTATTACTATTATTTGGTAATAATAAAAAAGTATTTAAAATCAAGGAGAGAGCAGCGTAGCTAAAGAGAAGTCGTCCACACCGAGATATCGATATTGAATAAAGTAATATCAACTGGAGTCTCCAAGGCGTCCAAAATCAAGGAGAGCGAAGCGTGATTATTTGGTAATAATAAAGAAGTATTTAAAAAAAAAAAGGAAAGAGAAGTCGTCCACACCGAGATATCGATATTGAATAAAGTAATATCAACTGGAGTCTCCAAGGCGTCCAAAATCAAGGAGAGCGAAGCGTGATTATTTGGTAATAATAAAGAAGTATTTAAAAAAAAAAGGAAAGAGAATAAAGGAAAATGAATAAAGTAATATCAACTGGAGTCTCCAAGGCGTCCAAAATCAAGGAGAGCGAAGCGTGATTATTTGGTAATAATAAAGAAGTATTTAAAAAAAAAGAAAGAGTCGTGACAGAGAAGTCCACACAGATATTGAATTTGGATAAGGTAAAATTATTACTATTATTTGGTAATAATAAAAAAGTATTTAAAATCAAGGAGAGAGCAGCGGGGCTAAGGAGAAGTCGTCCACACCGAGATATCGATATTGAATAAAGTAATATCAACTGGAGTCTCCAAGGCGTCCAAAATCAAGGAGAGCGAAGCGTGACTGAAGAGAAGTCCACACAGATATTGAATTTGGATAAGGTAAAATTATTACTATTATTTGGTAATAATAAAAAAGTATTTAAAATCAAGGAGAGAGCAGCGGGGCTAAGGAGAAGTCGTCCACACCGAGATATCGATATTGAATAAAGTAATATCAACTGGAGTCTCCAAGGCGTCCAAAATCAAGGAGAGCGAAGCGTGATTATTTGGTAATAATAAAGAAGTATTTAAAAAAAAAAGAAAGATAAGGAGAAGAATAAAGAGAATCAACGGATATCAATGGTAATAAGAGAGCGAAGCGTGATTATTTGGTAATAATAAAGAAGTATTTAAAAAAAAGGAAAGTGAATAAAGGAAAATGAATAAAGTAATATCAACTGGAGTCTCCAAGGCGTCCAAAATCAAGGAGAGCGAAGCGTGATTATTTGGTAATAATAAAGAAGTATTTAAAAAAAAAGAAAGGTAAGAAATGAATAAAGTAATATCAACTGGAGTCTCCAAGGCGTCCAAAATCAAGGAGAGCGAAGCGTGATTATTTGGTAATAATAAAGAAGTATTTAAAAAAAAAAAGAAAGAATAACGGAAAATGAATAAAGTAATATCAACTGGAGTCTCCAAGGCGTCCAAAATCAAGGAGAGCGAAGCGTGATTATTTGGTAATAATAAAGAAGTATTTAAAAAAAAAAGGAAAGAGAATAAAGGAAAATGAATAAAGTAATATCAACTGGAGTCTCCAAGGCGTCCAAAATCAAGGAGAGCGAAGCGTGATTATTTGGTAATAATAAAGTATTTAAAAAAAAAAAGGAAAGAAGTCGTCCACACCGAGATATCGATATTGAATAAAGTAATATCAACTGGAGTCTCCAAGGCGTCCAAAATCAAGGAGAGCGAAGCGTGATTATTTGGTAATAATAAAGAAGTATTTAAAAAAAAAAGGAAAGAGAATAAAGGAAAATGAATAAAGTAATATCAACTGGAGTCTCCAAGGCGTCCAAAATCAAGGAGAGCGAAGCGTGATTATTTGGTAATAATAAAGAAGTATTTAAAAAAAAGAAAGAAGTCGTCCACACCGAGATATCGATATTGAATAAAGTAATATCAACTGGAGTCTCCAAGGCGTCCAAAATCAAGGAGAGCGAAGCGTGATTATTTGGTAATAATAAAGAAGTATTTAAAAAAAAAAGGAAAGAGAATAAAGGAAAATGAATAAAGTAATATCAACTGGAGTCTCCAAGGCGTCCAAAATCAAGGAGAGCGAAGCGTGACTGAAGAGAAGTCCACACAGATATTGAATTTGGATAAGGTAAAATTATTACTATTATTTGGTAATAATAAAAAAGTATTTAAAATCAAGGAGAGAGCAGCGGGGCTAAGGAGAAGTCGTCCACACCGAGATATCGATATTGAATAAAGTAATATCAACTGGAGTCTCCAAGGTGTCCAAAATCAAGGAGAGCGAAGCGTGACTGAAGAGAAGTCCACACAGATATTGAATTTGGATAAGGTAAAATTATTACTATTATTTGGTAATAATAAAAAAGTATTTAAAATCAAGAAAAGAGAAGTCGTCCACACCGAGATATCGATATTGAATAAAGTAATATCAACTGGAGTCTCCAAGGCGTCCAAAATCAAGGAGAGCGAAGCGTGATTATTTGGTAATAATAAAGAAGTATTTAAAAAAAAAAGGAAAGAGAATAAAGGAAAATGAATAAAGTAATATCAACTGGAGTCTCCAAGGCGTCCAAAATCAAGGAGAGCGAAGCGTGATTATTTGGTAATAATAAAGAAGTATTTAAAAAAAAAAGAAGAGAAGTCGTCCACACCGAGATATCGATATTGAATAAAGTAATATCAACTGGAGTCTCCAAGGTGTCCAAAATCAAGGAGAGCGAAGCGTGACTGAAGAGAAGTCCACACAGATATTGAATTTGGATAAGGTAAAATTATTACTATTATTTGGTAATAATAAAAAAGTATTTAAAATCAAGGAGAGAGCAGCGTAGCTAAAGAGAAGTCGTCCACACCGAGATATCGATATTGAATAAAGTAATATCAACTGGAGTCTCCAAGGTGTCCAAAATCAAGGAGAGCGAAGCGTGATTATTTGGTAATAATAAAGAAGTATTTAAAAAAAAAAGGAAAGAGAATAAAGGAAAATGAATAAAGTAATATCAACTGGAGTCTCCAAGGCGTCCAAAATCAAGGAGAGCGAAGCGTGATTATTTGGTAATAATAAAGAAGTATTTTAAAAAAAAAGGAAAGAGAATAAAGGAAAATGAATAAAGTAATATCAACTGGAGTCTCCAAGGCGTCCAAAATCAAGGAGAGCGAAGCGTGATTATTTGGTAATAATAAAGAAGTATTTAAAAAAAAAAGGAAAGAGAAGTCGTCCACACCGAGATATCGATATTGAATAAAGTAATATTATCAATTGGAGTATACAACGCGTCCAAAATCAAGGAGAGAGAAGCGTGACTGAAGAGAAGTCCACACAGATATTGAATTTGGATAAGGTAAAATTATTACTATTATTTGGTAATAATAAAAAAGTATTTAAAATCAAGGAGAGAGCAGCGTAGCTAAAGAGAAGTCGTCCACACCGAGATATTGATATTGAATAAAGTAATATCAACTGGAGTCTCCAAGGTGTCCAAAATCAAGGAGAGCGAAGCGTGACTGAAGAGAAGTCCACAGATATTGAATTTAGATAAGGTAAAACTATTATTATTAATAAAAAGGTGTCCAAACTCAAGGAGAGAGAAGCGTGACTAAAGAGAAGGTGCTGTCGTTTTAAGAACAAAATATAGAACATTTCATCGACTCAAAAAAGAAAATCAAAATAAATTACAAGGAGTTGGAAGAAGTTCGAAACAAGAACCCTTCTAATCTTCAAAGATCTCAAAAAATACAACCATTGCTGAAGAGAAGTCGTCCACATAGAGATATTGGCAACAGCATCAGGTAGATTTAGTTAGCACAACGGATATTTTCCAAGCCAACAATAATAAAAAAGGAAAAGCAAAATAAAAAAAGAAAAATAAAATCACAAAAAGAAAAATGAAATCACAAAAAAGAAAAATGAAATCACAAAAAAGAAAAAAAACATTTTTATTTAGCAAAAATTGCCAAAAAAAAAAAAGAAAAATCGAGTTAAGAGTAAAATAAGAAAAAGTTCTTAACTCGTTGAGCTCCGAAAGGAGACTGAGGCATTAAGAACCCTGAAGGTTGGGGTCTCGAATTTGCTACCTCGATAGAAACTAGAGCTGGTCAATTTCCGAGTGTTATCGAAACGATAGTATTTATATACTATCGATTGTTGACTGAATCGAGATTTTGGTACCCATCTACTCGAATACACTTAGGGCAGTTACTTTTCACATATTTGCATGTACAATTTTAAATAGTGAATTAAATTTGGTAATACAATAAGGTTTACTTTATTTTCATTTTATTTTATATGCTGCTTGAAATACAAGTACAATTAAAAAAAAAAAACAAATACTTTCGATATGCCGAAGATTAAACACGGTTGCAGATATTTATAAAATGTGCGATATATATCTTTAGGTAACTTTGACTAACATTACATGCTAAATGTTAGCGATATCTGTCAATATTTCGGACATGGCAATATAGATTCGGCTTTAATACTGATACAACAATAAATACCATTTGAGGTCATAGACGTCTCCTTTATTTATGTGTTACACATTTCGTGACAAGGGTAAAAGTCATGGAAATTGAATTGGGTTCTAATTTGGCAAATTGTGCTTCTTCTTTCTACTTTTGTTTTATTGTTTTAGAAAATTGAGAAGAAAAAAAAGAATTCTCAAATATTTGTTAATTATAAATTACAATGCACACACAATATGTGAACATTATTGGAACTATGAAATAAAAGATGGATATGATGAATTTTTTTTTAGTTTATAAAGTGCCAGTTTTTGTGGGTAATTTTTTATCATTTTTGTTTTTGTAATTCATCATTGCAAAACGAATTCGCGCAACATTGTTGTGCAGACAAATTGTTTTTTACCCCTACAAACAATGGCGCCTTGGCAGTTAATTGGCGCATAACTTGGCCCCAACACACACAAGCACACACACACACACACTTGAGCATACGTACACGCACACAAAAGGAAAACAAAACTGAACGCCTAATCTACAATTGACACACATACGCGCAAACAATGAGGGAAACTCTTTGCACAGGCCTTACCTCCAAACACTGTCGACAACCCCTATGCCTACTACATCCTCCAGCCAAGCCATCGCCTGAGCCCCCCTTGGTGCCCCTCTGCACATCTCGGCAACGTCATAGAGGTGCACAAACAGTGCTCCAATCGACCCAGCAAAGCGAGCAGCTCGCGCTCTTTTCTCATTATTTATGCGCGACCTTGTTTTGCGCCATTTTTATTATTTTGCTAATTTCGCGCGCATTATAAAAAACAACAACAATAACACACACATGCATAAATTTTCAACACACACACACACATAAAGACTTAAGCGATGTCAGCACACACACACACTCACACAGACACACAAACTCAAACATAAACGAAAACCCAACGGTAGTAAATATAATTTCCGCGGGAGCTTCACCAGTAATTTACTTTAAACAGAACTGTGCTTAAATCATTTTCGGTTTTATCCAACAATTCTTATAAGCTCTAAAATTGGGAAATAGTACGGTTTATTCAAAAGAATACAGTACCGCGTATGTTATAGTCGAGCAGTGGCTAAATTGAAATTTCTAGCTTTTCATCTTGAACAAAATTCAAACAAATTTGTTTTGGAGACTGTTTTAATAAAATATATATCAGCGCTGTAAGCCCACAAATAAATGTCGCTGGTTCAGTTCACGGTTCGAACCCATGCGTGATTTCTGGTTTCGGTTTTTCAGATTTATGCCCTTGATTGATCTTTTTTAATTTGTTCACAAACAAAACTCAAAATTGATTAAAACTCGTTTGCCTACTACTTTTATTTATGTGTACTACTCCTAATTTTGATACTGCTAAACGATTTATCAACTGGGTATATGATAGTTGAGTATACCTTTTGTCGACATGTTTGCATATTTTTCTTCGCTTGATATATTTAAGGCTAATTAGAGAGAGCGAGCAAATAAAAATATGCTACGTTGTTAATTATTCTTGATTGATTCAAAATCTTTTTTATAAGAGTATCTCACAGTCGAGCATCGAACTGGAAAAAATTTCTAAGCACTTCAGCGCTTCGTTTGAAGCAAAACTAGCCAAAGAGAAAGGGAGCCAACATTTAATAAATAATATTTCACTAAGTATCTCGTAGTTGAGCAATGCCTTCAAACAAATTTCTTGGCTCATTTACTTGCTTTTCGTTTTAGTTTTTCTTCATTTTTTTATGTCTCACAGCTGTTAAGTGCTCTTAACCTATTTTCCTATTTTTGCGCAATTTATCAACAAATTAATGTAAGCTTGGCTTACAATTTTTTTCCTCCACTTCACACACACACATATACACGCACACACATGCGGTTGCTGATGAAATTTGCATGTTGCTCGGAACCCCCCTTTTCATTTCTTGTTTCTCATTTTCATGTTTGCTTTTGTTGCTGTTGTTGCTTTTTTCTTCTTTTTTTGCTTTTTTTTTCGTTTTCGGTGCATATAATTAACTTGAAGCGGGCCTCTGTCTATGTGAAAGTTGGAAAATGCATGCAATTATGTCACTGCCTGTCACACATATGCCCCCACATATATAGCCAGATAAGTAAGTATATATATATATATATATATATATATATATATACTTATGCATAACTGTCACTTATGGGGAAACTTGTGCACAAGTTTATCATATCTAAAAGCATTTTAAACACAACCTTTCAATTTCGCTGGCATGCACATAAATGTTGCCAGTCAATGGTGTTTACGAACACAAATATATACCTAATTCTGTTTTTACACTATAGATACGTTTCCGAACAATTCGTGTAAAAAAGTATATTGCCTTCAGACATAAAAAAGCAACTTAAAATTACAATAAATAATATTAAGAAACTCCTGTTAGAGTTCGCTTGAGAATTTGTTTTCCATGCTTAAACATATTAAATCATTGAATATATTATATAAAATAAAAACAAAAAATGCAATTATATAAAAAAAAATATATATATATAACATTTTATTCGTTTTCTGATAATAAACGCAGAAATGTGCGTAATATTGCAAACTAAAATTATTTTGTTCATCATTTTGGCTAGTTATTTCTTTATTATTATGTCTATTTACCATCAGAGCTGCAAACCCAAAAAAAAAGTCGTTGGTTCGATTCACAGTTCGAACCCATGTGTTACCCATGTTTCATGAAGCTGGTTTTTAACTTGTGATATTTCAAAATATTAAAAAGAGAACTAGGTTTACTTATATGTTTTATTTCGTGAGCATAGAGGATATACAGATTCTACATAGGTTACGCATTAGTAAAACCAAGTTAAATTAACACAATTACCTTTTACGTGAATATGAAGTAGGGTGTTTCGATATTGATCATAGGCAAGAGTAACTTTTAAGTAACATTTGATGTATAAATTAAATGTGGAGGTTAAAAAGCAAATTAAATTTTGAACTATTTTGGTAGAAAAGTGTGCCATGAACAAACTAGATTCTACTGCCAACTACTAACTAAAGTGAACATGGCCAACTGCCAACTACCAACTAAAGTGAACATATGAGAATAGACTACGAATTTAAAGTTAACTTGGTGGAGTAAGCTGAGCAGAAGGAGAGCAAAGATTTAGGTGCATACCAAAGAATAAAGTAAGCATGGAGGTTAAACCTGAACAAGCTGTTTAATTTAAAAACATTTTTAATTGCAACCCTGTTAAACTAAAGTGAACAAGAAACGATTAGAAGAAAATTCGACTAAAAGTAAACATGGAGGCGTTTTAATTCTTTGGTTTATTGCTCAAACACAAAACAAAGAGTTGAGCGCCTTTTTGCCGATTAAAACACAGAGATGGAAAAATTGGTAATTAACATGAGCTGTGGGAAAAACCTAAGGCAGCTTTCTCGCTCTCGCCCCCTGTTGCTTGCTTTGTTGGTGTCTCTGTTTTGTGGGTCTCTCGTCATCTTTGCTGATTGCTTTGTCATTATTATCAATGGCATACAAAAACCTCACGCTTGACAGGCGATGTCTGAAGACAGAGGCGCTTCACTTGTATTTAAAACGATGAAAGTTGATGACAATGCGAGTACACGCCCACTAACGAACCGGCAACCACCCCCCCCCCCCCCCGTGTCAGTGGGCAACTGTCAGCAACTGTTAACTGTTTTACCTAGATCTATATATATCCAACCACATGTACATATACAAATAGTGGACTCAAACTTACCGCTGTGGCTATTATTGAGCCTGCACTTACGTATAGTCAGCTGTGGGCGTAACGATGTACGCATATTGAAGTCCAAAGCGAGAAACAAGACCCCAAGCAAACTTTTGATTGGCAGCTGCCTTTGTTTCCCACATAAAGGGTGGTGAGAGGCGGTGAAATGCCTGGGAAAACTTTGGTCAGCCGCAACATGAACAGGTGCAAAAAGCTAACCAAATGACAACCGGGTTCGAATTCGCCATCTCCTTTATCTACATGGATATTTTTGCCGAGCGGGTGATAAAATAGCGATATATGGGCGATACACGATACACAAGAAACAAAAACAAAAAGAAACAAAACAGCCAAAAGGGCAAAGGGAAAAATTTCCATAATTTTACGACTGCTTAACAGGAGACACAAACGGACGGACGTCAGTCCATACGGTCAGTAGTAAAGTGGAATTTTCAAGCACACTTGAAACCACATCCCAGGATCCTCCAGCTCCCCCAATCCCAATTCGAATCGCAATCCCAAACCTGAACCCGAACCCGATGCCACTTCATGTGCGAGTTGACAGGCATTTGTATACAGCTCCATTTTAATATGTATGCATAAAAATTTATAGGTGCTAAAGTACGGCATCAGGACATGTATATGCATATACTTAAGATGCACAGCTCAAGCAACCGGATGTTCCGCCGCCCCTCAGCCCCGTCGTCCATCTATCTAACTCGCAGCCTGTGGCTGGGTGTGTGTGTGTTTGTGTGTGTATTTTGCCATTTGCAGACATCTTCAGCCAGGGAATACACCTGCTCGAAAGAAAAGCAGACTAGCTAGAGAAAGCAACTAAGGAGGAGAAAAAACTATTGCAGTAGTTTGAACGCTTTTAAAATTTACGAGTTGAGTTAATGAGGGAGCAAAGGCACTTAGCTGATCCAAATTGCTGATTGAATCATAAATTTTGCGTTTTCACCATTCTTCCAACCAACATAAAAAAACGTCACCAATTTCACCAAAATGTTATTTAAATTATGGGTCAAAACACTCTTCCTTAACTTGCTCAACTTTGGTCACTACATCCTCAGTTCAAGTACGATGAATTAGAATTTGTGCCGTTTAATTTTAAAATTTTCAAACTGTTGCTCTTAAATATTATTAAATCAATTCTGTAATGAATTTATAATTATATAAAAAAAGAATTGTATGCCCAAGTTAAATTTCATCTTAGCAATGATAAGACTATTACTTTATTCAGTACAAAATTGAATTTTCTCTCAGTGTAACTACTCTAATATGTACGAATACCGAACTACAATTTACGATGTCCTTTTATCAAAGGATTTATATAATCTATAAATCGACTTTGGGGAAATTATTTGTAGAATGCAACGAGACGACATAGCATAAAATTATGTATCATTCCTATAAGACGGTTAACCAATAAAAGCCCTTGAATATATTAAAAATTTAAAATTAAATTTTGTTACAGGTAAAGACATAAATTTGTGTCCTCCTGATATCTTGGATATGTATCATAGAATGAATATTAGGAACCAAGGCTGAATATATTTTGTGTACTCTGTTCTGTACAATTGATATTGATATTGAAGTAAAAATTTTATTTTGTAGTCAAATTCAGAAATTTCCGGATTTTAAGTTTTTATAAGAATACAGTTTTATTTATTCCATTAAGAAGCATAAAAATTATATTAAAAAATTGCCTCTTTGTAGAATCAAGTGCCACATATATAATATAATAATATTATAAATTTTAGGCTACAAATCTACTGGCTTATAGTGAAGAGCTAAATTAAACGCTCGAAATTGCATTGCATATTAATAGTTTTAAATCAGAGGTCCTTAAATGGCACGTAATTTTTATTATACACATATCAAGCACTAGTAACTGCACTTTATTTATTCATTATAATTATATTTCTAGTTTTGGTCAAAATAATGGTTGTAAAGTACTTTTTAATAAATGTGACTAAACTGGGTCGCCAAATCGTCGTCGCCCATTTTCCAATCCGCACACATAAACTCGCTCGAGCACACTCATCTGTGTGTGTGAGTGTGTGAGTGTGTGTGTGTGTGTGTGTGTGTGTGTGTGTGTGTGTGTGTGTGTGTGTGTGTGTGTGTGTGTGTGTGTGTGTGTGTGTGTGTGTGTGTGTGTGTGTGTGTGTGTGTGTGTGTGTGTGTGTGTGTGTGTGTGTGTGTGTGTGTGTGTGTGTGTGTGTGTGTGTGTGTGTGTGTGTGTGTTGGCAAGCCCAACAGCTGAAGCACCATTCTAGGCTGGCCAATGGCTTTCAAGCAACGTTCATATGCATTTTCATGTTCATTAAACAAATGAAATTTGTATGCATGAGTGTGCGTTGTGTGTGTGTGTTGTGTGTAGTATGTTGTGTGTGTGCGATGTGCTGTGTTGGCTGTATGTGTGCCGTGTGCGCGCACACAAAATCATAACTTGAAATGCGTTAAAATGCATATAAAAAATTTATAGCCCACACTTAGGCGCACATTAAATGACATGCCAGTCAAAGGCTTGCGCGAAGGAGCACAGGATTGGCCTGGCCAAAGGCTGGGCGCCGGGTGCTTATCGTGCACGCCCGTCGTCTATTTCGCGTCCTGCCTGATTGCCCGTTGACAGTGACGGGCGCGCGCTGTGTGACCCGTCGCGTTGACCCCAAAACGTATAATGATGAATTGTGTTTTCAGTGCGCGCACACACGCACTTGCACCTAGCATATGATATCAATTTTCTTGCTGCCTACTTTAAGGCGCCGCGCAATCAGATAAAGCCATATGCGTGAAATTGTTTCTAAGAACTTAATGCCAGCATCCCACGTTGGGCGCCACACGACCGCGTTCCCATGCCCTTTGACCCACCAGCCATGCTCTACCTAATTGTCCCAGGCTAGCAAAAACTTTTATTATATGAACATACAAATATATAAATATATATATATATATTTATACATAGAGAGAGAGAGAGAAAGAGAGAGAGCGAGAGTTGGACAGCATCTGACGTTGGACGCCGTAGGACCGCATTATCGCGTACAGCTGCTTTTTGACATCAAAACTTTGACCCGGCAACAGTTAAAAATATTTACAACATGCGCTACTTATTTGTTGTCAAAGTGAGGGGAGAGAGTTGTATAATACGTATTAATAACAATCAAAAAAGTGTTCACACAAAAAGAAAAAAGAAAACGAGCACAAAGACAAAAACGTGTGTAAAGTTTTTATAATTAAAATGTCAATTTTTATTGCGCTGGCTGTCAGCAGCAGGCAATGTATTAACTCATATATAAGGACTTTGACTCAGTTGAAGCTTTAAAATGATTTTGGAATATTTCTAGGAATTTTATTTTATTTATGTTTTTTTTTTGCTTTTTGCTGATTGTGGGCAAACTGGTTACGCAAACTGCCAATTAGAACAAAATTTCTAGAAAGCTATTATAAAAGGCATTTATTAAGAGTTTATCAAACGTTTAGAATTTTTAGATATTATGATTTTACTGCCCGTTTGAAGTTGAGGCTTGTGAATTTTAAATATTGAATTGAATTAAGTTAAGTAACTTGAAATTTGTTCAAGCATTATTGCGGATTATACTCTGAGTATTTCTTCAAGCTCATCTAGTAATTATTTGTCAAGCTTGAAACATAAAAAAATATTAAATATTTAGTTACTTATTTGCTAAACGAGTTGAGTTTCCATTTGTTTTACAACAATTTGATGGCGCTTTCAAGATAAGGGAAAATTAGATAAATTTATGTGAGGGCAGGATGCTGACTTTGGGTAACTATAGAAACAATCAGCTTGAATCTGACATATATATATACATATATATCTTATGCATATATATATAAAAATAAATTTATACATATTCTCGTTTTTATGCACATGGGCCAATTCAGCTAAGAACTTATGTATATAGGCTAAGAGAGGGAGAGAGAGAGATAGGAACTTGAGCATTTGCCGCAACACTTGACTTGAATTTCTTGAGCTGTGTGTGTGTGTGTTCTGTGGTGTGTGTGTTTTGCTTTTGTTAATTTCTGTTGTTTGCCGCTAACCCCAACAATGGCAAAACAGGCACACACACATATGCACACGCCAGACAGATAAATGAACACAGTTTGAATAGAAGGATAAGATGGCTGAACAGGCTGAGATATAGAGAAGACATTGCCACACACACACACATACACAAATGCGTTCAAACCACATAAAAAGCAAAAGGCAACACGAATAAAATTGATGTATGTGCATGTTGTGCGTGTATATGTAGATTACTCATACGCAGCTTAGCCGCCGCTCAGTTAGGTTTTTACTTAGACTTGCCTGCGTTGTTGTTTGTTGTTGCCACAGATGTTATTATTGTTATTGTTGTTGATGTTGTTGTTACTGTTGCCGCTGTCTTTTGGCTGCTTATTGTTGCTGTATTTATCATAAACCTTTTACATTTTGTTGACATTTGTTGTTATCATAATCATTGGCATGCAACCATAGGCATTGCTTTTCCAAATATTACACATACGCACTGGACACCAAAAAACAATTTACAAAAAAAAAATTACTTATAAAGATGTATATATTTTATCCTAAAAAATTACAACAACAACCAAAGAAACTATAAACAATTAGCAACAAACACTCAAAGCTTTCAAGTTGTTTTGTTTTGAATTTTTTTTTTTCGATTTTAATTTATTATTTTTTTTTTTGAAATTTTTTTTGTCACGCTTTGTTTTGTTTGCTTACACGACGCGCTAGTTGCTACGTGTGTGTGTTTGCTTGTGTCTAAATGCTGTGGCACTTTAGAGCGTCTTTTGGTTACGGCGTACGTACGTACGTGTGTGTGTGTGTGTGTGCGTACGTGCGTGCGCGTGTGTTGGTCTGTGTGAGTCTATCAGCCTGTCTGTGTGTGTTTTGTAATCCGCACAAATCCGCTGGTAAATTTGAACTGAATGAGTTCAAAAGCTAAAATGAGTTTGCATACCCAAACGCTTCAGTTCATTGGCGATGCGCTCGCAACTTGCGTTTGCCGAGCGTCAAACGAAGTTCCCCGAACGACAAAGCCGAACAATGCCGCCACATAGAACGAGGCGCGATGAAACAAATTCAGGAAGCCTTAAGCGCCGAAACGAGAGAGCGCCAGAAAGCACGAATGCATAAGTCACTAAGACAGATAGAGAACGCTAGAGAGAAAGAGAGAGAGAAGGGAAGAGCGCATTTAAGCTTTCGAGACAAACTTTAGCAACAGTTTGAATATGCTGCCCAAATTGCATGGAATACCCGTTATCAAAAATTAGCTGCATTATATGCTATGGTACGGTAGCGCCACACAGCGACAGCTGTTCTACGGCGCGTAGAACAGTCGCAACTGTGCGAATGATCTTTTGGCATCACAAATTGTAATGTTAACTGCACTTTTTTGATAAACACATATTTTGCTGACTCAATTTATGTCGAATATGTTTTCGAATTTGTTTTCATAACCCAAACTCATTGAACTTGCAGTTTGGATTTTCAAGTTCATGTATACCATACGCCGATTTTATTTCAAATTGTCGAGAAGCCCAACTTTTTTACTATCGATAAATATCTGTTTTTTTACTGGACTTTTAAGCATATCTCAAAAACTAGAGACACCAAATTTAGTTTAATATTCGCTCGTTAATCATTCGCAGATCAAACAAAACTCCCTTTTTAGATATTGTGTATTTATGTATGAATGCAAAAGGGTGAAATGTATGTAACGACAGCTTGTATCTAGGGCCGGGATATTTCCTAGTCCGACACTTCCGACTAAAGCAATCTTACTTTTTTAGTTACCTTTTGCTATATCTGTTGTCATTATATGACACTTTTCGTGCTTTTTTACATTAAAACATATACTTTTTTTTCAATTTCTGTTATTCAATTTCTGTTATTTCTATTCTATTACAACACAGTTCAAATATATTAAACCTACACATAAATAATTTTTTAAATTTGCGTTCAAGTTTTGTTTTGTTCTTTACTAAATATAAGAAAAGTATAGTTTGAGTTTATAAAATATATATCTTGTATTAGAATTTTAGGTTTCTGGAATTTGCATTCAAACTCGTGCAAATTTTTTGTGTACTATTTATAAAAAATTGCGGCACATTAAAAGTTAATAAAATATATAGAAGACGACACATGTTTGACTTAAAATTTACTAGTGTATTCGTTCAAGATATATTTATTCAAATATATATATATTTTTTCACTAATTAGTTGACATTATACCAATTCCTTTATATTTATTTTTTTATTGCCGTATTAATTATAAGACTTCTTGGAGCTTAAAATTTATATTTTTTTACTTCACAAATAATTCCAAAATCTAGATATTTAATATGATATAAGTGTTATAAAAAGTATTTTTCTTGAACAAAACTTGAACTTGCAAGGATATTAAAAAATTGTTGAAATTCAAAACTTTTAAACAACTTGAGCTCAAAGTGTTACATTTGCCAAATATTTTGAAGCAGACAAACACACACACTCACACTAGCATTCACACTTAGAAAAATTGAAATAAAAAAATATGTTTCACATTTAAAAAAATACTTTTTCACGGGCTCTAAGCACAGCTCAGCTAATAAGGTAAACTGTTGAGAACTGAAGTGAAGCAACAACTGAATGCTCGAGTCCAATGCAAAGCCGACAAATGCAGCTGTATAACAGGCAGCGCGAGAAGAGCGCGAGCTTTTCGGAGCTTTCAAGGCTAACAAAGGAGTGTGAGTGAGAGAGCGATGGTGTGCAAAGCTCGCTATTCAACAAATTTGAAGGCAAACCGAATGTCCTGTCGCAACTTTGACGCTCACAGCGACTGCGCTGCGCTGCCAGAACGAGGAAGAGCGACAGGAAGAGAGAGCGAGAGAGAGAGAGCGAGAAAGAGAGAGAGAGGGAGAGAGTGGGATAAAGATAAAAAAGAGAAAGAACGAGAGGCTGCTTATATTTCACACGTTGTGCTTTTGTTGTTGCTGGCTGGCACACACCTGTGATTTAGCGAGGACGTGCGACGAGGACGAGGACGAGGACGTGCGACGAGGCCGAGTCCACGTTGTCCTCGTGCCAGCTAGACAGCTGATATTTACCTTATTCCCACAGCCAACTAAAAGCACCGAAAAAAATTGAAGTAAACCAAAAACAACAACAAGTCGAAGAACAGCCAGAAAAGGTGGCGAAACACTAGACACAACAACAATAACGCAGAGGGTAGGCGCTTTATTCACAAACGCACTTAGAAATGATAGCCCTGGTTTATGCTAATGTTTGCCGTTGCTTAAAGTAGTCCCACACTCAGTCAGTATGTCAGTCCTTCAGTCAGTCAGTCAGTTATTCCCGTCGTTCTTCCTTTTCTGAGCACAGGCAGGCAGTTGCTCGGTTGAAGCTGATTTCATTGGAAATAGCTTGTGAGTCTAATTTGAAGCTGTCATCGATACGGCTCGTAATTATTTGCAATTTTTTTTTTTGTTGTAAAGATTACTTAAGCTTCTAAAAATACCTTGGCATTTTTCTTGCTGATTTACGCAGCTTATTCATTAAATTCATTAAATACCTATAAAAGTGAAGTTCTGAGTAAATATTCTTTACATTATTTAAGCTCTTTTAGAATATTTTTTTTAATTTTCTATGTAACGAACAAGCTGTAATATTGAAAAAAAAAACAATAAATATATACTAATTCATTTTTTTTAACGAAAAGTTTACATACATACATTAAAAGCTAGAAATTTAATAAATGGGTATAGAAACATATTTGTAAAGCATACACTGTACATTAACATGTGACAATTTATGTCTCTTCCTAAAAAATTTAAAACGATTTTTGGTCAATAAAGATATATTTGAATGCCAAATATTCAAATATAATTGAATATTCCAACTTAGTATATACTCTCAAAAGCATGCCCTTATTGCAGCTCAGACTAAATATCACTTAATAAGTTGTGAAAATGTTAATAATGCATATTTTCTTATAGAACTAGTTTATCATAGACGGAAGTGAGTGTATTTATGGGTATAAGAACAAAGAAACTACGAATAATCGACTCAACAATATCCTGCGCACAAATTTAGATTACACTCAGAATAAAATAAGCTACCATATATATACGTATATATATACATAAAGTTTCATATCTTAAAATTAGCTTTTCTTAAAATTTTTAACAATTTTTTTAGTGCAAACACATGTATGTGAAGGTGCGTTTTTTTATATATGAGTAAATAAATATATACATGTATTTATAAATAAATACTTATTAATGGGAATTTTTATTCTTGAATTGGGAATAGCGCAAAATCTTCATGTTCATATAATATATGGATACAACCAAAAACTCGAATGGCAAATAGTTTTTAATCTGTACAACCGTTCCCAACTCATACTTACAGGGTATAAGAAAAAGCACCAAAGTTATCAGCGGCTCATCATAAACTGAGGGGTCGTTAATTGCGATAAAGTCAACCATGTGGGGAGAACCAATAAGAAAAATCGAGTAATGGGAAAACGTTTAATGGCAATCAATGGCAAGCAGTGGGACGACATGCAAATCAAATTATTTGCGGCACATCAAATGCTTATGAGGAGATTATGGTTTGTCCATTGAATGGGCGGGGAGCTGTAAGGGACTCTCACCATAATAGAATTGGTTCTCGAGGCGCTGTCACTGGCGGAATTTTTCCTTTGGTTTTTGCATTCGAGTTTAATAATCTGTGATGGTATCAGTGTTGGGCCAGCCAGCTTATTTACAGCCAGATAACAATCGCCAGCCAATCGACCAGTCATCAACTGGACAGCTGACAGTTAACGGTTGACGGTTGACAGTTGACGGCCGATACATAGCCATGTGCGTTTTTTGATATTTGCGGAAAAGGCTTTCATTACTTGTCGGTTTTGAATTTCATTTTCAAATTGATTCGTTTGTAGATAGTGAGTCTACTAAGCATATATTGACAGTTAATTATCATGGTTTATGTACAATTGACTATACGAATGTTATGTTAATTTTAATTTTTTGGAGATGATCTGTCACTAGTTTTAAAATACTGGTCTACAAATTCTATACACCTAATTCGCCTCTTCCACGAATTTTTACACATGGATTTAAAATAAGTTTAAACTTTTCTCTGTTTGCACGAATTGAATAAATGCTTTTTATGAATTTCGCTTTATATGTTATACTGAATTAAGAACAATGGAAAATAGAGAAATTAACAGAGAAACAATTTCCCAAAATAATGAACAATTGAAATAATTCTAGTAATAGCAATGATATTGCAATCTTAAGCAAAGATATGAGTATTATTGTTAAGTGACATTGAATAATTGTTTGATAAAAAAAATAAAAAAATTGTATACATATACATTTTATTTTAATGAATTTCTGATATTATTATATTTTAACGATTTAAAAAGTGTAAGCATGGAAAACAAATTCTCAAGTGAACTCTAGCAAGTATTCTTTAATATTATTTATTATACTTTCAACTTGCTTGTTTATGTGTGGAATTAATCTGTTATTTTTTTCAGGCCAATTTCATTTTTATCAGGAATTTTTGGGAATCGTGTAAAAAGTAAGTTAGGTATATATTTATAAATATATATGGTAGGTGAATACCTGTATACGTTTGCTTGAATAGGTAGAAAATCTTGAAGCGTAGGCAAACGTATTTACAGTGAACTGTAGCAATTCGTTAAATCTAAGCTCTTACCATACTATTTTCTTGATAATGAGGATAATAAAATAAAAATACTTCCAATGGTTTCCTGGATACAAATTAGATATCAGACAAACATAACGAATTAGGTGGAAAAAATAGGAAATTTATCTGGCTTGCGTTTAATAGTTGTTGGAATTTCTCTCGTTTCTCTTAAATTAACTCAAGGCTTTTCGAGTCAATGCAAAGATAATGTATTTTGGGGAATTGAATCGAATACTAGCTAAGACATAAAATGCTTATGTGAAGTCCTTGACATGATGTCCTTTCACAGCTCTCAACTAATTTCGTATTTATTGTAAAGCCGTAAACCAATTTGATTGCAATTGTTGTTGCTGTTGGATTTGCATGTGCCATTGAAATTGTAGTTAAAAGTCTATTAAATTTTACGGCTTCGCAACGCTTGGGCCAATAATGAAGGCTCTCTGGGTCCTATTTCCTCGCCGTCCTGTCCTGTCCGCCCAAGCATTTCATTTGCAGACGCAACACAAAATAAACCTAATTACACTTTACTTTCACTTTCACTGTTCGGCCCAGATAAAGAAGGTATGTAGGGGATAGGAGGGCAGGTGCGGGTGGTTTGCGGTATGCCCGAAAAACTTCAAAAGCATCAAAAGCGTCCGAAGCAAAGTTTTGCGAGATTCGCCGGTCGCAATATAATTTTACTTTATGTACAATATTTTGTTCGGTTCACTACGGCCTGTAGCCAATTTCAGAGCCAATAAAAGCGTTTAAAGAGCCGTTTCGAAGATGCCCCCAAACAGGGTTCGGTTCGGTTTGATACGGCTCGACTCGGCTCATCAAGCCAAATGCGTGACAGATTTTAGTGGACAACTTTCAACGAAATAAAATAAAAAACAAGAAAAAAAAGTTATGAAAAAATACATATTATATACTAAGAAATACCCTATAGCCATTGCTGAGGTATGCATTATTTAAACATTAAAATTTTTTGTTCACGTTTATATAGTTGTAATAAAACGCTTGGTATTATCGGGAGAAAATTCAAATTTTTTTTTGCATTTACTACTTTTGCGCTATGGCATATGCAATGATTATTACTTATGTTTTTTTAGAGTTGAGTCAATTAAAATTATATTACTAACATGTATTTAAAAGGGTTCAAATTTGACTGGCCTTTCTTGCATTAGAGGGTATAACAATGTCAGATGGCAAGTGAATTGAAATTTAAATTGCTCCATCTGTTAAACATTCGTTATCCGTTTTTATTTTCCCACAAATCATTGATTATGGATTACAGGGTATTTCAGGGTATTTAAGGGGCTACGGCCGCTAATATTCATACGCATAAATTCCCATTTAAAACAATTTTGTGATTACAGGTTATGCAAATGTCAGATTAAAAGGAGTTGGCTAGTTGCAATTATTTTTAGCGATTTATAAACCTGGAATTAAGCTTCCTATGCCAGTAGCATAACGGTTGGATATGCCAATACTACCCCCACTCGTTGGTTTCAATTACAGGGTATACAAAATGCCACCGAGCAGCAGTATTTTCGACTGCTTACAACATAATGAACACTTTTTATATGCAAATAATCATAATAATGTGCCTGTGTGTGCCAAGTGTAAGCGAATGTGTGTGTGTGTTGTTAAAGTGTTGTAAAACGCTTTTGAAGCACTTATTTGTATGTGATTATTTAAATAATAAATGGGCGCGGGACTTAGGTCGACTCGATCATCGGCAGCGCTCATAAGTAGGCAATAACTTTTGCTTTGTTGTGGCTTGCGAGATGCCGTAGTGCCCAGGCAAGGCCCCTCCTCTCGAAATTCCCAACAAGTAGCCCCGTAATGAGCATGTCATTTAGCGTAATTTCAGTTGATTGTTATGGCATTACAACGAACAACAACAACAACAGAGAGTGGGGGAAGCGGCACAGTGCCAGGACAATGCACAGTACAATACAATTTTCAGGAAGGACGAGACCTCAGTTGGAGTTTATCTTATCATCAGCAGAGGCCCCAGCCAAGTAGCTGCCAAAAAGCCAAATACCAAAAAACACACACACACACACTATCTGCCCAAATGTGTGTGTATGTGTGTGTGTGTGTGTGCATAAATTACAGCTAGCTGCTGTTTTGGGGCTTTTGTTGATTTTTGTAGCTTTTGAATGGTTTACTCACTGTGCACTCAGTTCCTGAACAGACAATACTCGCACTCACAGGCCCGCAAATTGCTCGAATTGTGCCCTATGGCTTACCTGTAAAGATACGTGAACTTATTCGATTAGAATTGAGACATTAAATCAAAACGATATAAATGCACCTATTCATATTACATGAATTACGCCTGAGCCCCAAGTTTTCTTTTCCTTTTGTACAATTTTAGGCCCGAGCCAAAGGTAAGTTATGGCACTTTGAGAAATTTATTTACTAAGTTTAATTTATTAAAATATACTTGTCAAAAAAATAAGAATTTTTAAATTAATTTATTTTAAAAATAAAAAAATAACAAATTGTTTTTTCTTGTCTGCAAAGACGTTCAAATAACAAATTACAATTTATCTACTATGTAAGCAAATTAAAATAAAATCTTTTAAAATTGGAATCAAAAATAAATAAACCACTTATTAAAACTATTGAATAATTTAAACTGCACTCGTAGCGAAGTGGCTTTAATTATCGAGCATCATCGCTTCAAGTAATAAAATAATTTAAGTGATTCGTTGCTTCAGCCAAATAACCTAAATTATTAAATACACTTTGCAATGCTGAGTAAAATATATAAATATTTGTGATCAAATAAGATACTTTAAGTTGACCAATTGTAGGATGCCCAGACGGGCTTTACACATGGCTAAATAGCCCAACAAGTAGAAATTAGAGAGGAGCGACAAACTGGTCCATGCAACGGGACGAAGGAACTCGGAGGCGGGGGAGAATACAGGAGTCGGGCCAGTCGCTCGTATTAGGCCATCAATGGATACAAGCAATTTCGTTTAATTAAAACATGCCAATACATTCTGGCTGGCAGCAACAACAAAAACAACAAATAGTAGTGTTCTAATAAGAAGTACTCGATTAGGAGATACCTTGTAACTTATTGCGCTGTCAAAATTCGACGAGCGTTATAGAAGTCGTATTGTTTTCTTCTTGAATATTTATAAATTAGGTTTAATCTATTTTTACTTAATTTAATAATCGATCGTTAATGCCGCATAAATATGAAAAAGTTATGAAACACGAAATACTAATGACAAAAATGTATTCGTATATATAATAAACCTAAAACGTTTTCTTAACAAATATACATTTTTCTTAGATTAAATGCTGTATTTGAATCATAAACTTAGGAATTTTGGAATTTTAAGTACAAAATTTAAATTTTTTTGCTGATTGGCACTCGACTATATTACATACACTTATCCTTGTCAAAAATATGTAAGCTTAAGATATTTTACAACTATATTTACAACTCAAAGCTAAGTAACAATGCTATTGAAAAGTATTAATATGTTAACTCAATAAATAAATATATATATAAGAAAAATATTAGTTTTTGAATTTTACCAAGAAGGCAAAATACCCTTTGTTTTAAGCAATTTCTAGTGGCCACAGGGTGTGGCAGAGATCAAACACATTCGAAATGCTGGCCAAAAGGCGAGCGACAAAATGCACACTTAAATTTTATGGACGAGTTGCAGCAAATGGAGCATTGTGCCGCATGCCAAAAGCCGTTACCCAAATCGCTCCAATGGCAAGCGCCCGGACGATGATGATGGTGATGATGACGCTGGAGATAATGTTGACGGTGATAATGATGTGGGCGGGAGGGAGAGAGCTGGGCGATGGTTACCAGTTAGTGGGACAACCCGTTGTCCTGCCCACTTGATGCTCATTACAGTCAATTGAAGTTAATGCAGCTGCCAGCTGTTTTGGCCCGTTTGCTTTCAGCTGCCTTCTGTTTGTCTATCTACCCGTTTATTCGGCTCTGCGCTTTCCTGCGCTGTTTTCTGCGTGTCAAAAAGGTAAAACAAAAAAAACAACAAAACACAGAAGCCAGGCTAAAAAATTTTCGCGCAGCCTGTCATTATGGCAATTTAATCGAGCGGAAATAAAGTGCTTAAACATCATAAACAAGATTTAATGTGACAAAAAAGCAAATCACAGCGAGACGAAGCGAACAGCAAGAGGCCAGGACAAGAGAAAAGGCAACAGGCGTAGGGGGGCGGGGTGCGGTGGGCGGGGAAAGGGGGCACTGTGACAGGACCAAACATAAATGTCAAATGGCATTTGGCTAAAGATGACAGGCAAATCCTTTTTTTGTCTTACCCCCAAAATATAAATATACACGTATAAAAAGAACAGAAAAACAAAACCGAAAAAAACACACAGACAACTACGCATGTATGCGTGCTGCCTGAGGGGGCGTTCTGTTGTGGGCGTGTCATGAAAAGTCGTGATCTAGTTACATTTTAAAGCGTTTCATTTGGATTATGGCAGCGTTTACATGACAGCAGCGGTTGCAACAGGACCCAGCCTAATTTTGGCCAGGTATTCTATCTACCTGCCTATTTGTTGTTCTTATATACCCTGTACTTCAAAAATGTCTACAAAGAGTTTAATAAAACTGTTCGTTTATATGTAAAGTAATCAGAAAGAAATCGTACATTATCTTATCCTTTAACAGCTGAGGGATGTGGGGTTTCATATATCATACACGAAACTAGCTTTTCTTCTTATCTATCGATATCTTATCGAATTTGCAGAAAATCGATAGATATCGATTCAGGTTTTTTAAGAACCTTTCCAATATTATAAAATTAGGAGACATAAATTGTTAAATGAAGTTCCACACAAAATAAAATTGTTGGATATCACACCATTATATATATAATATAATATTTATATTTGTGTTGTAAAGGAAAAGCCAATTCAAAAAGTGCAAAAATAAAAATTGGTTTTAAGGCCAACGCCTTTATTTTATAATGTTTTATTGTAATCTTCAAGCGCTAATAATTGTATAACGATCGAAACCTTAGAAAAAGGTATTTAAGAATCAATTTTCCAAGAGAGTGTATTCATGCAATTTATTCTGCATTTTATTTAAGTAATACACCTAATATATGCATACATAACTAAACAACTTTTTTAACAGCAATAAACAGTTGGATACAGGGTATCTGCTAGTCGACAACTTATTTGTCTTTTGTTTTTGTTACTTGTATTTTTAACTTTTTGGTTAACGACACCTTTCGGCTTATCTAAATATTTAAGCTGCTGCTTCCAATGTCAATAAAAACGAAACGAAACTGTTGCGGCTGTGGGTGGGGCAAGGGCAGGGACAAGGGTACGAATAGGATGCAAAAAGGATGCCCAGAGATACAGCACTGTACCGTGTACAGTGGTATATACATATAAAAATTAAAAAATTAAAACATTATTATGATCATTTGCCTATTGTATAGATTATATATTATATAATATATCCCATAAATTTGTAAAGCAGCATCACAATCACCAAAGTTTAAAATTATACATAATTAGTAAATAAATAAGTAGGAGACGGAATTACCGATCAGCTTACAGACGTAATCTTCGTTTTTGTCATAATACTTTGCCTCTTAGTTTTTGTTTTTTCTGTGTCTTCTCTCGTCCTAGGCCTCGCCGATGCTCAAACTCCAACCTCTCGACCGATTAACAGCTCTTACGCACTTACGCACTCTACGCACTCAGGCTTTCTCGCGGCGTCGCTGCCGCTGTTAATGCTGCGTCACCTCTCTCACGCTCTCGGCATCGCTCTGCATGTCTTCCACGCTGTCGACGTCGCTGCCGCTGTTAAGCTGGCACTTGCTCTCTCTATATTTTGTGGAGTTGCAAGCCTGGCTTTGGGCGCCATTGCTGGGTTCTATAACATGTCCGTTACCTTTCTTTTCGATTTGTATGTGTGTGTTGTTGCCCGTTTCGTTTTTAGTGGTGGCAGTTGCTGATGGTGGTGGACTGAGCGGTGATCATCGCATGCCACTCACTAATTCTAATTATAAACTTGGGTGGTTGTCATACAGTATGCTGCGATACAAATCATAATATATCTTATAGAATAGCACTGGCCATGATGGCCGTCATTTAGGAAATGATAATATTGAATCTCAATTGTAAACGATTTTTGAGCATTGAAATTTGTATAACTTAATTTATTTATAGTTGAATTTGCCAAAAAGTCTATCAACTTTTTGACAATGAAAATAAATTGTAACACCTGAAGAATGTTAAAACAAAATGAAAACGCTTTCAGTTAATCTAAATGGCATACCAAAAATAGATTTCGAGACAACTAATTGATTTGACCTGGTAAACTTGCGTCAGGATATTTAAAGACAAAACACATTGGGTTTTATTTCAATCAATCATGCGCATTTCGCAATCAGTCAATCAATCAGGCAAATAAACAATCAACGCGCTACACGCATCGATCATCGAGAAATCCCAAATTCCTTTTCTGTTTAAGTTTCTTTTTTTGTTTTTATCATTATAGGCGATAGCATGTAATTGGGGCAACAACAAAAAATCAAACACTTGAGTAGCTATCAAGGTAATGCCCCATCCATAAGTGTCTATGCCTGCCAGACACTTAATCAAAACCGTTATCAAAAAGGAAAAAAATGAATAAAAAGAGAAGTGAAGTGGAAAGCTAAAAATGTAACAAACTTGACAGAAATTCATCCAATGCCAAGCTTAAACAAAAAAGAATGCGATGAGCATGGCAAAGAAATGCCCAGTAGATAAATTTATGGAAATAAAAATAACCGAGGTGACATCAATTCAACTATATTATAATCAGCAAAACATTAACAGGTGTTAACATTTTACCTAGCTGACAACGCAGCCAAATTCGAAGAATGTGGGTAATTAATATAGCTGAAAGTGAGCCAGAAACCTGAGACTCGCAACAAATTTAAACAAAAAATGTAGCATTAAAAAATTAATAAATAATATGCAATTTATACATATAAATTAAAAACAAGTGAGGGGGCTTTAGTCAAGAGCGCTCGACTAGGGAATACCCTGGACTCCGTCTTTACATACATTTAAGCCCCCTTGCATTGACATACACAATTTCACACGTACACACGTACACACGTAAACAAACGCACGCCGTACGCTATGCATATCTGCTGCACTTTTGCCCCACTATGGAAACTTAATTCGTGACTAACTTCTAAACTAAGACAATGATCTTAATGCCGTTAATTATTGATGCTGACCAAGAATATATTTACTTTATGGGGTCGTTACATACATTTGCATAAAACCATTATACCCTTTTAATACACTTTCAATTGGATCAGGGTATAAAAAAACAAAATAAAATAAATTTTGATATGGTAACCATTTCATATTTACCAAGTCTCAGCTAATCAGCTGGAGATACAGGTTAAATATTATATATCGCTCGAGCTATATAGAAAAAATGTAAGTTAATTGTGTTTTCATTTAATAAACAAACTGTTAAAGACTATATATCTGCAAAATAAGGCAAAAAATCAGGGAAAGTATGAACAAGTTGGAATGCATAAAGTAAAACGATGCTCACTTTATAAATATATTTAGGGAATTCCAGTTCATATTTGAGCTTACTTTTTAGCCATTTTTATACTTAACAGGGTATTCGAATTGTATAAATCAAATACGTACATAAATGTATGTGTAAAAAAGAGCACAAAATTGCGGCTGCGACTGATTGTATCAAATGCTTCGGTTGTCAATCGTTGACAGTCACTCTAACAACGCCGAGTCCGAGCTTATCAGAAATGCAATCAAATCGAAACTTAGGCACACTCGACTAACAACAAGGGAAAAAGGGCATGCTATCTTTAAGGGGAATGCGTTAAATCAATCAAATCAAAGCCAATCAGATCGAAATAAAATCAAAACATATTTAATCGAAATATAACAAGAAATTTGTAAACAATAATTAAAGTTGAGCTGACCCAATGAAAACGTAAATCAATCAAATATGCTGAAAGAGGCAAACAGCCAGTGTTGTAAATGTGCAGCGGTTTTGTGTGATAACTAAACGTTAACTACTATCAATTAATTTCAGTTTTGCCTATTTTCAGCTAGCATCTAAAGTGATTTTATTTTTTAAATTTATTATGGTCCTATAAGTTTGTATACTTATTTTCCATGTTAGTATAGTATAATGGAAATCGATGTTAAAAGCAATGTAAATTTTTGGTAAAATCTTATTTTTATTTGTAGCAGTGTTGTGTAGTGGCTTTTACATTGATTTCCTTCTGCGACTTTAAACAGTATTCGATTAGTGTTCGACCAGCGACGAACCCTTTGATTAGAATTCATCCGACAATTCTAATTATAATTGCCACAAATGCGCAAATATCAATAAAATTCAAATGATGGCGCAAATGTGAAACAAAATAAGCTGATAAATCAAATTGCGTTTAGAGCAAATTAATTTCAGATGCTATGTAATCGCATATAGCTCAATTAGTTGGCCAATTGCCTCGATGTTGATTTAACATAAATCGCTTACTCAATATGCAAGAGGAATTTGCAATCATCCGCCACCCCCATCAGCAGCCACAAGCTGTCCATTTTCAGCTATTTACAATTGATTGAGGGGAGGGAGTGGGGAAGTGTTTGAGGGGGGGCTGCTCCCATCGGGGTTTCCAGCTACCGCATACTAAGGCTGGCATTAGATACCAATGTGAAGCACGATGCAAAGAAGAATAGGGAATAAAGACATCTAGTGACAACATCGTTGTCAGTCACACACACACACACACACTACTTGCTAGACAATCTTTCAAGCATATGAAGTGGCTCTGCGAGTGTGTGCGTGTGTGTGTGTGCCTGGTATTTGCATTTGAGCTGCTGACAGCGCCTAAGCGGCCATTTTATCATGTCTACTTTACAGCACACACACTCAAACACACACACACACCCGCATACACTATGATATGATGACAAATGATATTGCACAACAAACGAAATATGAAAACAACCCACCTAAGCAAACAAAATCCCTTCGCTTGAAGGGATGCTCCTAATTATGATAATAAATACTTGGCAATACCTCAGAGGCATGCTACACAGAGATCTGAAATTATTGTTTGTAAATATTGTAAATATATTTATAGTAATTATTGTTGATATTATATTGAGAATGGATACACAAAGGGTTTAATGGTTTTGTGTGTGTGTAGTGTGTTTTTGTAGACAGAAGGAGGCATTTACGATGACATAAAAAATATATAATCTGCATCATGACGAGCAAGAGCCGAAAGTTTGTTTTGCGCTATTTTTTTCAAATATCGATAAATATCGATTTTGGGACTTGCTCTTTAAACAGATTTCGGTAATTTTAAGAGCTATGCTATTTGAATTGTTGTATTCCTATGTAAACCTTCAAAATCCAAATCTCCCACAATTTTAGAACGAGAGTCGCCAAATTTGTCACATTGACACATTTCTGATGACCTCCTCTAAAGATAAAGACAAAAAATGTAGCAAACACAAAAATCGAAAATTTTCCAAAATAACAATATCTGTTATTAAACTGTGAACGAGCACTGCATAGTCGGTTACACCCGACTGCAACGCTCTCACTAGTTTTACATTATTATTCTTCCATAAGCCCAAAACTCGAACTGCGCCACATCTACGTATATATGCAAAATTTATAGTTATAGATTGATAAAATTGGCAGCTCAGTTGTGGTCGATTCTATTGTTTATTATTGGTTCAAAGCGTTCCTAATGTACAAATGGCTGCAACCATACGCTAATACGTAACGGCTAAAAGTGCGAAAAATTTAAATATGCCAAGGCTTAATAATGTCAATGCTATATGAAGTATATATATACATAAATATATAGGGAGACGTATGTGTGTTCTATGGATATTTGCCGAACTTGATGTTGGCATGCATGGACGACACCACATCGCTGTAGATGGGCTGGCTGCGGGACTGCGTCTGCAGGCGATTGGTCAGATATTTGTTGTAATCGACCCGGGAGTTGGCGTCGCTGTCGCTGTGCAGCCAGTGGACAAAGCGTCGCATCTGATCGAGAAAGGCCACCTTGCCCATATCGATGTGATCGACCTCGTACCAGCGCACGATCGCCTCCTCGCTGATCACGCCGGCCCGATAGAGATGCACGGCGATCCGCTCGAACGACTTGAACAGCGAGTGGTGCTCATAGCACCACTCCTGTAGCCGCATCAGCAGCGATATCTGTGCGCTGTCCGTGCTGCAGAGCGCATTCAGCAGCGGCGCATAGGTCTGCAGCTTGCGTATGGCCTGATCGGGATTGCAGTTGGTGCCATTGGCGGAGCCACTTCCGTTTACCGTCTGCCACACGATGCCGATCACCTCCGAGTCGGACATGTGATGTTCGCGCTGGAATTGCCGCACGTTCAGCACCACGTCCACATGGGGCAGCTTCTCGCGGAAGTCGTCGATCAGGCGCTGCTGCAGCCGGCGTCGCAGCTCTTGGCCGGCGAGCGTTTCGTGCAGTTTGATCACCTCGTTGAGATCGCTCTCCTGGTACACCTGCTGGAAGTACAGGTCGCTGCGCAACATCGGCGGCATAAAGCTAATTATCTTGCCATCCAGACCAGATTTCTTGAGCATCTGCAGCATAAAGTTGGCGCCACGCTCGCGCTTTAAGGTGCCGCAAATGGCCAGCATAAATTCGAGTGCCAGGCCCTCATCGATGTTCGACTGCTGCTGGCCGAGAGCGAGCAGCGTCCGCGGATTGAGCTGGCCATCGATCAGATAGAGGGTCATGAGGAGCGCGAGACGGCGTCGGGCGCCCATCTCGAAGCCGCCGAGCAGCGTCAGCAGCCGCTGGGCGTGCGCCTCGAATTCCGCATCCAGATGCTTGTGGCGACGCCGCAGACGCTTCACCAGCTGCTCGTAGACGCGCAGGGCGTTAAGCTCGTCGTGCGTGGTGAACACACAGTAGCTGGTCCGCAGCTTCAGATCGCCGCGCGTGGGCAGCTTGCCGTCGGCGGTGAGCAGGCCGCCCGTGTAGAGCACATCGAAGAGCTGTTGGCCGAGCCGCTGGTAGTGCGGCTTGGAGACAATCGCATCCACGGCCTTCCAGGTGGCCTCCAGTTTGCCCTTGGTGCGGTCCAGGGCCTCGACGAGCGCATTGCGAAATGCTAGGCATTCGTTGTCCTTTTCCTTCTTGACCCGGTCGCGCTTTAGGCGAAAACAGGGTAGTATATATTTGGATGCCATGCTTCCTCCTCTCCCTGTCTGTCTCTTTCTCTCTCCCTTTCTCTCTCTGTCTCTGTTTCTCTCGCTCTTTCTAGTTTTCTTTCTTATTTTTGCTTGGTTTTTACGTTTTGTTCGTATATTTTTTATTTCTTTGCAAATTGTGCTCGGCCAAGTTTTTCCAAAATATATATTTTTTAAATAATTTTAACCTATTTTTCTGTTCCTTATTTCATATGGAATTTGGCGGCATTAATTTCTTTCCATTATTCTCGTTCTTTTTTTTTTGATTTTTATTTTTGTTAGTGACGAGTTTTTGCGGAAGGCGGCATACAGCTTGAACCAAACGAATTTGAAGGTTTTTTCAACTTTTTTTGATTATTTTTTATTTTTACTTTAATTTGAAGTCTCGCACAAACTAAAATACTTATAAAACTCGATGTTTAGAGCCAAGCTAGCTTGTGGAGAAATCGACAAATAACTTTAAAAAACAAAGCAAAGCATGACCCAAAAGCACGGCTGATGATTGCTTTTATACTCTGTTCACAAATTGAATAAGTACATATTTGTTAAGGTCTGTAAAGTGTTAAAATTCGGAATGATGGCAAATCCCATAAATCTTTTTCTTCCACAGTTTTTAAACTAGAATCACAAAATGTGGCAGCTGGAATATTACTCTAAAGATAGTTGGGATATTTTTGTTCTTTTTTTAACATTTTTTTTTGCTAGTATCCTGAAAGTGTATATCTGTTGTTTTGATTAGTCTGTCCTTTTGATTATCTTCTTCCGTGTTTCTGTTGCAGGCACTTCGCATGTCAGAGTCAGCGGCACCTCTATATCATATAGCTGAATATATTATGTTTTTTATAATCTTCTTAAAATTTGCAATCTGTCTTTTGAATAAAAACATCGGTAAAAAATAATATTTTTGTATGAAAGCACAGTAAAAAGTAAACAGTGTAAATAAATGCATAAATGCTAAATGTCCGCAAGAGTATTTAATTTATTAAAAATCGCAAATTCTTTTTTAATTTTATTTACTTTTTTATAAATATAAAGTTTTTTTAAAATAAACAAATCGATTAATGCTTAAAAATACATTACAGGGTTGGTTGAGTTCCAGTAATCTTAAACAATATATTTAGTTGTTATACGAAAAACTTTGTTCTTTTTAATTACAGGCGGCAGATATCAGCAATCATCGTATGAATATCGGTAGTTATGTATAAAAAAATGTATTGTATAAATGCTAAATGTCCACAAGCAACATTTTTTATGTGTGGGAATTAAATATATTTCGTATTATCTGAATAAATTTACTTTTTCATACGCTTGCCGAGGACATTATAATTTTTTCACGAAATGTGCAACAATTTGTGGAAGAAATTATAATAAAAATGGAACAACTTTATAATATTTCAGCCAGCGATAAGTTTTTGTATAAAAAACAGTGAAGTAAGTATAAAAATACATTGCACATTCAAGAAGCTGAAATGGTTAAATGTGGGCTTAATAGAAGAAATTTTTTCTTATTTTCTGAATTAATTTTCTTCATTCGCTGCAGTTGTGGCCGAGTGGCCTTTCGGTCTTGAGCGAAAATCCAAAAGATTCCTTTGAGCCGAAGCAAACGCAAATGTAGGCCACGTTCCGCCACCGAGCAAAGTACTGCGGGATGAACTGCCGCAAATCCCAACCCCCAACGTTCCAATTCTCCACTCTTCCCGCCCCCGTGCAGCTGCTTGCACTTAAATGGCAATTTAATTGAGTTAGTAGGCGGAATTTGATTATTGAATTTTACATGAGTGCATTTACGATTGAATTAAAACGCGACGCTGGCCACAAAATGAAAAAAACCAAATAGAAAAACGTGAAAAATAATTAAAAACCAACAACAAAAACCTCACCTCCAACCTCGTAAATAAGCGAAAAGCTGCTTAATTGCGTAAATTTCATGCCACAGATTGTCGATCATTTGTGGCATTCTCGGGCCAACGCACGTGTCTAAGCCAGATGTCAAGCGACAACAGCAGCCCCAACCACCAGAGACCTCCTTCGCCCCTCCTCGCTCTTTATCGGATAAAGGATAAAGGACGAGTTGCAGAAACTCGTCGGCCTTGGCAATGAAAAACATTCACGGACGCAGCTTGCAGCGAGTTAAGCGACCAACATTAAATCCAAAGCAGAAACCAGTTGCCAATGGTGGGGGAAACAAGTTATGCAGCCACGACTATACGCATACCCTGTACTTATCGAATGCGAATGGAAAACGCAAAAGCTCAGGATTATGGTGAAAAAGTATAAATTTATGTGTATGGAATTGACTTCGCAAATTTCTGAAATTCTGTCTGCTTCCATATTTGAATTTGAAAAAAGCAGAAGTAAAGTTTTGTTTGTGAAAAAGTAATAAAAGATAATTAAGGGCGCCGAAAAAAAGCTGCGTTAAAGAATGTGTGAAAGCAGATTCAAAAGCCGAGCCCAATGGCGATAGTGAAATTTAAAATAGAACAATCTTGGCAACTGCTTAGGTTCAGGTTTGGTTAAGGCTATTCATAAAATTGGAATTCGGCGCTAGAGTCGGTTGGGCTAGAAACCATATTCCATCCAATTCCATTTTCCATACAAACAACCTCTCTCACAGTCTCAAATTCCTTCGATTCTCCTTTGTGTTGTATCCTTGACCGTTTGCTAGAAGCGTTGCCACTGCGCTGCAGTTGTGTTATACACGCTTGCCCCTTTAGTCTCTCTCTCTTTACTTTACATTAATTAATTTTCCATTATTCTTTATGCCGCATTCTTAAACATTTCACTGGCTTCTGCGCATTTTGTGATTAACAAACACTTACAAACATTTAAGCGCACATCGCTTCCAATTGCCCGTGCTGCACATATCATAAGAAAAATAATTGTACTCGTTGGTCGGGGCCATTTGCAACATAAGCTGCTGCCAACAACCACAGCGGCAAACAACAACAACAACTTAGTCAAAAGGCAGCAAAGACAACAACCAGGACGACCTCCAATTAGAAATGGTTTGCTATTTGGCCGCGTGCTTGCACTCGTGTGTGTGTGTGTGTTCGTGTGTGTGTGTATGTATGTGTGTATTTATGCTTGTGTGAAATTTAGCGCGCAATACTGCCACACACACACACACAAACACAGGCACCGATTTATGCCCGGCAGTCAGCAAGGAGCAGCAACAGCAGCCAGCAACAGTTTCACCTTTACGCCATATTTATGTTTGACACCGCACACACACTCTCCCTCTTTCTTTGTCTCCCCCTCTCTCTCTCTTTCTATTTCGCTCTCTCTATCTGCTACTCGCACGCTTTCGACTTACTCGCAACCTTTGCTGGCGGTGACGTTGCTTTTGACCTAGTAAAATGCAACAGCGTTAAAGTCAAAGTGCGTTGTTTTTGCTGCTGTTGTTGTTATTGTTGCTTTTGGTTGTTTGCTGCAGTTGTTTTTGTAATTGTTGTTGCTGTGCCCGTAACAAATGCAATCGCTCGTGGCTGCAAAAGCAACACCATCAGCCGCACATTGATGCCAACTTTGTTGCAACCACGTGGAAAACCAAGTAAAAAAGTTAGTTATGACTGTGCCAAGTTTTGAACCCATTTCCTTAAATGATGATTTGGCACATATCTGAGTAAAAATATTACATAAATTATGAAAAAAATTGTTCTTGAATTTAAGCGAATTGTTATTATTATTTGAATTATTCTAGACTTCAAACCATGGTCAAAATTTATTCCGAATAAAATTTGGTTGACAGTCGGCAAAATCCCACAAGGGATTGTTTTTTGCACTGATTGAAGACATTACTTTTGGCCAAAATCTTGAGTTCAAACCATTGCCAAAAAGCCATTCCTCATGAAAATCCGGAGTTAAGTATATGTTATAACTAAACGAAATTTGTACCCATTCTCATACGGAAATATTTTGGTACTGATTGAACCCATGACTTTTGTTCTTGAATTAAAATTCACAATTAATCTACAGCTTACACCATGATCAAAACATCATTCATTGATCAAAACCCATTCACATAAGGGATTATTTTGTTACTTACTGACATGAAATATGCCCAAAATTGTTGTGCTTGAACTGAAAAGCAGAATTAATCTAGAGTTCAACCCTTGGCCAAAAAGCTATTCCGCATGAAAATCCGTGACGTTTTCACAAAGTTATGACTAAGGGAAATTTGTACCCATTCCCATAAGAGATTCTTTTTGTATCGATTGAAAACCAAAACGTTGACAAAAATGTTTGTTCTTGAATTTAAATACACAATTGATCTATAGTTTAAACCATGATCAAAACGTCATTCCAAATGAAAATCTGTTGAGTTTTGGCAAAGTTATGGCTAAGGGAAATTTTTACCCATTCTCATAGATTATTTTCGTAATGACTAACCAAAATTTATGTTCTTGCACTTAAATGCAGAATTAATCAAGAGTTCTAGCCATGGCCAAAAAGTCATTCCGTATGAAAATCCGTTAAGTTTTCACAAAGCTATGGCTAAGAGAAATTTATTTTTTATATAACTTTCATAACTTTCATCGATAGGCAACTGCTAATAAATGTTTGCAGACTTCTCTGAAACTTTTTCACGGCCCTGCCACGAATTTTGTGCCACTGTGCAACAATGAAACGAAGCAAATTTTGCGCAGCTTGCGAGCGTTTGATGAAGTCAATTCGCGTGTTTTGCCTGTCTGCGACAGCAAACGCAGCGCCCATCTCTGTATGCAGCGACTGCACCACCCTTGACACCACCCCGGGCACCACCTGGGCAGCACCCGCCCCACCGTCCTGGGCACTAACTAACTAGTTAAACACCGAGAGCTGCCATTGTTGCTAGAAGCACATGCAAATTTTAAAAATGCATTACGTTTGAGTGTTGCAATGTTTGCCGGCATACAAAGGATGTGCCAGGGATGGCTCTGGGGTCTGAAGAGATATATGCATATATATATAAGGAGAAAGATATGGGGCTATGGCAAATAGCGAAAAGCATTTAGGCATGGAAATTAAAGTGCTGCCGCATACGTTTTGGCTTTTATTGTTTGTTGTTGCCACTGATTCAGTGCGGCTACTAAAAAACAAGGCCAGGCCGGGGCCAGGTGAATAATGCATGGATCAGTGGCCCAAACCCACCAAGCTAACGGCTAGTCCAGGAGCTATAAACACATGTGTATGTGCGTGTGCGAATGTGCAAATGTGTGTGTATGCGATGCAATGAACTTTTGAGCTACACTCCAGCTTGTTGGGGTCAAAATGTTTAACCAAATCAAACTCCGAGCTAAGATTTGGCAAGCCAAAAGGTACTTGAAATAAAAATAACTGGCAAAATAATGATCCGAGTTGCCGAAGATCCTATACCCATTAGGCTTATCATTTTTTTAGAGAGCAAAAATTTCGAAGAGCGATGAATTAGCGATCCGAAATTCTTCGATTTTTTTGGAGATATTTAACTACAGATATCTATAAAAAATAAATAAATATATATATATAAAGTTTGTCATATAAAAACTCAATTAAAAAATAAATATGATATACCTAATGTTATGGATAGTAAAGTAAAAATATCTTTTGAAGAAAAAACTTTTTCTAGGCAGCCATATGATATATATAGCGTTGACTGATATGTTCAGGCTTTGTCGAAGCCTTAAATGGTTGAAAACTTTATTGAACATTATATATAAACAAAAACTCAATTTTAAACCGATATTTCCTGTGATATATCAAATGATGCTTAGATTTTATTCACACATTAAAAATACACTTAATTCTCTTTTTACACGATAGATGCGTTCCCAAAAATATTATTGGCTTAATGGAAAAATAGTAAATTGGTTCGAGACCCAAAAAAGCAAATTCAAAGTACAATTATTTCTCTATTATTTTTCTCTATTTCCCATGAATAATGCGAAATTCCTAGAAAGGATTCATAGAATATTGCAAATCGTGTTAAAACAAAACAATTCTTGCAAAAAGAGAAAAAATATAACTTTTTACCTCGTGTTATTTTAAAACCGAATAAAACAAATAAATTGGTTTACAAAGAAAATTGTTTAGTTTAATAGTTTAGGTGAAAACACTGAAATTGAAGATTTTCTCGAAAACTTTATAATTAAGTTTAAAGTTGCAATGCAAATTGTTAGATCATGCTAAAGATTTAGTGCCTCTTTTAATGATTTTTGCGACTTAAGCGACAATCAAATCAGTTGAAACCTGAGCAACACCAAAGGAACTATCCAATCAGGCTGGTCAAAGAAGGACGCAAACATATAGGTTTAAACAATGTCTGTCCCAGTAGGCGAATAAAGGCAGGTGGCTGATGACAGGTGGCAGGGGCAGGGGCAGAAGATGTGGCCGGAATGCATTTGAATTTTGGGACAGAAATGCAATGTGCTCTAGCATCGGTTTATTACATTTGTGCTGAAATTTTGAGCTGCATAGATATGAGATTTAACGAGGAAACTGCATGAGTCCAGCCTGAGTCCACATTCCACACACACAATACAGAGTTATCTAAACAAAAGTCAAAGCAAAGTGAGTCCGGTTTTTGGGTTTGTGCCATTTGCTTGGCATTGCTTTGGCCTCAGCCGCCTTCCCAGCATCCACCCCCGAACTCTTGTATGCTTTGAGCTAACTTATTGCTAATAAGACACACACGGGATGTGCATTGCCGTTATTGCGTGTTATCTCAGGCTGAGGTTGCCATTCACAATCAAAAAGCATGGAAAGGCCGTTATTGAAATGCCATGTGGCATGTAGCACAGGAATTGCGCATACGTCGTGTTGCTTCCGACAGAAAAGTTTCGCCCAAAGTATTTGACAGTCAGAATTCGCCAGCATAGGTAGAAAATTTACTTGGTAAAGCTAATAGAAGGGAAATTAAAACAAAGTGAGACCGGCAGCGAGGTCAGAGAGAGAGAGAGAGAGAGAGAGAGAGAGAGAGACGGAAAGTATGAGAGACAGAGAAAAGCGTGGGAGGCAAAATATTAAATAATATATATTTAAAATTGACGGACACCCGAAAGACGTTTTCTGCTTTGTGGCATATCCAACAGGCAAATGAAAAAAAAATAAAAAAAAATCCAAGCAAAGGCACAGTTAAAAAAAAGCTGTAAGACATTTCATATACCCCGTAGCGAATTCATAACGAGAGCATTGGCTATGCTGTTGGTCTGCTAATGTTAATCGATTAAGGTAAAATTTCCTTTTAGCTTTTAGCTTTTATATGTAATAATATGTATTTATTTATACAAAATATTATATAAATTGCGTTTCTGTTCCAATGCCAAATGTTTCACGGCAACAGGAATTTAATATTACTTTTAATATTACTAAACACTTGTAATATTTGAATTGTTTTCTTTTCAAATGTCTTGTTTTCAAGTGTTACATGTTTCACGTCCAAACGTTGCAACTCAAATATTTTTTAAGATAAATGCTTCAACTATTTTACAACCAAATTCTTCACTTGCCAGTATTTCATATTTTCATGCGAATTATTTTATAAATACACATAACTCTGTTTGGGATTGCAGTGAGAGTGTTTTCTTTTTAACTGTTTAATGATCTTATGTTTGTATTAGTTATTATCCAATTCAAAATTTTGTAGCAAATACATTTTAATGTCTATTTATTTAAACTCGTTATTCTCAATAGGAAATATGCAGATATAGCATAAAATATGAATGTAAAAATAAATAAACAACGATGAATGCAAATAAAATATATTTGTATTTGGTCCACAATTACTTCTACATATATTCAATTTGTGTCGGCAAATTGCTGACCAACTTTAGCACCCTTCCTGCTAAAATATTAGTAAATTTTCTGTACTTTTTACTTCCTTTGAATTCTACTTTAAATGTGTGAATATATTATTTATATATTTAATTAAATTTTTTATTATTTTCTTTCATAATAATTGTTTTAAACGCTTAACTGCTTTATCGACACATCAGGTTCAGTTTTGGTTTGTTCCATGATTTTCCAAATAGCCGTATTTAAATAATATTAAGCGTCAATCAATTTGACTAACTTAACATTAAGAAACTGTAACTTAATCCAGACATTACAGGGCATTGTGATAAGCGTCAACAAAATAAAGGCATAAAATGCAAAACGTGACTTTTACAGCAGCCGTCAACTGAGCCGTCAACTGTCTCGACTGAATAACTGATTGACCAACTGACGGACTGGCTGCGGGACTAACTGACAGTTGGTAAATTTGTAAATTTGTTTGCGCGCGACAAGAGTCAACAAGGCAAAGTTCTTTAAATATCAATAAGCGCCTGGCCCAAAAGGGCGCTGCGTGGACGAGGAACATTTTTGAGGCATTTGATTGGATCAATGGGCGTTGATACACACAGAAATATACATATATATATAAATATGGCCCTTTGTGGCAGGGATCTGCTTGGCCAATTTGCATATTTGGTTAATTGAAATTGATTTTTGTGTCGAAAACAAGTCGCATGCAAACGTTTGCTGGTCACACTGAACGCTGCAACGGCGGAATGAAACAGACAGCTGCCAGTGACAGCCAAGCGGGGCTAAAGCGTGGTCAGAACGGATAAAAGTACAGTCACCTTGCGGTTGCACTCATAAAAATCAATTTCAATTTGAACTTACGAAAATTATTATGCAACTGGGGAGACGGTTGCGATGGGGAAGGCAGACGGGTGGGGGGGGCGTGTCTCTGAGGTTTGCGACTTGGCTCGCAACGGGCCAAAAGAGACTGCAGACTGCCAGAACAACTTCCAAGTTAACCACAAATGCCGACCGAGTTTTTGTAGTTGTTGTTGCACTTCTTGTTGTGTTACCAGAGGTCGGGGAGGATTGGGTTTGTTTGGCAGGCGGACGGACGGGCGTGAGGGGGCTTAGGACAGCCGCAAGAACCGCTCGCCAGGCGCACTCAGCGAACTGCGGCCTGACCTGCTTACTTGAGAGCTCAGAGCACAGTAGAGTGCAACAGAGTGTGTGTGTGTGTGTGTGTTGTGTGGCAGAGGGGGTGTTACATGGGACAATGTGGCAAACAGTTTGTGTTTGTGTTTGGGTATTTCGTGTTTGCGTGCAACATGCACATACAGCGGGCAGGTGGTTGGGTGATTGGGCGACTGTGACGTCAATGAACACACACGCACCGCCACGTTGACAACAATGCAACAGACAGCCACACCAAGTTCGGGGTGGGGGGGCAAACCTTCGCGCAACTTTAGCAATGCAAAGCCCAATGATTAATCGCAAAAAAAAACAGAGCAGAAGAGCAAAAATTGCAAGCACAACAGCAAAAAAAGAAAACACAAAACAGATCAAAAATAGAAAAGAGTGAAAACAAAATGCGACCGGTGGGAAAAAGGCAGCACATGACAAATGTTTACCACAAACTCACTTAAATGTTGCCCGCAACACGTCCCCGAGAAACTCGAAAACAAACGAAACTCATTTAAAATTCACAAAAACAAAAAAAATTACACAAACGAGGAAACAGTTGTCATTGCGTTGCCGAAAATTGAATACCCTCGAAAGCATATGAAAATCTGCACACAGATTTTTAACCGATTTTTTCTATATAAGGGATTCTTCCTTTGATTGGTCCGAATATCTTACAAAAACAAAATACTTTTTCATATGAAATACATTTTTCTTTCGATTTTGCCTATGGGAGCTATAAGCTATGTGATGATCCGATATTGGTGTTCAGATATTTTAGAAGCATAGTAACACTCTAAATTTCCTCGTTTTCCTCAAATATGATAAACATATCTTTATAAACGTAAAAGTGTTTCATGCTAAAACTTATTCGGCAACCGATCGCTTCGATGACAACCATATAATATAATCATCCGATACGGCCGACTCCGATATAAGTACTTTCTGCAGCAAAACCGCGAATATACAGTGGGTAACAGCTTAAATGTTAGTTGGGTTTTTCAACTTTAAGGCGTCATATCTCCTTACCTATATGTGGTATTAACTTGGTTTAAACGGCTGTTGATCAGTTATTTTATAACAATTTATTAACAATGCTTAATAATTAAAGGGGGGAAAGAAAACAGTAATAAAAATTCAAAATGAAACAAAAACTCAAAAATTTCATGTTACATTTTATTTAATACAGAACTCTTAAAACTAAAATTAACGCTAATAAAAATTATATTAATATTTTGTGTGATACCCTTTTGCATCCTTTACCGCTTTCAAGCGGTTTGGAATGGAATTGGCCAATTTTTGGGTCACTTCTTTGGGTATTTTGGCCCATTCCTCCGTTAGGGCCTGTTTTAAATCATTTTTATTAGAAATAGGTCTATTTCTTATCTTTTCATCTAAAATTGCCCACAAATTCTCAATTATATTTAAATCTGGGGACTGTGCAGGTGGAGTTAGCAAGTGCGGACAGTTCCATATGCACCAACTCTGCACAATTCCCGCCTTATGTTTGAGGTCATTATTTTGGTAAAATGAAAAAGAGTCCTTTATTTCCAACTCCTCGGCACTTTGAAGCAAATGGCTCTTCAAAATATTTAGATACTGCAATTTATCCATCATTCCAATAAACACCAAATGTCCTAATCCTCTAGCTGACATGCAGGCCCAAACCATAACGGAGCCTCCGCCGTGCTTTAAATTTTCTTTATTCAGCTCTTTATTTGCTTTTCTCCACGCATATTTCCTCCCATCCGATCCAATCAAATTAAATTTGGACTCGTCTGCAAAAATAACAGTATTCCAAAATTCTGGATCTTCCAATTCATACTCTTTTGCGAATACAAAACGAGCCTGTTGGTGCTTTTTGTTTAGAAATGGCTTTTTGCGGGCTACTCGGCCATAAAAGTCATGTTCATGTAATACTCGGCGGACAGTTTGAGCGCTATAATATGTATAATTTGTCAAATTAAAATTTGCTAGTTGAAACTTATTGTCTATTGCATTTAGATGCGGAGATTTTGCGCAGTAAAGTTGAAAAATCAAACTGTATCATTTAAGCTGTTACCCACTGTATGTGAGGTTTTATGATAGCTTTAAGACTGCCACACTAGTTTGCATACTTGGGAGCAGGCACAAAGACATATATCAAGAAAATATATATATATTTCTTATAGGGTCCCATGCTTCACACATTGCGTGACAAAATTAGTTAAGTATAATATTTCCAAATCAAAATAAAGAAACAATCATCAAACAGTATATTCAAATTGGTTACAATACAATCTTCACTCTTTCTGAAGACTTCACGAAATAAACAATTATTTTTGTTTTAAATATTTAAAAAAAAAAGAACAAAATAATTATACAAAAAAGAAAAAAGGAAGTTCTTTTAATCGGTTTCCTGCATTCTATTCTTTCTCCAACTCTTTAGAATTCGCAGGGTTTAAGCTTCAATAGTTTGGCGATGCATGCAGCTGATAGAATCATGCTTAATATAGTATAATATAAGCTTTCACCATTTTAAAAATTTCCGAAGAAATAAATAAAAACTTACTAATTTCGCAACCTCTCTGAAGTGCAAATGCTATGCCATGCCATGGTATATTCTGCGATACCCTTTTTATGCAGCATAATTCATCATCAACGTTACTTGGGCATTACTGGGGATAAACCACCAGCTTGATAAACTTCAGTTTACCTCGCCCTCTTGAAAATATTTCAAAAAATTCAACAATTAACAAAAGGTAAATCGAAAAGTTCCAACAAATAAGAAATACGATAAGATATAATATGAATAGTTAAAAAAAATATATATTAAAAAAAGAAGTGTTTGAAATGATTATTCAAAAAAGGAGGAACACATGTGCATATTCAAATGAATAATAAAATAAAAACTTGGCCTACGATTGACAATGGAAAAACGTCAGTTAACGTATAAGGAAAATGTTCGTCATTAATTAAATTAAGCTTAATGCATATTGTGAATTACTTTGTCACGTAGATACGTAGATTCCTTTGTATCTATGAATAATAACAAATACACAAAAACAAAAATAAGCCAAACAATATCGTTATCGCCACTTGCTCTGACATCTGGGAAGGGCTTTGCGCGGCTAATGCGCCTTGATACACCCATTGATCAATGCGTTGTCGTGGCGCCTTACTATTTTTGAATAAGACCCAAGAATATACGCCACACTGACAGTGAGAGATGAGACTCAGCTCGAATGAATAATATATGATAACACAATTCAATACACCATCCACAACCCAGAACTATTTATTTTCAATTTAAAATCTATAAAAATCAGGAAAATCAGGAAAATCAAGATGCAGAAAAACATGTACGACTAGAGCGATTTCGCATAAAAATTGAATGAATAATCCAATCACATTCACAATCCACAACAATTTATTTTTAATTCATAACTCATCAAAATTAGGAGAACCAAGATGCAGAAAAACATATACGACTAGAGCGATTTCGCATAACTCCAGAACTATTTACTTTCAATTCAAGACATAAAAAAAGAAAAAAATATACTTGTAAAAAAATATATTTTCAGCAAAAAAGAAAAATAATTTTCAGCAAAAAAGAAAAAGAAAAATAATTTTTAGCAAAAAAGAAAAAGAAGAACATTATTCAGGAAAAAAATAGAAAACAAGTTAAGGCTGCAGAGAAGAGCTCTTAACTTGGTGAGCTCCAGAAGGAAACTGAGGCATTAAAAGCCTGATGCTGTGGGTCTGAAATAAATTGAAAATATATAGAAATAAATCGATAGAAACCAGAGTTGTTAGTTGACATGTGTCATCAGTCGACAGTGTTGATGTTGCCGATAATTATAGTGACATTCAAAAGGTAAAGGTAAAGGGAATGTATATGCTACTAAGAATTTGAAAACATAGTTGGCCGAAGTTACCATTATTTATATGTATACTATTATATTGAACTTACCTTTATAATGCATTTATTTAGTTCTCAGCTCATGTTGTGCGCTGCAAAGAGAACAAAAATTTACATAAAATTTAATAAATTCTTTGTAGATATTTACGTATAGCTGAAGATAAGAAAGTTTTTCAATTCGCATAATTATTTGATTAATTATTGCTAGTGCGTAAACAAAATGTTAACAGCTCTTTTATCGCGCTTCGATAGTAGCCAATAACTTTATGCCTGTAACTGTGCCTACAAACGTATTTATGTATCTGACGCTATATCAACATATATACTTTTTGTATTTGTACACACAAATGTCAATGCTGGCCCGCAGCAAAAGATAAAAAAAAGGAAAACAAAACAACAACAAAATATAGAAAAAAGCAAATGTAAAGCCGGCGGCGTAATTAAAAATTGTTATCAATTTCAATGGCTAATTGGCCAGCAAGTAACTTCAACAGCTACATGTATTTGTATCTATATCTGTAGCGGTATCTGTGTTTGCATCTGTGTTTGAAAGAGTTTTACGAGTTCAGCGAGTGGTCAACTACATATAAATATGTATACTGATTCATAGATTAGAGAGCTGCCGGCCATAAACTTAAATGTTAGCATTTTGGCCTTTTTATTATTGTTCACACACAGCTAGCACGCCTTCAGTAAACATAAATTGTACAGTAAAGACACTTTAAAATGTACATGTGACAGAAATTGAAAAATTCTCAAGAAAACGTGTATTTAATTTAATTGATATTTATAATACTTGGGTATTATCTCAACAATCACTGTATTTGAAGATTATAACATGCTGAAATTCATTAGTAGAGCAATCTAGACTTGCGAATACCCTGTAGTTAGCTAATATTAGCTGAGCTGCTACTAAATGCAGAGTAAACACTTGCGGAAAACAGGCGAAGTATTTTTAATTGACGGTACTGTATACCGATAAAAAGTAGCCTCTAATATATAGACACACAAAAACTATAAGAAAAATGTCAAAGAAAATTGTCAAAATTCGTTACGTATATGCCACGTAGTCATAGTATCAGAGACAACTAACAACATAGCTGAGTGTGTGTGTGAATAAAAGAGTTTTGCTTGCATATTAGATATATTAAATTTTTGGTAAGTGTTGCAAACTGTGAAAATGCCTGCAAACTGATGATGTGTCAAAGAAGGCAGCTTGGCAGAGGACCGAAATGATAGTCTCTGTTTTATTAAAAATAAATAAAGTGCTACGCACACACACACACACACACGCACACACAGTTACTGTTGGTCTCGGTCTTATCCTTAACTTGAATCTCTATCGAGAAAATTGAGCTGCAGATTTTCCACGACCATTTCCGGGCTGCAACCAGCTGCCATTTTGTGGCCCCAACGATGCACACTCGCCCACACGCAGACACACACACACACATGCAGCGACATGTGCGTGTGTACTGCAAAGTTGATGTAAACTCGAATTGAAGAATTGTCAACCTTAAAGATTAGGCAAGGGAGCAGCGCTCACTTTCAATCAAGCAGCATCGCTTCGACTTTGATTTGGCGTTTATGAGCTTGGCCTAATATTATTAATTTATACGTTTTAAAAGTATATTACCAAGTTTCCAACTTACTAATGCACTTCCAAATGCGCTCAAAGACCAACTTCAGGGACCAACTTTTTAAATCAATTTATCGAACGAATTCAATTACTCAACCAAGTGACACTAGCGTTAATTATGTACAGAAACATACGCAATAAATGTACACACATACATGTACATACACAAATATACTTTTTTGCTTGTATTTAGTTGCTTTTGCTTATTTAATTCAATTACCAGAAACCACTTTAAAGTCTTTTTCATATGCTCAGCTTAGAAATTTGTGCAATTAAAGTCCTGAAACATCTTTAAGTCCATGTTAAATGCTCTTATTAAAGCCTTAAATGCTACAGCTTTATAAAAACTAAGCCTATTTCTATGCGAAATAACCATTTTAATACAAAATACTCTTTTTTTAATTTGTTGGTATTTTTCAGAAAATGTTCCCTATAATATTGTAACACAAATAACTTTATTTTATATTTAATTTGTATCATTTAAATTATAATTATATTGTAACCCAGAGCTTTTGTTTAAATTTATATCACTTGGTCGTTATTTCACAATAGTAATAATTATAATGTCTTTCTCAGCTTTTAATTTTATACAAAATTGCTTATTACTATTTGCCTATTCGTGTGTATCGATATATCGGAACATCTTTATGTCAACTTAATGAAATATTTACACAGCTACAATATATAACATATATACAAAATTTTAAAAAAGTTTCTGAGGGCTTCACTAAAATGAAGATAACTAAAAATAAAGATAAAGGATACATTACTGTTTTTTACCTTGATACCTGGTTAAACCCAAAAATATTTGTACTCAAGTCGAGTATCCTAAACGTCGTCGGGTCGGTTTTAGTCTTAAACTTTGGCGCACAGACCTGAACGTTACCGTTCACCTTGGGTAGAAGCTCGGTTCTGTGAGTACCCTTTGATTGGATCGATTGGCATGTCGGCAAGCGTTGGCGATTGCGAATAATGCCAAGGCAGCTACCGGCGCCAGGTTGTGCATTATAAGCGCCGCCCTTTAGCTGATTGACAGCCAGATTGACAGTCCACTGAACTGACTGAAGTCCAGTTTTGATTTCAGTTTCGATTTCGCTGCGACATTCTTCGGGCTCTGGCACGCGACTCTGCGCATGCGTTGGCCCCCTCAACCGCCCCCCACCCTCCCTCCCGCCCACGGAAAGTATAAAAAAAGACAAAAAAAATCATAAATTGCGAGTCATGTCGCGTCGCTTTGTTAGCTTTGGCATTATTTTGTTGGCCCGAAATAATAAGGCGTTAAACGTTAAGGTGTTAGATGCTGACCACAAATAAATCGCAGCTGTGCGCGCACCGTTGAATAGGGAATTTTGTTTCTGTTTTTTTTACTAAATCTTTTTTTGTATGAGTTGAACAACTCAATTGTCGGACCATTTATAGGCGCTAATTAGCGCAAATACATTAAATAGATATAAATTGTAAAAATAGAAATAGTAATGACAGTCAAAAAATAGGAAAAATAGCAGAACGCGGTGAATTTGAAATAACTTCCCTCAGAAAAAAGCGATATTAAAATGTTTGTAATGTTAAGTACAACAAAAAACAGCAGAATTAGCTTCATAAAGGTATCGAATTAGTTCTCGCAAACATGTAGTATATATTCGTGACATGTCTAAAAGTAAATACAACATCTTTTCATACAAAACATACATTGTCTACCAATTGTTTTTAAAAGCGTAAGAGGGGATATAGTAGCTGATAAGATTCTCATTTGTTATTAAATATGTGTGAAGCTTGCTTATAGTTATTCATTATACTCGATCGCAAAGTAACAAAAGTATATTGGTTTTGTGCAATGTCCGTCATGCTGTCCGTCTGTCTGTCCGGATGAACGCAACTTTTTCCGGCGCTATTGAAGACAGAGAAATTTTGGATATATACTTGTAGTTATCTGCTTCAGACAAAGTATTAAGATTTTTGTGCCACGTCCACTGGGAGGCTGGCAAATTGATAACATGTCGATACACCTCAAATCGCAAATCGGTAAAAGGTGAATATTTCCCACAATATTAAAGTTAGAGTCGCCAAACTTGGTACGTAGATTAATGGTGAGCTTCCCAAACATTGCGATCTTGATATCCCGGCCACGCCTACCAGAATGACCCACAGCGCCCCCGCCTTAAAAAATCGGAAATGGCTACATCTCCCACAGTTTTTGAACTAGGAGGTCCACATATGGAATATATGTTACTGGAAAGCTTCCCAAACCTCACAGAAACACTTCCCAGCCACGCCACGTACATGATCAAGGACAAACCGTGAAAGAATTTCAAAATGACTAAGGGGGGTATAAAAAACAAAAATTCAAAAAAATTGCATTTCAATATTGATATAATGGAAATGCAGAATCAATCTCGAGGATAAACCATGAAAAAATTCCATCAAACATGAAAATCGGTTCAGTTTTGACAAAGTTATGGGCTTTTGAAATATGTGAACTATGGATTCGAGAGCTTTACATGTCAAAATTTTTGAATATTTTTGCATGATTTTTGACAAAAAATTTGACCCCTTCAGAATCGATTTTAAAGTTGTTCTTCATTTTAATTGTGACAACCACAATCGATATAAAATAGAAATTTCGGATTCTAAATTTTGCAAAAAAAAATTTTCCAAAATAAGTAAGGAGGAGTACATGATATTTTATCAAAAAATCCAAAAAATTTTATTTTCAAAAATAACTTTAACCTATAACTTTCAATTACATACAATTTACTAAGAGCTCTTGCGAAAATATTACAATGGTTACTGATTTTCATGTCAGAAATACATAATTAATTCACTTCTTAAAATGTTCAACTTTAAAAATTAATTTAACATATTGAAATCTATATAATTTTTATTTTTTTGTTTTTCATCGATAAGCTATAAAAACTATCGGCCAATGATACATCACCAGCTTCAATTCTTATCGATATAATTGCAAATGCAACTCTTTCCACAGACATTAAGCAAACATTTTAGACCCAAGCCAGACAGGCATTCGAATTCTTAGTTTCCTTTTGGAACTCACCGAGTGAAGACCTCTTTTCCCACTTCACTACATTTTTTTTTTTTTTTTTTTTTGGAAATTTTCTGTTTTTGTATATTTCTTTTTTTAATTTTTCTTTTTTTCTGAGTGGAATTTGAAATATTCGTGGTGTGTTCACGAGTAGACCAAATTTTATAAACCGAAAAAGGTAAAAAAAAATGGTATTGAAAAACTAGAGCAAATGCACTAACAAATTCAAAGTGATTACGGTTGAGAACAGTTATAAGTTCTTTAATCTTAAGCAAGACCTAGAGAATGGGTATAATCTCCTTAATTCGAACGACGTGGCCTTTTCTACTTTTTGTTTTTTTTAATTTATATAAACTTTTATTGCAACTTTAAATATCGTCATATGGGTGTAGAATATGCAAAACAAAAACGCATACTTGAGAAGCTCCTTTTTTTATTTTCAATAAAAGTTGAATTGTTCAATATTTACAATTTGATCTGCGACCTCGACTTTCTATTTTTACTATTTAAAATAGGATATTAACATAACTGTTTTTTAATAGCACTGGCAGTTATGCCTTTCAGATAAGGCACGCTACATCTATACGGGTAGCCCGTATTTATACTTCTCATTTTATTGATTTAAAGTTTCATTTTACAATATGTAAAGTTGAAGCAGGTGTGTAGAAGGTTTTATTTAATCCTGGGCAAATAAATCCAAAAATACCAAATGAAAACCGGCTTCAAAAAAGAAGACAAATTTATTACATTTACAATTCACAATAAAACATGTTAGTTTGGCGGTTGCCATGTTTTTTGCTCCATCTTGCTTCTGTTACCCAATTAAAGACAAAAGTTGAAAACGGCTCGAAATTAACCTTCATTTTACTAAAATATTTTCTTAAATGAATTTGCTATCAATATTTCTCAACGAAACTACGATCCTTTCCAAGCGCTTAAGCGGTTTTAAAAACAGTTTCTTCTTTATTATCAAATATATTTTAAATCGGTATAATTGTTCTTTCTTATTTTGATCAAGGATGTAGAATAACTTAGGACTGTGAAAAGCGGTATTCATATTTTCTTATTTTGATCAAGGATGTAGAATAACTTAGGACTGTGAAAAGTGGTATTCCTTTATTTTTTAATGATTAGGGATGTAGAATAACTTAGGACTGTGGTAAGCGGTATTCATATTTTCTTATTTTGATCAAGGATGTAGAATAACTTAGGACTGTGAAAAGCGGTATTCAAATTTTCTTATTTTGATCAAGGATATAGAATAACTTAGGACTGTGAAAAGCGGTATTCATATTTTCTTATTTTGATCAAGGATATAGAATAACTTAGGACTGTGAAAAGCGGTATTCATATTTTCTTATTTTGATCAAGGATGTAGAATAACTTAGGACTGTGAAAAGTGGTATTCCTTTATTTTTTTATGATAAGGGATGTAGAATAACTTAGGACTGTGGTAAGCGGTATTAATTTTTTTCTCACTTTGATAAAGGATGTAGAATAACTTAGGACTGTGAAAAGCGGTATTCAAATTTTCTTATTTTGATCAAGGATATAGAATAACTTAGGACTGTGAAAAGCGGTATTCATATTTTCTTATTTTGATCAAGGATATAGAATAACTTAGGACTGTGAAAAGCGGTATTCATATTTTCTTATTTTGATCAAGGATGTAGAATAACTTAGGACTGTGAAAAGTGGTATTCCTTTATTTTTTTATGATAAGGGATGTAGAATAACTTAGGACTGTGGTAAGCGGTATTAATTTTTTTCTTACTTTGATAAAGGATGTAGAATAACTTAGGACTGTGAAAAGCGGTATTCAAATTTTCTTATTTTGATCAAGGATATAGAATAACTTAGGACTGTGAAAAGCGGTATTCATATTTTCTTATTTTGATCAAGGATATAGAATAACTTAGGACTGTGAAAAGCGGTATTCATATTTTCTTATTTTGATCAAGGATGTAGAATAACTTAGGACTGTGGTAAGCGGTATTAATTTTTTTCTTACTTTGATAAAGGATGTAGAATAACTTAGGACTGTGAAAAGCGGTATTCATTTTTTCTTATTTTGATCAAGGATATAGAATAACTTAGGACTGTGAAAAGTGGTATTCCTTTATTTTTTTATGATTAGGGATGTAGAATAACTTAGGACTGTGGTAAGCGGTATTCATATTTTCTTATTTTGATCAAGGATATAGAATAACTTAGGACTGTGAAAAGCGGTATTCATATTTTCTTATTTTGATCAAGGATATAGAATAACTTAGGACTGTGAAAAGTGGTATTCCTTTATTTTTTTATGATAAAGGATGTAGAATAACTTAGGACTGTGGTAAGCGGTATTAATTTTTTTCTTACTTTGATAAAGGATGTAGAATAACTTAGGACTGTGAAAAGTGGTATTCCTTTATTTTTTTATGATTAGGGATGTAGAATAACTTAGGACTGTGGTAAGCGGTATTCAGATTTTCTTATTTTGATCAAGGATATAGAATAACTTAGGACTGTGAAAAGCGGTATTCATATTTTCTTATTTTGATCAAGGATGTAGAATAACTTAGGACTGTGAAAAGCGGTATTCATATTTTCTTATTTTGATCAAGGATATAGAATAACTTAGGACTGTGAAAAGTGGTATTCCTTTATTTTTTTATGATTAGGGATGTAGAATAACTTAGGACTGTGGTAAGCGGTATTCAGATATTCTTATTTTGATCAAGGATATAGAATAACTTAGGACTGTGAAAAGCGGTATTCATATTTTCTTATTTTGATCAAGGATGTAGAATAACTTAGGACTGTGAAAAGTGGTATTCCTCTATTTTTTATGATTAGGGATGTAGAATAACTTAGGACTGTGAAAAGCGGTATTCATATTTTCTTATTTTGATCAAGGATGTAGAATAACTTAGGACTGTGAAAAGTGGTATTCCTTTATTTTTTTATGATTAGGGATGTAGAATAACTTAGGACTGTGGTAAGCGGTATTCAGATTTTCTTATTTTGATCAAGGATATAGAATAACTTAGGACTGTGAAAAGCGGTATTCATATTTTCTTATTTTGATCAAGGATGTAGAATAACTTAGGACTGTGAAAAGCGGTATTCATATTTTCTTATTTTGATCAAGGATATAGAATAACTTAGGACTGTGAAAAGTGGTATTCCTTTATTTTTTTATGATTAGGGATGTAGAATAACTTAGGACTGTGGTAAGCGGTATTCAGATATTCTTATTTTGATCAAGGATATAGAATAACTTAGGACTGTGAAAAGCGGTATTCATATTTTCTTATTTTGATCAAGGATGTAGAATAACTTAGGACTGTGAAAAGTGGTATTCCTCTATTTTTTATGATTAGGGATGTAGAATAACTTAGGACTGTGAAAAGCGGTATTCATATTTTCTTATTTTGATCAAGGATGTAGAATAACTTAGGACTGTGAAAAGTGGTATTCCTTTATTTTTTAATGATAAGGGATGTAGAATAACTTAGGACTGTGGTAAGCGGTATTAATTTTTTTCTTACTTTGATAAAGGATGTAGAATAACTTAGGACTGTGAAAAGCGGTATTCAAATTTTCTTATTTTGATCAAGGATATAGAATAACTTAGGACTGTGAAAAGCGGTATTCATATTTTCTTATTTTGATCAAGGATATAGAATAACTTAGGACTGTGAAAAGCGGTATTCATATTTTCTTATTTTGATCAAGGATATAGAATAACTTAGGACTGTGAAAAGCGGTATTCCTTTATTTTTTTATGATTAGGGATGTAGAATAACTTAGGACTGTGGTAAGCGGTATTAATGTTTTTCTTACTTTGATAAAGGATGTAGAATAACTTAGGACTGTGAAAAGCGGTATTCAAATTTTCTTATTTTGATCAAGGATATAGAATAACTTAGGACTGTGAAAAGCGGTATTCATATTTTCTTATTTTGATCAAGGATATAGAATAACTTAGGACTGTGAAAAGCGGTATTCATATTTTCTTATTTTGATCAAGGATATAGAATAACTTAGGACTGTGAAAAGCGGTATTCATATTGTCTTATTTTAATCAAGGATATAGAATAACTTAGGACTGTGAAAAGTGGTATTCCTTTATTTTTTTATGATTAGGGATGTAGAATAACTTAGGACTGTGGTAAGCGGTATTAATGTTTTTCTTATTTTGATCAAGGATATAGAATAACGTAGGACTGTGAAAAGCGGTATTCAAATTTTCTTATTTTGATCAAGGATGTAGAATAACTTAGGACTGTGAAAAGTGGTACTCCTTTATTTTTTTATGATTAGGGATGTAGAATAACTTAGGACTGTGGTAAGCGGTATTAATATTTTCTTATTTTGATCAAGGATATAGAATAACTTAGGACTGTGAAAAGCGGTATTCATATTTTCTTATTTTGATCAAGGATATAGAATAACTTAGGACTGTGAAAAGTGGTATTCCTTTGTTTTTTATGATTAGGGATGTAGAATAACTTAGGACTGTGGGAAACGGTATTCATTTTTTCTTATTTTGATCAAGGATATAGAATAACTTAGGACTATGGCAAGCGGTATTCATATTTTCTTATTTTGATCAAGGATGTAGAATAACTTAGGACTGTGAAGAATGGTATTCCTTTATTTTTTTATAATTAGGGATGTAGAATAACTTAGGACTGTGGTAAGCGGTATTAATTTTTTTTCTTACTTTGATCAAGGATATAGAATAACTTAGGACTGTCGGAAGGGGTGTTAATTTTTTTATCGTAAAATAAAGACTAACCGGGAATAAACAGATTATCCAAACTCGCCAAAAGCCTCTACACCAAACTTTTTAAGATGAGATGGTTTCTCAAACTTAGAAGCAAACTGGGCCTATAACACAACTCTTTTTTACAAAACCCTCCCCCGTATGGCGCTATGTCTTGCAAACGGTACTGCGGCCACAACAAATATCAGCAAAATACACAGTTTTCAAGCCGCCATAAGGCTTATCGCTGGTAGCCTCTCGGACGTGAGGACCAGGAACATAGAACACGACCTAAGAATCCCCATTGGAAACTTATTACAACAATCCCTCTCACACATATCTAAGCTCGCTGTCCACCCCAATTATCTGGCAAGAAGACTCCGCTCCCGCAGACGACGCAGGATTAAACAATACCATCCATTGGATCTACCAAATAAGGTTATCTAAACCCTAAACCAACAACCAAACAACCAATTACAACAACACATATAAAAACAAACAATAACACTGTTTATTTTTTTATTATTCACAACCTTTAAAGCTTAGTAACAATGCTACTTAAAAGAATTAATTTGTTAACTCAAATATATATTTAAATAAATGTATATATAAAAAAAATGTATTGTTATTTTTGGGCATGGCCGAAATATTTTGGTCGATCTTTAGAGATAGTCCTCAGATGGCAAGAAATCTGATCACGATTATTTAAACCTTTTGCAATCGATGTTTTTACGGCTAAAACAAAACAAAACTTAAATACGCTCAACAATGGTAATTAAAGTCTAGCAGAAAACTAAGCATCGGGTTTAGTGTTTGCCTAAGGAGCAGATCAAAGACCTTAAATAGATTAGTCTAAGCCCAACCGAAAAAGATCATTAATCAAATGCGGCCAGGTACAAAGTTCAGCAAAAAATTATGTAAGGCGCGACTCCCAAGCAAATAATACCTAACCCAAACTTAACCTGTTTTGATAAACCACAAACATGTTACTGTTCTTCTTCTTGTTGTTGTTGCCGTTGTTGTTATCAGCTATGGTAGTTCATGTTAAACTTAACTAAATGGAACTAAAAATGCGAATTGGGGTCTGCGGCCTGAGCATGAGAACTAAAAGATAGAAATTTGCCGCAACATTTGTGGTAGCAGCTATTCTAAAATTAGCGATACAAACTTTTTGACAGTTCATCGAAGCGTTACGCTGATAATTTCTGTTTGCACGCACACACACACACACATACAGACATTGGCCATGGGCTTTACCAGTTTTGCAATTGGAGTTCGAGTTAAGATTGTTGGCAATTTATGTTGTGCACCTCTCTGCAATCCGCAGACGCTGCTGCTGCTTGGAATTCCAATTCATGCTCACTAAAAGCTAACTATCTATCTATCTCTCTATCTCCCCTCTCTTTAACTTTTCCTTATTTCGATTCTCTCTTTCGCTTTTCTTTCGCAGGCTTAAGCACGTGCAAGTTGCACACTCTCTTTCGCTCTCCCTCTGTATCTATCTTGCTCTCCGATTAAGTAACTTTAATAGATATTGCAAGACTCGTTTGCCTTAACACACACACACACACATACAAACACACACACACACATTTATATAAATATGCATGTGCATAGGAAATTCTGGTAGAAATGTAACAATCGATAAGCATAACATAAGGATCATTTAATTCTAAGGAATATTATGTAACAAACAGAGGGAGGCATCTCCGATCCCATATATACATTGGTACCACCATATTAAGTTCACCATTATAAAATAAATAAAACTATGTTTGATTTACTCACTAATAAACAGAAAATCGAAATTATCAACCTTCAACAAACTCATTTTGGTTAAAACAATTCCATTACCTATTATAATGTACTGTATGAAAAAATATGTCAAAATAAATGAATTAAATAAAAATTTTAAATAAATACAAAATGAATCCACACTTTTTACTGGAAATGAAAAATAAATTAAACTTAGCTCCTATAGGGTCGCAAAATGCAACTCAATATATAATTAAAACTTATAAGAATTGTTTTTTTTTAATAGTTTCTTTCCTTATCAATAAATACATATCAACTGTAAAATGTATAAATTAATTAAAACACTAAGTACAACTTCACAGATGAAAAGAATACGTACAACACTGTAAATAATTATTCGTAAACTGGCAACAAAAAAAAATATTATATTTTACATATTCGAAACTGTGCCTGAGACTCTTAGGCAACCCTGTTTAAAATATTTTATGTAATGCCTGCAATTATTGCTTTTATAATATATTTAGTATTATACAAATAATAATATGATGCTCCTATCATAGCACCAAAATCTTATCAACTACATTCTTATAGATTTCTTGGATAAAAATTAAGTTGTGTGGCTCAGTATAAATATATTTATCGAAAATATGCTTTATGCTGCGAAGTGTTTTTTCTTATGGTAGGCTATGGAAATATATTTGAGAGTAGTTTCGATGTCATAAGGGCGGTGAAGGATATTTTTTAAGACATTCGATTTAGACTCACAGAAGTAAATCAGATGAAAATCTTTAGACTTGAACGAATTTGAATTTTCACTCGCTACCTCTCTCTATCTCACTTATTCCGCTTATATTTTGCTGAAAAGCTCAAGCTTAAGTCAAAAAAAAAAAACAGCTGACGTCTCTTTCACACATGTTTCACTCTCTCTATCTATTAGGAATAGGTATATAGGAACAACCGCTGATCTCTCGTACTTTCCAGTCATTTGAGAGCCCGCTTCGTCTCTTTCGGTTCTTATCAACCGCTGGCGACAATTTAAGTTTTGTTGTTCTTGTTGTTTTCATTACGTAGCATTGATAGGGCACATATGTAGCAAATGAGCCAGCGATCCGGCCGTAATCAAAAGTCAAAGTCAACAGGCACAGCACACACACACACGCACACACCTACCCCTCCCCCATGCCACGATTTAAATTCCCCGGATCGAGCAGGTTCCAGTTCCGAATCTATGAAGCGCTACGGTAACTGAACTTTCGTTGAGCAATATATAGGCTTTATTGTATATGTATACATATATAAAGATATATATGTATATATATATATATATATATATACATTTGGGGCATGCTCGCACTTTCGTTAATTACGTAGCCCAAGCACTTGACCATATAATCGGCATATAATGAAAATGCGTTGCTTGCATCTTATCACTTCTTTTGCGTTTTATTATTATTTTTCTTTTTTTCTCTAATTTTTGATGTCGAGACACAAAAATAGCGACTCAAGAGAGATAGAGAGAGTATGAGAGTATGTGAGAGAGAGAGAGAGAGAGAGACAGAGGGGGCGACGCGAACCGGTTGTAAAAACTTGGCTGTGGGCAAGGCAGGGAAAAATATTGAGTAGCATGCGACGCTGAACTATGCGGCAACAGGTCCACATTGTTGCGATCTTAGCAACAACAACAACACGAACAACAGCAGCAACAAAAAGTGGTTTGCTCCAGTCCCCAACTTTGGCGGTGCCAGTTCTCTGCCCCGCTTAAGGTCGTCTGTAGAACGGAACCCAGAGACGAAAAAAAATAAAGTAAATTAAAAAAAAAAAACCAGCTGAACCGCGTTCAGTTCGAACAGATCACTATAACGTTCATTAACAACAACATAATCATCATCAAGATCAGCCCGGCAAACATTGATGACGCCGGCCAAAGAATGTGCCACCACCTCACCTCACTTCCCACCCACCCCACCGCCCGCCACACGCTTCCCCCCTCAGCAATCCCCCCCTCCCCACCACTCACACACACACACACACGTACATCAGCCCAAACAAGTTTTCGCCGATCTACGAGCCACATCGTGTACTGTCAAGATCGTTCATAAACAGACCAAAGATCGGATCGCATGCTATGATGGCACGGTATCGGAAGGGGGAGACTGCAACGACCAGGCAGGGCATTGCACATGCACCAACTGGCAACTGGCAACTGGCAACCGGCAACAGTGGCAACACTGGCTTACAGGTTGTTGTTTGTTTAGTACATGCTGTGCCAAAAGGTACCGAAGATCAGGTTTCGTTTAGGGATTATCATGAATATCATGAGCAAAGTTAACCAACTTAACTCAACATACAGTTTTTCAGTAAAAGACGAAAATAAAAAAAAACTCCAAGGATCTGTAAATTATAACTTTGACAAAGTTAAGTTTTAAAAAAATTCATATAAAACAAGCTGAAGATCAGATCAGATCAAAAATGCCAATTTAAAGCAATCTTTTCTGGTACAAGAAACCGCCAATTCTATAGTTTATGTAAAAAAAGTTCAAGATCGGTTAAAATCAATTTATTTATATAAATCAGCTTATAAAAATATTTAAATTCAATTAAGATCAATCACATCAGATAAAATCCTATCGTAAGTCAATCTCTTCGAATCGTTAAATTTGAAATTCAACAAGTTGATTCTTGATTTTAAAGATCATGTAAAATATTATCAGCGGATCTTTAAATTATAAACATCAACAGAATTTAGTTTATATAATTCTCGTAAGTATTTTAGGAACCAGTTAAGGTTAATCAAAGCCAAGTCATTTTTTGTAGATACTGGAGATCTTTAGTGGACGGTATATACATACATTTAATATTACATTATAATCCCATTTAATAACCTTACCAACCTATTCCATCTTTGCTTTATACTTTTTAAAGACTTCTTCCCCGTTCCTGCAAATAAAAGAAATATGTAAATAAATGTGTAAGCCATTATACATTACTTGGGTAAAGCAACTGTCTACTAAGACAAGAAGAATATTTTGAATAATTAGTGTGAAATCATGGAATCATACATTTAAAAGATGATCTCGAAAAATTTTAAATAGTATTTGAAATGCTCTATAATTGAATAATATATCAAATGACAATATTTACAACAGCAAACACTTTTTTTAACAAAAACGCTCAAAACTTTTTAAAGATGGTTAAATCATTTTTTGTTTTTATTAAAAGCATTTAATAATTAATATTTTCTTTGCAGATTATTAAAAAGCCTATTGTTAAAATACAAATTCAACCATGTCTGAAAATGCTTTGAAATTATTTATTTTAATATTGAAATCAATAAAAGTTTAAAGCTTGATAAAGCTTAAATAAATGCAAAATAATTCATGTGGAAATTTCAATTATTAACTCTTGTGTTATGTGGGTAAACTAGCGCACATACAAAATGTACTTGAACGCAAAAATCGAAATTGAAAATCGAAACCAAAAAACCGAAAAACCAAAAATTTCTTGACTATTTGCTTACTAAAGCACAAAGAACGCCCGCACAATGCGCTTCAATGCTTAAGTGTTCGGTTGTTTATACTATTTTTGTAGTTAACAAAACATTAAAACAAAAAACAACAGCAGCAACAACAAAAATTTGCCACAAAACTAAATTTAAATACAACAACAAGAAAGCGAAACAAAATAAAACCTAAAACAAAAACAAAAGAGTACACAAACAATTGATCGTTATTATTAGTATTACTAAGTAATATTTCGACCACTTTTGTTTGCATTGGTTAATTTTTTATTTTTTTATACCCTGTATCTATTCTGAATGGGTATACAAAAAAGGCGCAATGAAGTTGTTCGAATGCAGTAGAAGACAGCCTCGACCTTATATGTATATATTCATGATTAGGATCTAATAACTGAGTCGATAATATATTACATATAAAAAACATAATAATAGAATAGAATAGGGAATAGGTTCCTGTTCTATAATTATAATGCTATTTTCCATAACTTTATCTCCCAAAACTCAATAATCATCAGCTAAAGAATATTTATTTCTCTAATATCTTCTCCTACCCCCTATCAAACGAAAATTAAGAAATTTTATTTAAAGGTGTTTTCTAATATATGAACACATTTGAAACCCATCTTCAGGCCCTACAAATTTTACAATAATCCAATAATTAATACAACATTTTTTGCAGAACTGAGGGATTATGAAGAACCCAATAGAATTGAATAAGTGACGAAGTGAAGTGAGAAGTAGAAGAAGCAGGAACTTATTGGTTTTTGTATGCTAGGGTATATTTTATTCGTTCACCTTCGGACTATTGTTTTCTTGATGAAATGCAAACAACACCTCAAATTTTTATTTACGATTTCATTTTCCATTGCCCCATACCCCTATCCCAAAACCCATGCGTAGTCTTACCCAATTCTTAAGCACATTGCCCACATCAATTGCTGATTCATACATCCAAAATCTTGGAATCGTTTTGCATGTGCACCTTCTCGCTAATACCCTTATTTCGATTGACCTACGCCATCCAATTCACAGGCATGAGTCAATTTCTCAATTACCTTATCGCCTAAACCTTTATTTTGCCAGCTTATATATGAGTACTACTATATAATTTATCATTTGATAAGAATAGCTTGTGGGGTTCGCCTTATGTTCGATTTGAACAAACATATGCATGTGAAATATATTTTGGATAGATCAGTTTTGTGCGCTGGGACTTTTTTGGACGATTAACATGTTTAGTTACATACAAAACAAAAGCATCTATATTATATAGTGGTCCGATACGTCCGACTCCGACCTACGCAAATATTCAAGACGATAGCTTTAAGATTGAGAGACTAGTTTGCATAGAAACAGACGAACAGACCAACACATCTGTTGATATTGATCAAGAATATAATTTAACTTCATAGAGTCCTATGTGTTACACAATTCGTGACAAATTCATTAGACCATCTTCAAGATTAGTAAATTTAAAAGATTTAGCAGGAACGTTGCAGTCGGGTGTAACCGATACCGCCATACTTCTTCACAGTGTAATAACAACTAAATCCTGTGACAGCCATAATCGATAAAAAATATAAATTTAGAATTCAAAAATTTTTAAAAATCTATGATTTTTTTAAAGAAAATTAATTTGTCAATCAATTCAATATAGAGGACAAACCAAGATCAATATGCAATCAAACATGATAGTCGGCTAAGTTTTGACAAAGTTATAGAGTTTGAAATGTGGAGCAATGGAACCGGGAGTTTTACATGTCAAAATTTTTGTCAATTTTATCATGATTGTTGACAACAAATGGCCCTCAGAATCGGTTTTAATATTATTTTTTATACTAAGATAACCACGATTAATTAAAAAAAAATTCTATTTTATAAATGCCAAAATGCCATCGATCATGAAAATCGGTTGAGATTTGACAAAGTTATGGGACTTTAATATTACAAACAAATAAATAATAAATACAGTTTCTTTATTAATAGCACTCTTTAGTCCTTCCCTTTATTAAATATAATTTAATATATTACACTCGATAGTAAGTTTAGACCAGTTCAAGTTTCTATTTATGAAGCCATTTACAATGCAGTTTTCTTGGTTTTTCTTTTGGCATTTCCCTAATACGTCGTAGGACTCTACAGCCTATGTCTCTGTTTTTCTCTCTTTCTCTTTCGCTCATGATAACTGGCCCAGCTATAATTGTTTTTAATATCCCAGCGAGCTGTCTGGTTAGCAATTTTCCGCTGAAAACTTGGTCGTTGCTCGTCGTTGGCACTATAATTTATGATTGGAAAAACTATCCGGCATTTCCTTCGATGCGTTCGTTGGCTTTTGCATATTCATGAGGCCCGACTAAAGGCAGCGATAGATTCCGAGCTCGCTTACAAATAAGATACAGATACACACACGTTCACACATATACGCAGAGCTTAATTGTTGCTGTTGTTTGTAATTTTAATAACACTTAACAAACGCCTTGGACTTGGCATGAAAATTGTTGATAAATTATGTATTTAATAGTTGTTGCTTCTCCTCCTCTTGGTTGTCATTGTTGTTTTTGTTGGCTGGCGCCAAAGACATAACTTCTAATTACTTCGATCGTCTAGTTCACAGTAGAACTTGAAAAACTCGAATTTTCATTTTCAAGCACTCGCAAAACCTTGACGGAAAGGAAAACTTAAGCGCCCAATGAAAAATGTGTGCAAATTAAAAAAGAAAAATGATTCTGAAAAGCTGCGGCAACATATTGAAGCTGATTAAATATTTTGTTGACAAAATACAAATAACGAAAAGCTTGTATACGACAGACTAATAGATACTCTGCTACATACAAAATTTGCTAGCTCTGGCTTTTATAGTATTTGCGTTAGACACGCGCAGTGCGGAGATGCATTCTTTAGACAATTACATAATAATACCATTTTATCAACATTTATAGTGTACGTGGAATAGCTATAAAAAAGCAAGAAAGCGCTTATGTCCAAAGATATGAACAATGACTTAAATTCTTGGTATTTTCTTTTATATCACTGATTACTGGATGTTTTATTAACCTTAGATATAACAAATGTAATCAACATAATATAATATAACAAATGGAATCTACATAAGGAATGCGAAAATTTGCGGCCTTTGTAGCTTTTCTAATCCCTGAGTTTATGTAGAGAGATTAGGTGAGTGCTGACTGTTTATTTTATGGGACTCTCCCCTCACAAGCTACAGGGTATTCAGATTCACATTCACATTTAAACTACAAAATGAATTTCATTATATTCGCACAAGTAAAAAGTCATGCGATATCTTTTATTTTAATCATGAGTCAAGGATTTGATTCAATTGCATGCACAATCAAAATGGATACACGACTCGGCCCTTAGCCAGTTATGCGTATGCGTTGTGTGGAATGGGGCAGGGGTGGGGGTGATTACTATACTCTATCATTATCTAATAGCTGCGCAAAACGAACTCAACTACGAGTTGTTGAACTGTGCCTTCAACTACAGCTGAAGGCCTCCCGGCCTCTCGTCACTTTATCGCGCGTATCGTGCATATAAACTCGTAAAGTGTGTGTGTATGTGTGTGTGCGTGTGTGTGTGCATGTGTATGTGTGCTTAAATCAAGTAAACGTGTCAATCACAAAACGTCTTAGAAGTGTCAACAGCGCAGCCGGCGACAGAATCACATAAGAAACAATATAACGATATAATATGTATGTAAGCATGTAATAATAATAGTAAGAATCAGCGACAACAACAACGACAACGATAATCATGTCGATAAACCATATCGCGTGGCCTGCGACGAAGCGCAAATACCCTTCCAAATGTCCAAATACAAATATAAAATAAATAAAATATAAATAAATAAAGTATTTGTGATCAACTTTTATGATAGGCTAAATTAATCTAAATTTAAAAGTTTATAAAAAGCATAGAACAGAGAGTAAAAGAGAGCAAGTGAAAGAAAGAGAGCGAAGTTTAAAGTGTGCGAGAGGAAAGCAAATATTTCTGTTTCAATTTAGGCAATCATTTTCCCACGCATTTTTCCCGGACTCAATATATTCAACCGGACGGGGATTTAATCTTTCAAAATAATTCTTTAGTAGTTGAGATAAAAAAAACGGTTGAAAATAACATTTTCCGTAGTTTTTCGATCGATAATAAATGTGTTTTTTAATTTAAACATTTTCAGCTTTGAAATTAAGTTTAATACAAAGAATGTAATACTTGCCCAAACAATTTTGGAAAATTGTTTTCGAAAAGTATCTTTTCAGGTTTTTATAAGAATTTTCCAACTATTTTGAACACACACACATTACACACAGCTTTAACAGTTTCATATATATATTTAATGTATTTATTCGATTAGCTTACTCAATCGCTTAAATTTATTCCTTTCTCCAACTTTATGATTTTTGAATCGATTTAAAATTGCAATATAATTAAAGAAAAGAAATTTCCATAATAAACCATGATATAAGAGGAGATATTTATTATAATATAATATATATATAGATATAGTATATCAGAAAAGAGTTAGACTAAAAGTTCACAGAGATCAAGTTCTGGCAGGTTATTCACATACATATTTATTCAGTTGCGAGGGTACGTATTTATTCAGATATGTGTAGTTTGAGTGCTGGCACTAGTTATGCTATTTACGCGCAAGCGAATCGTAATTGACGAATTTAATCGTCATATTTGCCAAGTGACAGCTGCCGAGTTCAGTTGCGATGAGATGGTTCGCATTTTGGTTTAATTTATTTATTCATTTTTTTGGTGGGCTTGGGGTCTGGAGCTGCTACTGCTGCTGATAGAAACGAGTACAACTGCGAGTAGCTGTGAGTGTACTCACAAATATTCATAAATATTTGGCGCTTGGCACGTGGGTGGCCGGCAAATGCGGAAGCAGCACTTGAAATGCCAAAAAAGCAAAAACAACACAACAACAAGAAGAAGAACCAGTAAGCGAGCTCTGCACTAGAGTGTCCGACTAGAAGTTACCCTGCAAACCAGCTATATATGCACAAGAAGATTTTTAAAGCGAGTTTGAATTATAAATGTTTGTATAATCTAGCCTTAAAATCGGTATTTATCGATTTTTCGAAGAACATGCATTTGAAATCTGTAGCTTGCATAATCTCTTATATCGACATAAATCGATATTTATCGATACTGCAAAAATGGCAAAGTATTTTGCGTGAAATATATAAGATCTTTTATTCTAAATTTACAATCTCTATCTCTTACAGTCTGGTACACATATGGTATACACATACATATATACTTGCACAGAAACCATTATACCCACTTTCCACCCAAAATCAATAGGTATAAGGCGCAAGAACTGTGCTGTATGCATGTAGATACAGTATCTTATATCTTCTAGTTTGTATCTTGTATCTTGAAGTATATTTCGCAGCGTTTTCGCAGCGCTTTAATGTTGATAATCAGCGCTGGCATCAAGTGGGTGTCTTCCAACATGAATGAAAATATTTAAATGGCAGCGCAAAAGGCGCACAAATCTCAGGCGTATCTCAGTATTTGTATCTGCATCTATGTATCTGTAGCTGTAGCTGTAGCTTTAACTGTTGCTGTGTGCGAGCAATCGAATCAAGAGACAAACTGGGTAATTGGTTCATTATATTGTAGAAGCCAACGACATCCGCTCGTTAATGTAAATTACACAATAGTTTGAAAGCATATTTTTTTTGGCTTCAGATGCCACACAACGTTTCATTTCCATTTCGTTTCTGGCCTGTGTTCCATTTCCGTTACATGCGCGTACTATATAACATGAAGTTACCATGCGGATAAAAACCTGATAGATTAGTTTAGAAGCAACGCGTATGAACAAAATAAAAAGAAAAGCTAAAAGAACCAAAATTTTAATATATAACATAAAGTTAAGATGTGAATAAAAAGCTGATAGATTGCTTTAGAAGCAACGCGTATAAACAAAATAAAAAGATAAATTAAAAGAAAAGCTAAAAGAACTAAAATTTTTAGAAATTTTTTTATTTGTTTGATTATTTTTCATTTATATTAAATTTCGCTATTGAACATTAAGTAACATTAAGTAACCTTATAATTAGCTTATTATGGATAAAAGAAACGAAAAAAAACAATATAGCAATATTGTCTTATAGAAGTTATTGTCAATGTCTTTTGAAGAGTATCTCCAAGCCGTGCACTCTTATATTTTTTCGAGATGAAAATATGAAATGAAAGTAAAAGATAAGCTAGAAGAATTACAATCCTTTTGAGCAAAATAAAGTACTTTTACGACTCTATATTGAGCAAAATGTAAACAAATTAAGTGCTAGTTATCTTGCAAAAAACAATTTTTGTATTTGTATAAAAAAAAGCTTGAATTGTGACTGATAGTTATGTAAGACAGGAATTTTAAAAATCCAATAAAAGCTAAATAAAAAGCTTTATAATATTTAAGTTTAGCTCGAGCAAAAACAAATAGTTATCTAATATTTCGTCTGTCCAAATGTAAGCGACATTTCTTGCCTCTATTTACAGCCCAAGAATTTCTGAATTCGAGTTCCATGGAAAAGTTAGTTATAAGATATATGTATATGATAAATTATAGACAGCTTTATTGACAACAATTGAAGCTCAAAGCGTACGTAAGCATATGTAAATCTGTTATTTCGTTTGTTTATACATTTGTATAGATTCCATATGCATAGCATTTACTAAAATATATATTATTTAAGTTCTCAAAACGCTGATCAGAATAATAAACAAACACAGTATTTAGAAAACAAACAAAAATTACATATACATATATAGAATATACTACATCTATATCTGCATATCTTACAGATTCTTAAGTTTTGTTAGCTTGTAGAACTTATACTTATATTTTATTCTAGCACTTTTAGCTATGAGAATAAAATTATTTCACATGAGAATCGTACGACTTCCATGCGAAAAATGCACATTGTTTCCCATGAATAAGTATTCAGATCGTAGTTTAGTACCAAATTTTTAGTACTAAACCGAAAAGCTATTAAAAGTAGTGAACCTATATAAAACCAATGAAATATTGTGACACGTGACGTAACTGAAAATAAAAAGAAGTTACTGTCAACATCTAAAAAATCGCTCGAGTGTGCAATTATAAATGATCTAAAAAAATGCTAATTTTAAGTACTTATTGTCACGTTTTAATATCTTCATTCGTTTTTGTTTTTTGTAAGGCAAGCCATGCAATTAAACGTTACGTGACACACCTAACGTTACTTACATTTCCATAATAGATTTTGAGATTTTGCCTTTCTACCTAGTTAGGCATCCAAATAATCGTTAAAAAATATGTTTCGTTTTTGGTTTTCAATTCTTGTTAAAAAAAATTAAAAAATACCTTATTTAATTTAGGAAATTACAAAAAAATTCCAATTAATTTTTATTTAAATTTTAATGACTTTAAAAAAATAATTTTATTATTATTAACAGTGTTGCTTATAAGTTAAATATGTACGAAATATCTGAATGAGGTTAAATAAATTTTAAATTTCTATAATTTATTTTCTGATAGAAAATAATATAACTAAAGCGAGCAAAATATCTCACAATTACTTAGCTATATTTGTACTTTAGGAAGTTATTAACTTTCCAAATTTAAGATTTACTATATTCCATCACGTTTATTATTATGTTTTGTGAGATACATTTCAAGTTTTTGTGATATACGTATAGTATATCTTATCGATTGGATCAATCGAACTACGTGAGTTTTCACTGTATTCTAAATTTAATAATAGCAATAAAAAAAACAAAACACAAATTTTTGCTTGTATGCTAAAAGAAATTCCAATTTAGAGGCGAGACATAAAAAAAAAGAGTCAAATGAATGGACGAACTTTTTTTTCTCTCTCGCTCTTAACACCAGGCGCTGCGATAAAGAGTGGGCGAAAGAGAGAGATTTAATGAGAGAGAGAGAGTGGTAGATATATATATATATATATATATATATATAGAGAGAGAGAGAGAAAGAGAGAGAGAGCAACTGATAAAGCGACGCGAAGCAGCAGCAACAACAAAAAGTAGAATACAATAGGAATTATCAGTGGACTGCGTGATATGATTATCAAAAGGTTTCTTCTCATTGTTGTTGTTGCTAAGTTGTTGTTGCTGCCGCTGGCAACGGCGATTTTTAATACACATGCTACATATGTAAAACAGATTATTTGCCCCATACGCATACGCACACACACACACACACACTCACTTAAAGAATCTATATAATAAAGACATTTTTTCAACGTGCTTCAATAGTACAGAAAAACGAATAAGCCCAAGTGCAAAAAAGAAAAATGAAGAGTGCTCTAGTCACAGGTGATTGACTAGGAGATACCCTTTGTACCTCTTAAATTTCGTTTTTTTCAATTTTGACTTGTGTATACCCTACGAAAAATACATCCCTATATAATATGTTGAGAACACTTATCTGAAAATCGATATCGATACATATCGATAGTAATAAAATGTGACGAGATATCGAAAAAAATATATATAGGAGAATATACATACAATAACAAATCTGTAAAAGTTTTGTGAGGTAGGAACTGTTTCCTATTGCCCTGTTTCCTGTTTCCCTTTACCGTGTTACATGCATTTGTACAGAACCAATCTACCCTTGGTTACCCGTTTTTAATGGGTACAGGATACACAAATAAAATATATATATATATATATATATATTATATGAATATAAACTAAATAATTTATTGTAATTATAGCTAAGGAAAATGACAGGTTTATTTGCGAGAAAAAGGGTGAAGATTATTGAACATGGCAAAGTGGCCGACTAGCAGATACCCAATAATTAGATACGTATTGACATTAAATAGTTTAGGTTAGTGCCTCTTCTTTCTACATTCTCACACAATAAAATTGATTCATTGGCATGTGTATATGTGCATTTATTGATATAGCAAATTTTCTGTTTTTCTAATAATAAATAATTGGGAGCAGGGAAAGTTACAGTAAAAACTTTCGAGAATTTATATCATCAAAAAATATATGCACTCTATTGTTCATACATATCCTGCCTATACTGCCTGTTACATATTTTCGCACAAATTTGTTACACCCTTGCTAAATATTTAACAAGTATAGGGTATATTTAAAAAATTAAGCAAAAATATACAAAAACTATTGAAAAACGAAAAGCTATTTAATATGAAAATTTAGCAGCCCTGGTTCATGGCAGCTACTATTGTAAATACAATTGAAGATATCTATGTTTCTGTATTAGTGTGTGTTTTTTGGAACAGTTGTAATATTTTGAATGGCTTTCTGAAAAGAAAAAAAAAGCTAAATAAAACCCAAAACAAGAATCAGATGCCGAAGATGAAATACCCTTGATGCGCGCTATATGTTTTTATAGTTAACTATTTTTGCTTACAGAAAACTTGATTTTTGTTATTTTATTTCGATCTTAGTGAAATTTCGCTCGTCTGTTGGGAGCAACAAAGTTTTTCATAGAAAAACTCATTCTATAACCGATTGTTCCTATGGCTAAATAAACTTTATCTGCATATGGTATACACGAACTAAGAAACTCAACTATACCTATACCCATTATACACACATACATTAATTACCCGTTCCCAATGGTTACAGGGTATAAAAATAACAAACAGCCGCATGACATGCAAGCCGTAATTGAAGCTTGCAGATGCAACAAGTTGGCAGCACCCCAAAAAAGTTGAAAATGAAAAGGAAAAAGGAAAAAAGCAACAACAAGACTTTCATTGATAAATGGCAGCAGCAAAAAAAGATCAACGTCTGCTGCTGCTGCTGTTGTTGTTGTTGTTCTTGCGATTGCACTTTGTCTTGCGGCTTTCGTTTGAACACTCTCCCTCTCGCACAAACGCACGCACACACGCGCACTTGCATACTTACATTGCTATGTTTTGTCCAACAACAACAACAGCAAACGGGCATCAATCAGCCGCAATGCGTCGCCGTCGTCGTCGTCGTCGTCGTCGACAATTGAGACTAACCAACATTAAACTGTAACTTCCTCACACACACGCACGCACACACGAGCACTTTTCTTTTACATGACATGTGCTGTAAAAAATTTTGCACTGATTTTTATTTTTATGTGTTTTTTTGTACCTCTTGCACGCACCACAAAAAAATAAACGAAAAAAACTTGGCATAAAAACTAGAAATAATAAATATTATTATAAGTAATAATGTAGATAAATTAGAACAAATGCAGGCAGCGGCGTTGAGTTGCGCGCGCGCGGTTTCAAGTCGCAGCAACAACAACAACAGCAACACCAACAACAAGAACGGGCGCATAAACAAACAGCGCAACAGGCGGCAACAAATATTGAATTAAACAAAATAAAAAAGAAAACAAATAAATAATAAATAAAGAGCCAAGAATTTAAATTCAATAAAATACATATACAAATATATGTACAAAAGCGTTGTGTCTTATTGTTGTTGTTGCTGTTATTATTATTATTATTATTATTATTATAATATTTGTTGTTGCTGTTCGTTTTACGACAACGACGATCACAACAGCAAAAAAATAACCAAACGCACGAAGTGCACGACGAACGATCTGGCACGCACGAAATGCAAAAACGCACTGAAAATGATATTTAAAAGAGAGTAGCGGCGACATTTTATTATTTACGAATGCTCCACGCATTTGGACATCGCAGCCAATTGCATTGCCTGAGCACAGGCGCATTGTGCGACCAACTGTTGCCCATTATCTCAATTAAAAACGCAATTCATTCAAATCAAATGATAAATGCGAAAAAAAAACGTGGAAAACAAATTCAAATTAAAATCAAAATAACGCAAAACACTCAAATTGGCACTGTTATGCTCAAAGTGGGATGTTAGGAGTAACAGTGCGTTTATGCTGTAATGACATTTAGTAATTTTATGTATTAAACGCTTGGCATAACAGGTGTCCATAGACGGTATGACACTTGCAAATTTCTACTATTTATGTTAAGTTTGAAAAGGGTCATAACAGTGTGACAATTAACATGAGCTTTAAGCCGTTATTCAATGAACTTGATAAATAAAATGTAATACAACTTGAGGTATAAAAAACACGGTTTTAATCACGGAATTTCTTGAATAATTTTCATCATGCGATCCCGCCATTCGCTCGAGAATGAAACAAACGGCTGAACTTCCAGCAATATTTGCAACTTCTTGTGGCTTACACTCACCAGACTTCGCTTCGACGAAGCTATGGATGTCACCGATTTCGACTGCTGCGTATCGAACAGGGCATCCAGGAATTCCTGCATATTCTTGGCCTGACAGATCAGATCGTGCGTTATGCGGCCACAAATGCCTTCCACATCCTTCAACTGTTTGAATATATTTATTTTCTCCGCACGGTACACGGCCTTCGTGGACATGTCCATCACAAACTTAGCAAAAAGTATCCTCATCTCTTCGGTGCTCTCCATGCCCTCGGTCCAATTGGCGAAAATGCGTCGCTGATACTTGTAGCGCTGCAGACAATGGCTTGCCTCACGATCCATTTCCCGCCTTGTCGTATCAATCGCACCGTAACACAGCTCGGTGTTGCGTCCCAGCTGCCTCACGTTGCAGTGGGAGCGCTCCAGCCCGCCCAACAGCATCCTGGACTGATTCGAGCACTCAAATAATTGCCCAATCTGATGCTGCAAATTGTGCGCATTACGCTGCACTTTTCGAATTTGCACATTGCTCGAATCGCCCAATTGCGGCACATCCTTGCACCCTGGTTCACGCTGTGGACAGGCCGGCACTCCAGTTTGCAGCCTTAGCTCCAAATCGTTCAAATAGCTATTCATGTGTTCCAACTCGCTTGCAATTTCATGCCAATCAAGTTCGGTGGGCGGCGATGTGTTTATCTGCAAGCTGCTGCAGTTGCTGCTGCTGCTGCAGCTGCTGCTGCTGCTGCTGCTGCTGTTGCTGATGTTGTTGATGTTGCTGCTGTCCGGTTCGGAAGTTGACAAAAATATGTCCATTGTGTTTGTGTGTGTTGTTCAGTTTCATTTTTGTTGACTACTGTTCAAAGCGAGAAAAACCCAGTCGGACAACAACATCGGATTGAGTTAAATGGAAAAGGCGCGCTTGTTCAAAATTCGTCGTCGATAACACAGAGTTGCCTCGAGCAGGATATCAATCACTAAAATGGTTCAATTGTAGTCAATTCTTTGGTTTAATCCCTTAGGTAAAGAAGCCGCAAATTGATTGGAATTTTTGCTAAATGCATATAGTTTGGCACAAGTAAGCGATTTCTAGTGGCAAATAGTAGCTATACTGCTTAACAAATTAAATAATTAAGAAGAAAAGTTTGCGTAGCAGTGCCAAATGAGTAAATTCTTGAAAATTATTGTAGACTATCGATAGCATTTTGCGAAAAAACAGACGATAAGCTTTTTAAAACCAATTTTTTGCGTAATTTCAAAAATAAAAAAATTTACTAAATATGTAAGCAATTTGTAAGAAATTGATAACTTATGAAACGTTATTTATTTAGCACCCTTTCCTGCACTTAAACAAATTGTTTGCTTATTACATTTTATACATTTTAGTAGCGAACACAGAAATTAAGCGCACTTAGTTATTATTGTGACAATTGGTTAAAAGGCATAAAACGAAGAAAAACTAATCCTTGAACTTGCCCAAAATGATGTCCTTGTAGAAGGGCACACAGTTCATGCGCACATTGAGACGGGCGCACAGCAAAAAGATGCCCGAGAGCTTGCGATGTATCGAGTAGATCTCCTCGGGCGGCGGACAGAGGCGATGCGCCACCATTGTGGGCACCAGCGCGGCCAGACGCTCCGTGGTATTCTGTTTGCCAAAATCGAAGTCACCATCGTAGCGAAAGATCTCGCCGAGGATCATCACAGCGTCGACATGCGCCTGCTCCATTTGCTTCGTCTCGTAGCCCGTAAGGAAGCCCATCTGGCGGGACATCTCCAGCACGCCCTGGCGATTGTTCTGCGCCGCACTGATGATCACCTGCCGATAGTTGCGTATGAACTCGTGCTTGTAAAAGCGCGTCGACCCAAAATCGATCAGCATCAGACGACGACTGTGCACATCGTACAGGAAGTTCGACCAATTGGGATCCGTCTGCATGCACTCGATCTCAAAGAGCTCGCGCAGGCAGAGCTTCAGCACGGAGGTCGCGATGTGGGCGCGGTGCTCATAGCTGTGGGGGCAAACAAACAAATCAAATATATTACAAACATAGGTTAAATATGGGTGTATAAGTGTGCGGGGATGACACTTGAACTGAAAGATGGACCAGCAGCAGTTTTTTCTCGGCTTAAACAATTGTGGGGGTTAACAAATAGTTATTTAAACAGATGAACAAGTAACAACGATGCAGTCGGGTGTAACCGACTGTGCAATACTCCTATAACAGCTTAAAACGGTCTAAATTATTATTGTTATTTTTGTAAAATATAGATTTTTATAATTTGTGCGGGCAGGACCCAACATATATGGATTTTATCTATTGGCCACGACCCCAGTGGGCGTAAACAAAAAATCGTAACACTTTATCTGAAGCGGGTAAACACGAGTATATATTCCAAGTATCAAGTTTCTAGCTTTAATAGCGGCAAACGAAATTGCGTTCATACGGACGGACATTACATAAACCCAATATACTCTATATAGAAAGAGCGAGAAGAGAGAAATATTGTTGTTATGCCAGGGATGAAACTTGCTAGTTGGCATATGGAGTGGTGTCTATAGGCAGCTGTAGGTGCTATCAGTTCCAAGTTGCAGTCCGAGAATAGTCCATGCGGCACTCACCTGTACTCAAAGCACTTGTCGAGGGGCACACCGGGCACCAGTTCCGTGGTGAGGACACTGGAGGTGGTCAATTCGCGCACCACCTTGGGCACGTAATACTCCTTGTAGGGTGAAATCATTTCCCGAAACTTTTCCGTGTACTCGGCCTCGCGTGCGTAGTCGACCTCCCATTGGAGCTCGCGCTTCGCCACGCGCACCACATTGTCGATGAAGAAGCCCTGGGGGAAGACGTCCCACACCTTGAGCATGCCAACCAGATTGTCAATGTCGCTCTCGATGCTTTGGGCCACGCCCGGATATTGTATCTTGATGGCCACCTCCATGCCGTCGAGCAGCGTCGCCCGGTGCACCTGGCCAATGGACGCGGCGGCAAACGGTTTATCATCGAAGCTCTTGAGGCGATCACGCCACTCCGGACCCAGCTGGGTGTTCATCACGCGCTCCACCTGCCAGTCGGGCATATAGTCGGCCGCCTGGCGGACGCGTTCGAACGCCTTCGCCAGCTGCGGCGACACCACGTTCGTGTCCTGTATGCTCAGTATCTGGCCGATCTTTAGCGCGGCGCCGCGCACCTTGCACAGCGTGTCCACAATGCGCTCCACGTTCGACGGACTGAGCAGCGCGTCCCGCATGTTCGTCGAGCCGCCCAGGCCCAGGGCGCCCTTGGACAGCTCGTTGATGGTGCCCAGCCCGAGGCCGGCGAACAGGCCGCCAAACGAGGCCATCCGGCCGAGACGCGACGCCGGCACGCGTCGCTGCTTGGCCACTTTGCTCAGCTCCGGCAGGGTTGATTCCGGCGCCTTCGGAGCAGCTGGAAAAGTCGAGCACGTCAGATGCAAGGCATGAGTTGGTCGTAGAGGGAGTTTATTTCGAATTGATTTCATTCTGAGTGCTGTGTTCGTTATTTCAATGGGAATCGATGGGACCTATTGCTATTGCCAGGGAACAACTGGAAATGGACCGCTTGTAAATGTGTAACGTCGGGGCTTTTGAAATTTTAGGATGCTCTGCTGCTTTTAAACTTAAAGCTTGTTTACCTTGCAAGGGAACAAGTGGAAATGGAACAGCTTAGAAATCGAAACCACTGAAAGTGAAACAATTTTTGCATTTAATATGCATTAATATTTGGATTTAAATATGCATATAAAATTTGATATTTAATATTCATATGGAATTCAAATTTTTCCGTTTCAATTAAGATAACGAAAATTGAACACTTTCGATATAGAGGAATGCGACTTTTTATGTTTTAAAATGAAGATTAAGAATAAGGATAATTAAGAAGATCTAAAATAAACAAAGCCAAAACTGTGGAAACTTTTGTTTAAAGATCGCAAATTGAAGAAGAGCTAATAAAGTTATTGAATTTCATATTAATGGTGGTCTAGATTTAGCATATCAAACAAATATGATTTAAAATTTTTTTCTATATAATTTTCTATAAAAAAAGGTAAGATCGCAAAGCGAAGAAATAGAAAATATTTTAAGAAATCAGCTTAGGATTAAAATCAACCTAAAATGCAAATTTGCTATTGAATTTTAGATCAATGGTGGCTTAGACTTGACACATCTAACAGATAGGTGGCGATGATTAGCAGTCCCACAAGGGGAATGCGGAAATGAAACACTAAATTAAAAACGAAATTGAACGGCGGAACATGTCCATATGTATTTTGTTAGCCAATTTTGCATGCATACCCGTTTTCGCCGCCGTGGATGAGGACACCGTCGAGCTGCCGGCGACGAAGCGCATCAAATTGTCCACATATTCGGTGTCCTTGGAGAGGATGCCGTCGCTATTGACGGATGACGGAGTCGCTTTGGTCACTGGCCCGCCCTTTGGCGCGCTGGGCAGCTGTTCGCTGGGCGTGGTGGGCGTACGCAGGCTAACGTTGCGATTCATGTTGCGCCTGGAGAGGATCTCCTCGAACTCCAGCAGCGTTATTGACGATATATCGAGATTGGCCGCATCGGCGGTATCCGAATGCCCACTGTTCCGCTGCACGTGACCGCCGGTGGGGCTGCCAGCGCCAACGCCAACGCCACTCGAACTCGTTGGCCAATTGATGCGCTGCAGTGCGCCAAAATCGCAGGGTAATTTCGTTTCCAGCAACTGGCACAAGCCCTGCGCCACGACGTAACCACGTTCGCCCGTCTCCTGAAGCAGCGATTGCACCTTGGCCAATTCAACGTTCGGCTGTCCGCTGGCCGTACGCAGCGAGTCGGCGCTCTGAGTCACACTGGCCGCGAGCAGTTCGCGTACGCTCGAATTGCTCCACAGATGCTTCGTCAGCGCCAGATGCTCGCGTCCACACGCCTCCGCAACGATTTGCAGGCCGCGCAGCACGCCGAGCACGTCTTGCGCTGTGCGTGTCATCACCACCAGTCTAACCAGTTGATGAGTGGGTGTCGCTGTCGTTGTCGCTGTTGTTGCTTGCCGGCAAATAGGCAAAGGCAGCTACAAGTTTCGTGCGCTGCTGCAAGTGTCCGCGTGTCAGTGTGTGTGTGTGCGTGTGCGCTGCGGTCGCCTCGGTGGCACATTCAATTTGGCCGTCTAAAAACAAACACAAAAATATATATACAGTTACGTAAACAATAAATAAATAAAGCTGCACTAATGTTGCGAAATTTCAAACAGCTGTTGTCGCCCAAACAAGTTTATTTCGTTCATTTGCACATGGTTCACAGTGTGGCAGTGTTGCCAAAAGCTAACAGCGTTAACAGCGTGTTGACGCTAACAGCTCGACAAGCAACTCGCCGATTTTGGTTCATGTTAAACATTTAACCTAATTTGTAATTTAAGAGCTATTCTATAGTTAACACAGAATTATTCTGAACATTTGTATAAGTTTGTTTTTTGGTACATAAGACCATAATGTTCCAAGCAATCGAGCACTCCTTAGTTGCTTTCAACATTTTTATGTAAGTTTTAACAAATCAAAATGGTAAAGTGCAGCTGCGTTATATATTTTATGAATTGCATTCAATAAATTGTAAAACTATATACATAAGCAAAGAAATATGGTAGTTCCATTTAAAAATAACAAAATGGCGCACAAGATTTGAAAGACGCAAAATGGCGCCGCATACAAATACAAAGGCCACTCAATTGACTCAGTTCAATTTATTTTTTACAAATTTAAGCAATGGCGTTAAATAATTTATAAATTGAATTGAACAATCTATACAAAAGCAAATGTGACAAATGGTAAAATAACAAAATAGCGAACAAGATTTGAAAGTTGCAAAATGGCGCCCTTACTTACGTGCTCCAAATGGCGCTGGCAACAACAGCCGCTCAATTGAACCAGTTCCCAGGCGAAAACGGCACATGGCGATGTTTACCGTTTGTATTTGTATTCGTGCATTTGAATTGCAATGTGCGGCATTTTCTGTGCAATCAGCCAAAATAACGATGACAATTGTCATTTGCACAGCGATTTGGAAAAGCTGCTGCACAATCGCGGGCCCGATGTGAGCGATAAGCTGTTAATTGACAACGTGCTGCTGGCCGGCAACGTTCTGTGGCAACAGGGCGCCGCGCCCCAAAAGCAACCGCTTGTGGCAGGCGATTTGGCGTTGCTCTTCAATGGGGATCTTTACAATCTGGCTGAGCGGAAACTGAAGGGCGAGGCGGACACCGCCTGGCTGCTGGCGGAGCTGGGCAAAAGCACCGGCAGCGAGGATGCCGCGCTGTTGGCGCTGCTGCAGGAGATCGAGGGACCCTACTGCCTGATCCTGTACAACAGGTGGGCTGTCTGATATACCCTGTAACAACGAAATGCTTACAATAATACCCCGTTTCTACTGCCCACAGACGTGAGCGTGCTTTGTACTTTTGCCGCGATGCTCTCGGCAGAAATTCGCTGATCATTGAGCGCAGTGCGGCATGCCTCAAGCTGCTGAGCACCTCGTGCCACGTGGCGGGGCAGGCGCCAACGCAGTCGCTGGAGCTGCCGCCCCTGGGCCTGTACAAGCTGCACCTGGCCGAGCCAGGCCAGTGCATCCTCTACCCCTGGCAGTCCTTAAACAACGAAACGCGGCAGCAGCTGGCGACGCTGGACGCTGCCATGGATTGGTCCACGCTGCAGCGGCGTGTCATAGCGCCCGCTTGGCTGCTGGACACGGCACAGCCGACACCCAGCTACGATCTATACGAGCTGGCTGCGGGCACAACGCAACTGGAGCCGCTCTACAAGCGTCTGCTGGACAACGCGCCCGTGCAGCAGGCGCTGAGCCGTTTGAATACGCTGCTCCGGCGCTCGGTGGCGGCACGCGTGCAGCACACGGCGCCCGTTTGCCGCAAGTGTGCGACGTGCGGCAGCTGTGCGCATGCCAAAATCTCCATACTCTTCTCGGGCGGCATCGACTGCAGCATTCTGGCGTTGCTGGCCGACAAATTTGTGCCGCAATCGGAGCCCATCGAGCTGATCAACGTGGCCTTCGAGCCAGTTGGCCAGCAGCCAGAGGGCAGCGAATGGAACGTACCCGATCGCCAGACGTCGCTGCAGTCCCACGCCGAGCTGCAGCGCTTGCGTCCGCAGCGCCAGTGGCACCTGCTGCTGGTGAACGTTGGCCGGCCGGAGCTGCGGCAACAGCTCGGCGCGCACATACGCCAGCTCATCTATCCGCTGGACACGGTGCTGGACGAGTCGCTGGGCTGCGCCTTCTGGTTTGCCGCCGCCGCGGCCGAGTCCAGCGCGCGCGTTGCGCTGCTCGGCAGCGGCGCCGACGAGCTCTTTGGCGGGTATACCCGACATCGCAACGCCTGGCGGCGGGCCGGCACGGATCGGCTGGCGCAACAGCTGGCCGTGCGCCGCGAGCTGGACATGGACTGGCAGCGCATACCGGCGCGCAATCTGGCGCGCGATGATCGCACCATTGCGGACAGCGGCAAAACGGCGCGGGCACCGTTCATCGAGGAGCACGTGGCCAGATTTGTGCGCTCGCTGGAGCCCCAGCAGCGCTGCTGCTACGCCCTGCCCGAGGGCCTCGGCGACAAGCTCCTGCTGCGCCTGTACGGCCACCGTCTCGGGCTGCGCGACGCGGCGCTCCTCAAGAAGCGGGCCATTCAATTCGGCTCGCGCGTGGCCGACCGGAAGCAGCAGGCGGACCAGCAATCAGTCAACCTCCGCTTCGATACATAAATAAAAACTCCGGGGCTTTCTTCGTAGTTATGTAATATTTATAGTGTTTATACCTCTAAAAGGAAACAAAGATAGTGAATATTTATCAGAATATATATCAGATTGAAGTCACGGCAAGCCCTGATGGAAGACCGAACGAAGTGCAAAAACAAAAAAAGGAACAGCCGTCTTTTCTCTATTTACCTGTACTTCGAGTCCGGAGCTAGCCAAAAATCATAGCTGCAGCTTAAGTTTGTATATTTATTTATTTTTTGAAAACTTTATTTTAAACTTACTACTTTAATGTTTATTTAAAGTCATATGAATTATCTTAATGTATTGAATGTATCCCAGGTGGGCTCTCAAGAAATTGTTCCATTATTTTAAACTACTTCGTCGAGCATCAGCATTTTTAATATTATACAAACTTAATTCTTAATTCTCTAAATTTTGTATAAAGTATAATTAAATAATAGTGGGCACGAAAAGCCATCTTCAGTATTGACCAATAATTCTTATATGATATAGAGTTCAGATAATGATAATATTTTGCAGATATATTGGGATATAGTGAGATATCTGAAAAATCAAAAAAAAAAAAATCATACAAAAACTCTTAAAGACCTAAATTTCCTATAGGAATATATACGTATAAGTATACTTAATAGGGTCAGAGACATATTTAATAGCGAAATTATAATATCCTCTGCAATATTATAACAGAACAAGTGAAAACGTTGTTGTCGGGTGTAACCGACTGTGCAATACTCGTTTACCGGGTAATAACAACTTAAAACAGACGAAAACGCTCTTAATTATTATTCTGCTCGATATTTTGAGGTCATCAGACAATTTGGTGACTTTAGCTCTAAAATTATGGGAAATATAGAACGTGTAGGTAATGTGGAATTTTTGCCACGCCCCCAGTGGGCGTTGTTAAAAAGTCCTAACACTTTATCTGACGCGGGCTTACACAGGAGCATATATTCCCAATATCAAGCGAAACAAATTACGTTCATACAAACAGACGGACATTTCACAAATTTCGTGACAGAGTATAAAAATTAACTTATCTAGCTAACTTCAATTAAAGTTTTTCAATAAATTCACTTTCCAAAAATATCCCTTTTATTATATACATTTTACAACTTTTTACATAACGCCATTACAAATCACAAAATCTGTTATGTACTTATATATATTTAGATAATTCCAGTTTTAATTGTAAATGTGCTTGCAAGCAATATACTTAGCATTAGGTCAAAAGAAAATATATATATATATATATATATATTTCCAATTGATTTCATACAATATTTATATCTTAATTGTATATTTCGAACTAAAAAGTTGGCTACAAATTTACGTTAACTTCACTTCCCATAAAGCTATTTGTGAACATTTGACAGGCATGTTTAATTTGCGTGTACTATTATTGTGGTCTAGTTGCTGTCAACTTGCGGCTTAGTTTTTATCTATTTAAGGCTAATACCCAACTTACATAATACAGAAGTGCTCAATAATGCTTAACATAAAAGTTTGCTGTGTGTAAAAGCGCGCCATAACAGCTGAAAATTTGCTGTTCATTGAATTTTTGAAAACTGCAAGTGCGTGTTCAAATAGGGCAGGTTTCACTGTACAATCGCACACACAATTAAATAACGCTTGCGGTTTCAGATTTCGCGCGATATTAAAAATTGCCAACAGCTGCGAAATTAGCAATTCACTTGAATCGGGGTGGGACGTGAAATGAATGCCATATAAGAATCTAGACAGTATGCAGCTATAAAGATAAAGATATATATATGTGTATATATATGAAATGAACTATATCGTGTTAAGTACGTAACGTGTCGACTGTATACAAACATATGTACAAATTCCTTGTAACTAAATACAAAAGAAAAAAAAGAGAAGAAAAAGATATTTACAACTGAATTGCACTATTAGCGAATAAATTGAGAGGTCGTTATTTGCGGGACAGGCGACCAGCACGCTCCATTAGGGGATCGGCCAGCTCCCAGGCGGGCTTATAACAGGGAACGTTGGCAGCGACACTCGCCGGGCAGGCGCTGTGCTTCAAAAGCGGATTGGGCAACGTATTCGATTTGTAGCCAATCGATGTGTAACCCTCCGCATAGAGTTGACAATAGGGCACTTGGTTCATGTGTATATAATGCCAGATGTCGTGATAGCTCCACTCCAGCAAGGGATTCAGGCGCATCATATCCGGCCAGTCCCTGTCCGTTTTCTGCAAAGCCAAAACAGAAAGCGATAAAGAGAAATACAGTGGGCGAGGGCGAGAGACGCACCTGCATCGGCTGGAGATCCGCACAATGGGGATCCGTATTGCGACTGCCCACAAAGACGGCCTTTATGGCCGGCATATCCTCCGTCATGTGCGTGAGCGCCACCTTCAACGAGTCCTTGTACTTGATCAGATTCACCGCGTACCGTCGCACACAGTGCACAACGAATTCATCGATCTGCTCGAACGAATCATCCGATTCGATGTAGAGCATCGGTATTGCACTGCTGGCAATCGCATGCTCTCGACAGTAACGCATCAGCAGATCCAGGAGCACGGTGCAATCCTTGCCGCCGTTAAAGCAGAAGATCAGCTCCGTTATATCGTAGCGCCGCAGGGTCTCGTCAAAGAAATCGTTGGCGTTGCGCACACGACCCTCGATCTGCTGCCGGATCGCAGCTGTTATGGTTATGGGGCAGTCGGTGCCGTTGGACATCCTCCTGCTGCGCCCGCTGCCGTTGCAGTTGGTATTGTTGTTGTTGCTGCTGCCGTATATGTCAACAATATTGGACGACTTTGTAATCGTGGCCTGTTGTGTCTGTATGCAGCATTTGTTCATGTTGATTATCTATTAAGGTCCTCTTCCGCCGCCACCGTTTCCGCCGTCGTCTTCTCTGCCGGAAGCCACCTAAAAAGAACGTGCACACTTATCTGAGAATTGATTTTTTTATCATCACTTTCACTAAATTGTGCCAGTGTGCGTCGATGCGTGTGCATGTGTGCGCACAGTTGCTTTTATATAATAACATTTATTAACATTGACAATAGCGTTTGCACAAATTTGCGTTATCTACACGGCAAATTACATCACATGTGCGCTTTTCACACACACACATACGCACACACACACACACACACACACACACACACACACACACACACACACACACACGGCACTTATACCCACTAAATGTTACTGGGTCCAATTCGAGCTACACGCCATTAATAAGCAATGAACGTTAACATAGCATTAATTCTGTTTTCTTTTATCAACTAGCAATTATTGCTGCAAAGCGTTGCCACTGAGCTGTTGAACACAGCTGACTGGCTAAGCGTTTTGCTGGTGCACTTGTCTGGCAGCGCTGTGCTGTTAATAGCAGTGCTGTAAAATGGGTTTGTTTGAATTTGAGTTTGTTTATGTTTTACATACAACAAATGTGTGTATGTTCAACATTACAAAAGAAAATACAATATTTACCTTAATTATTGCTTCATAGCCAATTAAACACAGCTGACTGCTGTACTGTCTGGCAACAGTGCGATGTTAAAAGCAGTGCTGTAAAATGCGATTGTTTGAATTTGAATTTATTTTTAAAAGCGTTTTATTTGCACTGCATTACATTTTTGTGATTTACATATGTATAACAAATCTGTGTATGTTTAACATTGACACAACAAAAAAAAAACAGAAAATAAAACAATGCAATAATTGCCTTAAACGCATAAACAATACAAGTACATTTAGTTGCTAAATATAACAAATGGGCACTGTTGGTTTTGTATTTTCGTTTTGTGTGTTTTGTTGCGTTCGTCTAAGCATCCAAATTGTCGAGGACATTGTCAATGAGGCCCACAACCTTTTGACGAAAGCGGCGATTCTGCTTGCCGCTCATCTCCTTCAGATATGGATACAGGCTGATTAAGAACGAATAATCCGCATCTGGCGGCGTCAGAGCTGTCAGCGCCAGGCCAGCTGCAGGCGACGCCGCTGCCGCCGCCGCCGCCGCTGCCATAGCAGCTGGGCCAGGTGTGCTGGCAACTGACGGCGGCGTGGCTGCAAGATGCGCCAACCATGTTGTTGTTGTTGTTGTTGTTGTGCAGATGCTGCAACTGCAACTGGTTGTCGCCGCCTTTGAGCCACTCGGCCACCGTCCAGTTGACGTTGTTGCGCAGCGCCGCTGCCATCGTGACAAATTTGTCAGCACTTTGCTGTTGTTGTTGTTGCTGTTGCTGCTGCTGCTGCTGCTGCTGCTCCACCTTGATGGCCTGCAGGCGCAGCGGCGTCGCGTCTGGCTGCAATTGGTGCTCCTCCGGCTCCCGCTCATCCTCCTCCGCGTCGGAGATCGGCACATCCAGCGTCTGGGCATCGGCCGCCCGGCTGCCATTGCTGTCTTTGGTGTCGTCGTCGTCGCCCTCGTTGACCTGGCTCGCGTGCTGATGGCCCAGCAGACGCATGTGGCCAATGCGCGTCATCGGCAGAAATGTGGCCGCCGTTGCCGAGGTGCTCGGCTTGCGCAACACCATGCCGCCGCCATTGAGACTCGGCTGGTTGTGGGACGGAGCCGGCGCCTGCGCCAGCGCCTGCGCCGCCGGCTGCTTGTGGCAGGCGCGCGACTTTGTGTAGGGTATCAGAAACTGCAGATACTTGGACAAATAATATTTGCGCTTGCCGCGGCCCGTCTGTGTGCGCGCCAGCTTCAGCGACCGCAGAAAGCTGCTCCGGATGGTACGCCAACGTTCCCGGGAGTTGCGCACTGCAACGGAATTCAAGCGCATTAAATGGGTACTCAGATTTACACTATCCTATACTATTCAATACCCTAGTATACCCTACCATAGTCATATGCACATTTGTATCGTTTTCTGAGAGTAAAAAAAAAGATACATATGTTTTTATAGAGTGTGGATAGCTTAACTGTAGAATTCCGAACCAGGGGAACCCAAGGAAGACTCAAACTTTAGTTTGCTTAAAAACCTGACTATAAAACTTTTGTTTCAGGCTTTTTAAAGTCGTTCACAAATCGATATTATCCATATATCTTCCTCATTTCATAGCTAGACAGATTACTGATGAGCTCATTTTGTTTTATCAATCAAAATCTTGGTTTATGCCACAGCCAACCAACTCAAATATATACTATTTTTTTAATTCAGGTATAACGAAATAAAAAAAGGAATTACCAAAGTTACCTAGCAAATCAGAAAATTTGCAATTAGTCAAAGCTTTAATACCCTGCACTACATTCGATTATTGATATACATACATATATGTAGTCATGATAAACTTTAAGGAAACTGTCTTTCTCTAATAATTATAATAAAGCATATTTATACCCTAGACTATACCATAATATGCAATATGATATTGCTTTCTCTTTCTCTCTCTTTTAAAATGCAGACATTTTAGTGGCCTAGACTATATTGCAACTCCCTCTCCCTCTCTCTCTCTCTTTAAAATTGAGACTATATAACATTTGCACTCTTTCTTCAAAATTTCAAGATATTCATACCCTATACCATATTTAATTCTTTTCTTTTTCGCTCTCACTCTCTTCCAAATTTCGCCATTTGAATACTCTAGACTATATTGATTTATAAACATTCAACTTCCGAAATCTTAAACAGAAGTGTTTTGTAAAACGGTATCTATTAAATTTATAAAAAATAACTAACTTTCTGTGAAATCTTAACTTATACAGTTTCAAAGGACAAGAGAAATGTAACCTTAAAATAAACAGAGTTTCAAATTTCTAAAAATCACAATCTTGTGTTAATGTGCATAAATAACACAACCTTACATAACACAGGTTTTTAAAAATAAATAAAAAATAACGAAGATCCGAGTTAAAATTCAGGTTGATAGTGAAAATAAAAAATAAATAAAAAAGTTTATAACTATATCCTATGCTACTAGTAATTATAAATACTACTACTATAAAAGTAGCCGAAGGTCAGAGTCAGAGCTCTTTGAAAATAATTAGGTTGCTAGTTTTAACGATATCCTTTACTTGAATAATAACAACTATTTATTTTCAAATGCCATAGAAGTGTTGCTAGGATTTCGAAGATCTTAAACCTATTGTAATTGTACTTTTGAAATTTCTGAGAATATTTTATTTGTTTCAAATGTTATGAAGATGGTTCCACTGTGCTAAGCTGGAGTGAAAATGAGAAACTCCACCAATAGCTGAAAGCCCAATGTTTTAGAAAATCCCCGCTGAGACGCATTAGACGTGCAGTGTTGTAAAATACGGCTGGGCACTCAGTGCGGCAACAAGTGTTGGTTAGAGCCACAGGCAGGGTATTTCCGCAGCGCTGCAGTTGCTGAACTTTTTAATTACATGCCAAAAGCGGCAAGGCAGCGGCAGCAACGACTAATTGCATGCAAACGCCGCGCGCAGCTATTGCTGTGTGTGACACAGTGACACACCTACACACACACACGCGCACAGGCACACACACACACACAGGCACACTGACACACACACGCACATGGGAGGCATTTGAGCGGGCGAGTGCAAGCGAGTTGGCACGACTACAAATTGCGATTGCATTGAAATTGCAAACACACAAACACACACACACACACACACACACACCGCCAGCGCAGCGGCAGCGAAAAGCTTGCATCATAGCACAGTGGGCAATTTCACCGCATTTTGTGACATTTTTTAATAACTGCAAGATTTAGCCAAGTTCTTGATTCTTGTGAAAGAAATTTGTAAATTTAAATGTAAATATAATAATGTAAACGCAACAACTAGATCTCAAAATATACATTCTAGACATTTGGCAAACATGTTTCATGCAGATATTATTCTGAATTTATTTCTGCATATGTGCTTCATTCTTGAATTACATTATGAATTTTGTAAAAGGATTAAAATGTAAAATGAACTGCCCCGATCGCGTAATTATTTGCAAGCTGTAAAAAAAGCTGCCAAAATTGTGTAGCTCTATACAAAGATGAGGATTTTTTTAAACTTTTTAAATTTCCACACCAGGCTTAAATCAGGTTCTATTTAGAAAAAGCCAAGATTAAATTTACCAACAAAAATGCAAGGTTGTTAATCTGTTAGCAACAGCTGTGTTTAACAGCACTGATCTTAACAGATTTGCATACTGTTAAGATTTCTGGCATGCAACATTGCTAGTTGACGAAATTCCATCTTTTTTGCCCGAAAAACGTGACAAATTGCCCATAGTGCATAGGCGCGCGCCAGCACACACTTACACACACAGTCGCACAACAAATGGGCACGCAATTGCAATAAAAAGAAAAGAAAAACAGAATAATAATAAACGAAAATGGAAATCTAAGTGTTTTTTTTGTTGTTTTTTGCAGCTTGCAGCACGTTTCTTGTATTTTGTATTTGCACCTGTGTCCCGTATCTCGTTGGCCACGTGTTGCCAGGCCCGTTGCACCTCTTCCTTTTTGCTGTAGCCGGGATGCGTGTAGTTCCAGAGGCACGGCTGGTTTTCCACGAGCTGCACGAATTTCACATTGAAAACGGGATCGTCCTTGCGTGCCATGCCAACGCTTTGCAACACTGAAACACGCCTGCGTTACACTACCGTTATAATTGCAGCGCAACACATTACACGCCTAGGGCGAACAGTTTTTTTTTTTTGTTTTTATCTTTTTGCAGTGGTTTAGATTTTGCGCGCGCACTCTATTGTTCGCTCGCTCGCACACGCAACGGCAGCTGCAGCTGCAGCGGCGCGTAGTGCAACAAACGGGAGAAATAGAAGAGAAAAAAAACGAAAAGCAAATACAACGAAATATGAATAGCTTTGGTTTTGTTGTTGGAAATGGCAACAGCAACAACTTGTCGCAACGAATGCGCCGAGAAAACTGAATGCCGACACAGAGCGCAAAAAGCTGACAAATAAAAGCTGCAGCGTAAACAATGTCAAACGGTTGCCGTTGCCGTTGCTGCTGCTGCTGCTGCTGCTAGAATCAACATCAATGCGTGTTTGCTAAAAGCTTTTGGAACCAACGATAACGTCGTCGACGGCATTTGTTGCATATAAAGGCACTCACACAGGTACGCGCACATCATGCAATTTTATGAATCACATGCACATGCACACACACACACACACACCCACACACATAGGCACATATTTAAATGCTTTTGCTAATTGTGTGGCGCCAAAAGCAAATGGCGCGTTTTACAGCACTTAAGACGTAAAAAGTGTGGCGGCACTAGAGTTGTACAGCGTAGTTCCATTTGCAGAGCAAGTTCATTTAATTGAACAAACGAATCGTTCACTTAGTTCAAAGGTAATTATAAGGCACGATCAAGTGAACAAGTGAAAAGTTGACATAAAAAATGTGATTTTTTGTAGAGGGATATTGGTGCTGGCAGTATCAGCAATATATTTACTATACTCTCCTTTGGTTTTTATTGTTTTTCGATACATCGATGTTTTTTGCCCAAAAACATGGAAACTTCGATGTTTACCAGCACTACTACCCGGCACTAGTTCCGCAACTGGTTCACACCGTGCATATGTAACACAATTGGTCGTTGGCTTCGACTTTGACTGAAAAAATAAATAACAAAAACATGGCAGCCAGCGCAAAAGTAATGCTTAGCGGCTTGCTGCAGCACCGACTGACCCAGGTGAGTGCCCCTCAGGTGGCAGTAGCAACAACGCGCTCACAACAAACCCAACATTTGCAGATCGTACGCCCGCTGCACACACAGCCCGCTTGTTTGTCCAGTTTTCGGTCGTCGCGCGAGGTGCAACCGCTGGAAGCGTATCCGGAGGTTGAGGTGGTCCACAATCCGCCCGAATGGAAGTACGTGGAGCGCCTGCTGCCGCCGAGCACCGTGCCACAGCCGGTCGCCAAGTCCGCCTATCCCTCCGGCTGGCAGCCGCAGTCGGCCGATGGCAGCGCCAGCGGTTACTTTGTGGCGCGCACGATGAATCACATGGTGCCCGTTTATCTGCAGACACGCTTTCGCGGCCAGCGACGCATAACGGTGGTGCGGCGCGTCCAGGGCGACATTTGGGCGCTGGAGCGCGATCTGCGCACCGTCGTGGAGGGCGCCCGCAACGGTAAACTGTGCGCCACGCGCGTCAACGAGCTGAGCGGCCAGATTCAAATCCACGGCGACTATGTGGACCTGCTGCGTGACTATCTCAAGGCCAGCGGCTTTTAGTAAACATATTGATTGCATAGAAATTTGCTTTGAATAAACATTTGATTAAGTTTGGAATGTGACGAATACATTTATGTATATGTATGTGTGGTATGTATGTCATCGCATTTAAATGTATTTATTGTTAAGGTCGGCGCTGGGCTCCATCACCTGCCCCTCTCAAGCACACCTGTTGGAAGCCACATCCGTTATTTTCAGCTGTCAAGGGGTCGACGCTTTCAACTACCCTAACCTTAGGTTCGATCTTTCGGATTAACCTAAAACTCCATCGATTTCAAAATCAGTTAAGATCCCATTTAATGTGGAGTCCATGTTGTCTTAATCTTAATATTATTTGTTCGCCTTGGCTTTAGGTTCGGTTCGTGAACCGGGCTTCAGTTTTGGTTCGAACCCTGGTTTGTTACATTATGTGAAGTTTAAAAGGAAAATTGTTTATAAATCATTTAAAGTTAAATATTTGATTTTATATTATTCATTTGTTTGTTTACACTCAATTAAGAGTCTTTTACGGTTATTAATTTAAACAATTTTATAAAAATAATGCTTCGGTTCGGGACTAGGCTGAGTTTTTGGACAATCCTGGTTCGAACCGATTTCCAGCCTTGATATATAGACAGTTCTGCAATTTACATGTGATATAATGCCATCGCGATTATATATTTTACTATTTCCTATGTGCATAAATGGAGAAAACAAGTATTTATAAAATGGGTATATACTATATAGTGTATATAATTTATACTCTCCAATTTTACCCATTGAAAATGTTGTTGGCAGAAGTATATATATTTCTCCGACCGATTTACTTAGAAGTTTTTCAAGAATATAGTGGGGTCCAAGCACAGCCGCTAATAAAAGTGCGCAGCTTGCGGCGTGTGTTTGTGTATTTTATTATATTTGTAAGCCCAATTTTAATGCTTCTATATAGCAGGAATACTAAAAATTATCCATCCACAATTTCGAGCAAAGAGAATACGCTTCACTTTACAGTAATGAGAAAAAAAACGTGGGCTTTATTTAGTTTACAGATCTGTTGTCTTATATTACTATGTATATATATCATATATATCATAACTGCATATAGTAAATCACATGCATCGGGTAGGGGGTGGGCGGGCGTTGGTTGTGTCTGACTTAACTACACAGTGATCATAGTTGTTCAAGACGTTGCATGGAAGGGAAAAACGATGTCAACGCCCTATGTAGCTATATATACAATTTATGTGACTAATGTGTCTATGTGTACATATATATTTGTATATATATATACTTGTATATATATATTTGTATATATATAGACATTTATGTATTAATTTATGCTACAATTCTCACTTAAGATTAGTTATGGGGTTGTATTTTGTTTGGGGCTGACATTTGTTATGGTTTATATACTAGACAATAAAAGTTTAGTTTCGATACATTATCGAAGAATGTTCGAACGTTATCGGTATCATAATCATAATGTGGGCAGCGTTAAACAGGAGTAGTGTGGCGTGTGTGGGGGTGGTGGAGCATTCGCTACCTTACGCTGCCATCAGGTGAGCTCCTTGTTGCGGGCATGGGAATATGCAGCAGCAGTGGCTGCACGACACCGCTATCCGTTGGCGCCCGCCATTGCTGCAGCCGTTAGTGGCACGCCCACGCCCAGCCCACTGACGCCGCCGGCCGCCGTTGTTGCCGCACCGCCCGCCGTTGACGCCGCCGTCGCAGTGGAGGAGCGTTTGAGCGCCTTGCGTATGATCGTCCAATCCTCCATGATGTCCTCCTCGCGCAGCATATATACAACGTATGGACCGGTGACGGTTACGGCCTTCTTGCGTCCCGGTCCACGTACCTTGCTCTGACGCTTGTCATTGCCCCAATCGTCCCACGAGATGTCCACATTGTGCCGATCCTCCTCGAGACGTCGTATCCGCTCCATTAGATCCTCACGCAGATTATCCACGGCCATTTGTTTTTCGCTCTGCAATAAAACACACACACACGTAAAAACCTTAATATTTGGCAGCAAAAAAAAAATGCGGGAAATTTACCTCAAAGTGCTGGGAAGCAGCCTGCTCCTCGGACAGGTATTTGTGGTCGATGTTCTGCAGCCGAAACTTGCGCAGCACATCGGCGACCTCGATGCGCGTCCGATAGACCTTGTCCAGCTCCTTTTGGGGCTGCACAAACTCCTCCGAACGGCCGGAACGCACATCGGACAGCTGCCGCTCAATCAGGCTGATCCGCTCGTAGTAATATTGTTCGCGGAGTTGGCTGAACTGACGCTCCAAGCTGACTGTATGGATGTGTGAGTGGATCAAAGATGAAATCGCATTTTGGCGCGCTTTTTCTTTTAGCTTACCCAGGTCCTCCATGTGTTCGGCGCGTCGCAGCTCAATTTCGCTGGCATCCATTTCGGAGGAGTCATCGGAATCGCATTCGTTGGCCTCCTCCTCCTCCTCGTCAGAGGTGTCGTGCGCCTGGCTGGAGTTCGAGTGCTCCGACTCCGCGCCGGAGACGTCGCCCTCCGCATCCGATTCGCCATTTTTAACTGGCATTTGTGTGCTTGGTGGGGGGGTTTTGCTTGGGTGGCTCCCTGGACTGGATGCTGTTGGATAGGCAAGCACTGAGTTCACTTGTCTGCCGCACGATGTACACCGTTAATAACGAACCAAGTGCAGTTGGTTTCCTCACTTTTCTCAATCAAATTTCTATGAAATTTACTAGCTGCGAATATTGTTTTGTGCTGCAGCTGCAAAAAGTGTTGGCTGACGACGCAAGGCCAGACAGTGTTGCACAGCGCAGCAATAAATGTATTGTTTTTTCAATATATCAGTATATTGTGGGTATATTTTTTAATACCGCACGAAATAACCTTTTTTTGGCAATATGAATAAAAATAGTGGTTATACATATATAGGAAAATAATAGAAACAGTGTTGTGTCTGCCACATATACAAATGCGCACAGCAACAGGCAGTGCGTAGAAAATACTAAAATATTTAGGGGAAAAAGAAAACACACGATATGGTCATACGCGCGCCCCAAGTAAACAGCTGACGTATGAGTGTGAGCAAAAAAAGAAACGAGAAAAACAAATAGGGACTGCGACAAATACGTGTAATATTTATAAAGAGCGTGATCAAAAAAAATATTTTGTGGTGCCGTCAGCGATATGGAAACGCCGACTGCCGATGATTTGCTACAGTTCCGCGACTATAGCGCAACTAACAGCGGCACACCAGCACAAATCAATGTTAACTCGCCAACGCATGCAACTGGCGGCGGCGGCGGCGGCGTCGGCGGCGGCAACAACTTTAACGCACAGCGGCAACGTGGTGATCCCTTGTCCGATCTGATTTACGATATGAGCAATTCGGCCCAAGCAATGGTCGGCGGCGGTGCTGGTGGTGGTGGTGGTGGCGGTGCATCAGGCGCCTCGGCGGATGCAACCGCCGCGGGCGGTGCACGTCTCTCCTTTCTGACCATCGAGTACTATCAGCAGTTCTTCAATGTGGACACGTATATGGTGCTTGAGCGCGTTGTCAACTCAATGATACCGAAACGCGCCGCTGCCAACTATTTGCGCATGAACATTGGCGAAAATCCCGATCTCTATGGGCCCTTTTGGATAACCATAACGCTGGTTAGCCATTAACTGCAGCTGGCGCCTACAATATGATGACTAATGCCTGTCTCTTTCCGCTTTTTAGATCTTTTCGATAGCGATTAGCGGCAATATTGCCAGCTATTTGCAGCAGGCCAACGATAGCTACCACTGGCATTATAATTTCCATCTGGTCTCGTATGCAGCGACCTGCATCTTTCTGTACGCCAACATCTTGCCGGCCGTGCTCTGGGCCCTGTTCAAGTATAGCCTGAAGCCAGTGGATGAGGCGGATGCCGTTGAAACGGACAGTGTTAGTTTGTAGTTCAATGCTTGCTATCCTCTTCTAATTGGTTTCTATGTCTTGCTCTACACTAGGCCACCTATACGCCCAGCTTGTTGTCGCTCATGTGCATCTATGGCTATAGCCTGGCCATTTATATACCCGTCTCCATACTGTGGGTCATCAATGTGAGTGCGAGTGTATAGATATACAGAAATCGTTATCTATATACATGTCTTGTATCTCTTTCTATTGCAGATTTCCTTGCTACAGTGGCTGCTCGTTATAACGGCCGCCTTACTATCCGGCACGGTGCTCATTGCAGTGCTGACGCCGGCGCTGCGCAATTCACAGTATTCGCTGTTCCTTATCATTGGCATTCTTGGCGCTCATATTGTTCTGGCTGCTGGCTTTCTGCTCTACTTCTTTCACAATCCGCCCGAGGGAGCGGTGGCAGCGAAACTAACGTCCGTTCCGCCGATTCAGGTCGCTTTACCAAAATTGTCCACCCAAGCGGTGGTCGGCGATTTGCCGCCCGCCAATCAAACGGGCTAGAGACCATTCCAGGCTACGCAAAGTTGTCAAAATTCAATATCTGTTGTATATTAAGTTCATTATAGTTATTATTTTCTTTAACTCCCATATAACTAGATAATAGCAGCTGCTGATCCATCCGGCGACTGTAAATTAAATAAATAGTCTAGAAATGAGTTCGCTTTTTTCTGGCTTTTCACGGGAGTTTAGGTTACACGCGTGCAAAATCGGGTTATAAATTGCTAAGCTATATATATTTGTTTTTATATTCAATTCAATTCAATTGTTTTATTTACGCTCACAAGATTTTCATTTGCAACAAAATTCTTTAACAGCGCGTTTTAAAATTAAAAGTCAAAGATACAGTGTTCGCTCGTTACTTGGAACGTTCCCTTTTCAGTGTAATAACTTCTTACAGTTCTATATCTTCATACAATGTAAATTAAATAAATATAACTGAATCAATATACAAGTGAAAAAAAGAACATATATTAATATACATATATTTTGATTTTATTGATTCCTTTAGACCATTATATAATTTTATATATACACCTAATATAATATAATGTATTAATAATATAATAATACAAAAGGACTTTGAAAATTATATTGCCAAACATATTTGAAAACAATATTGAAAATGTCTTAAAAATAGGAACTTTATATTTAAAAATTTCATTGCCCTGCAAAAAGCTCTCTTATTTTCTGGAAAATTAAAATTTTACGTAGTTCTAATTTCTGAGCGGCTACTGTATACAATTTCTGGCATATTATATACTTGATTGACTTAAAATTATTTGATTTAATATTAATTAAACTAAAGTGTCGTTTATGCCATAAAAAAATTGGCATATGGAATATAAATTTATGTATGTATACATAGATATACACATATGATATTTATATTTTAATATACATATATTTAATATTTTAATTTCTTGAAAATCGCACGAACTGTACAAATAATCGCCCATAATAAAAAACTTATTAAGTAACATAATAATATAGCAAACGGTTGGGTTAATGCCATGAATATATTATTGAGTACCCAAATCACATACAGTCTCTAAAAAAGCTTTCTTATTTTAATCCAACTAATTTACCCGACAATGCACACGTGTAAACTTGTCGCAATTATTATTTCATGTGAGTTAATAACTTAAGAACTTATAATAATAACAATAAAATCTTGTATTTATAATTCGCAACAAATTGTGTCCTCAACTCAAAAAAAAACAAGTTTGGGGCCTTAGTTGGGAAAAAAAACAAGTCTCAACATCGATATTTATCGATAATAATGAATCTATAGACGAAAAGTTGATGTCCTTAGCTGTTGTAGTTTCCGAGATCGCTGTGTTCATGCAGACGGACAGACGGACGGACAGGGCTAAATCGACTCAGCCCGTCGCCCTGATCAAGAACGTATATACTTTATGGTATGTATGTATACTGAGATGCTTTCTTCGGCCTGTTATATACATTTGTACAAATATATATTATATTGATTTACCCATTTTCAATGGGTTCAGGTTATAGCGAGAGAGGACACCTCTTAGCCTGTGTTTACTGTACCCGCTATTCATTTAAAACAGTGCCCAAATCCGAGTCTTTAAAATAGATTTGCCCAACTTTAAATATGGCCCAAAATTGCCAATTGTTGTTGCTGCTGTTGAGCATCAATAATTTCCTAACGGCCGCACGTGCACACACATACAAACACACACACACACACACACAGACTCACATAGGTTTGGGTGCTTGGATCCATATGGAGAGCATCCCCTGCGCCGGCTTGGCTCGAGGGTTGGGTTGGCTGCCAATCTTTGGCTGCCAGGTTGGTTGAGTTTTCACTCACACACACCTACAGTGCACACCCACGCACACACACACACACACGCACATACACAACTAAGTTCGGCGTTTTTGGTCGGTCGATTGTGTTTCGGTGTTTCCCCCAACATATCCCCAATCCTCTGCATTTCACGTTCCACGTTCTCCGTTGTTGTTGAAATGTGCTTTGGTGAATTTTATTCGCTTGGTTTATTTATTCCAGCAATGTGCAAATTATTTGCATGGGGGCAACGTCTATATAAACAGGGTGTTCCTACTAAATCAAAGGAGGGAAACACTATTAAAGTGTTCTAATTTATTTCCATTTGAGATAGAAACAAGAGAGTACCGATTGTATAATACGCATATAACATGAAAATCTAAGAAACAATTTTAATTTTTTTATATGATGAAACTTAGTGTTTTATTTTTGGTAAAAACTTTAAAAACAAAAAAAAAGTTAAGAAAACCCAATTGGTTTTAATCGATAGTATGGCAGCTATAGCTACAGTGGATCGATCCGGACAACTTTCATCAAATATATGGAGTATAAGTTATATCAAGCCGGCTGTAAATACACTGAGAGAAAAACGCGGTAATTTTCGTGACATGATTTAAAAATCCTTTGTAAATCTATAATAGATCTTAAGCCAATTTGTAGGATAAAAGGCTTAAATGATTGGGCATATAATTGATTTTATATTTAATATATATATTATATAGAATCTGCTGCTCCCCTCGTCTCTATATTTATTCCTTAGCCTTACTCAACCTTAATTTTGAATTCTATATCTCTTCCGCTATCTATTCTCTACTAAATGTAACTAACGGTAACCGTGCCAAAAGGCTGCAATAAAAATATCACCCTGTATTTTGTGTACATATTAAAGCGCTGCCAGGCACTAGCTATACATAAATGCACGTGAATAAAACGACAGGGCACACTCACTTTATGGAACAGTTGATTAAAAAAGATATTCAACGCAAAAGTACAATATCTGTGTTTATACATGTAATAAATAAACTTAGGCGTATGCAATAGTACAAATTTGGGGAACTAAACAAGATTGATTCGGGCTCAAATGCATATTAAATTTGGGTAAATAGAATAGAAGATTGGTGCCAGACCTAAAAACACAACTTAAAAGTACCGTAAACAATATACAAAAATTCTTCTTTCCATGCTTACACATTTTAATTTTGATATATGTATTATAATAAGTATTTTATGATTTGGAAAAAGAAAATAATATGAGAAATACATTAATATGAAAAAGGGAAAAGTAATTTAAACTTTTTTATATTTCGAGGAATCGCACTCAAATAGAAATATAATGCGAAAAGTAAAATATATAATAAAATATAAATTTAAAGAAAATAAAAAACAACTACATGAAAAGAATTCATAGAATATTTAAAATTGCGTTAAAACAAAAGCATTCGTGTAAAATAGAATTGGGTGAAATCAGAATAAAATATATAATCATAGTTATAATAATAATAAAATTAAAATAAGTTATAATAATATTAATATTAATAATACTTTTGACTTTACCACACGGGGTAACTGTTAGTCAAAAATGCTCGGCTTTCTTGTGTGTATTCCTGCTGGGCTCAACTACATATGTCCCAACATCAAACACATATGTGCGTGCACACAAAGTTGATCAAGAAAGCGACACACACACACACACACACACACACACGGATTTACAGCCAGGCACACCCACACTCCTAGGCAACAGTTATAAAGAGAAATTTCTCAATTTCGAATGCAAATATTCTGGCATCCAACGCATCGTTAGATTTGTCGTTTATATTTTTTCTTCCTTTCCTTTATTATTTATTTTCTGTTGCCCATGCCCCGCAGCTTTTGATGCTGCGAGGTGCGAGCGAGATAGCTGCAAAATTTGTTGCATTCCCTGCATGTCTCTTTTCGCTCTCTCTCTCTCTCTCTCTCTCCCCCTCCCTCCCCTTCTCTTTGTGTGCGTGTGTGTGAGTGAGAGCATGCTTGAAAATGCAGCTAACTTTGTATGTGGATTTGGAATGCGGAATGCTGCTGGATTATGGGGCGTATACGTCATGTCAGCTGCAGCAGCTACAGGCGAGCAATATTTGTTTGCCAGAAAATTGGAAAAGTGGATTTAAAACTGCAAATTCGAATTTAATTCTTTTTTTTATCGCATGTAAATTGGAATAGATAGGTAAATGGCAAAGGGCTAAGTAAGTATTATTAATTTATTCAATCTATTTTAAATAAAAGATGAAAAATAAAATTTTTTGTTCGCAACTAGCTTGAAGCTAATTTCCGAAGCGCTGCATTCATAAAATTTAATTAAACATCATTCACAGATTCTTGGTGGGGAAGCGCAACGAATTATTAGTGTTGGCAAATATTTATTCTGGTAAATTCGAATCTTACAATATTACAATTTTCTATTGTACTCTATACATTCTGAGAAATAAAATATTAATTAATTAATTACTTGATTAATTAATAATTTAATTAATTAAGTACGACTTAGATAGAATTTATACCGTTTTGTTCTTAAAATATTAAATATAATGGCTGCAAGCTCAAAAAAAATGTTGTATGTGGTTCGGTTTAAATTTTCCACGGCACTGTGATATAATGAAATGGTTGGCTTCAAGTTGGGATGCGGCTTTTTTTTTGTAAATTTAAAAAACAAAAAAGAAAACTATTGGAATACCGGTTTTGAACCAGTTCGGTTCATATAATTTGTGTATTCACATAAGTGTACAAAATTTCATTTTCAACTAATTATCGTTGCATTTTTGGCAATGGGAAGCACTGAAATGTGTGCTTAAGGACTACCCCTACCGCCGCCATCACGCACCCTCTTAGCAGTGCTCGGTTGCTGTCGTTGCGGAAACGGAAGTCACTCGACGTGTGCATTTTTTTTTCGTTTTTGGAAATTAGCTAATGTGCAGCGACTTCTGGGACATTTTTGTTTTGTTTGTTTTATTATACATACTGGAATTTTATTTTAATTTTGAATTTTTTCTGCCTTGGTACTTGGCAGCAATTAGTCGGCTTCTGTGTGTGTGTGTGTGGCAACCCTTTGAGCCGCCCTCGTCATGCATTTGAAGCGTTAAAATGCCACTTGAGGCAGGATGCTCGCATGTGGCTGCAACCGGGCGGGCGGCCTCTTCATGGTGGGGTGCCATCCGCCCGCCGGCAGCCGGCAGCTGCCACTGGCAGCTACAATGGGCGCTGGGCGTGGCCCAAACAAATGCAAAACGCAAATTGCATTTACCAATTTCCATTTGACCTGTTGAAGTAGCTCCGGGCTAACATATGCTAACAAACCAGAAACTATTTGCGATTTACATATATCATCATAGTTTCTAACATAACTGAAGTTCGAATGCAAAATACTATTTTTCAATTTGTTTGTTCGGTTTATTAATGTTTAGTTTTATGCTTTTAAAGTAAACAGAAGGGTTTTAAAAAATACTTCTACTTACAACAAAAACCACTTGCATTTGAAAATATGTATGCTATGTAAGCTAGAGACTTGGAACTGGGAATATATACTCGTAAATATCCGCGTAAGATATAAATTGCTAAACATTGTTGTATTTTCCTCAGTTTTACAACAAGATCAATCAAATTTTTGCAGTCAAATTAAATTCAAAAAAAATTTGGACATGTTAAGCTACCATAACTCTGTCAAAACTGAACCGATTTTCATGTTTGATGGCATTTTATTCATGGTTTATCTTCTAGATTGATTCTGCATTTAAAATATATGCAATATTGAAAATAAATGTTTTTTGAATTTTTTGGGAAAAAAAGCATATTCATTTTGTCATTTTTTCATGGTTTTTCCTTTATGGAAATGTTTCTGTGATGTTTGGGGAGCTTTCCAGTAACATATATTCCAAATGTGGAGCTCCTAGTTCAAAAACTGTGGGAGATTTAGCCATTTCCGATTTTTCAAGGTGGGGCGCTGTGGGTCATTCTGGTAGGCGTGGCCGGGATATCAAAGTCGCATTTTTGGGGAGCTCACCAGCAATCTACGTACCAAATTTGGTGACCCTAGCTTTAATATTGTGGGAAATATTCACCTTTTATCGATTTGCGATTTGAGGTGTATCGACATGTTATCGATTTTCCAGCCTCCCAGTGGGCGTGGCACAAAAATCTTAACACTTTATCTGAAGCAGATAACTACAAGTATATATCCAAAATTTCTCTGTCTTCAATAGCGCCGGAAAAAGTTCATCCGGAAAGACAGACGGACAGACCACGGACAGACGGACGGACGGACATTGCACATTGATTCAATATACTCTCGTTACTAAATATTAGTTTTGGTTATTATTACACTGTGAGCGCGAATTTTAGGCTGTTATTATACCACGAACGAGTAGCGCGCAGTCGGTTACAGCCGCCTGAAATGCTTTTACTTGTTTTTTTAACTTTAGGTTAATGGATTTTATTTATAAGGGTGTTGCGTTCATGCTTCCTTAAGAATTTCATACATTTCTGAAAATCTCTTGATTAGTAGATTAAGTTAAGTGCCCGAAAATTGAATTCTTTTTGAAAAACTTGAACAGTTTAAATGCGAAATGTTTTATTTTTCATACTTGAAACTAACACTTTAAGGTGATGCCCAATTGAAAGCAATAAAAAAATGTTCGCATTTGTTCAGCCTGGCGAAATATGAGAAATAATACGCTGTGAGTTAGGTGTTGTTGGCTCGTTTCTAGGGATACCGTTTGTTGAATCAAGCACTTGGACGGATTTTCTTTGGCTTGCCCATATTTGATTTGCTGACTTTATTTTATTTATTTTTATTTATTTTTTTTAGCTTGTTAGCAGGCATCCACATGCCAATCCTACGGGGACAGCGTGTGAGTTGGGTGGAAAGAGAACAAGGTGGTGGCGGGGGCGAGCTGGTGGGGCACGTGCCTGGGGCAACGGGAATTGGAATTGATCCATATGGCTTTAATGCAGCCGGATAAGTTAAAGTTAAAGGAGGCAGCCAGGTGGGCGGGAGGTGCCGCGCTGGTGGGCGGCCGGCCGGCGCTTTTGGGGCGTGTACCTCGGCAGCTTGACACAATTTCGGATGCGGTCGTCGTTGTCGGCTGTGTATCCTGCGCCCAGGATGTGCGTGCTGCAGTCCCGTGACGAGCTGCTCCAATTTCCACTTGGCATCGCCAAAAAGTCTACACGGGCTTCGGGTGCGCCCGGCTAAACTCTACACGGTCCAGCAGGCAGCGCCGCCAAACAAGCGAAAGCTTTATTGGCCCCAAAAGCTTTCGGCTTGCGCAATTGCATTGATTTTGTTGCAGGGCATCCCAGCACCACCATGCACCACCACCCACACGGCAGTCCAGAGCCCACAGCTTTGCTCCTGGGCTGATTATGTATGCAGCTCAGCTCAGCTTTTGGCTTAGATAAGTCGAACGGGAAATGCCCCAGCGAGCCCGGGTATTGCCACCCGGACACCCCTTGCCCCCTCGCCCCCTCGCCGTCCCACTGTGGTTGGGTGGCGCCTTTTGCGGCACACGAACCACACATAATTCCATTATTTATTTTAATTAATTGAAATTGTTCAAAAAGCAACTCCATTTACTTTCGCGCAGACCCGACGCCCCCCTTCAGCTCCCTGCTGGTGCTCCCCTTGTTGACCCGAATGTTGGTCGCGTTCGCTAATTGCAATTGACGACCCCACCGTGCACCTCCCTTTGGGTACTTCTTCTTCGTCGAGGTCCTCTCAGTTGCAGCGGCAGGTCCTTTGGATGGGACGGCGGAAAGCAGCCTGCAAATGAATTTAGTATCTAATTGATGGAAAAGGAAAAAGCCCCCAAGCGATGAGCCAGTTTTATAATACGCACCGGGGGATTGTCAGAAGATGTATTTTCATTTGTAGGTACACCTAATTCTCTTTTTACACGATATATACGTTTCCAACAAATTCGTGTTAAAGAAAGATATTGGCTGAATGGAAAAAAGATTGCATACGTTTGCGTAAGACTTTAATATTACTGCTATCATTATAATATAATATAATAATATATAAGCCCATTATGTGGTTATAGAAAAGATCGGCTATGTTCAAAAATTTTTCTTAATCTTTATAATTAAAAAAAATCGAGTAATTAAAGAAATTTTATAAATTAATACACGAGGGAGAGAAAGTATAATAAACAGAAAGAGACAGTGAGAAAAGAGACATAAAAAGAGGAAAAGAAAGGGATAAAGGTGAGGAAACGGAGAAAGAGAGAAAGAGAGGGAGATTTAGGGGCGGAGAAAGAGAGAGAATGGTATCCAGGGAGTGAAAGTGAGAGAGATGGAGACTGAGATAGAGATTGGGAGAAAGAGAGCGTGTGACAATAAGAAAGAGACAGAGGAGAGAGATTGTGAGACAGAGTAAAAGAGATGGAGAGCGAGTAAAAAAAGGATGACATATATGATCGTTTTTGACCCTGTTTGAGCCCAGGTAGCTTTTCAATGCAACGATTTTCATTGAAATAAGCTTTTCATATACATATATTCAGTAAGCATCCTTTTCTCACTTCTACCAGAGTCTGAGCTTTAAGGTCTAGTTGGGGCTACGCTAACGATCCCGTTATGCATGTAAATTGCACCATTGCGGTTGACATTTGCAGCTGCCGTATTATCTGGTTGACCATTAATTAACGGTAACTACACAACTCTACAGGACAACCATAGTCCTGCAACGGCGAAACAAGTTTAAATTATTTTCAAGCGTTGATGAAAAGGCGCCCTTTTAGAAGTGAGTGTGTGTGAAATTACACAGATTATATGTGTGGCCCAATGATATCAAACTGAAAGTGTACGTGCATACATACATACACAGTATAGATAGTCTACATTCATATGTGGGCCTGCATGAAAGTCCCTTTTTGTCCGGCGCTTTGTAAATTATCCAAATGCATTTGCAAACAAATGAAATCGAGTTGTGCTTTGGAGACTTGGCCCAGTTGCAGTCGCAGTCGCAGTCGCTATGCTGCGTTGCGTCGCTGCTTTGCCTTGCTTTGCTTTCGTGTAGAGTTCGAAGCTGAAAGCTGAGCGGAGAGCTTGGAGCTTTATGGCGCGCTGCCCTGTAGGTGCTGCTGCTGCTGCTGCTGGCATTGTTGTAGTTCTTTTACCGTTTTCTTTTTGCGTTTGTGTTGTTTTGCCTCATTTTCAATTTTTTTCTGGTTCTGTGTTGAAGCGCAACTCTCAACACAGGATACGTTGTGGCCGCTGCCGCAGCTGGCGCCGAGTTCGCTGCCGCTGCCGCTGTCACTGTCGCTGTCGTTGTTTGGTGGGCGAGCTTCGCTCTCTCTCTCAATCAGTACGAGTCAAGCAGTCTTCGGCGTATCCAGCAAACGCGGTTCTTTTTTAAGCGCGTTTTGTATTATTCTACTCATATAATTTATCGTTTGCGTCGCTGTATGATTTCTCCTTATTTCGTAGTACACAAACAAAACAAAACGAACTAATAAATGCAACAACAAAAAAATAAAAATAAATAAAAAGAAGGAAAATATATAACACGAATTAAATTACAAAACGTCAACAGCAACAAAAGCAAACTATCAACTCTCAAAACAAAACGAAGAATAAAACAAACTGCATAAAAACAATACGCTCTGAGCAAGTAGAAAGCAGAAGAAACAGTTCAACGCCAAGTTCTAATTCGAACTCAGGAGAGCGCTCGCCGGGGCCATCGTCGCCGTCGTCGTCAACGTCAACGTCAACGTCGCTGCCGCTGTCGCAGTCGCCTCAGTACGTCCCAAACAGTTCCCAAGACCAGGAACTCACAGATCTGCCATTAAGAACAAATATATAACAGAGGCGGTAACTTACTCAATAGTATATTTACTGTTCTTTTCTTTTTAGTATGTGCGTGTGCGCTCATCAGGCATTTGAAATAAGAAAAGTATAAGAAAAATCAAAGTGTTTTAATCCACAATGGATCATTAATGTTTTACAAATAGATCAGAAAACGATTTACAACATTTAGATCAGATCAAAGCTTCATAAGTATTACAATTTTGTTGTTAGCTAGCAATATATCAAAGAGTTTTTCAAGTCAGCCTAACCTAATTCAAATCAAGTAATATCTATGAATTTTAAGATCAATTGTGTATGTTAAGGTTTTGTCTAACACTCGAGCTACCCAATCTACATTCATACTCAGATACAAACTTAGATAATAAATTTCATTACACTACATTGTTTAAGATAAGTTCCAATTAGATATCTGTAATTTTAAAGAATTAAGATCAGTTAAAAATTAAAAAAAAAGTTTAAAAGTATAAATATTTTATAATATGTTTAAATAATCTTTACTTTCATACAGATATTATAGTATATTAATATTATATATACCTTTGTATCATTTCAGATAATTGAGTATCTAAAACCGAAAGTCTGCAGGCAGCAATCAAGATAACAAAAAAAATTTATACAAAAAGTAAAATATTATCACGACTTGAAGTAAAAAATACATATATATATATATAGATATATATATGTGTGTGTGAAGGAAATTAATGAAACTCCGCTCATAGTTTTTACATAAAAGGATTCAACAAATTTCCCACGATAACTTTGTGTTAAGATTTTTTTTTTAGTGAACGAAAAAAAACTGATTCGAAAGTAAAGAAAAGATAAACAGAGCAAAGGAAAAGCAATTCAACTATAATATAGAAAAATAAAATTAAAATAGAAGAAACTATATATATAATTGTGAAAGTATAAAAGAAAATTACTAAACACGCGTATTTTTTTTCATACATTTTTTTTAAGGTGTGCATATAGCTAGGAAATTACATACATACATGTTAGCTATATTGAAGATCGTATAATCCACTAAGAATTATATATGTAAGTGTCACCGGTTGTTTCTCTGTGCTCAACGTTGAGTGTCTGGCGAGTCTAGGCGATAACGAGGCGATAAGGAGGCGAAGAAGAGGCGATTCAGTCACGATATACCACAAGGTTTTTTTTACAGAATTTACAGGGCGCCTAGGGAGCGCACTACGCAACGCACGTTCGGGCATAAGTACATTTATATACATATATATGTAATTAAATATATATATATATATTAACAAAAACCTAAAAACAAAGGAAACACCAAGTATAATAAAGTTAGGCAAGTGTTTTTTCTAAAATATATAATACGAGTAAAATATATTTACATTTCAAAACAAGACTTGAACTTCTTAAAGAAATTAATATTTATACACGAGATTTAATAAAACCAAATACAAATTATAATAAAACAAAATAAAAAAGAAAAACAAACAAAACAAAAACAAAAAAAACCAACGGACTTCCAACGATTTCAACATACGACGAATATTTTTAGAACACAACTAAAATAGAAGAAAATTCCGGTTAACAACAACAACACCAAACAACAATAGCAGCAACAATAAATTGCCAAAAATAAAAAAAAATTTTAAATTCCAAAAACCAATTTTGACCTAAATTACCAACAAAAACAACGGTGAGCTACAAGAATTTATAAAGAAAGCATAAAGGTTGACTAAACACAGAGAGACAGAGGGAAAGAGGAAGAGCGAAAAGAGAGCCACAGATAAAGCACAAAAGCGAAAGAGACACAGCGGACAAGAAATACAGAGAGAAAAAGAGAGCGAGAGAGAGAGAGAGAGAGGCAAGCGAGCGATCAGCCGCCAAGTGATATTTTATAACAAAATATCAGTTAAGGACAACAATTTATAAGTAAGGTAAGTCTAAAATATACATATATGCATAAGAGATCGAGACTTAAGACTTTACTGCAAATATTTACAGCTTTAGATTTTTTGAATAGTTTTTAAAAATATTTTGGCGTTTGAAATTGAATAAATTCAAATATTATAAAGGGCACTATTATTTAGTTCTTCTAATGCTTCAGAAATGGAGCAAATTAAACGATAATTATGTATAATTATATTGAGGATATATTGACTGATATTTCATTATTTAAGTCATATTTGCCTTCGTGTTGTGCGTGTCACGAAAGAAAAGCACGCAACTCTGCATCATATGCATCAGAACGCATCATGCAGGGAGTTTTTCCCAGTCTGGTGTTACCAATAGCTGGAATGGAGCGTTCACAAAGGGTTCAAGAGCTGCCTGCTTGCTGTCTCGCTCGCACTAATATGGCGTCTTCAGCGCCGGTTCGCATGTCTGTCACACTCGCACACATGCAGTGCGAGGCTTTTGTGCCCATATTTACACTTCAGTCGGAAAGCAATTTATGCATTAATTGTAATCGTTGATTGCATTGTTGTTCCCTTGCTGTTGACGATGACGTTCTTCATCATGATGGCAATGCCGATGATGATGATACTTATAATAGGGATAATGATGATGATAATGGGTCGGGGCATGTCCTTGATGGGCGTACCCGAAAACCCCAACATGTCCATCCAAATGCCAAAACACTGCAATTTGATCGATTTTTAAATTGATAGCATTTAATTGAACGGCATTTTCTAAAAATAATACAATTACCAATTGCAATTTCGATGAGCCTGATACGTCATGCCGTTTGTGGCCAAATACTACACGATTCATCCATTAGACAGGGCATTATTAATGCACAATTGCAAAATTTCAAATTAATGCAAAATGAATCACAATTGCAAAATTCCAAAGCAAATCAAATTCCAGACTGGCTGTCATTGTGCACTGAACAATATTAACCTGTGGTCGGTTGGTAATTGAGACTTTTAATTGCAACTCCAATCAGTCGTTTTAGTTGGCCCTTAATTGATTCCGTTTGTTGTGGTTAAGTTGGGGTTTTGGATTTCACATAGTCCAATGTTGATTAATCGGTTGGGCGTGCTCCTATTTAGTTTTAAGCTGGCAGCTGCCTTTTTTACATGTTACACTGCCAAACCAGTTCAGTTTTGATTTGGCTTGGTTGGCAGTATTACGGCCAAGTGTGATTTTGAGATTTAATCGTCTTCGACGATTTTGTGGAATGTTCCAATATGTTTAAAACTTGGCAGCTGCATTTATATCATATTTTGTTCTATTGAACCGGTTCAATTTTGGTTTGTATTGTCCCGACGGAACAGTTAAACTTATTTTACTTTTATTATTATTTAAATATCAACGCAATAATATTATGTAATATTTAAAACTATATTGCATTAAATAATAAAACTAGGAACAATAATAATATTTTTAATAATAAATTGAAATATTTATGAAAATAATAACATGTACTAAACTTTACCTGAACATAACTCTGTTAAAGACTGAATATGTTACTGTGCTATCGTCATTTTGCAGAAGCTATTCTGTTACAGTCATACTGTTAATATAACTCTGCTAAAAATGGCTGCATAAATGTCACTCTGTTAACATGAGATTGCTTACAACAGCCTGTAAACTGATTTATATGTGCTTTATTTTATAAACTGTCATCCTCCCTCTGTAAAAATAACTAGCTAGATTTCATATTTAACAAATGATCGCACTAACTAGCCGAACTTTAGGATTTCCTTTCTTAAGTAATTACTTGGCTCAGCCCAATTGACAGCTTTGATTGGACTTTGATCAAACTGGATCAGCAACATTGTCTTGAAGAAGAGAAGCTTCAATGATTATTGTGAGTGCAACAGAAAAATGTTTTTGCCACAAAACGATTTTGCGGGCAACGCCTAAAAGCAGGCAACAAACAGCATACATATTTTATCAAAAGCAACATGGAGGACAGCAAAAGAGTAGAGCGAAACACAGAGAAAACGGAGGTTGAAAAAGAGAGGGCAAGAGAGAGAGAGCGCAAAGGAGATAGAGTGTAAGCTTGCAAGGCAAACAGACAGCGAAGGCAAACAAAATCAATTATTTAAATGTAACTTGGTAAAGTTCACAGTTCGATGCAATGCAGCACTGGGCCTGGCCATTTCGACTTGGTCAGTTAGGCAATAGACCCATACTCCATGACAAACGCCCCGTGCCCGCACAGCAGCTCGCCCACACTTGAGGCTTGTGCGCGATGGCATAAAATTAAAATGAAATGAAATGCGATTTGTGGGCTGGAACAGGCGCTTCCTACGCCACCTCCTGCTTGGCTATTAAAGAGTCAGGAACTGCAGCAAAAGCGTAGATATATAAAATATATGTATATAGAGATGTATGCATGTGATATATAAATATTTATATATGATATATGCTACTAGCCGTGCATCTGCCCCTATATGTGGCACTTTATGTACTTCCACCTCCAAATGGCTTGTTGCCGCATCCAAAAATTTTACGAACGATGCCCTGTGAAACTTGCAACGCACACACAATGAGTGGCGCTTGCTCTTTGTTACAATATATATATATATATATATATATGCTTGTGTATGTGTAAGTGTGCGTGTGTGTGTTAGCTGTATGTACACACAGATACACAGCGTAAGTGCTGAAAAGCTCTTGCACTTTTCTTGCGCCACCCACTCGCCCCATTGCCCCATGGCCATAGTGTAAACTGCCTTTCACAGACAGCAGCAGTCAACAGCCATCAGCATCACCAACAGAACCACCAGCACCACCCTTAACACCACCATTGACAACGTTGTCCAATAACACAGAGGTATTGGGCTTCAGCTATTTTTTTCATCTTCTTCTTCTTCTTTTTTTGGGCTCTTGAGGCTGTCAACTGTTTAAATTTAATAGGATGCAAGGCTTGAGTTGAGTGTTTTTGTATCTTTTATATGCAAATCTGTAAATAAAATGTATCTCAAGTGCGCAAATGGATGTTAAAGCTACTACTATGCCAAACAGAAGGAAAATGTATCTACAAGTTGTATTCTATATTCAATTGAATATGTATGTATCTAAATAATGCATAACTGGCTGAACTTGAGGTTTCTTTGTAGTAGTTGTATCTGTGTGCTGAGTAGTTTAGTTCATGTGCATATATTAGATATAGATGTACCTTAAAGGTGCACAGAGTATCAAAGTATCTCAAGTATTTATCATAAATATCTTAGACATTATGTAATGCATATATAAATAAATAAAAGCATCTAGAGTATTCGAATCTTTGAAAGGCATCGCTAAGGTACACTTATGTATCTTACAGATTATTATAAAGTATGTCTGTATGGGTATTAAAAATATCTATGTAAAATTGGAAGCTTAATCAAAAGTATATATGTATCTGTAAATATAAATCTCACTTAACTCACATATAGGTATTTTCAGAATGCATATCTATCGCAATTAGAAGTACACAAAAATGTGTATCTAAAAGATGCATACATAGGTTAATTAAAAGTATCTAAATGCATACATAAATGTATCTTTTCAGTGCATTACTTGCATAGAAATATAAATCTACCTTTGTTTTATTTTTCAAATTGACAGCTAACTGAATTAAAAGTATTCGTAATAGTTATTATATAAGCCAAGTTGTGCAAACAAATCTGCGGAACGCATTCGTAACTCAATTGAAATTATCTAAGGTGCGTTCATGTAATTGGGAAATATAAAACCAATTCCCAGCATTGAGCAACACAACCTTTCGTCATCCAGCATCCATCATCCAGCGTCACTGAAACCACACATCAAAAATAGCCCGATTGCCCCCCAGTGGGAAGTCAGAACCGTTTCTAGCGAAAACGGACCCGTTTTCTCAGAAATGCAGGATTGCCGCAAAGCAGGTGGTGACGGCCGTTTTCCGCCGCCTCTTCATTGCAGCTGTTATGACAGAGGTCAAGGCCAATGCTGTTCTTGTTAACGGTTCCGGTTGCAAATTTTAATCGAAACAGACAATGTGGAGCCTGAACCTCCTTACGGTGTTACGTTTGTTTTGCCTCCTCCGCAAAAGTTTTCTAAGTTTCTCATTCCACTTCAGATTTAGCACACAGTAGGCTATTACGTTGAGTATTAAGTTCAGAATTATATTAAAAAAAAAAATAATAAGCAAGGAGCACAATACATAATAGCTCTTCTTCTTTCAGATTGTGCGGTAACGCCCACTACCGTGCACAAAGCTAATCCCAATTAATGCCAGCAACGTGATAAATGCAATTTTATGAGAGTTTTTCATAAGAGCTTTGCTCAATATTGTGGCAACTAAATACTGTAAAGTTTTTTTTCATTCGCTTTTTTATTGCAAGTGGTCTTAAGTTATTATCCGTCCTAGTTACTAGCTTGGGATTATTTTTTCTTTTTGCTATGCAACACTGCACAGCTCGCTTTGAGATAACAGCTTTCATTCAGCATTTGTAAAAACTTGGAAAATGCTTGTGCCGTATTTTCCATGCGATGAAAATGAGGATTTCTAGCCTGAACTGCACGACGGGTGGTTGGCTGCTTGCCTGTTCGGGTGGTAGGGGTGGTGGCTGCTGTAGGGTGGTTGTGCTGAAAATGTTATTATGAACTTTTTTCTCTTCTTGTTTTTTTTTTATTTTTTCCGCACTTTTTGACAAGTTAACAAAACGCGCCGAGCAAACAAAATTAAGCTCGAGCATAAGAAATTGAATTTCAAAGAGTTATTTAATTTTTATTTTCTTTTCTTTTTTGCTCCCAATTTCTTTTTTTTTTTGCGTTGTCGTCATTGTGCGTCTTGGCTCTTGAGATACATTTTCCTTACACCACCACAGCCTCCGTCAGCCCACAGAAGAGCTTATTTATTTTGCTTGCTTTTTATCGCTTGCCTGCCTCTCTCTTATTTGCCCATTTACCATTTGCCATTTTCCATTTCCCATTTACCGATACTCATTTGCCATGCAAGTTCTTTTTTCCGCTTTTCGTTCCTCCGCTTTTCCGCTGCTCTTCCGCCTTGCCCAAAACGGAGCTCTGCACTTGGGCTTCTTCTCGAAACAATGCCATTGAAATTTGATGAGTTTCTGTCCAAAGGCTTTTGTAGCCAAATTAATTTCATTTCACTTGCATTTCGGCAACAAAATGCCCCATTTAAGGCCATCAATTTCGAGTACTTTTCGAGTATATATGTTTGCCATCAGTGTTGCGCTCGAGCAAGTTTTAGCCAGGCTGTTTGCCTTCATTGTCGCATTTATTTTATATAATGTGCCAATATTCAACTTGAGCTGAATGGAGGATTGCGTTAGATGCTTATTAAGCGACACGCTTTAACTGTTTGGGAATTGCAAGAGATGTGAAATGAATTTCACGGTTGAGTGTTATGCTGCGAGTTTATATAAAGTGGGATATAGTTTTATCTTATGGATTTTTCACGCAATATGTAACCCGTTGAAGGAGGCATATCTGACGTAGTTGTACTATACCGAACAGACTTTGACTATATAAAGCGCCCAGATACATGGTAAATGCCCTTCCCATTCCAATTTCTCATTCCCATTTCAAAATTGGTTTTCTTTGTCAAAACCTAACCAATTTCTCTCGCTTGAAGGCACATTGAATTGTTTTTTTTATTAAATTGGTTCTGCATTTAAAATTAAAACTGATGGTAACATTTACTGATTTTTTGTTGGGAAAATATTATATACTATTTAATATTACACACAAAAATTAATATATACATAAAGTTTTTAACCAACTTTTCTTTATATTGTAAACATAAAAACTTTAAAATATATTAAACTAAATCGCGAAAAGAGAATTTGACATATTCGATATATTAGAGCTCCTAATCACGGGAAATTGTATTATTTTAAATAGCTTAAAAAATAGTATTGTTTATTTATTAAGTCAAAAATTCATTACGAATACATACAAAGTTATATACATTATATATATTATACATTTCTAAATTTCCATTATACATTTTCTAAAATATATATTTTTTAAATTCCAAGTTTATATATTCAAATTGATTGTGGTTGATGATTATATGATTAAATGATTAATGACGATTAAATGATTACAAATGCAACATTATAAACGATTTTGATAGGTAAAAGTTTTTTGTCAAAACTCGTGGCAAAATTGGTAAAAATTTTGACATGTAAGGTTCCTGAATTCAAAGAACATGAGTTACTTATATTTCCCATAGCTTTGTTAAAACTAAACAAATTATCAATTTTGGTTTGGTTATTGATTGTGTTGAACATTATTTTGCATCTCAAATTTATGCATCTTCGAAAATAAATCTTTTTCTGTTTTTTTTTAGACCAATTACGAATTTCAAATTCATATATCTAATCGTTGTAAATTCGATACTCATGTTGAATTTCAATTTGGTGATGGCTTATCCCTGTGTTTATATTTAGCAAATATATTCGAAATGAAGCGATGTTGAACAAATTCGTCCTCTTAGCCAGACACACACACACACACACACACACACGAACGCAATTTCTGATAAAGTGAGGGAAATCAATGCATTGTGAATTTATTGAATGCATGTAATTGCAAATTTTATTCAATTCCAAATTAAATTGCGTTCATTATTTGCGTTTGATTGCGTTTAGGATTTGCAATACCAACAACAATGCCCACAAATGCCAGGGCAAATGCCATCAAATGCACTCAAAGCAAGCCCAGCCATAATCCAAACAGCAAAAATATTGGATGTCTGAAATTGGAAATTGGATATTGGATATTGGGGTATTGCATTTCACATTCCGTTCTTTATTATTGTTTTTTAGCAAATTGGGGTTTCCTTTTGAAGTTTTTTGCCGGATGCGGCAAAGCGGCAAATGAAAATCAATATGACGCATGCGCTTGCAACGCTCCAACCTTCCACTCCATCCCATAGGTGTGTGAGTGTGTGTGTTCCGGAGACACGCAATTACAGGATACTACGGATATGAAGCCATGGCATCCTCGACATTTCCATTCAATTGCAGTCACAGTTTGTAAAGTTCGTAGGATTCCAATTTTCCATTTGTATCTTTTAGTTCTTGGAACCCAGACAAAGATACTGGTGTTAAAGTGACGCTGTTAAAGCTAACTGTTAATGTTACTGCTAAGATATTGCTGTATAGCTGGCTCACTGTTAATGCGATGCTGTTAAGAGAATAGAAGAAAACCGATGCTAAGAGATTTTTCAATGATTTTGTTAAGATGATATTGTGTTAGTGGGATTATAAAAAAAATGCTGTTAAGACGATGCTGTATTAGTGACGGTGTAAAGTAAACGCTCTGGAGTCAATGCTGTTAACGCTTTGCTGTTGAGGTGACGCTGTTAAATAGTTCTGTTTCGGCTGAACTATGAAGTTAGGGCTATTGATGTGAACTTGGAAAGGACATCTGTTAAAAAAATGCTATTACGTAATGCTGATAAGGCAACACTATTAAAGTGACGTTGATAGGCTAATGAGGTAATGTTGGAGATATTTAGTTGCTTGGACGTTCATAGAGTGCTGTTGGTAGGCACAGTAGAGAACTGCTCTTCATACTTATACATCTCATACATAAAAAAGCTTTAAACTTTACATCATATATCATAACATAACACGACCAAATATACCGAAACATAGCATAACATAACATAGCATGAAATATATTAAAATAATTGAACCGAACAATATAATTATCTTTAATGATATGCAATTCAAAACCAAAGCTATGGACTTAACCTGTGCGTATATATAATTTAATTTGAAATTGCGATAAATATGACGAGAGTCAAGCTTCGAAGTGAGACCCCATGAAAAGAATGTGGAAAGCGAGGTCCACGATTCGAATCTAATAGCGAGGTAATGGTTCGAGACGCAAGCCGAATCATTAACAATTTTTGTTTTTGGGCTTAAAAGCATCTTTTCATTTGATATATTATTTATGCTATATATCCTACGTATGCATGTATGTGCTTGCAGTTGGCGATAATAATAGGCACTTATCGCTGTCAAGCTTATCACTCTTTCTTCTTCTCTCTGCTAATGGGCAATTTTAATAAAGATTGGCATAGCTGTCTTTTATCATTAGGCGTGTCGAACTTGGATAATTGCAGATTAAGCCTACCGAAAACTGGACAAGAAACGTAAAAATAAATTTCTGTTTTTTTACTTCAATTGTTTTTTTTTTGTCGCTGTGTTTTTTTTGGCAGCGTCCGAGCTTGTTATTTACCAAACTTGAAAATTGCTTTTCACATTCAGCCACGGCCACGGCGGCCAATGTTCCAAATAAGAGAAATGTAAAAAGGAAAAAAAAACTTTTCTAATTAATTGTTTAGCACTTCATCTGCTCGGGAACTGCTTGGCAGCTTGGCAACTTGGCAACTTTTTCGACCATAAGTTTTGGAAAATGTGCAAAGAGAAATTTAAATGAAACCTGCGAACCGATTGAGGTTGATGCTCATCATGTTCTCCATGATGTTCATCATGATGAAGGTCCTTGTCGAGGGCCTGCTTTTAAATTCTAGGGTTGCAAAGTTTCAACGACCGGCTACCATTTATTTTTTTTATTTTTTTTTATTATTTTACAATTTATATACCCTTGCGATGGGTATTGTCAGTTTTCAAGATAGCTTGAATTCTATAAAATATTCATTATAATGTCCGTCAATCGGATTAGACTTTTATATGTCATATATTCCATTCCATAGAGAAATAATCGCTTTAAAATTGAGTTCATGTAAGATATATTTTCTTGATAACATTTACCAATTTCACATTAAAATCACTCAATAATATTGGTATACTACGACATATTGTATATGGTAATTTCACATAGGAATAATAATTGAAAAGCAGACTTTTTGTATAAAGAACAACCAAATTGGTTCTAAGAAATATATTGAGTAAATCATACAGCATTCACAGCATACAAAATATTTTCAGTGGTTTGGTTTACGATTCGAACGAATGTTTGCGCTTCTCTCATTTTAATTTTTTGATTTTTTACATTTCATAACATTATCATTAATTAGGTTTTAATTGTAAAGAGTATTTAAACTTCGCCAGCGCATAGATTATTTTCTGAGCGACACTATGCGAGTACATGGACTCGCGAACAGCCAGTTACATGGCATACGCCATTCTAAGCCAAAATACGAACTGGTCCAGCCCGCAGGCGCGTATCCCCTGCCCCTGCCCCTGCCGTTGCCGTTGCCGTTGCAAACCCCCTACCCCTGCGCGGCTGATGTCCTTTGCCCAGGGGCTGCTGCGGCTGCAGCCGGATGCTGTCCATTTCAATTATCGTGCGCTGGGCGCTTTGGAGTGGTGCTTGAATTTTGAATTTTGCAGCCATTGTTGCTGCTGTTCTTGTTGTTGTTTGTCAGTTTATACATTTTTGATGTTTATAAAAAACAAAAAAAAGAAAAACACAAAAAATTAGGAGTGCCTTAGACGAGAGCGCCCGACTAGAAGTTACCCTGTGCCCAGACATTTATTCGAACTTAACATTATAAAAACAAAAAAACACACGCCACGAGTAGCTTCTTCTTCTTCATGCCGCACAAATTTCTTTTTGTAAAATTTCTGCGTTTATAGTTCGAGCTTTTTGTATTGTGGAAATGTGTAAATATTGTGTCTATAGCTCTGTCAATCTTCGAAATATGCTTAAAAAATATTGGGTTTAAATCGATATTTATCACGTTTACATACTAAAAGAAAACACCAATGATTTTTTTACTTAAATTAGCCACAAGCACAATTCGGTTAATCCGTTGCACATTTCTTAACTGGAGAAAAAACTTTTATTGATAGAACATTTTTTAAATTCCCAAATATTTTTAAGACTTCAAAACAAAATTCAATCTCCCATGAAAACCGACGCCAAATTAGGGCCAATTTGTTGTCATTAGTACATTGTACTTAGTTCCAGAATTGTATTCTCAGGCTATTTAGACTTTATATAAGAATATTTTTAAAAATGAAATGTGCTTGAAATATTTGAAAGGGTATTTTTCGCCGAGTGTACAGACGGGCGTATGTGTCTGTCTTCTTGGTTTCCCTCTGCTCAACTTCAATTACCCTTTTACACATGCGCGACGCGAACAGGGTATACGAAACAAAACAAAACACAAAAAAAAACAAAATCCGTATAGACGCGTTTTCGATTCGGTCTCTCAGCTGGCTGAATGCGCTGCACAAAGCCGCCGGCCACAGTCAAAGGGTCCAAACGGGTCCGAGAGGGTCCCGCGCTTGGGCTAATGGCAGTGGCTACGGCTTTGGCAACGGATTTGCATGTGGTTTGTGGCTGTGCGACTGCTGCTAGTGGTGAGTGGTGCTGGTGGTTGTGGTGCTGGTGGTGGTGGGTTTGCGGCTGCATTTTAGCAGCGACCAGTGGCTGCTGTCGCGCAGGTAATGAAAGTTGCCAGTTTCACAGTTTGGGTGGTGCTGGGTGGTCTTGACCGGGCTTTGACTGCCGTTGCCAGTGGGTTGGTGGGATGCTGCAGAGTCTGTCGTTTGGAGGCTGCTTTCAAACCTGTCCCCACTGCGCCAAAGTACACTTCAATTGCATTTAATCAAATTAAAGCAAATGCTCAAATACTCTTTGCTTCACGTGAAGTGTATCTATTTGGAATGATATGGTCTACAATTAAATAGAAGTATAATTCGTTTTTCAGAGAGTTACAACAACCAAAACATGTAACCTAGTATATACAGTATACACAGAAAAATCGGATTGAAGATGGGGAAAATATCATGACCAAAATGCCATCAAACATGAAAATCGGCTCACTTTTGACGAAGTTGTCGTCGTTTGAAATATGGGAGCTATGAATCCCAGAGCTTTACATGTCAAAATTTTTGTCAATTTTGTCAATTTTTGACAAAAAATTTGACCTCCTCAGAATCGGTTTTAATGTTGTTTTTTATACTAATTATGACAACCACAATCGATTAAAAATGCAAATTTACATTTCTAAATTTTGAAAAAAAAATTTTCGAAAATGAGTAAGGGGGGAGTACATGCTTTTTTCTTCAAAAAATGCAAAAATAATTTATTTTCAATAATGAACATATTTGAAATGCAGAATCTAGAGGAGAAACCATGAAAAAAATGTCATCAAACGTGAAAATCGGTTTAGTTTTAACAAAGTTATGGGCGTTTGAAAAATGGGAGCTAAGGATCCGAGAGCTTTACATGTAAAATTGTTTGTCTTTGCCTGACGAGGGTTATCACGAATATATATTCCAAGTTTCTCTAGCTTTAACAGAGGCGAAAAAAATGCGTTCATACCAAGAGACGGACATTGCACAAACCCAATATATTCTTCTTACTTCGCGAACAAATATAATGTAAAATATAATATAATATGATAATGTGATCCTTATTATTTTCGCCTTAGTTCTTACAATTTTAAGTTAAAAAGTCTGAGCTGACCTAGGGATAGGAACAATGTAGTCGAAAAATGTGATTTTATAGGAAAAACATTTGGTTTTCTTAGATATTCCAAGCAAGCTTGACAGTTGTGAGCGTTGCTATGTTGCTAACATATGAGCCAATTATCACCAATATTAAATTACTATATAGTCTATGAGAACAATTAGAAATACCGGTCTAAAAATCAAGTTTTCTGTATGTACTGGAGATTATTCCGTACATTTTCCATCTGCCTGCAAAGGTATTCAATCTTCGGCAACCCCAAGTTTACTGCACTTTCTCGTTTCATTTTAAAGCACGCTTTAAGGCTGACCTTAAGGTTACAACAACCCTATCTCGCACACAACTATTTATAATATTTACAAAAGTTCCCAACACATGGCATGCAAACTGTAAGCACACCTCACCAAAAATATGTGGACCCCGTTCTCCCGTCCCACCACATGAAAAAAAACGAATTCCGAACCCAACCCCGAAATTTTTGGTGCCATCACATTTGCTACCCTTCGGAGCGTTCAATAAATGTTAATGTGCAATTTGGAGTTATCCTTGCTGATGGCAGGTACTCTATATATATAGATAAATATGTACTATCACTAACGCCGCTTTGCTGTGCTATGTAACATACACACACCCACGCACACACCCATGAATGGGTGTGCGTGCCTATTTGTGTTGCAATTTATGAAAAAATGCGAAAAAAGCGCAAAAACATGAAATACCATTTTATGTGCTAACGAAATAACAAAAGCCGGTTCCTTGTTTGTGTATGTACATGTGTGTGTGTGTGTAGCTAACATACACCCACACCTACACACAAACACACACACACACACGGACACACCCTGCCGGCAGCCACGTCGACAACACATAAAATGCAATGAGGAAACTTTTTGCACGCTGTTGTTGTTCCTTTTGTTGTTGCTGTTGATGTTGTTGTTGTTGTTGGGGTTGTTGGGGTTGTTGTTGTTGCTGTTCCTTCTTCTTCTTCGGCTTGCTTGTGCCTGTTGTTGCTCTTGTTGTTGTTGGTTCCTTTTGCCTTCTGCCACAAATTCAATTTCCGCACATTGTGCGCAGCTCCCCAAACGAAAAGCCGAGCTGGCAATCCCCACAAACCCCCACCCCCACCCCCCAAACACACACACACACACGCTCATAGACCTGCGCAGTGCAGCCTGCTCTCTCACTCTCTCTCTCTCTCGCTCTCGCTGTCTCTCGCCTTTGCTTCCTGCTGCCTGGCCAGGATACTAGAAAAATTGTGTGCCGCGTAGATTGCGCAATCTATGGAAATCAAAACAACGCCCCACAAATACAAATACACGCACACACCCACACACACACACATAGAGAGAGAACATGAATGAACAGGAGCAAGCATCGAGGGAGTGAGAGCGCGTCGGAGAGAGTCAAAGAGGCGTCAGTGGGTGGAGGCCCGCATAGACAAGTTGGCCGCCGGCCGGCAGCCGGTTGCTGAGTGACAAAACCAAATCCTCCCCTCCCCTCCCACACCCCCACACGCCTTGTACACCCACACACCCACACAGCCCACTGGGAGGGGCTGTTGTTGGTCACGGTGGGTGCGCTGCCCGCCTTTATGTTGTACATAGCATTGTGTCAGAGTTCAATATCCTTCATGGACACAGTGCCTGCAGGTGGCGCAGCATTCTTGCTCAGGTGACTGCGCCACGAGTCGCTGAGGAAAAAACCCGAGGCTTATGTGCATATGTTTAATCCAGGCATACATATAGACACATACACATATGTATTTATATACAAAGATATAGTAAAAATATACTGAAAAGTCACACACGACTAAAGTTTACACAGAACTACATGAGCGATCAGCAATTAAAAGTCAAGTAAGATTGCTCTAGTCGGGAGTGCCTGACTGTTAAATACCCTAAACGCAGCTGCGAACTGCCGTTAAATACATTTCCACCTCCTTGCATTCGTACATATATGTAAAAAATCACATACACAAACACACAAGGCTGTACTTCTTCAACAAAGCGTTCAATTCTGGGGCAAGTGGGGGAGGTATCCAAAAAATGAAATATTCCTGATCTGCGTTTGCTTTGCAAGACATACCTAACTAAATTTGGTGGATCTAGCTTTTATAGTTTCCGAGATATGCTAAGACAACCAGGTCTTAATATCGATATTTATCGATCTTAATAAAGTGGAGCAAGCTATTGAAAAAAATATATGAGCTTGTTCTGCGTATGATTTAGAAGAATCTATCTAATCTAGCTTTTATAGTTTTTGTGATCGCTGCGTTCATAGACGGACTGACGGACAGAAAAGAGAGTGAGAGAGGGAGAGACTGAGTGCTGAAGAGCGCAGAAAATTCATAGAAAGGGAGAACTTAAAATCATAGGCTGTGAAAGCTTTAAAGCCCAGCTTAGACTTTTGGCTGTTTTGGTATAAAAGGCTACGGCAAGGACTCCATTTCTAGCAGAGTTTAATGGGAAGGAGAGTTAGAAAGAGAGAGAGATAGAGAGAAAGACTGTAATCAGTCTATACATAGAGTAATAATATAATTTAAAACTCTGCAGCAATAGCTGGGGATAGAGAGAAAGCGATGAAATAAGATATCTAGATCTTCTTTAAACGAGGATCTTCTTCTAGATCTTCTTTAAAGGTTTGGATTTACTTTAAACGTATTTAGAAGACATTTCGAGAGGAAACTTAAAGTTAGGTTAAAGCTCTTACGGGGTAAGTCTATATTCCGAAGATGCGATTTTTTTTAATTCCTTTCAGTAAGTTTTCTTAAACTTTTTAGCAAGCTTGGGAGCACTAGCTCGTATGTTCCTGCGGCCTAAATTTAGTCACAAGAAGGAGAAGCCATCAAAGGAGCTGTTAAGCGTGCCTTTGATGCGAGATCACGAATGAAAGCATTGAATAAAATTTATTATGATTTTTATAGACTGTTAGCTTACAATTCTGATGTTCTGCTTAAGATCAAGCTTAAAGCTCCACTTGAACTTAATGAACTTAGCTTTTGACACTCTTAAACTCCCCTTCTTAGAATTTCTGGGCAAGTTTTCCATTAGGCGTTAAAACTAATTAGGCCTTGTTTGAAACTTGTCTATAATTATGATGGCTATCGCGAACGCAAGTCAAGCGCGAATTCACCTTTTGTAACGTCTCATTTGGCAGTGGATGGCCAGGGGCCAACCCTTAATCAAGTGGCTGGGATACACTGGGCTACATGTGTGCGTGTGTGTGTGTGGCACGCTAAAAAGCGTTGAATGTTGCGCGGTGTAGAAGACAAGTCTCAGGCGAGGGTTGTTCACAGCATACCTCAGCTGGCAGGCTTCACTGTACGTGGAAACAGCTGAGCGGAGCTGCTGCCCAGGCTCCTGGATGTGGTCCAGTGCTGATTGGTTGGGCTGGCAATCAATTGATATCCATTCAATGCGCTACCTGAAAATCCTATGCAATTTCGAGTGCATTGAACTCTGCCCAAACAAGCTGGAGAGAGAGAAAACGAGAGAGAGAGAGACAGGCGGAAAGATAGAAAGAGAGCGCGAGCTGAGGCAACATTTGTAGCAAACTCGCGAAAAATGGGGCGCAAACTAATTGGCAGGCGATGGAAACTGCAAACATTCGCCAGGGGCGGCGTGGCCATAGTTCAGTGAACAGGGGTTGCGTAAACAAAAAACTTTTTAACTATGCTATTTATAGGTCACCCAAGCACAACTCCCTTAAAAACTCCCCTAACTACGTCTCTGTTTAAATTCAAATATTATTACAAAGAAGTTTGATTTGAAAAGTCAGCTATCAAATTATTTAGTTAACATAAAAATACTACCCCCTTAAAATACATTTAATTGCCCCTCGGCTCTCGCTAAAATGACTTTAATTGAGATCTTGATAGAAAAAATATTACTTCAATTAATTTTAAAAGGATCTTTTTATTTGACATGTTTTAAAATATGCGATTTAAAAGTAATCTATGTAAAACACCCAACTAAAACACTCTTAACTAAGCCTCTGTTTTAAATAAAAGTTATTTAAGTAAAAAGTAATTTATAAATACAATAGTCAACAGTTTACAGGCGATACACATTAAATCCCCTTTGTAGATTGTCTTAACTACGCCTCTGCTTAATTAATTATTTTATTTAAAACTTTGCAAAAGGCAACAGGCCAAATGCCAATTTACAGGCTACACAAATCAAAAGCCCCCTTCGCAATCCCACTTAACTAAGCCTCTGCTCTAACTGAATTGTCATTAGGTTCGATTGTTCAATTGCTATTGCAAAATGTCAATAAGTCGTCTAACTAGAGATTTGACATCTGTGAGCCCCCTGGCCACTGCTGCCGCTGCTGCTGCTGCTGCTGCTGCTGGTGGTGCTGGTGGTGGATCGTTTCGCAAAATTAACCAAATGTCGGTGGTGGATCGGAGCGTGGCTGGAAAGTGTTACATTTCTCAATTTCTCCTGCTGCAAATGCAAATTGGTTCGTTCTGGTGCCGGTCCGTGAGGCGACCAGAAACGAGTTGCCTTCGGAACTGGTTTTGCAACACTGTTCTTTAGGCGCGATCCCTTTGTCCATTGTTGTTGCTGCTGCTGTCAAAACTTGAACAACATTTTGGCGTCCTGACTCACATGTCCGCTGCACATTAAAGTCAGAGAAATGTTTGGAGAATGAAGACATATGGCCATATTTTTGATATAGTGCTGGGAACAAAAAAAAAGTAATAATAAAAAATAAATAAAAAAGGGTTGATGCCTCAAGGCAGTGGGAACTCTTTCTGAACCTGTTTTGGCTTTTGTTTTCCTTTTTCTTTATTTCCTTTTTTTTTTGATTGGAATTAGTCGTGTAATATGGCAAATTGCAGCATGTAAATTGATAAAAGCAGCTATTCCAGCTGTAATAACTTTTTAGGGATACAATATATAATCTTAAATCCTTTATAGTATATGTGCTTTGGCTTTGACAAGACCATTTGGCTTTGCATTCGTAAAACGGAGTTGCTTTGCGAGCTAAAAAGTTTTGTGATAATTTTGGAATATCAAATTGAATCTTTTGAAAGATTTCAAATATCGTTAAACAAAAAATGAAATTTGAATAATATATTATTTATTTAAAAATATTATAACTTTGCAAATTTATGCATAAATACAAATACATTTAAATTTAAAGTTTCTTTCATTTGGAAAATTCTACAACTGTATTTTATCACTTCGAACTTTACTTTTTTCTTCACACTCCTCTCAAATATTTATGTAGTACGTGAAAATGCATTCCAAGCCCTGTAACTGGTTAGTAATAAATATATCAAACATAAATTAAATATTTCTAACAATTGTTTACACGTGTCAAGCACACCTTATTTTACATATTTAAAATATTTAAAGCTTTGAGTCGCCCTTATTGTCCACCATAAATTATGTGGCACTTGGATAGAATTTCCATGTGTACAGTATCTTTTTTCTAGCCAGCCACCCTTTATGAATGGTTTTTTGCCACACGAGCTTTGAGTGGCATGCAACCACTTGACATCCAATACACGGGGCCCTGTCGCAGGGCAGAAGAAGCTGGTTAAAGAAACACCCCAAACAAAATTAAGCGAATTGGGTCAAAAGATAAACGAAATTATCTCCAAGAGCCTATGCGCCAAATAAGAAACACTTTAAGCACAGAAAATACAAAGAGGACAACAACAACAGAAATGAAAAAGAGAAAAATGCTTAAAAAATGCAAACGGTTGCCACTCAAGAAGCAAAGCCCACCACCTAAACCACCCAACGGAAAATACCAAACCAACTGATGCTTAGGTTGACTGCGTACAGCGCCCGCCTCCCCCTCCGCAAATACCCCTCTTGCAACCCTAGCTCCAAGAGTTTCGCTTAGCTTCAGTGTTGTCAACTCGAAACGTTGAAAGTTTATTATTTATCATACGGAAGCTGTGTGTGTGTGTGTGTGTGTGTGTGTGGCAAGTGTATGTGTGTGTAATAGACTCCTGCCGCAAGGTGCTGCTCTCCGCTCTTCATGTTGCAAGAAGAAAATGTACAAAATCCAGACAACCGGCTGCCGGCAAAACAGCTCTCGGTCTTGCTCTCTCTGTCTTTCTCCCTCTTGTACCCCACCACCCTCTCGTCCACTTTTGCTCTCTCACTCTTTTTGCGTACGTGTGTGTGTATCGTATCCTTATTGCGTTTTATGCCAGAGAACAGCACAGTTTTGGGGTTGGGGCAGTGTTTGCGGCTATGTCGAAATTCTCTTTTGTCTTTTTGTCAAGCTTTTATCTAGCAATCAGTTAGTTTTCCATCGAAATATATGTATCTGTATCTATATGTAATCAAATTAATTTGTCTGAGAATTTCGGCCACCTACGAACACAGCTTGAAAGCCGAAAATGTGTTTATAAGCTAAGAGCTGAATATTTTTATATAAAGAAAACCTTTTTATGAATATATTGAAGGGATCTCAGTAGAGCGTAATTTTAGAACTAAATCTACCCTAATGCTAGTTGGAATGAGGAACCTACTTTAACATCTTATTGTTAGAGATATTCTTTGTCTAGTAAAACTTAATATTAAACTCTTTTCTTGCGACCACTCAAATTAAATATTAAATTAAAATATAGATTATATAGCGTATTTTAAAGCTTAATGGTCCTAATTAATTTGTATATTACTCAGAGTTACGTAATCGAAAAAAGTTCCATTTAAAGTTTCGGCAATAGTTGACTTTTTTAAACTTCAAGATTTGTGCTTTTAAGGGATCTAAGTAGAGCTTATGATATTGAAACATTGTCGTCATATATGCTTAACCAAATTACTTACTAATATTCCTGGACTTTGGATAATATGCGAAGAGCTGTTTACATTCGTGTTGAAAGTGGCATTTGGAGAGCTTCTTTCACTCGATGAACGCCAGATGGTACTTAATCTGCTTTGCATATCAAAGTATATAGCCGCCGTGTGATGTGTGTGTGTGCGTGTGTGGGTGTGGGTGCGTGCGTGTCGGTATATCTATAGCTTTCTTCTGTGTGTGTATGTGTACACACTTGCATATTGTGCATATCACTATGCGCGCCCCCACCTCCACCTCCACCGCCACTGCCCAGCCACCCACAAGTTAGGCCCGCTCCCACTTGGCTCACTGTGTGCGAGCGAGTGCGCATGCATTTCTATGGCCAGCTCGCTTGCGCGAAAAATGGTGTGTACCAGCCGGCCGGCGCTTGGCAGCGTGCAGGTTAGAGCGAGACAGCGCGCCTGGCTCGAACGGGATGCGAATACGAAGGCGAGTGCGGCGCGCTCATCGGGTGGGTTGCTTGCGCTCTCGCGCTCTGCCGCTCTCCCGCTCTGCCGCTCTCCCGCTCTCCTGCTGGCGTGGTGCGGTGGGGCGTCGTTAAAGGCTACGCAGGATACGAGTCGCGACCGGCGGCGCCTGTTTTCTGTTCAGTCGTACGTGTTCGTTCGTTGCTTTCGTTCGGTTTTGATTCCATTCGGTTGTGTTTCTCGTTCGAGAACATTCATTTATAATTTTTTGACTCCTCTGCACCAGTTTTTGTGTTGTATTCAGTTACGAATTTGTTGTGTTCTCGGTTTTTTCCAACTAAACAAAAAAAAAAATAAATAAATAAAAAAAAACAAAAGCAAAAACATAAATATTATTGAAAAGAAAATGAGAAATTAGAACACAGACACACAACAGCAACAGTAACAACAACAACAGCAACAACAACAACTGCAACTGCAACTGCAATATAACTGTGCATGACTCTCTGTGCAATATATACTCTATATTACATACTTATAGATACAAATCTATACACATATGTATAAACATTAGCTAACTATCGCAACTATCGCAACTATCGTTTCGTTACGTTTCGCTTTTAACACTCGTGTCGGGCCCCAAAAATTGCAATACCTTAAACCCAATTTAAAGCAAAGCTAATTGTTAAGCAACAACAACTGCAACAACGCATCGATTGTGTTCAACAGTCCTAGTCAAATTTTGTTCACACTTTTTTTTTGCTTTTTGTTACACTGTGCAAAAACAAAAGAAATCAACAAGAAAATACAGAACTTGGCAGCATTTGTTAAGCAAAGCGTCTGCAGAGCAACCACAGCAACCACAGCAACGACAACGGCAACAGCAACAGCAACAAGAACAACGGCAACAACCACGTAGGACACTAGCAACTAACACCTAAACAACAACAACAATCGTGTGTGGGCGACGCGTGCGCCAGAGCGAGATAGCAAGTGCAGCGCAGCAAGAGAGCGTGCGTGCGAGCGAGAGTTTTGCAATCAATAGAACCCAAAAGTTGTATTGTTACTGCCGCTGCTCCTGCTGCTGCTTCTTCTTCTTCTTCTTCATCATCATCCCCATCACCACCCAACCGAGAACTATATTCACTCGTCTGAGCTAAGAGATATCAGTTTTTTTTGCTGTATTTTTTTTCGATGTGTCTGTGTCTATTGCAAAAATTTGTAAGTATAAAACAGTGCATGATTTTTTGCGGCTATGTCCTTTTTTTCATTTGTGTATTTTTTTGAAGTGCAAGAAATATGAAACCTAAACATAAACAAAGCAAATTTTGTTGGCCTTACAAGCAATAAATGATATATGATCTATGATCTGGCAACTATCAACTATCATTTAACATCTATTATTATTAAAATGATATATTTAAATTTTGTCTTTTAATACCCAACGAACCGATGATTACGAATATTCTGAAATAAATTCTTGTTTATTGTCTGCGTATGACAGGCCCAAAAAGAGAATTTGCTTAAAGAGTTCGAACAATGAATTTTGCTGATGCTGAACGAGGTTGCCATTTTGTACCCTTCTTACTCAGTCTGCCTTAACAGAGCTTCAACTATGCCGTTACTTTGTTTAAGCTATAAATCTAAAATGTATTTTTAGCACTGTCATCCAGTGAACAGAAGCACAGATATCACAACTATCGCAGCTGATGCCGCGAGAGGGAAAGAGATTGACCTGTTCACCTCTTTTACTTTCGCTGCAACAGCAAAATTCGTCATTTTCATTCTTGTGTTTTAATATATGAACCAAAATCAAAGTCAATAGGAATTGGAAGAAGAAACTTAACAGTTGTGTTAATTGAGGGGGCGGATAATATTCCTAACCCTAGAACGCCATCCTTTTTTTGTACACTAATGTCATCCTTCGTCTGTTCGGCGACGCCCTATTTGAGATCCGTATTAAAAAAATCCTGAGCACAGGCAATATACAAATATAAATAATTATTTGATTTTAATAGTAAATTTTTCATATAAATTAAAAGAAATACATATTTTTGCATCATTCCTTTAACTTAAAATTGAGATAAGAAAAAGCAGTAAAAACGAGCAAAAGCTTAAAGAAAATAATGCGCGTTGTTGTTTCGACGAAGGATGAGGGTCCTGGGCTAATTATGTCTAAAAAGAGATAGTGAAGATTTAAAAATGAGGGATAAGCAAAATAAATCAAATGAATGGATTAGAGGGCGCCTTAAGCTAAGCAAAGCTGCAGTTATAGCTAATGTAACCAAATCTTTATTTTTCTCTATCCTCTTTTGCTTTATGGCTGTCTTAGGCTTTATCCAATTTTGCAATGCTGTTGTTCTCTCTCTCTCTATCTCTATCTCTATCTTTCTTTGTTTCTTCTTTCATTGTTTGTCTTTAATTAAGGTTGTTAAGTGGCCAGTTTATAATTTTTCCCATTCTTGCTCTTCTCTTTCTCTAACAGCTTTTCTCACACGTTGAATTTCTGTGATAGAATTTCTCTCTCTCTCTCTCTCTCTCTCTCTCTCACACTTTCTCTTTTTGTCTTCTGCTGCCTCTCTTCTCTCTCATTCTCGCTATCTCTTTCTTTATATTGTCTTTCTTTTCAGACATTCAATTTGTGTTTTATCCCTGCCTGCGATCTTAGACTTAAATTCTAATTTCTCTCTTTCTCTCTCTCTCTCTCTCTCTCTCTCTCTCTCTCATCATTTTCCTTGTGCAAGCTTGTCTAGCCTTTCTCCTTGTTTCTCTCTCTTTATCTCTCTCTTTTTCTCGTTCTTTTCTTTCTTCGCTGAACTGCCTTCCAGCTCTATTAGCAATCTCTCCCGTTCTCTTTCTTTTGCCCCCACACTGTCTGCTTCTTTTATGCTGCTCCTGCTTCTTTATTGCACCCTTGGCCTCGTCAAGACGGGCCCTGACCCACCTCAAGGCGCTGGGCGACACACATTTCAAATGAGGTCACAGATATCGGCACAAAAGTGTCAATTACACATTTTTCTTTCTTTTTTTTATATATTCTTTTTTATTCCTTCCATTCACACACACACTCAAACACTCACACACACACGCAGCGTCGTTGTCCTTAGCAGGGTCGCTGGCCGTTGGGGTTGGCAGCTGGCAGGAGGCGGAGTGGGTTGGGGGTGGGGAGTGGCGCTGAGATGCAGCTCGCTTTATGCAATGCCTCGTGTGTGTGTGTGTGAGTGAGTGTAGATGTGTGCTCTCTTTGGCCACTCTTTTCCCGCCTGCACTGGCTGCTTTTCATAGCTGCACTTCCTTTGTTTGGGGCTCGTCTCCTTTTTTTTGTGGCTTTGACTTTGACTTGTTTTGTTTTTGTGTTCCTTTGCGTTTTTGCCTTGGCAGCTTTTGAAGGACCCGCCTTGCAAGTGAGGGCTGCTTGTGTGGCTGTTGTTGTCAGCTTTATCACTTTGTTGTGGTTGTTGTTGTTGTCCTGTTTAGGCCTTTTCCAGCTACGCCTTTGAGTTCATTGAACGCTGCCGCAACAGCTGTTTCTGGCGCTTGCCACATGCCATATGCCACACAGTACCAACCACAATAGCTGCAACAACAACAACAAGCCAGCGATCTGCTGCCTTTTTGAGCAAAGCCGAAAACTAGACAAAACCCAAAATCGAAACTGCCAAAAGAAGACAACAAGAAAAAGGAAAAACACTGGCCGCAACGCGAAGGGTTCGTTGACCCAGGCGAAACGAACACAAGCCCAGAAAAATCCCATAACGAATTTAGAGCCCAACACGAAGCCACAGTCTGTGTCCTGTGTGCCGTGTCCTGCGTCCTCTGTCCTGTGTCCGGGAAACGCGACGTGCCGCTTCGTTTGTTTGTTTTTCGCGTCAGGTTTTTACCCTATTTTCAATGCGGTCCCTTTTCATATTCTAAGCCTCACGCACACGCAGACAAGGATCTACGTAGCTAGCCAAAAAAAGGGAGTACTTTATCCTACCCCTACCTCTGCCTCTCTCTCTCTCTCTTGTTCGCTCTATGTCTGCATCTATCATTCAACCCCTCAAAGCGCTTCCAATTGGATCAAAGGCAACTGATACCAATTGGAGTTGCATGCAACGCTTGTAGAGAGAGAATTATGCCCTCAGTTCTGAAATTGAAACAGGTTTGATTTACGATTGCGTTTGCAAAATTGCATATTACATGCGGAATGTCTTATTTGAAATATGGGCGACTGTTTGATACACTACAGTAAGGCCATAAAGTACACAGTTGTGTATTTATTTATTATTTTGATCAGCAAATGTAAAGACAAAAAATTAATAATGTATAAATATTTCCAAAAACATACCTTTAGATAGATGAAATAAAATGTATTTGTTTTTAACCACTTTTCGACAGATAAGCACTACAACATATTTGCCTTAAAAGATTAATAGCTTATAACTATATCCCATATGTATCAAAACATATTATTTATTTATTTATTTTTAATATTTATAATAAAATGCTAAACATTTTTGGTGATAACAAAACTTTTTATTATTTTCAATGTGAAAAAATAATTTAATCGATTTTCAAGCATAAAATGTACGTGAATTTTGTATTTGCAATTCATGGAACCCTCGCAAAGAGTATTTAAAATATCAGCTCAAAAAATGCACATAAAAATCTGCTGAGCCGAGCAAAAAAAAAAAAAAAAAAAAGAAAGAAACCGGGGAAAAATCAAAAGCTGGCGCTTGAGCACACGTGCACTCAACGCTTTGAATGCTCAGAAGTTGTGGTGCGAACCACTAAGCCACTGAGCCGCTGGGCCACTCGCATTTTGCGCATTTCACACACACACACACAAAAAACAATTTAATTAAATTCCAAGCCATTAAGCGAAGTTTTCTGCTGACAAAAACAAAAAAGAAAAATAAAAGATGAATGAGAAAAAAAAACGCAGAAAGAAACTTGATAAACAGATTTCGGGCTTTCGGGATTGCCAAAGGGGTGGGAGGGTGCGGCACATATTATATGTCAAATACCTACATGAGCATTAGCTAAATGCGCGCTTTTATCCTTTTGGGGTGACTTCTCTTGGCTCGGGGCAAGCGGCCAACTCGACTGTGAAACGCGCTTATCAGTGGGGGTGCAGACTCAAGTTCTTTAATTTACTTCTTTTTATTTTTGCAGTTCATTAACATGAGATAAACTTTGTTGATTTTTGTTGCATCTATTTGCAGATTGAGTAAACACGAGCGAGCAATCGAACAGCTACTTATCATTTATCCAACACGCGGGACAACCGAGAGAGAGATAGAGAAGGCGGGAGCGTGAGAGAGAAAGAGAGAGTAAGAGAGAGAGGAAGTGGAAGAGCATCAAATAGTCGATGAGAACGATTTTTAAACTGCAACCGAGAAAGCGTTAAACCAAACACCACCAAACAAAACCAACAACTATTAAAATAATAAAATTAACAACAAGAACAACAAATATAACGAATAATCATATTTAAACGTATATACAACATTATAATAAATACATATGCCGTATTATATATGTATGTATATTTCGAATAAACACAACTAAGTTCCAACAACAACAAAACAAAAACAAAAAACAAAAGGAGGAAGCGCATATTAGTAAAAGTAAAACAAAAAATTATTGCTATCTTTTTGCATTTTTGCAATTTTATATAAATATAAAAAAAATAAAAGCGGAAAAACGTAAAATATTCAAGAGGCAAACAGTTGGGCAAGCAAAGAGCTAAATATAAACAAATTACCAAAAAACCATTAGCAAAATTTACTCTTTTATCTAAAAATAACTAAGAACAAAATAAAAAAATAACTTCAAATTTAAATTAAATTTTAAACTTTAAGCAAAGCCAAAGAACGGTTTAAGACAACACAACAAAGAAGAACTTAAGATAAATAAAATACTATTTTTTTTTGCGATCGTAGTTGATCTAAAAACCCAAAAAACAAAAAACACAAACGTCATAAATAAAAACGACTTTTCGAAAAAAAGGAAACGACAAAACCTTGCGACAAACAACTTCATGGGACTTGTGCAAAGCGCAGTCAAAGCTCTTTATAAATAATACTAAACGAAAAGAAAAAATCCAAGTAATAAGAACATATATTCTAAGCGTAACCAAACAAGCAGTGAGATTATATACTAAGCACAACCAACAACAACAGCAGCAACAACAGCAACAAAAACCGATTGTAGCCAAAGAAAATTTCGGACTTTAAAGCGCAAGCAACAGCAAAGTAACAGTAACAGTATTATACTGTTACTGTAACAACAACAGTACGATAGGTAGCAACAGCAGCGAAAAGAGCAACAGTAACGAAAACATGACCAACGCCATGGACATTGTGAAGAACGGGAGCGCCAACGGCTCCGTGGATGGCAGCAATGATGAGTCGCGTACCAATTTGATAGTCAACTATCTGCCACAAACCATGACGCAAGAGGAGATGCGATCGCTCTTCTCAAGCATTGGTGAGTTGGAGAGTTGCAAACTGGTGCGTGATAAAGTCTCAGGTAATTTGGGTAAATATTAACCAATATTTTAAACTATTTCAATACTACTATATAAGCAACTAGACTAAAATAGCTATTATATTTTTTATAGCATGCATTTATTATTTAAATTATCGTATTATGTTTAATTTTTTACTAAGCAATGCCAATAAACTGTCTGGCTATTAGAAAATTACTTATTTTATGACTTAAAAGTAAAAAAGAAATATAATAAGTAAAAACAGTTGAGTTAAGAAATATATGGGTTCTTAGACCACTTATATGCCGAGGACTGCGGTTTCAATATTATTTCAATATTATATTGTGCAATATCGAATATTGAAATTATAACTTTTATAAATGGACCCTTTCTCCTGTTCATGGTATAGTTTTGGTGATTTTTTATTCCAATTAAAATCCTAAATTTCTTTTAAAGTTATTCCATACAAATATACTCCATTGATGAGAATATAAGAAGTAGTTAACAGTTAAAACTAAAAATATAATTTTCAATTTGCAATGAATTTTAACGAGAGATGTCCTTGATTACGTTCTTCGCACATAGCTTAATTTATTAATATTTTAAGTACTATTTGAATAATATTAATATATTATTATACCAATTTCGAATATACATATAGTGTGTATCTTTGGCTGTCTTTGACGGCTCCCCTACAAGTAATATTTCGATATATTTCTCATAAATAGAGCTCTCGCCTGGCTGTTATTATACAGCGCGCTGTTACTAACATCCGAATGTTATGTTAGGCATATGTTATGGGTCGCTAAATGTCTGTTATATATACAGTAAAAAATTTTAGTTGAAGCTGTTGTTTATATTTCAACAGATTTGTCAAAATATATAATTTCCTTTGCCAAAACACTCTCTTCGTATACTGCATGCTGAAATGAGTAAAAGAGAGAGCTGTAGCATTAACAGTCGTATTTCAACATTATTATTTGCAATTAATTTTAGCACTTAACTATGTTATATTTAGCACGCCCAATTTAACATAGCTGTTAAAATCGTTTTAATAAAATTTGAAATTTATTTTTCCAGTCTTGCCAGCATCATTGACCGCACTCAATCCGGCTCTGCAGCAGGGTAAGCATTCGGATCACACGGATATTATTTTCAGTTAAACCGATAATTAAATGATTTATGTATAGGCCAGAGTTTGGGCTATGGATTTGTTAACTATGTGCGCGCCGAGGATGCTGAGAAGGCTGTGAACACCCTGAACGGTTTGCGTTTGCAGAATAAGGTTATTAAAGTATCATACGCCCGTCCAAGTTCAGAATCTATAAAGGGTGCTAATTTATATGTATCGGGTCTTCCGAAAAATCTATCACAACCAGACTTGGAGGGGATGTTTGCTTCGTTTGGCAAAATAATTACATCTCGTATACTCTGTGATAATATTTCTGGTAAGTGGTTAGCAAACGATTATCGATAACGATTGCGAAACGATTAATGTCCATGTCGCTTAGGTCTATCGAAGGGTGTCGGTTTTATACGTTTCGATCAACGCAACGAAGCTGAACGCGCCATCCAGGAGCTAAATGGTAAAACCCCCAAGGGCTACGCCGAACCGATAACCGTTAAATTCGCCAACAATCCAAGCAATAGCGCCAAGGCCCAGATTGCCCCACCTCTGACCGCCTACTTGACGCCCCAGGCGGCAGCGGCCACCCGTCGTCTAGCCGGTGCCCTACCATCCGCCGGACGTATCAGGTGCGTATCATCCATTAAAGTAAAATCGGGGCATATAATAATTACAATAGATATAGTATTAATATATATATGTATGAAATATAGTCCGAGTGTATTTGTTAATGCTGGGGTGTCCGTGCGGTTACGAAGAACATCCATCATTTCAGTTCTTAAGTTAAGATATAGAAATTATTAAATGAAAATTCAAAACCAAAAAGAAGAAAAAAAGACATTTGTTTAATCTATAATTTCTACAGACGTACAAATTTGTGCAATGGTTATATTGTTATATTATTATAATTTCGATTATTATGGATTTAACATAACGTTTACATAACTTGGTTTCTATTTACCTACCTCTTATGTGGCATATTTCGGTTTTCTTTTTTCTTTGACAAAAACAAATTTCTCATCATTTTTAGCATTGGAAAAAGTCCCATGTTAGCGATTAACAAGGGTTTGCAAAGGTGAATTTTTCGACTTATTCATTTTTCACACACCCACACCTAAAACACACACCCACACACACAAATATATTGATTGCTGTTTTACTTTTTGATTTATAAATGAACTAAAAATAAATAAAATAAACAAAAATCCAAAGAAAAGATCATTTTTATACTAAATGTTTAGACTTAATGTTTGTGTGTAATTGTTCGACATAATACCCAGATATTATATGATTTCAAGTACATATCTTATTCGTTTTTGTTCTATATTCGAATTTATTTGCATTCACACGTCGGCTTTTTGTGTTACAACGTTCGATTTCGCATGTATCCAGTTTTATGTTTTTTTAGTTTGATTAATTTTTTTTAACAAGAAACTGTGTTTACCTTTGGTTTGATAAAGTCTATATAATCACTGTGTAACATATTTGTTTACAATAATCTTTCTTTTTACCAAAGTCTGCTTTGATTTCATAAATATATATAAATAAGCATATATATTTCTTTCCAATATTTTGAACGAAACCAGCGACAATTACATGCTTGTGCTTTTAACTGAACAATCAATTGGGCTATAGAGCATTGTGAGAAATATGCAATAAAAACGAAATTTTTGCAGCACAGTGTAATGGTGGCCACCATATCTACTATGAAAGCATGTAATACGAAATTATGAACCAGAAAAGTTAATTACATACGGCTTGCCGTTGTTTAAATACCTTTGCAGATTGGATAAGTTTATGTTCTACTCGCTAGATTATAGAAAGAAGAATGAATACGGAGCTATGTGTAGCATAAAATAATCGAAAATTTTAATTTCTTTACTTTGTGACAAATATATTTCAATCAAAATATTAAAACCTCTTATTAGTGTGATATTAACTTACATTACACTTAAATATAAAATGTGTACTATGTACATATATATTTAATATGAAATGCATAGTTTTCATACAAAATACATTTAATTTAATTGTCTGATATTTTATAGGACTAGTTAACAACCCTTTAAACTCAATGAATCAAATAGAAAGTGTATTTAGTTTGTGTGTATTATAAACAACAACCTTGATAATACTCATTGTAGCTCATTGTAGGATTATAGGGTATCAAAAAATGTTTCATATACAGTATTCATTGAGAAAACATCCTGATGTAATTTTTTTCAGAATAAAAGTTAGAAAATAAAGAATATATTGAAAGGGCCTCAACCCTGCCACTAAGCTCTAACAACCGCTGCAAGGGTATATAAAAAACAAAAAGATGAAATAACCAAATTCGATAACACATACCCAGCCTAGCGTTCTATAGTTTCCTAAGTGTTTTACTCAAGGAGGGAGCGACACGTTTTATTACGATATATATGTACCATAAACTGAACAATGAATACAACCTCAAGTACTTACTCGTATCGATACCTCGGATAATCCATCTTTATGTGTGAACTAATCTATTTGAATTCTCTCTCTCAACGATTCTTCAAAAAAAAAAAAAAAAATGAAAACAAAAAACAGATACTCACCGCTGGCTGGCGATCTGTTGGCCAATTCGATATTGCCGGGCAATGCCATGACCGGATCCGGCTGGTGTATATTCGTCTATAATCTGGCACCCGAGACCGAGGAGAATGTCCTTTGGCAGCTATTCGGACCATTCGGCGCCGTGCAATCGGTTAAGGTAATTCGCGATCTGCAGACCAGCAAGTGCAAGGGATTCGGCTTCGTGACCATGACCAACTACGACGAGGCTGTGGTGGCCATACAATCACTGAACGGCTATACCCTGGGCAATCGGGTGCTGCAGGTTAGCTTTAAGACTAACAAAACCAAAACCACTTAAGGCAATTTCTAAGCAAACAACTATCTATTCGAGTTTTGTGTTGAGAACAACAAACTGAATGTATCTTTTGATTTGGCTAACTCTCCCTTTCACTATCGAGACAAAACAAGACAAAAATACAGAAAGATACAGATTATATAGAATTGAAAAATGATTATGAAATAAAAATAAAGTAAAACTATGGCATTTGACAGCGAGTTGTAGTCATAATTAAAATACACATACCATATATACCAAATATATTTATGTATGTGTATTTACCTATATTGATTTGTATGCTAAACGAAATTATTATGATTAATTGATTGATGATAATTAATGAAATCTTAGCGAAAATTTATATTTATTCTGTTTTTTCTTCGTGAGAAATTACTCGCAGCACTACATAATTTTTAAATTTTAATTTGTTTAAGGAACAAACAAAAATACCACAAAAATACTATAAAAATACCTAAAACAAAGCTTAAAAGAGGCAACAAATACAAGAACAAGAGACAAATGTCTATAGATTGACTAAGCGAAATACATCACATAAATAATAACTGAAAAGACACATTTAATTAAATATTAAAAGATAATTAAATTTTTTTTTAAATTAAATTAAATTGAATATTAAAATTGCTTAACTAAATTATTTAATGTTTATTCATTTAAGTAAGGAAGTAAAAGAAAACCTAAGCAACAAAAAAACAAACACAAAAGTTTAAATAAATAAATAAAGAAAATGCTAATTTTTAAATACAATTTATTCAGAATACCTAGGTACATATAGTATAACCAAGCCTATATGTGCTGCTTTAATTGCTATATTGTATTTGTATTGTGTTCGTTATGCAAAACTTAATTAACTTAATTAATCAATTAATTATATTATATGAATTGCATTCACTTAACCTAATGTTATAATATGTACTTAAATGCTTCTATTCAATTTGATTCGATTCGATTCGCATTGATTTGAACAATACCCCCGAAGAGCCGCGTTCAATTCGATCGACTGATCGACTGATTTGTGGTCAGTTTTTTAAACGCAACAACAACAACAAAAATAACAATATACATTAATACATCATACATCTTACATACTTATAACCATTATTATTATATATATGTAATCGTTTATCTTATTTTTTCGTCGTCGTCTAACTTAAAAGAAAAAAATACCAAAGTATATTCAATATTGTATGTGCAAAAGAAAAGTAAAGAAACCAAGAAAACTTATTATATTATATTACATTATATTATTATGCCTACTTATTATTCCATTTTTATAATTATAACTTATGAATAAAACCAACAAAAAAGAAAAAAAAAACAAAAAACGCTAAACATCAACAAAACAAAAACCCAACATTGATAAAATTCAACAAAAAAAAAAAAAAAATACCAAAAAAATATATATTTATTATTAAATAAATGTGTGACTTATTCAAAAACTATGCGAAGAGAACAACCAAAAACTAAAACACAAAATTTGTTTTCTTTTTTGCAAAACACAATCAGAACAACAGACAACAAAATAAGTACACAATTGAAAATTGGCAACGTTGCATGCGATGCAGCGGTATACTGATTGATCGATTAATCAGATTCAAAAGCAGATGTTGATTTTGCGTCAAATCGGGCCTGCTGAAAATTGGCAACGGCGCACAGTTATAAAATCTGGCACTGAAATCTGGTAACGTCGCAGCGCATTTGCTGTGCCATTTTTTCACTTGTGCATTATTTCTTTCTCATTTTTTTTTTAATTGTTTTCAATAATACTTCATAAATGCTACAAATGGGTAACTGAAGTGTGGCAACCTTGCCTGGACACGCCAAAATGCAGTTCGAAATTTGCCTAGCCTGGTCACACCCGCAATATATATACTTATTAAACAATACTCAAAATATAACAACAGCACTCGCATTTTTTAAAATACTTAATATGAAAACTCGCGAACTTTCAGCTTAGTTTCAATGATCGACAAAATAAATGCATAAGTTTTTAACATTGGTTTTCGAAGTCGAACAAAATGCATAAAACTAACTAACAAGATAGGTAACATACGTATGATATATACTAAATATAAGATGAGAGCCTACTACATAGATGCCCCCTCGTTCTTTTCCCCCATATTCAGTAGCGCTAAAATAGCAATCAATGTGTGTGTCAGTAGAAAATAGCAAGTAAAAAGAATACTAACAAAAGAAAAAAAAAACAAAAAAAAACAATTTTAAAAATGAGACTCTTTTTTTCGATATAGTGCTTAAAGTATGGCCACATCTACATGGCAAGTGGGCACTCTTAACAAAAAAGAAAGAAAAAAAACTAAAGATAGTTAAAGAAAAGAACTCAAGCAAGGCGTTAACAAATGTTGTGGGAGTTGCAAGCGCAAATTGAAAACACCAAATTTTAAATATATATATATATATGTATATATATATATGTATATATATACATGCATATATATAAACGATGTAAAATTTTTTAAACAAAGATTTATAGTAAAATTTATTATTATATTGAATAATAAGTATATATATATATACATGCATACATTATAATATATATACAATACATGTCAAACTAAGCAAAGTATGAGGCAAAGTAAGAAACCGAAACGCAAGAAAAAAGACAAAATAAAATAAAATTAAAATGTGAAATACATTTAAAAAATATCAAAGATTGGACAAACAGTAAACCCGCAAAAAAGTTCGCCAAATGTGCCCGTCAAGGAGCGAGCTCTTTGGATCCAAAAACCAGCAGACAAGTCATGGGCAGTACATTAATAATCGATGCTCGACATACGATATTCGATATCCGATACTAAAAACTACTCACTTACATATATGTATACATGTGTGTGTACTCGTACAAAAAAATAAAAAAATTAACAACAAACATTAGCTACAAAACAAATAACGATGAAAATGAGAAACCTACGAATTGAATTTAAAACACGAAACGTTTTTGAGTACCGAATCGTTCGTTATTGTTTGTCTTGACAGTGGAATCTATATAAAGCTATTCTATAAAAAGAAAATAAGAAATGAAAAAAGACATAGGATAAAATTAATATATACTCACTATGCATATACATATGTGTACGTGTGTATAAAGTTAAACATTACAATGAACTTAATTTATCTAATCACATTTAATAACAAATAAAATACATACATAATATAATACCAATCACATTAGCCAGGTGCTGATCGGATCCATGCTTCCTAAGCTGGGCCCACACACTAAACGGCTATGTGACATTATTCAAGAAAGCAATATTAAAATGTGACACGAGTTGGCTGTGGCCAAAAACCAAGCTAAAATAGTCCTTCACTGATCGAACATAACTCAGCCTAGACGCTTCAGAATGCAGTTCTTTATCATATTTGAATACTTTTATTTCAATTGAGTAAAAGAAAAATATAAATGCATAGTTTATAGTATTTTTTTGGATTGCTAAAACTAATCGTTATTACTTTAGTACGCATTTCATTGAGATATTTTCACAGATTTTTAAAAATAAAAATTCAATTTTCAGAGTTTCAGTGTTTTTCTGATATAGCTTTCAATATATTTTACGTTTTTTCAAAACTTCGTGAAGAATTTTTAAGTTCCCTAAAAAAAAAAAGAATATATAGAAGCTTTAATATTGCCCTGGTATATAATGTAGAATAACAAATAAACAATTACTTTTAAATTTTATTTCATATATTTCCAAACTGTCAGAGTTTCAATACTCTCTTCTGGCATAATATCCAGTTGCTTTTCCAGATATACTATCGTTTTTTTCTGAAACTCCTATGCCTTAAGGTGCGCAGCTGTACAAATTCGAAGCTCAGCGACTCGGTCACAGAACTCACAGTGTGCACGCATAAGTGTATGCTATACAATTACCTAAATATAGCTAAAGGATATTAGTACATTTTAAAAGCTGATGGCGAAGAAGAGGAAGAGAGAAGCAACGATGAAAAGGTACATACAAATCAACAAAACACACACGTAATACACAAACACAAGAAGAAGAAAATCAGAAGATAAACAAAAAAGTTAAAAACAGTCGATAAAACAAAAAAAATATAGACAAAACAAAACTGAACCCAACTGAAAAGCTTGTGAAGAAATAACAATGAAAATCATAAACTAAGCATAAAATGCATTTAAAATAATTTCAATAAATATATACATATTCAATTAAATATACAAATATATATATATATATATATATATATATATATATATATATATATATATATATATATACTTATGTATTATATGAATATGTATATACTTACATACATACATCTATATATAGATACTTATATGAAAATATATGTCTACATACTTGGTTGAACGACAAAATTGAACGCGAGAAGCGCTCGCGACAAACCGAAAGAACTTCCAACATGTTTACACTTTACAACACTAAAACACACAAAGTTCACATTTCAAGGATTTAAATAGCACACCGCATCAGAGCTATGCAAAAACTGACCGAAAATAATAATAATCATCCGTTGTGCAAAATTGATTTAGATCAGCAAGCGATAGCGATTAACGATAACATTCGATATCGTTTAATAACATAATTAAGTTAATAAACACTTAGCCGAACACTTAACGTGTGGTGGAAGTAGCCAAAACGATGCCAAGGCAGAGGCGTATAAACACGGTCTAGTTTTAAGCAGCGCCAATGCTGTGTGGGCACTTAACTGTATGCCATGAGAATCGCATAGACAGGTGCACAGTGGTGCAACTAGCTAAATGCTCGACTCTAAATTTAAGCAGTGATTAAAGGTAACTTTTAATATATGTACTTAGAATTGACTAAAAACAAAAAATATCAACTAATTTGCAGTAAGAGCAATAATTTTGATGTACCAAAAAAAAGGGAAGAACATATAAAAAAAATAGACAAAAAGCATATACGTAGCCGCTTTGTCGACGAAACGCGCCCAAACCAAAGAAAAAAAAATAAAAACTAAACAAAAACTCTAAAAATCAGATGCAGAAACAAAAAGAAAACAAAATCAATATATTAAGAAGGTACATTTTAACTATAAGAAATTGCTAATAGTTATACATTAAACACACACACATACACTCCAATTGATTACTACCTATTTGATTATGTATGCTACTTATGATTGTCTATGGAGATATATGTATTACTTTGTATGCACACTCAGACTTGTACTTACATATTTATTGCATTGTATTAACTTAGTTAACCACATCTTAACCAAATCTTACCAAACTTACCAAAACTTTCAACATATTCTATTATATTATAGTTACATTATATTATATTATATTGTATTCTGCTTAGCATTCAAATTGTCTGATTCATACCTATATGTATTGGAGTTGTTCCACATTTGTTTCTGCTTTCTACCCGCAAAAAGAACCCCATATACAAAATAGCTAAAGTGGAACCCATGGCATACCTAAGAACTCAAACGAGCTCTCAAGTATTCCAGTACAATAATCAACTAAACTGTTCATACGTATTACATCTATGAATTAAACGCATATATGTGTAAATATTTATACATATAGCTCTATGCAAGTGGGTTAACATGAACATTGAATTTTGGGGCAAGCGGAGGCGAGGATTAAGAGAAAATTTGCATATTTAGATGAAATTGGATATACCGAATACAGATGAATCGCAGCGTAAAGTTGAAGGAGATGAAGAAGATGAAATGCGTAGTAGAAATAACTACAAGATTTACACACATTTAGATGCATATATGATTATTATATAACTTATTACAAGAATTTAACTATACTCGTACATACTTATATTGATATGGATGTATGTATTATTATAAATTGTAATTATAATTATTATTGTATTTGTATTTAATTGTATTACAATGTATTAGTTTTGTTCAACACTCTTTTGCTCTTTCATAAATAAAAGAAAAAACCAAAAATTCAACAAAAAAATATATATAAAGAGATACAAAAAAAAAATAAATAAAATAAATAAATAAAAACAAAAAGCCGGCAAGAAATGGTATAAAAATAACAGATTAATTCAACAAATCAAACACAAACATAAAAAACGTGAAATAAAATGAAATGAAAAATATGTGTAAAGTTGTTTCTGTTTTCTTTAGTGCAAACCATTTTGGAGTTGATTTGACTAGCGGCTCTGAAGTTTACAGATTTAAAAAATACTGCCAGATTTTCTGATTGGATTACGTCTAATTTGGCTGAATTTAACTTCATTCAACCTTTGTGCTGTTTTGTTCTTCAATCACTTTAATATTCCTCAATGAGGTACGAATGATTCCTGATTTAATAATTATAATCGACCGAACGAAATTCTTATATTAAGTACAGAATACTCAGTGAAAGAAAATGTAAAACATGTGTAATGGAGGTACAACATTTTCTAGATTGTATTGTGTTTTTTTTTTGCGAAATTTTGGATATTTGTAAGATCCAAAACGTTTCAAAACGTCTCGAGTTCAGAAATTTCCATCTTAGCCGGACTATGATAATCCATGTTTGTATTAACTCTATTGCCTCCCTCTCTCTCTTTCTTTCTGTCACTCTCTGTCTCTGCCGTTGCCTTACACTCGTACGATCTTGTGAAACATTTCTATATATATCTATTTATTTATAAGTATATATTGAACCAGCCGAAGAAAAGTCTTTAGATTTGTTGATAACATGATATATTTCCTCTAGATACAATTCTTTGTTTGATTGGGTAAATATGTAGTATTATATTATTATATAAATACAATCAATATAAGTATATCAGCATGTTCCAGAATTCCGATTCCAGATAAAGCAAATTTTAGTAGCACGCGTTTCGCAGCATTTTTAAAAGGTGTGAGAGAAATACGAAATGGATTTCGGAACATGCCTAATTATATAAATTTTAATAACACTCCAATATATATGTGTTTATGTATAATATATATAGTATATATAGCATGCAATCTGTGTCGGCACAAACATTTGTCATTTAGGTACATCGAGTACGTATGCGAATTCTTGAGTATTTATGGGTGTTTGATACCCTATGAAAAAAAAACACATATATATATATATGCATATATATTTTATAACTATGATAAAACTAGTTTTGGCTTAGGAAATGTGCATCCACATTTGTATTAATACACATATATAATAGACAGAGCTAAAAGACAAACAATCTTTGGATACCATTAATGATATGCCTATAACTACCAATATAATACCATCTGAAATATGCCTCGAATAAGGTAGTTAAGTGTGCGCAGATACTTTTTGGTTCTCACTGGTCTGAGTTGGGAACTCAAAAACGTAGCCGGGCCATTTCCACGTTCTGCACGGTGCAGTTCCTCTCTTTAGACACCCAGCTCGCGGCTGGGCGTGGTAGTTGCCAATTGTCCAGTATTACTCCCGGCCGGCGGCGGTGCGATCAATCTGGGCACCCACTTGTTCAACAGGGTTCGTATGGCAAAGGTGACATCGTGATTGGCAAAACAGAATAGGAAGGAGACCACAAAGCCCTGCAGGCTGACCAGCACGACGGACATCACCTGGTAGAAGCGATCCAGCTCGGTGCCAGCGTCGGGTCTATACGGCAGCAGAAAGTGCTGCAGCCCAAAAAGTGGCACCAATATAATCGTTGCACGCACCGCCTTGCGTATGGCCAGCGGTGCGGGCTGTGCCGATTGTGGATGCAGCTTGCGCACAATCACACGCAGCACATTGATAAGAAAGACTGCAAGGGACCAAAACAAATATTTATAGTCATACTCATCATCGCATATTCACAGTACTCATTCAACGCGTAGGGTCCCACTTACTGAAACTGGCCAGCAGCGAGAGGGTTATGGGCACCGAGAATATCCATAGGTAGAGGCTGTCATTGATCCAGCAGCTGCAAACGGAGTTTAAATTATAAATAATTAATTCGGTATATTTGGGCAAGAATTGATTTCTATTTGTTTTTTATGCCCCGTACCAGTGGCTCTGAAAGGTGCGGCCGGATTTACGTACTGCTTAACATCTTTTTAAGCGGAAGCTATTAATTTTATCATGTCGTATCTATTAACAAACTTCTTCTTGAATATTGCACAATCAATTGTTAACGTTGCATAACTAAAAACAAAATAACTTTTTGGATTTTTCGATCAAATATTATGTATTTCAAATATATCCATTGTTGAAAATTATTTTTTTTTTAATTTTTGATAAAATATCATGTTTTTCCAAAATTTATAAATTTAAATTTACATTTTCAATCGATCGTGGTTATCACAATTAGTATAAAAACAACAATAAAACCAGTTCTGAGGGGGTCGAATTTGTTGTCAAAAATCATGCAATTGACAAAAATTTTGACATGTAAAGCTCTCGGATCCATAGCTCCTATATTTCAAACGCCTATAAGTTTGTCAAAACTGAACCAATTTTCATGTTTGATGGCATTTTTTTCATGGCTTATCCTCTAGATCGATTCTGCATTTCAAATATATGCATTATTGAAAATAAATTTTTTGGGGAAAAAAGCATGTACCCCCCCCTTACTAATTTTGGAAAATTTTTTTTTTCAAAATTTAGAAATGCAAATTTACATTTTTAATCGATTCTGGTTGTCATAATTAGTATAAAAAACAACATTAAAACCGATTCTGTGGGGGTCAAATTTTTTGTCAAAAATTATGCCAAAATTGACAAAAATTTTGACATGTAAAGCTTTAGGATCCATAGCTCCCATATTTCAAACGCCCATAACTTTGTCAAAACTTAACCGACTTTCATGTTTGATGGCATTTTTTTTCATGGTTTATCCTCTAGATTCATTCTGCATTTAAAATATATGCATTATTGAAAAAAAAATATTTTGTTTTTTCCCCACAAAATTGAAGATAAATAACTGAACTTTGTAAGGATAGTTACACATCTTAGCTGCTATTTCGGTTATATTCGAAAAAACTATGTAATTTTCGGTCGTTTAGAAAACTTTTACTATTCTTCATGATAAGCAGTTTATGTCTCTCTAACTATATAATATATATTACCAATGATTTTGTGCACCCAAAGGTTTAGCAATGTTGCAGATAACTTAATAAGAACTTTACTTTTAATGCTGAGGCATTTTAAGTTGTATTTTTTAGCGGCATATTTGATCAGTAAACACTTCCAGCCGTAATTACTCACTGTTGATTGTCGGTGGAACTGAAATATCTGGCAACGGCATAGGGTACTACAAAGAGCAGCGGAGACAGCCAGCTAACCAGCTTGAACCAGCGCATCACAATCGTGTCCTTGACAAAGACCTGTAAGGCAGAAGCATTAACGATAGCTAAGATTGATTGGCCGAACATCAAATGCCCTATTACTGTGCTACCTATATAGTGACAAATGGCATTAGTTTAATTTTGTAATAGATCACATTTGTTAGAGTTAGGATAAAGTTATCTGTTTGCTAAACTCGCTGATATTGCCTAAATTTGAACTTTATTTCTATATATTTATGCATAATGCTCCTAGCTACTGAAGAGCTTAATTCGAGTTCGCTTAAATTTTCCATACTTAAGCTTAAGTTTTGGAGAATTTTTTCCATCAATGCGGAAGGTCGTCAGCGCTAACGTGGAACCAAAGTGCGGAGTGTTCAATAATTTTGATAATTCGGAAGGGTTCATATATTAAATTGAATATCTTTCCTAACAACATTTTACATCAGAAATTTTGGGACTTGAATTTGCATTCGCCACTAGATTGTTACCTCGTGTAGAGGTGTTTTTATTTTATATATGTTAGAGGCATTACCCATTTGATTAAGGTGATACTTTTTTTTTGTTGCAGGCAGTTCTGTTGCTAAAAATAAAAATATTTATTACCTCATGTCATATTTGATTGTAAAATCATAACAACCTCTTGTGAGGGCATGTAAATGTGCATGTTGTCAAGATGGCATTTGACATTTGGAATTTCAATTTGATAAAGATGTTGGGAACAGTTGCAAGCAGCAAAAAATAATAAAAATGCCTGAGATGCTTTCACATAAATTGCGGCAGCTGCAAATCTCATCTGGAATTCACAGCAGTTGCTTATAAACTATGTAAACTTGTGCAGCAATTACAGCGATTTGCATGTGAATGGAGAAATGGAAAGAGAAATGGAGTGGAAAGGAAGGCAACTGTAAAACATACCACAACCAAGACCAAGTGCAGATGTAAACCCTCGCAGAACATCCAGAAGTAGTTGACCAGCATAAAGTAATGCGCCACCAAGTGAAGTGCAATGCACCAAGGCTACAAACGCAACCAAGGATGACAAATAATAGATAATATAATAAGTGCCAAGAGGGAAGGCCGAGTGGCACTTACCGGATTCTCGGCTATCAGCTCGGAGTGCTCGACGACCAGTCGATACCAGAGTATCCAGGCGATGCACGTGAAGGCCAGCGAGGCAAACAGATGCACGTGTATCCTGATGCGAGTGCAGCGCAAGGATCTGTTGGATAGAGCAACAGCATCAGCATCATACGCTAGCATGGCTAATTGCCATGAGCGTACGTACTTGAAGCCGAGGAATATGATTATCGATATCAGCAGCGCCAACAGCGACAGTGCATAGCCCTTCACATACAGCTCATTCACGAACTGGCGGAACTGCAAGTGGTCAATTTGTCAATTTGTGAGACATGTTGCGCAACGATCTCGTTCCGAGCTCACCTGGAAGTCCTCATAGTCCACACAGTTGGTATAGTTGGACCAGGTCTGATTGCTAACCGGATGGCGAAACCACGAACCGTTCTCCAAGCAGCTAAGCCATATATAGGAATGTATATTAATATCAATGTAAAAACATTCTTCTTCTTAAATAGGAATTACATTTTTAGTTTTAGTAAATTGGGAATCTTACAGGAGCGTTTAGTTTCTTTGAGAGTAGGATGTGAGCTGGCTCAACACACACTTTAGTGTATTTATTGTATTGTATTTTACCAAATTTTTTGATTGATTTAGTGTGCATATATTCTACATTATCTGTTTTGTGAAAAATATTCCTAATTCTATTTTTTATGTTTCTTATTTAATATTTGTTTTACCATGTTTTTTTTATCAAATTTCATATTTAAGCTTTATGTCTTCAATTCTAAATTTTTTTTTACCTTTTATATTAATTTTTATTTTAATTATATCAGGGAAGCAATGAGCCGTGAACTGAAAAACTAACAATTTTGTTTTTTGGGAATACAGCTGTGTTTTATAATATTTTTTCAATTAAAAAAATGATTTTAAAATTTTTATAGTGCGAAAAAGCACAATTTATTGGAAGTGGGCCCTATACATATGGTAGATTTATTTTATTGAATCATAAGTAAATCGTAAAAACTATTTTATTCCCCTGATGTATTTGTATGCAGCAAGTCTTTTGGGCTTTTAAGCTAATTATTGGGACATAAAATGGTCAGAAGCTAAGTTGAAAACTAGTGAACTCGTTCAGGAATTTTAAAAAAACTATTGAAAACTTATTCACAGTCATAATTCAGAAACTAATTGGGCTTTCTTATTTAAATTGGATAGGCGAGATGGTGGAATTGAGTAGAATTTATATTAAAAACGTTGTCAAAAAAATAAATAATACGTGAATACAAAATACTGAATTTTTGCGAATGAATTAAATATGTTAAATTGCTTGTGGAATACACAAAACGTTTTTGTTGACGGTCACTTGAAGAAGTTAGTTTGATTATGGATTACATGTTGCATTAAACTCACGTCTTGTGTGCCAAAAACTTGCTATTGAAACCCTCCACGAAGTCGGGACAGTATTGACTCAATACGGTGCCAGCTGGTGTTCGTGGCCAGCACAGATAACCATCAAAATTCACGGGACAATAGAGGATTTCCATTTCGTTTGTATTGTTGTTCCTGCTGTTGTTGCTATTGTTGTTGTTGTTTTGCATTGATTGGTGATTTATTGCCTTTGCTACCGATAGAAATGAGGCATAGAGCTCATACTCCTCGGCCGCCTGCCGCTCTTCCAGATTCTGCAAATCAAGAGCCTTTTCTGAGTAGCCCGGCGGCAGAGTGTATGAGTCCAACAGCAGCTCCTCATCGGCTGAGTCTATTCAAAAGGGTGTAGAGGGGGGAATGGGAGGGGAAGGTTAATAAATAAATATATATATATTTTGTGATTAGAATGTTTTTCATATTAAACAGCGAAATCCTTCGTGGTGGCTGTACTAAGAGTATTTGTATTATGTACGTTCGTTACTCAAGTGTGACCGTAAATTTTGTTTACACGTTTTACAGTACGACCTAAGACAATATAAATACCACTTATAGAATTTATATGATCACAGACAATATAAATACTATTTATAGTTTTTGCTTTTATATTGTAAGCCCTTTTTTCAATTTGAAGGTACTTTTAACTTGGGCATGCTTAAGTGTGACCGTATTTCTTGCCGCTATTTTTAATGTGATCATTTTTCAGAGCAACCACATTTCAGTATGACGGAGCTGCTATTTAATGTAACCGTATTTGAATATGATCAAGGTGTCACTGCTATTAGTACTGCTTTATATCAGTGTGACCGTATGTGTGGTATACTCAGCATCAAAGTGTTGCCGCAATTTTTTTTTGATCGTATCTTAGCCTGTCCGCCTTTATGTGTGTAGGTATCTATTTTCTGTGTGACGGTGTGTATTTGTATTCTTGTGAAATTGTTTTGTCGATTGATCGCATTTATATTTAACAGACTTTTGCACTTACCTGTTGCTTGGTCCGTCGCCGAGTCATTCTGAAAGCGATAGACGCACTCGGCATACAAATGCTTCAGAAATGTGCGTAAATTGTCCTGCGGCTGCGGTGGTGAGGAGATAGAGGCTGCTGCCATCTCGAAATAGGCAGCCGTTGTCACAGCCAGTGCTGCAAAAGTGACAAATAACAAGAGTTATTGTTGTGGTTTGATTGTTTGCTTGCGTACTTTGCCCGGCTTTGATGTGCTGTGCTGTGCGTGTGTGCGAATATAATTTAGCTACTCTATAACATAATAATATTCCCTAATGTATGTACTTGTATACATATAAATACATATTTTTTCAAGTCCATGTTTAAAGCTTGAAGTTCTTTTTTACAAAATGTTCTCAGTAGATTCGATTTGTGAAATCTGATTTGGGAGTTTTTTCCTTTTAATTCGTTGGGTGATTTTCTAAGTTCAGTTGACTCCATTAAAGAGAAATCTGATTTGGGAGTTTTTTCCTTTTAATTCGTTGGGTGATTTTCTAAGTTCAGTTGACTCCATTTAAGAGAAAATCAATTTTATATAATTTTTTAAAGGAATTTGCTTTTAGTAAAAGTTGCAAGCTTAATCATCATTAATAATTAATGTGCAACCGATCAAGTTTAACTACCATTAGCTCTATAGCCAATGAGGCATATTAAATGGGAAATCGCGGGAAAAAAATGTCGGAATAGTTTAAGAACATATTTGTAAAAATTCTGTTAATCAGTTTTTTCTTTGTTGAAAATAGACTGCAATATAGCATATTTCAATGATATGTTATGCATATTTCCAGACATAGTAAATCAATTTCTCATTTTCACCAAAGCTTTGTTAATCCTAATTTGAAATTCAAATTTTAAAAGTTATTAAATCGAGTGTTTATTCTATATTCTATGTATATATACATACATTGGTTGACCGGACCCTAACAAAAACTGAATCAGTAACTGGTGTTTTTTTAAGTGCGACAATTAAATTAATATGTCAACTCTTTTCAGGCGTGAACAGCGACCCACGCAAGCACACAAACACTCAAACACACACACACACACACGTACACACAGGACAGACCTCACACACACAAATGCACGCTCGAATGTTGCCATTGCTGTTGTGTCCTGTGGCTTGGATTGCAATTTGTAAAAATCGTGACGACCTGGCGACATGTGAGTCCTTTATTTGCATACAGGACAACGGTGCCGCAGGGCTGCCAGCGCACTTCAATAAATCAGTTTATTGTCTAATTAATGAGCGTTCGTTTGAGCGCTTGCCGTCGGGGTATTCAGCACGTAATTAAATTTCTGGTTCGCAGCTGTAAACCTCCCAACTAAGGCATCGATCAAAGCAACAACAACGTATACACACATACATCACACACACACACACACACACACACACACACACACACAACAGGCTACACACGCGACATATGCTTCAGTGAACCCTGCAAGTTTCTTGCCTAACGTTGTTATATTTTTAATCAAAACTCATTCCACTTCATTGAGTTTTAACACTAACTGTCTAACAAATACGAGCACACACACACATACACCCATACACACATCCGCATAAAAGTCTACGGCAATTTGGTTAATGCATTGCAGAACCCGAAATCCAAAACTAAAATCCTACAAGTCACGGCCAACATGACGTATGCTTCATTTATACTTTTGCCATCTGCCAGGCAGATGGAGCAACGTAGATATGCTACAAAAACTAACTTAGAAATAACAACTATAAATGGTTGAGGGCGGAGTGCTCGACTGCCATATACCCAGCTATTGAGCATAAATTCTGTTAAGCCATATATACAAATTTAGAGTCTTATATTTCACATTTCTCAAGCTCAAGCCAAGAATATTTTCATTACATCAATTTTCGCCCCATCACACAAATAGCAAAAATCTAAAAGGTTCACCAATCCCATAATCCATCTTGTTTTAATTGTTGCTGCATGGTGCATAATGATAGTTTCAATATTCCCCATTCAAATGCAAATTCATGAGCATATAGGAAAATACTTGCACATGCGTCATGCTATAATAATATTTTTGTGAATGTCAAAGTTAAAGTTCGACTTGGGGCTTCTAAAGCAAACGTGCGCATTTTAAATAGTTTAAGTGGGCGAAAGTAATTCATGTTATCCGTTTTTTTTTTAGATATTACCTCCATTGTCACTTAGTGCTTACATATTTGTGCTATTGCTGCATATATGTGCAATATATAAATGGAGGAGTTATTGTCCATGGTCAGATCGTAGACAAGCAATGTTTGGCATTCCAATCAAAGCCGATTCGAGCCCGTAATTTTAACAATTGTGAATAAATGAATGTTGTTAAAATAAAAATATATTCTTAAATATTTCAAAATATTTGTTTCACTTTTTTTGTAATGTAAGTTTAATGAAATGGTGTAAATGTAATAAAAAAAATGTTCATTGGAAATTGGAACAGTGTTACGAATCAAGGTTCGAAACAAAACTTAAGTTGAATCTAAAAAAAATCTTGGTGCAAAAGACAAGTTTTTAATTAACAAATATGTTCGAATCACTTACGAAGCAAACAATCGAAACACCGACAAACTATTCTGATAACGGTCCTGCATAACTGCACACACTGTTCTCTTAGCTTATATATGTCACTTTGTGTGCCGCCAACTATATGGACTTGCTCTTTAAATACGTATTTTTAAATTTACAGACTGTTCTGCAGCCCATGCAACAGTTGCTTATGATACAATGAGAAGGTGACGGACTAAGAACCCGAGAAATTGCGGCCGCTGGTCATTGTAAAACTAAGCAACTCGAGTAACTGTCTAATTATAATGTAATAGAGTTATCAGTCTTTGTTGCTCTTGCTATTGTTTCGTTGTTGCAGCTGCATGGCAATTAGGTGGAACATCAGTTGCAATGCCAGCCAGTTGCTGTCAGCGGGCGGCTTTTCCTTCTTCTTTTGCCGCCCCTTTGTTGCCATCTTGTGCAATTAATGCGACAGCGCCATTGCGTATACGCCACGTCCAGCCAGGGCTTAGCTCTGTCACGTACTGCGCCCAGCTAAAAGAAGACTGCTAATATGGAAATCTCGATTTATAATTGCCATCCCGTGTGGTCGCCAGGAGCATTAGTCGTGTCAGGGCTTGGACTTTGAGGCGGATTGTCAAGTTCACAGGTGGACAGGTGGACGTTTAAAAACAAAAGAAAATGTGAACATGAAGAAATTTTCACTGAAAAGAGCGCGAAGTCTTTAAGTTCGTATAGAAGTAAGTTAACCACCTTCTTCGGATAAAGAAACGACATATAAACTAAATAGACAAAAGTTGCTATTAATTATATTTTTATTTATAAGTTGTGCATTATGCATTATTATTTTTGCCATATTTTCTTTTAAAAATTTTCAGTTAATTTGCAACGGAGAATAGAATAGCAACAAAAGTAAACATTGGTATATATTTAAAAAAAAGAAGTTTTTTATCATGATTAAAAAAGAAATAAGAAAATAATAATAATACGACATGAAAGAAATTGAATTTTTAAGTCAATAAGTAAGTAAGATTAAAAAGCCTGTAAAGGACTTTAGCCAAAAGTGGAATAATTTATAAGACCGCAAACTGTTTTCAAGCTTTGATGTTGGTGTTTTACTTTCGCTATTTTCCAACTTAATTAAACGGAAAATGATAATAAATTCAAAATTGTCAAACAGGAAATGAATTCATAAATTCTGATAAATATGGAAAATTAATGAAAGGCATAATTAAAATGATGTGTTCCCATGGCTGGTTCGACTTGTTCGAAAATGTGTCGCTGCATAAATTAAACAGATATTGAAATTGATGTTTGCCTGCGAGAGCAAAACGAAACCAGAAGAAAAATGGCCGCTAGCTAACAGTACTAGATAATATGATGGGCAAATAGGTGTAATCGATATTATACGCGGGGATTGTGCTGAAATAATTATATGTACATATGGCTACATACAGAATACTGATGATGAATTGTTGCCGCTCGCTGTTTACTGTTTAACATTGACACACAGTACGAGAACGGCAGGTGGGGGTTGGGGTAATTGGGCAGTCGGAGTGGGGCTGGAAAAGGGAGTCGGCTATGTGTCGCCTAGTTGATGTTTATGTGGTTAATGATGCTGGCGGCGCAAGTAGCTTCGCAGAGGAAATGGAAACACACGCACACATTGAAACACACACAACCAGCAGAACTGGCAACACGACTTGTTCATGCAACAATTTTTGCCACTGTTTTTTTTAAGCAATTATAATAATAAATGAGTTTGGCTATTGCGATTGCTGACCAGTCAATTGCCATTAGGGTGTGTGTGTGTGTGTGTGTGTGTGTACGGGTCACTAAATGCAATTATGTTGCTGTGTGCTTGTGTATGTGTGAGCACATTTTCTGGCTCATTGCCCGAGCGAGCATTTCTTTTTTTCCACAGCGTACAATGGAACAGAATCGAATCTTCTCTTAAATATTTATTGGTTTACAAAAACTGATGCTTACAGCTTGTTTGTAAAAGGCGTAACATTTTCTCTAAACTTTATTATTCGATTATATACCTGATATACCTCGCCAACAAAATGAGTTCTTTTTCTAAATAATTTGTTGTCTTTTTCAAGATATCCTTAACATAATCAGCAATAGTTGGCGTTGTCTTATGTAGGATCAAAATATCATCTACATCCCACCGCCATACCATATAGCTGATATATGAATTATCGGATAAAATATATGAATTTTATTATTTTTTAAGAAATGCTAACTAATCTTGTAATTACAAGCTTTAATCTGTTTTTAAGTATTGATTAATACCACACATCTTAGTTAATCCTCGTCATGTTAGGGGTAACTGCTTTTTCTAATGCGAAATAATATATGTTTATAATTTTCTAATAGTACATACATAGCCCACGTCCAAGAGTTAACTCACTTTATCAACTACGAATAAAAATGAAGCTTACAGGCTACATTTGTGCCGAGAGCCATTTTTTTTGTCCCACAGTGCAATGTAAGTTTTCCACTTAGCCGCCGGATCTGCCAGTTTGTTTAGCTGATTAGCTGCTAGCCTGGCAGTTTTTATTTATTTTTATTTTTGTGCTCTTATTTAGCTGGAATTTCGCCCATAATTCGCAGCTAATCAAAGTTAGTTAAGTGTTGTTCTTGTTGTTGCGCACAAAATAATAAAATGAAAAAAAACGCACCAACCACATAAAATACAAAATTTAATTTTGTATACACCGATTTGATAATCATTATAAATTCAGTCTGCATCATAATAAAATGAATTTCTGAATAATTTTTCATCATCTTTTTGCATAGTAAAAAACTTAGTAAAAAACGATGCGTACAAATAAACAAAGGAGGTGCGTACTATGAAAAATATGTTATAATAGCGCTCGAGCTACTTATATTTTTCGCGGAAAATATGTGGAGAATCACTTACATGAGGTGAAAGATGTTTGGTTTTGGCTGTTTTATTATTTTTATTTGTATTTGTATTATTTTTCTGTAGTTCTGTTTTGTTTAGTTAACGCGCTGCGCCCGCTGTTCGCTTATTTATTTATACAAATTATTCGAAATTTATCTGGCGCCAAAAACATGCCACAAGTCCCGCAACGAAATTCTAGCAGGCGAACGCGACTGCTCGTCCGCGCCTCAACTTGGCAAATGAGCCGACCGGGCGTGCCTCCGGCCCATCATTCCACACATCCAGCCCAACTCCCCAACCCAGGGCAACCAGCCCACTAGTCAACCCGGCAGCCTGGCGAACTGCTTTGCCGACACTTGAGCTGGGCATGGGCAAGCAGTGGGCGGCAGCGGCGGCGGCGAGTTGCGCGTTGTGCAACAAGTTGCAACGAAATTACTTTGCAGATGCAAAATGAGTGTTTGTCGTACGTTTTTATACCCTCTGCCCTTGAAAATAAGGTATATATGTCGGCAAGAATCGTTTAAAATGTACGAAAGTGTTTATCAAGGTACCTTTTAGCTTTAGGTATACGTATACTTTTTGGCTGCTCTTTGATTAAATAAATTGAAAACCATAAATTTTGATGTAGACAAACTGTAAACAATATGGACATTTTGCACATTTCGTAAAATATCACAACACTGTTTAAGAAAATATAGATGACAATGTATTTTTCATGTAAAGGCTTTTGTTTTTATAGTAATCTTGTCAGAGCTCACCAAAATAAGTTAATAAGATTGTCAATAATTTATAGTTATCAATTAATATATATCATATATTCAAAGCATTACAAATATTTTCAAAGGTAGCAGATTTTTGGAAACCCACGAAATAATAATAGAATAGTTTGTTTGGCGTTGTCCTTAATTGTAAATCACCTGTAAATAATAAACTGTAATAACAAAAGCAAATCAAATATGTTGTAAAGTTAGTAACTTATTTACAGGGTATTTTCGAGCGTAGCACTCGCAACGCAGAGCCTTCACATGCATGTCTCTTAACAGTTGCAACTCAAGTGCGCTGGCTGACAATAGCTGGAGGAGCTGCCAGGCAGGCAGCGCGAGGGTTCTGACTGATTTATCAGCTGGTGAAGCGTCAAGTCTCCCGCTAAATGAATTGTTGCTGCAAATAAATTTAAATATTGCCTGGCAACTGGCAGCTGCCACCAAACAACCACCCGCTGTTCCAGCGCAACGCCAACTGCTCGCAGCTGTTGTGGTTTACATCTTGTTCAAAGTCGGATGACAATGGTAACTACAAATCATAAAGTGAACCAGACGGTGCTGAGGATACCGATGTAAGAGAGCTGTAGAGTGCACTTGAGCATCCGCCAACTGAATTAAGCTTCTCAGCCAGAAATCCCTGTTGAAAGCTCCTCAAGCACAGCTACTTAGCTCAATATATTTATTTAACTAGAATGCCACTATCTTTGTGTTTAACTATATAAATGAGGGTTCATTAATGTCTTTATTTGAAAAAATCTCTTCAATTATTTTTACGCACTTAGTAGACAGTTCTTATGCGATTTTTTATTTATTAAATAAACAAAGTGTATGAGGGTAAACTTTAGCACCTATTAAATAAATTAAGATTACGATTAAGATTAAGATTAGATTTTTAACGGTTATTTTATATTTAGAAAGCAAGCCTGCTTCAGCTCCATGTATTTTTAAAGTTTCTTCTCTTATTGGATTTTCGGTTCCAAATAAGGAAATAATAATGAAAATAATAATAAGGAATTTAAGGGTAAAATTTTCTTAATGAAGAACTCTTAGCTTGATTTCTGTATTCGAGTCATACAAATTAGAGCATAGAAATTGTTTATCCGACCGGATTTTGAATGTTGCTTGTACCTGATTTATGTATAAATTTCTTGGTTATTCTCTGAATAAATATATTTGTTGTAAGAAATTTGATGATATATTGGATCAGTTATACAGCACCTAGAAAATGTTTTACATTGTTGCATAAGTAAGTAATAAATTAATACAAAATTAATAAAAAAAATAATAACAAAATTACAAATAATTTTGTTAGACCCTCGAATTTTTAATCAGCTTTGAAATAATATAAAAAAACATTTTTTTTTTATTTTTACGAAGCAGATTAAAGCTGATAACAACTTGATGATATGTTGGAAAATGCTTTAGAGAATTGTAAAAGTAATCCTCAATCAGGCGATTGGGAAAATATACATTTGCTAAAGAAAGTAAAATAAATTAATAAAAAATGTAAATGAAAAAAATATAAATAAAAAATAACTACAAATATTTTTATAACTTCCCTAAGTTTTGAACTACAAAATAACACTTTTTTTTGACACAATTTCATTTTTAATTATATTTTATTTTTACTATGCTGCTTAAAGCTGATAACGACTAGGTGGAGTTAAAAAATATTGTTTTTTTTAAAACTTTTCTTGTTATTAGTTCTTTCTAAAACTTTTTTTGTTATGTCATAATTAGCATATAATTCGCCCAGAGCTGCCAAAGTGCACGTAGGGGGTAGATAAAGTGGGGTGCAGAAAAAGAAAAACAACACAACAAAAAATGAAAGTGAGTTCGTTAGCCGGGCTTTAAGCGCTGCGAGTACCCGGTCAGCGGTCAGACAATGAGTCACGTGCGCCGATAGAATGATAACGGGAGTGCGAATGTCATTGTGAGTGTTATGTGAGTGCATGGACAAAGGCGAGCGAGTAGCGTCATCCGCCGACCATCCGCTGCAGCTGGTGCCACCTGCGCTGACCCATATAAGGCGGCGGCGCGGCCAACAAGACATCAGTGACAACGTCAGCAACCAGCAGCAACCACCCAACCAGCCAACATGTCAGCTCTCAGCTTCTGCCTGCTCGCCAGCCTGGCCATCGTGGCCGTTGCCCAATACTACGGCGAGTCCTACGACGACTACACCTTCAGCCAGTACGGCTCGGCGCCAGCGGGCAGCGTGCAGCTGGATTACGTGTACAGCGACACGGGCTCCCTCTACGGCACCGCTCAGTACAGCGCCGCATCCGGCTCAAGCGGCCATTCGTACGCCTACGCCGCGGCCGGTGGCCCCAATGGTGCCAGCGCCGTTGCCCAGGCGCCAGGACCCTATATGAAGCCTATCGTGGGCTCCTATCCCGCCTATCCGCCGGTCTATACAGCGGCGCCAACAGCAGCGCCTACAGGTGGATCTACTGCCGCGCCCACTGCAGCGCCCACTTATGCGCCAGCATATCCCACAACAGCTGCCCCTACCACGGCTGCCCCTACCACAGCTGCCCCTACCACAGCTGCTCCTACCACGGCTGCCCCTACCACGGCTGCCCCTACCACAGCTGCCCCTACCACGGCTGCCCCTACTACAGCTGCCCCTACCACAGCTGACCCTACCACGGCTGCCCCTACCACAGCTGCCCCTACCACAGCTGCTCCTACCACGGCTGCCCCTACCACGGCTGCCCCTACCACAGCTGCCCCTACCACAGCTGCTCCTACCACGGCTGCCCCTACCACGGCTGCCCCTACCACAGATGCCTCTACAACAGTCGCGCCCACAACAGCAGCACCCGTAAGCAACACGCTCTTTACCGCAACTTAAACTTCTCTAAACTCTACTCTCTTCCAGGGCAATAACATAACGCTCCAGGTGATCTCAGCTGGCAACCAGATAGTCAGCATTACGGTGAATCCGACCTGTGCCACGCCGAACATCGAGATCGTTTTACGCCAGACCGACGGCACCCTCGTCACTGTGAGGGGCTGCCTGGTCGCCTAAGAGGGAGCTGGGGGAGCGGGATCGCCGGCTGTGGAAAATACTACAAACCTCACACATAGAATTAGCTCAATAATGTTTAACAACTGCAATATGTAAACTGTTTCATTAATCCTAATAAAGCAATCATTAAGGTCCCACAAAGAACTCGATTTAATTGAGAAATCGATCGCCTCTCTTATCACACTTGCCATGCGAACAGGTGTTTGCCATTGTTTGACAAGCATTTGCTTTGTGTTTTCAATTCCATTTTCTATTTTCTGCTTTTCTGTTCCGTTTATTTAATTTTCTATTTGTGCTTTTTTTCTGTGTATTGTTCGTGCTTATCTGGCGGCAATAAATGGCATTAAAATGCTCGGAAAAAAGCTGAAAAATAGACAATGGAGCACCACTTAAAAAAATTTTAACGCTTGGGCTTTCTCTCTCTCTCCCTGTCTGTTTGTCTCTTCTTTTCTAGGCCATTGCGGAAATTGGGGATAGGCCAAAGCTGCTGCCAGCGGCAACATTGTGCATTACGCACACCCCCACACACCCACACACTCTCACACAGAGCGGAGAATACATTTACATTCAAATTGTTTTGCCTTTGTGATGATTTTCGCTCTGATATCATTTCAGGTATTTTAAGATTAATTTATTTTTCTATTGGCGTCGGGTTCAAGTGCGACAAAATGCGTAAAAAGGGTTTTTTGGGTATTTTATTGTTTAACCAAGTGTCATTGACAAGAATTTTATTATAATATAAAGAGATTTGGGTACAATACTTAGGTCGTTCATTGTCACTTGAGCTTTATTCCGTTGCTCATGTTAACTCTTCAACTAGTTGTAGCTGCGCTCATTTATTTATTTTAATTATATTCCTCAATTGCCACTGCATTTGGTTATATTCCTCCTCGAAATGCTTATGCTGACTAGAACTTGACTTCTTATGTAACGTGAAAGACACTGATATTTTATAACTTATATGTACGAAATTTAAATGGCCTCCATTGTCACTTTAGTTGTAAATAGGAATCCTCAATGATTACATTAAGTGCCTTACCATAAAAACTGTATTCCATGCCCTCTAATTGATTTATGTATTTATTTGTGATAATTATTACTCATCTATAACACTGACTTTTCAACCAGTAACGATTGTTTAATAAAAAAGTATTTATTTATTTATATTTCCTTAATATTTATTATTTTGAGCATCTTTTTTTAATATGATTTCTCCACTGTTCCACTCCACTCCATTATATTTGTTTACTGTGCCTGTTTATTACCCATTTGCCAATTTTTGTCCCCCATCGTAACTTAAATTTATCTGCTCAAAAAATTCCAAATGTGAGAATACATTATTAACGACAGGTCACAATATTAGTTTTCTTTCTTCTTTCAAACTTATTCTCTATGAGTAAACCAAAGAAAATAAGAAATTATAAAGAAAAAACTTTAGTTAATTTAGCATCATTTGCATCGCATTTCTCTTCTACTTTTTTTTTTTGTATTTGCAACTCTTTTCAATTTGTCGAAAACAGTTTTTAATTGAATTTCTTTTAAGTTCGTTTTCATTTAATTTGCCTGCACTCCGCCCCCATCGCTGCTATTATGTTTCATTCATCAAAACTTTGCAGAAATAGAAATAAATAACTGAAACATCGGCAAAATAGCCAAGCCGATGCTGTAGATACTCTTCCGTAAATATAATTTGTAGCATTTATATCGAAGCTAGGAAAATAAAATGTAGCTAGATAATACAAAAATTTAAGATTTTACAAAGAAAATGTAAAACTTTATAATTATAGGAGAAGGTAATATTTTATGTGATTTAATACTATAATATTATGATATTCTCTTATTGCGAGTATTAGCTACATAGTTTTATCCTATTTTATTTTAAACTTTATTGCTTTAAATAAGACGGATTTTAACTTACTTCATAGTTTGCATTTACAGTACGCAATAAACATGGCATACCCTATGTTAGGCTATGAAGTGCACTTGAAAAGAATATGAACAAAAAGCATAAATATAAAAACTGCTTTTAGTTTTTCTCACACCTCCCATTGCGCAAGCGGTTAACAAGAAAAGCGAATGCTGAAGCCAAAACGGAAAGCAAAATGTGAAACGTTGAAATTTAAAAGACAGCTGTGGTTTTGGCCACAACTGATAACTGGCTATCAATTGGGCCAATTGTTCCTGCTCGGCGTCTTAAGCGTTGCCCATTGTTGTCGTGGTTGTTGTTGTGGCTGTGATTCTTGCTGTTATTGTTGTGCTTGTTGTTGGCAATGGCGGCATCTTAAGCCGGTTATCGACAAGCTCACATAAATCAACATATTCTTTCTGATACCCTAACCGCAAGGCAGTGTTGAAGGCATTTTCATGCTCATTACGTGTAAAGCTACGTTGCTGATCAGTGTGATAAAAATGTAATTAAACTTCATATTGCAGCATACGACGGGATCGTATCCCCAAATAATATCTTGCAGGAATAATGGGCTATATTACACATCTGACATGGGAACTATCAGTTGAAAATATAAATATGAACATTGCCGAACAAAACTTTGTTGTATTATAATATAATACTATTATATTTAAAAGTTTTATTTAAATCGATTGACTTAACATAAAAAGTGAACTCCAACTAGTTCGTTTTCTCTCGATTATTAAAATGTATTTAAATATCACATTAGAGTAGTTCACTCTTAATTTGCTGCACAGGGTATTCTTTCGTCGACTACAGGCAGCCACTTTATTAGTCACATTTTATATATATATATTTTTTTAATAAATTTGCTTAGCTATGCAAATATTTTATTTAAATTTCATAGGTTGTAAATCAAAGCACAGGCCGGGCCCTCACCGCGACCCAGACAGGGCTCAAAGAATTTGATTTTGATTTCATTCTTTTCACTTTGAATTGATATTTATGGCCGTGAAATTGGCTTATAACATTGCGTATACGTCCCGTTGCCGTTGCTGTTGTTGTATTTCTTGCTTTACTTGTTTACAATTAATCCAAATCAGTGAAAAGAGCCGCAGTCATGGCAGGGGGAAGGGGGAGGGGGATATGGGAAAGGTTGAGAATAAAAATGTGTTTGTTATTTTTATTGGCTTTGATTACTTGAACTTGGTGAAACGAATTTGGCTTTTGACTCGATGTGTTTCCGTGTGTGTATATTTGTGCGTGTGTGTTGATGCCGGAAATAAAATTAATCGCTTATATGAGCACAGTTTACGACACCTGCCTGCCGCACTTCGGGGCATTGCACATGTTGCCCGCCTGTTGCACAAAGCTCCTCAATTTGCACAGGAATCAAGTCCTGAATTCGTAATCGACCATTGAGTTTCAGCATGAAGCAGCTATAAATTAACCACACACCCAATTGATTTCTTATTACCGACAAGGAGATGGGGACAAAGGCAGTCAATGATAGAGAGCGATAAAGAAAGCTACGTGAAGAGAGAAGAGATTGGTAACCAATAAATTAGTTGGTTTTTACTGGGAAAGGATAAATAACTAAATATAGAATAATTAACTTTATATCGAAGTAATATTTAACAATTCAATATATAAACAAAATGTGGAAATTGAATAAACTATAAAGGGAATCACAAATTATATGGTATTTTTAATTAAAATCGAACATATTTATACAAAGTTATAAGAGCTAAAAGCCAACAAGGAATATAAGAAGGAAGCAATATAAAAGAAACAAGAATACTTTTAATTTCAAATATTTTTCATTAAAAATGTGCTAGTGAAAAGGAAGGGATAATAAAATTTAATATTTTTATGAAGAACAATAAAAAAAGTGCACAAAATGTAAATGTCAATTTTTGTTTATTTTGCTGGAAGCGCTGAGAGCCATTTGAACTTTACCCAACGATATTCGAAATAAGGTCAAAGTTACAAAACGGTAAACAACCTTTAATATAATGTTAATGCCTAAAACATCCAGAGCTTAAGCCCAGATCGAAAAGAGAATTCTCGGGCATATAGTGAGAGGATTTTGTAAATTGTCAAGTTATTTCGCGGTTATTAAACATGATTACTTATTAATAATTTTGATTACTATTTAAATATTGACAAAAGTAAGTGCCACTGGGCATATCGACTGGTGTGTTGATGCTGATTACGAGCAAATATAATTAACCCATTTGGAGGGGGCGACGCACAAATAGAAAGAGAGGCGGGGCAGAGGGCAACCGCAGCAAATGTCAAGCGGAATATGATTTAAAATGAATTACAAGCAAAATTGGCAAAAGAAAATGCGGCAAGCAAATGGGACACGTTGAGAGCGCAGACATGGAAAAAGTGACAGGAATGGGGCAGGGGCGAGAGAAAAAAAAACAAATTAAATATACATGAAGCCCACAATTACCAAATTTGTATACTCAATGTGGAGGAGTGTGTATGTGCGTATATGTGCGTGTGTGTGTGTAACTGACGTCGACAACGTTTGTGGCAATGAAATTCAATCCAGTGTCCATTTCTTGCAATATTCCTGTTGCTTCTCTTGTTGCTGTTGTTGTTTTCGCCTGTGCAGGCATAAAAATTTAATAAGCGCCCAAAAGTCGGCTACAATAAAACCGTCAGTCGTAGTTGTGGGCGGAAGGCGGCACGGTGCTATGCAGTGCGAAGAGATGAGTCGCTGCTAAATTCATAAGCCCCGACAGACACGCCCAAAATTATGCTATTAAAAAAGAGCAACAACTGCCCACGAAATGAGCAAATTACGAGGGGGACGCGGCAGCACTTGAACCCAAATTGACACAGGACTCAAGACGGACGCACAGGTCTGCCTAACAGCGCCTGCAGCCCTTGGTGCCAGCGCCCGGCCAGGAGCCGGCCAGCCTGTTGGCCTCATTAGTGCCGTATTTCGAGGCGGCCTAAAGGACCTCACGACCTGCTCGCACTCGATGCAGACAAAGATTGATCATTTCGGCTATTGATTCACATAACTATTCATAAGTCATTTTCATAGCTCCGCTGAGAGTTGTTGTTCCGCTGCGAACATGGAGATCGTCTATTACACTTTTTTTCGTGACAGGAACACGCACGACTCAACACATGCGTGACAATTATTGAATAAAAATTTAGATTTAAAAAAATTCACAATTTACATTAAAATTGAAAATAATTATGAAAATAAATCGAATAAAATTAAAAACTATATTAATTGCTAACTCTTAGGCAAACGCCGAATAACATTTCAAACTAAAGATCTCGAAAAGAATTTGTGGTCTTTAGTAAAAAGTTAAATAATTTTAATATACAAAATAAAAATATATCATATAACATTGATATTATCGAAAAGTTGAGCATGAATGATATTTTTCCACTTTATTTCAGCCGGACAAATATAAAGGACCTAACTCTATCCAACTTTACCTATACACCTTATTAATTCTTTTACAATTTGTTCTTCATATAATCTCTAATTATAATCTCTACCCCTTTTTTCGAATATCTTTCTTCTTTGTTATCAGTACACATATTTATTCATAATCTGATGTATTGTTATCCGAATACATACATATACATATTTTGACCTTATTTGACATTCCAGCATTTTTTAATGGAATGTATTTATTATTTTTTTTATATTTTCTTTATTTTGATATTCTTCGATATTTGCAGTAGCTTTAATATTTGACTGAACATTTATTTGAAGGGCTTATACTATTTTCTTTTTAATATTACTCCTTACACAGTTTTTAGTACTTAAACAGTTTTTTTAAGCCTTCATAAGCCGTTAATGGAGTGCTGTTCCTACGATTTTTGGCTTGACCAACACTCATAAAGAACTTTCATTTGTTTTTGCGCCATATATGCAAATGTTTGCACTGTTGTTTGTTGTGTGTGTGAGTGTGTGTGCGATTTCGGGTATATTGTACATATGGAATTCTAATGAGCAGTGCTAACTCTGCGCTGCCTCCACTCAGGCGCGTGCCAAATTCACAAAATAAATAAAAATAGAACATTGGGAAAAAGCTCTTCTTCGTTTTGCTCAAAATTAAATGCCATGTCATACCTAAAGTACTTTATCGAAGAGATGTTGCCATAAGATAATTTTAATTTAGCTTGGAAAAATATAAAAATATTTAATTAAAAAATAAGTTTCTTTAAGAAATTAAAAACAAGATTTTAAAGTATGAATTAAGTTTGAAACTTGTACCTAAATAATAATGCCACGCTAACCACAGGTGGAGCAGTCAGCGTAAGCCTTAAAAAAAGGAAAGCTGATATTTGGAAATGAATATGCAACCTCTCCTTAAGAAGACGACGCATAACCAAGAAATTTCCTTAAGTCTAGGCTAGTTCCCACCTCAAAGTTAATGTGCATTATATCTAGGTTCAAATGAAACTAGACTTACGCCTAGTTTTGTGCAACAAAAATAAAGAGGGCCTTGAACTGCCTCTATTCAGGTTTTATTTACTTTATGACCTGTTTATAATACCCACGGTCGAGTGTATACGAGAAATGGCATTTATCACGCGCATTGCCAAAGACGCTGCGAATGATTTTCTGAATGCAATAATAACAACAAGAAAAGTGTCACAAAAAGCGCTCAATGAATGAATGAAATGGCCGAAAACAAATTGCGAACAAAAGCTCAGAACAAAAGCCAATTGAATTTACCTGCAAGCCGGGACAGGGAGGCGGCGAGGGAGGACGGCAGATGTGCCACTAAAGACAACTCAAAGTTATACAATTAGAAAATGAAGCCGGCGGCCATTGAATTTGTCCACACGTGACTGCCTCAAGATGTTGTGCCACAGCGCTGCCCGCTAGAGGCATAATGAGTGGGATGCAAGGGAAGGGAAGGTTTTGGTTCGACGGGGTGGTGTGCACTGTAGGGGGCGGTTGTGCAGCGGTTAGGCAGCTAATCGAATCAGCAAACCGCAGCGAGTCGCACAAAATAAACATGTTTGGATGACAGAGGGGCAGACGCTGCGTATACGCAATGTCTGATAGATTTTAAGCAACTATTTTCGAGCCCTGGGCAAAAAACAGATGCAGAGAAACAGAAAAATATTATTTTTTGATATCACTCTTTCTGTTTTTTTTTATTTGCACAAACGATACGAAGGACATGCACACACGCACACACAGGACGAAACTTTATGAGCGGGGCGTAAAGGCGCTGTGTGAATAAATCATAAGTGCATTGACATGAAATTTCAATCATTTTGGGACTGCGGCGAACTTGAACTTGAGAGGAAATTGCACTTTAACGTGCCGAGCATTTTGCTATTTATTCCAATTACAAACATTACAGCAAAGGGTAGTTTACGGTAACTAAGATCTATAAAATTGATCAACAACATCAAAAGAAAAACAAATTTTGTTTTGTGAACTAGCGCCTGGCCAATTAATAGCATCAGAAATAAAATAATATGCGTGCTATTTATAGTAAGAAATACTTCCGTATTTACCACACAAACCCAATACGGGCAACTCACCTGTTCGCAGTAGGGCCATGTGCGCCAGAGACGTTTTGTGTTTACGTTCGAAGGCTAAAATCTGTGCTATACCATAAAATATATATGTATGTATAAAATATAATCTACATAAATATATTTTATAGCTCACTTGATTCTTTATTATTTTATTCTCGTTTAGCTTTTCGTTATTCACTTGATTTCGCGCCAAAAAAAAAAATTAAATTGAACAAATCACAAAAGCCGCATTTGGCGAAATTCTTGGTGAAAATCCTCAAATGCCGCCACAGCTGCGACGACCGCTCGCAACGGCTTCGAGTGGGTAAGTGAAGCCGTCGCCGGAAAGCTGAGCGCCAGCTTGAAATGTTTCCCATGGGTCCTACAGTTTATCCTAAAACTTTGCCAGCAAGCAGTGCTAACTGTTATACGAGGGCTGTTCTAATTGATGCAGCAAAAGCAATTAACTTGCACGCACAGTGGTTCAAAATTCGACAAGCATTTGCAACACTTTTACTGTCATTACAAGGGGTATTTTAATTTTGCCATAGAGGCGGACATTTCCTTTATAAAGTAGATGTATTCTTGAACACTATAAACAACCGACGCGATAAAGCCATGTCTGTATGTATGTCAACAATATGTAAAGCTAAATGAATCACACATATATACAACATATATTTAAGATATGTTTTGTATATATTTAAAATACCTAATTAAAGAATTCCATTGAATGTCATAAATGTATAACAGTTTTAGGTTATGCGTATAACAGATATACGCTTAATATAAATAAACGCCCTGTCTTTGTGCTTCCACTAAACTTATATGACATATTTTCATACCTCATCGTTAAAGCTCCTTTCGACAACAAATCATTAGATAAAGACCACTGTTGCTTGTCTTTGTACATTGTAACATGATCTTTGTTTGAACATTTGGCCCGCAAATTGTAGGGTAAAAAATTTGTACAAAATGTGGTTGAAGCAAATTGTTGTTTATTGATGTTAATTAAGCATAAAAAGTTTCAGATAACTATTTCAAGGTAATTAAACAAACGAGGAAACTAAAAGTAAGTAAATAAACATTAATTTTTTAAAGAATGTTTAATTTGACGAACAGTTCATAAATCGATAGTTGAATGGGTTAAAACCTTAAATTTTTTTACGGTTAAAAAGCCCCAAATAAAGTTAAATTATTTGTTCTATCAACCAGTCTGTTGATAGCGACCCGGAGGGGAAAATTATCCAATTATTATAGCATTTAAACTGTGACCTTATTAGCCCATTTGGATTTTAAAGATTTGTGGGTGCTAAATTATGTGATGATATTTTATATGGCGAGTATATCTCTTAAACAAATGTTTAGACTTTCGCGCACCCTAGCCGATGGGGTTTCATATTTAAGAAGTAACAAGTTTCATTCACACGGACAAGACCGTATTCATATAAAATGGTATCTTATTGGTCCACATCCTGGTAAATGTTTTAAGCAGCACTCGTCTAGAGACCGTGTTAGATGCTGCGCACTGCCTGCTGCACTGCTTGCCAAGCAGCGCTCGTCAAGCAGGGCTTCGCTTGCAGCTGTACGTAAAGCAGTCCAAAGCAGTTGGCGCCCACGCAAGTTACTTTTGAAATTAAATAAATGAATGCATTGCATAGGGTTAGTTAATACATAATGCGTGATTAATTTGGTTTAGTTAATGGTAGCAGGCCGCAAGTACCAGACGCTATTCAGGCTGCGTTCAATCAGCGCCAACGCTGGCGCCAACCTTTAAACTTCGAAGCGCAGGTCAGGCACGTAAGCGTCCAGCAGATAAGACGCCGCCGTCGCTGCCGCCGCCGTCGTCGTCGTCGTCGGCGGCTGCTGCAGCTGACAAAGATTGGAGGCAGAGCAGCCGCAGTTATGCGTCTCGCTGTTGGTCTGCATGTAGGTATAAAAGAGCGAGTGCAGGGCGACTTGGGCATATCAGTGGCACTTACACCTTCGACATGTGGGCACAACTCAGTTCCATTGCATTGGCACTTGGCTTGCTCTGCCTGGGCGAGGCACAGCACTCTCTGGAGGAGCAACAGGAGCAGCTGGGATATGGCAGATGGGACTATACTGCCTGCGGTCGGCCAATTTGTGCCACCAATGGCTATTGCTATCGTTCATTCCAAAATATCTGCAGTCTGAACAATCTAAATATGCAGCTACTTTTTGCCGGTCAAAGGGGTAAGCGCACTGAAAGTCGACCTCTCTCTTAAACCTTTTAAGCTGCATCATTTTCAGAATTTGTGGAAGCTGACATGCAGCACTGCTTGCCAAGGTCAACGTGGCTCGACTACAACACACCCTATGGAGCGCGTCCGCTGTCCGCCGCCGCCTACTCAAATGCCTACGCCTATGCAGCCGCCTATGCGTCGCCCTATTCATATAATTCTGGTGCCGCACAAGCGCCGCGCTATGCGGAGCCACTTAATCCGTATCGCCATTACAAGCCACAGGAAATCTTTTCGCCGGCCATCAGCTATAGCGGAAGCGATGCACATGCCAGCATCTGGGATCGGTATATGGGAAGGCAGGAACATTTGACACAGCAATACGGGAAACCGAATACCCCATATAAGAGCCCAACCGTATCCAGCACAACACTAGCATCCACAACTGGGGTAACAGCTGCTGCAACTTCAGCATACACATTGCCAACAACAACAATGGCAACAACAGTAACCACGCCATCTCCAGCAACAGTTGCCTCAACACCATCTACAACAAGCTCGAGCACAACGGTTACAGCACAATCCTCAACGGACTCCTCCGTCGTCTCCAATTCAGCTGTTGCCTCACAGTCTACATCAGCAGTGACAGAATCGAATTCAACATCAGTGTCCAATACAACAGGTGTGGCACAATCTACAACAAACACTACTGCAGTAAAGCAACTATTTTCTGCAAGGGACTTAATAGCGCGGCCAAGCACTGCCGCAAGCGCACCAACGACACCATCCACAATAGCACCCACAACGACAGCACCTACAACAGCGCCCACAATAGCATCCACGACAACGATAGCTACAACAGCACCCACAATAGCTTCCACGACAACAGCACCTACAACAGCGCCTACAACAGCGCCTACAACAGCGCCTACAACAGCGCCTACAACAGCGCCTACAACAGCGCCTACAACAGCAACCACGCCAACTGCAGCATCAACAGTACCCACAATAAATAAACTATTTGCTGCAAAGGACTTAATAGCGCGGTCAAGCACACCAACTACACAACCTACAACAGAACCTACAATAGTATCCACAACAACAGCACCTACAACTGTGCCTACAATGGCATCCACGACAACGATAGCTACAACTGTGCCCACAATAGCATCCACAACAGCAGCTACAACAACACCTGCAACTGTGCCCACAACAGCACCTACAACTGTGCCCACAATAGAATCCACAACAACAGCACCTACAACAGCGCCTACAACAACACCTACAACTGTGCCCACCATAGCATCCACAATAACAGCACCTACAACTGTGCCCACCATAGCATCCACAACAACAGCACCTACAACTGTGCCCACAACAGCATCCACAACAACAGCACCTACAACTGTGCCCACAACAGCATCCACAACAACAGCACCTACAACAGCGCCTACAACAGCACCTACAACTGTATCCACAACAGCATCCACGCCAACTGCAGCTACAACAGCACCCGCAATAAATAAACTAATTTCTGCAAAGGACTCAATAGCGCAGCCAAGCACACCAACGACCCAATCCACAATAGCATCCACAACCACAGCACCTACAATAGCATCCACAACAACAGCAGCTACAACAACAATTACAACTGTGCCCACAACAGCACCTACAACTGTACCCACCATAGCATCCACAACAACAGCACCTACAACTGTGCCCACAACAGCATCCACAACAACAGCACCTACAACAGCGCCTACAACAGCACCTACAACTGTATCCACAACAGCATCCACGCCAACTGCAGCTACAACAGCACCCGCAATAAATAAACTAATTTCTGCAAAGGACTCAATAGCGCAGCCAAGCACACCAACGACCCAATCCACAATAGCATCCACAACCACAGCACCTACAATAGCATACACAACAACAACACCTACAACAGCACCCACACTAGCATCCACGATCACGGCAGCTACAACAGTGCCCACAATAGTATCCATAGCCGCCAGTAACGATATGGACGCCGTAAGTATTTCGAGTGCAATATTACAACAATTTGCACACGTAATTTTTACCGTCAACATTCTATACGCCCATATCTGTTATTTGCGCATTTTTTATTTTTTTCTAATAGAGCGCTCTGGTTTCTCTGGTCTTCACAATGCCGAACGGCAGAGTCTTTAGACTCGCATTGGCCTCACAGATAACCCACCCGACAACTGGCAACAAGACGTGCGCCGAGGAGACCAATTTGGAAGTGAGCTTCAAGGGCGTATCGGAGAAGCTCAAGTTTTCCGGATGTTTCGTCAGCAACTATACCGTGTGCGAAGCAGGCTATGACACAGCAACAACAAGCCAACCGATCAACAGCTGGACTTATAAATCGGTTAGCCATAAGCCATTTGGCTACCACTACGGCTATGCCTACGGCAGTGGTTACGGTTCCGGTTATGGTCCCGGCTACGGTCCCAGTTCTGATCCCGGCTCTGCACATATTCCTCGTCCGGCCGCACCATTGCCGCACAGCTGGGCGCATTACTATCAGAAGCCCTAAGCATACTCCAAGGCCTACCGCAATAATTCCGTATTATATAATAATTATGGCCAATCAGACTTTTTTCGTATAGCTTGCAAGTTTACGGTAACATATAAGTAAATAAATTTTGTTGATACCCAAGCGATTTCTATGTGTACTCAATTCGCTGACACGTGACATTTGATATCGAAAGTGTTCCACAATTTTGTACTCAGCTCAAGTAATGCTCATAGTATTTCAAAAATTGATGACTCGCCCGCTTATTGCGTATTTTGTATTTCCTATTAATAAATATTGGATAATTTTACCAAGAAGTGCCATTGTTGGTTTTGAAAATGTGTGAAATAGGTATATTGGTTTCGAGAAAAAGAAGTATATATTTATAGTTTGTCAGCATATAAGGTAAATCAGATTTATTTTAAAATATTCCCTTCTATTCCATATTACCTAGCCTGTTATACCAAAAACTGAAGATAAAAGTTATTTTTCTTATTATTCAAAAAGTTATATCTATTATTATTTTGGAATGAATTTCCCAAAGTGTGGGGATGAGGAGAGAAGAGAGGTGTGCGTGTGTGTGTGTTCGAATGCCTGATACCCCAGCCCGGAACTAAATATAAGGTATCATCTAGTCAGGCACTCTTCAAGAGATACCTCTTGTTGCACTTAACAATGAATTCTCATACTTTTCAGCTATCTGCTGACGCTGCCGATTGTCAATATACATATATACCAATTCGCTGCGTGCCTGCCCAGTGAATCATTATCATTCTCTCATAATTCGTAATTCGTAATGCTCTGAAGTAAAACATTTTAATTCACAAAATTTCCCATGGCGCAAAACTAACTTGGAACACGAATAACACAGATACGAGTACAAGTCGTACAATTTCATAAGCCAAAACAAAAAAAATGTAAAAAGCAAACAAAAAACAAAATAAAACTTAAGCTAACCGTCTGGGTTTAACCTAGAAGCGTTGATATAATTAATTGCCGAAATGGAGCTCTGGACACGTAGACATTGCTTCGATATGAGGGCATAAGCCACAAGCCCATTGGAGGTCGTCATATAAAAAGCGCAGCCTGTGCGAGGCTACTCCATAGTCGAGCTTAGAATAGTCCACAAAATGCTCGCATTCTATTTGTTCGGCCTGAGCTGGCTGACAGGCGCCTGGAGCTACGGGGACTACGGCGGACCCGCTTACTATTCCTCCACGTGCGACTATATCAACTGCCCAGCGATTAAGGCTGACGTCTGTGCCAAGACCCACGGCTCCCATCAGCGTGCGACCTTCGATAATGCCTGCGAGGTGCAGCGTTACAGCTGCCTAACGGGTCAATGTAGGTGCTAGACCCGAGATCTCAGTTCGCAGATAGTAAGCTCCGCCTCTTACAGATTGGCATATACTCTATGAGGGTCCGTGCGAGTGCCCAGTCAAATGTCCCCTGACATGCAGTCCCGTCTGTGCCGCCCTTGGAAATACACAGAAAACCTTCCAAAACCTCTGCGAAATGTTACAGTTCATATGCCACACTGGCGAACGTAAGTAGGCACTAAAATTTTTAATAGTTTCAGCGTTATAGATTAAGAGAGTTAGCTTCCAGTCTTTCCTGCTCTTAACCCTTCTTTTTCATCGTATCTCTATATATTTCTCTCACTTAAAATATTTATTTATTTTTCTGTTGTTGATATTTCATTCTTGTCTTATCCTTTCTTTTTCTCATATTTCCACTATACCACTGCTCTATATTTATACCCTTTTATTTAAGCCTGGAAATACCTACGCAATGAGGCATGCGTCGTGGAAGAATACCCGGCATATTCAGGACCATCCTTTTCCCATGGACAGAATCCTGTTCATGGACCACATGCTTATGTGCAACCTGCTTACGGCCAATCTGGCTATGGACGTCCTATGTTTGGACCCCGTGGCTATCAGCCCTTAGCAAATGGTCCCTACAATTCACAGCTGCAACCATATCACCTGACAATCTCAAGGGACTCTTTGCCCACTGAGTCCAACGATGCATTTGGCACAACAATTAGCTCGACTTACACCGAAGCATCCACGGATTCAACGACAGAATCGTCGACTGAATCTTCAACATTATCGGCGTCTGATTCGACAGCAGCATCAATTGATTCATCATCAACAACAGCGAATAATGCTCCTCAGTTTGCAGTTCAAAGCTTAAGGCAAGGCTCAGCAACAAGTTCTCCGACTGTTCCTGAACCAGAATCTACGACAGAAGCAGCCGTGAATTCGACTTCGGATGCGACGCCGGATTCAACTACGGATTCGGCGTCCGATTCGATTTCGAATTCGACTACGGCTTCGCCTTCGGATTCGACAACGGTTTCGACTTCCGATTCGACTTCGGACTCAACTTCGGACTCGACTACGACTACGGCTTCGCCTTCGGATTCGGTTTCGGATTCGACTACGAATTCGACTACGGCTTCGCCTTCGACTTCCGATTCGACTTCGGATTCGAATTCTTCGGATTCGGAATCGACTTCGGCTTCGCCTTCAGATTCGACAACGGTTTCGACTTCCGATTCGACTTCGGACTCAACTTCGGACTCGACTACGGTTTCGACTTCAGACCCGATTTCTGTCTCGACTTCGGACACGACACCAGTTTCAAATGATTCAACATCACCGAGCAATGCACCCAGAATCAGAGCCCAAAGTTTGAGTAGAGCTGCAGTTGCGGATCAAACTCAAGGTGATACCTCTGATAATACAACTACTTCGAAAACCCTAACAGAAGATACATCAGAAACTACACCTATAACTTCTGGTTCTGATTCCACAACAGAAAAAGTGGCCAATTCGACGTCGGATTCGACCGCAGACTCAACAACTGTCTCTGCAATAGTTCCATCTGATGCAGCAATCGATGCTAGCAATATTCCAGAGCCCCAAGAAATAGATTTAAGTCGAGCTGCAGCTGTAAATGAAACTGACAATGTTCCACTTAGTAATACGACTTCGTCAGATATTCTGTCAGAAGTAACATCGGAAACTACACCTTTAGATTCTGATTCTAATTCCACAACAGAAGCTTCCGAACGTTCGACCGCGAATTCCACTTCCGATTCGACTTTGAATTCAACGACCTTAGATACAACAACAGTTCCTTCCAATTCAGAATCAACTAGTAATGCCCCAGAGCTAAAAGCTGCGAGTTTCGCTAATCAGACTGAAGTTGCGCCAAACAATAATACATCTTCCTCTACTGGGGTTCCAGTAGATACAGATTCAACGGAATCTCCTCAACAAACTTCAGCAACTACACCTATAAATGCAGATTCTGGTTCTACAACGGAAGCTGAACAGAGTTCGTCCTCGGATTCCACTTCGGATAAGTCTTTGGACTCCAGCTCGGTTACATCAGATTCTGCAGCAGCCAGTAATACTTCAGAGCCCCCCATGGAAAACTTACCGAAGACTTCAGACGCTTCCAACTCCGCTCCAAATAATACAGATATATCGGAATCTCCTCAACAAATCCAAGAAACTACAACAATAGCGAATGCTTCAACAACAGAAGCATCCGTGATTTCGGCCTCGACGTCGACTTCGAATTCGTCTTTAGATTCAACTACAAATTCTGATTCAGTAACAGAGAGTAATGCTCCAGAGCCTCAAGTAGAAAGCTTAAGAAAAATTGCAGCACTTAATGAGACCCAAGACAATCCACTTAATAGTACAACTTCTTCGGATACGTTTTCACAAGATGCATCCGAGAGTACACCCATAAATTCCGAATCTACGACCGAAGCTTCTACTACCACTGCCTCGGAATCTACTACAGACTCGTCTATGGAAATATCTTCGGTTTCCACTTCGGAGTCGACAACAGTTCCATCTGATTCATCTTCAGACAACGATGCTCCAGCGCCAGAAACACAAAGTTTTGCTAAAGCTGCAGCTATAAATGATGATCAAGATGCATTAAATAATACCACACCTTCAGCAAATGTTCCACCGCAAGATACAGATTCCACAACACAATTAATTTTAGAAACTACAACAGAACCTGCTGTAAATTCAACCTCGGAATCCTCCTCAGATTCGACAACATCTTCCTCGACTACTCCACCCGAAGTGATATCAGAAGCAATTGAATCCACAACAGAGGTTTCCGTCACTGCGATCTCGGAATCCACTTCGAGGGCAACAACAGTTCCCTCTGATTTAGCACCAGCTACTAATGCCTCCGGGTCCCAGTTACAAAATTTTGATAGAGCTGCAGCTATAGATAATCCTCCAGTTAATGGTACAGTTTCAAAACCTGTCTTACTAGCTCCAGCTCCGTTGGCTCCTATTATAGAGGATACGAATCCAAACCAGCTGGTCTTACAAGTGTCTGACAAGGACGATGTTCAGACGGTTAAGATCAACAATTCAAATACTAATTCAAGTTCGATAAATGTCTTTTCATTCTTCTCAAAGGTTCGTCACAAAAGGTCGAGATACAAAAGAGCTGAAACACGTAAAAAGTAAATAAATTATTCTACGACACCAGACCAACAAACTAATCCCAACCAATTGATAAGACTTGAAATATTGCCTTTAAAGTTTTGATACAAATATATGCTTCTATGATATTCATTTAAAAATTGTATCTTTATTTTTATTATTAAGATTAAGAACAATCACCAGGAAATTGTACTTTACTATGGACTTCAGCTCAAAAAATATTACAACCATACACAAGACTACAATTTGAGTTTTATGAATTGGATTATATTTATGGGGAGCCTCCAGCTCAAATGATGGCAAATGAGTTTGAGGGGTTAAAGCTTTATTCAATTTGTCAGCTTAAGAGTTTTCTTTTTCCCAGGTTGTGTTGGTTTCTACTTGTGCATAAAATCTTTCAAAGATCTGTATGACCGATGGCGTAGAATGCCCATCTAAACTAGGACGTATTTACAACTTCAGCTGTTTTTATATCGTTTTAAAATATAGATAAGAAAAACCCAACCCAAAAAGTGTGGATGGAACATATCTGAGTCGGGTTAGTTTCTACCAGACTTAGGAGCATTGTAAATAAAAAGTGCAAGTTATCTTCATGTAGTTTATTATCAAGTTTTGGATTGCGAATGCGAATTATCTTTTGAGCACAGTTGGCTTTGAAAGCGGCTTGAGCACTTCAGGCCTCGGGCTGGTTGGCGCCTTAAATTGGGCTGCATTGCGAGCCACTTCGGACGAGCCGAGTTTAGTGGGCACAGTGGTGCTGGCGATGGTGGTGCCTACGGTAGTGCCAGCAAGGGTTTCTGCCAAGGTCGCAGCGGTGCTGGTGGCCCCTACATCGGGGCTGCTGCTCTTGCTTGTCCGCGCTGTGGTTGTCGAGGTGGTGCCATAGGGCATATAAAAGAACTTAATTTCCTCGCCCGCTGGCTCGGCTCGCGCTGTGGTGCTGGTCTTGGGCAACGCAGTGCTCGTTGTGGTCGGTGGCTTGGGTGTTGTTGTAGTGGTTGTTGTTGTAGTCGTGGTGCTGGGCGGCGTATCGGTGACTGTACCGACCCCCGGCAAATAGAGCGACAGCGAGGAGTCCGTGATGGCGGCATAGTTAAGGCCCACATCGGGTATATTATAGACGCTATAGGCGTTGATGGCACGCGAGACGGATACGTCGGGATTGCCGTGGCTCAAGTATTGTTGGAACTGCATGGGCGCTGGCGTTGTGGTTGAGGTGGTGCTGGTGGTGCTGGTGGTGCTGCTGGGCTTATTGGCCAACATGATGTAGACTCGCTTGGCATTGGCGGCCGTCTCTGGCTTTACTGTGGTGCTGTTCCTATAACGGCGCTGCTTGCCAAGCCTGCGCCTGCCCTTGCCCCTGGACTTGGGCTTGAGTCTGCCCTCCTGGCAGGGTCCTTTGTTCAGAATGCGCATGGCTGGAATGTGAACGAAAATTATATTGGGCTTTAAACACAAATATTCGCTAGGCGCAGTCCTCGGTGGAGTACGGTGTGTCTAAGGGAGATTTGTCTTAGCCGAGCAATTAGTGATATTTAAGTACAAGTAAGTACAAGTAAGAGTACTCCAGATGCGAGCTGTCTTTACACACCTTTCAACTCTTTGCATTCTTACACACAAACACAAAATCACACACACACGCATACACACAGACACACGCTGCGCAATATGGAAACTAAATTCTTGATTGACTTCTAAACTAATCGCATGATTTTTATGAAATTTACTGCGCTTAACAAGAGCAAATCTGTGTTTAAGACAAAGCGCAGGTCTTTAGTACTTGAATTGTTTTTTTTTATTTTTGGGGACGGTGGAAGGAGGTATCCAGAAATTGAAATTTGCGTAAGTTTTACGAGAACATAAGAAACTAAATTTTGTGGCTTTAGCTCCTATAGTCTTCGAGATATGCTAACAAAACTAAGTCTTAAAATCGATTTTTATCGGTATTAATGAAACGGGGCAAGATATCCGAAAATATTTTTAGCTTTCCTGCGTATGAATTAGGAGAATCTATAGTCGAAAAGTTTAGGTCTTTAGCTTTTGTAGTTTCCGAGATCGCTGCGTTCATACGGAGGATGGACAGGGCTAAATTCTGTCGGCTAGTGAAGCTGACCATGAATATACAGTACATAACTTTCCACAAAACCATTTTCAAGGGATTCAGGTTTTAACTGTACTTAAGATAATGATAGTAGTAATTGCCCAGGGGCTACCCACTTTGCTTGGTCAGGCAGCCGCGTCGTTGGGCCTCGCACTCGTTCGCATAGGTCACGCCCTGCTGATCCGGCTGATGCTGCTCCACGGCGGCGCAGACGGGCTTGTAGACGCTAGTGCAGCGTATATTATCGCATTGCGGCAGACAGTGCTCCAGTTCGGTGGGCTCCAGCTCTGGAAGGGCTGCTTATTAAACGTGGCCAGCAGGCGGCCAAGGTGGCCAACTTACCCGTGCCGTACTGGAAGAGCAGCTTCATGTTGGCCGCCTCCAGCCTGCAGTCGTTCTCAAAGTAAAAGTAGTTCGTGCCGTTGGTGGCGCACACCGGCTGCCCGCCCGGGCCGCAGTTCGGCTGGTAGTCCACGTACTGATACTGAAAGGGTCCCAGCTGCTCCTGGCCCGGATTGTGCCCGCTGCCGCTGCTGGCAAAGATCTTGTCGTACTGGGCGTTCGCATATTGCGCATCGTTGTACTGCCAGGCGGCATCGGGCGATCCTCCAGCGGCGGCGGCGGCTGCGGCTACTGCTACGGCCGCCAGGCTCATCAGCTGGCTCCAGAGCGCCAGTCGGGCCACGCCCTCTCGCGGTTGTCGCCTTAGTCGTTGCATCTTCTCTGTTCTCACCCGGTCACTGCTCAGTTGGCCGCGGCCCCGGTGCGCTTTATACCCATCCATGGGCAGAGACTGGGGTTATCTGCTCCGCCAACGCCTCCACGACGTGTCGATATGCGCTCTTCGCATCGATGCAATCGCCGCTGTCCAAACGCATTTTTGCAGTCGCCCACCAGCCGGGCCAAGATTGCTGGCCAGTGGGTTAATGAACGCCGCACTTGGCCAAAGATAAGGTCAGCGCTTATTTACGTACTAAACTCGAGCAAGATAACCACCGACAACTACTTGAACTCGTGTGAAAATTGGCGAAGGGTTACGCTAGCAGGCCTAATATCTGATCCGGCTGATCAAAGGCACTTGCGGATTATGATCTGAACGTCGACCAAATATAATCTCTTCCAATTTTGCGTCATTTGTATTATGAATGTGAGGGGTCAAAGTGTTCGCGATTTAGACATACAAATTATATAATACATATCTGTGGCGTAGGCAGGTTGTTGTCTTGCGGGTTAAACTCCTTATAATATATCTTACACATTAAAAAAATGGTTTTTGAAACCACTTCCCGATTCTCCAAACAAAATATTGCCTACGCCACTGATACATAATACTCAAGCAATATTTCTTAAAGGATAGTAAAAAATTATCTAAAAGGGTTATTTTGTTATTTTGTTGTGGCTTTTGTATTTAGGTATACTTGAATTCTTCATTTAAATAGATTTAAACATTTCACCGTCAAACAGTACAAATATTAAATTTGGGTGCCATAAAAGAAATTTAAATGTTTCAAACTTTCGCGCTATAAAGCTTCCATTGCTCAAGTTGAGGCTTAGAACTTAGCTCGGCGCTGCTTCACAAAAGCTTTCACTTAGCTTTTGAGTGGTGAAAAGTTCCGCTTGAACCATAAAATTATACGAGTTGCTATAAAAACTACAATAAATAAATTAGGCATCAGTTTACTATTTTTAAATTTACTTCAGTTAAATTCACATATATATATAATTCCAGACGTCGAACAATCGAACGAGCTTTAAATCACATTATAATGCAATGAATTAAAATGTGTTTACTGCACTTCCAATTCGTGGGCTGGTCAATGTGAATGCAATACAATCAATTATGCTAAATTGGAAATTCAATTACCAATTTGATTCGATGCGATGTATTCCCATTGGTTTCTCCGGGAAATACGTGCACGGCTGAATGCAGTTCGCCCAGGGCCGTGTGGCAAAAATTGAATTTTAAAATGCAATAACAGATCTCATTTTCAATCGGCATTTATTATTTTTGTAGCACTTAGTAACATTAATGTTTTCAATTCCCTTTGAACGCAAACTGCGCGAACATCCAGTGCGGGACCCACATCCAGAAGCATCGTCAAATAGCTGCGGCCCACAGCAGAGTGGGTGTTACGTGGTACCGTTCAGAGCTAGAAGGAGTATAGTCCATATATCGCACACACATATATTAACTGTATAATTTTTTGGAGCCTACCGGAATTGTGTGTTGCGTTGCATGATCATCCATCTGTTGTTGTACAGTGGTCCATGCGATTAATTGAAATGTGATGTTGCTTCCTCTTAATTTCGGTATAAAACAGATCCACTTGACATTTCATACATCATTTGCATATACATTTATTATAATGTAAGCCTGCATTCAAAATTGAAAATTGCATATCTATAGTACGTCCTATTCGACGCAAGCCGCGCGCCCTCAAAAGCGGCCTCATGCTAAGGGCGTGGTACCGTCGTGCTGCGCAAGAGAGTATAATTTTTATGATTAAATCAATTCGGATCTGCTGTGAGTTGACGGCACTTACTACTACTACTCTTATTTGTTATGTTGGATATTTTTCGGTAAAATGTAAACTTCCATTAGCATATAGTATCTATAGATAATCGATATCAAATCCGCTTATTTTTTAATCTGTTGCCATCAGTTGGCTACGCACCAATAAGTGTAAATTAAATTATCTACGGCAACTAGTCCATTCTCCGTATTTTGATTTTAATTCCATCGTGCAATTAGCCCGTGAGAGGGCATTCAGAAGTGGATCTGTTTTAACAAGCAACCAGTACACACCCAATATTGTTTGGTAATTAACTAGGCAAAGGCAATTTTTTTTAACGAATAAGTTGTGGCCATGTCAATATATATATGGTATATACGTCATCGTTAAATACCTATCCCTAAAATTCTAAGTTTCCCTTTCCTACTTATACCCGTTTCTATTCATTTTCTCATATTTTGTTTATGAACCTATATTTTGTATTGCTCAGTCATATTCTCAATTTTGCAGTTACTATTACCTGGATGTGTTTTGCCATCTCCGCTCTTTCTCTATTCCATATCTATCCATTGTGTAGCTATTTCAATTCTGTTTCATTGCGAGTCTCCAGTTCCCCTGAAATTACATATTGTACTCACTTGTGTATATCATTATTATGGCTATTAAAGTATTGATTAGTTTGTTGGTAAGTAAGTTATTCCATTGCTGATAGTTTTGGATAGATCATTCAATAGGATACGCTCCGCACAGCTATTGATATATTGTCTTATCGTGTATGCTTATATCTAGTACACTTGCAGAACTTTCGTATGTCCAGTGATTAAAGTTGTTAAATTCGTCCCGTTATGCACAATTAATCACAAATATTAATCAAGCAAACTCAATTTAATTGAGTGACAATTTACAACATATTTCACGCTTTTCAATTTTGCTTGTGCCAAAAAAATCACAACATTTACTCAAATACCAAAACGATCACGAAAAAAAATATTATTTAATTTTATTTTACATTTTTTTTATTTTTTTTTTGAATTTTGAGCCGAAAAATTTAGTTGTTCTCCAGATGGACTCTGGAAGTAAACTGAATATATTTTGTGCGAGTCGGCACTGGTAGGGCGAGAATCGATGTCAATGCCTACTAGATTTTTAAAAAATACATGACAACTATTTCAACTTGAAAGTTTCAATACAATTATGTTGATTTTGAACATTAATTAATTAATTTAATTACTTTTTTGGAATCACAAATGGCCTATTCAATGAATAGCTGTAATACTTGAACTATTACCTATCATTAATATGAGCTTATGACAGATTTCTAATGTATTTCGACTTGAACCCCATTGAATTCATCTGGCAAATTATCTAAATATTATCTCTCACGTTCCGCACATCATAATCACATGTGTGCCCAAAGACGAATACTCCCCCAATAAGTAAGAAATTGTGTTAGCAACTCATCATGATGTTAACAACCCCCCAAAAAATGTATAAAAACTGGCAATCGATCATCATTGCTACCCATTCAACACCCAAGCACCCTTCCCCCCTGCAGCCACCTCTTTGGCGCCCACAAATTGTATGAATTATTTAAATATTGATTTATTAGTTGAAATTTTTCATCTAATTTAATAGGGTGAACAGACAGGCGGTGTGTGTGTGTGTGTGCGAGAGGAAGGCGGAGGGGGTGAGGGGGGGGGGGGTTGCTGGTTGCTGCTTCAGTTTATAGTAGATTTATTAGGGGGAAGAGATTGGCATATGCTGCCATATACTACGTGTGGAAAAGCATAAATGGAAAATTGAAAATTAAATGTGGAAAAAGCTGCTGAGAAGCCTTTGACAAGAGCTTGAAACATGGCTGCAGATTGCTGTAAATTGTTGTTGTTGCTGCAAGTGTTCCCATTATTATTGTTGTTGTTGCTGCCTCTGTTGCCTGGCTAAATGTAAACTCGTTTATTAATCTGCCAGTTTGCGTGTGTGTTTCACTCCAGCTGAAGCTGCACTTGGAGAAAAGTGCCGTTCTAAGTTTCTAGTCCGACCGGTGTATAATTGTTAACGTTTTCTATTTAACTTTTCGTTCTCAAATATTTTCCCAAAAATTTTCTTCGATTAGGTACATTTTTTTAGAATTTGCATTCTTGAAGTAAGCCCCAAACTTTTGTCGGCACTTAAGAGAATATATTGGAATATGAAATTGAGAAATTTTGTATTTGAACGGATATTGGCAAAGTCTGTTTTTCATTTAAACACAAAATTCTGAAGTGTATGAAGAAAGTATAGCTGCATTTGGCTAGAGCCAACTCACGGTCAGCCACACACACACACACACACAGACACACATGAGAGGTCACACACACAGACACACACATATGTATGCAAAGTTTATCCAGCGTCCGTTTTGCACATTAATTTACTGACCTTTTTGTGCCTTTTTGCATAGTTTTCCAGCTGCGCCCCAAAACACACCCATTCAGACACACACACATGCTCACAGCCCCATCCACACCTGCACCCACGCTCACACGCCTCACACCAATCACAGCTACCTAGCGGACACTGCCACAAGACGACTCCGCATGGCTGCCACACACTTTGGCAACACACAACTCGGCCGTGTCCGTGTCCGTGTCCGCTTCTCTAGTTTGGGCTCAACAAAATGCGGTTAACTGTATAACATAGGCGTAAGCGAGAGGCAAGTTGCGCTTGGGTCTGCATCTGGATCCGGGTCTGTGTCTAGGGTCTGGGGCTGTCCATTCGCTACACATTACAACATATGATGAATGTGTGACATTTTTGCAGCTTGTTTGTTTGTTCATTGTTTGGGCTCTCTACTTTTACTTTGCGCGACGCCGCTGCTGCCGCTGCTGCTGTCCTGCATCAATACACAGACACAGTTAAGTCAACATTACATTAAAAGCCAAATGTAAAAATGTGCCTAAAGCCCATAGCTTGTGTAGCAAATACCCTCTATCCATATCTAGGCTCAAATCGTACTGAAATTTCTGATATATTTGCGGTAAATTGGCAGATATTTAATAGAAGCACAGCTCGAACTCCAGAATTGTCGCCTGAAAGTTACTTTCGTGAACCTGATTTTGCATACACATAAGTCCAACTCATATTCTTCCCAATTTTATTTAATTAATATTATTTATTTTAATATTATCTTGATGTCCGTACGTTGTCTTTTTTCGCCACTATTGAAGCTAGAGACTTGAAATTTGAAGTATATTTTCGAGTATAAGATGTTTCGATTTTTTGGCAACGCCCACTGGAGGCATGACAGTTCGATGAAATCAATATATCTTCTTTCGTATTAAAGCTAGCTACATACAATTTTTTATACAGATTACTACAACTTCTTCTAAAGAATCACATTTTTTTGGGAAACCAATAAATCCATATATCTTGGAGGGGGCCACCAAATAGAGTCACCAAATTTGGCAGTTTTCTGATGACCTCCTCTCAAAATTGAATTGATTACCCGTGCCCGCAAATTACAAAATTCGAAAGTCCAACATAACAATAATAATTAAGACTGTTTGGGACTTTTTCTATATTGAGAAGGAGTATTGCGTAGTGGGTTACAAACGACTGCAATGTTCTTGTTTTTTTTTTTGGGAGTTTCTTATCAGTGCATCCAAAAAACAAAAAAATAATTTTCGTAAATTTAAAATTTTATAAATTTTTATTTGATGCTAGGTTCGAGCCGCCAACGTTTAAACTGCGTTGTAGGATTTTAAACAATTTATTCGACAGAGTTAACTTGTGCAGGCAGCCCCTCAGTATTAACTGTTGAGTTAAACTTGAATATTAAATTTCAAAATCCTTGGCTTTCGAAATCTTAAATTTATTGCAAGCGAGTAAAATGAACTACAGCTCGAGTTAATTAATAGCAAATAATGCAATTTATAACATAATAAATACATGTTTATTTGTTGTGCGTTGCAGCAGATCTATGCTGCGTCATTCGGTAATGTTCTAACGAAATGTTTTGTCTAACATTGAAATAATTGTTATTGTTGCTAGTGCATCGGGCATCCAATTAGAGATTATTGTAGCATGAATGATAAGGTTGAGAGATTGATTTAATTGGCGTCTGTTGCCGCTGAGAATGTGCAACTTGAATAAATGACAATCACAAGCATTTTCAGCTACAACTAACCCAACAAAGTTTCCATTCAAATCCTTTTCAAGTACTGCTAACAACTACAAAACAATTTAAGGTGAACTTAAGCTGTCACACAGCATTTGTTGAGCTCAATAAATAAGCAAGACAAAGTAGAATGAATAGAATGCCGGCATTTGATAAATACCAAATATACTACATAACTATTTCGCATAACTCTAATCAGTAATCTGTCAAAACTTCCCACTCCCACTCCCTTTTCATGTCTTGTCTCGGCCCGGTTGAAATTCGTGTAACCAAGAACACCCATATGAAAAATCCCAATGCCGTTGGTGTTTTCCTAGGTTTCTTAGATAAATAAGTCTGCAAATAAAGCTTGAAAGACAATTTTTACTCAAAACACATATGGTGAAAAATGCATACATTTTTTCATTTGCACATTGCTTTAACTTTGTTCAAACTCAACAGAATCTCTAGCGAAATGGTTTTTTCCTCATAGATTAACCCATGTTTTAATTTTGAAAAACAATTTTTGGTTGCATTTATTCTTAGTAAACAAGAATATATTAAAAATCCAATTCACGTAGCTTGTCGAAATGCATATGAAAATTGTAATATAATATCCATGTGAAAAAATTGCCCTTTCGTTGGCACGCAAATTGCATGAGCATCCAAACAATTTTTTGTTGCATCCAATATGCATTGCTTATGCTGCATACATTGCAAATACGCTATACCACAGTTTTAATCAACTACTATAAAAAGAAACTTGTTTGGCCTTGATATATTCATTAATGGAGCTGCACACGGAGCTGTCACACTGTAATTCTCCCCTTTTCTCCGAATGGAATTCATTAAACTGCCGCACGTGCCTCTGTGTGCGGCAGTTTAATGAATTCCATCCACTGTTGCACACACAGATACACACACACAAAGCACGCGCACGCACCCACGCACACATATGCAGATTACATTACAGGAGGGTTGAGCGTGGCCAAAGCGCTTTCAATTTTCCATAACGGTTAAGCAATAAACTTTTCATAGCTCTGACAGTTGCGTGTGTTTTTGTTGACACTTGCTTCGAGCAAAACTTTGAGCAAAACTTGGATACAGTTTCAGCTGCACGAACACAAGATAATAGATAATAGATATTTTGATAATTTCGCAGCTCCAGCTGCAGCGGCAAAACGAGTGCCAAAGCGTGACCGAAGAAAAGAGAGAAAAGAGCATAAGTAGGGAATTTTATAGGATACGTTGTAAGTGGTTCGTAGAAGTTATGGAAACTACATTTTCCAGCCAGCATAAAAAAGCAGTGCCAAGCGCCGAAGAACGATCAGCACTGCTTTGCGGCACTTTGCACTGCTTGCACATCTTTCTTCGCAATCCAGTTTATATTAATTATAATTGAAGGAGACATAAATACATATATTGTTATTTTGTTCTTCAAGATCTCCTAACCAAATTCAGCGATTGAGGTCGTCACAATAAATAAAGTTGGGTACGGAAATATAGCGCACATGGTATTTAGCCTTTGGCACCCTGAAGAAAACTTATTTTTTATCGATTGTGCTCTACGCATTTATTTTGGGTATTTACTAGGACTGCTGAATATCTTAACGGTCGGCCAAGGACATTTTGCAGTGGTGCAGCGCCAGAAGTATCCAGTTGTGGTGCTTCATATAGCCAGCGGAGCGTCCAAGCCCCACTTTTCGGTCGAAGATTGGGCGTAATGAATTAAATGTTTTTAATTCTTAATAAATATTTAATATTTAAGTCCTAAGTCTTCACTGGAAAAACGATCTAACGACTAGCAAACGTCTCTTGAATGAATTCGTTTGTTAACTCTAATTTCTTTAATCGCCCAACGATTTTCGGTTTTAGGTTTGGCACTTGTAATTGTTCTTATTATCGTTGATGTGGTCCATGTCAACCATCATGGTGTCTTCTTCGTGGTATTCATCGATTTGCCAACCCTCGGCGACATCCATCGAGTTGAGATCATCGCAATCCTCGGTGATTTCCATTATCTCGATGGTATTCTCAACATGTCCATGCATCAGGGGATCCGATATATCCAGATCCGCCGGCGGCATGGTAACAGTTGGCCCATTCGAGTCCATATCCTCATCGGCATGCGCTTGTTCCTCCATTTGCATCAGCGACTGCATCATCATCATCATGAGCAAAGGCTTGGTCTGCGACAACCTAAAGGCCTTTGGATCCGTATCGTTAACCATTATTCTTAAAGATTCTTCTCAGAATATACAACTTTTAAATATATATATTTCTATATAAATATAGTGTCTTTATGTGTATTAATACAACTGTTTACACAACCAATCGCGCTCTATCACACACACGTGCTATTGAGAATCGATTTTTTATGTTCCTTGGTAAGTCCGTCTATATATACACACACTAAAATTTGACAATAAATGCCCTCAGATTTAGCAATTGGAATCGATGTAATCTCCTATGGCATTAAATAAAAAGAGTACTCGAATTCTTTTCCTTTATATGTGTATATAAAATACTTTATTTGTCTTCAAGAAAACCTAACTTGATCAAACCTACCAAATACGAACTTAACTGTGCTTTAGACTTTAAAAATAAGAATGTCTATAAAATTTGGGGTTATAGCTCATATAGAACCCATCGGTGCGAATTTAAGTCTTGTATGAAAACGCCGATATGTGGCCAAGTAAAACAAGTATAAACTTTGCAGTTGGACGTCGCCGGCTGCGTAATACTCGTTCACAGCACACAGTAGTTATTACTGTTATTTTGGAAAAATATAAAATTTTTATATTTTTGTAGAGGTGGAGGTGGGCGTGACCAACATTTTCCGGCTCGGAGGTCAGCCAAACACCAATATATTCATTAGTGAAAATAAAAATTTTAGGATTTCGATAAAATATCATGTACTCCTTACTTATTTTCGTAAATTTTTGTTTGCAAAATTTAGAAATGCAAATTTATATTTTTAATCGATTGCGGTTGTCATAATTAGTATAAAAAACAACATTAAAACCGATTCTGAGGGGGTAAAATTTTATGTCTAAAATCACTCCAAAATTGACAAAAATGTTGACATGTAAAGCTCTGGGATCCATAGCTCCCATATTTCAAACGACCACAATTGTGTTAAAACTGAGCCGATTTTCATGTTTGATGACATTTTTTTCATGGTTTGTCCTCTAGATTGATTCTGCATTCAAATGTATTCATTATTGTAAATGCTGTATTTCGGGAATACATGGAAGTATTCCGGCTCATGGAAGTCTATAAAATTGATTTTGGCGAAAAACTGTGATCCCTCGGCCCTTCTTGTCAAATTAAACAACCCGTGGTTCTTTGGTATATCTGGAGATTGGATTGTTTAGAGCTTTCTACTTTATTTCATTATGTTACGTCGAACGTAAAGTTGAGGTAAAGTTTAAGGTTTTTGCACATGAGGAGACGAGGCCTGGTTGAGCAGCCACAAATCATATGGCCTTAAGTTGTTTAGACTTAACAAGCTAGCTGCACCCACTTCTGGTCCTCTTTATTCCCACCAAGCAGACCCTTCCCCCACTCCTGTCTGCTTATGCTATTTGCCTTTATTGTGCTTTTAATTCCAATTCTAATTTCACACGAAAACTTTTATTTGGCCCAGACTTGGACTGAAACTTCTTTTTGTTTTTTTTCACCCCATTCTTCTTCTTCTAGCAGACTGCCTGCCCGAACTTTTGTCGTTTGTTCTTGAAAGTTTTCTGTTGTGCATGTTCGTGTCGTGTCTTGTCGTAGTTTTTCGTGTCGTGTCGTGTCGTGTTGTTCCGATTGCGGTGAATGTTAATAATGGCCCATTGTTTGCTAAAGGATTCCATTTCACTTACTCCCACCATTGTCGCTGTTCCTGGCGATGCTGTTGCTGTTGCTGTTGCTATTTCTGACTTGTCCTTGTCCTTCTTCTTGTCTTCGTTCTGTGCCTGGCTTGCAATAATAGTCATGCTTCTCCAAACTCGAGGCAAAGCCCCTTTTGCTCCAGCTCGGGAGACATCTGTCGTCTGTCTCAGTGCAAAGTGCAATTAAAGATTGGACATCTTGGTAAATAAAACTAAACTACTTTTTGGCAGTCTCGGAAATCAGAGCCTGCTGCCCGCAGCCCATAACTTACCTGGCCACAAATGGAACAACGAGTGTTGCAACAGGCTAGTTACAAACTTTGCGCACAACTTTCTGTGGTCAATATTTGTATGGATGGCAAAGTTCTTTAATTGGGTGGTAACAGTTTCAAGCTGTGGAGTAAACAGACTTATATCTGTAGAGTATTCCCAAATAACATTAGCTTTTACTTTAATTCAATTTTAAAGTGTTACTGAATTTTCGAATTGAAGATAAACGTTTCTTTTTGTCGGATTACAATTTTACATTTATTTTTGAGCAAAAAGTGAATTTCATTAATTTTAAATTTTTTCCAGCTAACTTAAAAATTTTGATTACCCAAACAAGACTGATAAAATACTGGCATGGCAAGTCCCGCTGACATACTCAATTCAAGTAATAGCCTTACTCAACCGCTTTTAAGCCTGTTTACCTGTAAACCGACTTAAAGCTGTCCATTAGACCACACCCAGATCGAGATATCAACGATACTAAAACAGCTCTCGGTAATAATGTCTTTTTGGTGCTGCCAACTTAAAGCTAAAGTGCTTTTGGCTTAGCGCATAGCTGACCTTAGCTGATTCCACGGGGCGTATACGCAATATGCACACACGTTATATAAACATGCTGCACTGGTTGTGGAGACCTTATAATGTTCGTATGCATATGCGCACATAAATATTATAGCGGCGAAACACACGCACACACACACACACACACACAAACACACGCACACAATTACCAGGGACTTCCTGTATTGCAGATACTTTCTTTGACAGCCAACTTGGCGCTGGTCTCATAACGGTAAACAAGTCAACAGTGAGCAACTCCACACGAGCGCGTATGTGTGTGTGTGTATGTGTGTGTGTGTGTGTGTGTGTGTGTGCGTGTGTGTCTGTGCCTGTGCTTGCCACGCCCAGCTACACCACAGCGACGACAATAATAACAGCAATGACAGCGAGAAGTAGAGTGACAAGCGGCTATGCTCGACTACAGAATACCCTGTACAACATGGTAATATCTGTGTAGTGTTTAGTAGAAAATAAATATATAATGTATAGGTTTTCGCTCTGTCAGATAAGTTCAGATTTTCCTGGCCGTGGTCCATTTTTCCTATTTACCGTTACAGGGTAACTCTAAAAGGAAAGCAATAACAACAATCACAATGAAAAGCTAACCGGAAGTGAGGCATATTTTCCGCTTAAAACGCCACAATATGTTGACTTCAACCAGTGACAACAACAACAACAGCTACAACAACTGCAACAATGGATATGACAACGAACTGAAGCAACAATTTATTTATTTTTATTTTATTTCTCTTGGTTCGCTTTATTGTTGGCTTTATTGTTGTTGCTCCCATTCTTGTTGCTGTTGTTGCTGTTATTGTTGGCCACGTTGTCATAAAACTCACTTTTGTACATATTTTCATGCAGTTGGCGAAAATATGCTTTTTGCCTTTGGCTTTGACTTTGACTTCGTTCTGGGCTTTTTCGCAACACAACGCACAGTGAAGTAACATAAATAAAGATCATATAAAGCAAGTGCAAGTAACATATCTACCTGCAGCTTAATAGCAACGTTTACTTTAACCGTCGCAATTGTTGGCAGCGTGAAGTTAAATGCTCTTTACTGTTGCCGCCGGCTGAGATCTGAGTAGAACTTGGCCGTAAATACTTATGGAGTCAAAACTGTTTCTCAAGAATTTCAGAACCGAAACTTTAATGCTTGTGGCAGCTGGTTTCATATTTAGCTGGCGGCATCTGAAATCATGCTACACTTCATACCTGAATCACCTGAACAACTGAAACTATTTGCGCATTAGTTTTCCAACTACTCAGCAATTAAAGTCAGTTTGAATACCTGCTTGATATAGAATGATATAAAATACATTGGGAATATATATATACATAAGTATATATTATAAATTTATTCAAATTTGCTGCATTTCTTTAATAAGTTGTAATATTTTAAACAGTTTTAATATGCAGAAATTTAAGTTTTATCTGTATAATGGCCCAATTCCACATGTTAAATATGTAAAATGTGTTGGCTATATATTTCCAATAAGAATCAACATATCTCACATGTGTTTCTAATCTAACATATGCAACAAATGTTACAATTCGCCCCGATGATTATTTGAATTTCTTATAGATGTTTTGAAAAATATAAAAGTATCTTAAACCGCAGAATATGGTAAGCGGCAATTTTCAAATATAATTATAAATTGCAATCATTTTTAATATTCAATGATAAGCACATCCCGTAAGGCTTCAATTAAAAAAGTTAGAAGTTGTGAAAGAAAAATTTGGTTGCGTTTATGTCTTCCTCAAGCTGTCTTCATATGCTCCCATAAATAAAATATAAAATATGTGAATATAAGATATGTTGGCCATAGTGAAATTGGGCTATAAGTTTAGAAGAACTTCACGATAGCTGCCAGCTTGCTGGCTTGGCTCATGTGCTACCGCTTCCTGAAGTTTCAAATACTTGGTTGTTTTTTGGTTCAAATGCAGTTACCTAGTTAAAAGATGTTAAATGCAATTTACTCGGAACAACGAAAAAATGCTGCGACTGCAAAAAACGACGAGCAAGTCAGAAGCCACCGCAAATTCCACTGTTTTTTCAGCGAAACCCGCGCAACAGTTATAAACTATTTCTAAACTTTGTTTGAAGTTTATATTTGAACCACTTTTGAGCTTACAAGAGTCGTGTGCCATAATTTATGGGTATTTGGCCTTTCTGTTAACACATGTTTAGAATGCTTCAGCGCCTTTAAAATCTATACCGTTTTTTGTCCAAGTTAACGGAAGTTTTAAGCTTAATTTTAATTAAAACAAATTCAAATCAAATAAGACACTTAATTATTGCTGAGCTACTACAGTCACATTTGAAGCACCTTTGAAGTGGACACTTATCGTGAACTATATCAAACATATGCAATATAAATCCAGTACATTGCCACAATTGTTATTAAAATGGGCTTAGAATGAGGCATCAAACCACATTATTGGGCGGCGTTGTGGTCAATAAAAGCACAGTTACTTGCCCTGAATTGTCGTCAACACGCCGTTAGCTATTGCCAATGGGCTGGGATGGAGGGCAAGAGCGAGAGAGTCGCATAAGATTATTGAGCTTCCTGAGGTTTGAGGTTGAGGTTGGGGTTGCCGTCCCATTTGTCGGTGTTCACCTGAGTTGCAAAACTTAATTCAATTTACGACTTGATTCACAAATACATCCGTTAAATTAGCCACTTTAACTAAATGGAGAGTATAATCATCTACCTAATGAGCTGGCTGGTCCACAGGCAACTGAGGGGAAATAAATGAAGTTAGTGATACTAATTTAAAATAGATGTTAGGGAAAAATAAAGTGGTTTTCTCAGAATTCTAGTCGGGAGCGCCTAACTAGGGAATGCCCTAAACCCTTCTTTCCATACATTTCAGGCCTCTAGCATTCATACATACATACAAAAATCACATACACACACACACACGCCGCGGTTGGCCCCACTATGGAAACTAAATTATTTAATAACTTCTTAACTAGGAGTATGATCTAAATAAAACTTTCATGGCTTAACAAGAGCATTCAAATCTATTTACAAACCAAAGTACAAGTCCGTTATATATGAATTGCATTTGTTCATATATGGGGCGAGTGGGGGAAATCCGATATATTCCTGCTCTGCTTCTGCTTTATGAGAATATATTAAACTAAATTTGGTGGCTCTAGTCTCCGAGATATGCTAAAAAACCAATTCAATTTTTATAATAAGAATAATCTGTGCCAGATATCGAAAAAAAATTACTATCTCATCCTGCGTATGACAGAATCAATAGTCGAAAAGTTGATGTCTCTTTTTTCTTTTGTGGTTTCCGAGATCGCTGCATTTATACAGACAAACAGACGGACAACAATTGGTACTAAAGTGACTAAAAACAAACTACAAAAAAAACTTTTAGAATTCAAATATTCAGTTCAAAACGTTTTTCCCCCACAGATATATCACAACTGTTTTTTCCCCAAAAGATATTATGTATAAGCCTTGTTATGTCGCTACCGCCAACTAAAATTGTTTCAAGCCAGGCGAGGCCAAGCAAAACTATTATTTATTCATTAAAAGCATACTACGAAACATAAAATAAAATAAAATATTATTGATTGAAACTGAAAATTCTACTAGAAAGAAATAAAAATGCTTTAATTAAAATTTAAACAATAAATTTTGAAAGCCTCCGGAATTCTAAATAATAATAAATATGAGAATGAGAATATTGTGAGGTTCAGCTGCTGAAATTCGCATAAGTGAAACCTAATTATATTTGTTCCATTTGCATAAATATCTTGGGCATATGAGTCAAAAACCAGCCGAAGGCAGGCGCGATTTAATTCCATGTTTTTCTGCACCTATGTAGTGGGTTTAGGCCATGCGGATGTTTGTGCTAGAACATTTGTAATTTACCTTGGGCTGTGTTCTGTGGTCATCAGCTTTTCTTGGGCATCATGCATGCAAATTGGGTTTCAATTACGATTTTAATTATTACGAAATGCACTTGCACCAAGCTGGGAAATGCCAGCAAAAATGTTGTGCCGCTTTGACCGAATTCCGTTTGGAAAACTAGCATTCAGGGCCAAATATGAGACGAGACTGAAACGAGATGCACGAGATGACCGTCCACTCTGGACTAGCAGCATGACGCAAATCGCAATCAAGGACCCAGAATGCGACGCAAATGGGGATATATATCGCAGGGGTGCGGGATGTAGGTAGTGTGGGTGTCGGGGCGGACCGAAAACCTATAGGCATTTGGGCTTATCTCAGGGTCCTATATGTGAATCCAATGTATGCATGTATGTGGGCATTCTTCCTTTGGCAAGAGTTGTATTCCTATTTTCTTATGTATATGCACATGTAGTGCATACATGTCTATTCAAAAGTTATTACGCATCGAATATATTTTACATATTCTAATTAAGCAGCCTTTTGTTGTTTGCAGAAGCAAATAATAAAATTTAAACATTTTTGTTTGCTTACTTAATTAACGTAACTAATATTGGCGAATACCACCTTGGGATCGATATCTGCCTCCATGTTGGCATTGATTCAATCAAGAGTCAATTTGGACCAAGTTTCCTTATCACGTTTTCGATTGCTGTTTTATATTAATATCAGGTGTCTGGGCAGGCAGGCCAATGAAGAAAACTTTTGAAGAAGTCTGTGTAATATTTTTCAAAATGTGAATTGTTGTATCTAAAATTTATATTTATACCTGTTATAAATCTGCAAGCGTGCTTCTTTTTCGGCATCCCGAAGATAACTGCTCTGCTCTGTAATTGTTTTTTGTTTTCAGTTCAAAACTTTACTTTTTCGTATTCAACTTTATCTCACTTTATATTTGCTTTTACATCTATTTTGCGTAGGTTATTAGCTATATACACACGCGATAAAAGTGTTGTAGGTAAGTACACTTGCACTACAGACCAAAACAGGCATTTTTATCCTCTAAAATATTTGAACTCTACATTTTCATTAACAAACAAGTCAGCACATTTTTGTATGCCAACCGCAGACCCTTTGAAACAGGAGCCAAAAAATTTAGTACCACAATTTATTTAAAAAATTATATTTTACAGCGTGGCCAAACTCAATTTCCGCGTCGATATTAAATTATTGGCCACAAAACGTCACTCTGATGTGGCAGCTGGATTTTCCACGGAAATGTGCAGCAAAAGAGATGGTCAACGGATGGTAGATGTCAACGGTACAATGAAAGCTATCGCTATCGGGCGTTTGGAAAATTAGTGTATACGGTTATGTTGATAGTTTCTGCAATGCAAGCGGGTTGTGCTTATCGATGGCATCTGTACGTATAAGCCATGTATCAGAATTGTTGTTTTAAATGCATTCATTACGCATGTTTATTTTATTTTTAATTTAACCTATTGGTCGATAGCTATCGATTCAAAATCTCAATGGTAGCAGAAGCTAAAACCTATCGCTACCTCCGATACTGCCGTCCACAGCATTTGAAGTTTTTCTGCTCATTTGCAAAACGTTTTATGGCCAGCGCATTTCTGACAAATTGAGTTTGTTCTTGCGTCGGATGATTCACGTCACAGCTAATTAGGGTAAGAGCAGCCGACAGCCAGTGAAAATTCTGCTCCTGTAGGGAATTTCACGCAAAGGGCTTGATGCAGGGCTTCCACTGAACCCGATCCCATATATGCGCCTAGATACCAAATGCATTGAACAGATGCAATCAGTGAAGGCATTCAAATTGTCTCAATTTAATTAATACACACTCGCACGCACACACACATACTCCCATACGCAGCTACAGCTACACACGCATGAGGGAAATTTGGCCAAAATGCTCTTAGTAATGTCGAACGTCCAGCCAGGTGCAGAACACAAAAGTCCAGCCACTTTTAGTTGACCTGCATTCAAATCGCATAAGCTCGACAAAGCGCACAAACATGATTTTGTACTGTTGCCAGTGCTATTAATATGTTTGCAAAGCAGCAGTTGAAATACCCTAGAAAAACGATTTTAATACTTGTTTATTTGTCGTTTAAGGTGCGAATTTCTTTCGGCTATGCAACATACAATTTAAGCTGTAATTTTGTGCAGTGTCATTTCTTTTATTTAAATAATTATTAAAATTAACTCAGAACGATTTTATTTTATCTGATGTAATTTTGTAACTGTGACGCCAAGGCAAGGATTTTTAATCTGTACAGGATGTAACTGCCGATATTTGTGACTTCGATTGTTATATATTTTTGCGATTTGGCTGCCGCACTATAAAAGTTTCACAATTTAGACGTGCACTCCACAAAACCAATATACCCTTCATCGTGAACATTCATTGTGAACATGGCATCAAAATTTAATTAAACAGAGGTCTGCATCGTGACAATCCGAAGCAAACAGTATCTCAAAGCAACAATCTTTGTCGAGCCTGATTTAAGTTTTCAAAGAAACTCGAATAGATTCCAACTTAGTCGCTTAGTCAAAAAGAAAAAACAAATCACTCAACTCAGGATAAGCAGTCTTACCTTATAGAAGAAATTTAGAAATATCTGAAATAATTATCATTTTCAATTAATTTATACATTATTATTTATACATTATACATTTATTTAATATTATTAATATTACTGTGTCTTATGAACGCAAACAGTTAAAAGGGCTTAATTGGTAAAATCGTTCAAGTTTAAGAGAAAACATGTTTTGATTTATTCAGATAGTAAACACAAAGCAAACGCTCATTTAAACTTCTTAGTATGGCATGACAGGTAAAGGTGTGAAGCCCTCAACACACCCCACTTGTTTCAATTGTTGTGCTGCAGGGCAAATGAAAACAAACACCTGATCATATTACAAATGAGCATTGATAGTGACAAATTTGCATATGTATTTCTATTTAGCCATATATATATGTATATATATATATACGGATATGTCAATGAGTATTTGCTTCATCTGTGCAAACACAAATGGGACGTGAAACAAACTGGCTTGGCTGCAATGTCAGTTTAAATATTTGCAAATTGTAAATAATGATGGGAAATACGCCTTTAATTAATGGCACAAATAATGGCAATAATATTAATTAGGATGACACATGTCAAATATTGTAAATAAATATACTGCTAGCGAATTTGTTGCATTTGCCTATCAAGTAATTTAATAAATGAACAAAAATAAATAATCAAATCAAATATAAATTTAACAAAATAAATTATAAATGACAGAACACAAAAAAAAGTAAATAAAATACTAATAAAACTGGCAAAAATGTAATAAAGTATAAACCGCTGGCAGTTTAATTATTTTGAGGCAAATTGACAAAGCAACACAAATCAATAATTTTCAATATTGTCGCCCCCTTCCCCCTCCCCCCGCCCTTGCCATGCCACACCGTAAGTATGCCGCACAGAATTTTCGAATTTGCCAAGCAAATTGCCTACAGCCAAAAAATCAACTAAAAATGCCACTTTTTTTTCACAGACTGCCCTGCGAGCACATATGCATACATCTGCGAGGGTTGCCCAACACGTTTGCCCAAAATGAACTAATTGGTAAAGGCAACACATAACTGTAGATTGCAGTGCTGCTCTAACAAGAAAATGGCCATATTTATTTTTAAATTTCATATTCAATTAGAATAAGAAGTGGGTAAGTAATAAAAATGTATTTTTGTAATATCATTAAATCAATTCCAAGTTCTTGGCTTTTAGGATCTTTGACATACTTATTGAGCACCTCTCGCTATTGATGGCGAGCATGGCATTTGTTATCTGTGGCTTAGCATCATAAAACTTATGATTGAGCCTTTTGGCACGCCGAGAAATTGGGATATGGCAAACTGCATCGTAGAGCATGAAATTTTACAGGATTTCGTTCTCGTTGCGAGTTTTTACAAAAGCCGAGCCAAACATTCAAGGACCTTTTGGCAATAAGTGCAACAGTTTGACCAACATCTGAATAAAGCACCTGCTCAACCATATCTGAATAGGAGGACAGCCCTTGTTGTCGATGCATTTGGAATTGAAGCGAAAACTGCAATTGAGTTTAAGGTTGATGCACACAAACATTTTGCAGCTGAATCTGGGCAGGAATAGATAAAATGCAATTTACTGTGCAAAAATATATTCTAGAAAATCGAAGCACAGCATAAATATCAATTTGACAGAATTTTTTTTCGAATTTCCTCATTTGTGTGTATTAATTTCCCCTCAATTTCTGACGGATTTCCATGTGCAACGAAAATGTTTACCAGCAATAATCACAATTTATATGCGCCAATGTAGTATCTGCAATTAAGCCGCATTGTTGGTCTGGCTATTTGAAAGCAATTTTTTATCAAATGTAAAACAATAAATTTAATGACTCATATAAATGCGTATTCACTCGTTGGCACATAATAATAAACTTTAATTGGATTTTTTGTTGCGATTGGATTTCAAGGGTCTACGGGCAATCTGACTTTGGCCACTCTGGCCTATGCCTGGACTACAATAGACAATAGTTTTAATATGACTTTCTTTTAGTTTTGTTTGCATACACACTATTCATATTTATTCACACCTGGTTAGGCTCGCTTTGTTTTTCAGTATTGCCTTATGCAAATATTTGGGTATTTTATGCATATTGCTTAATGAATTTCGAGTAGGAAAAAAGAGTATTGTTTATTATTAATGCCTATTTGGTAATCTAAAACTGCTAAGATAATCCAAAAACCGTTCCAAATTTTGTTGTATCCGAACATTAAATATGGTGACCCGAGAGGCTGAATCAACATAAACTGAGTTAACATTGTTTTGGCATTCAGTTTTCATCAACACAATGCACAATTTTTGACTTATCACAATCGTCTGTTTCAAATTCCAATCTATCCAATTCAATAATAGAAAAATTGAAAATCATAGCTGCAGCCGAATTCGGTCGGAACAGAGTAACACAAGTCGTAGCCCATATAAGGTGACCAAAATGTCCGGATCACGGGCGCGTATCAATATCTACGTACCAAACGTGTGCCGTTTCCCGGAGCTGACAGTTGTCGGCGGGTACAGGGAGCCGGAGCACACGATGCTGCCGCTGTTGGGCGGCGACAAGTCGGTACCATCGGCCGTTGCCGAGGTTGCAGCTGCTGCCCTGGAGGAGGAGAACGGTGCCAAGGGCAGCGGTCGCTCCCTCTACATCACTGATTGCAAGGGACGTCTGCTGGAGCATGTGCGTTACCAGGGCAGCGATTATCGCAGTGCCCTTCGCGCCGCCATCAATGCCACGCCCACCCACTGGAGGGAGTGACCGCCCAGCATTGAATTGCCCCACCTATGAACATAGGAAACCACCATGCACCATCACATCTCAACAATCAAATTCGCAGTTTCAATCAACCCCACCAAAAATCAACCAACCATCCAAGGATTACCACTGCGGGTAACTTCCATCAAAATTGTTCAAATGAAAATAAAATTAAATAACTCTATAGACGTAGCTGCGACCTGAAAGCACCTGTTGTATAAATATTACTGATGCACACGCATACACACACACACACACAAGCAGACACACATACATATAATATTTATATATGTATGTGCATATATAATGTACAAATTCCAACACAGGCCTACGCACTCGGTAATCATATTTGACACTTAATATATTTGAATTTTGCAACACTTTGCTGCGTCACTTTTTTCTATGGAAGTGGCGTCTATCAGCTATTGGAAAGCTTTCGGTGCATCCTTTAAACCATCTCTTTGTATATATATAAAACACAGCCTGCTTGACTGACTGACAGATTGACTGACTGATTGGTGCTAAGCTGTTAGGGCTAGGAACGTGAATCGAGTTCACATTTGTTAATCCAAAAACAAAGACGGGGCTGCGAACAATTTCTTAAATAAGAGCAGAAAATGGTTGGTGAGGTTTTTAATTTAATTTTTAAGAGATCATAATGTAAGGTAACATATGTGTCACCTAGGGCATTTGATCTTCGGCTTGCGCAGTTTGATTTTTATTCGATTGGCCCAAAAGCACATTTTCAAATTTCGATGCCAAAATTCATTGGAAATTTTTAGAAAAAACAAATAAGCTTGTGTGAAATTGACGGACCCCAGGCCAAATAGGCTTGTATAAGTGAAACGTTTTTTTTTACCTCTTGGCTGTATCACACCTTGATGCAAAGATAAGAGAATATGACTTCTATTCTGGAAAATAAAAAAGGTTTGTAAGGAATTCAAGCTAGTACCTAATACTATTCTCTATTCTATTAGCATGCATACTGTTGATTATAATCAATTATAATCAATAATAATTATATACTTAATTAATTATAATTCTAAAATAAATTTTTTGTTTTAGACAGCTTCCTTCATGTTTCACACTATTAAAAAACTAACGTAATATACGCTTAAAACCAAGCCACAGTCTGCGAGGCTTGTGAAAAGTCACGAGGCCACGCACCAGATACAAATTAACTGATAAACAAGTTGAAAATTGGCTTTAATTGCGGACACTGTGACCTAAACAGTGGCAAGGCCGCAGGTGCACATGCCACAATGCAGTGCTGCATGGCCCGCGCCACATGCCTCGTGCCACGTCGCGGCTATTTAAGTTTCAAGTTTCTGCCGCGAAACGCGATAAAGGGGCACATATGACAGCCCTCTCTCTCGCTCTCCTGCTCGCTCGCTCTCTTGCTCTCTCTCTCTTTCGCTCGCTCGCTGGCCGTGACAGTGGACACGGCCATATTCATGAACCTCATGGCCAATCCCCCTCAGACTTAACGTAATTTATAACTTTTGGCGTTGCCAACACGCCGACCCGTGTCCTTGCCCCCGCCCCGGACGCCATGGCGGATGAGCCGGCTTCTCTCGGGTATTACGTTAAATTTTATGTCTCTGCCATGGCAACAGGTCAAGCAGCGCTCCGTATTCGCAATCGACCGCGGGGTCGGCTACTGACCATTAGACTCTCGGTTCTGGATTCCGGACTCCGGATTCCATTCCGGGTCTGAGCTCTGGCCTCTCGCAGCGTCGCACAACCGCACTTAAATGACTCGAATGTTATTATACTTCCTGTAATACCCTGCGCCCTGCGAAATCTGCAATGTTAATCGATTATAATCGATCTAAAAATCTAGACTTCATTCTAAAATTTAAAAAAAATAATAATTTTCTTGATAATTCCTATATTTGGATTTTTCTTACGAATATTTTCAGTTGTATATGCATTTATTCACCTAAGAGGCCAATTATTGCCAAATGGTGATACTCATATTTGAATACAGACGTTGGGCGAAGTTTGTAATGAATTCATTTTGTTCTACACTCAGAGAAAAACGGTTAGATCCAATACGATATACAATTTTTAAATACTCTTAAATTAAATCTAAATTATTCTTGATTTCATAGATTATATAAATATTAAAAAAATAAATCGTGATTAAGAATTTTTGTTACGTTTTTAAATGTTTTTTAAGTTTTTTAAGATAAATGATTGTATTTGAGTGTGTATATATATAGGAACTTAAGTACAAAGCTCGTAGGTTTTTCTAAGTGTAAAGCTAATGTAAGGAGATGCAGATGCGCTGCCTAAAGCATGGTTATATTTGGTTTCATGTTTATATAATAAGTACTGCAAATGTATGGGTACAGAGTATCTTTCAATCATTCACTGTCGTGTACATGAACACACATGTGTACCTGGGCGCGTGTGTGTGTGTGCCTGATAGCTGAAGGCAAATTGTTTGCCATAGACACCAACACCTGATCTCCAATGGCGCTCAGATTGAATGGAGTCGGATCCATGGCGACATGTCCATGTGGTATCCTAATTGGTTCGAATAATCAACTTATGTAAACACCAGCTGGCTAGATGCGAGCATACCAATGGAATCACGGCCATGATAATTAGGCTTATGAAACACAATTCACTTCAAATCTATTGTTAAAGTTTGACTCTGGTGCGAAGGAAATGGCATGCAAAATACTTTGCAAATAAATTATATTAGAAAAGAAGCAACTGAACTGTGAAGGCGAAAAATGGAATGAATCCTGTTTGAATTGGTTTGCCAGATGGGTCAAAAGTTACTCAAAAGTCAGTTTCTGGTAAATGTTTAAAAATTATTCTCTCATTGAACATTCGTACATCTGTTGTCTTATCTTATACATTCAACGTCGGCCCAAGTGTGGATTGGAAAGGCATCGATCTGTGGGACTGTCTTCTGTATTTCTGCGAAACTAGGCGCCTTGGGCACCAGAAACCCAATACGATAGAATAGGATTCCCTTTCCTATATTCCACAGGCATCACAATGGGCCAGATGGGCTTCCAGATGAACTCTGGGCATAGCCTAAACTAACGCAATACTCGAATCTGGTCAGGGTTGCAAACCCAAAACAATAATGTCGTTGATTCGGTACACGGTTCGAACCCATGTGGATTCAGGGTTTGGTTCAACATTTAAAAATAGTGGATGTTCCGGGTTCGCACCGGTTCGGTTCAAACCCGGTTTGCAGCCTTAAATCTGGTTTATAATAAGTCGTATGTAATCTAATATAAATAGTATTCATAAGAGTTAATATAGCCCATCGGAACTATGCAAATATTTGAAACCTTATACTCGTTTACGCAGTGAAAAAAGAGTATATTGGCTTTTAGCAAAATCCGTCTATCCGTCTGAAAATCAACATTAAAACAGCTCCCATATTTTGAACTGTCATAACTTTGTCAAAACTGAAGCGATTTTTATGTTTTGGCCATGGCTTTCTCTAGATTAATTCTGTATTTAAAATATATGAATTTTTTTAAATATGATTTTTGGTTTAAAAAGTCATCCCTTGCGTCTCTCACGTGGGAGAGGCACCTATCTAATGCGGTCTTTCATAAAGACAACTAAATTTGGTATATCCATATTCATGGTTATTCTTACGAATGGAAATCTTTCCACGCAAATGGATTTTAAATGATGTTACTCGACTTTGACTTCTAGGATGCTAGGTAAGCCCAGCCCAACTGTCTTTGACAATCTATTTAATCGAGCCGCAAAATAGAAAAACAATTAAAATTGCGGCTAACAGGTGCTTGCCTGTGTTGACAGCGACTGACAAAATGCGTGACAGGAGCGGCGGCTGCTCCCGCCTTCTACTTCTGCCGCTCCTTCCGCTGGTCAGGTAATTTAAATGCTAAGCACTTGGTTATGTTTTGAGTAGGTCGGCTTTGCCAAATTTGCATGGCACGGCTAGCACGAGGGGCGGAGTGTGTGTGTGTGTGTCGGCGGGGTGTGTGGAAATCCCCGGCGTGCCGCAGCGAGCACGGATTGTGCGCTGAGCGTTTAAGGCACGGCGTGCTTAAGCTGCCAGCCAAAAAATATCTAATTAATTAGTTGAGCCAAGCGAAACGCTGCCCCTCCACAAGACGTGGGGCGGCACCACCAGCAGCAGCAGCACCACCACCGCTGCCACTGCCACAGCCACAGCGAACGGCAGCGGCAGCGGCAGCACCACCCCGAGCAGCGCTTAGGCAGCGGCCGCTGAATGCGAGCGACCAATGGGCGCCGAGCAGTCGCTGCCCCGCTGGGCGCCACATGCTGGGCGCCACGGCGTCTGGAGCATGCGCTGAATGTGCGCGAGCGGTGCGTGGAGTGCTGTGCGAGCGAGAGAGCTGCTTAACTGTTGCTGGCCTTGGCGGCGACGGCGGCTGTTGTGCCCCTCTCAAGGTTAACCTGTTGAAAGTGCATATTGCGCATACGCCTCGTCGGTCACGTCTGTGTTCACATATCCAACAGGTAAGCCACTTGCGTAGGCGTTGCAGCCATGCCCCCCGCCCCCCCTGACACACTCACACTGCTACCCAGACACTCACTCCGTTAACATACACGGCGCGCAATTGCATTTGGTGGCCAAGTCGAAGGGGTTTTTATTTGTTTTTGTTTCCTTTGCTGTTTTTTCCCATTTTGTTGTTGTTTTCACACTGCGTAGACGCACGGGCGACGTTGCTGGCCTCTGTCCGCTGGCTGCGGCACGCTGATTGGATGGCATCAGATGACAATAGCTGCCCAATGCATATAAATTCGAATTCTGCTGCGTTTTGATTCATGCAATTAAACACAATTCCGGCTTAATTAAGAACATGCAACGCTCAACAACATCAACAGCATATCTTTTTCCACATGTGAAGTGGAATGCAGCGAAATACAAAAAACTTATATTTATATGAAGTATTCAGTTTTTTCTTATATATATTCTTTGACTTAATGCTAATGCTAGTCAGTTTGGTATGCAGTCTCTTTAAACATGCAAGAAAATATGTTTTTGTGTGTTTCAAATACTTCTCTTTACACTCATAAAGTGCTCAAAGTAAATGACAATATTTAAAATAATTTTGTGAACTTTTGCTTTACACTAAAATTTGATTTTATAATATTTTTAATATATTAATTTATTATTTGCTTTGTTATCATAAAATTGTTCCATACTGGAACTAAAATCATTTTTCAGCTTAAGTTTGGAAATTTAGTATATAGATTCTTTAGTGCTAAATATAATTAGGTTATATCTCAAAGTTTGAATTTGTTTACCCATATCCATATTACAACCTAAATTGACTATAACATAAATCAAATCTTTTTTCACTTATAAATATAATTGTGTTAAAATAAGGTAATAAATGTATAAAGCTGAAGGTTCGTGTTGACACGCAAAAAAAGTTTAGCAATGCAATAATATTTTATTTTTGGCAATTAGCCATTAAATGGTCTCTCTACAGGCCTATAAGGCCTGTAAAGTAGAGTTCTAAAAATTATTATGAAGGAAGAGAGAAAGCCGATAGAAAGGACTTTGACTGAATAGTTGCATACCTTAATTTTACCTTTCATATCGTTTTATGCACTCAACGAAAAAGCAAATAGTATTTAACTTAAATTAACTGCAGTGGAATTTTTCTGTTCTGAACAAAATTGTTATTTTAAAAACATTTTTTATTTTATTAAAAACATTTGAAATATAACTACAGTACTTAATGTGAAAAACGCTGTATTTCTGTTAAGAAAGTTTTACGCTTATTTCAAGTACGAAAAAGCATACTTTTTGGAAAATTGATGACTGAAATGTTCCAGATATTTAAAAGAACAAAACTGGATTTAGTACGGTTCTTGTTTTATCAGTATTCTCATTACTAATCTTTGATCATTGAAGGTTTAAAAGCCAAGTGCTTTCAAGTAATAAATATAGTCAAATTTAGTTGAACATTAGGGATATTCCAATCTTTATGTGTATAACGTAAAGAAATAAATAACAAATTTGCGAATTTTATAGTTTTGTAAAAGTAAAGTCATAATAGGATTAACTAAACAGAACTAAAAAGAGTTATCAGCTTTTTAAAATGCTGTTTACAAGTTTTATGATTTTATTTATTTAATTGTCAAGTTGAGCAAGCACACTTTGTGTTGGGGCCATGCCTTGGCCAAATTGTAGCACATCTGTCTGACTATTTTGTGTGAGTGTGGGTGGGTGTGTGGCACAAGGCAAAGGCCAAAAGCCGCCCACGCGTTGTCAGCATTTCCCCAGCCGCCGAGCATTAAAATATTCAGCGCATCGCTGAGTAGTTGCTGCCCCTGCGAAGCGTCGCAGCATCGTCAGCATTGCCACAGGAACACAGAAACGGACACGCACACACACACACACACACATACACACGCACACTCACACGCACAGGCACACACGCACACACACACACAGATACAGAGTAAGCCCAAATCCCAAGAGCATTGAATCACCTGGCGCTCTGGTTGCCTGTTGCTGAAACGCCGCTGCCGCAGTCAGCGTCGCTGTCGTCGCCGTCGTTTTGGTGTCCTTCGGCTAGCAGCTGCTATAAAAGCAGGCGCAGGCAAACGGCAGCGATTAGTCAACTGTGCAGCGTGGGCCTTGTGTTATATTTTTATAAAGCGGCACAGCAGCAGCAGCAGCAGTAGCAGCAGCGGCGGCAGCAGCAGCAGCAGCGGCGCTTGCCACAGTTGCCACTTGTTGACGAAGCCTCAAAGCAAGGACGAGCACCACAGGCGAGCGAGAAAGAGACAGAGACAGAGAGAGCGAGAGAGAGTAAACGAGACAGAGAAGCAATGTCGACGTCGACGTCAACGACAACGCAGCCGAGGCTGGCTCGTTAGTCGGGCAGCGTGCCGCGCAACAGATGCTGTGCAACATCCAAGCCAAAAGGTTGTGTGCCACACGCCACAGCAAAGACGACGACTACGAGAGGCGACAATCGACGAAGGAGCCAACCGAATATCAAGCGAAGCCCCCGCCACCCACAGCCAGAGTCCCACACACACACACCCATAAACACTAGTCCAACAGTCCGTGCCTGCCACATGTTCAACGTGCAACAAGTTTTGGCAAATTCCTCCAATTTTTTTTCGGTGATCTAAACAAAATTTAAAAAAGTCATACAAAATTTCAAACATTTTTCTTCTACATTTTTTTGCTGTGGTGCCCAAAAAAAAAAACAAAAAAAAGAAACAAAAAATAAGTGTTAGTTAATTGGTTTTTCTTGTTGTTGTTGTTTGTTGTTGTTTATGCCATTGTTGCTGCCGCAACACATGTGCTACAGTATTAACTAACAGTTATCCGATATACAAAATAAAATAAAACATATATATATATCTATATATATTTTGAAAACTAAAGAACTTGTCGATCAGTCAACCCAACGAAACTTACCTGAAGCCAACCCTAAGTACAACCAAAAAGGAAGAGAGTGGAAAAGCATATACCATGTCAATCTAAAAACATGATAATATATAAAGATTATAAAGATATATACATACAAATAAATATACATACATACAGATATATATATATACACGAAGATATATAGTTTTTAGATAAAGTTATTGTTCAAGAACTCTTGTTATGAACAATCATGTCAAATTGAGCCCAACTGTTGCATTTGATGTTCGTGTTCAGCATTGTTGTATTTCCCCATTACAATAACTTAAGCACACAAAAAATAAGCTCAAAAAGAAAAAAAATTCGATGAAGATTGATCTGAAAAGAATTAAGCAGAACTCTCTAAATGCCCAAGAAAGACGGCACTCAATGATATATATGACTACAAATCTGAAACGAACTTAAGATAATAAAAAACCAACAACAACACACAGTAAGAAAAAAAAACAATAATTTAAAAAACGCCTCGCGCTGCTTCAATAGAAATTCAACAAAATACATAAAACAAAACAAAGGTAAAACAAATACTGTAAAACAACAAGGACAAAAGCGCAGCCAAAAAATGTGAGTAATAAAAAGAATGCTGTTATCCAAACATAGATTATTTTTATAAATATTTATTATTATTTTATATATTTTACATTTTTTTTTACATAATAAAATTTTACTTAAATTAAAATGCAGAGCGTACTATAATTTTATATATCTAAATATATATATATATATATCCTGAAAAGAAATTATATTTATTTAATTGATAAAAGTAACAAAATATAAAAATATTTTGTATGTCCCCTGCGAAGTGACCTTTCAGTGTAGCCATGCCTATAAACATTTCATATAGAAAAAAAGTATAGAAACTCGAAATAAACATATGTTTTGCTCATAAGAATATATTGGCAGATTTCATAACACGCAGTACAAAGCCAACATCACATAATACATTAAACTATTTCAAGTCTATTGACCTTATATCATAGCTTAGTAATATCCTGCTGATCTATGCTATCTAGTCTCTCAGTCAAAGTTGGTATTAAATCATTTGTAGAAGCGAGTGGTAAAAAATCCAATTTGTGCTCAATAACATAATGCTTAAAAATTGTTTTGGACTAAACCCGAATTCCTGTTATTTTTTGCCTTAATATATACCTAAAACTGCTGGTATTAATAACTTCACAATAAATATATACAGTTTATTTTAATTTTATTTTACCACGAATTGGATACATATTGAAATATAGTACTTTTTGTTGCGGCCCAAAAATCCCAGGTGTCTGTGAGCCCAATTAATCTATAATCTTTTATATTGAAATTGTAAATTATAAAAGGTATTTTTCACAAAATGCGCACACAAGCCGAATTTAAACTTACAACATTCGAGTTGTTTATTCTATTTTTCATATTTCTTTTGCACAAAATTCAATTAGTTTCTCAATAACATCAATTTCAGTTAGAGAAAAGGCAATGTGCAACTTAAGCCAGAGATTTCAATTATTGTCATTGCACGTAAAATATTGAGTAAATTGCTCCGCTTTATTTAGAGTTCGATAAACAAATGGCAAATGATACAAAAAAAAAGAAAATAGATAGAGAGTGAAAAAATTATATAGTACATATATCGAAATGAAACCAATGAAAATAGTAGCCTCCAATTAATTTTATGCAATTATCAAATCCACTTGTTGTGGGCACTAAAACCAAAGGCAAACGCATTAAATAATGGGCAGAGAGCATATCTATTTTAATTATAATGCACATATATTACAATGACGTATATTGATTATTGTATATCACTAACAAGATTAATATAAACATGTGTACCATAAACTATGCGTACATATATTCACATCAAATTATGTAACACAAATTGAGGCAGATAATTTGATTTAATTAACCGCTCGCTCGCAACTTAATGAGGCATTCAACGATGCCAATTACAACCACCGAAAAAGAGTCTCAGGTAAACGAAATTGAGATTTTCCCTCCCTTAACTCAATTTTTTACGGGGAAAGACAGCTCCCAGCCCCTGTTTATTTCGCGTATAATTCAAGAATCTTTTCTCAATCTCTTTTGCGGTATAAATCGTGATTTAACATGTGATATGGCAATTAATTGAGCTGCTTTTAAATATTTCATTTGTATGACATTAATCATTAAACCACAGATAGGTATTAATGATGATAGGATTCTATAATCAACTACATGACAATAAAGAATTTCTTATATAAGAGATATAGCTTGTTAATAATATAATTCTTTCTGCAAATATTTTAATATCAAGTATTGATATACAATGAATGTTTACCTGCGCATAACTATAACATTTTACTTTATTAGTAAGTCTAATTTACTAAATCCAAATTCGATTGGATCTGTTATTTGGTAATCTTTAATATATTAAAAACAGTTTAGGATAAACAAAAGATTTTATGACAATTTACGTATACTTCATATTTTTCAGCATTTTATGAAAGTGTATTTTTTAACTCTCTTCAATAATCCAAAAGTAATAGAAAATTCGTTTTAAATGAAGTTAGATAGTTTTTAAATTACGTATATTTTTAACAACAACCTTAGCTGTATTTTAGCAAAGTGTATTATGATTCCTAATGATTTCATATGTCAAATGTCAGTTTGCTTCAGTGAGATCTTCTATTGTTTGGCTAAGTTTATTTATTTTTAGTAAAACACCAAAAATTAGATACGTTGTAGTGCCCACAGGTAAGTACATCTTAAGTATAAGTTGAATAAAAAACCATTCATAAATGTTAATAAAAAAATACAAAATTCCGTATTTATACATTTGAAAAGTTTGCAAAATACTTTAAATGCATTCGATTATGAGTTCATTTTATATAAGTTCTGGGCTAGACAGCTTTACATTTGGGGTGAAATTGCCTTTCGCAGTTCAAAAAAGGCTTAACTTATTTAAAGTGGGTATTTATTAGATTAGATAGTTTACAATCATCATGGTATGTGACCCAACAAATAATATTTCGTTTAGGATTCCCAAGCGGTTCAAGGCTAAACTCCAAATTCTGTGAAATTTAACGCGGTTTAAACGTGAGACTCGCCTTTATAAATGCCGATTGTGTGGCAAACAGTTAACTGTGAATTTGGACCCAATTAAGTACGCGTCTGCAGGTGTTGACAGACACTTTTTTAGTAACTGTTGATGCACACACGGACACACACACACACACACACACACACACCAACACACCAACACACACACACACAGAGATGTCCAAGCACGAATGAACCAAATGATTAAATGTCTCCAATTGCTCACTGTGTGTTTTGTCAGCAGTTGTAGCATGCTGAGTGTGCCTGTGTGTACGAGTGTGGGATGTGTGTTACACACAGTGTACTACACTTGTACTCAATTGAGGGACCAGTGGGACAGACAGGCGGACAGCACGACAATCATTTGTAAAATCAGTGAGATTAGTCAGCTCTGGCGCTCATCAGTGGAGCGATTGCCGTGCATCCTCTTACGCTCATTAGTAGCACATTTGGCCAGTACGTGATTTAGCTGCAAATGTGCAAATACAAAGATACTCGGATACACAGATACAAGATATATCTGGCTGCCGGTGAGCCAGTGCTAAGGATGTAGCCGTGGAGTCGAGCATAATAATAACTGTTGCTTGCTGCTGGATTTTATGGCTCAACTAGAGTACGGCGCATGTGTATGTCAGTGTGCGTGTGTTTGTGCGAGTGACAGCTAAGGGAATTTCGTGTACTGCCCTACACCCTACATAATACACAGAACACCCTACACCCAACTGCTGCTCTGGCATATTTGCATTTTGGGCGTGTTGCAATTGAAGTACTCTTCAGTTTGAGTTTCCACTCCTGTTTCTGTTATTGTATGGATCGATTGCATGTGGCACTTATGGGGATAAGCCGTGCCTGTTCCGAGCACAGTTCTCATAAGCATTCCACACTTGTTGCCCTCGAACGGCGCACAACTCCCAGAGCCCATGCTTTTTGCATGCCAAATACTTCATAAATAAATCATAAATCAATAGTGCTAGCAAACTAAATGCAATGATGCTGACATTTATAAAATAATTTCATTTTTCTGTTTTAATTAAAAATCCATCTCTTTTTTTCAAATTTCCTTAAGCCTTCATAACTTTGTAAAAATTTTAGGGATTTCCACGTGGTTGAACTTTTTACGCTTGATATCTCTCAATAAATTAACATGTACAATTTAGTGGACATTTTTCGAGCTGTGACAAGTTCGTTAGTAAACAAAAAAAGCAAAAACGTATTTTACGTACTTGTTTTCCACCTGACTCGGTTTTTATTTTACTGTTGTAAATAATATTGAATATGAAATCATTTGTTTTTGCTATTGCACTAATTACAAGCTATAATAGTTTTACATATTGTTTTTAGTTCATTTAGTTTTAACGCTTGATTTTATTGTATTTTTATTAGTTAGCATATTAAATTCAGTTAATTTTTCCAGCTGTTGATGTTGGAAAATTAGCTCAGGAGGTAATTTCCGGTTTTTTTTTTCTGTGAACAGAGTATTGTGCAGTGAGTGGCACCAATTGAGTTGCAGTTGAACAAAAATTCCAATATTTCTTTAAACGTCAGGAGTCTAAGTTACAATTTCTGTCAGTGTTTTGCCATTTCATATGTACACAAAAAAAATACGCCTAGCTAAAAATTGAACGCCAAAAATGTTCCACATTTCATACAAAATAAAATATCTTGAGCTTATATCCTTGCCAATGTTAAACCGTTCAATGTTTTCTGGCAAAATACCTCACACACGCACACACAGTCAAGTACACACACACATGAAGGCAAACTGATCAATGGCTGTCACATTTCCGGCACATGGCTGAGCTTCCGATTTTTATCGTCGCTGTCGCTTTACCTGGAGGATTGCTATGGTGAAGGCTCTAAGTTGATTTACGCTATGCGCAACTTCCGTCACAATATGAACAACAAAACACACACAAACACACACATATACACACACACACAGCTGCGCACCGTCACACTTATGCCTCAATGAAATTTTCACTCAATTACGCTTTAAGACTTAATTCACAAAATTGGAGCAACTGTCGTTAACGGAAGTGGGCCACTGGGTGCCAGTCCAGCGGCGCCATAACAACAACAACAATCATAGCACTACCTCTGACCACCACCAACACACACACACACACACACATACACACACACACCCACACCCACACCACATACACATGCACACAGCACAGTTTATTGTATCATTCACATCATCGTTGTCCAACGTAAATATATATATATATATATATATACATTTCATGACTTTCTGAAGCGACGAGACTGCCACTCAGCCCCTGTTGGTCAGTTTGAGGTTTTCCAAGTGTTTATATATTATTTATTATATCACATTCATAAAATGAATTTACTCTTGTAATATTGCATGTCTAATTTGAAAATAACGCAAATAAATCATTTGCTTATGATAGAGCTACCAGCATTATCATATTTTGTATCTCATTAAGTGAACCTTGCACCGATGCAGTAAACCTGAAATCATCCCAAGATAAACCCAAACCGAATTACTTCAGGTTTTTGAAAAATTGTTTGGTTTAATTTCAGTTTTATATTTGAAATATTGTTTAGAATTATGACAACCTATATAAATAATTTAGCCCGGGACAGCGCTTTCAACTTGTGTATTTGGCCACAAAATATAAATTTGAACAGGGTATGTTAGTCTAACAAACATAATGCTTTATGGCCATTTTGTGGTTAAGCCCACCTGACAACTGCTTGCGGCCACAGGCATTCTCCAAAAATTTCATAAATTAAATGCCACTTGTCAATGTTATTCGAATAGCAATGTAATCTAACTATGTTAATTGTTCGAAGTGTGTTTTGTATAATTAAAACTTAAATTGTTGTAATTTAGTTGGGAATTCTTATTTAAAAATTGAAAGGAGAAATTGAAATTGGCCTGTAATGCCAGCTGGCATGTTAAAGTGACTGATATAGCATGTTTCCACTAGATTTGAATAATGTTAATCTAATTACTAACATAAATGTTAATGAGAAAGTCGACTGTTAACAGGGAAATTTATGCTCTTGAAGAAGCCCTGTTACTGGTAATGCAATGTAAAGTTAGCTCATGTTAATGTGACGAAGCTATATGCTAAATGTTAATGCAGTAGCACTCTGTAAACAGAGAAACCTGCGGAATTTATGTTAAATGAAATGCAAGGCAATGTTTATGAGTAAGCGGATTGTTAAAAAAGTAATTTTTGGTTATTCTTGGTAATGCTTTGTTATGTTAGCGACACGTTAACAGACATTTTTTATGAGTTACAGTTTGTATAGGCCCGAACACCTAAATATGACTCTGCTTAGTTACTGTAATTGATGGAATTTCTTGTATTATTAAAGAAAAATTTAGCACAGATTCACAACAAAATCAATTGATTTGAATATGTAGTAAGCCTAAACACGAGCATATTGTAGCACTCGATTGCTTCTGAGTCAAAGTACCTTAGCATTATTACTTGGCTAAGGTTTTAAAGAAGCAACTAATTTATTTGTCTCAGCCACAGCTTAGCCGGAAATGCAATCGACTTAGATTAGTTTGTTAGGCCGGCAGCTAGACAGCAGCCCATAAGCTGATTTGGCCGGCATCAAACAAAAACAAAAGGACGGAAAACTCAAAACCCTGCGGCAAAGATACAAGTACTCAAGCCATAGAGCTAGTTTGAGCTCAAAATGCAACAGAATTTGTGGCATAAAGGCGGGTGTTCTGGCCACAACATTGCAAGCATGGCACTATTCAAATATCCCGATTGATGATAGTTAACAAAGCATTAATGAAGTCAAGTTGAAATTTGTTTGCGCCAGAATACTTAGGGAATCATCTTGAGTAGCTAATTGAAGACAACGCCAAAGCCGCTTAAAAGCTACACAATTTAAAGCTATTATGCTGGCACCGAGGCACTTTTAAAAGCCGCTGCCAAAATCCTATAAGCGGATAAATAATGCGCGTATACTCTATAAGTCGAGCAAACAATTTAAACAAGTTGGCCGCTTTGGCCTAGTTTAAAGCCGGCTTCAAGTACGCAGTCAGCGAGGCAAAATAATATCAAAACAGGTGCCAATGAGCCGAAGGTATAAATAAATGAAAGTTGCACGCACACACACACGTACACACACACACTCACATACACACACACACACACACACAGAGCCAGGGCTGGAAGTGTCTCACCCTCGCTTCGGGATGGTTCAGAAATGCACTCAAGCGTTAAAATGCTATCGATTCGAAGCTAAAAATAAACAAAAAACCAAACAGGCTGTACACACACACACACGCACACACATCTATATTTATATGCGTTTTGCATGTGTGCATTGAATAGACTTAAGCCTGGCTTACAATTGGTTTATAATTGGTTTATATTAGATAAGAAGAATTTAATCAATTCGATATATTATCGATTCTTATCTTGAAGGCTTAAAAATATAAAAGACATTTTACTGGAAACATTATCGCTTCTAACGATTTATTTAAAAATATCGATAACAGCGATAAATTCAAAACTATCTACTTGCTCACCTTTATTTCTAGTGAACAACAACTTCTGTTACTTTCATAGGCCCAAATGTATCGATAAGTTGAATATTTATCGTTATTAAATATTAGTTTGATACACAAGATTTAGCTCAGAAGCCAAAAGATCACTTAGCTTAGAGGTTCGCTTCTATATTAACTTCTACATTTATATAAGAAAAGCCAAAGGCCACCTTAGCGATTTCCACACATTAAAGCTCCGTCCGAAGGAGCTCATTGAAATTAATTTCCAAAAATTTCCCAACAAGGAATGATGACAGACAACCCAAACTTAAATCAGATGCTTTGCTTTCATCACAAATATGCAAAAACAGTTCGGAAAACGAGAAACAGAAGACAAAAAGCAAAGCTAACATTAAATTTAAGCCAGAATGAGGCAAAGATGAAAAAATGTAACCAAAAGCTTTGGTGTCAACTTTTCGCTGGTTTCGCTGGGGCAGCACTGGGAGAAAGGGGGTGAAGGGAGGCTGGCAGGAATGTTATGGCAGTGAAAAATAATTAAACTGAAATGTGACACACAACATGCAACAGAATAACACAAAAATAACTGAAATTTCTTATTAAGAATTTTAGGCTTTTCTTCGATGAATCATAATACAAAACAACAAAAATGTTTGAAATACTCTTTAAGCAACGCAAAGAAGAATTACAAGAGCTGTATTTAAAGTAAGATACTAGTGCATAAAAACAAAAGATTCCAATTTGAACATGTTTGATGCCAATAATCAGCTTTTGTAAGTTTCGCTTTTGCACTTTTGTAGAGGGTACTTTAAGTTTGTCTGAAAACAAGTAACGCATATTTGTAAACATATTTGTTTCTTAAATTTGTATTATATTATGAAATGAACACATATTTTTTTGTAAATACAAAGTTCCCTTGTATTTTTATATTTCTTAGATTTTATTTTAATTTGGTTTGGCGCCGTGTCGCCGCAGTTGCTGCACAGTATGTGAATGCCACAAAATGTTGTATGCGCAGCGCGAACGGTAAATTTAACACGAGACAGTTCAGTGACAGATGTCGTGCAGGGCAAAGGGGCTAAGGCATGTTACAAACTTATATTCTTGTGTGTCCTGAACACTAACCACACACGCACACACACACGCACACGCACACACTTGCGGCCGTCGCTGACTGCCTCATTCAGGCGGGTGCATTCAAGTGTGCGGCATAGAAATCCTGCGCTGAATGCATGTCAGCAATTGTATAGGTGTTGCTACAGCCCACCACATGTTGATAAGACCACAAACCACTGATTGTTAGGCTCCCTCTCCCCTCGCCCCGCGCCCCTCTCAACCCTTTGCTGGTATAGTGCAAGCGTCAAGGTCACCGTGTTTAATAATAGCTATAACTAGACCATGACTTTAACATGCAACAGACATCTGGCGCTGTGGCTGGCACGCCCCCTCGCATTCTTATCAGCTGCCTGCCGGGCTGTTCGGCGTGCCAACACGGCGTATGAGCAATCGCAGCTCGCATCACTTTGGCCAATTAAATAGTTGAGCTCACAGGCTGCAGCTCCAATGATAACCAAATGTCAAGCAAATAACAAGCTGCTTTTCCAAATCCAAATACAAATACAAGCCATTATCCACTGCCCCGCGAGCCCCTCGCGTTGGCATGCCACGTATTTAATCCTGACCGGATTGTGGCAGCAAAACACACACACACACAACACACACAAACACGTACACGTACACACAACATATTTGTGCTGACAAGCCAGGCGCCTGAGCTATCCGGGCAGTAGAGTTGACTCGGTAATACCCTGTAATGGAGCCAGTCTTGAGCAGCGTCGCATTCGCTCTGCCTTAGCAAACATGCCCAGCAGGTGATACCCTACACTCTTAGGACAGCAGTTGCGCAGTCTGAAACATAAATGTGCAAGTTGTGTAATTTGTATGACAGTGTAGCTTGCCGGTCCTCCTTCCTCTCTTCTGGCCAGGCGCTTGCTTTTCTTAATTTATTTGCTGTTGCTGGCATTTGAAGAATTACAAAACAACTGCAACAGCCAACATAAAGAGCTGCTGCAGATGTCAAATAGTAAAATATTTTTATAACTGAAGTGCAAATATATGAAAAACCAAAAAAAGGAAAAAATACAAACAGAAGCAGACACAAAATATGTACAATACCATCCGGATATTTAAGTACCTTAAAATTTCAACCCAACCTAAGCCCGAGCCGAGTTATATTTTTATTTTTCTTACTTCGCTATAAGATATGCTTCCTATTCAATGGAAATAAACAAAAAAAAGTAAAGAAAGAGAAATGTAAGAATGAAAATGAAACCAAAATCAGAGTTCTTTGATTCGAGCCCATTGGTTCGAACCGAAAGTCGAATACCGAAAATCTTTTTCTTTTTTTTTTTGTTTTTGGGCTTGCAGCTATGATTTATCTGATAGCAAAAGTAAAAAGCTGGGAGAGCATTAAAATGAATATGAAAATACTGCCACATTTCGCTGTCCAGAAAAACACCTTTCCCTTTTTGCTGGTAGGTTACTGAAACATATAAAAAACACACGTGCTTTATGTAATGTAGGTCCCTGCAATGAGTTGGCCAGAAAGTTCAATTGAGACCGTGATATTTTTTCCATTTTTTTTTTTTTGGCCATTCATCTGTGCTCATAAATAAGCGAGTATATTAAAGAGCAGGTATCGCAGATGGGCCCAGCCGATTGGCAGGATGAATGGTTCGTTTGCAGAGACAATGGCCGAACGCCGAGCGCTGAATGACAGACAGAATGAAAGTGGCTTTGGCCAAGGCTGATCTCAATCACGGCTGGCACAATGCTAAATATGTTTTGCAAAGCATGTCGAGAGTTCAGTAATGAATGGCAGAAGCTAACAGGCAATCTCAATCGAAACCGAAATCGAACGCGAAGTGAGTTCTAACAGACAGCACCGAGAAGCCTAAATACTGAAAATGCAATTGAATTGGCTTGTTAAATTTTTTACGATTGCCAACTAAAGGGGGCTAAGAGTGAAAAAGTTAGTGATGGCACAAATTCAAAGGCCTAAAAATAACACTTAACAGAACAATAAATTACACTACATTATATTCCATTGCATTGCTTAGCCTAACATTGAGAGATATTTTTAAAGGGCATTAAAATGTATAAAATAAAGACATAGGAACTATCATAGGAACTATTAGTCCAAAACAAAGTTATTTATTAAAAAACTGTATTTTTTATAATCAAAGACATTTAAGTAAATTTTCAAGATATGCGCAAAATCAGAGGGTATCATTCAACTTCCATGGGAACAATCGGGCCTTGATTAACTTTCTGTATGAAAACTATAACTTTGTATATCGTTTATCTGGCGAAGCAATTTAGTCTTCGACACCCTATACATAAATGATCTACTTATTATCTATTAAAAACATAAACTATACTGTTTATAGGCACCAATCGGAATTTGTAAACATCGTATAATATAACATAACATAGCACATAACATACGTAAACATAACATGCATATGTTTTTAACATAGACGCACAAAAGGCTAACAGAACCTTATTTTGTATATTATTTAAAAAGAAATTTTAAAGTGGAATTTGCCTAGACGTTTGTATAATTTACGTGATTTAAGCCCGTCATCCTTTGCATTCCAAGCGATAAAAGCTTACGTATAGAATGTAAGTGCTCGCCTACATATATACTAAGAAGCAAGCCAATCAATGTGTGTGGGGTGGGCAGGGAAGGGATTGCTTTCAATAGACAGCAGCTAGTGGACAGGAATCAGTCGACGCGACAGCCGCCATTCTGGTAAGGGGGAAATTGACGCTATGTACACTCAGAAAAAAATGCAACAATAGTAGAGTAAATTCAGTTCCTAACATTAAAAGAACCTCCTTCTATCTTTATTTCAAGAAGGCTTTTCTAAAAGTAAGACTCAAATACAGTTCTTAATCTAGGAAGCTTTGTATTTTTACTTAAACCATTCTTCGCTTTTTTAAGTATGCACATTTTTGTAATGAGTATTTAATTGCGTATTTAGTTAAGTATTTATTCTTGTAAAACGGTCGAGAAAATTCAAGAAGAAAAGCGCTTTTTAATTAGTACAACAAAACGGGATGAAATCTATCCCGCTTGTACTTAAAATTAAACTGGCGGCTTTTCTGTGAGTGTATATATTGGCATAAATTCATGGCATGCGATGGGCATTTGGGGGTCAGTTATGTTGGCAGAGGCACGAGATGGGGCATTCAGCAACAACAACAGCAACAATAACAGCAACAGCGACAACAGCAGGCGAAGCAGCCACGGCTGCATATTTCAGCCAATCTGCAAAAAATTCCAATAGCAAAAGTTAAAATATTTATATATTATTATACAGCGGCCGTTACAACCGCCTGATCATTTTATAACTTGACCCTTATGTACATATACATATATCGGCATTGCATTGCCAGGAATTCAGAATATATTTTAATTTCATGCCATTTTTTCTACATATTTGTTTTTCATCTTTTGCGCGCACATATTTTGTTTGTGCCGGCTTTTTTTAAAAGACTACTCAAATATGTTGTCATTCGCAGGACAAAGTTGTTGCACGGACTTCTGATTTTTGCATGACGTGCCACAGTTTCGAAAACAAATTAAATATTGTTAAAAACTTTATGGCACATGCAAAAAAAGTTTTTCTTTTCTTTTGCGAACGGGTCCCAGAATAGTTAAAAATTTATTTATTATGAAAGTCGGTTTGTCAGTTAGTTATATGAGTTAAATAATAAGGCAAATCTAGAACACTCGTGAGAGTTCCCTAGAACGCGGTACTATGCTACCAGATTTGAGCTGCCGATTTATAGAAAACAAGGCGGATTTTTAATAATTTGAAATAAACTTGATCAACGCATGGAATACGAGAATTGATATTCAAAATATTCAAGTTCAGCTCCAATAGGCAGGACTCGGCTATTGAAGCTGGCGGAGAGATGCCTCCTTAAGCCCATTGAATAGATATGAATGAAACTATAATACATTTTTACTCATTGTGAATGGCTAAATAAAACTATCTCAAATGAATATAAATTGTATGCAAATACTGTGAAAAAAGTGTTTCAAATTAAGCGTTTATGGTTTTATACAAATGTTTTAGACGTAAGTTGATTCAATTACGTTAAAAATAGATAACACTTGCCTTTGCTGGACAATAACAAAAGCAGAAGACAGTCAAGCAGAGCAAGAGCAACAACAGTGAAAATAGAAACAAGATGGAACGTTGCAGTCGGGTGTAACCGACACCGAATATTCTGTTATATTACATTACATGTATATATATGCACATATAAAATAATAAAAAAAAAAACAAAATTTAAAAAAAAAATATTTTGAATAATGCATAAACTGAAATGGAATCTAGAAGACAAACTGTGACCAAAATACCATCAAACATGACAAGGTTATGGCAATTTGAAGTATAGGAGCCAAAAGATGCATGGAAACCAAAATTTGTGGCAGATTTTTGAGTAAAAATGTAGCCCCTTCAGAATCAGGCCTAATTTAACACGAGTATACACGACTAGTTTCAAGTCTCACGTTTAAATAGCGGCAAATAAAATTGTATTCATGCGCACAGACGGACGGACTACAAGACGGACAGTGGACACACCGAAAATACTCCATTCACTTCGTGAAGTACAAGTACAAAAATATACATACGTATATGTGCACATATAGCACAGTCTTTCGGGCTCTGCTCGGCTACGTGTGCATCTGTGTGTGTGCTGGTGTGTGAACTTGTGTGTATAGTCTTTTGACAGATGCTGGCGAAATTGATTGAATATTTGGGAACGTACGGAACGTACAAGAGATATGGCATCGTTTTATTGCAATGTAAAAGCAATTGGGTACTTTGTGGCCAGTACAGTGGTGAAGTAATAAGCATTTCGATTGCACGGATAGCTGGCGACTGACATTGCAAATAACGATAAAAAAAAGCGACTGGCGACGATGATTGGCAACTGCAGTAAATGGAAATTAACAAATTAAGTTAAGATCAATTTTATCCAAATGCATCGGTGCATTAACAACCTTTATGTTGTATTAGCTTATTGATATATGTGAATACAAGTTTTATATCTCGATCGTTGTAGACCCGGTAAGTTCATTCGATGGCAACTAACTCCAGTTTTGTACATATCGATTGTATCGATTAAAAGAGTTGCCACATAGTGAGCTGTGCAGTGTGTTGCCATATGCATCTCCAATACTTCCCCTCAAATGGCACCATACTAATTTATCTGCTGGATGCCCAATGTTGCTATACAGGAGTCATGCTTTACTGCTCCTAAGCCTTTGGTTAGTACATCTGCAGGCATCTCGGTTGTTGGCATGTAGTTAATGCAGACATCACCCTTTCTCCACAAGCTCTCTTATAAAATGGTGACGGATGTCGACGTGTTTTGTGCGCTTGTGAAATATTGGATTTCTTGTAAGCTGGCTGGCTCCCTGATTGTCATTGAAGATTATTGTAGTATCGTAGCTGGGCCCATGATTTCACGTAGAAAACTTCTCAGGTGAACAGCTTCTTTTGAAGACTCGGAGATCGCCGAGAGTACTCCGCTTCTGTGGTGGATAACGCACCGGTCTTGTTGCTTTCGGCACTCCCAGGATATAGCAGCGGTTTGCCAACTTAAATGCGAAATCCCGTAAAAGATCTTCGATCATCAGTATTAGCGGCCCAGTCAGCATCGGCATAGCCGACTAGATCTTTGCCACTTCTTTGATATACCAAGCCATACTTTTGAGTACCCTTTAAGTATCGTAGTACTCGTTTAGCTGCAATCCAGTGTTGTTTGCCATAGTTTGTGTTGTATTGACTAAGTACACTTACAGCATGTGCTATGTCGGGACGCGTTGAAACTGCTAACCACATCAGAGCGCCAACCAAACTTTGATACGGAATCGGAATTTTAGAGACTTCTTCTTTTTCAACTTCAGATTTGGGACACATGTTGACTGATAGTTTCTCGCTTGTGGCAATAGGCGTGCTTGCTGGCTTGCAATTCTCCATGTTGAACCGTTTCAGAATGTCCCCAATGTACTTTGGCTGGCTCATTTCAAATGCGTTTTTCTCCTTGTGTTGCCGAAATTCGATTCCCAGACAGTACGACAATTTTCCTAAATCTTTCATTTCAAAATTGCTCATCAGCACAGATTTAAGGTCTTTTAGCATTTGGATATCGTTAGTTGCAACAATCAAATCATCTACATACAGTGACACAATGATAATATTGCTTCCTTTTCTTTTCAAATAGACGCATGGATCAGCACAAAGAGGTTTCAGATCCATTTCCTTTAGCTTGTTGTCTAGTTTCTTGTACCACTGACGCCCACTCTGCTTTAATCCGTATAAAGCCTTTCTTAATTTGCAAACTTTTCCTTGGCCGTACATTTGCTTTTCTTTGCCTGTCAATATCTCGTTGAATTCTGGAGGAACGCTAATGTATATGTCTATGTCTTCATCAATATCTCCATTTAAATACGCGCTGTTAAAATCGAACTGATATACGTCCAAACCAAATTCGACAGCAATTGCAATTAGGGCTCGTATCGATCCGATTCGAGCCACCGGAGAGAACGTTTCATTGTAGTCAATTCCCTCGCGTTGTGTGAATCCTTTTGCCACGAGTCGTGCCTTGTGGCAATCCACTTCTCCGCCTTGTTTATACTTGGTCCGCAGAACCCATTTGGTCTCAATTACCTTTTGCTTCTCCTGGCGCGTTACTACTTCCCAGGTATTATTCTTTTGCAATGCTTTGTACTCATTTAACATTGCCCTTTTCCATTCGGTAGCATTCGGACCCTTCAGCGCCATAGTTGCAGTAATATCGTTGGTACTGTTAATTAGTGATGCGGCCTCATAAAATTCATCTTCAGTTTCAGGATCGGTCTCCGGACTGTGTGCTTCGGCTTGTGCTGGAAATACTTGGTTGTACATTAATTTCGGTCGACCAGGTTTACCTGTTTTCAACTTTCGAGGTCTTCCCGGGCCACGCCTTATCCTTATGGGAACTTGCTCGCTGGCTTCCTCTTCGGTTGAATCCTCGTGATCTTCTTCTTGGTCCATGGTCGTGTACTCTGCATCGATGACTTCTTGTATTTCAGCAAACTCTTCAAATCTGCACTCCTTTCCAAATAGATTGGTGAAGACAACGTCGCGGCTTTTAATTACGGTTCGGGCATCAGGATCATATAGTCTATATGCTTTGGCGTCATTGCAGTATCCTATAAATATGCATCGTCTTGATTTTGGGGTGAACTTACTCTTTGGGCGTTTTTCGAGCGAATACACAATTTGCCCGAATGTACGCAAGTGCTTGACAATTGGAACGCGTCTGTTCCATAACATAAATGGTGTTTCGCCACACAGGCTTCTAGATGGACATCTGTTACGTATATAGTTTGCCGTGTTTACTGCTTCAGCCCAATAGCTCGGCGGTAATCCTGCTTGAATCATCAAACAGCGTGCCATTTCCACAAGAGTTCGGTTTTTGCGCTCTGCAGTTCCGTTTTGCTGTGGAGTGTATTCTACCGAATATTCGTGTTTGATTTTTGATTCCAGCTGTCACCAGATAACTTTTGAACTTGTTGTTCGTATATTCGGTGCCATTGTCTGATCGGAGTGTCTTTAGTTTTTGCCCAGTCTTGCGCTCAACGTAGTTCTTAAACTCTACGAACTTCTGAAAGACTTCAGATTTGCTTTTTATAGTGTAAAGCTCACACCATTTCGTATGGTCATCTATGAAGGTCAAAAAGTACCGGCTGCCTCCATGACTGGCTATGCGCATTGGGCCACAGACATCGCTGTGCACAAGCTCCAGTGTTTCTTTTGACTTCTGACTGCATATGGGGAAAGGCTTTTGAGAATGCTTCCCCTTGATGCATACTTCGCAGATTGGTAGATTTTCCTTAATGGAAACTGTGCCTACTCCTTGGATTCTACCCTTTTGTATGACTTCTTTCAAATCCTTTTCATTTAGATGCCCTAAACGTTCATGCCATTCCTTAATGCTATTTTGCTTGCTAGCAATTATCTGACTGCATTCGCCTATTTCTTCTACATAATACAAGTCTTGCTTGCGACGAGCAGTGAAAACTGTCAACTGTCTTTCCGTTTGATTCCCTTATGATTTCAGCACCACTTCTTTTAAACAATATGTTGACACCATGGTCACATATCTTTGAAACTGACAATAAGTTTTCTCTCAAATCTGGTACGTACAATGTGTTTGTTAGATTAACTGAATACTCCTTTCTTGGTTTAAATGGCACTAAGCCATGCCCGTTTATTTCAGTAGACGCATTGTTTGCTAACTTCAGCTCTGGACACTTTGCTGCAATCAGCTGGTCAAACCTCCCTTTCTGTGAGCACATGTGAGATGTCGCACCAGAGTCTAGACACCATCCTTTGAAGGTGTTGCAAGTAGAGTTCGCTATTTCTGCGTACATGCTTTCGTTTGACTTATTAATTTCCCTATTTCCATTTTGGTTCTTTGATCTACATTCTGCTGCTTTGTGTCCTAATTTTCCACAATTGTAACACTTGTACTTTATTTTCTTATGCCATTCTTTTGGCATATTACTTTTACCCTTCTTGTGTACCAGCAATGCACCAGGCAACGATTTATCTATATTTCTATTTCGTGCCTCATGCCTCATATTCGTTAAGTAACTTTATTTTAAGTTCTTCCGGGGAAATCAAATTATTCTGAGTTTCAATTGCGATTCTGAATTGCTCATATTCTTCTGGAATGCTATACAGCAGCAATATCGCCAACAAATCGTTAATATTCACTAGTTCTACCTCGTTTATTTTGTCCACTAAGTCAAAAAAAAGTATCAACGTGGTTTCTCATGTCGCCCCCGTGATCCATTTTTAGTAGAATTAACGACTTTAATAGTGTTGCTTTACGAGCTGTACCCGTGGACTGATAAATGCTATGCAATTTCGTCCACACTTCGTTTGAGGTTACACAATTTTTAATTTGCTTTAACTCCGATGTTGACATTGCCAAGATTAAGTCTGATTTTGCCTTCGCGTCTTCATCGTCCCACTGTGCAGCATTTTGTTCTGTCTTTACGTAATTTCCGTTTACGTATTTCCACGAACCAGATTTTATTAACAATGCTTGCATATGTATTTTCCATGTGTCAAAATTGTCTTTGCCCAAAGGCTCCACACGTATGCTTGTAACACTCATTCATTTTTATTTCATGTATGTATGTATGTATACCGAATTTCACAACTTTTTTATTTTGGAAACTGTCAAAAATTTGCGCACTTTTTGCTACACAAGCAACGAGACTAACGAAGCTACACAAGCAACGAGAGCTGCAATACACACACAACGATCACGACTGTTTCAATGGCGCCACACAGGCGGCCACAATCTTGCTTTTCGAATTTTTCTGCACGCACTTTTGCTGTGCGTTTCGTAGAATATATTTCTTCACACTAAAACTTCTTTTGTTTCACACTCAATGTCCTTTTTGCACTTTCTTAAATCACTTGCGCAGTGGAAGCGTGCTGGGCCCATAACCTGTTGTAATAGTTTATTGATATATGTGAATACAAGTTTATATCTCGATCGTTGTAGACCCGGTGTTCATTCGATGGCAACTAACTCCAGTTTTGCATATCGATTGTACTCGATTAAAAGAGTTGCCACATAGCGAGCTGTGCAGTGTGTTGCCATATGCATCTCCAATACTTTAACACACTTGTGGACTTTTTTTATGCCAGGGATCACTTAAACAGTTCATTCGTTCGTGGCTTTAACCAAAGTTCGCCGACAAAAACAGTAATATTAAATCATTTAATTGGTATACTGGATCTTTTTAGAAATTGTAGCAGTTTTCTTTGTTAATTGTATTTATTTTATTTTAAAAAGATATATAACTTATTACCGTCAGTTTATTTACATCTCACAAACCAATATTTTCAAGCTTTCTTAGAAATTCAGGGCAAGCAATGTATGCCAAAGTAAAAGAGCTTAAACTCAACAAATGATGGCTTTCAATATATACATATATTACAACTAAAGACATAAGCTATATAGCTTATAGCTTTTCAATAAAAATTGTACTTTTTCATCGAAATCGCATTTAATGGTGGACATACTTAACATATGACTGTTATTTAAACCAGCGCTCGCAATGCTAACGTACTCAAGTCTAACAGAAAACCAGAGCTCTTATCCAATTTAGCTGGACCAGCCAATTGAACAGTTGCTGAGCTCTGTTAATGTGATTTGACTGTTATTTGTTATTTGTTTTTTTTTTTGTTTTATTTATTTATTTTTTTGATTTGAAAATACTCAACGCTCTCGGCTGCCGATGTCCTCGTTTCTGCAGGATGTTACTTGGTTGCCGTTTGTAAAGCTCCCTTTGACATTTGGCTACCTCGAGGCAATGCAATGCAAAACAAAGCAGAAGCAACTGGGCTAATTAAAAGGCCAAAATGTAAATAAAAGATGGCTGCGAGCGGGGGCTGCCAGTTGGGGTTGGGGTTGGGCTTGAGCTTCAGTTATGCAAAACTTGATCGAGAGTTTTACGGCGATTTGAAAGGATTTGAAAGCGAGACGAATTCGAAGCTTCAAAATGCGGTGTGCTTTTAGTTCATATGGCCGATCCAGGCCCAGAATCAGACCCAGACCCAGACCCGGACCCAGACCTTGCTGTGCATATTGTTGTTGTCATGTTTCACTTTACTCTGTTGCCTGGCCCGTAAGGCCTCACAAAAGATGCACCCACACCAACACACTGGTGCAAGCACTCGCGCACTCACACACAGAAAAGCACCTGTGGGTTGTCGTATGAAAGGCAAATTTTAATGCCAACATTGACAAGTAATGCCATATGCCCCCCATGTGTGTGTGTGTGTGTGTGTGTGTGTGCGTTCGCACGGCAACGAGGCGTATAAGCCAGGCGGCCAAGGGGCCGGCCAGGTGGGGTACAATGTAGCCAGGCACTCAGCCATTGCACGGCTACTGAGCCAATTGTGGGCGCTCGCTGTCAACCTCCTCTTCAGCGCCCTCCCAGCCCCGCGCCCTGCCCCCTCAACGCTTCGCTGCCACAGTCTCTCAGTCACTTTGTTCGCTGTGGGTATATTTCGTTATTGGCAGATTAAGCCGCTGTGTGCTGCGCTGTGGCTGTGTTTGTGTGTGTGTGTGGGTGGGTGTGTATGTGTGCGGGTGGGTGGGTGTGTGCAGCAGCAAAAGCACAAAAAATGTGAACAAATCGAAAAATATTAGCGGCATATTCCTTTTGATTTTTTATTGCGCGATGTTTTTTTGCCATTGGCACACACAGGCCAAAAAAAAAACCTGTGTGTGTGTATGTGTGTGTGTACTTCGGCTGATTTCTTCTCAAGGTAACACTGTTGCTGTGTGGGTGGCTCCTGTAGCCCTGCGCTTTAAAGCATTCAACATTCATTCCTCTGAATAGCCCCAGGCTAATTCAACATTTTGCGTAGAACAAAAAAAGACAAAAAAACAACTCAATTTTCAAAAAGGGCGTGAAACACAGTATGAAAAGATATACGAAAAAGCAACAAAACAAAATATGTAGAAAAATACATACTGATTTAAATATATAGTACTAGATACTGTGTCTCCTATATGTATTAGCGTTTCCAGGCACAAATCCACCAAGAACAAAATCTAAAAACACGTTTTTTGTTTCAGTCATTCTGGCAAATATTTTAAAATTGGTAGTCGGCTGTAACCGACAGCGGAACACAACACCAAAATATCTATCCTAGCATTATTTGTACATACAAACAATAAAATTAAGTTTTTTAAATTTTTTTAAAATTTATTTTGAAGAATCCATCTGTTTGAAATGCAGGTGCAATGTAGACGACAAGCCGTGGCCAAAATACCATTAAACATGAAAAGATGTTCAGTTTTTAAAAAGTAATGGAAGTCTGAATTCTGGGACCTATGGTTCCGAGTGCTTTACATGTACAAAATTTTTCAATTTAGGCATGATTTTTGACAACAAATTTGACACCCTCAGAACCGCTTTTAATGCTGTTTTGTTTGTAGTTGTGACAACCACGATCGACCAAAAATATAACTCATTTCACTTCGTAAACTTGTATAAAAACCAATAGCGGCCAAATTTAATTAGTGTATTTTGTAGCTTTTAATCACTTTTTGTGCAATTTATTTATTTCTTCTTCATTTGGCGGGTAAAAGATACGAAATTCTGATATTTTACCAGTAAACAGTCAGCAAATATATTTGTATATATATAGCTTACATACCTTACATTTAAAGGCTTTGAGTTTCTCTTTTGTTTTGCTTCAACGAATTTCGAATATCTCATTGTTTTTGCTTCAAATTTCCAATTTTTTTTAAAAATAGGAACCCAGTCGTAAATGACTTTTTCGCTAGGTTTATTAGCAGAGTTTATTAAAAACAAAAATTAAAAAAAAGGACGAAATTCAAAAAAAGTTTATAGAAAAAGTGCAATGCAATGCAATGCTAAAAGTTTGCTTACAAGGATAAGCACAGCAAGGAAAGGAATGTATAAATGAAGTTTTTCATGAAAATCTTTTGAGTTTTGCTGAAAATCAATAAAGAGTTTCTACCGGGAATAGTTTCTACCACAATAGAAACTCGATTCAAGGTATTTCAATTTGCATTTTACCAACCAACGAACATAGGAACTGCGTATAGGAATAGTGTTGTGTTGGCCAAAGGCAAAAGCGTTTATTTCTAAAGTTGCTTTGATAGCCTATATGCTTCAATTAAAAAGTGCAGTGTGTTTAGCTAAACAAATCCTTTGCATTAAATAAGCAAAGCAAATGCAATAAAAAACATTTTGAAAATTCCATTCAGTGAAATCTTTTTTGGCCTGTTTCAAACAGATTTTATGTTGCATGCTTTTCTGCGCAGATTTTGATGAGGCACTCGTTTATTATGAAATGTTGAAGTGGCAACAAAAAATGTTGTTGTGGAACAGTTGAAAGTCAGCTGCAAATTGTTGAAGTGTTCAATTACAGTTCATGTGCTGCGTCAAAGGGGGCGGGGCATGTGCGGGGGGCGTCCTACTTAACAGCTCTTGTTGATGGTGTTTGCTCGTGTGTTGCCAAGTTTTCTGGCGCTGTTGTTGTTTATTATTATTGTTCTTTGTGCTGTTGTTACTGTTGTTATTGTAGTTGTTGTTGTTGTTGTTGTTGCGTAAAGTTGTTTGCATAAATAATTTCTATGCATACGAAGCTGAGGCTGACACAAAGAGCCAAAGACACAGGAACCCAGAGACACTCAGCCTCATGTGTTTGCGTGTGTGAGTGTATGCGAGTGTGTAACAGTGTGTGTAGGGTTTGATGGGGGTGGCAACATCCACGCATCAAAATTAATGATATTTTAATGTAAAAACAATTCCAGCCACTTAAGCTCCATTCACACCCATTGTGGGTGTACGTGTGTGTGTGTCTGTGTATGTGAGCCTTTCAATTTGAAGCCAAAGCCCGCGACGTAGTCCGGATTGGGCATGGCCATGGAAATTGAGCTCTGTCAATGATAAGCAACCCCACACAATAACAATAAGTCAGTAGGTTCTTGTCCATGCTTGACTGGGAGTCACCCTGCATTTAACTTTTATATATTCACAATGTGCCCTGTTGCCGGGAAGATAGTTTGGCGATACTTGTGGAAATAGTTGGGTGCTCTTATAAAATATATTAAAAAATAATTAAATAAAAATACTAAGTTCCATTTAAAGAATTATGAGTTTATATTCGAGGAGCTTATATATGCTTAGAAGGCGATAGGAAATCACTATCGCTGATCAAGAGTTTATATAATATATATATAATATATTTGCTCAGATGCGCTCAAAATCATCACATACATTTTCATATACTTAATATACTTATTACTTAGTTTATTTAAAGCAAACAGGGTATTAAAGAACCTCGTTTTAAAGAGCAAAATATGTTAAATGTTCTTGCTCTTTCCTTACTTTCCCTTTTTTCTTCTTCTTTTATTCGTGCAAAGAATGTAGCACAGTTTTCAGGGCTGTAATTGTTTGGTCTCGTTATTATCATGCGATTCCGCTTTGTTCCGCTTTTGTTATCTGGCTCTTTCTACGCGCTTTGTTATGTTAAAAGAGAGAGATATTTTCAAAACGAAAGTAAACTAAAAAAGCACGCAAAGAACGTTAAATTGAAGTTGCCGCTTTGTGTTGCATTATGCGAATGTTGCCTCGGGAGCCGCGCGACCCTTTCGAAGGCAGCAGATAACAACGACGGCGAGCGAGCCGCAAACAAAAATTCCATTTTCATTTCAATTTACACAACAACAACTACAATAAAATGCCACTAACAAATTGCACAGGAAATAGCTCGCATAACAATTGCCAAATTCTCTAATTGCAAAACAATAGCATAATTGACATTGCGCTGAGCTCAACAACGCAACTGCTATTCTGACCCTTCACACATATAATTGGAATTCACAGACACATTTCACAGGCCTGACAGTAGTCCTTAAATTGACACCAAAAATGACAGCAGCATTAACAGTAGCAGTTGCAGCTGCACTTTGCCGTGCTATAACAAAATTTATTTTGAATAATGCATGTATTTAACATGCAGAATCTAGATGGCCGATCCAGGAGCAAATTGCAAAACACATGAAAATCGGATTAGTTTTGACAATACTATGAGAGCTCGGGAGCTATGAATCGGAGAACTTTACATGTCAGAATTGTTCCAAATTTTAACATGATATTTGATAAATAAATTTACCTCCTCAGATTCAAACGCTTAAAAATATAAGTTTGCAATTCAACATTTTATATATATCATATCATATGTGTATATAATCTCTCTCAGTTAGACCGATCTATAGATCTATCTAGAGGGAGATATATAGATTTTCCCGATTTCGAGCGCCCGGGGTGAAGCCAAAAGATCTTGACACTTTATCTGAAGTTTCAGTCTCTAGGTCCAGTAGTGGGGAAAAATAGCTGCCATTAAATTAATGGGATTGTATATAAATTAAATTTCGACTTAATGATAATGCCTGCAAACAGGACCCATAATTAAGAGCTAATCTATTTAATTTACATATCAAAAAATCACAGAACACTCACAAAGAGAACAGAACATACAAATGACCCAATGATGATTTAAACGGTATACAAATTAAGCGATAATCAAATTAGAAGAACATAACAAAAATTTCCGATTTTTAGCATACAAATTTAAAAGTATATGTTTTAATGATTTCTATGACAAAGTAAAATTTAAAATATGTAAGTTGATGACTTGGCGAGATTTTTTATGCGTTATAGGACTCGTAACGACCTTAAAATATCCTTCCCACACCAAATCGAGTCAAATATTATGTGTGAGCTTAGATTAAATTGCACGCCCCGAGATCGAGTTCAGACTGGTTTGTAGCAAATATTTGGCTCTGTTGTGATGATTGTATGCGTTTCTTGGAATGGTGTCAAATATCAAAGTCTCAACGTGTACCCAGCTCGCTGACAGTTTAATGAAATTGGAACAGGGACTGGGTCTCAACTGGCTGTTTCCTGGTACTTAGGGCCGCAGGTCTAAGGAACTCAACAACTTAGCCATAAGTGTAATTAAATTTACGCATGCGACGTGTTGACGTTGTTGTTGCTGGTGTTGTTGTTAATGCCGTTGTTGTTTTGGGCTGTTGTTGTTGCCTGTTTTGACGGTGCGCCTCAAAGTATGCTTTGATTTGGAGTCTGGGGCGAAATCAAAGCCCGGGTAGGACAAGACAAGCTGACGACTGACAGCAGCGGGCAGTGGGCGTGTCAATAGGCATTAAGACAACCACTCGCTAAGCTCGCACTGTGTATGTGTGCGTGTGTGTGTGTGTGTGTGTGCGTGTATGTTCTCTGTGATGTGCGCCTCAGTCTCTGGGGACTTAGCGCTAATTCACTTTTACGCGACTAACTAAATTAATTGCAGACATTTTGCCAATCATATGTAGCAAACTCGCACACACACACACACACGCACACACACCTCGCCCAGCTGTACGTGAACGGGAATAAAAATGTCAACTTGGGCGCGCTCGCCTCGCTCGCAATTGGCAACAAATTTGCCAGCTTTGAGTACGTGCTGGCACACCTGTGTACTACGCTCACCTGGCCCCTGCGCTGTCCGCTCGCTAGACCGAAGTAAGTGTGATTTATATATTGTGGCACAGTTACTTGCAGACATCGTCTGGGCCATCTGGGCTTTCGGCTGCTACACATGAAAAATCGTTGCCATCATCTGAAATGCGCATAAATTACGCACAGAACACAGGCAACGTGGACCTTGGACCTCGGACCTCGGACCTTTGAACCATTTACCTTGGGGCAGCAAACGTTGCCTATTCAAGCGTCTAATAGCTATGATTCAATTAGAGGCCCAGCGGTCTCTTAAAGTCCTTGTTGCTGCTTTCTCACCTATCGCTAATCAGTTGCAAATTACGCAGCGTTGCGTACATTAAATCCAAGTTTTGAGCCACGCTTGGCCAGGCTTTGTTGCGGCCAGTTGGACGGGGGAGGGCTGAAGAATATTTACTGTCATATTCATAACTTATCCCTGAATTGCACAACAAATTATAATCGTTAAAATATTTATCAGAAGTCTGCACTTCAAATGTCCTCATTTTTATATAAAAGTCATAGTCATTCATATTCATATATTATATACGATAAAAAAGTCCTAACTTATAGGAGAAACCAGTCCAAAAAAACAAGCAACCAAAGTGGTTTTCTTAACTACACCCCTATTTCACCAGTATAAAGGGGTATAAACAGGCTTTAAAGTGGGTTTGCATCCGTTTCTAACCGTTGCTCAGAATGCGCTCCTGCGATATTTCTCTTTCTTTTTTAGATATACAGAAACTATTAGGCAGTACTTGTACCAAAATTTTTAAATGGGTTGAATCATTTTTGTGTCAGCATGAGACCGCACTCAAATCATTTCACAGCCAAGCCACTTTGAAACCACTGATAAACCGATTTTGATGAGCGAAACCCTTTTCTTATTTTTGGCTAATGCCCCTCCCTCTCCATAAGTATTGATCGTCCCTGCAAATCGCTGGGACCTTTTCGATTGAAAAAAGATTATTCACTAAAAATTCGTTTAATTCATGCTATCCAGATACGAGAGTCACTTGCTTTACTATTAATAAGCGTCTCTTTGCCGTTGGCGACGCTGCTTATCTCTTTCATCCATATAGGGTGTGATGGAGGCCTTTGTGGGCACAATGACCACAATGGGCAGCATATTCTTGCAATGGTCCAAAATATGATTCAAACGCTTCGCCGTGGGATAGTCGACCAGAATGATGCCAATGTTCTGACGTTTGTATAAAGTAAGGAAGAATTCCTCAATCTCCGCGATCGTGGTATCTGCGCAACAATAATTGATTACAAATAAGAATCTACTAAGAAAAATACGAACCATGCTCGACCATTAAATAGTTGCGAAAGCTCTCACGATAATAACCAATGCCGGCGAGAAGTAGACCCAGAGTTATCTCCTGAAATTGGCATGCGATATGGTTATTATATATAAATAATATATATAGATAAATTATACAGATAGGGATATATAGAGATCGTTGGGGTGTTTGATGAGCTAATATATTACACCCAACTGTGGCCTAGTGCTGCCTATCTCTGCTTCTAGTTGTACTTACGGTATCGGCGATGACACCGATGCGTATGACCGTGTTATCCTCGGGCTCCTCCACCAGCAGCTCCCCAGTGTCGGACTCCTCATCGCTCTCCACGAGTCTCGCACTTGCTATGCTCATTGTATCTGGATATTCAATTTGTATTTTATTTTTGTGTTCAAACTAAATGAATAACACACAGGCGGAGTACTTTGTTCAGTTTCATTTGTCACTTGAGTGTTGCGCCAGAAGTGCCTCAATTTGCAGTTGAAACGAAGTGTGCCCCCTCCCCCCCCCCTGCCATTCCCCTTTGCTGTCACGCAGAATGTTACAAGACTTTGAGCAATGCCACAACTCGTACCCCAAGCAGGTTTTTTTCAATGTTTTTTTTTATGACTTTTTAATGAGTTTCCAATAAATGGCAGTTGCTTTGCAGCCCCGCCCTTTTTCTATACCACTAACCACCCTCCTCAGCCCCTCCCTCCGACTCGCACACACACGCGCATAAAGCAGCCCGAAATTGCAGAGCTTAAGCTTTAAGCCGCCCGCTTGTTGCGTAGATGGAACTGGAGCCCGATTTGGGGCTGGTAGCTGGTAGCTGGGAGCGGGGAGCTGAGCCTGGGCGCTTTGTCCCAGCTAAATTTTGAGTGCCAAAATTAGTTTTTTACTTTCACTTGTTTTGCATTTATTTTAATTATTAAATTTGCCTTGGCATTGGCTTTGCCTTGCCGAAAAATTGAGCCCAAAATGAAAATTCAATTATGACATGAGTTTACAGATTTTCTTGCTTGGAGGGCTATATTTTTGTCAAGGGATGGGGGCGGATCGGGGCGTGGCCCATGGCCCAAAGCCATTGGCGGCATCGAGACGGCATCTTTGTGGCCACTTTTAGAAAATTTATTAACTTCGACTTAACGAAAATTCGTTTACTTTGCGTTTTTTGTTACCCAGTTGATTAAGTTCCTTCTGAGCCCCAGAAGTTTGTCCCCATTTGCTCTTCAACTGGGTTGAGCTATTGATTTCCTTCTGTACGCGTGTGTGCGTACTTTTTCTTAACATACTGTAAAGTTTCGCATGTTGAACAACAACAGTGCCGCGCACACTATGTTGAATGTGTGAATGTCAGATTATGTCAAATTTTGTCGTCTCTTTATCACATTTGTGTTATGCTTGAGAGTATAAGAGTATAAAATGGCTAAAATAATAACGAGCTCCATGTAGCCTTAGATTTCCAATACACTTACCATTAGTTACATTTGTTACACAATTTATGTTATGTTAAGTTTGTATGTTAATGAGAGCAGCGCCTAAACATAGAAATGAAAAAATATGGTATTCTTAGCTTGCTTATGGGGCTTTCAATAATTAATTGAAGTAGTTATTTGATGTGCATTATTCATAAACAATGCGATCAAAAATACAAGCTCCTCACACTTGGCTTCATAGCTAGACAAATATGTGTATATATAAAGGCCATTGTGTGCGCATTATTTTGCTTCCAGCTCAATGTCGTGCAGTATCAATTTCCGACCGAAGCATTGTTAATCGGTTCGAGTCAAAGGGCTTCTCTTGAGTGGGTTGCCTTCGATGACAGAATGTGAGTATCAGTTGTCGCTTCGGGGAATTGGTAAACTCCGCAATCACAATATATAAATAGGTCGTCGCCTACTTATTTGCTTATTAGGCAACAACTTCGATGGCGACTGACTTCTGATTAATCTAACCACATTCAAAGTGCGCAATCAAGTTGGCCAACACAGAGCATCTGAAGGAGGCAGCCAACTGACAACTGCCAACTGCCAACTGCCAACAACTGGCAACAGGCAGTCAAAGTTCAAATTCTTTTTATTTTATTTACTTTTTTTTACTTACTTTTTTCCTGCTTTGGCAACTCGACAAGTGACAGAAACAAGTTAGCCAGCAATGTCGACAGAAACACACACACGCAAATACTGACAAACTATGGGCCACTGGCAAAAACGGGCCGGGCTGGGACGGATTGGGGCGTGGTAACTGGCAGATCGATTTATTATATACGTAAAGAAACGCAATAACAAGTTGGAAAGTACTTAAAACAGGGCTGCAAGTGATTTTAAGTCACACCTTAACTATAAACCTGAACTTGAGCTGAACCAGTTGTACTTGGAAACAGTTAATTGTTGCACAATTGAAGCCACTGACTTGAAACTTGGAATATACACTCGTGTGTACTTGAGTCCGATTTCAAGATTGATTTAATCCGTATATCTTGAAGGCGGGTAAAGCGCGAAAATCTAAATCTCCCACAGCTATAGAGCTAGAGTCATCAAATTTGGCAGACGAGTCTCTGACTCGAGCTGAAATTGATATTTGTCTAAAATAACAGTCATAACTTGGACCGTTTTCTGTGCACTGTTTAAAGCTGTTAGTAGGCTGTGAACGAGTATTGCGCAGTCGGTTGCACCCGACTGCAACGTTTCAATTTGTTTTAAGTGTTAAATTTCAAAATCAAATTTTTGTGGCATTCAAATTTAGTATAAAAAGCACAATTTAAAAATATTCCGATTTAAAGGATTGAGAATACAATCTGTGCCGCCCACAAAATTTACATGCCGTATTATTTTTGGGACTTAAAAATCCAAAAATAAAAAAATCCTAAAAAAACAGAAACCCAAAAGTCGAATTGACAGGCGCCATTTGGGCTTTGACTTTGACCCCGGTGCCACGGGGCCAATGCTCGTAAACCGAAAAGCAGCCGTTGGAAATGAAAGTCATCTGGATTTGGATTTCGATTTCGATTTCAATTTGTAGTGAGGAGCTCTCAAAAGCTAAACAATACACGTAAATGCCGGAAGACGCGAAGACATCGCCTTGAGAGGTGGGGCGTCTTAAAGGGTTCTTGCTGCCACAACATGTTGCACGTTGTTGTTGTTGCAAGGGTTGGTAACGTGAAACGTAACGAAACCCAACCACAAACACACACCCACACAGGCAGACAAACAGACAGTAAAATTATTATGTTCAAAGTGAATATTACGTTAACCGTAACATGGGTCGTTGGGACAGACAGGCAGACAGACAAACAGACAGACAGACAAATAGACAGACAGCGAAACTAAGGACTGACATTACACAGTGTTACAAGCGAAAACATGCGGCAAATTGTAGTTAAATATGTAGTACGTCTGCGATTGAGAGAATATTATGATTATTTTTTGCCAGCACGGGGCTAATTCGTTGCGCGGCAAGGGATGGCGCTGCAATTGTAGCCCAGGGTAACTGATTCCAGCAACTATTTGATGTGACTTCAAAGAAATTCAGTATGCCATAATGCCGAAAACAGATGCAGAGTGAGGGCGAGGGGGAGCGTGGGGCGCGGAGATGTAGATATAGGGGGTATCGTTCAATTTCCATAAAAGCGAACAATGTGCTCTATACACCTTTTACATTTCTAGAGCTTTTCCTCGTATTTTTAATCTGTCCACATTTTTCAATGAAAATCCGTTTCCACGAAACTTATACGTTATGCCAGCATTTCTATTCACAAATGTAGTTCGAATGCTGCAACATAGATCATTTTATTTTTCTCTTGTACGCAGGTAAGTTCTTTTGCAGTTTTGTGAATGGTTTAATTCTTGTTGGGCTGCGATGCTTACAGATTAATATATATTATTTTTGGCCCAATGTTAAATAATTTTCAACAGAAAACTGCCTCGATTTAAAAATAAAAATTTGTTTATATTTTAATGTGACAAATAAACAATTCAATTTTAGTGCACATGTTCTAAATTCAAGGACAACATATATTTCTTATGTGTAGATAATTTTAGAAATTGTTTGGTGCTGTTTTATTTTAGATCAATTCATGATGAATCTGTTATTTGAGAGAGCTATTCGAGCATGTTTCGAAATCCTTTTTGGACGCACTCGCATATAATTGTTTAGCTTAATCGAAAATCTAAATAATAGGTTTGATAATATAAAACTAGCTTAATCAAATTCCATTCCACTCACTTTTTTATTTGAGTGAATTTGAGTGAATATATATTTCAAATTTCGCACTTACAGAGCATTTGGTAGTCCGGCATACTGTTTGCTGGTAGCGCAAGTGAACACAGCATTCACATCAGCATTCACACTCATATTCGCTTTCGCACTTGCATTTGCCAGGCAAAGCAATTTTTGCACATTTGCGAATTTTGTGAATTTCAACGCTCGCTCTGCAAGCTCCCCACCGCGCTCCTTATCCACCGCACTCGCCTTGCACCACCAACTGTGAGACGAGCGTGAACATTGCTTGCAACTCGCGCTGCAGGCGGCCAAATGCAAACGGCAAAGGTTTTAGGGCCATATAAATAGGGCCAAACACACGCACACACAGACATTCTCAGGATTGTCCTTGTTTTTGCGGTATTTGCCCTGTATTTGTGTGTGTGCGTGCGTCTGTGAGGGTCAAACGTGGTGCAGCTTTAATAACAGCGTAAATTGCGTAAGCTACCAACAACCATTAATAACTTTCCTGCACCTGAACGCACCAAAAAAAAACACATGCTGCTGGGTGGTCGAGACGAGTAGAGAGGAGTAGAGAGAAAGAGAGAAGGAGAGAGGGAGTGAGATTAAGAGGCACACAGGGCGTATGTTCAATTTCATTGTGGGAACAACAAGCTGATTCGGGTGTGAGTGGGTGTGCGTGGGTGTGACTGTGAGTGTGTGCTTGTGTGTGTCAATTGTTTGCCTTTTGCCGTCTGCTGCTATTCGACACAACATATTTACATACAATACATGGTATAGCCGGCTGACATACCCTGTAATAATGTGTTCACTTAATAGATTCAATAAACTATTAATAAAAAGCGCCACTTAGTCTTATTTTAAAAACAAAAATTTCTAATTTAAAAATATTTCCTAATTAATCGAGTTGTAGAGCAAAATACTCTAAAAAAATGTATCTAAATTAGAATTTTACAACTTTACAATAAGCATAATTCAGCACGTTCAATTCAACGCCAAACATTTTTATAACAAAACCTTTATCATAACTGACTTTAAGGAACTAAGGTTATTTATTTGGTAGTGATAATGAACTTATTATATCCCACAGGAAAAGAAGGTGTACTTTTAAAACTACAAATTGTCAAAAAAGTAAAAAATAAAAAAAATTTCAAATTGTATAACTTAAGAAGTTTTTAAAATATGTTAAAAATATTGATAACAAATTAAAGTAGAATAAACTCAAAAGGCTACACTTAGAGAAAACCGCTGTTCTACATTCAAGTACGAGGTGTATAGAATTTATGTCGTTTTTTTACCTGGCCATATTTTAACTACGCTTGAAATTGATTTAAAAAAAAAATGCTTAGTTTTTTACTTTGAGAGGTGCTTAAAGCTACTTTCGAGCTACAACTTAATACCCTGTACACAGTGTAGAGTCTCGTTAAGAGCACTTTTCTGTTGTACATGTGTGTGTGAGTGGGGGGAGGAGAGTTGTTGTTGTTTGGTGCTGGGCTCCATGCTGCCTTTTAATTATTGATTTCAACAGTGAGGTGATTAATATTTTCGAAATGTACCCGAAACGAATCGAATCGAACTGAAACAAAATGAATCGAACGACCGACAGCCTCAATTGTTGATTGTTTTTATATGCCATCATAATTGCATTTCCTTGTTGTTGTGTGGGTGTGTGCGTGTGTGTGTGGCATGGTTGCCACTAGTGTGCATTTTAGAAATTCATGCCGCTGGCCAAATGGCAACAACAACTTAAACAGCAGCTGTGGTGCCACAAATTCGATTTGTTAATTGCTGAACATTTAAACAGAAGCGCCCTTTGGCGCTTCGATTGCGGTATTTTGCTATTGTTGGAGTGTGCTCTGTGTTTGTACCAGTTTCAATCAAATGTGGTGGCAAACTTGAAACTCAACTTTAGATCAGATAAAGTTAGTTGCCAGTTGGGGTTTTTCTTTTAGTTTTGTCCGCTTGAGCGGGGATATAAGTTGGAGGAAAGGTTTCTCAGCTGGGACAACTGTTTTTCTAATTACAATTACAATTGCAGTTGTGTCATTTAATTAACGCAACAGTTGACTAGCTCTTGCCCAACTGTTGCCTAACGACAAATCCATCAAAAAGTATGCTACAATTGAAGACAAAGTTTGCTGGGCGATGTGTGTGGGTGTGTGTGTGTGGGAGGGATTTCTGTATAAGTGATAGCTAACAACATGGTAAATATAATGCGCACCAAGCTTAAATTACTTTTGCCGAGCAACCCACACCACACCTTTACATATGTGAATGTGTGGCAGCAGCAGAAAAAAGGTTTTTTTTGTTTACTTTTATTTTTTGGGGCATCAATCTTCCTCCATCATTGTCAGAGGCGGTCCCAATGACGATGACGTCGGCGATGACACAGCACCAGCTAATACAGAATCCTGGCACACATACACACATATACACACACACACACACACCTATTTACGTAACCCCCTGCCACACTTATATAAATAAATGAAATATCATTGATGCCATTTCATAATATTGCCGGCCAACAAAAAAATGTAGCAAAAATGCTGCTCGCTTCTTTTTTATTTATTAATTTTTTCGTTTTTGTATTTATGCCACCTTTTTTGTGGTACATTTGCGACTTCAAATAATAAATTAATTATTTATTTACCATCAATATTAATTTAATGGTTTTTGTTTGTCGTCGACGTGCGGGTTGCCGCCAACACCTTCAGCTTTGGCGCCTGCGATGAAGGCTTTGCCATTGGCAAAATCCCACATCAATTTCATTATTAAATTAAGCTACTTAATTTTCAAGTTTAATTGTTGCGCCCACCGTTTTTTGTACTTTGTACACGGGATTCCATGCAATCAATACATTATTTAATAAGTAAAATTGTATAAATAATTTTGTTAATGAACTATTATTATTAAGGGAAATTGACTAATGGCGTCTGCTGAATATTAATTGAAACCTCTTGCAGAAATAAAATGTAGTAATTAGGCGACATAATTAACTGAGTGTTAAAAATTCATTTGGGAGAACAGACATTTTACGTAGGTAACATAATTAAAATCAAATAAATAAATAAAATAAAATAATATAATAGTAAATATTTTTAAGTGCCGAATATTAAATACCCTTGAGAACAAATTTCCAATGGGAATATTTTTTTTGTTTTGTTTCACATTTCGCAACTTAATTTTAATGCCCTTTAATTCCCTCTATAAGTAAAAAACAAATTTTATATAGAAATTGTACGTTAAAAAGTTTTTTTGTTTAAGTTTCGCAACTTAATTTTAATACCCTTTAAGTAGTAACGCAAATTGGATAGAAAGAGAAAAGAAAAATAAAAAATATGGCATTTCTGCCATTCATTCATTTGTTCTGAACTCGGTTTTGGAATCGAAATCAATACATTTTCAACACTTATTTCGAATATTTATACAAAATAGGTAAAATTAAAATACAGTTTACACGGCACATGTTTTTTTAAAGTCCTGACAAATCAAATGCTGTCACAAATCAAAAAAATGAAGCAAGAAAAGGAAAAAGTTGAGTTTTCTCTTCATGTAGAAACTCATAATTTTAATGCAATAATTCACTTAGCTCGGCATAAACAAATTGAAAAACTTTTACCAGCAGCTTTTACTTTACACTTTTTGTGTGCGTTTCGTGTTGGAGGGAAAGCCCTGCACACTGCCCCCCCCTCTCCCCCTCTCCGCCCCTCCCCCTCTCCGCCCCTTTCCCCAACAAGTTACCTTCCGCACTAGTTGTAGTGTAGTGCTCGAGGCGACCACAGACAGACAGCCGGACAGCTGGTCGGCCGGACGTACATGCCCCACGGTACACACACACACACACGCACACATATGGCCGTAGCCCGTTTAGATATGCCGCAAACTTACATATGGACGGATATACGACCCAAAGTCTGTCCCAAAAAGTTTTATTTGCTTCGTTCTTTTTTTCCTTTTTGGCAACAGTTTGAAGCGTATTTAGTTACGAGAAACCACAAGAAACCCACTAAAAAAAAAATAAACAAGAACAACAAAAAAGCAATAAAATGAGAAAAGTGAAAATAAAGAAAGTAAACCTCAACCACAAAATAAACGGACTATTTCATGTTTAAGTGCAGCATTCAAAATGATAAATTTCATGGGACTGGCTTACAAAAGTTTCAAGCTCAATCTAAAAAACTTAAACTAAGTTTGCCAAAGTGCACGAGCTAAGAGCTCCTTGTCATATTCCCAAAAACATCCGATGGGAGGACAACTTTCTGAAATTGTCACAAAAGGGATTAACGATATAAGCGCATGGGTAACAGCTGAAAATTGTATTAGTTATGAACGGTGGCAACTTTGCGCAATTGTGGCTAAAGTCAATTTCAAAACAACTTTAAAGATTTTTGAACAAAATATTTGAGTAACAACTAAAAACTTTTCTTTGAAGTGCGCAACTGTACTCTGACAATTATAAATTTACCAATAGGTAAGAGTACCTTACTATTTAAATGACTACTACTATTCAAATTCAAGTTAGCGAAATAGTAGCGAAAGTGTTTTCAGAAAACAAAACAAAAAAATACGTAACTTTATGATATAAGAGTTGTTATATTTTTATTAATATGATCAAATATGTACCACTTAATACAGATAAATGCACTCTGTAGCTTTGCTGGCGAAAGCGTTTTCGAGTTCAACTTAAGTCAAATGTGCTATAAATGATGGCGGCACAAGCGACCATTTAAATGCAACACACAGTTGCCCAGTTAATTGAATTCAATGTTGCACACACGCACACACGCACACTTCTATACACACAGGCACACACACATATAGCCTAACCCCCCAAAAAATAAGGAAAGAAAAAACCATCATCTTAGACGCTTACCTGGCGCAGGCATTTTTGTGTATAATTTAAAATTTTGTTTGCGCCTGAGCTTAGGCCAGGCCCAGCAACAGCCCCAAAAGACCCGGCGAACTGAAGAAGACCCCGACCTCCCCCCACACCCCCCACCCGCTACCCCAACCGCTCATTGCGCCGCAACAGGCAGGCCGTGAGGCAAGGAACCAGCTAAAATATTTCTATCAAATTTCAATTTGTTGAAATTTGTTTTTTACAATTTTCATGAAGGGGCGGCCAAAGAGACACAGCAAGTGACAGAAATAGAGAGATAGAAAAGGAGAGTGAGAGAGAGGGTGCGAGGGTGGTTGTTTGAGTTCAGAAAAGCTGTGAGCCGAAAGCTGCCTGCCACATAATTAAGCTGCGTTTCAAAAACTTCAGCGAAAGCCCACAAAAGCCAAGCAAAGCGTGCGGCGGCTGTAATTAGAAATCCCCAACAAAAAAAGACAAAATATATAAAGTATGCGAAAAAACGAAAAATGGTTGCGGAACCCATAGAAAGGCGAGTATAGGGTATGGCAGATGAAATACGCTGTACGCAAACATCTCCAAGATTTGTAAAGAGATGCTCATCAAAAAAAAAAGAAACCGAAAATATAAAAATAAATTTTTATACATAATTAATTATCTAGGAGTGCCAAGGGGTAAGGCGGGAGTTATGGGCGCTGGCGCTGTTGCCGAGCTTAAATGGCATTTAAATGGCACAAAGGTTTGAGGCTTGCTGTTGTTAGCCAAAGTTTTTTCAACTGTGGCCAAACATTCGCCGACGCGAGTGCCACAGTGGCAGAGTATGGGCTATGCGATACTAATTACCGGACAGCCAGCCGGACAGACATTCCGCCCGAGAGCCGTAGATCCACTCGGATAGCATCTGACGTGCGGAAAAGTTATGGCGCGCAGCGGCAGCACTTAAGCCGCATTAAATACGGATTTTGTTTACATTTTTACTCATTACTTTGACGCCAGCAGCGACGCAGGCAGCGCCAACAAAAACAGCAACAGCAACAACATTGCCACAAATCCAGCTAATTTGTTTGTGTTCACGTTGCGTGCCCCCAGCACAGCCGCCCCCACCCAGCCAGGTGTCCCCAATAATGGTCAGCGACTATCTCTAGCTGTGCTGACATTCGCATAGTGACAGGCGCACATCTACAGCGCCGCTCACATTAATAGAAACGCTAGCGAGTCGTATATAACTCAAACTGGACATTGATTCGCTTGGGTAACAAATACAAAAAAAAAAAAAACAGGCTTCGCAACAGCTAGAATCGATTTTTTTAATAATGTAATTTGTATCCAAGTAAATCTTGTACTTTTATTTAAGTCAAATATTATTTCTTAAAAAAAAGCTGCGATTTATATATAATATTTACAATTTATTTAACTAATAGACAACCAATGAAAAGTGTTTTATTTTTTCGATATGTTGTACAACATTTTTGCCGTATAGCTATCACATTTTTGTACGAACATTGTGAACTACAACTAATTAGCTAGCCTGCATTGTAATTAGGCAGACACCCTAGCTACATCAAATACCACGTATTCAGACGCCCAAGTGTCCAGGAATATGAAATGGGGAGTTGGGGTGGAGCAGCATATAATTTCCGCTTGTGTTGATACAGTCTTTGCGTTTGTCGACTTGCCAGTGCGTTTGTATAGTGTATACCCTGTACTTAATGGAGAGTCGAAGCGATAGATATGGGCTATATTGACAATGGATACATAAATGATCACAATACGGTGTTGTGAAACTTCAATTACATGCTACAGGGTATCTCCGAGCTAGGCACTCTTGGTGCTCTTCGCTGCCTTTGGAAGGCGGGCGAAGCTGCGACCTGTGACGTGGACAGCTGGAAGCCTGTCGCTGAGTTTCTGCTTCGAACTGTGCTTTTGCCCACATGGTAACAAGGCAGGCACACACACACACACAGAGAGAGGCACTAACTGCATCGTTAGCGAATTTCGAACTGGCCTCCGAGACGTCCTGTTTATCCTGCTAGCTTTCGACTGCTTCTGTGTTGCTTTCATTTGCCACGCTCACATGCACCTTCTTATTTATTTATGAACTTGATGGGCCACGGCCCACTTCTTTATTGATTGCCAGTGCTCTCAGTTATGTTTACTCTTGAGACAGCTGTTCGTCGTGCGCACACACTCAGACACACACACACACACACACACACACAGCCGAACCCCCGCGCACGCACACTTGTAGATTTTTTAGGACCTGTAGTAAACTTTATATGTTCTTAATATACATGTTGCTCATAACTCTGCAATTTTCGGATAGTAAAGTTAAAGTTAAAGTTATATATATATGCATATATATATATATATATATATATATATATATATATGTCGATATAGATATTCTCTGTTCTTTGAATTCCAATTTCTGTGAAATTTTGAACTGTAGTATTTAATCTATTTTGAATGCTTGCAATTTTATATTACGTCTTTTAGATGGCTTTGCCAATAAAGCTTTGACAACTTTTTAAAAATACAAAAATATTTCTTTCATTTTTTGTCGATTGCACCCTTAGTAATCCGTTACTATATTTTTAAAACAATTTTACAAAATTGAAAATCTCAACATGCACTATTTTATCGACTTCAATATAAGAAAAACAATCTCATTCAAAATTGTACAACAATTTCTTAAAAGGTGTCTGCACAAATATTTCATTTTATTTACATTTTAATTTTATCCTAGACTAAAATTTAATTCATACAAATTACACAATGGTATCAAAAATGTGTTTTTATACTTTAACTTTTCAACTTTTGTACACATCAAATTTATAGTTTCAATAAATGCATAAACTTCACTTTAAAGCTCATATTACGAAATAAAAATTGTATTTTTAATTCATTTCTACTGAAGCCAACTAAAAAAGCTGCAAAATTTTTATTTTATAATATTTTTATTAAATTCCTGCCATTCAAATTGTAAACCTCTGCAGGATGGAATTACCTGTGAATTTGTAGAGCTTTTAATAATTGTATTCCGTTATAAAATAAATTCCATTGTGTTGCAAGTTTTTCTCTATTTATAAATTGTGAAATTTCTGGTAAATGTTTTGAGTTTCCGGCTTTGAATTAATATTATGAAATATTCGAGTATTGTGTATAGATTTAGTAAAATTTTAGTCTTTCGATTTATATAAAATTAAATGGTTTTCTGATGTCATACAGTTTTTAAGCAGGGTATTGTTAAGTCAAGCTGGTCGTAGTTATTAGATAGGTTTTGGAGTCTGAGTATCATTGACAATGGCTCCTGCTGCCATTACTGTTGTTGCAGCTGTTGTTTTTCCAGTTGTTGTTGCTCCTGCTGTTGTTGTTGTTGGTATTGCTTTGTCCACGTTAACCGCATTGCTTTGCGGCGCTTTTGCCTCTTTCGCTCTGGCTGCGTCCTGTCGCGCCTGACAGCATCTAACTTTATTAGCTCGTTGCTGTCGGCGCTGAGTGCTGGCTACCCCCTCCCAACCCCCCTTCCTATTTCTCTGACTCTGCCACACTCTCTGGGTTCTCTGTGCCCTTCTCTAGCACAGGCAACAGGCGAAAAATGCGGCGTTAAATATGCCAAGCGCCATTGCGGCAAAATGTTTAATTTCCAAGTAGCGTCAAAAATGTTAGACCACAAAAAGTAAAAGAAAAAAACCACGAACAAAGGGGCGTGGCAGACAGACAGACTGAAAAAGAGAAAGAGAAAGGTATAGAGAAAACAGTGACAATGCACGCAGACAGAACTTTACATGGGCATAGTTTAGGGCAAACTTGCCTCTAAAGTAAACATTAAAGAAACCGCGAAAATGTCACATAAAAGTCGCAATCGTCCGCGTAATAAATTCAAAAGCAAGACAGCAGAGCTTGTCGACCCTGTTTGTGTGTGTGTGTGTGTGGGTGTGTGGCGGTCTATAAATAAAGTTGGCCTACAAATGAACGCAGTCAACTCGCAATTTCTACAGCACAGAATTCCAGGTAAAGCCTCTGCACTGCAAAACTTTTAGCAATTAGTTTCCAAACTAAGAATATTTAAATTGATTTCTAAATACCAGAACTTTTTTAACTTTCGGAATTTTTGTTTTTTAAAGAATATAATTCTCTTTTATCACCTCCTGTATTGCAATAATTAATATTTATGTATATGTACAGATTCTCTGATATGAATACATTGATGTGAATCAATTATATTATTATATTCATAGTACAGATAAATGTTCGACTGCATAGCCGATATACCAATTTTGGCTATTAACGAAAGACAGAGTTCACAAAGTTAGACTAATGAAATGAGCCCCAAATTTATAAATATTATCAGACAGACAGTTTCGCTTCAACTTTATCAAATATCATATTTATAATATTTTGCAACATTAACGCCTTTGGCCTTGGGTGCTTGACCCGCGAACCCGAAACTCGGGCAACAAGTGGCGGGAGTTAATAGCCCGAAAAGTGTGCTGCAAAAGACCAATTTGAATGTCAATGGCGTTGAGACTAAAGAAAGTCGTAACAAAAGGTGAATCGACAAAATTAAAATTAAAACGTGTCCCAAAACTTTTTCATTGTGCTTTCTGGCAAGGGGTTTTAATGTGCAAAAGCGATGCAGAGCGGAAAAGTTAGCATAAACAAAGTGTGTATACCCTAACAACCGAAAGCTCTGAAATTATGAAAATTAAAAGCCGAATAAGTAAATGTATTGCATACGACTTTCCTTATTATATAAAGAGATTCTTAAGAAGAGAAATGTAGCTGTTAAATTTGTGATTCCTTTCTCTATAACTCAACTGGAAAAATCTGACACGGATATGCACGAGAATACATTCATACAGCAAACAAGATTTCAACTTTATACGGAAGACAGACCAATATACACTTCATTCCTTTGCAGGCAGCATAAAAGTCAGCAAGTCAGTAGAAACTGAAGTAACGAGTATTTGCAAAAGGTGGAAACGCAGTGCACACCTGAATATCGTATAGGAGAAATCAAAAAAATGGTTCCAAGAAAAATCCGCTCGTTAAACGTGCAATAATTGAAACAAATTGATGCCTAGCCATACCAACGGGCATTTATTAAAGCCAAGAGAACGAGCCACGCCCTCCAGCTAGCCCAGCCCCTTGCACACGCCCTACATGTGGCCCACAATCCCCAGAGCCTGTGGCTGGGAGGTGGGAGAGCGGTGCCTGGGACTTGGCTCAATTACATTCCATTCCGTCGTGCAAATAACAAAATATCAAATCAACATTGAGTGCTTGTAAAATGATAATTAAATGCCAGCAAATTCTTTGGACTTGGCCATTTCGATGCCAGAAATTGGCGAATTCCACGCGAGCGCTTCTCAAATAATTAGCCATCATAAACATTACAATTACAAATACAATGATATAATTACAGCAGCATTTATTGACACAAAAAGCGCAGATAAAGTAATATAAAATGGAAAAATTTGTAGCTAAAATTGGGAACTTGCTGGAAGTAATATTGAGGTAGCGAAATAGGAAAAGATCAAAACAAAATTTGTTTTATATACAAATTATTACCATTTTTCCAGTAAACCTTTAATACATTTGCAAATAACAAAAATTGTATTGAAAAAGTCATATAATATCAAGTCTATATATCTATTATCAAGAAATATATTCTATTATAAAAAAAATGCAAAATAAAAGAGAAAAAAACAAATATTTTGGAGTTATAATTTTTTTAGTAAAAAACAAAATTTGTTTCCTAAGTAACAAGCATAAAAATATTTTAAAACCAAAACCCACAAAAGCATTTTAATACAATGCACCTTTTTCTATAGGAAGGCAAAACTTAATGTGATTTAATGAGGCAAATTAGGTACATTTTTAAAAGAAAGCAAAATTTTTTTTCTAGTTTAATTTGAATAAAATTAAATGTAATATTTTAAATCATAAAAAAAGTAAAAATAAAACTATAGAAAAAGATAATTTAAAAGAGCAAGCAAATATTTCTAACAGAAAAATAAAATCCTCTCGCATATCTTATATATTTGATAAGTCTTATTAAATTAAAATCGTCATACGATTTTTTAACCAGTTTTTAATAGGGTTATTATTATTTTAATTTGTACTTCGCTCCTGCCAGAATCAAGTGTTTTTCTGTTGAACTTTTTTCATTTTGCACATAGGTATCAATTTTGCTTTAATTCAATTATAATTAACTATTACTATAATTAACTATTATGCCAAGAGGAGAATTGCTTTGCATAGTTCGATAAGCTTGTGTTGCCAACAGAAGAGCTTGTTAATTTAATGGTCAATTGATTGATGTTGAAATATATTTCTTGTGATTTACCTTGCGGGCGCACAGGTTGAGTGGAGATTTTCCAGGCATAATTAATTACTTAATCATATTAATAATATTAATATTAAATGGAAAGAGCAAAAGGAAAAATATAATAACAGCAACGAGAGCAGGTGGCATGGTGCAACAAGTTGCTGTGTGAAAGCCAGAGATTATGCATTATTATCCTTTAATGCCGAAATCATGTTTCGGTTGTCCGATAAACGATTAACTGAATTAAAGGCGTGGCTAGCTTATGGGTGGTCATTATGCAGCTCGGCTGCAGCTCGTCCTGTGCGGCTATTGGCAGGATAAATCGCGACGGGAGGTCAGCAGCAGCAGCAGCAGCAGCTGCTGCGGACAATCCTTGAGCTCGGCAAGCAAATAAATCTTAAATAGTTTACGATGCGCCGCTTAACTGGACCTCAATTGTTGTTTATTTCAAAAACCCTAACAGTTCGCTGTGGTCCTGAAAATCAACAAAAATTAAAGGGGGATGATGGTGGGTCGTGGTGGGAAAGGGAAGAAACGCATGAGTAATAATAATGGTAATGCAATAACAACAAACGGAAGCGGCGGCCACACAAAGAACAACAGGCAAAAAGCTGGCAACAGGAAATGGCGCATGAAACGAATCAGTCGAAACGGAAGGAAATGCTTAAACGATATGAAAATCCTGCCGGCATATGCTGGAAATTTCCAGTTATTATTACTTGACGCCATTCCTGTTGCTGCCTTCGTTGTTGTCGTTCGAATGCCCTAACATTTGTTTGGCCAGTTTAACTGCGCGAGCTAAGTTGACCTTTAAAATATAATTAAATTCCAAAATGAAACTAGCTCAACATTGAGAAGTATTCTTCTTTTGTGTATTTTTTTAAAATTAATTTTAAGATATTTTGTAATAGTAACAATCAATAAAATAAATCCAAATAATTTATAGTTATTTTAAAAATAATTTAAATTGAGTGAGTGTAAAAATGATTTCAATTTAATGAATCTTTAAATTTTAAATCGAAAAAAACATAGAGTTGATTATGGCCTGCCTACAAAAAAATAGCAATTATTTTTAATATGTATAGACATTTTTCGCCATTCAGAATTGTTTACTTTGTAGAGTACACAAAAGTCGTTCGGAAAGCCTGGTTTAATACTGATTGCTCTTCACACAGTTAAGCGGGCGGCCTTTTTTGTGTTGTTGTTGTTGTTGCTGTTTTTTTTGTTATTGCAGCTGTACTCGGAGGGAGGTGGAGAAGGACATCGACAACGACAGGTTAATGCCTTGTGGCAGGCTCAGCCGCTGGCTGCTGCCACATTTCTGGCTGGCTTTGTCGTTGTTGTGTTGCTGATGTTATTTCTTGGCAGTTTTTAATAACGGGCTGACAGGCAACTCGATGCTGCTGCTGCTGCTGCTGTTGCAGCATCAAATTTTACGGTCGCACTCAAACAAACAAACACACACACACGCACAGAGTCAAGCGCTGGGCGTGTGTTTAATGTGCTCGACACGGCGGCAATTAATAAACGAGCTACTTGCAACGATGGGGCAGGTTTTTATGTGGCACATTTCGCCATAACGCTTTCACTTTTTTTATAGTTCGCACATAAAGCAGCTAGATAAATGAAAGTGACAGAGATAAAACGAGCAACAGCGAAAGCGAGAAAGAAAGAGAGCGAGTGAGTGGACGAAAGTGAGAGTAAAAGTTTCGGGAGGGCGCTCCCGCACAAATGTATGCTATGAAATTTTTTCTGTAAATATCTCACAGCAAAATTGTAATTTATCTGTGGTCAGGAGTTTTCGCAAAGGACTTCAACCAACTGAAGCCTCTCAAGTGTCAGCTGAAAACCACCACATTTTCATGCAATTCTTTGGATTTTCTGCAAATTTTAATCAAAAAATGAATTTTCAGCAGAGTAAAAGAATATAATAAAAAATAAAATAAAAAGCGGCCATTACAATTTTTGATTGCTTACAATTCGGTCGAGTTTTTAACGTAATTGCAAAATATAATTACTTTAAGTTGGTAAAAGGGAGAATTAAATTTACACAATTTTAAATCTTATTATAAGCTTATGTTGTAAATAACATTTGAATTGAAATTTTATAAATGTTGTCCCCTCTTAAATAACTTGTGGTTGCTTACAATTTATAATAACATTTTAGTGCAAATTTCATTCTATTTAGATTTACATACACACTGCACTTTTTTTAAAAATTCTATAAAGTGGAAATAACTTTTATGTTATGCTTATACGTTACCATATTCAGTTATATATTTTTAATGATTAAACTTTTTAAGCCACATGTAGTAAAGATTACCCTTTGTTATGATCCAATAAACAAAAAAAATTGCAAAAATAAAATAGCAGAAGCTAATTCCATTAAGCGTAGAACTTTTAAAATAATGTATGTGACACAATGAGGCATTTATTAAGAAATAAAGAGAAAAAACAAGGATAGACGAATTTACAGAGATCAAGAAAAAGCACACATACGCAAAGCTAAGAAAGGAATCATTTGTAAGTGAATTATAACTTAAAACTTAAGAATATAACTCTAACAAAAAATAAGCCATAAACAAAACTGAAGAATTTTGTTGAACTTGTGAAAACTTAAAACCCCAAAAACTCTAGTAAATATGCCGCCAGACTCCGACAGTAATTTAGAAGAAAACGCAGGACAGTTTTTCTTTTGCTCTTCTTCTCTAGTTTTTTAATTTTTTTTTTGTTTTGCTTCGCTGCTATCTCTAGTGAATAGCTGAAACAGCTGGAGCAGCATACCAAGCTGCAAATTGCTTAAATAGTTACAAAAGTTCCACTTTTGCCTGTTGCCAACTGTCGCACTTGTCGCTTGTTCCGTAAATTTCCGTTTTGAATATTAAACGACTTTTCATTAGAAACTCGCACACGCACACACACACATACCAACGCACATACAGAGAGAGAGACAAGTGCTTTACTTGAAATGTCGTTGATGACCAGACAAGTGAACAGAAGGGACGAGGGCGGCAGAGGGTCTGTGATTCGGTCTGAAGTGGCATTCAAGTGTCCGTTGGCCCGTTAGCGGGCTTCGGCTTCATTCAAGTGGACGCACAGTGCGCCCCAAAAGTGTGCCTTCAGCAGCTGATAGCCAGAGTGCGATAGAGAGCCAAAGAAAGAGCGAGAGCGAGCTGTCAAATGTCAGGCGAGCAAACAATGCGAGCAATGCGAATGCATGTGAATGCATTTTAATGGATGCCGCTGCCAGCAGTAACGGGAGAGGCGAATGGGGGCCGGGGAGCGCTCTCTGACTGCTGGTTGCTAAAATAAGGGCTTGCGGCTTGAGCCACGCCTGAGTTGGCAACAATCAGAAGGCGCGCAAAATGCACAAGTTTCAGTTTTGTCAGCGATATTCACGATGCTCGGCATTGAAGCTGCCCTTTGGAACAAAAGTGCGTTAAAGAAAACGTTGCCAGCGGCGACAGGGGACAGACAATGGAAACAGCATATGGAAATCGCGAGGCAAGGACATCGCACGCAGGACAGGGGACATTCTGATGCTGCGATGCTGCGATGCTGCCTTGTTGGACCGTGGGGCAGTAAAATGCTGCTTTTTGTTGCCATTTTACGAGCGCTTAAATTGCACGCATTGTAAATGCCAATGCACGTAAACACACACACACACCACACACATCCACGCACATCCACGCACACATCGCTGACAACAGTTAAAACTGAAAACAAACGTAAAATTATCGCAAGCAAAGCAAGCAAAAAATACATCAAGTTGTAAAATGCTTGAATGCAGATTTCTCCAGATACTGCCCTGCCCAGTTCCTAGAGCTTACATATCAGAGATTACTAAAGCATTATTCTCTCTGAAAAAACCAAGATTTTCTATCCACATCAGGAAAATCTCTTAAATTTCACACAAAAGTCAGTTTAAAGAACTTAAATAAAGTATTTTGACATTTTTTCTATATATCCAATGACATAAATTTACGCTTAACTCAAGTACGCAAATTTCTGTAAAAAATTTACAGTCAATTATGACATCGAAAATAATACTTACTTCCTATAAAAATAGAGTAACATTTTTCTCTGAGTGTGCATAATAGTGTATGCAATAAGCAGCTTAATTAGAAGCACACAAAGTATTTATTTGCCACATGTTCTTGCTCATTTCAAAGGAAAAAGTTCTTAGCTTTGAAAAAAGCATCTAGATGGTTATGTATGTCTAATAACTCGTGCATACTACGAGTATACATTAAATCATTAAAAATTTAATTTTTAGCAACCTTATGCTGGCTTTGGTTTTAACATAAGTACGAGCCAAGTCTTTTAAATTTCGGATGAGGTATTCAGGTTTGAACTGGTATTTATTGAAATATCTGTTAAACTAAATATATCTTTTAATATATATAACAACATAAGAGATTTGAAATTTGAAGCCAAATGCTAAATCTTTTAATTGTCTTATAGTACTTTAGATTCATTTAGCATATAAATATATACATATATCAAGTTTTCTCTTATGAAGATATATATAAATTTTCTGCGCGTTTCGTACTTGGAAATTAAAATTGCTTTAGTTTAAAAAGGCCCAAAGATCAAAAGATAAATTTGAGCTGAACTTTATATATTTTGTACATGATTTGCAGTTCCCGTATCGAGTCGTGACTCGTGAGAGAGCAGGCCAAATGGAGTAGGTTGGGGGCGATATTCATTATGGTTATATTCCGAGCTACTTAGTTAAGCTGCTCACTATTTGAAGTAGTTGTAAATCCTGCACAGCAACAACCGCCTTAGCCAACATTGACTCAGACAACAACGAGAAAAGTTGTATGACAACATCAACAGATTTTCCAGGTATAAACAAAAGTTTTTGGACATATGAAAATGTCAAGTCAGAAAATGCCCAGCAGGATGCCAGCAAGGAGCTGCTTTGATGGATAGCAAGGACGCTTATTAGAGTTAAGCAGAAACTGAGACTCATACATTTTAATTACCATAATGATAATTGCCTTCGCCCGGAGTCCTGAGAGTCCTTAGAACGCTTAGCATTTGGTTTAGTTTATTTTATGGCGCAGAGGAAAGGGAATAGGGGGTGGAGAGCCTAATTTATGTGGCACATTGGAGCAATGTCTATTTAATATTTGATCGTCTAACGACTGAGCGGGCAGCGGGTGGGCTTGTCGTTTGCCTTTGATGTATCCAGCGCCTAATTGGATTGCATCCTTATTAAGTATACGCAATGTTGCCGCAAGATTTTCAGCTTTATCTCTCAGTTTATACATGATTATTATTTTCATTAATTTTTTTCTTACTTTGTTTTACATTTTTTTTTTATTTATTTTGAAGCTCACTTTCACAGTTTGTCCGTTTATCAGTTTCCTGCGCCTGTGATGCCTATGCAAACGATGTTTAAATAAGTTAGGGCAATGGCTCTCCGAAATAATTAAAATATGCTGGCAAAGGCAAACAACATTAGCAACAACAAACGAAGCAGCAAAAACACGCAAAACAAATTGATAAATATGCAAATTTAATAGACTCCAGCGAGTATTTGCATAAATCTACACAGCGCAAAAATAAATAAATAAATTTGCAACCGCTGGTAAAAGCCCAACAAACCCCAACACATTCGTCTCCCTCTTCCAGCCGCTCCAGCCCCACTGCTCAGCATAAGCCAAAAAAAATAAATACCACACAAAGTCACAGCTGTCAGGCGTCAACACAAAAAAAGATACGCTCGACTTTGCAGATGCCCTAGGAAGCCTAAAAAGTCTTCAAATTAAACTATTGGAAACCCATAAAAATATATTTTGGTTTTAAACAAACATGCTACCAAAGTTTCTAAGTTCATTAAGTTATTTATTAATTTCATATTTACCTTCAAAAATCATTTAACGTTTATATATACAAATTCTTTAAAAGATAAATATCAATTAATATATGATTTAAATTTATGGAATCCTATCTATAATACCTAATGCTTAAAAGTCTGCAAAAAATGATATAAAGGAAAAGCTGGCTAGCTCCAGATCTTAAGGTCTTCAAGTTCCATTAGGTATTCGTCAAAAGAGCACAGTTAAAAATAAAAATACGTAAACTATTATGAACTAATAGTTATAAAGTGTTGTCAAATTCGAATTTTCCGCATAAAACAAAATTTGTTGGCAATTTAAACGTATATTTTTGCTGTCGCGTAAATTGAAATTAAATGGGAAGCAATCGATTGTAGATGCACTTGCCAAACAAATCAAACAAATAACGATACACACAAGCACACATACAGACACGCGCAGGCTGACAGCTAGTATGGTTTTTTGTAGATATTGCGCATACGACCCGTTAAACGTGCGCTCCTTCATGTTACATCCCAACCCAAGCCCGACAACAACAAAAGATTTGTTTCACTTCGGTTCAGTTGCGCTGTTTATTTTGCCACTCCCCCCACGCCCCCCCTCCGCGTATACACTCACGCACAACTTGCCACTGATCTATGCGTGTTTATTAACGTGTACATTATTTGTATACACGAGTGGCTTTTGTATATTAAAGACACGCTCCGCAGTATCCATAGAGCTGCCAAGTTATTCGATATCTTCTTGAGCAGCAATTTTTTTCGGCGCATTTTTGCATATTTTTAGCGGGCAGCTCGGCGGCAGCTACTTGAACGATTTTAGTGTTTAGTCAGTTGTGAAACGCCACAAGCCGCATTAAACAGAATCTTTTGCCACAGTTGCTAATAAACCCATCATTGGCAGGGGCGGGGCCGCCGGCGAATGGTGAACGGCATGTGGGCCAATGTAATAATGCTGGCTTTGAGGCCCATTTGGGTCAGTTGTCAGGCCAGCTACAACGCATGTATTTGACGTGCTGCCCATGGGCCAATACAAAAACAAACAAGGCAAACAAAGTCTGAATTGCGCAAGAAATGCGTAGTTGCATATACCCTGTAAGCTGCCAAGGGTATGTTGAAAAATAGAAATCTGAAAGATAACATATACAATAAATAAATTCCAAATTATGTTACAATCTAACAAAATTTCATTCCATAAATAGAGTTATATTTCTGGCTTAACAAATATTACAGGGCATTTAGCAGTCGAGCACACAATGAACTCATCGTTCGCATATTTACTTTCACATATTCTTTTATATATTTACAAATATTTGTTCTATTTGTTATTTAGTAGTCATACATACACAGAAATATAATACCCTAGACTAGTTAATAGGGTATTTGGCAGTCGCAAGCCCTTAAGCTCTTGACATTTCGACTCAACTGTATGATTGGTAATGAAGTCTCGTGTTTTCATCTTGAAATTTGCAAGAATGTTCGCAAGTTTAGGCATTATGCGTAGCACAAATTTCCTTGGATCAAAAACTAACTCGCACACGGGCAAAATGTGGCATGAGGCAAGTGCCCCGCCCCCAGCTCGGATTGGGCTAAACATGGGAAAACACTAAAATGCTCATTCACGCTTCAACGGACAAGGCACGCAACGAGCTTTGAAAATGGCCACACGGTGAGTGATAAACGCGTGGCATGCGCCAACACACGCGAGCGAGCAATGAACTGGGTGGATGGGCGCACTCAACGGGGCACATACCCTGCAATCAGCTCCCACTGCGGCCGCTCTTCTAAACTGTCTCTTTGACGCACATATACACACTCTGTTTATTTTCCATTCGTTTTACACTTTTTCTACTCATTCGCGAAGTAAAAAGGGTATATTGGGTTTGTGTGGCTGTATGTACGAACGCAATTGCTTCCGCCGCTTTTGCAGCTAGAGACTTGAAACTTTGAATATATATTTGTATATAGCCGCGTCAGATAAAGTGTTAAGATCTTATGGCAACGCCTACTAAGGGCGTGGCAAAACGCTTGAATCTATATATTTCCCTCCGTTTTAAAGTTAAGTTCATACAATTTTGCACACCTCCTCAAAAAAGGTATTAATAGGGGCGTGGCAAATCGGTAAAACCTATATACCTTTAGAGCGCGTAAGCCGCAATAATATTACAAAATGTGGTGGAGAGTTTTCTGATGTACTTCTCTAAAATAACAAAATAACCGTTTTAGACGGATTTAAGCTGTATTTATGCTGCGAACGAGTATTGTGTAGTGGGTTACACCCGACTGCATCGTTCTCATCTATTTTGAGATAATATCAGTGGGTGGGGAAAATAAAAACAGTTACAGTTTATTTTATAAACGCGTTTGTTGAACTAAGGAACAATAACAAATATTTAATCAAGGCATCCGGGGTTGCATGTTGTTTTTTCTCCTTTAAAAAAACATATATACTGTAAACAATTGGTTTAGTAAAAATTAGAGAACCACATAATAAAATTTTTTGTGATATATTTATTTATTTCAATTTATTATTTATTTATAATAAAATTGTAATTCTTCAAATGAAAATTGGAATAACAAAAACTAACGAACCGGATCAGACAGATTTTCTTCCTCGTGTTCAGCCATTGAAAAATCTTTGAAAACATTTTCAAAAACGTTTTATCTGCTTATGGCACAAGAGGCCACATTTAGAAAATGTGAGCGAGCTTTTTCTAGAGTTTAGTGGGTTGACAGAGGAGAAAAAGACATGTAGAGACAGACTGCAATTGCTATTCACCCGTCCACTCTGAGCGAAATGGGGAATAGGCAACTGTTGGTTTCTTCGATATTTACAACACAAATTTACAGAATGACTCGGCATAATAAACGGCAATAAGAAACAAGAATTTGATCAGTTAACTAGCCTAATGATCCGCCATTGTTGCAATTGACGCATATTCCTGGCCATCAGCGACAGCGAGGCGACAGTGAGGACACCGAGGATAGCAAAGAGACTTCGCCGGCTCAGAATCCAGCGGAAAATCGAGCCCGACTTGGCCACATTCAACGGCTGCAGCTCATGGAGCTCATGCTGCTGGTGCTGCTGTTGTTGCTGTTGCTGCAGCTGCTGTTGCTGCAGCTGCTGTTGCTGCTGCTTCTGTTGCTGCTCCTCCTGTTCCTGTTGCTGCTGCTGCTGCTGCTGCTCCAGCTCGAGTTCCAGTTGCTGCTGCAGCTGCTGCTTCTGGTGGAGCTTTTTCCACTGACGGCGCCGTATACCCTGCATTTTCTGCGTAAAGTTCATGCTGTAGATGAGCAGATAGCGCACGCGCAACAGCTGCCGCATTTCGACGGACTCCGGACTCAGCTGGCAAACGGCGACGCAGCGCAAAAGGGCGCCGCATATGGAATAGCCCCAGCCGGGACACCATTCAGCCAGGCCGCAGGCCTGCTCCAGATCGTCGTAGAACTCCAGCTCCGTATGGCTAACGTCCTGATTGCCAGCGGCGATCATGGCGTACAGCTCCTCCATGTCGCCGCAATAGTAGACACAGCGGTTTGGGTCCAACGTCTCGATCGGATCGGCGTCCTGGTGGCGCCGCTGTACGCGGAACACCAGCTGGGGTCGGGGCTCCGGCTTCTGCTGGAGCTGGCGCCAGAGCCGCAGCTGTTCGTTGCACTGCAGCTGGCGCAGCTGCGGCGTCCCGCTCTGTATGATCAGCCAATGGAGCAGCTCCACCTGCTCCGCGGGCAGGACGTTCTGCAGCAGGCGGCGCTGGAAGTTCGCCAGCTCGGCCATGGTCCCGGCGACATAGCTCAGCGAGTTGATGTTGATGCCGGAGTGTGTGGCATACGCCGGCGGATACGGCAGCAGCAGCTGCTCGTAGCGATAGCTTTGCAGGGCCATGCCAAATATCACCCATTTGGCGTCGACGCCCATCAGATCCCGGTCCAGCTCGGTGCGCAGCTCGGCGATGACCCGCAGGCGCCGGGACTCGTTCAGCACGTGGATCAGCATTGGGTCCACGTCCGTGCGGGGCACGCAGGCGCAGATGCGTCCGCGGCGACCGCAGCTGCAGCTCCGCCACTCGTATTGGCTTCCACGTTGCATCTTCGCTTCTCTCTTTGTGGCGCTCGCTTTTCCCAACTCGCTGTCGCTTTCAAAGGCTCGGGCAAATTTTATTTATTCACAAATTTATTTAAAATTGTTCACCTAGTTCTTTTTTCCTTGTGGTTTATCTTTTTGCTTTTCGGCTTGTGAAAAGCTTAACAAAATTTAGAACACGTTGTACACTTATTTTCTTTTTTTTTTTTTGGTTTTTGTTTTTTTGTGGTTGGTCTGTTTGCTATTAAAATATACTTGATTATTATTTGGCTTTTCCCTGGTCTATGGAAAGTTGTGCTTTGGTTTCGAATTTTCGCTGCATATCACCGACACCACGTCCCGGGACTATGTGTGAATAAAATTTGGAAAATTTATTTAACTATAATAATAGAAGGCTTTTTGTACTTCATGTATTTTTCCGAGCTTTCCGGTATTGTTTGGCTTAGTGTTGTGAATGCAAAAGCTGAAAATCTACTGAACGCCTCCCAGTTCTCGCATTTTGAGCTGACTCCAAAAACTGATGCTAAAGCAAGCGACTACTTTGGGCTATCGATTTCTTCTAACCGATTTTCAACCGAACCGTAGAACGTATCAGTTCTCGGACAATATTTGCGCCATTTCTCCAGGGTCTACGCCCCCAGCAAATTTTTGCATTCTATCTCAATTTAACATCAGTTTGAAAAATACTAGATACAAATAATTAATACTTATTTGTATTAATACTTATTTGTATTAATTATACTCGTTCAAGAAGTGAGCGGAGTATACATATACGATTTTTTAACTACTGGCAATCCGATTTTATCCATATATATCCCTCAGTTTTAGAGCTAGTTCCACCAAATTTGCAGACATATAACTGATAACCTCCACTAAAGGTCAAGAAAAAATGTATATATTTATATTATTATTATTATTATTATTATTATAATCATTATTATTATTATTAGTATTATGTTATTATTATTACTGGTAGTAGTTACCTCTTTCTGCCTATTAGAAACATTTGCACAGTACAAGTGCTTTTTAAGACCTTTTTTGTATGCTGGGTGTTAAAAATGCTTTTTAACCGGATTTTAGGCAGCTTTTAAAACTATTGTAGCTGCCTTAATCGCATTTCTAGAGACCCAAAGCCAAGGCCACTTGCAGGTTGTTGACCCCTTTTTTCGGCGAAGTATTCTAAAAAATTTGCAACGTTTTTGTTGACCCGGTTGACCCATATAAATAGTCCACTTACCGAGTAACCAAGAAAAGAGTTAATGTACGACAACGAAAAGGCATTAAGTCCGTGCCAGTCTCAGCTTCAAGTTGATTTTCAGCGCTATTTAACTTGAAGAAAAAAAGCAACCTAAATCGATTAACTAAACACAAAAGGGGTATTCCCGCCACAACGCGCAGTCAAAGCAAAATACCTGGACACAAGTTTCAATTGGATTTGGAGCTCGCCTTTAAATGGCGAGTGGGCTGGCGTAAAGTTTTATAAATATATTATATTTATATATAGCCAATTCTCAGGCCAGCTTTTGTACAGTTAATTTTCGAGACGCTCGGATGTTCTTCAATTACAAAAGTTTTGGCAACGAAACTTGGCCAAGTTAATAACATTTATCGCTGTTCATAAAGCATGTGTGTATGTGTGTGTGTGTGTGTTCTATGTTTGTCCTTTTGGGCCCGACTAAAAGTTATTGCAACAAGTTTAACCTCTTTTTGCGCATTGCCAAGTGTTTTGCCCGGCATATCCGGTTTCCGCTTGGGATCTATGGCCCGCACGGCCACCTCCCCGATCACTCCCCCTTTGCCACGCCCGCTGTTTGACTTGTAGCCAAGCAAATTGCAACACACAACCACACACACAAACACACACACAAACTAGCACACACACACTTGTTTAATAGTTGAGCAATTCTTTTTAAGTTCCTTTGCGCTCTGCGCCGCCGGGCCAAGTTCTCGGGAGGATTCGCCCGGTTGGCTACCTCGGGCCTCCCGTTGCGCTGCCCCCGCCTAGCGGCACATTGGTCATTCGGCTAATTGATGGCGGGCGTTTATGTTTTTCATTTGGGTACTGTGTGTGTTTTTTTTTATTTATTTTCTTTCTTTACTTCTGGTTTTTCCGACATTTCTCGACAATTTTCTTAAACAAATTTCCGCCTTGGATTTCCTGTCAGCGTCCCATCAACGTCCATTGGCAAATCCGTCGACCACGCCGCCGGCCCCGGCATAAATTATGCCCGACAGCCATCAAATGGGCGTTGACACCCCCTTTTGTTTGATCACAGCCTAGAAATAAAATAAAAAACAAAAAATAAATAATAATATGCATAAACATTCAGAGAGCTGTCAGTAGCTGAACGAGGGGTTGGGGATAGCGGTTTAGGGGCGTTGCGTGTGCTTACCTGAAGAGCCAGGGGCGGAGAGCAGAGTGCGAGAGGGGGGTGGGGGGGGGGGGGAACCACAGGCGAGAGAGCTAAACAAGCCAAAAGCATGACATGAAACATCAAAGTAGCATTTGCCATGCCTGTTGTTGAGGTTACGTTGAAGCATTTCAAATGCAGCCACGCCCCTGACACCACCTTTTTTTGGCTAGATGGTCAGCACATATGGTAAACAGGCCGTTTGGTGCGTAATCAATGGGGCAATTCGCCAAAAGCAACTACAACAATTGCCAGTTTCCCCATATGGTTCCGAGTTAAAAGGCAATCAATCGATTTTCGGCTCTCTTTCGATTGTATCGATAAAAAATACTCTGTACTTATGGGAAATAAGCAAATAAAGAGAAGATGGTATAATCATTTTGTGCTTTTGTATGTAAAAGGCAGTTGGAAGCATCTTCGATATCATAAATATATATATATATATATGCGTATATATCCACTGAATTGAACAAGTCTTTGTCAACCCCTTTTTTAAGTTATATTAAGTAAATAAGGGATTACAAAGTACATTTTACTTAAATTTTACATTTTATTTTAAATGGGCATTTTTTTTTATTGCTACGAAAATTAATATTTAATGTATAAATACACGCGTTAGAAACCCTAAACTTACGTCTTTTTAGGTTTGAATATTTTTTAAAAAAATTTATTTCATTAAAATGGGCATACTGGTAAAGAAATATTTTCATTATAATTTTAAAAAATGTTGAACTTATTCAGTTGAGCTGCGTCCTTTTAGCCTTTTTTGCGTATAAAAATTTGTTTATTTTTTTCTTCAAGTGCACCAAATTATTCCTTAAAATTTGAGATAACTTCGCATCTGATGTTCGCATTGGATAAATGTATAGCAAGAAATTATATGAGTGTATATATGAGTATACAAGTCTCGGCTTTTCTTTGAGTGCCTAGAATCCTGAACAATCGCTAACAAAATCGATTAGCCGTAACGCATTAGGGATTAAATTTTAAACGACTTCTACTAAAGAAAATGTTCCAATTCGGCTAATTGAGCTGTCAAAAAAAACTGCGGCCCTTGGCTGTCGGCTTAGCAGGTGATGGCAAGCAGCAAGTGGGCAGCCCAGCGCTGCCAACTCATTGAGCGTCTGGGCAAACAATTTGACATTTATTAATCGTGATTTTGGTGTGGCATGAACAAAGCAAATGCTCCCGGTTTGCTCAGCACGAGATTCGGTTCCTGCGCGTCGGCCGCCTCGCTGGGCATGGACTGCAGCGCCACCTGGCGGTACTCGCTCTCCGTGAATTGCAGCGACTTGCGCAGACGTCCCTTGGAATTGCAGATGTACAGCTTATACAGACGCTCCTCGTCGACCTTAATTGGCTCCAGCGCCTGCATATCGGAATCCGGCACGCAGGCGACCACGGTCAGGGCCTTGGTCACCGGATCTATGCGCTTATCCAGCTCAACGCTGAGTACCACATGATGATCCTCACATTCCAACCGGTTCTTCCTCACTTTCGGCATGGCTCGACAAACGCAAAACGGGCAGATAAAAATGTGAATATAAAAATTAAAATTAAAATCAGTTTGAATTTCGATGTGAACTGTAAGTGGGTGCTGTATTTGTGTGTGTATGCTGTGTGCTTTGTTTGTGCGCGTGTGTGTGTGTGTGTACTGATGTAGAACACTAAGCATGCCCCATTCAGTGGGATGATTTGTGCCACATCGCTTCACATCAAAATTCACTTGAAAGAGCTCCGCCAACTTTTTGGCAACTCTTCAACTTGGCCAACAAAACAACAAAAGCCCGCTAGAAAACCAAAAATGCTCAAGTGCCGAAGATTAAATGCCCTTTCAGACAAAAAGGAAGTTATATTTATATATATAGTTCGATGTTAAGGATTTTCCAAGTTCATAAATCGTGAAATATTCCGAGATGATACTTATCGATTTCAAGCAAATACGGCTCAAACAGTCATTCCAAAATTGAGTACCCTAGTCTCCCATATAGTATATACTTTATGGGGAGCTGCTCCCTTCGGCCTGTTACATATTCGAGCAGCGCCTCAGTATACCGTTTTTCGACGCGTGCAGGGTATAAGAAACAGGCAGCGCATAATGATGAACCGACCCAAGCCGCAAAACTGGCCAACAAAAATCTGAGTGTGTGTATATCCATGACAACCCCCAAGCCCCAAGCCCCCTCCCGTCAGGCACCCTTCCCCTACGGCCTGCCCTTACGATTCTCCTTTTGGTGTGTCTTGCCTTGTTTACATTGCTTTTGCGTCATGCATGCCCCGGGCTACTAGCAGCGGCAGCGGCAGCGGCTGCGGCAGCGGCCACAGCTGCCCGCACATCCCCGCCAGGCGCCCTTTTGGGGCTCAACTCTCGACACTCGACTCTCGACTCTCGACTCGATGCTCGGCTCAGCTTTCATCATCATCTTTGGCAATGGCTCGCGGCGGGCGCTGTCTGAAAAACATGAAAACTTTGCCCACAATTTCACAAGCCAACCGAATAAAAAGCAGCAACAACTAGTGCAGTCGGGTGCGAACGACTGCGCCACACTCTGTTAACTCTGTGATAACGAAACCTGACTCTAATTCCAAATCTTAGCTGTAATTTTTAAATTGTGCCTGTGAGGAGAAGTTTTGCAATTATGGGGTAAAAGAAAAGAAAAACATCGCACAAAGTCAATATACTTTACTCACTTAGCCTGACTAGACTGGAGCGTATACCCTATATCAAGAATATGGGGCATACCAATTAACATTTGACTTGAATTTTTGAACTTATTGGGGTTAATTATGTGTTCTTTTCACTCCCTGAATGATATAGTTGTCCGATACGGCGGAATCAGACTTATAATGTACGGCATGCAACATAATAAAAAGACAGATCAAATCTAAGCTTTACAATAATATAATAAAGACTCGCCAATATTATATTCTATATCATACACAAGACTGTGACATTGCCAGGCCAGTTTTAAAATTAAATTTATCTTTACCCAATCTCAGCATTTATCAGCACTAATTTTGAATTCCCCTTCCTTTATCAAGGTGACTTTTGTTAATATAGTCTGAGCTGCTTTTTCATCAGCATACATGTCATCCCACTATTCGGCTCAATGACACCCTCAAACACATGTCATCAAAGACTATCATAATAAAAAATACCTAACAGAGCTATAATCCCAATAAATCACAAGTCTGTTAGGAGCTATTAATCACCAGTCGTTTATAGTGTCTTGTGATGTGCCATTAAATAGACACAGTTTAATTGTCCAGCAAGAGGCCTTGCAAGACAGGTCATCAGGGAAGTCACGCAGGACGTTCGCAACGTTTTGACAACTTTTCAAGTGGACATTTCATCTGTTTCTTTACATTTCCTTTATTTGTACGTTTTCCAATTCACATTTACAAATCATTGGCCAGTTAATGATGACCACACTCATCGGACATGTCTCAGTCCTTGGGTCTTTGTTACCCTTCAGTCTGCCCCTCTTGTGTAAATCTCAGTCAAGGGTTTGCGAGGGCAACCCATTCGCTAAACATAAAAAATGAAGAAAACAGAAAACTTAAGCATATGCAATCTAATGGCATTTTAAGCAGGGATGAATGATATGCTAAAGCAAAAGCCACGCCCCAGTTTCCAGTCCGCCAAGAGGGAAGTCGGCCGGAGCTGCCGGCGAAAATGAAGAAGGAGGGGGAGCAGAATGGGGAGGGGCAGGTGGAAGAACAGCGGGCAAGACGTTAGCGCACAGCACGAAAAGAACGTCGCGTGCCTTTGGCTCGTTTTGCCACCTGTTTTTATGGTTCATAAACTTTTTGCTCAAGCAGCGCAAAGCGCTATCTGTCGGCTGGGTTGAATAAAAAAAAACTGATTTGTTATTTATTTAGCTTATTTCTCTTTTTTTTATATTTTGTTTGTTTTGTTTTTACTTTTTATATTTATTTTATTCTTATTTTTTATTATTATTATTGTGCTTATGTTTGAGACGCAGTCGCGGTTTGCTCGCTGATTTGCCTCTATTTGTTGTGCGTGTGTGTATGTGTGTGTGTGACATATGGCACACACTTGAGAGCAATCATTATCATCAGCATCATCATTATCGCCAGCATCATGATGCTGCTGCCGCTGACGAGTTGTTAATGATAAACAAAATGATGATAAACTTGACAACGTCTCGTCGCTTCTTGCTGCTTGATGAAAAACGCTTTGGGCCAAGAAAGTTGTTAACATAAAATGGCTCGCTGCGCACACACACACACACACACACACACACAGACAAACCCGCCTTTGGTTAGTGTGTGCGCTTAGCAGCTTTGCTCTGATTTTTTCTTTTTTATTTTATTTTATTTTTTTTACTTTCATTATTGAAATGTTTTTTGGTGGCTGCCTGAGGGACCGTCTCTGTGGCAACTGCTGGGAATTTATGGTCTCTGTATGGCCGCCCCTGCCGAATATTTTCTGGTTTTGGCGTTCACCTTTTACCGTTAATAGCGCGCATCTGTCATTGCAATCGTTTTTCGGGCACATCAATTTCAGGCCTCAACGCATTTTATGCCCATTTTATTTATAGTCACAACTTGTGCAACTAAATCAAGTCCAAGTTTTGCCCGACCCGAAAATCATTATTATACATATTTTCCATTCGTTGGGCTCATAAGAGGCGCAAAACACACACATGAGAAATGCCCTCAAGAGTTTTTAAGGTACTCCATTCATTCAAAAAGTTATTTAAAATTTAAATTACGCCCCAGTGAACAGAACGAATGATTTCCATATTTTCTATCTTCCATATGTCTGCAAGGGTATCTAATCTTTGACATCCATCAGATAACTGTTCCTTTCTGTTCATTAATCATAATGCATATTTGATTTATTTCCGTTGTTAGTTAAATTGAAACCACAGGGAAGGCAAAAAAATGTCTATTTATTTATTTATTTGTTTCTAACTTTTTTGTAACCTTTAAATAATCAACTAGTTGTTTAAAAATTTAAATGCTTTGTGACTGGCGAATGTTTAATGGCAAACCATTAAGCGCTGTTTAATTTTGTTAAACAGTGTAATTATCACTTGGCTGCGATAATTGCGTTGCCGATAATTGTCATTAGACTCGGCATTTTGGGGTCTGCTTAAAGTGGGAAACTTGGAAGTTCGTGTTTTCCAAGCCTCCAACCACAGGGAAGACAAAAAAAAACACACACACACACACAGAAGAGGAAGGGAGACCCCAAAGAGCATCAATTTTATTTTTATTTTTATTTTTTGTATGCCTCCTCCGCAACTCTCGGCACATTTGTTTGCTTTTTTGGCGCTCAGCCTCAGCGTATTTTGTAGCTCGTAAAAGTTTTTGATATAAAAAGTAAACAAGCGGCTGGCGGGCGGAGGCAGAGCGAAGCTAGGGGATGGGAATGGTAGGGGGGACAAACAATAACGCCTCCATAAGGCACAGCACGCAGCACGAGACTTCAAATTAGATGTAAAGGAGTAAAACACGAACACGCGAACCCGACGTGTTTGTTTTAAGCACTTGCCGGCCCGCCATTTTGGCTGGAAACGGCTAAATTTTTGGGCACTGGCTTTAAGCTGGCATTTAGTAGACTTTGTCTGCTGGCTGCTGTTTACGCACTTGCATGCATTAATTAAAAGTTCAGGACCACAGACAGGCATCAGATGCATGGACGTGATTACAAATATGCCCCGCAGTCAGAGAGGCAGAGAGGGCAGCGCAGCCAAAGAGTTCAGACTGAGCCGAGCTATTTTTAGCGGAAAGAAAAACAAGCCTCTAATAGTTTCCAGATATTCGACTAATAAATACCCTATGCTTTCCTTTCAAAAAACCAACATTCTATAATATTTAAAAAACAAACTTCAATTTTATGAAAAAAAATTGTTAAGACAAGGAACCATTTTTTTAAATTTTGAACTGAACCCTGAATTGAAGCAGCTTGAAAAAAAGACTGCTCACCCTAAACCCAAAACAAACTATATTCAAATAAAAAATGGCTCCTAAGCTGTTATTTACTTTGTTGTTTTTTATTTTTTTTTATTATTATTTTATTTTTTTATTATTTTATTTATTTTTATTTATTTTTATTTATTTTTATTTATTATTATTTTATTTCATTATTTATATATAAAGTATATATGTATATCGGTTTCGCAATATTGATAAATTCTATCTGCTTTAATATTTGCATTTTTTTTGGGTTTATTTCTTGGAGTATATTATTTCGCTCACACAGACTAAGAAATTATGACAAAATCGGCTCCAAGCCCAAGTTCGAACCAAAACCTGGGTTCATGAACCAAGCCCAATGGGGAACGATTGGTTCTAACCGTGCACCGGGTCACCTTTTGTTGGGTTTGCAGCCCTGATACAAAAATATACCACGTAGCAGCGCCTGCCGTTCCCTGGGCATAGCAGACATTGCAAGCCGTGTACTTAATAGCACCTGCCTGGTGTACGCCTAGCCATAACTATTTGCCAACGGCGCATGGTAAACAAACCCACACCCTCTACCCTGGAAAAAAAGAGCATGCGTTAGTTGACTTGCCGGCGCTGTTGCCCCGCCCCCCTGCCCATTTATCAGATGGCCCAGCAACCTAAGCAAACCAAGGCTGACAAACGATGCGGGCCATGGGGCCACCCAAAAACAATACCAGTGAAAAACAAGCCACACTCACACACAGAAAGAGAGAGATAGGGAGAGAGAGAGAGAGAGAGAGAGAGAGCTCCCTCTGGGTATGGGCCTTGGCAACTCTGCGTAACTATAATTAATTTCATTTTAGACTTGTTAGCAAATAAACGAGCAAACGATGCGGTCCATTGTTTGGCTTTATACTTGCCATAGCAAAAGTGAAAGTCACACACAGCGCGGTGGATCAGGTGGTGGCCATGGGGGGTTGGGGGGGTAGTGTGTGCGGGCGTGGCACTATTTTCGCAGCATTTAGTTAATCGCGAGTGCTCGCTGTTGCGCGCTGGCGGGGCGTCCCCGCCACTTGGCCGCCACTTGGCTGCCAACAGCGAGCTGCCAGAAACCCCAATCCCAACCCCAAGCTCCACGCCAAACCCCCAAAGCAGCGCCCTGCTGCTCGGCATGCAAGTTCCATTGATTACTTGCTAATGAGATGGGAATCGGTTACATTTGTATACCCTACATAAATTTGAAATGAGTAAACAATTAATGCAATAGGAGATTACTTTTGTACAGCTGACATAAATTTGGAAATGGGTAAATTAAAATTGGCTAAAGTGAAAGTATAACTATAAAGTGAAATATAACTGTTTAAGCTAGACATTGTGCCATTAAATTTAAACTAAATATAGCGAAAACTTTTATATTGATATATGCTAGACAAACAACGTTATATTTAAGATTTTACATATATATAGTATTGACATTTCGAATAGACACACATTCAAGTGCTATCTTCAAGCTCTAAAAACTTTAAACAATCGAACAGTGCAAAAGGTTTTTGGGAATTCATTTTGCATATTTTTCATATTGAGGAAAGAAGAAGCACGACCTCAATCTAGCCTGAGACCTTGTGTATAACATTTTTTTACACGATTTTGAAACCAGACATGTCCAAAGTTTTTGTTTTTCTCTTTTTAAACGATTTGTTTTATTTTAACACGATTTTAAATTTTCTACAAGTATGACTTTTTTATTATCTTTCATTTATTCTCAATCCGCATACATTGTGGCTTGGCATTATATTTATTTCATTAATCGATTATTTAATGAATGAAAATACACATTTTATTTGTATGTTTGTATGTACGAATGCACGGGGGTTGAAATGTGTGTAACGACAGCTCGCAGCTGTGTGTAGAGTATCTTCTAGTCGGGTGCTACCGACTAGAGCACTCTTACTTGCTTACAATACATTAAATGAATTGAAATGTTAATGCACGGAAAATGAATTCTCATGTGAAATCTAACAAGAATTTTGTAATAGTAATTATTGTATTTCCAGTTCATTTTTTGGTCTGGAACCAATCTACTATTTTCCCAGTTAGCGTATCTAACGTGTAAAATGATAATTAAGTGTATTATTATTACTATTTTAAGAATAGGTTATAGTTGTAAATTATCGAAATATTCTTAATTAGCACTGGTTGTTGTGGCCTTCAGCTTCAGGATTCGAACCTGGATCCTCGTTGTTCAGTTGCCCTAACGCCTGAGCACTTAGCCAACTCATCTTGGACATAACATATTCTGTTCTGATTGTATTCAAATAAGTACGAGAGCATTACATGACAATTATGAGCTGATAACAGGGTATCTCCTAGTAGTGCAAGCCGAGTCCGCTTTTACTCATTGTTTTCATATATTTGGTTCTGAGGGGTTTCTGAGATTTGCGCTGTGACCAAAGTTGCTCGAGATCACCTGGGCTACAGGCAACCGCCTGACCCTAAGCACACATTGTGCACTTCAATTATGCATGCGCACACACACACACACACACACACACACACACACACACACACAAAGCCGATGTTGCTAAGGCGGCTGCTGCGGCGCATGCCAAAGGAAATTAGATTTTAGCCCCCAACAACAAGAACACCAACAACAAAAACAACAATGGCTCTCAGCACAAAACAGCGACAACAAAGTCGAGCAAGGCGGGGTCGAGAGGCGGCGAAGGGGAAGGGACAGCGATATGAGTTCGTGATGTTGGCTGTTGTCGGGGAGGGGGTGGTGTTGGTGATGGGGCAGCTGAGCTAAAACGGCTTAAATGTTTTGGCATCGCCTTTTCGCTTGATTTGCATAATGGCTGCTGGGGTTTGCATGACGCTGTGAAGTATGCTACACATTTGCGCACTTTCGAACGGGTGATGCCCAGGGGCGGATTAGGGACGCGAAAGGGTGCGATGCCCAAGTCGAAGTGCAGCCAAACTACTCTATAATGAACTCAACGAAGCGCTCTTAAGTATGCTACACATTTGCAAAACAATCAAAGTGCTTTCGCCCATGGGCGGATGACAGTTTAAAACAGGCCCAAAATTGCTGTGCTGACGAACTCCTGAATAATGAACTCCCATAAGCTGTTGGAGTTTGCCGTCCGCCGTACAGCAATCATTTGCACACACATTCGAAGGGGGTAATAGCCGAGGGGCGGATTAAAGACTTGAAAGGGGGTATGTGTGTAGTCAGTCAAAGTACTTAGGAGGTATTCTAACATTTCATTGTAGTCGATAAGACACTAATTAAAATGTTCAAAGTGGAATATTTAAATTATAAAGAATTTATTTAATAATAATAATGCAATAATGATATAAATAATACTTATTGTGATAACTATAATTAATGTATTAATGTAAAATAAAAAAAAAATTCAAAATTAATTTTAAAATAATAAATAATAATATTGATACAAATGTTAAAAATAATATTACTAAAAAAACTGATAAGTTGTATACTTGAATTGAGTTGCGTTTTTGTTTCATTTACAATCAATATATATTATGTTACGAAACGGCTATATACAAAAAAAATTGATTGCTAAATTTGCAACTTTATGCACATAAATATTTAATGATATGATTAGCAAGTTAATTAAAGAGTGGGCCATTTAAAAAAAATCGGTTAAAGGTAAAGACTACGAACCCTTTTAACTTTTGCTGCCGTCCCCGCCTTTGACTTGTGTTAGACGCCCCGCAAACGTGTTGAGCACGCTTTGGCGACCCGTTGTGCCGTGCCTGCTTTCAGACCAGAAGAGCTGTCCGCTCCGTTTCGTTGCTTTCTTTAGGATCGGGCATTGTCAGCGGAAATTATTTTGCTGTCAGCTGCCAGTCAACATGTGAGCCAAGCGGCTTGGCTGCATGTCCAATGGCCATTCATTCGCCTTGTGCATTTCAAGCAGCCCAGTCCAGCTCAGTTCAGTCCAAACTAGTCCAGTCCAGTCCAGCCGAAAAACCGCTAGGTGACCCAACAATGGCAGCGACCGCTCCGTGCACCCCTCCGGGACGGTTCCTGCACCCATGTAGCATCATCAGCATAAATCCAAATGGCTTCTGATGCGTCCGCTATCCACTCCCTGCTCTTAGGTTCACTTTGCGCATATTAAAACCCTGGACTCTGTGCATATCAAAACCGGAGCGTACTTTAATTATTTATTTATTCAAATGGTCATGGGCTAAGCTGACAGCGCACCGGGGGCGGGACAGGAAGTTGCCGTGGGGTTGCTTTTCTTTTTTGTTCGAGGTGATTTTTGGTTCCATTTGAAAAGTGAAAGCCAAGCATGCAAGCTATAAAAATCCTATTCAAAACTATTTTTGGAAAACGGGCTTAGTGAGCATTATTATTGCATTGAAATGTGAATTATACAACATGAAGCACATATTCTTCATATATTTAAAAGTTGCCTTTTGTCATTGAGTTATAAGTTACAGTAGTGTAAAACACATCTTTAAAAGTGATTCTGGGGGGTCGATTTTTCTGTCAAAAATCATGCTAAAATGGACAAAGATTTTGACAAGTAAAGTTCCCAAATCCATACTTGCTACATTTCAAACTCCCATAACTTTGTCAAAACTGAACCGATTTTCACGATGTTTGCCATTTTCCTCATAGTTTAACTTCTATATCAATTCTATATTTAAATTATGAGTTCCACTGAACTGGTCAATTAACTGATCGAACGATCTATATTCCACTATCGTTCAATGCCAACTATTCTTTTATTGGCTTACAATAACCAAATGTAAAATAATACTATATGTTAAATATGACCTGATATATATTTGAACAACAGTGATACCTTTGCATTAATTGAGTAAAGCGTACAATAAGATAGCTCGAACAAACGAACTAGGCGAATAATTCGCTGAACGAAAATTGAGCGAATGAACTTAATCTTTTAATTGCACAACCCTAATTACGGCAGTGGTGAAAAAAGTAGACTTTACAACACTGAAGAAGTTGTTGCAGCTGTGATTTTGTTAATAGTATGACAAAGAGTAAAGCAATTTCGCTAAATGGCAAAGAATTACCGTTACGACGTGATTCTCCCTGCCTCCCGCCCACCCTCTCTCTCAGCCTGGCAGCAAATGCAATTCGTTATATTGAAAACAACACAAACAAAAACAAAACTAGAAGAAATCGTTTTGTGCGTTTTGCACTTGTCCGCAACTGGCGCCTAAGTAACTTTTCATGTCGGCCAGGGGCAGGGGATTCGGTAGCCCCCAAAACAGCTATTTAGTTAATTTTTGAGCGTCGTCTGCCCCATTGAAAAATTACTCGAAAGTCTCTCCAGCCAACAGTTTTCCTTTTGATGTCTGTAATTGCCGAGCAGCGCAAACTGGCGATGGGTGCGAGAAGGGTGGGTGGGGTGCGGCAATTGGTGTCGCAATGTAGGTGGGGTTGTCTAGAGTGAGTATTGGAGGGGGAGGGGGATGCTACAGGCTAGCCATTCCGTCGGCCAGTTGGGTGCGGCTATTCATTGATTAACTACCAAGGCTCAGCATTGCCGTCTAGCTTGGACGCCTCTCGGGCTCCTTTTTCATTGGACATCTTCATTTTGGGATTTTTGAGTTCTGTTTTCCAGCACACTTGCAGAGTATTACTATTTTTTCATGTGATTTGTAACTGTGAAACTTGTGTTAATACGAAAAACATTTTTGTTTATTAACAAATCTTTACTTGAAAATTACGAGCTGTATTAGCCTGTTTTTATATGGTCAACATTTTAGCAAGCCCTTACATATGAACAATCGATCAAAGATCGAACATTTTTGAAAATATCCTGACCAAACTAAGCAATTAGGAGTGTCATGATGACTTTAACAAATAAATATAGTAACCTTGCTTTATAATAAAATAAAATTAATATGATAATGCTTAAAAAATAGCTATGAAGTCAAGTTTCTGTTGTCGGCAACGGTATTTCAACTTCGGTGACATTTAACGTTTTTTGTTATCTATTGAAAATTGGTTATCTGCAATTTTATGTAACAGGCATTTCCAACTATCCGTTTATTTCAAATGATCGATAACCCACACCGTTTTCCGTAAAATCAATAAAAATCCATAACGTGCGATTTTTTAAGTGTATTTTGCAAATTAATTTTTAAATTCATATTAATATTTAAATTTACTTAAATTATAGTAAGACTTTTCATCATGATCGGTTAAAAGGGGTGGTAAAATTTTACAACTTTTCCATGTACACACATACGTACCCACATACAAATACTCGCGTCTTATAATGAAGGCTTAAGGGTATTTTCTAGTCGAGTCCCCTGAACGGCTGCATTCGTGTTTTTCTCTTCTTCTATTTTTGTCTTTGGGTTCCAACTGGCATTCAAAGTTGAAATACCTGAAAATGTTTGGTAATTTAGATCAAAGACGCCAAGTACGTGCAGGCATTTACGCGCCGTATTCCCTTTGCCCCTCGGGGCACCTTCTTGCCCAGCAGCAGGCAGAACTTTCTGTGACACACGAAAATACTTCTTAAGTCGGATTAAGTAATTTGCGCGTGCCATTTTCAATTTGTTGTTGCTTTTAGCGTTTTACTCCATTTTTTCTTTTTTTCTCTTTTTTGCCGTTAAAGAGCCCACAAAATGTTGGCAAAAGTTGTTGAACCTTTCTGATAGGCTTTCCTTTTATGTCCCTGCCACAAAGCGCAGCGCAAACATAATAATAATAATAGAGAGAAAAAGACATAAGACAAAAGATACCATAGAGAAGGTACTTAAGGCAATTACACACAGTGGAAAATCGATAAGTTAAGTGAAAGCATGAAGCAAAGCTAAAATGCCAAAGTGGCGACCCAGTATCGATAGTTGCTTTCTTTTTAATTATATTCTGGCTGATACCCTGTAAGGAAATAGGGCAAATTGGCAAAAAACGAAGATAATTACGAATATTGCGACGAGTTTAGAATTTCTGAACTCAAAATGGCAGCTTTAGAATCGATAATTGCTTGTATTGAGTCGCAGCGAATGCGAATATTGGTAATTAAAAAAAGCGCCAAAGTTGCGTCCATATAATTGTGAAATCTGGAAATAATTATGCTAAATGGACCTAGTTAAAACATTAGGCAAACGAATAAAACAATATCAAAACTTACTTTGCTCACAATTTACTCATTGTGATCGATAGCGAAGTTGCAGCAGTGTTGTACAACGTTTTCTGTTGACCTATTGTTTGCAAAAGCGCAAAAATGTCCACTTTCAATTGTAATTCTCACTAAACTTGCTCCAAGCGGCAGATGGGAGTTTCCTCTGCTATTTTAAGATCAACATTGTGCCCAACCAGGTGCCGTATATTCTTAAGGCCGTACTTGATCAGAGTGGGCCGCTCCTGCGCCTCGCCCCAGTCATCACCTCAATCAACTTGCGCAGAATATCTTCATGCTGGACTTCTCATGCGGATTATATGAGTCCAACATCGGCTGCGACGCCATCGAGCTGATGGAACTTTGCCAAATGCGCCTAAGAATGCTTAAGTAGTTGGCGGGTCGAAGGCCGCCCGCCCGCACGGCCAGCTGGAACAGGCTCCGGGCACTCACGCCGTTGTGTGCGTGCGCAGCCGATTCCTTTGCTGCCAGTCATAGCCGTAACGCTGCACGATAAGCTCCGGGCAGCTGAATGCACTGCGATATCGATGTTTTGTAACGCTGAATATCAGTTGCCGCTTGTGTGTGAATCTCAACACAGAGTCCTCATTCATAATTCGCCATGATTATGTTAAATCTTATTGGCAATACATACAAACAAAAAATAATAAGCCATTGAAACTCAATCAAATTAACAGCTTAATATGCTTAGCGCAGTGTAAACAGGCAATCCAAACAATTATTACGATACCAATCCACACACACACACACACCTTCACATACATGTATATGCATGCATAAATAACAAAAAACAAGATGGCGAGCCATGAGCCTTGAAGCAAGGAAGGATTGCAAAACAAAAAACAAGGTATGCATTTAAGCAATGGCGCAATTATTGTTGAACACTTTGTCGCATGCGAACTTGCAGCTCTGATTGATTGCGCAGCGGCAGCTGCAACTGTTGGTGCCGCATATTTAATATTCTCCTGGACATATGAAAAATGTACGCGTATATACTGTACTTAGTTAAAGGTGCTGGCTTTAACTTTGCATGTGACTTGAATAACACAACTTAAGTTTGTATACCCGTTCACGAAGTGAAAAGAGTATATTGGGCTTGTGCAATGTCTGTCTGTCCATATTGTTTTCGTCGCTTTTAAAGCTAGAGACTTGAAAATCGGAATATATACATACACGTGTCGGATGTTACGATTTTTCGGATACAGCCATTCTATCCTCATATTAAAGCTATCTTTAAAGCTAGATACATCAAATTTGTGGTACAAAAAACATTCATAAAATATTGCTCATCTTTTATTTCAAAATTGTGGTTGTCACAATTAGCATAAAAAAACAACATTAAAACAGATTCTGAGGGGGTCCAATTATTTATCAAAAATCATGGCAAAATTAACAACAATTTTGATTCCACCAAACTTGCGCCAGAAGAGTAATCTGTAAGATAGGAATGTGTTTCTCGTGCGAGTTACATTTACTAGAGTAACAAACCTTAACTACTCTGTGGCAATTCGGTTGAGCAAACACTCTGGTAACACTAAACTATATTGTGGGTAAAGGATAATATAAATCCTGAAAGACACACATACGATACCAAATAGTAAAACCTTTCGTCTGGGAGCTAAATTTACGAGAGTGGAAAACCTTTAAGAAACAATACCAAAAATATTTCGCTCTCGTTTTGACAACATTTATTGACGTGGCATCCACTCAACCACACTTTGGGCGTAAAACAGGCGATGCCAATGCATTATACACCCGTATAATAGCCAATTGTCTACCAACACTCTATAAAATAATCGCTACCTTGAGTCGAGGAACACATCAAAATTCAAATAGGGTTTAAACACAAGCACTCCCTTCCTCTCTTTTCGCGAACATAAAAGCGCCCCGTGGCGCTTGTCTGTTTAGAACACTTGCCTTTTGTGCATACAAATTTTCATAATTTAATCATGCTCAACTCAAGAACTTCACGGATTCAGGGTATCTAAGAAACATGAAACTTTGGTGCAAGTGCTTCACTTGACTGCCAATGCGAATTGACAGCTGCCAATCAATCGGGTCAGATCTGGGCCAACTGCTGCAATTGGCTGTGTTATGGGGAGAAGCGGTGCTTGAGCCACGAAATTTGCACAAACAATTCATCTCGATGCTCTCTTGCTATATGTGCTTGCGTGCGTGTGTGTGGGGGGCTGCGAGTGGGGGAGGGTTTTGGGGGTTAGGGGGTGACCGAGGCTCCAAGGAGGTATCCTGGCAACTGCAGCTAGAGTTGCACTTTAAATTGATTAAGCGGCCAGCTGCCATTGCCGGACCAGGTGGCAATTGCATTGGCCAAGTTAAGCATCCAACTTTTTGCCCCCATCTTGCAGCAATGGGCCAAAACTTTGCCAAGAAACAGCAGCTATTGCCACAGCAGCAGCGACTGTTTTTCATACCCTGGAGCATTTAAGAAAAATGATAAAAAAGTTGTTGCAGGCAAAAGAAACCAGCGAATATATATCTATACCTGATCAGGTCGCTTAACTAAGTTTACCTACTTGTCGCAGATTGTAAGAGCTAAAGCGTTGGGTTAACTAATTATACTTATAGATAAATTATTCGTTTTCACTAAATCGATAAATATCAGCCCCAGCTTTATATACATAACTCGGACAGTATTAGAACTACAGCATGGTATATACCTATGCTCTTCTATATTATACACACACAAATCAGATTAATTTCATTAATCGGCAATTAGCTCGATTTCTCAAAATCGATAAGTATCAATTTCCAGCTCAGAGTTAGGGACGCGAAACTTTGTGTGTAAGGACGAGTTGTGGCCTCTTCTATATATTATAAATACAGATCAAATTATCGATAGTTATCAATAACTTAAGTGTCTGTCCAAAATCGAAAATTAAAAATTTCTAGGCCTGCCATTATGACTATTATTTTAAGAATATACGAATTTCAAACGTCAAACTTGTTACATATACTTCTGAATGAATATTAAATATTTCTGATAATATATATTTTAGGATATGTCTACTAGCTGCTCTTCCAAACAGAGTCTTTGATTTTGGGTAAATAGCAATCGCACAATGAACACAAAACTTTAACAAACACCACAAGCGCTCACAGCGAGTGTGTGTGTGTGTGTGTCTGTATTCAGGTAGTACATTAAGGTCGTTCGAGCAGATTGCAGGGTATCTATCTAGTCGAATACTGTCGACTCGAAAACGCTGACTTGTTTAAAAACTATTTTATTGAGTGACTAAAGGCCAGTCTGCCACGCCATAAAAGCATGGGTGTGTGTGTGTGTGTGGTAGTGTGTGAGTGTGCTTGACAAACAACTTGAACACACTTGGCACAAAATGACTCTGAGCAGCTGCCAACTTCTCTAGAAGCTCGCACGCACTTGACAACTTCCGGTCGTGTTCATGTCTCTGCAGCAGCAACACACACCCACATCCACACACACACCAACACACACACACAGAGTGACACACGGACACAGCCTGTGTGTTGGGTTGGATTTCTGCGTCGATGTCTGCCAGTTATTAAGTTTGCGGCCACAAACTTGCGGTCCACTAAAGTTTATGCTTCATTTTGATTGGCTTTATAAGATATCCACACGAGCCACCCACCCACCCACAGTGGCACCACCCTGAACCTAATATATTTTTTGGTGCCATCTCATAAAAGTCCATTAAATTTCAGTTTTTGTCTTAGCTTTAAATGCAGCTTTCACATACTTAGATGTCCCATTTCCCCATAGAGAACATATTATATTTTATATATCCCGACAACAATAAATAAGCTCTTTTCCAACGATATATATATATATATATTTACGTTATATACCATACATATACTACACGTTATTAAGTTTTTAAGCTGATTTTACTATTTAGTTTTGGGATTTTTGAGTGGGGGTGCGGGAATCACCGAAAATATTGTGTGTGTTTTCCCATTACCCTCTTGGAAAAGTACGCCCAGCACATTTCCGCTCTTTTAAGTGCCCCCAGGGCGTTTGTTATCTTTACACCCGCCCCCTTCCACGCCCGCTCACAGCTGGTTTGTTTTCTTTACCCACTTAGTAGCAGCCTTTTTTTCAAATGTTATTATATGCAAGTGGTCCGAATTACATATATAAAAAAAAAGTTTTTTGCACTGCTGTGAAAAAACAACAATAAAAATGTTCAAATTGAAATTTGATAAAATGTCACAATGCAATTATTTTAAATGCCCAATAAGTGCGCTTACGGTTTAAATAAATGAATAACCCATAAACATATCCATGAATATGCCAACATGTGTTGAACAAACACTTTTTGCTTTCAATAGATGGCTTTGTTCTTTCCCGCAAATTTAATTTTAAGTGGTTTTTAAAAAAATTTTCACAATTCGAGAAAAAAATTAAAGACACATCATTTATATAATAATAATAATTTTGTTTTAATTAGAAACTAGCTTTATCCTTTAGCAGCTAATCATACAAATCTACTTATTAAATATGTCTACGAACCAGTTGAAATATTAAATTATAATACGCTCTGCAAAAGTTTAGTTAAAATTAAGAAATTTAAAGTATATTTTTATATATTATCACACTTGAATAGCACAATTTGCATGCCTGAATTATATATTAATATAACATTATACTGTAGCTCTTCTTATTTGTATTCATTTGCCTTAAGTGAATTTTGGTTAAAAATATGCAATAAATATTTTAAAATAAGGTTAAAATTAATCATTTGACTTTTTGACGTACAGAGTAATATGCGTTAACGTAGTTTTGGCCCCAATCCAAGATAATTATTAATTTCATATTTAAAACAATCAAAAATATGATTAATCAAAATTTTGATTATGATACCCCTCAATGTTTTTTAAAACCAACAAATCTTTTTTTCTTCAATTTTTTTCAGTGTATCTCTGTGTCTCTGTGTGTAGCAAAGTTCCCCAATCCCCGCCCCACTTAAACAAAAAAAAGTATGCTAATTAAATACTGTTAATTCACGCTACAATACGGTGAAATTTATTGGCCACTTCGGCTAGCCGAAGTTTAAATACTCTTTCCCTATTAAAAAGTTAAAAGTTAGGGAGTAACTTAAAAAACATAACTTAATATTTTGCACCGAAGGTGTTTGACAACGAACTTTAGCTAAAGTTGAACTAGAGCTACAAAAAATAAAATAAAACAGGAATCTGGAATACATTTTTCTTATATATTATTGAAATAGATGGTGTATGCATATATACAACAATCTTATAGAAGTTTACGATTCACATGTAATCAGATTTTGAGAAATTCTTAAATATACATTAGCATTTATATCCAAATCTAAAGAAATCAAATAGTTAAAGCAAATATAACTTTAAAGCATCTGATCCACTTTAAAGCTTTTCCAAATTCCAAAACTATCAATAGTTTCCAAACCAAAATCCAATTCTAAATTACTAATTTAAAAATTAGAAAGTTTTAAATATATAAAGTTAGGACCTTAAACTCGCTCAAATTTTAGATAAAATTAATGAATTGAACTAGATTGGAAATATATTTACAATATTAGTCAAAACGAGTAAAGAAAAAGAGTTTGGAAAATGAAAGGCAAAGAGTATAAAAAACCCAATTGATTTCATTCTAGTTATAAAAACCAAACAAGATAAACTCTACACAGCCAAATGCAATAGAGTGGAAAAACATTTTTTTTTTTTTTGGTGGATTGGTGAAAGCTATGCAAAGGCGTTTAGTTCTAGCGTCGATGCAAGGTTGTTAATGTAATAAAAAAACTGCAAAAAGAGAAATTTGGCAACAAAAGGGCAACCACAGGCACGACTGGAGGAAGGCGCCAGCAGCAGCACAACAACAGCAGCAACAACAGCAACAAGTGCTCCAGCGGCGGCAGCAGCAGCAACAACAACAACAAGTCGGCCTACAATTGGATAACAAAGGGATCTGCGTCGCTGCAGACACAGAACGCCATGCGCCATGTCAAAACTTCGGCATTACAGGTCCATGGATCAGCCCAGCACCAGCGTCGTCATACGCAAAAAGTTAGCTAATAATCAATCTTACAACTAACTGTCAACAGCTGACAACTGCATCTAAACACACAACAACAATTACAGCAACAACAGCTCAAATAGCAACACATGGCCAGCTTCTGGCTTATTTTCGAACGCTTTCCATACATACTCTCCTCTCTCTCTCTCTCTCTCTCTCTGTCGCACTCCTTTCTCTTGCCTTGCCATAAACATTTTGAACTTCACCACAAGCTCACTCGAAGAACTCACCACCACCAGCACCATATGTAAAAGCTGGCAAGTTCAGCACGTCGAGCTTGCAGTTTTTACCACACTTTGCATGAGCTTTTATCGAGTACGCAAACTTTACGCATGTTTTTCTGTTACAGTAAACTTAAGTTAAGCACTTTTATGCACCTGATAGAACAAAGTTCACACCAAGCCAAGCTTTAACTAAAGCTCTTTGCAAGTGTTTATACAGTAAAAGCTCTCTAGAGCGTACATCTAAGGCTTTTTTATTGTCCTGTGAAGCATATGTCACAAAAAATGCACTGTTTCAAACTTTTCCAAGGTGCTTCCATATTTCTGTGTACATAAAACTTTTCATTAAAATTATTAAAAACAAAAAAAATATTAAGAAAATAGGAACTCAAAAATATTTTGTAGCTAAAGGAGCTAGGTGACCTAAGGAGCTATCCGATAGTCGAGCTTTCACTGTACTACAACTTAAAGCTTTAGCTGTACGCATTTTACAGTAGAAAAAGAAATTGCTTGGCGCTTAACTTGGCTAAAAAGCTGTCTTAACCAAAGTTCCTTCATTGTTCAGTACGTCAACCGCGAGTCCTCAATTTGAATCCTGGCCCGCTTAAAGCCCATCCGCACTTTTGTTCACATCCAACGCATGCCTTGCACTCCTTGTAGATATTGTTGGTGCAACTGCTGCTACACGCGTTATCCTTGTCGTTGCAGGAATATGACAGCCGTATGCTTTGTGTGCAACCTGCCCATCATGTCGCACCAGGTGGGCCTGGTGTGGCAGGGCGGCAACGGTTGGGACGACTTGGTGCGCGAACAGGCAAGTCAAACACGGCGCCTCCGCTCCCGATTTCGATTCGCAATAATGCCAGCGTTTTTTCCACCAGCTCGAGGAGTCGACGATACGGCAGCGCCTGGGCGGGCGACGGGACTCGGCCGCACAGATCACCACGCCGCCGAGCCAATCGCCGCCGCCGGGCCTGCAGCGACGCCGGCGCAGCTCGCTGGCCCAGCTGACTGACATACTGCGCGAGTGGAGCGGCGGCACCAAGCAGCAGCACCAGCAGCAGCAGCAGCAACAGCAGCAGGCGGCCCGCAACAAGGCCCAACTGAATCGCCGCGAAACACTCGCCGATCTGGCGCGCAGCCTGCCCTGGCGCACCTCCACCACCGAAACGAACACCGGCTGCGGCGGCACCACCGGCACCAGCACCACCTACGTCACGCCGCGAAAGCGGCGCGAATCGAGCGCCGATTCGGGCATACGCAGCATCCGCTCCCGCCGCGACTCCAACACCGCCGAGTTCGTCAAGCACTGGAACCGGCGCGAGAGCACCACAGTTGAGGAGCAGCCCAGCGGCGTCATTGTGCCCGTGGTCGTCGAGTGCACCAAGAGCGTAAGTTCGATTCGGGGGCTTAGCGGGATAAAAGCCCTTAAAGTGTAGAGGACCTCGATTGCAGGCTCTGTCCAACAGGAATACTTGAGGCGCTTTCGAAAAGTTCGTCTCCATGTTTATACTCGTGCACAAAGTTCAAAGATTATATGGGGTTTGTCCAATGTCCGAAGGTGAAGACTTGAAACGTGAAGTATATATTCGTGTATAGCCGCGTGGGGGCTTGGCATTTTGATTCAATCTATATATCTCCCCCACTTTTACAGCGAGATACATCAACGTCTTTCAAACAGTTTTCTGATGACCTTCTCTAAACATATAGTTGATATATTTTATATATTACATAAATCGATATTTCTCCAGAACATCACAATTAATACCGTTTTCGACTGTTTTAAGCTGTAACTATACTGTGAACGAGTATTGCCCAGTCGGCTATGCCCGACTGCAACTTTCTTACTTGTTAGTTTAGTAAGCGGAGATGTAACGGAAATGATGCAAGGATGCAGGAACCTTTAACATTATTATCAGTATAAAAAGCTTATTTAAAAAGTTATTATTATTAATGGTTATATCTTATGAACAATCACGTCTACAGTTCCAAAGCTTAGCATCGTTAAGAAAATACTCCACGTTAATTTTTTAAGTAGAGCATAAATACTTAATTAATATTTGGATTGAACTACAAAAAGAGCTTTTATTTAAAAGGGAATTTTAAACATTTGGATTAAAAAAGAATTTAGATATTGGAGATATAGAGGCACAAAGGCGATTGACGTCAGCAACTGACGTCACTAAAAATATAGAAGCTTTTCTTCTGTAGGAGCAGCCCACAAATTGCTATTTCTAGAACACAACCAATTTCTGAATTCGACAGAAATCTGCAGAGAGACGCGGGGGCCAGACAAAGGTATTCAACACCTTCTATGATTAGTGCGATTGCATTTCCAAGAAAACGGACTCGTTTTATCGGAAAATCGTTTACGCAGAACTGGGCAGCCTGTCAGATTTGCCACTGGGGTTTATTTTGTCAAGTAGTCAATTTGCAGAAAAAGGAAATCGCAAAAATCAAAACAGTGTTAAGTTTATAGAGAATGTGACAGCTTCAAGGAAGTTTCTTATTTAAGAAAACTGAAAGGGAAAAATAAAGAAGAAATATAGAAAAATTCTCTTCTCTAGGTATATTTGAATTGGAACGGTATTTAATTTTTATTATTTTCTAGGAGTTAGTTATAAACTAGAGCCGTTGGCTAGATGTTTAACCAGGACTTGTCCTATACATATTTATATATGTGTATATATCAAAGACATAGTAGGCATTTTAAATAACTCTTTAGAGAAACTCAGAGATGGAAGATTGTCTGAGTAGAGTCTACTGGAAGAGAGCACTAGTTAAGGCAAGATCCTTCACCTGAACCCTTTAACCTTTAACTTTATATATATCAAGGACATGGACCTTTCAAATAACCCAACCGCCAGATAGATGCTTAAGCCTCTCTGTTTGAACCAGCCCAGCGCCCACAGCCAACTAACCTAACCTGTGCATGCCTCTCTCTCGTTTCTCTCTCTCTCACTCTCGCTCGCTCGCTCGTTCGCTATCCTCGTTACCCTCATCACGCAGGCCTCGCGACGCGGCTCCGGCGAGAGTTACCTGTCGAGCAGCCGCCGCGACAGCAATGTCGCCGGCCGTGTGACGACGCCGCCTCCACCACCCAAATACCAGGTGACCAAGAAGCGTGATTCGCTGGCCGCACCGGAGTTCCCCAATTTCCGGCAGGAGCAGCGTCCGTCGACCAGCTCCGCCGGCTCCTGCTCAGACTCTGTGCCATTAATCTCGACCAGCGCTTATCACCATCAGCAGGTGGACTCCGCCTGCCAGGCCCTGCCGCCGCCGACCATCATTACCAGCTCGGTGACGCCGCCGGCGACCAGCCCGACGGCGCCGAAGGGACGCCGCGACTCCACCACGCAGTGCGGCCGCGTCAATCGTCGCGACTCCAAGGCGGGCATCAGTCCGGAGCGGGCGCCGCGACTGCAGCGCCTGCAGCGCCAGGCGACCGCCTTCGATGAGAGCTGCCTGCCCGGCGGCAGTCGGCGCGGCTCGCAGCCGGCGCTCAGTCCCGATCCGCCCGAGGACTGCGAGCGCCGGACCTCGCGACGCGACTCCCTATCGCCGGACAGCGCCTCGCGCGGCGGCCGGCGCGACTCCCGGACGCATCTGTCGCCGGATCGGTCGCACGAGCGCGACGGCAGCCCCAGGCGGCACACGCTGCGGCGCCAGAGCAGCTCGGCGGCCCGCTCGCCCCGCTCGCCAGACTCCAACAGCTGCTCCTCGTCGCGGGACCCCAGCCCGTGCTCCCGGCCACAGCCGCCCACCGTCGAGCAGAATCAACGGCCGGCCATTCGCCGCCAGTCCACCACCGAGGAGATTCTCATCGCGCGCGGCTTCCGCCGCCAGTCGACCACCGAGGAGATGATCCGTTGTCGCAATTTCCGACGCCAGAGCTCCCAGAGCGACGATGTCTGTCGGTGCGTATGCAACCACTTCCCCTGTTCCACGACTGCCCCGACTAACTGACTCTCCTTTTTGGCTGTTCCTCAGCTATCGCGGCCGACGCGACTCCTCGGCACAGATCATTGATGGCACCATTGGCACCATGACCGTGGAAACAACTAGCACCTTTTTTGACTCCAGCACACAGACAGGTGAGTCGGATGAAAAGAATATGTTAAACATAGTTCATATATTGAATATTGCATACTGAAGGAAAAATTTAGATTTCGTTGTTGAAGTTATTTAAGTTATTTATTTAATTGATTGCTATTCTTAAAAAACTGAATATTGGTTACATACGTAGGAGGCCAGAATATTAATTCGTGGTCAACATAAACAGACGATCTAGAATATAAATTCCTGCACACCATAATCAGATCAAGTCAAATGATTATAATTGGGTACAGGATATCTTCAATTCAGGCGTTTATTATTAGCAGTTAAGAACATAAGTGACAGATTAAAATGGACAAAAATATTAAAAATGTCGTAGAGCTCTTGGATCCATAGCTCCCATATTTCCAACTCCCATAACTTTGTCAGAACTTAACCTATTTTCATGTTGGTTGGCGTTTTGCTCATTTTTTGTCCACCAAATTGATTCTGAATAATTTTAACGTGTACAAATATATTACAAACAAATTTTTACAATTTTTGGGATGTACATTAAATCTCTTCAATCCAATTAACTTTTCAAATTAAATTTGGCTAGAAAAACACTTAACCATTAAACGTTTACTTTCTGTTATTTCGAAACTAAAACTTATGACCTCACTAAAATAGTCGCAACGCTCAAAAGTTCGTTAACGTTCGAAATTCCAATATCGGTTAATCCTTTTCAAATTAGAGAGCTGCCAACTTGTCTAAATATGCCAGAGAGCTTCAGCCAAAAAGCTGTTATCCATTGAAATTGTTGGTGTTGCACAAAAGCTAACGAAAGCTTTGCACAGCTGATGCGGCTCCTTCGAACAGCTGTTCGGTGTGGCAGCGCTGCCAACTTGGGCGAGAAAGGGATGCCAGCGCCAACGCCAATGCTGAGGAGACGCTGGCAATGGCAGCGAACTCGAAACGTGCATCAGTTGGTGTTGAATACCACAACGTGCCACAACGCAGCAAGCAGGACCCCAACGTCACGTAGCACGCACCGCGCGCCCCACACACACACGCACACACACAGCACACACAGTTCGCGAATCGCGAGTCGTGAGCCGTTAGACGAAAGACGCGACACGCGAGGCAGGGCGAACGGAGTTAGTTGATGAGATTCGCGTGGCGAGAGTTCGCATTGTCGAGGCGAGTGTTGGCCGGTTGAGAGTTTCGCATCTGATTTAAACGTGGCCTTTACTAGTGTGTTCGCATCGTAAACTGTAAACGTACAAACTGTAAATACAAATGAAAATTGCCCCACAGCGTTGCGCTTGCCTTCGCCAACATCCGCGCCCGCTGCCCGGCAGTTGCCCGCCCGCGCCCTAACGCGTCCGCCTTTAGGTTCTGCGGCCCCTGCGCATAAATTTATTGTGCTTTCCCGCTTCTTCTGTATTTACTTTACATTTTTTTTCCTGTGCCACTTCACATATATACGAAGTAACAACAACAAAATAAAAATAAATAAATAAATATAAAAAAACGCAACAAAAAGTTATTGTTATTCTGCCACGTTATTGGCCATTTTTGTTTTGTTTTTGTTGTGCGCGTTGCAAGCGCGTGTTGCATAGTTTTGGGCGCGTGCAACAGCAACAGCGACAAACGGCAGCACGGTGGCCGAGTACGTTGACGCTGTTAGCGACGTCGCGGCGTTGCGCCGCGGCCGTCGCCCGCAGCCGCAACAACAACAGCCGCGACAACAGCAACAACACCAACAGTCGAGCAGCAGCAGCGCCAGCAGCAGCAGCAATCGCAGCCGTAGCGGTCTGTACACAACAACAAATTATAATTGCACATATATTCATACTATAGCTATATTATAGATAGAGCGATAGTTTATCTAAACGTATCGTAGCGATCCTTTATCTAAACGTATCCAGACATGCAACTGTTGCTTTGATTTTCATTTGACCCACATTTTGTATACGTTAGGTCTTATTACAATCATTGTCCTATATAAAATGATGATCTACAGTTTCAGTTAGATCCACACAGCGTACAATCTGGTGCTTGAATATTTTCAAATTGAGCATAAATCATGCTTCATTTAATAGTTGAGCACAAAAATGCAATTACGCACACAATTATTTTATCCATGAGTGCAGTTAAAAGTTTCTCTATACATATCTGCGACAAGTTCAGGGGTTTGAGCTGTTGCTTTTTTTCATTGTCAGAAATAGTTTTGAAATAGTATAAAGACATTAATGTCCAGACTTCTCTTTATACGCATAAATAATATCTATGAGCGAGGTATATAGCTAATGAGTCAATATAAATATTTTAAGTTTCAATCTTAATAATAATTGTTTGCTCGATGAAACTTAGTTCCGAAAAATGATCTAAAATACAAGTACAAGTACAATAAGAATCGATATTGTCAAATATGTCATACAATTTAACTTCATATTTAAAAAAGAAATATTTTTTATACTTGTTCGCTACTTCCGTCTGTCCACATGTCTTAAGCTAAAGAAACTTGAGACATATACTCGTGTATACCCGCGTCTGATAAAGTGTGTTAAGTGTTAAAATTTTTGGCTGTTCCCACGAGGGGCGTGACAATTTGATTCAGTTCAGTTTTGAGGGTATATAGATCAGGTATTTGCAGACAAATTACTGATGTAACGATCAAAAAAAGATGTATTTGGCACGACCTCTTGAGCGGAGGTCAAACGCGCAAATCCATACCTCCAACAATATTAAAGCTTCTCTAAAGATCGATTTCGGCCATGCCAACTCCCGTCCCCACAAATTACAAAAATCGATATTTTTTTCAATGTAACAATAACTTTTATGATCTATAATCTACAAATGTACAATAGAACTAAATAAATATTTTATCTAAACATATCCCAAGTTTCAGCCACTGCCATTATATAGATATAGATATGTACCCACTTTGTAACGACCATGTCTGCACACATCTATTTTATGAATAGTTTTAATCTACTAGCGGTATCTCGTTTACCTATATAGATATTGCATACCTACATAATTGGTTTATCTAGGCAAGTTCAGGAATTCTTGCTGCGCCCCAAAAAGTAGGCAACACACATTTCACGCACAACTCTATTTACATTCAACACGGTGGGTGGGTGCTTGTGTGTGTGTGCGTATGCTTTTGAAGTTCAAAGTACAGCAGTATTAAATTTTATATACACACAGCGCTACACACCCAGTCACACAGACAAACACACACACACTCTCACACACACATAAAACTCAAGCGCATTACGAATGCCAAAGAGTTAGCAAAGTGCGCCTCAGCTTGTCACAGTGACTTTAATGAATGAAAGTACCTAGGTGTGCGTGTGTGTGTGCTGACAGCGAACAAATGAATGAGTGTTCACTTGGATGGCAGCACCATCTGCATTGCTATCTCTCTTTGACACACACATTCTCTATTCCTCTCTCTGTGTGTTATGAATGAAATGTGAGTCAAGTTTTGCCATTCTGCCTTCACATTTCAAGCACCCCGCATCGTTGCACTATTGCAACACCCGCGCCGCTCCCATTCTCCCCTCCACCCGCGCCCAACTCTATTTGCCACAATCTACCACAGTTTGCGGCTGGTGCAACAAGTTTTGTGTGCTTTTGCGTGCAAATGTTGACATTTTGCTCGAAATTTCAATTGAAAGTCGCGCTTACAGCCACTCAGTCAATTGCCAATTTACATTCAAATATTCACGACTGCATTCAAATGCATTTAAATACGCATATTATTCATTTTCTATGGTTGCATTTCTTCTATTTATTCTCTGACGATGCTGGGTTTTTAGTATTAAACTCTGGACCATAAAATGTTAATTCAAAAATACCTTAATTTATTGGATGTCAAGTCAGCTTCATATTTATTCCCTATATTTATATTTCTCCATGAGCTTAATAGCCAATTTTAAGTGTAATCTATAACTTACCGCTATAAGAATATTATACTCATTTGTTTTATCGGTGTGGTAAATTGACTTTTTTATTTACACAATTTCCCTTCTAAGTTCCTTAAATTAAATCATTTCTCTTTGTCCATTCTTTCTAAATCTTGATTATCTCTATTTTAAATTCCTTGCAATTATCTCGAAATATATATGTACATTGTTTTATTCCTATGAAATGATAAGTCTCTCTCTTTTAAGTGCTCTGAACATCAGAATTTTTGGCTTTGTATCTGTTGTCATTTGCCTATTTTAGTCTTACTTTATCATTAACATGGACTTTTTTGTTTAGTTGATCGTTGAGGAAAATCCATTTTTTATTAACCCCCACTACGTTTTTCGCAAAAAAAAAAAAAAAAAACACTGGCCCACTGGCCACTACCTGATAAACAAGTGCTGTTTCCCACATGTTTTTCAAGTGGTAATCAAGTGGAAATAAATTATTTTGTTTTCGATTGAAACTTTCTCGTTACTTTTTATTTTTTCCTGCTCTAATTAAACTCTTCGACCCAACTTTTGTCATCCAATAAACTGCGTTAAAAGCTTTTACAATATTTTCCTGACGTATTGTGGTCAATTAGAGCTCGCTACGTGTCTTACGTGAAGTTCGCGCTGCCATCGAGTTTTAATTCAGTTTTTTCAACAGAGAATTGCAATGCAAACAAACACTGCACGAATCGAAAGCTGTATTTCCACATGTTTTCTGAAACCTCTTTTTGCTCGGAGCTATTAATATAGACCAAGAATTGGATTTATTTGGGGCTTGCTTTTTTGTTTTAACTGGCTTTGCTTGCGTTGCTTTTGGTGCTGACTGGTAAATAAAACCAGCGAACGCCTTTGTTTGTTTATGGGGCAATAGCTTTATTGCATTTTACGAGCGCGACGAACATTAATTAATGGCCGCCAAAGGCAATTTACCCAGCACAGGACAGGCCAAAAATATAAAAAAAATTATATGATACAATGCTAGCGGCTAGTAGGTACCCTATAATTAGAACCAAAATTAAGGTACATCCAAAAAACATAAAATGTAATGCAATACAAAATTTTGCTTTTAAGCTTTTAATACGCCCATTTTTACGCTTTTAGGATAGACAAAATAAATGCATACCAGGTCCAGCTAATGCCAAATACTTTGGCTTCAGCTTTAAATAAATATCGATTTTACTGGATTGGCTTCAGAGGGTAATTAGCTTAAGATATATATGAAGGTATATAAAAAGGCTTAGGACAATATACATATAATTATTCTAGTTTTAAATAAGATATATGAGAACCGTTATAACTAATTTTAAGTCTATAGGTAAATGGTCTCTGAGATCTATTTTATCGATCTCAGTGGCATAAGGCATATGAGAATGTATTAACCAAATGTTTTCCGTTCAGTCTCAGAGATCCTTAGTTTAATGGGGTCAACGGAGGAATTCGGCTCGCATTTCTGGCTTTTTTATTCTTTCGATGCTGATAGAAAATACATGCATACTTGCAAACCCATCTATCTGTCTATATATATAGTGTATGACAAAGTTGCCAAGTCCATACAATTTTCGCATATCCTATATGCAATAATTGCTTTAAATACATACATATGAGTTCAGACGATCGTAATCTATGCTGGCAAATTGAGTGACAACAGACTATTATTAGCACTCATTACAGTTGTGTGTATTTTTTGGCATTTAATGAATATTCGAACCTGAATAATTTATAATCGAACGCTGGCATTCCACGTTGTGTTTTGTTTTGCCGCTAAATACTAGGAAATGCATCCAGCAGATACGTACGAACTATGGCGGTGGCACTGCTATTGACATTGCCTTTGCCTCTGCCTTTGCGTAGTTATATGTTGCATTAAACTTGCAAATTGATGCACAAATTTGCTGCACGAAATCAACGGAAATTGGTCACACTGCCGACTCAATGAGCCGGAAGCACAGGTGCACAGGTGCATTGCCGTGCCGCTCGTAGTTTCTCAGGGCTTTTTCTAACCGATGGTTGTGCCGCAATGCAGCGCCTGCTCAAAATCATCAATTGCTCTTGCAACAGGCAAAGGCAAGACTCGCCGCAGGGCCACTTGGGTAAGAAATTACCTCCCCTCCAAGCCGCCCCCCCCCCCCACACACACACACACAGTTAATTGATTCTTGAGATATTTTTAATAGCTGCAAAAGTTGAAACATTAACTGTGCTCTGATTTGAGCTACTCAGAGCGCAGCATGCCACAAATTCACACATTTTTCAGCGAAAACTAAATGTACGGCATGTTAAAGAAACACACACATTTTGCACATAATTGCAATGCCGTTAGTACTAAAGAAAAGTAGCTATGAACACTAGTTTGTTGAGAGTAACATTTGCCCAAGTTTACTAATATTGTATAACAATAATATAATAAACTTAAAACTTATATTCCTTAATAGCTTTATGGAAGAAAAAATTGCTAAAATTTTCCACTTTTTTAACAGCACTTTCTTAACGACAGGAGTAAACAGTTGAAAACAAAAGGAAAAAAATATATATACTTTTTAGAAAAGCAGGTTTATCATGTTTATTGTATAAACTATGTATGTTAAAGTTGCAAAAAAGTTGCTCTTTGCCTGAAAGAGCTTAAAAAAGTCTCGTTGTAGAAGTTGCCATTTCCAAAGTTGTTCATAGCTTGCTCGTTTTCTTTAAGCTGATTAAAAACTGTTTTTGTATATCACACATTTTCTATACAACAGTCTTTAGTGCACTGAATGGTGTTTATTTTTAATATTAAACAATTAAAATATATTAATTTCTGAGAAAAATGCACTTAGAGCACTTTATGTAAGTGGTGGCTTCAGCTTTCAGAAATCTCGGAAGGTCCCCCAAATTCTGATGAATTTTCTAAACGCTTCAAAGAAAATAAAATAACGTAAGCATGCCCTAACTGCATGTGGTAAATACACGTACATTCTGAACACATAATTGCAATCTCATTAGTACCAAAGTTTATGCAGTGCGGTCTTAAACAAAAACATAAAAGTAATATAGTTTGTTGAAGGTGAAATTTGTCAAAGTTAGTAATATAACTTAGTTGCGCAACAACTTTTTCAACAAAAAAATTACGAAAATTTCACAGTTCTTCATGTGTATAAAATAAAATAATAATTATATTATGGCAAAAGTGAACAGATAAAAAATATAAATCTAAAATTTCATATTTGCTTCAATTGACTTTAAGAATCTTATTTTAAAAGTTGCCATTTCCTGCTTTTTCATTGCTTATTTCAAACTGATTCAAAACTGTTTTTGTATGCCACATACTTTATATACAACAATTTTAAATGCACTGTTGTATTTATCTTAAATGTTAAACAGTGAACATTTATTAATTTCTTAGAAAAATGCAATGAATGCACTTTAGGTGTTGGCTTCAGCTTTCAGAAATCTCTGCTGGCTCCGCAAATTCTTATGAATTTTATAAACGTTTCTAAGAAAATGAAATAATGTAAGCAAGCATCAGCTAGCTTTCAACGTGTCTAAGAGCTAAGTGTTTAAAATTGGCTTATAAACTCTCATCGAACCCAGCTAAACAAAGCAAAATGGGCTCAACATAAAATCAAAATACAAATTGTAAATTATAAATTATAAATTGTAAATTTCTTCGCCTTGCCTAAGGCTATCTGCTCTATCCATGGCAGTTTCCCTAATCTGGTGCTCGGCCTGAAGGCAAGCTCGGGTCACACCCCTTTTAATTTTTATACTTAATTGCAGTTTGAATATAAAGCGCTGACCAAAGCATCCCCAAACATAAAGTTCGGGCACTGAGTTAGGATAAGCTGACAGGAGAACATGGTGGGGAAGGATAGTGGATGGAGGGGTATGGAGGGGGGTAGAGGGTTTCCGGTTGCGATGTGGCAACTGCGACACGCGTTCGAGTTAATTTATGAGCGCCGCTGGCGCTGCCATTTTTAGATGGCCCGAAAGTAAGTGGCAGCGAATGAGCAACAACGTGGCCCATTGGGGCACACAACTAAATGCGCACTAAATGTATATACATGTATCTTTATATATTCTATATATATTTGTGCAGTGCTGGTAAACCCATAAGCTTAGCTACACACACTTATCGGCCATGTGAGTGGTCCTTAGTCAAGGTCAAGCTGTTGACTTCGCTCATCTCGGCTCGATGTGCACGTTTCATTAGCTATTGATAGGTTTATGAATGCATTCATAACATGGCCTTTGGCCGGGTTCTTCGTTTCGTTTCGTTTCGTTTTAATTGATGGATTATACTTGATTGATTTATGAAGCTCGTCGCGTTTATACTACGTTCTTTTTCTTTCTTCCTTTCTCCGTTTTTGTTTTTTTTTTGTTATTGTTACAGTATTAGTTAGTAAATTCAATTAAAGCTGTGCACAGCATACTTGATTGATTTGTTAATGAGTTTTTTTAGACTAACTGATTGATTGGCGATAGAATTATTCAATTTGGTATGTGGGCCTAAACAGTAGCCTGTCTGACTCTCGAATTTGTGCTCAAAGGATTAGGTCCAGGGATGTGCAAACAAAGTAGACTCATAATTTCTTGTTAAAGTGGGATTTTTGTGTGGACTAAATGCCAATCAAACCTTATTGACTCCTACTTGATTGATTACCTAATGTTTATCGTTGACTGACTGATTGATTGGCCGTAAACTTCCCAAATTTGGTATTTGGCATTCGCCATGGCTTAAATAACCTGAGTTTCTTTCGCGTTTTGTCCAAAGGATTGCTTCCTAAGATATGTAAACAAAATTAAATCAAAATATAACATGAAAAGAAAAACTATTTTTTTGACTTTAGTTTGATTGATTGAGCTAATGATTATCGCTGAATAACGGATGTAGTTCTCAAATTGTATATAGGGTCCCTTAAGTAGTTGGGCTTTCTTGTGAATTTTTTGAAAAGTTATATTTGGAGTTTTGCATACAACATTAAAGAATTTTGGCAACTAACTTCAACATTATTGTCTCTAAGTTGATTGATTGACTAATGATTTTTGTTGACTGACTGATTGATTGGCACTTAGTATGTTGACTCTAAAATACCTTAACTTACTCTGGCTTATATTATAATTTAATTACAGTGATAGTTTTATTATATATTAACTTCCAGTTAATAACATTGGTTACTTGGCTGGATGATTAGTTAATAAATAATGTAGATATCTAAAGCTCTCAAGTAATATAGCTGAAAGAAAAATCAAAAACAAAATACGAAAAACAATTTCTTCTACTATAGGTAAGCTAACAATCAAATATTTTCAGCTATTAAATATCTTTGAACTCTTAAGCTCAAGCTTTTTAAATATTTTATTTTGGTATAATATTTATATTTTAATCAAAGAATTCGAACTAGAAGTTAATTATGTGTAAGTAAACAGACAGAATACTCTACTCGAAAGGACTCGAAATCAAGAAATATGTTTGATTTTTGTCCATAAGCTGCAGTGTGGTCACCGATTTTTCTTTTACCTGCAAGTAATAAAAAAGTTTGTATACTTTTTTAAATTTATATTTCAAAGTTCTCTTTGTTCTTATAATCGTATTACTTCTTATTATATTATTTTATTTTTTTATGTATTTCTCCTATTTATTACGAACTTCTTGTAATATTTAAATATATCTATTTAAATATTTTAATTTGTACCAATTGTTTTTAAGTACTAGATACTTGTCAAAGTTTTCCTGCATTTCGCGTTAAAAGATTTCTCCATTCAAAAAATACACCGAATAAAAGAAGTAAGTAGGGAGTGCCCGACTCGCAAATATCCTGTGCGGAGTAACCTGTACACTGATTGCGTATACTGTAACTTTAGAAACTTATATTCTCAGAGATCGATAAATAATAAAAGTAGAAAGTCTTCATCGACCAATTGCCAGTGGAAATACGCTTTACTCGTAATTGATTGTCTTCTTAACGAGTTCAGATGACTAACTGATTGATTGGCTGCTACGCAGCAACTTAAAGGGCATTTGGCATTGGGTCGTACGCATAACGCAGCTCGTTTCGGGCAAATGCTGCAAGATTAACAGCCGCTGCTGCTCCTCCTGTCACAATGCTCAAAAATCTGCAACAGTTTTCGTGCCCATCATAAAACGCAAATTGTTATGGCAGCTATTTGGGCCAAACACTCAAGGCCTGGCCATAAACAACAACGGCGCCACAGCCAAGCCAAGCCAAGCCAAACCGAACCGAACCAAACCAAACCATCGAAGCCATCAATCTAAAGGAGCGAGTACAAATACGAATACAAATACGAGTGCGAGCTAACGAGTAACTGTTACACCTCCAGGACTTGCCTCACATTTTGTGCACCATTCGATTTTCGATGTGGAGCTCTCGGCCCGTCCAGCAGCTATCAGCTGCACTTAGCACTGAGTCAGTCAAGCGGCGTCTCACCTGAAACTATGCACCTAACTCCCCCACAAGTCCTGCCCCCACTCAAGCCCTCTTTTAGGATGTATAATGCCATTAACAGCTGTCATTTCTTGAAATATTTGACAGCCGGACAGGCACTCCGAAGAGTAGGTTTCACAAAAAAAGAAGAAGAAAAAAACAAAAACATAAACAGAACCATGCAAAGGCGGACGCCATACTCATAATAATAATATTATTATTATTTTTATTTTTATTTTTATTGAGACAGTATTTTAGTTTGGTGGCAATTGGGCCGCGTTTATTTGCCAAACGGTGCCCATTGTTATTATTTATGTCTTTGTGTGGGGTGTCTGCCCCAATTGCCCCTCGGCAATGTTGTATACAACACGGGATAACCTCCATGTGGCATTTGATAACAGAAACTACAGCGAGTTGCATAGCCATGGAGTTCGAAATTAGGAGACTCTTGTCATGGACTTCGGTTTCAATTGGAAACGTTAATAAAATAAAAAGAATTTATACTTTATAAAATGAAGCTTTATTTATTAAAAATAATTGAATATTGTAAAGAAAACAAATGCAAATATATAAATAAGAAAATTAAACAATTGAATAACTTAAGGCTTTTAGCCTTTGAGCTAAGTAACTGTCAATTTTGTTGACATTTTATTTTATTTATTAAAATTTAATAACTTATTTTAAGTAGGAGTACTCCAGTCAAGATTGCTCGACTAGGAAGTACCCTGAATTTATTTATATACACACTGTAATGTTTCCTTCCATTTCCTTCCACGTTTGAAAATCGTAGACTTGAATAGCTTTTGATTTTGGCATTCGAATAAGTACGTATTCCAATAATCAAGGCTCCGTTTTTCGCAGGACTTAAAACTTCAGAGTTTGCTGTTGGCTTATCCGTGCCTGTAACATTTTCTTGCACAACTAGATTATATCTCTTTTACGCATGTTAAATTTGTATAGGGTATTAAAAGCGGGCGACAAGAATATTAAAGTGTTGCTAACGCTCACTAATTGAAGCCGCCTATCAGCTGGCTTGATCCACGAACCAGCCAGGGGGCATCAGGTAACTGCCAGCTGGGGGCAGGGCTGGGGCGGGGCGGGGCTAGCAAGGGGGTAAGGCGACGCGAGGCTAAGACATAGCGTTTAGCTTTAGCTCAATTAAAAGCATTTACAAAAAGAATGGCCGAGCTGTCCGTACAGATTCATTAAAACACGAAAAACGCACACACAAGCAGCCTGGACACAGAGTGTAGCCACACCCACACACACACACACACACCCATAAACACACACACACACACCTAGGCACACTAGTGGAATGGAATACAAACAGAAAAGCAGCTCAAACAAAGCAACGTTCAAAGAAGGCGACGCTCACATTTCATGTGGGTGTGTGTGTAGGTGTGTGTGTGTGGTGTGTGTGTAGGTGTGTATGTTTGTGTATATATTTTAGTAATTTGGATTAAACATGCAGAGTCCAGCAGCAAGACGCACGGCAGCAGGCGACAACAATAGAAAATCACCTGACCCATTAGACGGCAAATGCGTATAAAACTTAAATGACATGTGCTATGTGTGCGTGTGTGTGTGTTGGCCCTGTTGGTGTTGAAGTTTGAAGTTATTGCTTTCATTTTGGCTAGCCTGTTGTTGGTCGTTAGCAGCTTTTCTTCGCTTTTTTCTGCTTTTTTCTGCTGTGCTGTTTTTGTTCTTGTTTTTGTTGTTGTGTTTACCAAACGTTAAGAATTTAATTAAGTTCCAAGTTGTGCGGCATACATTCATATCAGTATTTACTACTGCTGCTCACACACGCACACACATGTGCACGTACGTATATAGTATAAACTTGCCCTGATGCCAAACATACTCGGCTATATATCCACATAAACGCCACGGCTTTAACTAGCTGCGTTTCAGCTTCTGCGTCTAATTATTATGTTGTCTCTAATTAAAAGTCCGGGCACATTAGAAAATATTCATGTTACTGCAATTTTTTTGCACTCGTTATTACGTTATATTTATGTACCCATTGATTTACTAATGTTGTTAGCCAAATGGATATTTAATTTCAGTTGTGGGGCCACAACTTTCGGCCAAATCCTTTATTTAATTACGTGCGATGCAGCCAGTGTTCAATCAATGTGCTGTTTAATTGACTGAGCTATTAGGGCATCAAATTACCGTAACGCGAATTGTCCATGTCATTTCCATGGTCACTTTTATTGTGTGCAAATTCGCATGTGCTCAAAATACGAAAAAGCCCACAGCTAATTAGTGAAACAGTTTTCGATGTTTTCCATAATTAGTCACATTCAGGATTTGAAAATGCGGTAATGATTTTACCACACTTGTTCACTTATAATGTATATAAATATAATATTTTTTTTATTATGATTATATAACCATATATTCTTCGGCAGCATTAATAGCTGAGTCCCTCTATTTGTATAAATGCAGCGATCTCTGAAATTGAATTGGATTGCTTGACAGTTCTAAATACATTTATAATTCATCGACGAGCATTATATATTATTATATAATAACCTCTACAGCTTAACCTCCATGGTCACGAAAATAAAATAAATATAAATATAGCACCATGTCGCCTCGGAGGTTATATTTTGATTCGCTCTGATCAACACTGGTTGCCTTAGAATTTCACGTCACACCGATGTTCACGCTAATTTTTTATACTCGTTCACAAAATGAAAAGAGTATATTAGGTTTGTGCAAGGTCCATTTTGATCTCCATCCGTCTGAGCGCATGAACTCAATTAAGGTTTTCATTTTTAGCTACGCCCTTTGGGGGCATGGCAAATCGATTGAATCAATATATTGCCCTAAGTTTTAAAGCTGCATGCTTCAAATTTATTCATACAGTTTTCTGATGACCTCATCTAAAGATCGCGCAATTCCATATTTCCCACACTTTTTTGAGCTACAGACACCAAATTTGGCTAACAATTTTCTGATGACCTCATCTAAAAAATAGCATTCTTAATATCATTTAAACTGTTTTAGTTTGTTATTGTATTGAGTATTGCGCAGTCGGTAAGACCCGACTGCAACGTTCTCATTTGTTACAATTTTATTTGTGAATCTTGATATATGTATATCAACATTAATTATTACGCAATTCAATTTCGAAAGTATAGCTCGTTGTGATCCTGCCTTGAGATATTTCGTCACTTGTCCAACATTTTGATATGCAATGCTACAAAATTTCAACAAAGTTGAGCGAGACCGAACCCAAATCCTAATTTCCACACGCAGTCGCTTCACACACACACACACGCACACACACACACTCTTCCTCCGCTCTAACGTATCTAACTTAGCCAGCAAAATCTCTGCCACAGAAAATGAGTTGAGCAAAAAAGCAAAAAAAAGCTAAATAGGAAAAAATAACAAGTGGCAAACCGAGGACCGCAACATGTTGATGCTTTGCTAATTGGAGCAGCCAAAAGACAAAAAGACACCGGCAGGGATAAGGAAGCAGCGGGGTGACAGGGCTGGGGAGCATGACGTAGCAGCAGCAGCAGCAGCAGATGAAAATAATTACAAAACAGTTTACTCAATAAAATTCCGAATGATTTAACTACAACAACGACGGGACAAGGCGAGGACAAGTCTAAGGATAGCCGCTGGTGGGGGAACATGAGCGAGCAGCATGACCACAGACAGAAAGAAGGACGGACGGACAGACGGACGGACAGCCGGGCGGACAGCATCAAAGGCAAACTGTATGAGGCGAAAGTTTTGCTAGGACAGTTCGGATCCGTGTGGGGAAAGGGGGCGGGGCCCGATGTTGGGCGGTCGCATAGCTGACATTGATTGAGCGAGGACGAGGACGAAGTACAAGGATGCGAGTGAATGAGCAAAGATTGCCAGGCATTCAATGCCGGTCGACTATGGACTACGGCGAACCTTCATTGCTGACTTCCCTTCCCTTTCCCAGATCCCCACTCTCTTGCCGCGTCTCTTTCGCACAGCTGACTCACCTTTCTGAAATGCGAAGTCCCTAACTTGTAGACGCTCACACTTGGCCAGTGGTACGTTGACCGACGATGACAGTGCTGCTAATACTGTGTGCACGCAAATCGACACTGACAGCTCGCACACACCACATCGCACACGCACACACACACGCACACTCGTGCACACTGCCTGGCATACAATAAGCAGAGTTAAGGTCGCACCTGCCTTAGAAATTCAACTGAACTTTGCTTAAAACAATTACAATACTTTTAAGTTAAGATTTTTAAGCCTTTTGCTTTAACTACTGGGGAATTCAAAACAAATTCATTTACTTTTAAAATTACAATATCTGTGAAAGTAAGATCTTACCTTACTTCCTTTTTATTCAGGCAGTTCACAGGCCTTGCAAAAGTTTCTGTTAAAACTTTTTCACCAGAACCACTTTGAAATTCTTTTGAAATGTATTTGTAGCTCTTAGAACTAGAAAACTCCCATATGTAAAACCGATTGATTCGCTTATTTACATACTGGAGAAATGTGAAATCTAATCATGAGATATTCCATACATACATTTTTTTTTAGCTAGAACCACTCGGGAATTCAAAACAAATTCATATATTATTAGCTCTAACAAGAAGCATATGCGTAAATCTAATAGAGTGAGGCGTATTGTTGAACTAATTTGCATACTTGAGAAAAGAAATTTAAAATTTAAATATAGGATACCCTATGAATAATATTTCTAGCTAAAACCACTTGGGAATTCTAAACAAATTAACACAACGCTACCTTTCACCCAACAAATATAACAGCACGTACGTTTATAATTCACCTTTGCAGCTCCCATAAATACTTTGCAAACTTGAGCATAAAATCTAATCATAAGATACCCTCTAAATAATGCTTGGCTTCTAAATTGCCCCATATATATTTGCGCTGAGGGGTATTCAAAATGTAAAAAATTTAGTTTGTTCGCTGCCCCACAAAAAAAACTTTTCATAAAAGTTTTTCGCTTTTCGTTGCGGCACGCAAACATAAGATTTTCACACGTACACACACGCACAGCATTTTCATGTGTGTGTGTGCGTGTGTGCGAGTGTTTTATATTCAGGAAAGAAAAAAACTTGCGCGTTTGGAAACCATTTCAAAACTGAATTAACTTTTGTTGCACTTTGGTTTCTGTTTTTCTCCTTTTGTGGCCGCCTTGAGCTCAACTCTACATATGCCCCACACTGTACCTGCCCACCCCCTCAGCCATCTCACTCTTCCTCTCCCTCTCTCTCTCTCGCTCTGCCATCTTCAACAAAACTTTTATGTAAATTGCTGAGCTATACAAAGCTGCTGCAGCTGGTTAACAAAAAGGGGTCTGATTAGGAAAACATACAAATGTATATATATATATATATATATATATATATATTTATAGATATATACATATACAGAAAATATATTTTATATTTTATATTTTCTGGTATTACCTAGAGATTTCTTAGTGCCGCCGGACAATTAAACCACATCTTTGCAAAAATATGTTACAAATGATTGCAAATCTTTTGACTAGATATTGGAAATAAAAACAATAACTTTTGTTTTGAATTTGCATCGACTGTTGGTCCTTTGGGCCGTTTTTATACATAGTTGCCATCAAGTGAGCAGAAAACAACTAGAATGAATAGTACGAATTTGTGTTCGATACTTGAGATCCGGATGTAGGGTATATTTCAGTCGTGCAGAAAATATAAAAACTAATTTTTTGTAGAAGCTTACTTTATAGTTTCTTGTACCGCTTGTAAATCGGTTTGAAAAAGGGCCCGAATATTGAATATATATATATATATATGTATATAGTGAATATTAGCGCAATTTTTTACTTATTTTATTAATATGTATAATTTCTGCAAGTCTGAGGGCTTAAATCTAGGATATGAATATCGTGAAAGAGCCAGTAAAAATGTAATAAATGATTATGTTAATTATGATTAATATATAAATGTATTTGTTAAATACATTAATATATTCTTTAATGGCATTATTAGTTGGTGATATTTGTACAGTTTGTAATTTACATTTAAATACCCTATACACTAAATCGACTTGCAAGCTTTGCTTTCCCTTTTTCACTGGATACGTGCAACAAGTGGCATGAGTGTTGCATGCTTATAAATCAAATCTGCCACACGGCCGCAAGGCTGTCTCTGCATTTGTCCCTCTGTCCGTCCGACTCATTTTCTGTATGTCTGGCTGCCAAATGGCCCAAAAATTAATGACAACTCGAGCCTTAAAAAGCGAAAACGCGACGTCGAGGCAATGGCTTTGTTGATGTCACCGAGTCGCACATGTGGCAAGTTGAAGCTGCGGCCTGGGCTCTGTCCTCAAAGCAGACGCAACATTTTTACGCACGTTAATTCCATTAAGAGGCGCATTATGCCTCTGGCGCTTACGTGCCGGGTGGGCGTGGCCAATGGAATTGATGTGACATGCTCTTTGGCGACGCACAAATACACTCACACACACACACACACGGTATGTGTATGCGTATGTGTGTTCACTTAAAGAAAAACGACGTTCTTAATTCTAGTATGTTCGCAGTACAGTTTTTCTGTTTAAAGTATAAATTACTCTTAAATTTCAAATCGATAAACATAAACTATGTTACAGAAACGGTAGAACAAGTAAGAAGTCTGCGCCATATCCGTTCACAGTATGATTAAAGGTTAAAATAGTCGAAACGGTCTAAATTATTATTATTGCTTTTTGGAAAAAAATTTAATTTAATTCTTTTTTTCTTTTTTTTAATTCTTTGAGTCGATCTTTAGAGCATGTTTAACTCTAGCTCAAAAATTGTGGGAAATATGGATTTGCGCTGGTACCCACTCCGAGATATATAGATTTAATCTATTTATTCAAATCTGGTCCGGGTAATAGGTACAAAAAAATGCGTTCGTTTGGACAGACAAACGGACAGAAAGATTGACATGGTATCAACTAAAATATACTCTTTTCACTTCGTGAACGAGTACAAAAAATCTTGAATTAAGCACATAATATTAAGCACAAGAATCAGCGACCTAAGCGTTAAACGTATATATTGGAAATACAAAACATTTCATAACTCTAAGTCTTACATTTGAATTAAAAATCAGAATTTAGTTTCAACTATTCATTTCCGATACTTAATGTAAGCATTTGTAATTGATTGAAGTACATAATTGCGGCTTTTCCCCGAGTGTATGCATTATTTATGAATTTGCACTGCGACGCGCTTATCAATGCGCCTGTTTGGGCCCTGCCCGCCAACCTTTTGTTGGCCATTTACAAATTAATTAAAAATGAAGTGAAGTGACCCAAATGCCGTCACAGACGTCGACGGCGGCGCCGGAGCCATGACGCGTCTGCTTTGGCTCCACTCGATGCGCCATGCTGCCGGCCCCATTGACCCAAAATATGAAAGACGCACGTGCCACGCCTACACGACGCCAACGCCCCCATATCCCTCCCCTGCCAACATGACAGCAGTTGCCTCATGACTGTCATATTTGTAAAGTGGAGCGGCATTTGAGACTTGTGCGAGGGTGGCAGTTGGGGGGATGGAGTTATGATGGAGCCTTGCATTCAAGTTGTTGCAGGGCCACAGCAATTTGTATAATTACATACGTACGTCCAATCTACAAATGCGTTTCCACGGCAAACTAAAGTCCTGGACAAAGTTCGAGTTCCAAAAACATTTGTTGGCATAACGACCTGCGAGTCGGCTAATTATAGCTCTTGGCCACATAAACTGGAGTAATAGCCACTACAACTGGGCAACAGCAACAACAACTGATTGTTAGACATACACAAATATATCTATCTATATAGAATTGTGGCCCGTAGTTAAATACCGAACGTAAACACATGTTGCCAGCGAGAATCAAAAAGCTAGTTTGTTCAACAATTACTCCGACCTCAACTTTATATGGCAAACTGCTCCCGAACATTACCAACTTACTTCCGAACATTGCCCATTGTTTAGTTTGCATGAGAAACCTTCTAAAAGCAACGTAAGTAAATTCAATTCGTTTTCAGAATAGAAAACTTTTAGGAGTTTAGGGATCTAAAACTATTTTGATACCATCTATTTATTAGAAATGGTCAAAGGGTGTGTAATACGATTAAGCACACGTATGTAACTCGCTGTTAACGGTTAATTCCCGAACCCCAAAGGCATATACTCTCCGCGGTATCAGATTAGTGCCCCGGGTAATGTTAAATATTATCCAGACTATTTTTAACTTTTAGCCATTAGGCTCTAACCAATTCTAGCTAAAATAAGATAAAGATTTAAGAGAATATTTTAATAAATTTTATACGGTTTATATATTTTCAGTTTTTCCATTTGTCTGAAATAACACTTCGATCTCAGATCAAATTATCTAGTCAGGAATTATGCTCCTTTATATCATACAAAGGTTAAATAGAAGTATCGAGATATTTCAGTATCATTAGTTTTCAAGTTAAACAGAGCTACAAAGAAAACATAATTTATATAGCTCCATATGCTCCTCCTATTTATATGATATATATATATTTGAAAGTTGGTTGAAAGTTTATAGAATCAATTATCCAAACAAAGGAAGAGCAGCATAACCGCAACTACAGCTCGCAGCTGCTTGTCTTTTTCTTGTCTTTTTTTTATAAATGAAAAACTATTATTTTTAATTTTAACTGCATAGCTTATGGCTTCATGGTGTCATCCCGTAGTCAATGTGGGAATAAAGTGGGTCAATAATAATTTAATATTTTACATATAAAGTTAGTTTTCGACTGGTAAACATTAAATAAAACTTTACATGTGCACGAGTGCTCTTTTGGGATCAGAACGTAAGTTTACATCCGACAACTGCTGCAATTGACACCAATATCAGGGCTTACAAAATTTCCAATTAAAAGCAGCTCAAACGATAGTTGACATTTATGAAAGAGGGGAAATTGAAAATTCCTATGAAATTTCGCAGCGAAAAATCAAAATTCTGACATTCTCATAATTGAAGTTTTCCAGGAAATAGCAAAATTTAGATCGCTGCAACTGAACCTGTCAGCGTATCCGGCAAAACCAAAGGATTTTGCGAAGAATCTGAAAAGCTATCCAGATGAGAGATATGCAGAACTGATGGGCGACGACTGAAGTTCAGCTATAATTTGCTTAAACGTGCGCTTGGGTCTTTCATTATTTACGCTCAATTAGGTAAAAGTAGGCGACGGTCATGGGTTCTACACCCCTCTCTCCTCCCCCCCCCCCACCCTCTTCCGTGGCCCGTAACCAGGCAACATATTTGCTATTTTTCACACTTAACAAATTGCCTTGAAGCGGGGCGATGGGGCGTTAGCTTGGGGGTCTTACAACGCGCCCAAAATGCAGTCACAGTCTGCTGGCATTGTCAGGACGCGTTGCAACCTCTTCGCTCCCCAAACACCCCCCCCTCTCTCTCTCTCTCTCCCCGTCCGCCCACCTCCACTTGAGCTGTGAGCCGAAACTGACGCTGACTACCAGTCACGAGCCATTAGGCAGCTATTGTTTTGGCCTGGCTTAAAATACAAAAATGGATGGGGAAAAAATATAGAAAGAAAAGGGGAAAAACGTTCAACACTTAACGCCAAGCGCTCAACAAATGAAATGCCAATGGATGACAGTTGGAAGGGGTCACGGGATCAAGTTCTCCCTTCCCCCGCCCCCCCCCTCCCTCCCTCCCTCCCTCCCTCTGCCGTCGCCCTATCGCTGTTGCTGTTGCACGCTTAATTTGGAGCTGAAAAAGTTGGCTTTCGCTTATGCACTAAAAACCAGAAGTTTGCCATTCTTCTGGGTCATTAGTTGGTAATTTATCAAAGTCATGAATTTATATTTAAATGTCTTTCATGACCTTCCCGCACCCCGCCAAGCTACACCAGCACAACCAACTGCAAATTGCAGCTGCAAAAGTTTTCATTTTCTTGTGGTAGCTGTCATAAAAGCAAATGGCGCAGTCCAAAAGTTGAGATTGGCGAGGAATGTGTGTTTGTGTGTGTGTGTTTGTGTGAGTGTGTGGGAGGCTTACAAATTTGGTTGGTTTTCAATTAGCAAATTTGTTTCATGAATAAATAAAAGTCTTGAGTTTGTTGCCAAAGGGGCTGCTTGAATAGCTCATGTTTTTCCTGATGCGATTATGTGTGCATGCACCATTGTCAGAGTGTAATTTGCATATACTTATGAGTTTTTGGCACACGCAGGACATAGTATTAGTATTTCCATGGAATTTCAACATTGTTTTGTACAAATTTGCAAAAATTTCAAAGAAACCAAATTTGTTTACAAAAATTTCAAAAATACTAATTTTCAATAATGATATTTTAAATACAGAAATTTGTTCAGTTTTCACACAGTTATGGGGGTTTAAATCATGGGGAGCTCTAGATCCGTTAGCTTCACATGTCAATTTTAATCTGTCGACAAAAATATGATGTATCTAACTTTAAAATTGAGGGTTTATATCAAGAAATATTAACACTTTATCTGACGTGGGTTATAGACGATACATGATATATTCAAAATTTCAGCGGCAAAAAAAATTGCATTAATTCGGACAGCAAGACGGACATTGCACGAACCCAATATACTCCTTCCATCCCGTCAATGAGTATTACAATAACCATATATAATACGTAAACACAGCTCTTAATCGTTGAACCGTACGTCCTTTATACGCTTATTTCAAGTATACAACAAAAAATTGAATATACATATAATTTGTATACGTATATATATTTCTTAACGTACTGTTGCAATTACATTTAATATTTTACAACTCAAAATCTTGATATGCCCGAGATCGTTCACTGGGGTTAAATGTGTATGTGAATAAATACTCTTAAAAACTGATAGAGAAGCCCGCTTTAATAAAATGCATACCAAAGTATTTACGCTATCACGTTGGCATTGGTGCAGCGTCCTCCTGTCCCATTGATACCCACCCAAGCAGTTCGCAATTCGAATATTACAATTTGCAACATATGAAAGGAAACAAATAAGAGCGGAAAAAACAACGATTTTTTCGCCATAAACTAGAAATTGTTGCAAACGCCCAGCACTTTCTCTCAGGCCCTTTTGACCGGCTTTGGCTTCTGTTATTGTATGGTGCATAGATAAGAGATAAGGGCCCTTATGCGATCTGCCGCAATCAAAAAGCCATCCAATGAAAGTCAAAAGCAATCACTGCAAGCCAACTATGGCGAGGGCAGCAAAGAAAAACGAGGAGAAAAACTGAAAAAAGAAAAATAAACCCCCTCACAGATGCCATAAATGATTTGAACAGTATTCTGGGTCTGGGTCCTGGCTCTGTGCTCTGGTCTGGATTTTGTAATTTGTGTCGTTCATTTCACTTGGTAAGCCCCCTCTGGAACCACGTATACTCGAGCAGCTGCCTTGCACTTGACAATGCAATTTGCTGAACCGTCCCCCCTGACATGCACTGCATAAGTTTACTTTTTGGCAACAACTTTTGGGCAACACACCAATTAAACTTAAGCATCCTGCCAGGATAACAGCTGCTAGCGTCAGCTAATAAGCCACCTGACTTTTGTTGTAGTTATGGCGTAGCTATTTGATACGCTTGACCAAAACAACTTGACCTTTTCTTTTGTGCCATAAAACTAACTCTGTTGAACTCTGTTTTATTTATTTATTTATATAAAGCTAGCTTAAAATTAAAATTGAAAAGCTAATTGTTTTGTAGACAAACAAAGGCTGCCCGAGCGACCGTGTTTTATTATTAGTTATTCTACCTTAAAGACAATAGAAAACCGGAATAAAAAAGATTCCTGGCTCGTAAATTACGTAAATTTTTAGATATTTTGAAGGCATAATTCTATATAAGATTATTATTTACAATTCAAATTATTAAAACATTTGAACAAAAAATCATATTAATAATAATGCACACGCACAGTGTCACGTAGTTATAAATGCTTAAGTAAACTGAGATAGAAAAATAACTTTAGTAATTGCATTCAATAAAATAAAACCAAGCAAGCTATAGAAATTCCAAAACCAGTTTAATCTACCACACTATTTTAGGTTATAGGCAAATTGAAAAGGTTCAATAAAATAACGCATACGCAGAGTCTCCGAGTCATAGATTATTAAGTCATATTTTAAAAAATTATATAGGTAATAAATCAATCTGGAAGGACATACAATTTTATCTATTAAAATATATTAAGTATGACCAATTTTTAAAAGTGTACCTTAAAATATAACGCATACGCACCGTGCACTCAGACATAAGTTAAACAAAATTTCAAAAGAAAGGTAATTAATCAAGTTAGAAAAGAAATTTCAACCAATGTTTTCTAAACTTTAAATCCTCATTTTAATATTGTATATGGCATACGCACAGTGGAACACATTCAGAGTTTATGTACAACTAAGAACAAAAAAAAGATGTAAGTTTTAAATAAAAAATGCCAAATCTATGAATTAATAAACGACAGTTAAGGGAAGTTCAAATTTGAGAGCGACTTTTAGTATAGATTTGAAAGGGTTACAAATTTTTGACTCAAAATATATATAATGGACTCTTTGAAAATATTATTTATTATTATTCTTAGTATAGACTATATTTATCAACTACCAACCTTAATTTTTGAACCGGGGGATTATAACCTTCTTCTTAACAAACACATACCAAGTAAAACCATAAAATTTTTGAAGCAGCATTCAAAAACTTTTTCTAAAATCGCTTGAAAAAATAATTTCTTAAAAATATAAAAAAATCAAAATTCAAATACTTTTAAGTGTTTCTACTTTATTTTAATAAATACAATTCTTGAGGAAAAATAATGAACGCATATGGAAATGTAAAAACAAAGTTTTGTAAGTTGAATGCTTATAGATAGATTATTTTTTTTAAGTTAAAGAAGTTTAAATTATATTTAATCAAAATGTCGGTTTTAAAGGAATGCTTTGATTAAATATATGTTGGATATTCAGAAGTATTTATGTAGCTTAGATAAGGCGTGGTTGCGTGCGTTAGGCTAACTCTTCAGTTGAGTGCAAAAGTTTGAGTATGTTTGAAAGTTTGCCCATTCATTTAATTATGATTTCCGGTGTCGAGCGGAAAATGCGTGACACACACAGATGTAGACGTGTCTGTGTGTTTATTATAATATATAGCTACTTGATTGCTATGACACTGAAAACAGCCTGACACGCCCGCCTTGGCCCCCGCTCAACGCTAGCCAAAAGCAAAAACCCATCAAGCTGCCATTCATCAACTCAACAAGCAAATTTTTGCGCTTTTCCTGGCGCCGCCTGTGCCGGTGTGTGTGTGTGTGTGTGTGTGTGCATGTGCGTGTGTGTATAGATATGTGTGCATATTGGTCGGTGTGGCATCAATTTGCTTGTATTAGAAACTCATTTCCGCTTGTAATTGACTCGCTCGACAAACTGTCGACGGCTGCTGTTGGCTCCAGTTCCCCCTGCAGACCCCAACCCTCTACATTGCTATTGCCGTTATGCAAATTAATGAGCGTGTTGTACTTGCCACACACACACCGACAACACTTGCCCTTCGTCTCATCCATCCATCTGTCTGCCTGGGACGACCACAATGTGCACTTCGCTGTGCTTTGTGTGTGCGGCAGCAATTGGTTGAATTGATTTGCATTCTGTGGCCATTTAATTAAATGCATTATCCCAATTTCAATAACATTGCCATATAAAACTAGAATATAATATATATATAACAGATTTTCAGTTCACTTTAAATAGGCTGGAAATATGACAAATGCTTGACAGGTGTTGTTTAATTTGTATGCCCTTTTTATACACAGAGTTTCATGCCCTTCCATAACGTTTAACTACACCGATTTCAACAGCCGAGTCAATATTAGCCATGTCCATCTGACAACTATTTTTAAGTAAAGTCGAAGTTGGCCGAATTATATCAAATTGCTGATAAAAAATGTACTTTATATTGTGCATATTTAGAAGCAGTTTTAAGATTTATTTATTTTATATATATTTTTATTCGGCTTAAATATAGCACGTTTATGCTTTTAAAGAGTTTATATCAAATTAAATTTTCTACATCAAACGCTAAATCTGAAACAAAAAAAAATGTTTTTGTTAATAAAATAGGAAGCCAAATTTATTTTTTTTCACCGCCACTGACACCACTGTGGCACGATAAAAGCACGAATTATTCAAATTTTAGCAAAAGTTAATTCGACAAAGGATCAACGTTGTTAATAGGAGCTAATAGGCTTATGTGCAACATTTAAAATCTTTTGGGCTTCAATTTACCGTATTAACCAATCTGAAAACCCAAAATATTTGCCAAAGCTATGCAGGGAAACTTGTTACAGTTGTCTGTATGCATAAAATACAGTAAAACATATTAATTGCATTTGGATCGAAGCCACTACGTCAGCAATTATATAGCAAAACTAAAAATATTTATATTAAATTATTGAAATTATATATTTGCAGAGCCTTCACCACTCTATGATAACAATCATTATCATGAGGAATGTCTGCGGTGCAACTCGTGTGGTCTGAATTTGACTGGCCCCAACCAGAAACGTGCCAGAAGGTTCAAGGTATGTACCACACACACATACACCAACATACACCAATACAGACATGCACAAAGTACACATTTGGAGCTCATTTTGAATGCATTTGCTCATTTTGTGTGCAGGTCATTAAATGAACGCTTTACGCATGAAATGCGAAGCAGGTTTTTGAAAGCAACACACAAAGCACCTGCACGTACCTATATATATATACACACGCATCGACATATACAATGTTAATAAAGTCAATTACGTTTATGGTTGCAATGCCAGCCCAGGCCCAACAAAAAGTTGTTGCATACTTTTGTGCGCTTTGGCCAGTTGCCAGTTGGCAGTTGCTTAGTTCGAAATGTGGCAACAAAATAAATCATTTACACAGCTCATATAACAGCAACACACATATCTCAAAACTCTCTCTCTCTCACCCCCTCTCTTTCACGCTTTCTCTCACTCTCTCTTTCTTTTTCCCCGTAGAACCAAATACTGTGCGATCTGCATTTCGCCGACGTGGCCCTAATGGAGTGCTCCGATTTTATGCAACAGCTGCGGAGCTTCAAGCCACAATCGCTGGGCTGTGCGGTCGCCAGGCGCAAGAGCTCAACGACGTTAATTTTTCCACTGCCGCCGCAAGCTTGTTCAGGTATGTAGTCACTTTTCTTCTTATTTTATATATTCACCCCACCCGTTGCCTCAGCCCCCATATTATATTTCTTTCTTTCGCCTCTCGGTTGTAAAAGCCAAATTGTGCCCAGCAGCAACGGCAGCTACGGCAGGCAAAACCAGTGTTTAGCCAGAGCCAGGGCCAAATGTGGCTTACAAAGCAGGCAACACTTTTGCCGAACCCGCCCCAAGCCGCGCACCTCTTCAGTCTTACCCTTCAGATATGCGCCATATACTCTTACGGCCCAATACTCTGTCTGTTTGGACGCTCTGTGCTTTGTGTTGCTCTCGGTAACAATTGCGAAAGGTTGACCTTGCAATTGACAAGCAGTTAAAATCCGTTTTGTTTACTTGTTACTCTTTTCAATATTGTGTGCGGGTGGACACGCCAATTCTGTAAAATGACAGCGCCTCATCAAATTTGCAGCGCACGTCAAGTTATTGTTAAATATTAAGTTATTTTAATTTATTAATGCCAATCATCAACATTTTTGCTCACAAAGAATTAATGATGCTATTATTTGTGCAATAATTTGCCAGGTGGCAACACCATTATACTATCTTATTGCTACAAATTTAGCATAAATTAACTAAACATTCATATTTCATAATTATAAAAATCAGAAATCGAAACCTAAATAATTAAGATGTTTAAGCTAATGTTAGCGACAGTCCATTAGCCTTCAAAATATTTAAGTTAGCAAAAAGAGGCGATAATAAGTCTGTTAAATATTTCAACTTGTTGCAAACTTTGACAGCAACATGACAAGAACAAGCTTCAAACACAACCTACCTGCTAAATTGTCATATGCAATACAGCAGTGAAGAGCATTTATGACCAAAAGCGAATTTGACGACATGCTTAAATCATTGACAGGATTAAGTTATGTGTCTAACATGTTTACATGTGTAAGTTATTGCTTTACATGGATGTTAAAAAATGATTTTTTTATATTTGGATAGCCTTCGCTTGAGCTAACAATCAGTATAATAAAGCTTTAATTTTAACTTGATCTTGTAGAGAAAGATTAATTGTTTAGATAACAGACATATTCATAGCATACAAATGTTGGTGAAAGCGCTTTATATCTGTTAAAGTCTTGCTCAGGTTATAAAAGTGTGAAGAACTGGATTTATATCCGAAAGCCCAAAAAGGGTATCTAAAAGTCGCATTTAATACAGCTGTAATATAATACCCTTGCATATGTGTGCATATGTGAAGCTGCCGGCGCCATCATTATAATTCAAATGAGATTTGCGCGCCTAGCAATCTACACACACAAGTAAATACTGACACACACACTCACACACACACACACATACATTTGCATTTCTTGCTCGTGGGGCAGACATAGAAAAGCGCCTGCTTCTCAAACATATTTCGTGTAGCACACACACACACACACACACACAGCTAGATAACACACATTCACATAGAGCGAGATAGCGCTAGGAGCCGCCATTTTTTCGCTGACATAAACTTTCAATTCACTTTTCATTTCACTTTATTTCCTTTTATATTTCAGTAGAATAATAAAAAAAACGTATTATGTGTGCAGCCCATTTAATTAAAAGGAGTTAAGTATAAAAATTAACGTTAAAGTACTTCAGCAAACACGCTGTAATCAGTAACAAACGGTAATCTGTTTGATGAAGCTCATTTAATACGTATTAAAAAATCTGTATACTTTATGTATGCTCTATACATATCAGCCACAACTTAAAAATATCCTACACTCTCTACATGCTAAATCCATGCGCATATGTGCCCTATTTTAAGTATCTTTCACATCGGCTTATTCAATGGCCTTCATATGGGTATTGACTGCCAGCCGGCTTTCAGAAGTTTATTAACTGCATTTTTACTTTTAATTACGAAACTTTTTGGTCTCCCCCACCCACTCTTAGTCTACCCCCTTTTGTTTGCGCTCAACTCAATTCGTTTACCATTCGTTTTAATTACACGTTTCCATACGAAATGAGCCTTTCGGCCTCTGAATGTAAATAGAAACAAAGAGAGATATCAACCGACATGCCATATAATTTAACGCTTTAGGGCTCAGATCAAACAATTGGTCGAGAGTTAAAAACTCATAACCACATTACAGTTATATGAAACAGTTGGGACATTTTCAACCTACGGCGAAATGGGTTCGCGAGGTAAAGCCTGTTTTAAGGCTTTAAATTATTGTATGTGAAATAAACTGATATCAAATACTGTCGATTATTTTAAGGGATTTTTTTGAGAATATGCGACGCTTACTTTTTGAATCCGTGACTAGATGGTCTTAAATTTTTTAGAGTGATCAAAACATTAGCTTAAAGTTTAACTTCAGTTTAAGAAAGAAAACAATAAAATATAAACTTACAAAGTACAAAATTGAATTTTTATAAATTTTACGAGCTTTAATCGCATTTGAAGGCGACATTTTTTAAATAATTCCCGCATAATTGCTTAATGAAAATTTTAAAAGATTTAAGAAAAGCTGCAGATATTAAACGAACTTTATAGGAAAAATTTTAAAATGAAGACATATTATCTACTTTAAAGACCACATGAAAGTTCATAGCACAGCTGAAAAGCTCTTGAATTAATTGCATTGTGAAGAAGAAGAATCTGACACAGCACGAAGCACATTTTTAAAACCATGCTTCCTCTCGTTTTTCAGGATTTTTGTATTGTTTGTCAACTTTCTCTCTAATATTTTGCCATGATTAATCTTCAAGTGTCAGTTTCAGCTGCTGTCATTGTCATTGTGTGCCCTCCGTCTCCCACGCTCTCTCACTTAATAGTTGTATGACGCATGCATCTCTAATTCATTGCATTCTTATTTGCGCTCAGCCTCCTCAGCTTGCCACTGGGGCGTGGCATTGGGCAGGAGTGTTAAGTGCGCTCGTGTAAAGTGATTTGATGCGTGTCACATTCAAGTGCGAGTGCTGCTTAGAACTGTCTGGCATATTTGTATTCTCCACTTGAGTGCCAAAAGGGACCAACTGACACGCACTGCAAATCACACATGCACACGCACACACACACATGCAGCACACATGCATTGTCAACAAAAATGATGAGGCAAACTCTTGTTGCCTGCCGCACGGCTAACATAATACCAATATGTCCTTACTACGCAGCGACATTTGGGCCCTTTGGCACACAAGTGCAATTTTTACAGCAGCAACAACAACAACAAAGAACATCAATAAATAGCCAACATTCATAGCAATAACAGCAACAATGATAGTTCAGTATTTTACCTTATTTTCTGCCCTATAAAAAGGCTCAATAAAAGGGCCTAAAAATAGAGGGCTTACAAAGTTTGTATAAATGTATTTTAGAGACAACGAGATATATCCGATTCTATATATATAACGCATATAAATGAAATATGGTAATGGGCAAAGGGTAGCTTACAGTCCAGCAATCGTCTTTTTGCCACACGAGCAAACAAATAAGAAGAGTGTTTAGGGAAATGTCGAGGCATTTTGTGACAATTTTAAATGATGTTCATATTGTTTAACACCTTGAGATTAGATTATGTTGCTTGATTATTTTAATTTCCCAAGACGTTTTGATGAGATTTATTTTCCTGATTATTTTACTCGACTTGGAGATATTTTTCTTCTGTCTTCTGAAGAGTGTAAGCTGATTTCTTACATTGTCAATTACATTAATATTCCAAGGGAGGCATCGCACTCCCTACAAAGTTCGATATTTACTAAAAATATTAGCTTTAAAAATGACAATTTTTAAAACCATAAACTTAACTAAATAAGGATGTCAAGTTTTTATTATTTATATTTAAAACAAATGCTGGTTGATAATATGAAAAATGGTATACAATTTAATAATTGTCTCCAAGAGTATAGATCTGTAAAAAAGAAAACATTGACAAAACAAATTTATTGGCAAATTGGCACAAACTAATACGCCTTTGTATATACTTAACCCAACTATCTAGAGGTTTTGCCTTTCAGTTCCTACTTCGAAGTATTAAATTTGTTTATTCAGGCAGCGGCATCCGCATATAAAATAAAGTGTAAAAGTGTTAAGCATTTTGGCAGAACGCATAGGCTTAAAGGCAAATTCGAGCATATCCGCATGGTCAGATGAAACAGCAACAAGGCCAAAGCCAGAGCACATAAAATAGATGAAATTATACAGTAAATAAATCATTTAGAATGCTGATCCATATAAACGCATACGCCACGTATTCGGGGCAGGGGCCGCAGCACGTTTATGGCCCAATCGCGGGCCAGAGTTATAAACACGTATTATAAGCCCCCACCAACCCCACCAGCCCACCCCCAAAGTAACGCCAACCCGAGAGAGAGAAGAGAGAGAGAGAAATGCATGTATGTGTACGTGACAATTAAATTTATGAAACTCTATACGAAAACGCCGAAAAAGGCCAAGTCCAAGTCCAAGTTCAAAAGCCAGTTCAGAAGTCGCCAGCCGCCGCGCCCTGTCTCGGCTTATATGGCCTGGCAAATGGGCGCGTGACTGCTGCCAAGATACGTCTAACTTGGCCCATTAGCAGCCAGACGAGCCATATCTGGCAACGAGGTACGGATCAAGTAGCAGGCCGCAGTCAGCGCCACATGGGAAATAAACCAGCCAAGCAGCTGTCAAATGGAGTTTGAAATGGAAACACAACCAAGCAAATAAATATAACCTCGAAGCAACCCTCATACCATACAAGATTAACCAAATCCCCAAAACAGTACATTTATTAATTAAATCAAAAACGAAATAAGCAATATGCATATGTATATATAAATATGTGACATCTTACATATCTAGGACATAACGGCTTGACAATATCAAATATCACCCAAAGTTAAAAAAAAAACGTTTATATCTGTAATTATTGGCAAACATTCACTTCGCTAAATCAATTCAATAATATTTTAATACCTTTAATGCCAACAACATTATGAAGTAATTAAACAATTTCAATTTTTTAAATAAAAAAAATGTTTTATTGAATGAAAAGTTAATGAATGTATTAAATGCTGATAAAAAAATCGGTTTGAGTTTTAAAAAGAAACCAATACCAAAAATTACTTTCGCTTTTAAATCGTTCGGAAATTGAATCACTTTTTTCAATTAAATAATAATTTTGGATCACTTTTTTCATTTAAATAATAATTTTCGCTAACGGTTTGAAAGAAAAATGATTTAAAAATATTTTATTTTTACTGTAGGACATGGCCAAAATCTGTTTAAATCGCGTTTACTGTACTTTATTGCACGCGTTATCTATTATATGATGCTGTATTGTATACACGTCCCCGCGGCCACCAGGCCAGGCATTCAGATTTTAATATGCATTATTAGCTAAATAATTGCTTGCGAACATTTTGCGGCAACAAACTACCTGCAGGCAATAGCCCAATTTCGCCCACCCGCGACTCTTACACCCCCCTCCCCCTCCCCTCCCCTGCTGCTCATTTGTGAGGCTGTCACTTTGCCATTTAGCAATTGTTTTCATGCCACGCCTCGCTGTCGTTTCGCTATAATAAATTCAAAAGCAGACGCAGCAACTCGGTGCGCCAAAAAAAAGTCAAGAAAGAATGCCCAAGTTTGGTTTGCCGCAGTTTTGATGCCCTTTCATACATATTTATTAGAGCGTTCAAAAAAGTTTCGAATCGATTCAGTGGAAATTGTTAAATTGCGCCCATTTCCATAAACTGGTTTTGAATTCGGAATGTCATTTTATTCTACAAAGTTTTAGTTGGAATTGTAGCTATAATTTAAACATTTAATGAAAACAGAAAAACTCTTATTGCTTAAAATGAATTTAGAAACCTAATTGCATACGAAATTTCTAAGATAAATAAATATATATATTTAGTTAAAACTTCATTTGAACGACTCCGATTAAATGGAGCTGCATTCGATATTCTCCATGTCTAACCATACATATCTTAGAATTAGAAGATGCCTTCTCCAATAATTTACAGGATATCAGCACAAAGACACGAAAAAATATAAATATAAATTATTTGACTGTCGCGTCCATCCATTTGTCAGCTGTGCGTTCTATTTGTTAGCGCCGCTTCCACCACCTTGTGCTCATCTTTTTAACCACCGACCCCCGCCACGCTCATTTCCCCCTCTCAGAGTCCATTCCCCGCACCTAGCCCACAGTCGACTATTGTTACTCTGCGGCTATTTTAATATTTTAATATATCTTGGCACGCATTTTGTGCCATTATTTGCGACACGAAGAGCGGCTTTTCATGAAAAATGATTTTAATATTGCCCGCACAGATTTTCCCAGTTCGAGTTTTCATATTAATTTATGGCTCGAGCTTTGCTTGTTTCCAGCAATTAATTAAATGGTCGCCTTTGTCAGCCTAGCTGCTCTCTATCAGCTGCAGGGCCTGGCCAAGATGGCTTACCAAAACTTTCACATCGCATTGCACAATGCTTGTATTTCCAGTCGCTTGCGGTTAACTTTTCTGCATTCAAAAGTTGCCCACTCCCAGAATCCAATCTATTTGATTGTTTTGACAAACTATATTAGACTGTAAAGTGAAAATGAGAAGAATGCGGTTGGTCTGCTTGAAGACTTGCAGGCTAAAATATATATATATATACCCGCATACCCGCGTAAAGTGCTGACTTTGTTTGGTCATGCCCTCGATTTTCTACATCTCCCTCAAGAACAAATAAATACAATTATGCCTATATTATATTTTAAATATTATTAACGTATTTTTCAATATTGGCATTTTAAATTACCTTAAACAAATTAGCAAACGTGCAATTAAATGCTCGCCACAAATTGGTTTTACCACTGTGCCGTACAATTAAAATTATTTCCTTTTTCTTGTTGACGCTCAGTTGCATTCCAAAAATGATATCGCTGAGAAAAAAGCGCGAATCGTTTGACAATCAAATTTTAATTGTCATTTGGCTTTTTAATTGAAGGCTTTGGTTAACAAAAATTGCTTCATACGATTATTAAAATTGTAATTCCAATTGCTGGATAATGTAAATCGACCACAGATATTCAATTGATACGAAGCTTTCTGTGAAAAACTCGTTTGTGTTCATAACATTGCAAGCGTATATATATATATATATATATATATATATATATGTTCATATATACATATATGTATGTAGGTCAACGAACTGGGTTAATATAGCAATAAAAACAAGCTTCTCAGTTTTGAGGGTATGACAATAAACACTGGTACTATTATGGTATTTATTATGGTACTATTACTTGCCGTACTTGGATCACCGATTGCGTGTTTTTTACTGCAATATTATAGTCCTGGCATGTTGGCAATAACTTAATAGCATTTGTCTGCTATATGAAAATTGAATATATTTGAGCAAAGCTGTTATCTGCAGGCTTTTTAATATTCAGATCTGAAGAAGTAACACCTTTATTAACAATCTGCTATCAAAATGGAAGAGGGTATATTGTTTTTTGCCCATACGAACGCAATTTTCTTTGACACTATTTCAGATTAAGACTGCAAAAGTCGAGCATGTATAAGCCCATGTCAAATAAAGGCAAATGTCAACAAAATTTGGCAAACCTCCTTCAGAAATTACTGTATAGGAGTCACAGTCTTAGAGCGTCCACATTTGCTTTGCTGTTAGAAAAGCGGCCTAACTCCAGCTCCTTGCTATGAGCGCAGTGTTTTAACTCGTTCACTTAACAGCAACAACAACAAAAGAAGAAAAGAAGTGCAAATTAAACAAAACGTTTAAAATATTTATAATCTATTATCGGTACAGGCGTCTCCCTTTACCCCCCGCCTCCCTCAGACTCACCGCTCGAGCTTACTATAATTGTTTGCACACTTTCTTATCTCAACATGTGTGCGCGTGTGTGTGTATGTGTGTGTGTGCTTTTGCAATTATTATGCTGCTGACATGACAGAAACAGTCGCCGCTTTTGTAGGTAAAATCTTGCCACGCCGCGAGGCAAGTGGCTCGTGTTCAATAATGCAGCACGTAGCACGGAGGCAAACACATTTCAGAGGCGGCCGACTATTAAAGGCGAAAGCAATTAAAATAAAATCAATAAAAATTTGCTTTAACACTCTTGGACAATCGGCCGACACAAATGTATAGATAAGATAAGTAATAAAGCTTTGGTCTAGGCGAGATTGCACGACCTGCAGATACCCCGGATCATATAAAAAGTAACAAATAATTTGAGAACCTACAGAAAAGGTTGACACCTAATTCTCTTTTACACGAATTTTTATTCTCGTTGTCGAAGTGAAAAGAGTATGTCGATAAAATCGATATATATGTATATATAACCGATACTGTGAGCGAGTATTGCGCGGTCGGTTACACCCGACTGCAACGTTCTTACTTGTTTTAATTTGTTTTATAAGACTCTTTTCTTTTGTTTTGTTTTAACACGATTTTAAATATTCTATGAATTCTTTTGATGTATTTCTTGTATGTTCTTTGACTTTCTTTAATTTTCTATGAATTGCTTTTATTCATTAATACATGTGGCTTATACATTCTAACTTTGCATTATACATTATACTGAATTATCAACAATGGGAATAGAGAAAAATTCGTGAAAATCATGAATAAAATAATTCTACTTATTGCTATAATATTGCAGTCTTACGCAAATGCGTTTATTGTCAAAAAGTGGCAATGAATAAAATTTTGTGATGAATATACAAATTTCACTTTTTGTTATCTTCATGCATTTCTGACCCTATTTTCTTTTTTCCAAGTTATAATATATTCAGTAAATTAAAAATATCTGCTTTACACGAATTTTTTGGCAACTTATCTATTATGTAAAAAGAGAGTTAGGTTCATATTCTATTAATAATAATAATCCATACCAAATGTAAAGCCTCGCGTAGTTTTTCTGGCTGCACGTGACCACGTTTAGCATACCCCACACGCGGCACTTAACAGGATAAAATAAAGAAGTATTTATTGGAATCGTTTGCTATGGCAGCGACCAGCCGAGCTTCCGATGAACGGCGAGCACATTGGCAATCAGCTGCTCCTTGAAGCGCCAAATGTTGTCATCGCGCACCGGCGGCGGCTCCTTGAGCGTCTCCTTGAGATCCGGCTCGCGATAGTGCTGCATCTGGCCAATGGAGGTGGCCACGTCGTGCGGTCCACAGGCCACCCGCCAGCCCAGCGGAAAGTGATTGTGCAGCCGCGTCACGTAGGCCGTGGCGTGCAGGCACTTGATCGCCGAGACGGCGTCCAGGTGCTCGGCGACCCGTCGCACATGGCGCAGCATATAGCAGCTGGCCGGCGGCGTCTCGTCCAGCGGCAGCTCCCGCGAGAAGTAAACGTTGCGAAAGCAGAAACTGCACTCGGCCGCGCAGTTGGCGTCGCTGCTGCCATCGCGCTCCAGCCGCTCGACCAGCGCCGTCCAGTTGTGCAGCTGGCCCAGCGGCATGATGACCTCGTCCACATCGATGACCGCCACATAGTCGAACTCGTACAGGCTGCGATAGAAGCAATCGTTGTACATGAGCACCTCGTTCAGGCGCTTGCTCAGCCCGACGTTGGCCGCCGGCGCCGGGTGGCCCTCGAGCAGCCGGAACGGACGCAGCTGGAGCAGGCCGTCCCGCTGCGCATAGTGGAGCAGCGTGCGCCGCGTGCTCGGCAGCAGCGCTTGCCCGCCCAGATCGTAGGCGACGACCCGCTCGGCGCCCAGCAGGCGCATCAGCTCCAGCCACTCGACCAGACGCTCCGACATGTCCGTGTCGGGGAACTGCAGGTCCTTCACGCAGACGCCAAAGCGGATGGCCCGTCGCCGCGGCGGCGCCTCGTAGATGACGCGCAGCGCGTTGCGCGCACGTCCGCAGCGCTCCTCGAAGACGAGGGACACCAGCTGGGGCACGCGCTGGGCGCGTGCGGCGCCCGCGAGCGGGCAGATGAACCTCACCGGGTATACGTGACCCGGTCCCGTGCCCCAGCTGTCGAACCAGGCCATCTCCTGGTGCTGCATCGCCACCAGTTCGGGCCGGTCGCTCTGCTCGTACCACAGCTGGCAATAGGCCGGCGCAAAGGGACCCGCCATGCTGCTGACCATGCCCAGCAGGACGACGCTCGGTGCCCGCTCCATGGCCAGCCGGCGATCGTAGTAGGCGCCGTACAGATAATAGCTCACGTTGCCGCCCCGGGTGTACTGATAGAACTCGTTCTCGACGCGCAAATCCTCGAAGCGCGGATACGGAGCACAGTTCTCATCGAGCGTCCAATTCCGATGCGCGTTCCCGCGCAGCAGCTTCTCCAGTTCCAGCAGCTCGTTTGGTGAGCTCGGCTTCGGCTCCGCTCTGTGCCACGGCGCCGCTGAGAGTGGATGGGAGAAAGTACACTCAGAGAAATGCAAAACGAATACCCTGTACTTAAACCGAGTGGACACCAAAGTATTTCCAATATTTATATTTTCTAAGTGCAGCACTTAATCCAAGACATTTTTGCTCCAAATTCTTTTTTAAATTGCTTGCATCGAAACCAAGCGCTTCTTTTTTGACTTATCCGAATTATTCGGCTTATGTAGCGAAAATGAGGCAAGAAGATTTAATCTTATGCTCGTTCACAAAGGGAAAGAAGTATATTGGGCTGCAGTCCATATGAACGCAAATTTTGTCACCACTATTAAAGATAGAGACTTGAAACTTGGAATATGTATTCGTGTATACCCGCGTCAGATAAAGTATTACGATTTTTGGCCACGTCCACTGGAGGCGTGGCAATTCGATTTAATCTATATATCTCACTCAGTGTTCTGTCTAACTTCCACGTTTTTACTGTTTATTTTTTGTAAGTGTAGCATATAGTTATAAACGATCAAGACAATTAATTTTAAATGGCACTTGCATACACCCATACACTCGCCTGGGATTCAACTACTAAAAGCCTGAGCTTTTTTTTGTTCTAACCTTGGTCAATTTTGCGATCACACTTAATTCAAGAATATTTGAGAGCATTCATCATTTTACTTATTGACACCCGCTATACAAATATTCCTCTAGAATTCTAGTCTTTGGGATCAGCCACTTACCACGTGCGGCCCCTGAGCTGAATAATTTCGGCGCATGTCGGACCCGGACATGGGCTCGCGATCCGTCGCGATGTAACAGCAACAGCATTTTCAGAGCAAGGGCGACCAACAGAAACCAGGCCAAGACCTTAAACCATAGCGACAGCTTGTATACCTTCATTGCCCAACCACGAATCTTAAATGACAGCTACCTGTTCCCGGAAGCGCCCGTTTTGTATGCAAACAATTAGCTCTAATTGGTAACAGTCACAAATTGTTTTTTTTTTACTACCCGACAACATCATTTAAGAAAAAACAAGTAAGAACGTTGCAGTCGGGTGTAACCGACTGCGCAATGCTCATACACACTAAAATAACAGCTTAAAACACTCGAAAACGGTCTTAGTTATTATTGTAATTATTATTATAACAATATCGATTTTTGAAATTTATGGGGTCGGGAGTGGGACTGGGCGTGGCCTAAGTTGATTATCAGAAAACAGCCTGCCAAACTTGGTAAATCTAGCTCTGAAATTATGGGAGATATATACATACATAAATTGAATTGCCACGCCCCCAGTGGGCATAGCCAAAAAATGTACAAGCCCGGACGAAGCCAATATACTCTTTTCACTTCGTGAACAAGTATAAAAATTGCAAGTTGTCTAGTGAAGAGCGCTCGACTATGAGTTACCCTGTAGCTGGAAAATCTTCTGTGTTTATTTTGTGGAACATTGAACAACAATTAAGAAAATGTTTAAAAAATATGCATTTTTGTTTTAATGCTCTGTATAAGAGCCGAGAAAGGGTATAATGACTGTGTACAATGTACATCTGTTTATCTGTCCCTATGCGTAATATTGGTGCCAATCAAGAATATCTACACTTTAAAAAATTAAATATGCCTGATTCTGTTTGCTACATATAATACATTTGCATAATGCAGAATATCCTATTCTACCCCATTGCAATGTATAGAGGGTAGTTTTTTGCTCAGACACTTACTTAGCGAAACTGATATAGAAATGTTTGTTAAAATTACTTCCTGATGTACAATCGTGGCAACTAGAACTGAGATACGTAATATCGATAAAATGTATCTATGGATGTTAAGATCTACAAACGTTTCCTTTTATAGATAACTTATTCAATCGTGATGAATTCGCATTTAACGAAATGAAAAAGGAACAGCAAAAGCGCAAGCATATAATTATTGAAACGAATGAAAATGAAACAACATATCGCCAAGTTATCTAAATATAATCTATATACAAAGGTTTATTAAAATTAGATAAAAAATAAAAATACATTTAGTTGATCATAGTGCGAAGCGAATGGAAATGAAACAATTAGTAACTTATAAAAACCTTATTTCTGTCTTTATTTCTATTATAAAAAAAACTAGTTGCAATGCCCCAAAAAAAGGCGTTTAGAAAAATAACACGACTGCGTAAGCGTCACCTTGGCCATACTCTGCCCCCTAGCCCTCTCCAACTATGGAGCCCAAGCTCTTAAGTCCACGCATTTTCAAGGGCCCTAACAAGCTGCTAACAGGGCCCAAACACATGGCCGACATTATTATGGATGGCAACGTACCGTTAACGCCGCCAATGGCCAGAATGACAAAAGAAACAACCAATTCGCCAGCAATCTTCCACTCCCCCTTCCCCCCGCGAGGGGAGTAGCTGTGGGGCAGTTCGGGCGCGTCACCTGCATTAAATTATTGATTCGATTTCGCGCGCGGCTCGTTTTCTATTGTGGTAAATATTTGAGGCCGAATGAATTGTAGCCGGAGCCATTGTCAAAGTTGGCGCCGTTGCCACAGCCACCCCGCACGCTGCTGAACAGCCCCTAGCATACCCTACCCTTCACTCAGTCAGTTAGTCAATTTTTCATATGCCTTTTGCCACGCCCAACGAAAGCAACAGTAACAACAACAGCAGAAACGGCATTGGAATCAAATTTATGTGCTCTGTTCGTATGTGTCTGTGTGTGTGTGTAATTTTGTATATATATGTGTGTGTGTGTCTGTGTGTATTTGCCAGCCAGCAAACAAGACATAATCAATCACTTAACCCCAAAAAAAGGCACCCGCACCAAACGTTCGTTTCAATTAAAGTTTCGCTTTCATTCACTTAGCCCGGGCAGTAGAGTAAAAGTGAAAGCCCATCGCACAGCCTGGCCCAGCCCTACACTGAGAAAAACTGCAGCTAGCAAAAGACTAGGTCACATTTTGAGCTGTTAATTTGCAAACAACGAATTCAAATTTACTTAAATTAATTTACATAAAATAATATACAATTAAATAAAGCGAAATGAAGATAACAAGATAATTATCTTAGTCCCATTTATGTTGATTTTTTATAAAAACTATACCTATCTTATACGAAATTTGGAAAGAAAACTAAACGTACATAAAGTTTATACTTATACTTATAATTACCTATCCTTCTTTATATGTACTTTTACTTATATCTTAATTATACACACACGATTTTCTCTCGGTGTACACACACTGTCATTCGACTTGTTCGGCCTCTGTTATGTGCAAAGATCCATATGTAGGGGGCTTTTTCACAGGCATGGACTGAGGCGAGGGGGTTGGCTCCGTGCTTGGGCTTCTCTGCGACGGAAGCAACCAATTTCCGGCTGCAGCGAGCCTTCAGTACACTTTGCATACATTTAGGGCCCGTGGCGTCCCTCCAATGCGAACAATGAACTCAAGGGTGGTTGCCAACGGGAGGGGTGTTTGGGGTGGTGGGTTGACCCTGAGCCTTACGCTAGCGAAATCATAAATCTGTTGCTTATTGTTGCTGCTGTAATTGAAGCAATGACGCACGCAAAATTTGTTCAAGCGCACACTCTAAAAATCTAGCACCTCCTCTCGACCGCAACTCCTAGAGTTCCTGTCCTGGCTGCCGCACATCAGAGTCAATTTAGCTGAAAGTAATTTGTTTTTATACAACAGCAAGTCCTTTCGAATCATTAAGATTTGAATGCACTGCAGAATTATTGATTAACCCTTGAATAGGTCCGTGGCCAGCAGCCACTTCTCTACGGCCGCCTGCTAATGTGCCCCCCCCCCCGCGACCCCTCCCCTCAGTTCCGCTCAAATCACATTTTGCCGCACGCATTTAGCATAATTTAGCACTTCATTACGAGGCGCCAGGCGAGTGGCACAAAGCAAAAGCCGCAAGAACGCCCGCAACAGCTGCCAGCTAAAAGTTTTACACCTACCCCAACGCCACCCGGCACCCGGCACCAGCCACCCCCTGCCCCCTACCCGACGACAAGCGTCGCCCTATTCGCTGTGTGGCAGATGCCAGTTGACGGCAAGGCTTATGCGATTTGTCGCGCATAAGAAAATTGACAAAATCTTAAGTCACAAGCTGCAGGTACGAGGAATTATGTATGTTCGCATAATGTATCCCAAGTGATTATGCCGCCCCACCAGCCGCATATACCCTATACCCTATGCGTGAACTAGCCCTAAACCATCCCTCGATGCTGTCGCAGCCAGCACACAATTGAAACTGACAGAAACTTGTGTCATCTACACTCAGATTTCAGCTATTTTGTGTCAATTATTTAAACGAGTCCCGAAAAAGTTTTCCACTCGTGACAAGTTTTGCATTGCGACTGTTTCAAGCTGACATATTCTGTAAATACCATATGTATTTATTGTTTGAAATGTGGCCTTAAATATGTCTCTTCAACGAGCTATTCATGAATTTCATGGAAACTCTTTGAAATTTGTTCACTAATTAAGCTCTTAAGCTGAATTGTTGAAATTTGACATATGAACTCAATGTGATGGTGTTTGTTTCTACTTTGAGACTAATAAAACCCATTGAAGTTTGACTTCAAGCTAGTTTATAGCCGCTTAAAACTTCATATCAAATCTGAAATATATTTGTTACATAAAGTTGCATATTAAATAAATCACAGCTACATTTGTTAAGAATTCATGCGAGAGATAAATCCACAACTGAAAAATTTGATTTTAAATTTGATATGTTACCCAAAATACTGAAATTTTATATGGAATATGGGATTTATCTTACAGATTGGATTCCCCTTTTTAGTGTCAGCTATAGTTCTTTATTCTTAATAGCCAGCCCATAGATAACACATACAAAGGATAGCAGAGTATCTGAACCTGAACTCTATATAACCTGGTTCACAAGTGGTTCCGATGTATATATTAGTATGTACTTTTGCTGAAATAAATTCCCATTCGAAAACTAGTGCAAGCCGATTGTCTGTATATGAAGCAAAAATTTGAATAGAGCGGCTGTGTTATTAAAGGAAATTGTGTAAGAATGAATTGTGTAAGTTAAGACTTAATCGCTGAACCGCTTTAACTTTGTATCTCAGTGATTGATTTGGTTCCTAGAACCCCGTTGTCCTTTGCACATGCATTCAAATTAAATTTGACTATTTTGCTAAAGATGCAGCCAATTAAATTCGCACCCTGGTTGCAAATGCAAAAATTAAAATGTTTGGTCCACTGGCTGTGAAGGACGTGTTTTCTCAGCACTTTGTGGTTGGCAAGTTTATTGGCCAATTTGCAAGTTGATTAGCCGTACAGCGGGGACAGTTTTGCCAATTTGTAACCAGTGTTTGCAGCTCTCTCGTTTTGAGGACGGAGGTGTGACAGCTGCTGCTGCTTCTTCGTATTCTTCTTCTTCTGCTTTTTCTTCTTTATGTTCTTGTTGCAGCTAACAATGTTGCGGCATTGCGGCATGCAACGACATTTTCATTGCATTCAATGCGATGGAACTGCGTGTGACGTGAATGCATGAATGAATAATGAATGTTAAATGCGATGCGAACTGAACATAAAACCTTTAACGCTGTGAATGCAATAAACTTTAATTGCTGATTACGCATACGACGCGTTGTCGCTGTCGTGATCGATGTCGACGTCGCCGTTGGCGTTGGCGTTGGCGGCGACGTCAGCATCGCTGAGTTGCATTGCATTGCAAATTATGTTAACAAAACACTCGGAACGCTGCTAAAGTCGCCGCAACAAAGAAAAATATTTCAATAATCTTCTCGTTGTTGTTGTTGCTGCTGGCGCATAATTCGAAAATTGAAATTGCCGTCACGTACATAACGCCGGCAGCGACGTCGTCGTTGCGTCACTTGTCAACATGAATTTCCAATTTTCCGTTACCGCCGCACCTCTGTAAGTTGCCATTTTTTTGGCCATACCCTAACCACATGTGGCCACAGTGCTCTTTCTATGAAGTTTGACGTGCTCTCAACCGCAACCCCAACGAAAGAAACTTATTATTATCCGCTTATTTAACCTAAAGCCAAAGTGCTCGAATTAAAAGATTTAAATAGTTGATAGCCATCCTGTTCTAGCCTGAAACAAATTAAGTTTAAAATATTTTAAATTATTTCTACTGTTATCGCCTTACACATTAAACACCAAAGTTCAGTTTAACCTCTGTTTAAATATGCATACGCTATATATATGCACACATATGCCCAAAAAAGTAAATAAAATAGAAAAAAGCTTTTCATTACACAAATATTTCTCATGTAAACAAACAGCAGATAAGTAAATATGCACTGATTCTGGTTCAACAGCTTAACTTCTAGTTGAATGTTTGGCCGGCTCGAGGTCAAGGATTAGCAGTTGTAAACAATACAAATTGTTAGGCCATATATATATATATATTGAAATATCCAAATTAACATCTAAATTCCATTGTTTTGTTAGAGCATTTCAACAGTCTACTTGGTAATCTCGCAATAGTCCAAACAATTTCTCTTTCAAGTTTTTGTTGTTTTTTAATAAGTACTTTGGCAATGTGAGTGCTGTTGTTTTTGTATATTTTTCTTCATTTTTTTTTTTTTTTTTTTTGTATTTCGACTTTAGAGAACGTTGCGCGCTTGAGGCTCACGTTTTCCTTTTCTTTTCCTTTTTTAACCTAATAATAATGTGTCTCGGAAAGTTTCGAAAAAGTCTTTGAATTTTAGTGGGTTCGGGAAATACACGTAGTTCGGGAAATTCACAGCACTTGATACTTACATAGAATAGCACAAAATTTGCGATTTAGTTTAGAAATCGCAAATCTCAACAACAATTTATAATTTACAATTCACAAATGTTGGTCAACATTCTTCTCAAATTGTCTATCAGTTGAATTTCAATTAAAACTAATTTTTGTTGAAATAAATATATAATAAATATAAATATGTAGATGCATATAAAATAAGCAAACGAAAATGTTAAATAATTTTAATCTATAAGCTCGCCTCGCTTTTACCCCCCAAAACTGAACTAAATTTGTTATAATAATTTTTTTTAATAACACACCTCAAACTTTGTCGCTCGGTCTGTTAAATTTGAAGAGCTCCTGGACAGCAGACTGTGTGTGAATGTGTGCACAGGTACACGTGTATCTCCAGGTGTGTGTGCGTGTGTTGAGCTGGGCGTCCGTATTATCATCATTTTGATTAAACGCAAACAGCGTCGCAACAAAATTAGTTGACATTTATGCAAATGCATGCCGGACCAGGTCGACAACCAGTTAAGAGTCCAGCGCGCCACCAGCTCCCCTAGTCAAATTGCTCCCCCCCCCACTTTTGGACGCGCCTTATCGCGCTCTCGGGCGGTGGCCGTAACCCCTTGTTGGTGGTGCTGGCATTTAGGTTCCATGTTGCAGGCAAGTTTTAAATCCGCTTCAACTTTACATTTTTTTTCGCTCTATTCCTTTTATACTTTTGGCCGTTGTCTCTTATTTGATTTTGAGGCTTTAATCGCTGTTGTTTTTGTTTCTGTCAGATCCTTAAATTAATAATAAAGAAATTTTGTGCCTACGCATAGATGAGCAGCATTTTTTTGTATTTCCTTTTTACGGCTTTTTCCTTTTACGCTGATTTCAATCGCAGGCAAAACGCAAATTTCACTTTTAAGTTGATGATAAAAATCGCAATGATTAAGGCTGGGACATGCAACTGACAGTGGGCACTGTACACACACACAGACACACACAAATACACGCACAATGCCGCAAACTCGAATGACGTCACGCCCGCTGTAAAATGTAATCATCAGAGCGTCTGCTAAACCGCTTGGTGTTACTTCTTACAGTGAGTGCGACGGTCTAAGGTCGAACCGTAAGTGAACATAGTTTTCAGATATGCGGCTGTACAGTGAAGCCAGCAATAAATGGACGGTGGCATGTGAACAAGTGCAAAGCATAAAGTGGCGAGAAGTGAAGTGAATTGAAATAAAATGCATAGATGGAAATGCTGCTAATGCGATCGAAATGTGCTAAATGTGTTCAACTACACTCACATATTCACACACCGACACGCACACCCACACCCACTCTTGCACATCCACTCGAAACACTCACTCGAAAAACTGTCAAGAAATTCGCACGTGAAAAACTCGGTCACGTTGCTACTGGAAATTGAAAAACGCTTTTCGTTTCTTTACGTTTTCCTTTTGTATTTTGAGCCGTGGCTGTGTTGCCCTATTTCTGAAAGGTTATCACAACTTTGTCATTGACTTTCGATGGTTTTTCCATCTCTTTTTTCTGAAGCGCTTTTTTCCACCGTTATGTAAAACAATTTCCGAACCTTTGCGTTTTTCATGTTGAAGTGCGAATTGATTCTCATGGAGGCACTTTGCATTCTATCAGAATGTTAGCTCAGTTTACCTTTGATTTCATGAAAATCTGAAGAGACTTTCTTCTCGATTAATTTGTTAAATTTTCTTGATCTCAATTCCATGTGCTCCAGCTTAGTTCTATCGTTGCTTCAGGTCTTTATGAGATAAGACTTGACAGCACTTTTATTTCCACTGTTGTGTTTACACGCTCTTAAATTACACTGAGAGATTTCAATGCCACATATTTCGGTTTTTTCGTTTCCATTTTTAGTTAAATGCTACATTTTGGTTTATTTCTAAATAAAATAAAATCATTATTATTATTATTTATTTATTTTTATTATTACAACACTTCAGTTCATTTCAGTTTGTTTTGTTATTTTTGCGATTTATTAATTTTCTACTGTCTAGCAAGAAAATGTCGAATACAAATTTCGATTTGCTTTATTATAAATTCATATTTCATTTGTTAGGGAATGCAATGAACAAATGTTGTTGCAAAAAAGGCATTGAGAGTTCGGCCAGCTGTAAACCGAAATTTCGATGCTGATTTTTTGTGATGGATTTTCGGCGGTGTTTGATTTCTGTGCGCTTTATCAATTGGATTGTTGTTGCGCTCGCCTATTGTTGTCTCACTTGACTTCTCCCTTTTGAATGGATGTATATACAACTTTGATAACAAGCACCAGCGTTTGGCGACACAAAGTGCGATGGTTTGGTGGGGGGGAAATGGAATGGAATTCCATGGCATGTGGCGCTTTTACCATGTGCCTGGGTGGCGTCGGGGGCGTGGTATTGGGTGGCAGACTCTGGTGAGCGGAAAGCCTAGCAATGCGTTGCCAGTGTAAAGTAGAAAGCAATTGCTACTTCAAGCCAATATCCATTTGGGCTAAACCCCCTCGCCAGGCAATTAGCAATCGACCATCAAATGCAAATAAGCCCGGAAAATAGAAAGTAAATTTGGGGCAGGGCCTCACAGTCGCCCTCTTGACCATACCGGGAGCACTTTGTATTTTCATGCCAATGTTTATAATGTTTATTTGCTGACCTTATTGTCGCCATTGACATCATTAACGATGCCTCAAGTGTCCTCCATTTAGGCTGAACGAGCATCAAGAGAACAAATAAACCAAAAGCCAGATATCTATATAGAGAGAGCCGAGTGGGGCGTGGGGAGGGGTTGCCTGAAGAGGCAACATCAATGCAGGCAACAGAAAAGAGAAAAAAATACGCGTTAAAAATCACGCCCCCTTCCCAACAATAAAGAACAAACAGCAAAATAAAAAAAAAAATTACACAAAAAAAAAACGTAAACGAAATGCGAAACGATGCGCAACAAATTCAAATAGAAAGAAAAGATAAAAAAGTCAAATGTGCTCCTTGACTTGTCGCCGGGCTTTGGGGTCCCGCGACAATGACAATGACGAGGATTGTGGCACTTAATTCTCATGCAATGAACAAAATTGATGGCCCCGCCCCGATAGAAACGACTCCAGAAAGCTGAAACCAAACAACAACAAAAACAAACGGAGAACAACAGAAAACAGAAAACAACAGGCAAATCAAAAAGAAAATCACACACAACAATTATTCAGGATTTCCATTACACATGGATTAGCACTGTTTAAGATTTTAAAACCTATGGCGAGGAGACCGAAATACAAATCTAATAATAATAGTGTAATAATAATATAAATATAATAATGATACATAGTTCAGCATAATGAAATAAGAAAATATATATATATAATAATAATATTACATTAGAATGCTCGAATATTTTTAAAATCAAAAACGAACCAGTTGTCCAATAATTCGGCCGTACCTAAACCGGAACAAAACCATTTTCGCTTATAAATTCAGTAAGACAAAAAAGCACAAAAATTTAAAAATATTATTTATATTGCCTGAGCTCGAAATCTCCATTAAAACAGAAATTTGCCAGCAAATATTCTACCTAATAATTGAAAATAAACAATAAGAAGTTATAAAAAAACATAATTTCCTATAAACAGCAAATACAACATGTTCCTTTTTGAATTGAAACAGAAGGTGAGGCATACATTTTTTATCTTTTTTTTAACAATTTGTGGCAGGCATATTTATGGGTTGATCTTTGAAGAGTAATTAATTATGGCTTTTATAAAGTGATGCCAACAAATGTTAAAATGTTTTCTGGCAGGGCTAGTATATAGTTATTATTCAAAGTTTGCAGTCTTCAGCTTTAATGGCATGAAAGCAACTGCCTTTAGCCTATATAATCCCTTTTTGGCCTTTGTACACAGGGTATTCAAACTTTAAGAGCCAAACTTTAAGCTTTTAGTGTGAACTTACGTCATAAGAGCCAACTACTCTGACTAATTGTGCAGGAGTTTAGCTCTGCTGCACCTGCAACACCATGTTGCATGCATTGCGCATTCCATTGGGTTTTTTCCCATTGAGACAAGCACCTGTTTCTGCGCTCTAGGGTCACCGAATACCATACATGTGTTGCACAAGCAAGGGCGTGCCATTGCAATGTGGCAACAAAATGTGGCGCTCTTGTTGTTGTTGTTGCTGCTGCTGCTGCTGCTGCTGCTGCGCTGCTACTGCTGCTGCTGTTGTTGATCATTCGTCGTGCGTGTTGTTGTCAGTCGCTTTGTCCTGCATTTCGTGGGCTACTAACAAAAGCAACGTCGCAACAAGAACAGAAGCATCAGTGCCACTGCCACAGCCAGAGCAACTGGATATTACCACTGCCAGTGGCATATGCAGAGCAGTTGTTGTGCAACAGCAAATCGGTTGGCAGTCGCTTAACTAAAACTGAATGCGTTAGCGAATGAATAGCTTTGCCTGAACGATTACCCAAAGAGCCACACAATGAACCACATCATTTACAGCCCCAACTCACAGGCAAAAAACACCGAGTACCTGCAATACTCTCTTCAGGGCTGCAAATAGGCCGAAAAGAGTCTTCTTGAATATAGAAGACGACGTAACAAATGAACTTCAGAGACTCACCAATTATCTATCCGGCAAATTTAATAAACATGGCCAAGAAACTAAACCTTTATTTAAGCCGGGTATTCACAAGTATTAAGTGTTCCTCTTGCTCAAAAAGCAACACGAACTTACCTTTATATGAACATTCTATCACATTCCTAGGAGGTCAAAATTGTGGTAAAGTATTTTCAATGGATTTGGGAAACTTTTCAATTTTGGATATAGTTTTGCTAATTAGTGTGAAAAAGATACTCTTAAATATATGCTAAAAATCGAACAACAAGAGTATGTGACATACTAGTAACTAGTGCTTTACTGAAAAGCGATTTTTATTGCAAACAATTTACATTTAAAATTCGGACGTTAAAAACAGCAAAATGCCGAAAATACATTTTTATAATTGCATAACATGAAAAACATGAAATGGAAGACAAAACCAGACAAATTTGTTGACAGACGTATGACAATGGTAATGGAATGGAATAAAACATGAATAGAAATTCAAGAATTTGACACTGACAAGCGGTTGATTGTTTCTATTGTCCGGGTTAAGCTGAAAAGCTGCAGTCGCGGCAACATGATACATGCAACATGCTACACGCTACACGCTACATTTGACACAATTGCACTTCATGTCCACTCAGTGACCATGATAGTCGCAAATTAACTATTAATGGAAAGTGCGAGATTTGATGCTAACCAGGCGACCCATGCGGCGTATACGTTACACGCCAGCTCCACCCACCGAAACGAGGCGCCACGCTGTGCAGCAGCTGCCCCCCAGCACGCAAAATTCAGAAAATATTTTGCGTTTTAATGGTTGCAAAACGCGATTTAGAAGCGCAAATTCTGCAAGTTGAACTGTGGACACGTCTTCTCAATTATTTAATAAATTATTTTACATTCTCAGAACTTCCATTAACAATTCAGTGGAATCAATAACCAAATGAATTTAAAAAAAAACATTCGCTTAACATAAAACATTATTCAACGCTCGCTGCAATATATTTGGTTTTTAGTTGTTGGCACTCTTTAGTTTTGTGGAGTACTTACAAGTTGAAAGCCTCCCTCTACCCATAGATGATGAATTGGAATCAATCGTAGTCACTCAATAACCAGAACATGTAAGCGTTTCGTACAGTGTAAAGTAACTTGCCAGTTGTGTCGATGCCGTTCTATGAATTTTGAGCTAATGCCCTAACGTCTTCAATGTGCTCGAACTCTGCAGTTGTCCTTTAATAAAGATATTAATAATACTAGAAAACAGATAGCCAAACTTACCCAAGACATTATCGAAATTGTGGTCTTTTTAAACAACATTTTTTTTTCGTATTCAGTTTTTTTTTTTAATTTCTAGTTTTTTGTTGTAGACTCGAACACAACAAGGTTTAAAATGAAAATGAACTCTATTTGGAATAGTTTATATAACCAAAAACGAAAGTAGAGCGAAGGTTGCAACAATGGGATATTGATGTGTTTCAGCAAGAAACATTAAAACAAAAGCAAAATGTTTCTAAATTTAAAGGCAGCAACCCAGCAAGACGAGATACAAAGTGATAAGTAAAAAAAATGAATCAAGCAAAGTAAAACAACAAATAAACAGAAACTGCCAGCTGTGCTAAAAGCAAAGACCAAGAAACGAGCCGGTGAGAAGTAAAAACAAGAAATAAATATGGAAAACTAAGACGAGGTTTAAAGCAAAAATGAATGAGAGAAGTTAATTAAAAAAAATCGAATTAAAGCACAATGTGAAAAACGAATAAATTGCCTAGGTCACACGAGAAGCGAGAAGCGATATAAGAACTTCCATGTAAAGTAAGAAATTTTCAGCTAAGCAAAAAAGCAAATAGAGAAGCAAAGTGAAAACGAAACCTTAAGATAGTAACCAAAGAAGAAACAAGTAAGAACGTTGCAGTCGGGCGTAACCGACTCACAGTACACACAAGTTATTATTGTTATATTGGTAAAATATAAAAAAATTATTCCAAACAAGTAACTCCCCCGTTATTGGGAGGGATTTTTTAGGACAAAAAATCAAAAAAAATTATCTTCAAAAACGAATCAAACTTTAATGCAGAATCAATCTAGAGGTCAAACCATGGACAAAATAGTAAGGATCATGAAAATCGGTTCAGTTTTGACAAAGTAATGGGACTTTGAAAACTAACAAGTATGGGTTCGGGAGCTTTACTTGTCAAAATCGTTGTCCATTTTGGCATGATTTTTGACAGAAAAATCGACACCCCCAGAATCACTTTTAAAGTAGCGTTTTATACTAATTTTGGTACCTGCAATCGATTAAAAATAAAATTTCTCGATTCTAAATTTGAAAAAAAAATTTTTTTTCAAAATAAGTAAGGGGGGAGTAAAGGATTTTTTCGGAAAAAATCGAAATAAAATTTATTTTTAAATACGAATTTAATTTAAATGCAGAACTGATCTAGATGTCAAATCATGATGAAAATGAAAAACATCATGAAAATCGGTTCAGTTTTGACAAAGTTATGGGACTTTGAATTTTAGCAAGTATTGATTCGGGAACTTTTCTTGTCAAAATATTTATCAATTTTGACATGATTTTTTACAGAAAAATCGACCCTTTCAGAAACACTTTTAAAGTTGCGTTTTACGCTAGTTTTGGTAACTGCATTCGATTAAAATTAAAATTTCGCGATTTCAAATTTGAAAAAAAAATTTTTCAAAATAAGTAAGGGAGTAAAGGATTTTTGAGGAAAAAAAAACAAAAAAAAAATATTTTCAAAAACGAATTAAACTTAAATAGAGAATCAAGAGGCTAAGCCATAATGACAATGGTAAACATTGTGAAAATCTGTTTAGTTTCGGCCAAGTTATGGGACTTTACTTGTCAAAATCAAAAAAAAACTTGATTGCTTCTCTCTTTGAGCTGTGGCTCTTGGAAATATGAGCCGTTCTGTTAGGGTATTAAAACTCATGCTGCCCATCACTCGTCGGCTTACAACGCGCGCCTGTGGTAAAAGTAATTCCCAAACTGTGCGTTAAAGTTTATTTACCATTATGCGCACACACCCACGCGCGCTTTCGCACGCACATTGTTGTGCGAGCGAGGGGAGGGGGAGGGGGAGGGGGTAGGTGCTCGCACTTCGGAGATTCAATTTGCGGTTTTTCGTTTTTGTGGCCTAGCGCAGAACGCATCAGGGCTATGCAAATTGAGACTGGCCCATCGATTGCCCCCCAAAACGTATGGAGTGTTCGATAACATTTGCGAGCGATAACTTTTAGCTGCTTCCCCGGAGACAAAAGTCATCGTCATCGCAATCGTTAAGTTGGCAACACGTGGCGCACATCACTTTTTGGCATGACATATGATTGATAGACGACTCCCAGCCGCTGTCCCGCCCGGCGCTGGGGCAACCGAGCATGCCATAATGGCCAATTGGTTTAATGCTTGACGCTCCAGACCGCCGAGGTGCGTGTGTGTAAAGTCAGTAAAAAAGAGCCAAACTGCGGCGTAAATATGTCAACGCTGATAGACAGCCAGACAAATGGCAAACGAAATGCCAAACCGGAGAGTTGTATGCGGCTGTTGCCCCACATTGGCCTTAAGCCATAAACGAATGGCCATAGCTGATGGACAGGAAATAGCCCAGCTGAATAACAAAAAGCTGAAAACACACAAAAAAATAAGAACATTGCCGCCGGGTCGAACCGACTGGCCAATGCTCGTCCACAGTATAATAACAGCGACAATTATTCATAAATGATCTTAATTATTATAATTTTTTTTATTGTAAAAATATCGATTTTTTAATTTGTGGGGGCAGGATAATTTCAACCAGCCCGAAATTATTCGACTCGATAGTTAGAGGAGGAATCTGATGACTCTAGCTTAAATTGTATAAGATATTAACTTTAACGGGTCACCCGCCCCCAAGATAGCTTCAATAGAAACCCAATTTAGTCTTTTCACTTCATAAACTCAGCCTAAGTTTATTCCAACGGTCGCGATCTCAGATATTGACGGTTTAGACTAGCTTACAGTTTTTGATAACTCCAGCTTTATTTTGTAAGCAACCTCAATTCAAGCTCCCTGACTTTTTTCTTTCTCTCTATATACATATACATAAATAAATACAAATATAGATATTATCTCAAAGGCAATTGCAGCTGCAATCCTCCTGCCATAGCCTCGGGCAGGTCATTGAAAACCAAAAGGATATCAGAACAGAATTTATGTTTGTGACAGCAACAAGGGGTGGGTGGATATAGGAGAAGGGGGCAAGGGGGTCTTGGTCTTAAATAACCAAGTGTGGCAAAGAAGTCGTGCGAGATTCGTGTATGTGCAGCGAATGTTGCGTAAATCCAATTTGCCTAACATGTTCCTGATGGCGGCGTCTTTGCCGGTGGCTTAACTGGTCTTAAAAATAAAATGTGTGGCATAACCCTGGCGCGGAGCGAGGGGAACGGGCAGCGTGCTCTACTGTGCAGCGTTACGTACAAATCTGACCAAAATTGGTTACACAAATAACCTAAGAAGTAGTTGAATGCAAGCGCAGACTTAAAAATACCCTCTGAATACGTGCTAAAAAAATACATAGTAAATAAATTAAATTAAATAATAAATTAAACATTCGTATTTATTGAAAAAGCAAAAAATCAAAAATATAATTGTTAATATCCCAAATATATCTCAGACGGCATTTCTAATCTGTCAACGCTTTTCTACATACAAGCATATGTGTTAAGGGTATCTGGCGATCGAGCACTCCTGATTAGAGCAATGCCTATTTGTATGTTTCCAGATAGTTTTCTAGTTCCTTAATGTCCCTACCATTAACCCTTTTATACCCATTGCACGAATTGTGTAACTCATGGAGGGAGGATATCTCCGACACCATCCAGTATACACCAGACTAGATGAATGTTCGTCTTTTTGCCTGGTTCTATAAACTCTCAATTTTTACATTAATTTCTACATCAGAGGTTAACACCCAAACTTTTTTGTTTTTCAAGTAGTCTGAACAAAACTCCCCAATTAGGCGCCCCATTATCAATGCTACTTAATAAATATGTCTGCGAGGGTATAAAGCCTTCGGCACTTCAAAGATTACTTTTCTTTCTCGTTAGTTTGAGAAATGCCTGCTCTTTCAGGGGTCTGTGCGATGGGGTATAAACAAGACGAAGCACAACCGCAAAATAGGCAACAACTACAGCAACAACAAGGGCAGCAGCAGCCGCGACAACAGTGTCCAAATTCATAGCCTACTTAGCGGCGCAGAGTGCGAGTTATTCAAATTTGAATTAGGCGGCCTCTGGACCCAGCTTGGGCCCGTGAACGCTTCCATCTCCGGCAGCAGCTTCTGCTCCACCCCCAGCAGTAACATTAAGTTGTGTGTGTATGTGTGTGTACACTAGCAGAAAAAACACCAATTATTTTTTACTCAAATAAAAAAACATAAAATTCAGCTAAGTTCGATATGAGTTATTTGACCTGATAACTGATGTTGAACCGAACCGGTGCGAACCTGGAAAACAAACCCGAACATTTTTAAAAATACTTTTTTTTTAATATTAAATAGTATACTTTTCATCAAAATTTGAAAGAATGTGTAGATTAAGGTTCGCAAGTTTTTATTAATATATTTATAATAAATAGTTTGTACTTAATTCAAGACTTTTTCTTAGTTTTTGTTTTAGAATTACAATTCAATTTAAAAAAAGGAAACACATCATAAATGATTTATATTCGTAAATCATAAATGATTCATATTTAACTTGTAAATATTCATGATCGAAATTAAGTGAAATATGCCAGCTATGGTTTTTCTCTAAGTGTGCTCGCATAAGTGTCTTGTGTGGCTATACAAGCCCCGCCCTCGGCCCCGCCATGCCCACTCTGCCGTATCCTGCAGCCCATCGGTTGGGCAGCAGCTGTGCGCGTTGCCTTCAAAAGTATGCAACGGCAGGCGCCACATGCGGCATGCTACATGCCGCTTTCCGGTTGCCGCTTGCTATATGCTGCGGTAAGCGCGAACCTTAATTAGATCATAGTTGCTGCCACACAGCATTTTACTTGCAGGAGCTGGCAGCTTGCCGCTCACATGTCGTGCCACATTATGCACAGGCTGCCACAGCCGAGGCGCCGGCAATGTCTATCAAATTCCTTGGACCCGCCAGTGTTGGCCCATTATTGGGGCCGCGTGCCGCATCAAATTTCCAGCTCAATCAGTGGTAGGAACTTTGCGCCATTTATGGCTCATGTGGCGCAGCTGCTGCCGCCGCTGTGTGGCATCAACTACATACCTTGGCTCTAACATACCTCTGTGGTATTTGCATTTTAATTGAATTGCACTGAATTATTTTGTTTATACATGCTTTTGTTGGCAGCAATTTAGCTGCCACTGCCACACGGGCAAAGTAAACAACTTGCAACTTGCTGCTTGCTGCCTGCTCCTTGCAACGCACACGTTGCCACAAAACCCAACCGCAACAAAAACTTTGCGCGACTTGAGCTGCCAAAAACAACTGCTCAACTTTTGTTTTCTGTTTTTGCTGTTTTTCAATTTTGGTTTACTTTTATCTTAACGTGTAACATTTTCAACTGCTCTCATATTTCCTCGTTGAAGGCCAACAATTAGGCTGGGATACTATATTTTTTTTACACTTCACTCTCCTTACATCCTGTGCTCAGCGAGTAATAGCGGGCGCAATTAAAGCACCTTTAATGTATCATGAGCAACAACAACAGTTGTGTGGCTTTTTAACATTAACCTGAAATAGAGTTAAATTTGGAAAGCTAAGACGGACTGACTCTTACAACATTTTGATAATCCTTTCCAGGGTGTCGCTTAAAACAAAAAATTTAATGTTCTATTAAATATCATTTTTCCCAAAGTAATATAGTAGAAAGTATACCAAGAAAGTCCCAAACCCCAATTGAAAATTTATTTTAATTTTGCTATACATTTAATTTTCTTTTAACACGGTTTTGAAATTATAAGGTTAAATTTGTTGTAATTTTTCTATTCTATAAATCCTTTTTATGAGTTTTTATATGTTCTACTATTTTCATTAATTCTCGATCCTTTTTCCCTTACTTTATACATTTTAGCTTCGCATTATATTTTTCTTATTAATCGATTATTTTGTATTATATATTTAATGAATAAAAATGTGTAAAAACAATTTTCAAGTGAACTCGAATAAGCTTTTTAGGTCTGGAACTAAACGACTATTTTTGAATTTAGCCAATATCTTTTTACACAATTTTTTTGGGAACTATCTTTTGTTTAAAAAGAGAATTGAGTGTATATTTATTTTGTTATTATATTCTACTAGTTCGGTCTGAAGTGCTTGATAAATATATATAAGATAACTTTAACATTAACAAATTTAACAAAAGCAAATTTGACAAAGGTGATGCTTTAAATTTCTAGTGGGTATCTGCTAGTCTAGCCACTGCGTGAACTGTCGGATTACAAACCCAAACGACCACTAAACAATGCGAATCCATTGCCGTTGCAACTGCAGCTGCAGTTGCACACATCGATTGCACCTTACACGGCACTGCGAGTGGACTTCACTCATCTGTCTGTGGGGGGGGGGGGGGGGAGGCAGCATGCACTTAAAACAATGGCAACAACGGGAAGTGGCATCATTGTTGCGACTGTTGCAGCATTTGCGGGCTAAGGTTATTCGGTTGAGCTTCCGCATCGACGCCTGGCATCGATGGGGTTAGGTGAATTGACAGTTCAGAGGTCCGCAATGGGCGCATTGCAGTGGACTCTTCGGGTTTGGGGCCTTTCTTACAATCAGCCTGAAGATGTGTACACTTAGAGATGGCCAATTAGTGTACACTGTGCACAATCGTTACTTGAAGCATGAAGTCTGTTGAAATTATAGTTGCACTGTGGCACATCTCTCACATATTAGTTCAACCGTTCCAGTAGAGTATATTTGAAGCAGCTGTCGGCTATGCTCGATAAGTAGACAGGTTGTTAATGGTCTACTTAAACGCTGGAAATGTAGACAATGCGAAGCAGCTGTCCTTCACAATCACTTAAGATGTAAGTAGTAGGAAATTGTAAGTAGTATATAAAACGAATTGAGGAGCACTTTAAATAGCCAGTTCTATGGTCACTTAAGATTAGGTTTTAGTAGAGTGCCTTTGTCATTCGAGAATCGAATAGTTTTAAGTTTATTCATTTATACAAGTATTTGAATAATGAATGTGAATATACAAATGTTAGTATAAAAGTATTATGATTATGATTTGTCCACTCGATTGAATCTGGAATTAAAATATATGCATTATTGAATTTTTTTTTAACTTTTTGGTAAAAAGAAATAATTTACTTTAATTTAATTTAGTAAGTATGTTGAAATTCAAATACATAGTTCATATTTATATGAACATCATTACAAACATGTCTGGTTCAAAAGGTCTTTTAATTCAATTTATATTTTTCAATTTAAAATCTTTTATTGATAAAGCTGAAAATAACTGTTATGTTTTGAGAGTTTTCAAAAAAATCGAAATGAGGATTATTTCATGACTTTCAAAAACAAATTTAAATGTAATTATTATTTTACACTTTTAAATAAAAGTCAAAAAGTATTTTTATTTAAAAAAAACATAAGTTTCTTACCGTTTTGAGAAAGCTCTACTTAAAATATAAACATTTAATCCGTGTTTCCGTAGCAAACTTTATGATTATTTTTTTGGATTAAAGTTATACATCATAACCATGATTATTTGATAGAGTTCAGATTGTATCTTTTAAAAGAAACAACCGATTTTATATAAGTGGGGGTAAGAAATAGTTAAACATTGAAAATTATGCCTTAATAGTAAAATATAAGAGAAGTTTAGGAATTCAGCTGCACTCAAAATTGAGTCCTGTTAAAGCAGCTGCTCCTGAAGCAAATAAATATTGAAGTTTATGTAAAATGAGTTCAATAAATTTAAATTCCGCCTCGCTTGTGGCTCTTGCAGATGAGTTTTGCGAGGAATATCCGCATAACTTGATGCCCACGCCCGGCTACTGGATAGAGTGTTCGCGTCAGAAAATCACGATGCCCACGCCGCACACAATTTGGGATGAAAGTGATTCGGAGCACGAGGATATACGGGCGGGGAGTGCCAGCGATGCGTATTTGGAGCGCGAATGCAGCGACCTCTATGAGGACGATGAGGACTCGGAGGCCACGCCCAGTCCGCGGAAGAAGACAACCATTGAGGAGCAATGGGATCAGCAGGGCGCCTTCGAGCTAATTTCTGTGGAGCAGGAGACATACGAGAAATATTTTTACGGCACTGAACATTGGAATTACTTTACCAGTGACGAGGATCTAGGCCCCGTTATCCTATCGATCAAACAGGAGACGCTCAACGGACGCGATCAGTTTCGAATACTGGTCCGCGCCGGTTCTTATACGGTGCATGGACTGATTCCGGCCTCCTGTGTGTTCGCCGATAGGTAAAACGCAAGACGAGATGATGAAATATTACCCACAATTTAACTGACTCCATCAATTTGCAGATATAATCGCGAGGAGGTCGTTAGATCTTTAGGTAAAGAAGTTAATTTAAATCCACCTTTAACATTAGGACAATTACCCGATACGCCAGAGGAATTATTAAAATTAGATCAGGTGCGTGAAAAATCAAATACTCCAGCGAAAGAGCTTTATCATTTTGTTCCTTTTTAGGTTTTTATAAAATCCGAATTAAAAGTCGGCGTCATATTTGTCAAAGAGGAGCAATATACGGAAGAGCAAATTCTGGACAATAATGAAAATTCACCGCTCTTCGATGAGTTCCTCACACTGCTCGGCGATCGCGTAAGACTACGCGGCTTTGATAAGTACAAAGGTGGCCTTGATACGGTGCACGACCTCACAGGTATATATATACATAAATCTCTATGAGCTATTTATATATAATTTATTTCGTGACCAGGTCTATTCTCCGTCTATACGAACTGGCGCAACATTGAGATCATGTTCCACGTGTCCACACTCCTGCCCTACGAGAAGCACGATCCGCAGAAGCTCCAACGCAAACGTCACATTGGCAACGATATTGTCTGCGTAGTATTCCTGGAAGCCGACAACACCCGCTTCAGTCCCGCCTGCATTAAAAGCCATTTTCTGCACACCTTTATACTGGTAAGCTTATTGGGCTTAAAGTTTAGGACAGCATACATTTATCTTATAGATGTTAAAGTGTTAAAAGGCTGAAAGCTTTAGTTCATTTTGATTTGTATGATTTTAAGTCTTAGCTTGAGCTTAAAGCTTTACACCCCGTCGTTGTCCCAACATAAAGTTCATTCATTTTTTATACAAATATTTCCTAGTCTTAGAAACGCTCCCAACTGGACACAAAAGTGATATGCACATTTTCTTTTGCTGAGCGTAAAGCTTCTGATTACCTAAAGTCAATGCAATGAATGCAATAAAGCTTATGAAAAGCTCTGTGTCATCGAAGTAAATTGTTTCCTCTCAATTTGTTTAATTTATCCAAGTGTTGTAAAATACACAATGCTTAAAATGTTCAAGAAAAGCTCTCACATTGACATTAATCTAATATAATGACTTTATCATACAGGATTAATCCAACGGATGTTTTGCAAAGTGTCTGAATACAAATAAGTTTATTTGCTTTTAGATTTCAGAATATATAAGTGTTTTTGAACGATATTACAACAATAATATAAAAGAAAAAGTTGTTCGTTTCTAACCATATTATGATATATGTATAATTATGTATATAGAATATTTATTTCTTCTCTTAATTGCTTTCAGCTTTTAGGCAATTTTGAAGAAGGAACTTTTAATTTTAAATAATTGTATTTAATTTTAAGTATAGTACAGATGCATATAATATGTGTATTGGTCGGCTAGCTGGCATTAGCGAGCGAGTACTGTACTAGTTGTTAAAAGCACATCCCCTCCCCTTGCAGGTGCGTGTCTCGGCGCGCATTAAGCACAAGCCCACGCGCTACGAGGTGTCTGTGGTCACGCGCGACGAGGTGGGCGCCTACAAGCCCTACCTCTGGGAGCAGTCGGTCTTCGAGAAGGGGCCGATGTTTCGGTAAGTTTTGCGCACCTGGATGCCGGTGTGTGTGTTTATGTGTGTGTGCGAGAAACAAGAACCAAAAGAAAAAAAAAACAACTTCTCTTTCAGCGAGTGGCTGCTGACGAAGATTGTGAATGGAGAGCGCGCCTCGTATTCGGCGCCAAAGTTTGCCAGGATGCAGGAGAGGACGCGCTCGCAGATGCTGGAGGATCTGGTGATGAATTTATCGAATCATGCGGAAACTGGCCAAATACCGAAGCCGTATAGGCGCGGCTCCTGGCGGCCCATTGGTGAGGATGAATATTTCAAAATGTTGCATGCCAGGGTACTAGACAACCAACTACAACAACAACAACAGCAACAACATGAACACTACAGCAACTGTTGCTATTGCAATTGCATCGAGCAGCAGCAACAGCAACAGCAGCAGCTACAACAGCAGCAGCAGCTGGCACTGGGTCTGCTTGTGGCACTCGGCACAACACACACACACACTACACACAACAACAAGAACGGCCAGCAGCAGCAGCAGCAGCAACAAGCAGCAGCAGCAGCAGCAGCAGCCGCAGCAGCAGCAACAATAACAACAGCAACTACAACAACCCTTCGCTGCAATTTGTGCTGTGCTTCTGTGATGCACCTCTGTATGAAACATAGTATGTGTATATCCAGACACACACACACACACACGCACACTGATACACACACCCAACCAGAGAAAGAAAGTTATTTAAATGTTTACCTGCACAAGGGGGCGGGCGCGGGCGCGGGGCGTGGCTGCTGCTGTTTTGCAGCATTTCACTCTGTTGCCTTCGACTCTGCATGATTAATCGTTTTGCCTGCTGTTGCTGCTGTTTGTTGTTTGTTGCTGCCATTGTTGTTGCAGCACTTCCGCATGCCATGCCACACACACTCACACACGCACACACACACACACGCACACGCACACACACCCACACACGCTTACACTTCCGTTTCCGCCATTAACACATCCGCCTGTGTTTGCACTCAGCGGAAGCAGACAAGGCTGCGCTTCTAAGCGCCCACCCCGCCCCCTCCCTTGGCCCCCAGCCACCAGCTCGCTGTGGCATGCTGTGACAAATCTTGCAGCACAATCTGTTTGCTGCCACACCGCAAAATCAGCAGGGTGCCCGGGTGGCGCCTCCCCGCGCCTCTGCTTGGCCTGGTCTTAAGTTGTCCGGCATGAAATGTTGTACGTTTTATCTGCTGTGGTCAATCTTTGGCGTCTTCACACACACACACACCCGCACACACCCTCACGCCCACGCACACCCGCACAGCCTGCCTATACTGCTGGGAGCTGTTGTTGTTGTTGTTCCTGTTGTGATTTGTTTTAGATTTCTTGTTATTTATTTGTTGCATTAAACAAAACAAATCTAATTTGATTTATTCACGCTCAGCACAACGCACACAGACACGCACACGCACACACACGCACACGTGCCCACCCACATCCTCGTAGGTGTTTGGTCAATTGATAGCCACGCTTCAACACCACCCCCCCCCCTCCCCACCCTCCCCTTGGGTACGGACTTCCGAGCCAATTATGCATATTAAAACCATGCAAATTATTGATTGATAGCCTCTGTGGCTCCACACGCACCACTGGGATGCAGTGCATCAATCCTCAGACACCGCCAACTCCCAGAGAACTCAGTTGCAGCTTGAAGCAAACTCAATTAGATACACAGCAAGCAAATGTGGCTGCTTCAAAACAACTAAAGGGGACAATCTTGCACTTCATAAGGAGACCTTGAAAGGCACCCAGATTTCTATCTCGAAAGCTATTGCCACACTCGCCAAATCAGATTGCTCTAAGTGCTATAGAATTGATTTAACAATCAAACAGCCAAAGTTTCTAGCAATATCTTAAGTAAAATTAAACTGGATTGCGTGTTCTTTAAGATCCCTTGGTCAAATTTTAAATAATAAATACCCGTTTCTAATGGAAGCAGGATATAAGAAGCAAAAAATTTCTAGAGCATTTAGCATAGAATAACAAAAAAGTAAACATAATTATTTGCGTAAAATGTTTGGCCGGCTCCAGCTCAAGGATTAGAATATTATTGTTATAAATATCTGGTAGAGTCCTATGTAAATTATGCCTCTCGGGATAAGGGTAAAGGGTTAGAATAAGCAAGTGAGAGTGCTGTAGTCGGGCGTGTCCGACTAGGAGATACCCTGTTACTAAGCGCATGATATTTATGCAATTTTAGGAATTAAAAAGAGCATTCCAATCCATGTAGAAACCAAAGGGGCCGACTGGGGGCAAGTATCCAAAATAGTCTCCAAAATATGTTAAGAAAACCAAATCTTAAAATCGATTTTCATCGATATTAATGAAACAGTGCAAGATATCGAAAAAAAAGAGAAACTTGTTCCGCTTATGCTATAGGAGAATCTATAGCCGTAGTTTGCGAGATCGCTGCATTCATATAGACGGACGGACAGACGGACGGACACAGGGACATTTCTACATCAACTCAGCTCGTCGCTCCGATCAAGAATATATACACTTTATGTAGTCGGAGATGCTTTCTTCTGCCTGTTACATACATGTGCGCAAAACCAGTATACCCGTTTTATCCATTTTCAATGGCTACAGGGTAAAAAAGCAAAACAAATATATTCGTTGGCGAAAAAAATGTGTATTTCAAGAATAGATTCCCCAATTGTAAAACCATTCAACACACATTGCACACACAGCCACACACACAGGCACAGGCACAACTCACATGTATTTCATATTTACATATTATGGCAGAAATTAGGCTGAAACCCCAAAAATCGCAACACAGCTGCGTTGAAGTGCTGACCCCTGACCTAACGAATCCACAGCCCATCGATTTTCAGTGCTGACTCTGCTATTCAATTTGCATTGGAACTCGTTTCTGTGCCTGTGTTGCGATTTGTACTTGTTTTTGATTGGTAATAACCAGCATTCACCTGCAAACATCACAATCCACCCCAGCGCCCACCCCGGGGAGCTGGCGTGGAAAGAAAGGTCAGATCGCTGCTGCGTCCATTGCACGCAAACAAAACAAATTAATTGTAACGAAACGAATCAAATTGAATGGAATTGAATCAAAACCAATGGCATCGAACGGTATCGGCCCTCTGTCGAGGATTCAACGTGTGCCTGTCGTCAAGTGCATAACAGGATTTCATTATGCCAGCTGCGGGCTCTAAAGCCATTTACTATATACTATGTATATATTTTTGTGTCCATGAGATATGCGCAACGTTTACGCCAAACCTTGTATGATTGATGGCATACGTTGTACACACACCCACACCCACACACACACACACACAGACACTAAGTAGTAGCCCAAGAGCCAAACAGACCTCAGCTGTTCCCAAGTGTTTGGTGCTTATGAGAGCTGTTTTACATATGGGCAGCAGGTGAAGGCGTCTGTGGCTAAACCAAATGGCAGCTGTAAAGGCCAAAGGGTTTGCATACCCTGTACTAAGACAATCGTTACCTAAGGGCATATTATTTTGTGCGATTTCATGCTAATATTAAAACTATAATTATTATTATACATATCTATGTCATTATTATTATTATTATCACAATCATTATTATTATTTTCTATTATTGTTATTATTATCAATATTACCCAGCTCCAGGGCATCTTCTAGTCGAGCTCGATTCACCCACTTGCCAGCAAATATACAAATATGAGCGATGTAACAAGTTGCTGAACATATTTCACAAATTTGCGAGCCATTTTTAAAAGACGTATGGCCCTCCTTTACCCCCCCCCCCCCTCCACCCACCACTTCCCACGCGAAAGCGGGGTTGTTTTATTTATTAACACTGCCACGAGTCTAGGAGACCAACTTTAAGAACATTCGCTGCAAAACTACATAAAATATATACAATGTAATAAAAAAGTAAAATAAATTATTCAGGCAACAATTTTTAAAGCATTGAGATGTGCTGGACATTATAATTATTATCGTGCTAAATACCAATTGAAAAGCAATTGGGGATGTGTCTTATAAACTACCAAGTCTATAAGAAATGTTTAGTTGCGAATTAGTAGGAAACATCTATATTAATTATGTATATATTGCAGCCTAGCCGTAATTCACAATTATTCACAATTTTGAATTAAATCTTTAAAGCTTTAACTCCAATTTATTCCGTTGACCAAACCAATTTTGAACATACTTTAAGCCCATTCATCACAGGGCGTACCATGAACCTCATACCAATCGCAGCTTGACTCCTTTTTTAAATTACTTTCAGACCAGTTAACAGACCTCAACTTTGACCTTTAAATATCACAACAAGCTCAAATTTAGAATGTATTTTTGAATTATAACAATCGAAATAAATGAAATCAAATTTATGCACATTGTATATAGATGGAAAACATCAATTATTGGTATTGATTGATGTTTATCGCATATCTCATTCATATTCCTTAACATTTCTATATAGATAAATTTGTAATGCCTTTCGTATTCGTATTGTGTTTTATCCAGGCCACATGCGACCATCGTCACCGCTGCTGGATTCGGTGCGGGATCAGTTCGAGGATTACGATCAGCTGGCCAAAGACTTTACGCGTGTATTTCTAAACGACGAACCATCGTGCCTCACAAACGCCCATCTGTTCGATGTGGTCTTCCTGGTGGGCCAGTCCAAGCAGAAGGCGCGCCTGATCGGCGTCCGCGCCATACTGGGCGTACGCAGTCGCGTCTTTCAGGTAAAGCCCAGAACCGATCTATATTCGGTGCCTATAGATTTATTTTTTGGGTCATTTTGCAGGAGATGCTTTATGGCATACAGACGGGCTTTGGGTCGCCGCAGATACCCGTGGCCGAGATCTTTGCCCGGCCGGCACCATCGCTGGTCTCGCCGCAGAACCAAAAGCCGAAAAGCAACAACTATTTGACCGTACCGGATTCGGATTCAATACGACCCAAAAGCGTGCCCTCATCGCCGATGGTGAAGCGCGCCTTCTCGCGCCTTGGCACGATTACGGCCGGCTGGGGTCGTTCTATACGCAATAAGAATTCGAATCAATTGAATCCGGATGATAAAAAGAAGTGGATATCGTCGACGGATTGTTCGAGTAAGAGTTTTCACTTAATGCAATGCAACAATATCGATGCGTGTTCTTGTTCTTTTTTCTTTCTTTCTCTCTTTCTCTCTCTCTCTCTCTCGCTCTCTCGCTCTCTCCGTTTGTGATCTCTTCTTAACGTACTTGATTTTCCTAATACACGCACACTCAAACACTTAAACACACACACACACACACACACACACACACAACAACAACAACTAATTAACGTCCTGGCTCCGCTCCTACGTTCTACGTAACTGCCTGTTTAATTTACCTTAATACTTGCTACCAACTTGGCTAACAACAACTCGCAAATAACGCACGTCGCACGCCTTAACTACCTCACCAACTACCTAACTACGTACTCTATATATGATATATGATATGCAATATATCTGATATATAATACAAATAACATGATAATATTATGCAATATGTGATTTGTCCATATGTAAATTGTGTGTACCGCATTCGGGGTACTCTGGCATCGTTCACGTTCTCGTTCTCGTTCTGGTTATCGTTATCGTTCCTGTCCTTGACCATGTTGTGTTGTCTTCCAATATATTTCCAACAACGACAACAAATTCATTTCGTTTTATTTGTTCCTTTTTTGATCCTGATCTGATTTTTTTAATATGCTTCCTGTTGTTTGGCATTTTCTGCCTCAAATACCTTGGACGTGTCCTGCTATTTGGTATCATACTTAATGCATATTCACACCTCTTTCTCTCCCGCATCTCACCGCCAAATTAATCGGCTTTCTAATCGGTTCTATATCGTTTGTTCGCAAATATTTTCCTCTAAATATTTATCAAATAATTTTCAAACACACACTTCAACATTTCTTAACTGTGCCTTGGGTTTTATTGCTGATTTTAATATCTCAAATTTCGAATATTTCTGCACAAATTCTATTCCATTGCACATATTTTCAACATCAATACTCACCACGTACATGCGGAACACACTAAACAAATCGTGAACATTCATATTCACCACACATATTTGTATTGTTATGCTAATATACCCACCACACATTTTTAACCATTTCCATATCCACCACATTAAAACTAAACATACAAATACTTACCACATCCATATTCACCACACCTAATCTCAACCTATTTGTTTTTGTACTGATATTTGTCACATTTTTTTAATAATCTAAAAATTTGACTTGCGAAACATTTTGCATAATTCGCCACACTGCAACTATGTCAACCCTGTCTCTATATCTCTCTTTTCTTCCCAATCTGTTTCTCTTTTAACCATATTAAAAATTAATTTAACAAAAATTTAACATCAAATTAATGAAACAACAAACAAAATTCTTGTCATTTTTCATCATACACGCCTGTCTTACCGCCACCCCTCACCCGTCTTTCTCTATTTCTCTCTTTCTGTCTCGCCATACCAAAATCAATTAAATCTATTATTTATATAATAATTTCTTAATAACCGTGCGAAAAACCCATCCGCCCCACTGCAAAACTGACCGCAATAATTCAATTACGCATTTATATTTAATTTCGTTTGATTTTCATTTAATATTTAATTTATTAATTTCGCGACCGCCAAATACCTTTAACCAAAAAAAAAAATAAAATAAAAATAAAAATCCACGACAACCGTATAATACCAAAAACCAAAATACCGAAATGTCAAAAAAAAAACGACAAAATCAACTTCCAAACCTGGCAGACAGAGATAGTAAAGACAAGGATAAAGACAAGCCGGGCAGCAATCAATTGGCCGTGCCACGCCTCTCCGTCTGCGCTGACGCCCAAAAGGTGGACCGGGCCAAGCTGGCCCAAACGGAATTCAACATAATCGAGTTCGATCCGGACACGTTTCGAGTGCTGCTGGACTATCTGCACACGGGCACCTGTCCGCTGACCTGTGTCTCAATACCAGGTACGAATTTAGAAGTAATTCTCGGTTAATTGTTACTGGAAGAAACGTAGAAGAGGGAACATTTAAAAATTAAACAAATGCGAACACGTAGAAAGAACTGCTTTTGTGAGAATGAGTGGGAAAAGCAAACAAGCAATCAAAGACTTATACTTTTGCAGTTCTTATAGGAACAAATGGAATAGAACAATAGGAAAATAAATCGAAATAATTCATAGAATAGATGGGACATTTTCGATGAAGAAAAGAGAATAGTAGAAAATATTAACAAATTAATTAGAAACAAGATGATCAGAAACAAATTCAACAGAAATGATTTTTGAAAAGACCTCCCCTTAAATCACAGAACAAATTTCCCAGCCACGCCACGTACATGATAGAGAACAAACTATGGATCTATGGAGCTATGGATCCCAGAGTTTTACATTTTTTCCCAAAAAAATCAAAAACAATTTATTTTTAATAATGCATATATTTTAAATGCAAAATCAATATAGAAGATAAACCATGAACAAAATGCCATCAGACGTGAAAATCGGTTCAGTTTTCACAAAGCTATGATAGTTTGAAATATGGGAGCTATGGATCCGAGAGCTTTACATGTCAAAATTTATGTAAATTTTTGCATGATTTTTGACAAAAAATTTTACCCCTTCAGAATCGGTTTTAGTGTTGTTTTTTATACTAATTTTGACAACCACAATCGATTAAAAATGTAAATTTGCATTTCTAAATTTTGAAAAAAAAAATTTTCGAAAATGAGTAAGGGGGGTACATGATTTTTCCCAAAAAAATCAAAAAAAAATGTATTTTCAATAATGCATATATCTTAAATACCGAATCAATCTAGAAGATAACCCAAGAACAAAATGCCATCAGACGTGAAAATCGGTTCAGTTTTCACAAAGTTATGATCGTTTGAAATATGGGAGCTATGGATCCGAGAGCTTTACATGTCAAAATTGCTGTCAATTTTTGCTTGATTTTTGACTCCCTCAGAATCGGTTTTAATGCTGTTTTTATATTAATTTTGACAGTCACAAACGATAAAAAATTTAAATTTGCATTTCTAAATTTGAAAGAAATAAATCTACTTTATTTATCAATAAATCCAAATAATTTTATTTTCAATAATAAATATATTAATATTTGGTTGACCTCCGCTTAAGATCGAGCCGAAAAGTGTTGGCCACGCCAAAGAAGGTGGGAAATTTGATATCAGAAATTGAATATGCTTTCGCCACTAGATTGTTACCTCGTATAGGCCATTTTTATTTGTATATATATTTTTATATATCGCTGGCATTCCCAAGGTGACAAATTTTTCAGCTTCGCTTATCATTTTTTTTTGTTACTTGGCAGGTCTGCTCTGCGCCGCGGAGCACTACGATTTACCGGAGTTGCTGCAGGCGTGCTTCCACCACTGCAAGCAGTTCCTGCGCATCGAGGTCGTCTGCCCGATGCTGATTTCGCTGGAGAATTACTACTGGCGCTACACATCCGCCTCCGAGCTGGTCAACATGATACTGTCGTTCGTGGAGAGCAAGGCGCATTCGCTGTTCAAGTGCCCCGAGTTCCTCCATTTGTCCGAGTCGATGGTGCAGATGATAATGTGCCGCGAGCTGCAAACGCCGGAGATACGTAAATTTGAGGCGATGCTCGCGTGGGCCCAGCACAAGGTCGCCAAGCTGAAGAACCATCCCAACAAGGATACACAATTCGAGTTCGAGTGCATCATGGAGCGTCTGACGCGCGATCTAAATCTGTGCCGCATCTCGCCCAGCGAGCTGCTCACCGTTGTGCTGCCCTCGAAGTCGATGAAGAACGAACGGATCATGGAGACGCTCATGGTTCAGGTGAATCTCGGCACGTACCGGATGCCCGAGCTGGATGCGTATCGTCAGCAGTTGCGACAGCAGGAGTCCGCCGAGGCCACCGTGCAAGTCCATCGGGGTGGATGAGACAGTAAGAATGTGAGTTTCGATTTGGATCAGCAGCCGCTGGCGCTAGCCCTAACCACTGCCGCAACCACCGCGGACACCACACACACGCCCAACTACACCAACACCACAACCGGACTGATCACACCCACCGCCTCCGGCGGCGGCATCATCGCCGGCGCCATTGGCGGCATCACCCTGCAGTTGGATGCACGCGCCTATGCGATGGCCTCCGTTGCTGTTGCCCTCGAACACCAGCAGCAGCAGCAGCAGCAGCAGCAGCAACAGCAGCAACAGCAGCAGCAGCAACTACAACTACAGCAACAGCAACAAACGCGCGACGCCACCGACGAGGAGGTGGAGCTGTACGCCAGCTTCGATATGGCGCCCAGCACCAGTCGCGTTGCCGCCCAAATGCAGGCGGCCAAGGAGGCCAGACGCAAGCGTTGGGCCGCCGATGGCGCCAGCGGCAGCAGCGACGGTGGCTGCGCCAGTGGCAGTAGCGGCAGCGGTCGGCGCTACTAAAAAAAAAAATATATTAAAAAAGTAAAAAAAAAAATAATAATAAAAAAAATGATTGGCAAACTTTGGCAAGCCGAAGTTGCAATACTTTTGCAGCTGATATGTTATGATATTAATGTTATGTTATGATATTAATATATGCATAAGCTATATGTATATAGTTTTTTCTTGACCAATAAGAGCGATTATGCTTATAACCATTTTGGTATTTAAACAGCAGTATTTGATCAAATGGAAAATGTACTTTCCAGTTTCCCCAAAATTGATGTTGTGTTCCATTTCCATGCATTCCACCTAATAAACCGTCACATTAAACTTAACAAATGTTTAAATGAACGAAAAGAGCTCAAAATGGTTTTCTCAATGGTACACAATTATTTATTGATTGATATAAAAATAAAAAGACAAGACTTTAGCTAGCCAAAATGTTATAGTGTTCTGTTTCCACATATTCCGTCTTAAAATGACCTGTATATATCGGTAACTTATTTCATTATCATACAGTAGAAGAATGGAATATGTAGAAGAGTCTGCATTTCGACCTATTTTAAATATTATTACGAGATGTACTACTTTTTATAAGACAAAAACTAGCTAGCTAAAAGATAACAGTGTTCCGTTTCCACATATTCCACTTGGTATTAAATGTTCATTACAATTATAGTTTGACTTGATCTTCCAATGGAATGCCGCAGATCGTTAGATATACCCAACTGCAAGGGTATAATGTGTGTGCATGTGTGTGTGTGTGTGTGTGTGTGTGTGTGTGTGTGTGTGTGTGTGTGTGTGTGTGTGTGTGTGTGTGTGTGTGTGTGTGTGTGTGTGTGTGTGTGTGTGTGTGTGTGTGTGTGTGTGTGTGTGTGTGTGTGTGTGTGTGTGCGTGCCTGTGTGTATGGAACTAACCCACCGCAAAAGAGCGCCCAACAGAAAAGATCTTAATAAGAGAACCATCCAAATCGATGCTGACATTATTAACTCTTACATTCACCCCGCAAGACAAAATGCAAACGAAAACTAACCCAAAAGCAACAAGCAAAATGAAAAGCAAACAATGTTAAGAAGCAAGAAGCATTTTCTACAAGTATTACCTATGATTAATCAAACAAACATATATATGTAACCTATTGTAACTATGTATAGTGCGAGTATATGCCGGAGAGAGGGCGATGGAGACAAAGTTTTGGCATTTACATGTAATGTAAACAATGCTGTGGCATTACGTTTTTGATAACCCCACAAAAAGTATATATATATTAAGTAAAAGCAAATAATACACACATACACAAAGGCCCCAAAGCAATGCTGGCTAATCCTAAAAACACAACAAACAAAATTACAAACAATACACAACAACAAAAGAAAAAACCAAAAAAAAAACCAAAAAAAAAATTGCTTACTGATGTAAAACAAAGACTTAAGACAAATGATAAAACAAATTTTTTTAAACCAATATTATTGAACATGTAAGCTCTACTAAGTTTTTGGCAAATCCTAAACTAAAATTACCCAAAACCTAACCTAATAAAGACAAAGAACCTAAAGATATATATGTACATAGACATACATTTACACATTCGTATATGTATTTAAATGTTTAATGCAAATTATAAACAAAATCTCAAACTGATTGTATGACTGCGTGCGTGTATGTTTGATTTTTTTTTAAGGATAGTATATATGGAAAGAACAAAAAATAAGAAGAGGAAAACGAAGGAAATGAAAAGTATATTGAAAATGGCTCGCCATATACTGTGCGTGTGTATGTGTGTGTATAAAGAGACTTGCATATATACAAGTGCGTTAGCTATATATCTACATATACATTATACATTAACTGTAATTATACAATTTACCCAATTGACACAAAGAAAACAAAGAACTAACTAACCTGCATTATAATATCGTTGTACCTATGCAAAACAAATACCAGACAAATAGAGAAATACCAAATGCGTTAATGTTCCACTATGCGTGTTTTAAAAGATCTAATCGCCAATCCCTAGAAGTTACTAGTTTTCCAGCAGCTGAAATATCACATATATTATATATATATATATACCAGTTAAATTTCATGTTATTTGACTAGAAGTTAATTTGCGTTTAGCTATAAAATGCCCATGCTTCAAATCGAACTGATCAAGCAAAACAAATGGCACAGACATAAGTACAATTGAATTAATCAACATGGCAAAGCGGCTGGCAACTTTGTCAGGCACCTGTGACAATGGGTAACTGGCGACTATCGCTGTTATCGACTAATTTGGCAGCTAATGATTGATGATTTTAGAACCAGTCACACTTGCATATATTTGAAATGCAAACTTTCACAGGATACCCCCTGCATATGCTAGCAGTATACCAGCTATATCTATACCCGTAATATTTATCCAGTATTTTCAGTTGCTGGCATCTTGAGAATCAGCACGATTTGTGGAATGTGTCGTAACAACATATTTGCTTAGTATATGTATAGTTGTTTATATACACATACATATATATAACTATCTATATACATTTACGCATATTTATCATGCTACAATAATATTAACCAAAAAAATTAACAACAACAACAAAAAAACAAAACAAAGATCTACAAGTATATCAGAAAAAAAGAAAATATAGTAAAAACCAAGGAAAAATAAATGAAAAACGTAACGGCAGCATTTTCAAAAGGGTTTCACTTAACGGTTCAAATGTGTATATCAAAATTAAATACATGCATACCTACAAAATGTTTATATAGTATATGTATACCTATGTACTTATTGTCAAATATATACCAGCACAGCGCTGGGCATATGCTTAAAAACACTTACCCGTAAGCCAACAACATAGAAACCAGTAAAAATACATACCGAAAAAAAAGAAATAATGCTTTCAATGTGCATAATATTAAATTTAACCCAAAATCAAAAAGCCAATGTCTATGTTAATGTGTTACTCATTCCACTAAATTAAAAGACCAGCTGAATTTGATGTTAACTTAATATAAATAGTAGTACAGTTACAACAGGTGAATTAGTCAACACTGGAGAAATAGTTGAATTGCCAGTATTTAGAAAAAAAAGGCGAAACAGTATTTTTACTGAGAAACATGATACAATTTAAATATTAAAATGATAGTACATGCAAACAAAAATACAGATACAAACAAAGAAACAGAATTTTTGTGAAGAAAGAGATTTAAATATCAGTAATAGAACATATGAAACAGATCTGGGGTATCCGAAATGGGAAGTGAATCAGTTAATATAAACATGATACAGAAATTCAGCTAGAATTGATTACAAAACACTACAAAATCCGAAAACAAATTTTTGTTAGAAAATAGGTAAACATAACATACAATAATGATACATACATAGAAGACATAAGAAATGCAACATAAAAACTACAATAAGCCGAATAGAACATATAAAACAGAACCTTTGCTAGAAAGCATGTGCAATAGAACTAATCAAAGAAATATGAAACTAAAGTTTTCCTAGGAAACAGGGGAAATGAAACTGTCAAAAAAAATGGCATTCCTAGCATTGCTAGGAAACATGAAAAATTATGCAGTTAAATTTCAGTAATTCGAACAGAACATATGAAGATAGCTTTTGCGAGGGATCTTGTGAAATTGGAACAGTTTTTAGAAGGAATATCAAAAATTCTTCAGTTAAACTAACAATAATTCGTAAGGATGATAGCAAAGGAACTTGTGAAATAGAACATAAGACCATAAATTATTGAATTCAAATTCAAAAAAGAAAAAATAGATCAGTTGGAGTAAAGTATTTTTTTTTTGTGTGCTGACAGTTGTCAAATAAGTTAAACTGAATGCAACAACATACATATATATTAAATATTTACTATATAAGATACAAAAAAACCCCTTAGAGGTTGGGAGAAACAGTAACTGAAAGCATATACATATACATAAGTACATTGGCAAGTCACGCTGGTGCCGAAAATGTTTACATACATTAAATAAATACATCAAACAATATTTTGCATAATTGCAACAAGTGTTTCTAAGTGTTTGTGCCGTGCTGTGTTACAAGAAAAATCTAAAAATCTAAAGATTTAATTCTTAGTGCATACTATATAAACTCTTGATATTTAAAAGAAAGTAAAAATACAATGGACAACTTCGGTATTGGCGAAGTTTGGCATGTTCTATCCCAAATATATAGAAATATAGAAATTACATATGATTCTGGAACAGGGAAAGAACATGCAGTAGCCGAATTTTTTGATAGAATAAACCAAAAACAAAAAATAATAGCACTCAGTGTTAAATGCCGCGTGACTCCTTTTGAGCTCATCTACTCGTATACCATACCATACAGATAAACAATATAGATCTTTAAGCACACCAAATACTCTTTAAAAGCTAAGTGAATGTTGTAATTGCCAGAAGAGAACAAAGCGAATAAACAAACATCAAAACTCTTACGACTTTACATATACATCAACAATATGCTATATACAACACGATTACACTCCAAATATACAAATATATATACATATAAATATATATTACAATAAATGCCGCAGATCTGACAACTGTATAGGGGCTTTAGGTCTGGCTACAAGGCTGCCCCCCTTCCCCGTACCAACTACCCCATTACCCATTTTAAGATATATACTATACGATGTATAAAATTAACATCTATGTATACATATATCCGGATATATGTATATAATCTATCTATATACAATAAGTCAGCATCTACATTGATCTACTTATATTTATGTATGTGTATGTGTGTGCGCGTATGTAATCAACTATATACAAAAAGAATTATATATATGTATATGTATATATATATACATATATACATAAAGATATTTATGTACGCAGTCGTTCCATCATTGGCCAAAGCTCATATAGCATAGCAATTGGTTGGTTTTGGAATCTCAAATATTTCGGCTACATTTTTCGTGTGTACATAAATTGTTTTGTATGTTTGTGGCCAGAGCTATGCTATATGATACGTTGGATATAATAATTGTATGAAATTTATGGAACACAATGCGATGTATTGCGAATAAAACTGAATTTGACAAAAATAAACTAAAGTGTGTATTAAAGGGGATACATTTGGGCTTGGTATAAAACAAAGCGATTAGCCATCGGAGATTAAGAGAAAATCTGGGAATTGGAATTACAGCTCAGATTGTTGGGCCCTAGAGGAAACGATTGGAACTGGAACAGCACCTCAAATGGCGAACTCGTCAAATGAGACAAATGGAATCCAGCTGCAGTTTGTTATTGGATATGTTGTTCAATTTCTTGGGCCTTGAAGGAAACGATTGGAATTGAAGTCGGTGTTAAGTATCCTAAAATTCTTTTTTTGTTTTGTAGCCGATTAAAGCCAGGATGTTAGGTTTTTCGTTTGGCTTAATGCCCAACGGATGCAAATTGAATTTAAAAAGTTTAGCTTACAATGAAAAGTTTGAATTAATAAACTAAAGTTCAAACTGTTGTAAAATAAAATAAGAATTTACTTCGATTTTGTATTGAGGGTTTTTTAAATCAATTTTCAGTTTATTGAATTTTTGAATTATGTTTTATAATTATTACATTTATTTTTATTTATATTATTGGTATTCATAAGAGTTTACATTCATTTGTTTTTTGTTGATTTACTTTATTTAATGCTTGCAATGCTCAGTTATATAATTTTTACAATATTTATACATATATATATATATGATACATACAGTATAATATGTATATGTGGTTTATAAATATATATATATATACATGTACATATGTATATGGTAAAACTAAAAATTAGACGTATAGACTGATGCGTATATATGTACACATACACACATACATATACATATACATACATAAGTATATAGTCCAATGCTTAAACTTTAACACATAAATCAGTCGAAATACATCATTTACAAATTATTTTTATAATTGCTGTTTTCTCAGTTTTTAATAAGTTACCTAAACATGCAAACTAATGGGGTTTTCCAAGATATTCTTTCCATTTCATTTTCGTTTTGATGAAACATTAAAAACAAAGAGCAAAAAAAAAAGTACAAATACAATTTAAATTTGCCTTTTATTACAAATTACAAACAGCAAATGCAACATACCCTTTTTGCACACTATATATTCTCTATGTATATACATATATATAAATATATATATGATTTTTTTTTTAATATATACAATTTCATATTTATGTATAAGTTCGAAAGTATTTTGTTATTGTTTTTTAGGTTATGATTAAATAATTTACTTATTAACTGTTATGCACGCACAGGAACAAAACATTGAGGTCGCTTAGCTGCACACATACATTCATGCACACACACACATTCATACACACACACGCATACATATCTATACGATCATTTAGATTTTTTCTTTTGTTTTTTAGAATAATTTTGCTGCTCTATGTTTTATATATGGTAAGTATTTTGTAAGGAACTTGTTTTAAAGAATTCTAATATAACAAAAAAAGAAAAAAATTGCATATATAGCATGCATTTCAGCTTGCGTGCAGGCCGATCAAATTGCTTTTGCTTTTTATAGGGTTTTTCCTTGCTGAATATAGTACATGTATAACTGTTAAGATGATACATATTTTAAGTTTATATTTTGTTTTGATTATAGTTAGTCAAAAATTAAAGAAAAAGACGCCAGAGTACTTCAGCTATTGCACTATTATTGTTGGCTCAGCATATCAATTACATATATATATATATATATCTATATATATATATATATATATATATATATATACATATATATGCGGCTATATACGAGTATATATGGTGTTTATGTAGAAAAACGTTGCTGCTATATATAGGGCACAGTGTTTAATAATTGTTATGATTTTGGCTTTAAGATCTATAACTGGTATATATATATATATGTATATACTATATATATATATATATATATATATATATACGCTAGGTATATGGCGCTGTTGTAGCTATACTTTTTTTGTTTTGTTTAAGAGTTGCTGCCTAACAAAATTTCTATACACAATTCGCGCACAACACGCTCACACATACACACAAACGGACACACATCATTGATTAAAACAAAAAAAAAACAAAAAAAGTGTTATAAATTAAAACAAGAAAGAACAATTAATTTCGGACTGCCGAAGACTAAATACCCTTGCAGACAATTAACATATTTGCATATAAGCATATTATATAAGCCTGATTAAGAAAATCAGAAAAAAAGCTTCGGTAACTTTACTTTAATATATGAAATTACATTCACATGACCTTTAAATCTCGTACAGAAACAGACAAACAGACGTGACTATACTGTCATATCGGCTGTTAATGCTTATCACGAATACACGTTGTGTCTTCCACATTTTGCGGCAACATCGAAATACCCTCTGCAAGGGTATAACAAAACATTTTGAAACATTAATTCGAAGACGCAACCCGTAGCTACGGCCTAAACTTAAACGTTATACAAGACTTTTGAACACTTTCGTTTGATGTTGTTGTTAATTGTTGTTGGTTGTTGATTGGTTAATTGTTGTTGGCTGTCTCTGTTATTGTTGCGTCAGCATCAGAAGTCCAGCGAGCGCCTGTGTGTTGCTCGTGTATTGCTTGTTGTCGCCAAAGTTGCCGTAGTTGCCGCTGTTGTTGCTGCTGTTGCTGCTCCTGCTGCTGCTGCTGCTGCTGGCTCATCGAGCACCACGTCATCGAAGCCGTACCAACATCACATGACCATTATTTGCAGCGCCACTCATTGATCTATGGTCCGGTAGATGCGTCGCTGCGGCTCGGGCGTATAATGGATGCGCGTGCGGAAATGCTGCGGCGATCCGGGCACACTCTCCGAGCCACGACGCGGCGGCGGCAGCGGCGGCGATGCCGACACATATCTGTAAAAAAAAAAGAGAACAAACAAGTTAGGTAAGATTGTGATATCTTGCATATAATTTAAAAATCCTGCAACTAAGTGGAGATGCTCTCATCAGAAGCGAGCCCAGTTTGATGACTGCACGGACTGATTTCAGCTAGGTCGTTGAGATTGTTAGAGAAATGCAAGGATGTCTCATGGCGTGTATTCCGACCGCCCAGCTCTGGTCTTTTTTATGTACGGCCAGGTTTGTCCTGCTGGCCGACAATTTGGTGTGTTCTGCTGATGGTTGTTGGCCAAGTCTTTGAAAAATTGAAAGTTGCCTAGCGCACACAAATAGCACGTTTCGAACTAGAATAGCGTCCACTGGCGTGTTCAAAAATGTGTTCAAAGTCAAAGGTTAACAGGCAGTGCAAATTGTAGAGTTCAAAATTAACGCAGGTTCTGCCAACTCGTTTTTAGCGCCAAAATTTTTTCTAAAGCTCGTCTGTCTCCCATTAGAGTTAAATAGTGTTATTGGGAACACTTTTTTAATTGCAAACTGTAATGTTTATAATTGTCTGCACAGCGCGCATATGCTTGCTTTGAATTGCGCTTAAGAAAACCTTTTGTATATTGAGCAATTTACTTTTTGGTTTACAACTCATATGGCAACACCATTTGATTATTTTTATTACAGATTGGGGACGCTAACACCGAACACTTAATAGTGGCAACCTCATACACTCGTTGTCGAGAAGAAGGGTATCCGTCATGCCTAGTCTGGCTAACTCGTCCGCTGCACAGTTGCCAAAGTTGTCCTGGCACCGAAATTAGTCAGCTCAGCCAACTCGTGAAGGGATTGAAGGGAATGTTAAACAGCAATACTTACCGACGCTGGAGCAGCGGGGAGCCCGGCGGCTGGCCGCTCAGCTCGAGCAGATTCTTGCGCAGCAGCAGCGGCGACTGGCCGCGATTGTAGCGTGGCGGTGGATCCGGACTGCGGTGGCGCCTGTCCAGGCCGGCGAGCAAGTGCGGACTGGGCGGTGTGCTGCAGCTGCCGCCGCCGCCGCCGCCGCCGCGGTCGCTGGCATAGCGGCGCAAAAAGCCACCCGCCGCTGACGAAGAGGCACCAACACTGACGCCGGTTAGCGGCTCCGTTGTGGGTGAGGTGCTCTGGCTGGTGTTGTGGCTGCTGCTGCTGCTCGCCGCGGACAGCGTGCGATAGTAGTAGGATTTGCCAGTGGTGTGGCCGTTGTTGACGAGGCTGCGATAGGCGGGCGGTTGTGGTTGTGGTTGTGGCTGTGGTTGTGGCTGCGGCTGCGGCGCCAGCGCCGGCTCCAGGCCGCACAGCTGCTCGCTGACGTTGCCGTTGCCGTTGGCCACCGGTGACGTCGCTGTGGAATTCAATTGGGTTTTAACATATGTCGCAAATTGTCGCTTCATGGCGCCAGCGAGTGTATTGAACCAGCCTGATTGATTGATTGATTGATTGATTGATGGTTGATTGATGCAGTGCAATGAATCAATGAATATGGTGCGTGCGTGCATGGGGTGTGCGTGTGTGCGTGTGTAAACAAAGAGAAAGAACACAAACAAAAGGAGCACAAGCGAGGCAACGAATTAGTCAAGAGCCACACAAAAAGCGCAACAGATGCAAATGCAACGGAAGATAAAAGAATTGCAATTCAAATTGAATTATATAGTGCGCATAGCAGGCAGCTTTCGGCTGCCACTCACCCGCATCCGCATTGCTGGCGTACGCATGCTGCTCCCGGGCATCCAGATTGCTGCTGCTGCCGTTGTTGCTCTGGCCCAGCAGCTGGCGACGCGCGTACAGTTTGCTCAGCTTGCTGCCCACTCCCTCCGGCTGCAGCTGCTCCGGTGATTTACTGGGCAGGCTGCCGTACGGCGTGTTGTCGCTTGTTGTTGTTGCTGCTGCTGCTGCTGCTGCTGCTGTTGTTGTTGTTGTTGGCGTCAGCGGCAGCGGCTGGTATTGCAACTGCGTCGCATTGCCCACGCCAAAAAGGCCAGCGGCCGGCGAGGCTGGCGCTGCGCCGGCTATTTGGGAGCACGTCGACTGCGTCGACGACTGACTAGAGGTGGAGTGCGAGGAGGGTGGCGCCACGTAATTGCTGTGAAACGGATTCGTGCTGGTGCCGGGCGCCGGTCGTGACGGCAGCGGCGACGGCGTCGGCGACGGCTGCGGCGGCTGCTGAAAATGATAATGCTGCAGCTGCGGCTGCGGCTGATAATGATGTTGCAGCTGCAGTTGCAGTTGCTGCGGCTGTTGTTGTTGCTGTTGTTGCCGCTCGGCCGCCTCCTTTTCGCGCAGCTGATTCTGCTGATGGTAGAACCGCTGCAGCACTGCAAAGTGAAAGGGTAAAAAGTGAGTAATAAAGAGATAATATGATGGGTATCGAAAATACGCCTAATTCTCATTTTACGGTTTTCAAATAACACGTGATCAACAGTTAAAATTTGTATCTTTCAAAAGACACTTTTTAAATGAACAGTATGCATTATACTGCAATATCACCAATTGAAAATAGATATAGTAATAGAGAAATAATTTAATAAAATTTTGAACCAAATTAATTCTAGTGATAGTTCATAGTTAATTTATATATGTTTATATGTAAGCAGTAAAAAGTTAAATTTATAGATAACGAAAATTCACCTAATTCGCTTTTAACTCGATTTTGTACAAAAGTTAAAATTGTTCTCTTTTTACATGCATATTTTTTTGTTGTTGTTTTATGAATTTATTTTAGATAATAATAGAGAAATAATTTCCCAAAATGGTGAACAAAGTAATCCTAGTGATAGCTGTGATAATGCATTATTACGCAAGTGTATGCGTACTATTGTCAGAAATTGACTATAAATGTTATGTTTACATTACTTTTTTAATTTCTTCTTTTTTATCTTAATGCATTTCTGATATTATTATTGAATTCAATTCTCAAGTGAACTCTGACAAGAATTTTGTAATATTATTTATTGCACTTTTAAGTTGCTGTTTTAAGTTTGTAACCAGTAAACAATTTATCTATTTAGGCAATATCTTTTTTTCAAGAAATTTTTTAGGGAGCAGAGATTTGGGTGTTGAATCATATAGTCATATAGTCATTTTACACAGCCTGACATAGCTAGAACTGTATTAACGTTGTATGTATGTAGGAATGGAAGGCGCTTAATGCCCTTAACCCAGATGCGAGCTATTGTTACATTGTGCATACGATATAGGTATTTATATCATTAGCAGAGATATATTCCAGGCTATATATCCTGCTGTAATTGCTGCTCACCTATGGGACTTTGATTGCCTGGCTGCATTCGCTGCTGCTGCTGCTGCTGCTGCTGTTGCTGTTGCTGATTGTTGAGCTGCAGTGTTGTTGCTGGCTCCGTTATCAGGTGTTTTCGCTGCAGCGTGGGCGTGCTCAGCGCGCTGACGTTATCAATTCTACTATCACAGGTGTCGTACGGCAACGTTGTGTCCGCTGCTGGCAGTCGCCACTTGGTCGCGCCCAATAGCTCCGTGGGCGTTTTGGGTTGATTTGGCGGCAGTGTTGCTGTTGTTGTCGTTATTGGTGTTGTTGCCGTCGCGGCAATTGGTGTTGTTGCCGTGACAATAGCATGGTGTCTCTTTTGGCTAAACGGCGATGTGGTCAAATTGCGTAGAATCGATTGACCTGAGAGTGGGAGCGAGAGTGGGGGAGTTAATAAACTGGGCGTATCTGAAAATTGTTGGGCAACCCACCAATGCTGCTGAAAACGGACTCCTTCTTGGGGCTCTCGTCGTTGTATTTGTACTGCGAGCCGTTGCTCAACTTGCGTTGCATGAACGGCGACTTGCGGTACAGCTTGTTGATGTCGTTGCTGCCACCAGCCGGCGGTGATATGGGACTCGCGCTGCTGCTGCTGCCGCTGCCGCCGCTGCTAAAGTAATTCAATGTTGTTGTTGCTGCTGCTGTCGCTGCTATTGCTGATTGTTGCTGAGGTTGTTGAGGTAGTTGTGTGGCTGATTGCATGAAATACTGCGAACCCGGCGTCTGTAGCTGCTGCTGCAGCTGCTGCTGCTGCTGCTGCGACTGTTGCTGCTGGTAGCTTGGAATCTGTGTGGGTTTTATTGTCTTTAGCGTCGTCGCCGTCTGCGTATTTGTTGGACTGCGCGCTGTCAAAGCGGCTGCATTTCTGCCATAAAATGTGGCAGCTTCCTTGGCGCGTGTCGCTGCTGCAGCTGCTGCTGCTGCTGTTGTAGCTGTAGCTGCTGCCATTGTTGTTGTGCTCGCTCTGCAAGTAACGCATAATTTGTATTAATTTTAGTTGCCACATTTTGAGCCCGTTATGTGCAAAAACACACAAAACGTATGCCAGCATGGCAGCGAAAGAGTGAAACAGACACAAAGAGAGCGAGAGAGAGAAAGAGAAATAGAGAGAGAGAGGGAGATAGAGTTTGTGTGATGCAGCGCGAGCGAGTGAGAGCGGGAGGCGGATGTGTATGGGTGTGTGTGTCTGTGCTGTGTGTGTATGAAACAAATGGGCAAATGTGTAAATGGCACAAATGGAACATTTAACAAATATGGGATGAGACAATGAGCGCCAGAGACAGAGACAGGGAGAGAAAACGAAAAAGAGAGATGAACGATGTGAGAGAAAGAGACTTTTCGCTGATCGACGAACTTTTAAACTATCAAAACAGTTAGGCAAGTGCAATAAATAATTATGGAAAATATTCATTTTCAACAAATTTAAATAATACTAATCGATAGTCAAATGTTATCGATAGCTATCTGAATTGACAGGTTCTGTTAACAGTTTCACAATTCACTGAAAAACACATCCAAAATATTTTAAACAAAAAATATGTATCATGGTTATCTCCTGTTGCTAGCTGTACCTATAATTTTCTATTTGAGATTATCGATAGTTTATAGCAATGTTTATCGGTTGTCATGAAAATAAACCGCTCATGATCGATAATAAATTCAGCAAACAGTATCAAAAACTCTATTAATTTCTCTGTCTCTCTCTCTCTTCTCTCTCTCTCTCTTGTTCTTTCTCTATCTCTTTTTTAGAGTCCACAAGTTGGTTCACTTTTAAGAACGTTTCTCACACTTAGAGTCAACGGATATAACAATTTTGAGCCACCAAATGGCGCTGTAGAAACCGAATCAAAATAATATTGGCCAAATGGCGCTGGAAATTATAGAAGCAGGTGAAAACGAATGAGATAAACAAGCGAAGGACACAAAGTTGAATACTGTACATATGTACATACATTTATGTATACAAAAGCGGTGTGTGCAAAATGTGCTAGCATTGAAACGAAACGAAATGAAACGAAACGGAATGGAACGACAGCAGAAGCAATTGCAACGAACGCTGCAATTGTCAAGCACACGATAAACAGTAAAAAATAAAGACATATATTAAATAAAAATGATGAAAAAAATATATATAGGAAAATTTAAAAGCTAAATGAAATTTACCTCGTTTGATGTGTGAACTATTTTTTTTTGGCAAATAAATTAACAAATAATTAATAAAATGCAAAGTTTAAAGCAACAAGCCGCAAGCAGCAACATGCAGCAGAATAACAACAGTAATAACAAAAACCGTATTAACAAACAACAGAAATGGGTTTATAAAAATTAGTAATTAAAAATTAAACAATCTTAATGAATTAATGCGCAATTACACAATAATAAATATAATAACAATAATAATAATAATAAAAACTCGGTCGTACTTACTGAATATTACTTTGAGTTTGGGAAGAGTTTTTATGGTATTGACTTTTTGTATTTGTCTCGTTTATATATGTATATATATTATATCATGGTAAGGGTGTATAAATTATTTTTATATATTTATATATATGTATATGTGTATATATAGATATATATGTATATGGTTGATTGCTTGCATTATTGATTATAATTAATTGTTTTGTTTTTATAGGTTTTTATGTTTTGGTTTTAATCGGTTTTACAGTTTGTCTGGTTTTGTTTTTCTTTATCATTTATTGTAATAGTATATATTAGGAATTAAGTAACCTACAAAAAATGGTAATAAAAAAGATGAAAAGAAAATCAAATAACACACAAATTAAATAGTCAATAAAACGCAAAATATTGGAATTTTATTTTTTTTATGTAATACTTATGTGGGGGTAGGGACAGGGGGCGTGGCTTACTTATGAGACTCGGCACTCACTAGGGGGAGGTTTTGCTAAATATATATATATAGTACAATATATATACATAAATATGCACGCTTCAGAAGTACTGGCAATTGAATATTGTATATATATTAATGATCTCAATTGAACATTTGTATATAGGGGAACACCTCTCACCATAGTTAACAAATATTTCGCCAAGGAACGAAACGGAATGAAACAAACTGAATGCTTGTCAGTACCTGAAGAATGTGCATTCGAAGTGCATTTAGCATTGTGTAAGTGTTAAAGGAAAATAAACGAAAATAGGTAGTAAAAGTAGTAGAGTGGTGCTCAAATAGTTGTTAACAATTTGACAACCAAAATTAATAAGTAAACAAATCAAATAAACAAGGGAGAAAGAAGAGTGTGTGAGCGTGGAATAGAGAGACATGCCAACGTTTTTGCTATTTTTAGGAAAAGTTTAAGGAAAGCAATTAATTTAAAAGTTTTTCGTTATATATATATTTTTTTTAAGCTAGCAAACAAGAAAAATATTACAAACTTTAGCAATCACCCTACATTTAGATACAGTTTTAGTTGTTGTTTTTTTTTAAATAATTTTTTATACTTTTTTATGGCCTACCTGTTAAGAAATTTTGTTTTGTTTGTTGTCAGAGTTAGCTAAAGAAATCAAAAGAAAACGCAACGTAATGGAATGAAACAAAAGCGGAAACGGAAACAAATATAGAAACGAAGCGTTGTTGTGTTCTAAGCGCCCACACACACACACACACCACATACATACACACACGCGCACACACACACACGCACAGCAGACATCAGACAGCAGGCAGTGGCCACGGGGGTCGCATTTTTTTTTTTTTTTTTTTTTTTTTTTGGGGAGGGGTTGGGAGCTGCGTGGGTCTAGGTGGGTCGGGTGTTGGGATGTAATACTATATACACAGCTATGCCTCACCTCGTCAGCGTGGAGTCCCCATTGGCGCGCAGCCGCTTGCCCGCGGCAGTGTCGACCACATTCTGAAACCAGCTGGGCACATCGACTTTGGCTTGCTCGTAGATCTTGATGAATGGCTGCGCCAGTAGCTCCGGATATTTGGGTCGATCCTGATGGTTCTTTGTGAGGCTGCGGCAAAATGAGAGATACCATTAAGTTTGCACCAGGAACTGTGGCTTGGCTGTCAGTTGCCAATTCGATTGTAAATTTTACCACTTGATGACAAACTCCCGAAACTGCTGACTAAAATTGTAGCCCTCGCCACTGGGCAGACATGGCGGCTCCGAGTCCAGCACCTTGGTCAGCACTTCAAAGTCCGTGTTGCAGCCCTCATACGGCGAACGTGCGGTGGCCAGCTCCACGAGCGTTATGCCCAGCGACCAGACATCGGCGCGTATATCGTACTTTGGTTTCTTCGGATCAATGCGTTCCGGCTGCAGCAAAAAACAACATAACAAAATACATACATACATGGTCAAGGTATTATTATTAGGCTGTTCAGTTGACTTACCGCCATATAGGCTGCACAGCCAGCGGAACGTGTATTCGCCTTGGAGTCCACCAGGCGGCCGCTAATGCCAAAATCGCAAAGCTTTATATTGCCGCGGTTATCGATCAAAATGTTCGAGGGCTTCACATCGCGATGGATGACGCCGTGTTTGTCCTTCAGATAGGACAACGCATTGACCGTCTGCAGCATGGCCAGCGGGAGAGGAGGAGCAAGGAGTAGGCAAAAACATGTACAATTGTTTTATAACAAATTAAGGACATTAGTTTAAAGCGGTGCTTGCAGTGTATCCTATTGCAAACACTCAAGTTAATTTAATTCAGACAATAGTGTTTCATGACATGACATGAAAAATCAAATTTTTCGATAACACTACATATTCAAAACTTATTTTAAGCTATTTATAATATAATAATCCAATGGAATTTAATTTAATTTTTTTAAAATCAGAGTTAGATAACAATAAAGCTAAAAAGCATTTTTCTTATTATACTGTTATGCTATCAATGTGCTGGGATTTTTAAACCAGTGTTGTATCTGATAAACAATATTTTATATTTCCTGTTGGTAAACTATAATTTTTAAAGTAGATAAGCAATTTATCAACACTTTCATTTTTAAGTTTAAGCGGGTTTCATTATGCATCCCTCACCGGATTAATCCGATGTTAAGCGGGTGGAGGAGCCGTGTTAAATGGCTTTACTTACCGCCACAGTGACCTTGCCTAGTATGGGCTCCGGCACCGGCTTTTTGGACAGTTTGAGCAGCTTGTCGAAGCACATGGACATCAGCTCCATGCATATCCACACATCGGGATCGCGTACAAAGCAGCCCAAGCACTTGACTATATATTCGCAATCGTGCGATTTGAGCACCACATCCAGATCCATTAAGATGCGCTTGTTCTCCTCGGCGTTGCCGGTGCGACGCATCTGTTTGACGGCAATTATCGTTTTGCTGGAGACGTGCAGCATCTTGACCACATTGCCGCTGGTGCCGTTGCCCAGATCACCCAAATGCTGCAGATCATGGATATCCGTTGGATACTGCCGCCCATTGATGTTCAGTTTGCCCGTTTGGCCCATGATCATCTTCAGTTTCTTGTCCGTTTCCGTTTCCGAGGGATGCGCCTGTGTCGGCAGTGGCAACATCATGCGGCGTGTCCGAGTCGAGCCAGATTCGCCTAGAAAGAGCATACGGAGAGCGTAAGAGAGAGAGCAAGAGAGAAAGAGAGAGCGACAGCGAGAGAGATAGCGACATTTAATGCATGTCTATTCTCATGAATGTGGATTGATAAGGCTCAAGTTTCAGCAATGTACGGATAAATAATAAATATTGCCACTCAACAATTTGTTTTTGTGTCTAATGACCGTTAGTCAAACAAAGCACCCAAAGCTTCTACATATTCATGTGTAAATGAATGTGTGTGTGAGTGTATGAGCACGGGTATATCATGCACACTGGCACAAACCTTATTTGCATTAAACACATTTTCTAAGCAAGGTCAACGCTAGCAATTTATATGTATATATTTTCTATAAGAAGTGTAAAGTAATGTAAAAGTAATGTTATAATTGTTATGTAAAACTGTTCTGGTTTTAATTTTAATTTAACAAAGCAATCAATATTAATTCTATTTAAGTAGAAGAGACAAAGTTTATCAATAAATTTTAGTTTCTGTTTCATTTTTCTTTTGAGCTAATTTATTGATACTTTTCCTCACCATCTTAACCTGTACATACTTAATGCTTAATTGTCATAATTAATATATATTATAAAGTTATTTTAAGTTGTAAATATTATTTATTTTATAGCCTGGGTGTTTCCTGCTTCATCTTCTACACAGCCTTCTAGCTAGCCGATTTGTTTACTAAGAAAACAAATAAATATAATGGTTTTAATTTTTTTAGATATTATATAATATATAAATTCAAGATCAACGATATTTTTTCTTTTAAATAATAAATGGAATATTTTTCATTTATATTTGAAAGAACGTGATGAAGCAAGGTTCGAAACAAAACCGAAAAATTGTAAATATATTTAATTGCCTTCGAATTGAATATTATTTATTTATATATTTATAAATTATTTTCGGTTTTTTTTCAATTTTGCTTGAGCTTGCCCCACTGTACATTACATTAACCACGAACGAGGGCCGAATTTAGTGCGTTGTTATTGTGAATATTATGGCTGTTATTATTGTTATTGTAAACGTTAAACGTTAAATAAAGTTATTACTTTTCAGCAAATTCAAATGAAATATTACAACTTAAAGCAGCAAACCATAAAAAAGACCAACAACAAAAACACTTGTAAACAATGCGCGAATTGGCTGGACAAAACGCAAGACGAAGACAAATTTCGTTGCCGCAATCCTCACGCGAGTCACGCTGTCTGCCCCGCCCTCCCCCTCCCATCGTGGACAAAGTGCTGCTCTCTGTGTCTGTGTGCGGGTGAAGAAACGCGAAACCAAAAGCGAATAAAAAAACAAACATCGCTGGCAGCGAGCGGAGGCGGCGTCGGTGGCGGCAGCGGCAGCGGGTGCGCGTATCAAGACATTACTCCGGAAATGCCAAAAAAAATGCCAACAAACATGCCAAATGAAAGCGGCGAACTACGGCGACAACAACAGCGAAGACACACACACACACACACACACAGATTGGCATACACATTTACATACATGCACAAATAGAAACGCACAAATACTAAAGAGAGCGAGAGCGGGAGAGATTGAAGAGCGTTGCAAAGTGCATTTACCGCTAGTTCGCAACAAAGCTCACGTGCGCAGAGCGTGCGAGAGCTTTTCTGTAATATGCGAAGCTCTTGGCACGTTCCTGAAAGGGCGCATTAAAGAGGAGCTGCGATCCAATTGGAATTGGGAAAGCTTCTTTCGAGACTATTATGATGAATTAGAGCTCAGCTGCGTAGCTCCTACTGGGAATGGTGTTCCAATTGGAATTGCGATAAGCTAAAACGAACTACAACTCAGTAACGTTCTAACGTATATCATACTGGCAGTTTAATCCCAATTGGAACGGGAAAAGCTTCTTTCAAGACTACTATAATAAATTATCCTACTGAGCATGTTGCTTTAATTGGCATTGCGAGAAAATAGAACAAATTGCAACTTAGCAACGTTTTAACGTTGTTTCCAGTTGGAAATTGCGAAAAACTCCTTTTGGGGCAATTAGAACGAATTAGAACTCAGCTGAGTTTTAACGTAACTCTTACCAGTAGTTATGATTCAATGGGAATTGCAAAGGTTCACATTTTCGCTGAATAAAACTACAAGAATTTCGAGTACAGCAAGAAAACAATTGAAGTGCATTAAAAGCTTCTTTTAAGCAAACACCTACAGCTTTGCCCTGTTGAGGCAAATATCCTCTCCAAAAGGAAATAACAAAGAAACGAAAGCACAAAAATAAACGAGGAGTGCCGAAAATACATTTTCTTGTACCATATGGAAAATATGTTCACCTAAAAACTTGATTTATCGCCATTTCTTCCTGCAAAAGTTTAAATTATTTAGTTCTCTGATGATGGCTTTAAAACTTAGAGAATAGTTTTCATTAAAACAGACAGACGGACATGCCTATATCGAATCTGCTGTTGTTACAATATTATAATACCTCTGCAAGCGGTATAACAAACGGAAAAATCTCGATTAGCTTTATTTACATTTCTATTGAAAATTGAAAATTGTAACGAATAAAAATCCCGGCTAAGAACTTCACATAAAATTGTATTTTATTTAAATTCATATTGGACTATTTATAATTTATAAACAAGAAATATTTAACATTCTAGCGTGTTTTACTACATTTTCATGATTAGACATTTACATATTTTCAAAGCAAAAACAAAAATTGCAACTAATCTTTATCAATAACATTTTGTTGCACTTGAATATGCTAGCAAATATTGCATACAAATGAACAACAAAACTGTAAAAAAAAAGTATCCAATACGAACCAATGCGAATAATACGAAAAACACACGCACACAAACGCACAAAAAGCATGCAGCGGCAACGGCAACGCACTATGGGCATTTTTACCCGTTTTTCGGACAAAAATTTCTTTTTAAAAGTACTAGAATAAAAAACTTTTGGTGTTAATAAATTAGGCAAATTAGGCCCTACACAATTTTGGCAGCATTTGACAGCTGTGAGATGTTTTCAAAACATTTGCAAAGCAAGTTTGTTGTTCTTTCTGTTGCTGTTGTTGGTGTTTTTATACCCTGAGCTCATTTAAAATGGGTAAAGAGGGTATACTGTTTTGTGCAAACGTATGTAACAGGCAGAAGAAGGGGTCGCCGGACCCCATAAAGTACCTATATTTTTGGTTAGCATCAACTGCCGAATCTCGGTATATATAAAAGCTAGAGACCGCAACTTCTCGACTATAGATATCAGCAAGAGATTTACATTTTTATTTTCGATATCTTGCCCCGTTTTCTTAATATCGATCAATTTAAAAATGTACTTCAAGTACTTCAGCCTTGAGCTTTGGCTTAAACATAAATTTGGATGCTCTTTTTAAGCCCTGAAAATCGCATAAAGATCATTCGCTTAGTTTAGAAATTATTTAAGAATTTAATGTCCATAGTGGGGCGAAGCGTAGCTGAGTAAAGTGTGCAGCTTGCGGTGTGTGTTTGTGTGTGTGCATGTGTGGTTTTGTGTAGGGTACAGGGTATGTGCTAGTCGGGCACTCTCGTTTGGTTTGTTTTGTTCGCCGCGTGCGCTTATCTATGCAATCGAAACGCAGAGATCGATAACGCGAGTGCGCCCTTTGTTAAGGGTATGCATGCATGCGCATATATATATATATGTGTGTGTGTGTTGCTGTGTCTGTGTGCGTTTATGTGTGAGTGCACAAGTACATGAGTACAGGCCAGTATTTATCGTATCTATCGAAACGCCAATTTCTTATCACACACACATGCACATGTGTTTGTTTCTTGCTGTATTTGACTTACGTATGGGCAGATTGGGCGTTGGGCGCGTGCTCCCGCGTGTGGGCGGGACGAATGCGCCGCCGCCGGCGGCAAAGAAGCCCGACGCTGGTGCCGGCAGCGCTCGGACAGCGGCCGATCTTGTGGGTGAGGTGGTGCTGGTGACGGAGGCGGAGGCGGCGGCAGCAGCGGCGGCGATATTAGCAGTTGCTGCTGCTGCCGCCGCTGCTGCTGTGGCGGCTGTTGCGGCTGTTGTTGCTGTTGTCGCTGTTATTGTTGTGGGCCGGACACGGGTATTCGACAAGACGATTTGTTCGTGGGATTCGTTTTGGGCATGCAGCGCAACCTCCAGCGATTGCAGGCGGCTGCCAATTGTCTCGAACTCAATTGTGCTGGACATTGTTGTTGCTGTTCCCGTACTCCTTGCTCTCCTGCTTTGCGTTCTTCCTTCGTGCAGTTACAAATTCGATTTTCCTTATGCCGTGTATTTATGGCTGCACACATGCATACACGCACACGGGCGCGCACACACACACACACGGTGTGCGTGTGTGTGTCTTTTACTATTGTTTATGCGCTTGTATGCGTGCGCGTGAACTTTTCACTTGCACAGACCGCAAAAAACAACAACAAACAAATAAAAACAGAAACGAAGAGGAACAGAGACGCACGCACGCAGCACTAAAACAGCAACAACAGCAGCAACAACATGAACAACAAAAACAGTTTGCGATTCTTTTCGTTTTTCTTTTCTGTTGTTGTTGTTGTTTTAATGCAGCTCTCGTTAGTTTTGTGGGCTCGCTTTACACTTGAGCGCGATTTGTGCGTACGCTTGTTATTGTTGCTGGCTGGCGCAAACACTTGCACTTTTGCATTTCACATAAATGTTGCTTTATTTGCTGCTTAATTCGCAATGTACGTTCAGAAAACAATGTGAAACAGTCCACCACCAACAAGAAGATAGTGTGTGTCAGTGTGTGACCAGACGCTGCAAGTGCGCAAATACACTGAGTTAGCATATTATCGAGGCATCGATGAATTGCACAAAATATCGATATGTTGCTCGTTCAGCGCAAAATATGTATATTTTTACATTCTGCGGTTTCTCTTTGCTTATGTTAGCCTTGTGCTTAGCACAAAATGAATACTTTCTTTTAAATAAGCACAATTTTTATTTTTTATTGTTTTTTATATTAAATCTGTATAGCGAAGTTTCGCGCTGTTGCCTCAAGGACAAATGTGACCAAAAAATACCAGAAAAATATGTGTGATTAAAAAATGGGCAGAAAAAGACCGAGTTGGCAAGACTGCAGATTATCCCACTGTATTGTTCTCAACGAGGACGAGTCGTGCGCGAGTGTTGGGCGAAAAATAATATAGAATCTAAGCGAAAAAAGGCCCAAAAACAGGCACAGACATAACGACTTCACGCGCGACTATTGGACAGCATTTTTATATTTGGCAAAGAGAACCTAACGCACGACGGGCATATTTTCACAGCACGCTTTGACCAAATGTGGTAAAAATAGCAAAAGCAGCCGTCGACGGTGTCGTCGTTGTTGTTTTTGTCGACGCCGACTCAATTAAAACCCACACAGTAGCAGCAGCAGCAAAAATATCCAAAAGCGGCCGCTAACGAAAAGTGGAGCAAATATTTACAGTTACCAGGCGAAACGTGCAGCGCAACACGCGTGAAAACCGACGAAAAAGAAAAGGAAAAAAGTGCAAGTGCAGGCCGCCAAATACAAACACCCACTCACATATACATATATATACACGCACACACACACACATACACACAGATCTTTCACAGACGGAGCGCAGCGCCGCAATGTCACGACCACGTCCGCGCCTCACACCCATCGGCATTTCGCGTGAGCCGGAACCGGCATTGTAAGTGCATTGGGGTTATGACATTATGACACTTGTTCGTGTTGCTTTTGCTTGAGTGCGTGCGCGTGTGTGTGTGTGTGCATGTGTGCGAAGTGTGCGCCCGACAAAATGTTGGAATATTTGGGCAGTTTTGTTTTCATGTCACTATTTTTTTTTGTGGAACTGGTTCGATGAACTAACTTAAAAAGCACATCTGTATTTGGCATGCCAAATATTGTATACCCTTGCAAATCACTTGCAGCAATATAACTATTCTACTTCAGTAAGCAGTTAAATAAGCGAAAACGGTATTAGATAAGTGAGAACGTTGCAGTCGGGTGTAACCGCAACCAGCATAAAAATAATTCCGTTTGACCCCCCTATGGAAACTAAAATCGCAAATAACTTCTAAACTAAGAACATGATGAAATTTTCAAGGCTTAATAATAGCATTGAAATCTATCTACAAACCAAAGCCCAAGTCCGTAGTATTTGAATTGTGTTTTTTTTTCATATTTTTGCACGTACATATAGGGCAAATGGCGATACGTATCCAAAATCCGAAATATTTGATGATTATAGTTTCTAAGATATGCTCAAAAAACCGAGCCAAAACCGGTAATTATCGATAAACGAAAACGAGACGAGTTATCGATGGTTTTCAGCTTTCTAGCTTTTATAGTGTCTGAAATCAACGCGTTCATAGTGATGCTGATTAAGAATATATATACTTTATGGGTTTAGAGAAGCCTCCTATCTGTTACATACATTTTCCCAAAACCATTATACCCTTTTTACCCATTTTTAATGGGTTCAGGGTGTGTGTCAGACAGCAGCGCCACCTACCAACCCCGTAAGTTATGCAGCAAGAGTTTACGCAATAGCTAAAAACTGAACGAATTCCAATCCCTTCATCGTCCGCTCTTGCTTTATGCAAAACAAACAAATTTGTGGGGGCAGGAATGCCGTAGCCAACAAATATTTTGCGCGATCTTTAGAGGGGATCGCCAGCAATCTGTGCAAAAATTGTGTGTATCTAGCTTTAAGACCGAGGGAGATAAATAGATTTTGTCGATCTGCCACGCTATTTTCTTTCTTGAATAACTTCTAAACAAAGCGAATTGTCTTTATGAGCATTCAAATCAATGTACTTGAATTGCATTCTTTTTTCTTTACTTTCGGGAGAGTTGGGGAGGATACCTCCCAAAAAGTTAAACATTTTTATAAGAAACCGGATCAAAAACCCGATATTTATCGATAGCAATACAACTGAGGGGTTATCGGTGATGGTTTACACAAACCTAAAACTTATTTTTTACTTTACTATTACGCTAAAATGCTGTGTTGTCTCGCTCAAAAAAGCAAAACGATTAACTGTCAAGTGTCATCCTGTTATAACGCGGATCTTTAACATTCCGTTTACATTGTGTTAACAGCGTGCCGCCACGCAATCTGGACTCGCGGGCCACCATACAAATTGGCGAACAAACATTTGACATCGATGCCGATAGCCTGGAGAAGATCTGCGATTTGGGGCGCGGCGCCTATGGCATTGTGGAGAAGATGCGTCACCGGCAAACGGGCACAGTGTTGGCCGTGAAGCGCATACCGATGACCGTTAACTTCCGGGAACAGCAACGCCTGATCATGGATCTGGACATATCGATGCGGTCCAGCGATTGCCCATACACCGTGCACTTCTACGGCGCCATGTATCGCGAGGGCGATGTCTGGATATGCATGGAGGTGATGAACACCAGTCTGGACAAATTCTATCCAAAAGTGTTCAAAAACAAGCTCACCATGGAGGAGACGGTGCTCGGCAAAGTGAGTCATCGAATTTTATTCATTTGATCAATATTAATTATCAATTTGACGCCTTTTTGCAGATTGCGATGAGCGTGGTCAGCGCACTGCATTATCTGCACGCCCAGCTGAAGGTCATACATCGTGATGTAAAGCCGTCAAACATACTAATCAATCGCAGTGGTCAGGTGAAGATATGCGATTTTGGCATCTCAGGTGAGCGGTACAAACCACTAATTTTATTAGCGTACCATTTCCACTTCACACCATTAAAATCTTTAAGAAATGTAGAGAATAATAACTCTACAGTAATCCTCATACGTTCCAATTTTAAGAATTCATTTAAATATACAACTATTTGATAATTGAAATCTTAAGTATTATCTGGAATAAACGAAATGGATCACTTTTTGAAGCCAGAGCAATTTTCATCTGTTTCGAAACTATTCAAAGCTTCAATTAATCACAAAGGAATCAATATTATTAATAATAATGATTTTTAAAAAATATTAGTTTAGGTAAATGCCGGGAATATTTTCAAATCAAATCAAGTATTCCAAAGTTGTAAATTGTTTAGGCGTTCCATTCTCATTTGAATTGGAGTTGAATGCAATTGTTTTATGGAAAATCGACACCGTTACAGGCTATCTGGTTGACTCCGTTGCCAAGACTATAGACGCCGGCTGCAAGCCCTATATGGCGCCGGAACGCATCGATCCGCAAGGTAATCCAGCCCAATATGATATACGTTCCGATGTCTGGTCGCTGGGCATTAGTATGATTGAAATGGCCACCGGGCAGTATCCCTACAATAATTGGAGAACGCCGTTCGAGCAGTTGCGTCAAGTGAGTGCAGAGAAATTGCCTTGTCATGCGACAACTATTTACTCTCTCTCTCTCTCTCTCTCTCTTCTCGCACTCCCTCTCTCTCGTTCAGGTGGTCGAGGATGATCCGCCGCGTCTGCCAACGGGCTCATTCTCTGCTGAGTTTGAGGATTTTATAGCGACGTGCTTGAAGAAGGAGTATACGGCGCGACCCAATTACGAGCAGCTGCTCCGGCACAGTTTTATTGTAGAGCATTTACAGCGCAACACGGACATTTCGGAGTTTGTGGCCAGGATATTGGATCTGCCCGAGGAGCAGCCGCCGCAGTAGGAGCCAAAATTCAACATCTTGTACACAAATGTACTATCTAAAATGTAAATTGCCGCCGTCTTCTACATGCATTTTTGTATGTGTGTGTCTGTCTGTCTATACACGTGTGTGTGTGCGAGTTTGTCTTTGTCTGTGCGCGTGTGTGTGTGTGTGTGTGTGTGTGTGTGTATGTATGTATGTATGTAGAGCAAGATACTTGCACTAATAAAGAAATTGTAAGCTTAAGCATAAATGAAACGAAATCAACTTACATACATACATACATACAGACCATAACATATATATATCCATGTTTGTATATATGTAGAAACAAGGATATATACATATATGTCCGTGCCGTTATATACACTACACTGCAAACAAATTTTCGCATTTGCAGCGCTCAAAAGATCGAAACGTGAAAATGAAACAAAACTAAAAAGTAAAAGAAAAGTGAAAAGTAAATGAATACCAAACTGTGCCTCAGCCTTGACAGTCCAGCTAGTTGCTGTCAAACTGTAAAATTTTAAACTTAGAGATATCACGATAATCTACTTAAAGCAATTAACAAAATGATAATGCCTTATACTGCAGCGTGCAACATGCCACATGCTATATGCATCATGAAGCCACCAAAAAAAAACAACGCATCGAAATCGCCAAGCAAAATGTATAAATTGTTTAACAAATATACATCAAATAGCTAATTAATATTGAAATCATAAAAATTTGTGTAATTATTTGTTGAATAATTTTTTTTTTAATTTTTAACTTATACGCATATACCTTAATATAAACTCACTGTAAAATGAAGCAAAACAAAAAAAGAAAAAAAAAGATTGTGAAAAAAATTAAATTTTTAATAGTTATAAGAATGAAACGAAAAAAAAGAACAATCAATTATTACTCCCTGTGCCTTGGGGATACCCTAGAATTCAATTATATTTCTAAATCAAGAGCAATGTCTTATATTAATAATACACACTTATGTCTGCCTATTTACTTATATACATAAAACATACATACATACGCATTATTACACGCAACATATACGAAACGTATGCATTGTATAAAATGTACAAACTGCAACAACGTCCAGTTTGTTGTAAAAACTAAACTAAAGCAATTGCAATAATTGTTGTAGAATGAAGCTTTCTTATCAACTTTTACTTGGAGCGTGGAATTGAGACACGGCAGTCAATTACATATTTAATATATAATCATACATAATACATTTATTTATGTCTAAAGCAATACTATTGATCAGAATAAATTGCAAGAAAGTTAAACAAATCCTTAATCAAATGTTTTTATTGTGGCTTGTAAAGTTCATTATTAAATTATATTTGCCTGATAATAAAATTATGAAATTATTAAATTCTATTCTATGCGATAATTTTTTAAAAAAATAAGTAAGAGTACGAGTGTACATTACTTGGACACGGCCGTCATTTACATATATATTATATATAATACATTTATGTATGTCTAAAGCAATACAGTTGAACAGAATAAATTGCAACAAAGTTAAACAAATCCTTAATCAAACATTTTTATTGTGGCTTGTAAAGTTCATTATAAATAAAATTATACTTTCCTGATAATAAATTTTTTAAATTATTAAATTCTATTCTATGCGAATATTTTTGAAAAATAAATAAGAGTACAAGAGTACATTTTTTGGAACGTGGAATTGACGCACTGCCGTCAATTACATATATAATATATATATACATACAGACATAATACATTTACGTATGGCTTAAGCAATACAATTAAACAGAATAAATTTCAAGAATGTGTAACAAATTCTTAATAAAATGTTTTTATTGTGGCTTATAAAGTTCAGAAATAAAATTATAATTGCCTGATAACAAAATTATTAAATTACTAAATTTATCAACTAAAAATTTTTAAATTAAATTCTATTCTATGCGAATATTTTTTTTAAATAAGTAAGAGTACATTACTTGGAATGTGGAATTGAGACACGCCAGTCAATTACATATATAACATATAATCATACAAATACATACATACATAATACATTTATTTATGTCATAAGCAATACAATTGAACAGAATAAAGTTCATAAAAAATAAAATTATAATTGCCTGATAATAAAATTATGAAATTATTAAATTCTATCATTCTATATCATATTTTTATATCTATTCTATATATATATATATTTTTTTCAAAATAAGAGTATGTGGAGATTTTTGCGGAAAAAAATCAAAAAAAATGTATTTTCAAAAATGCATGTATTTGGAATGCAGAATAAATCTAAAGGAAAAAACATGATCAGCATGCTATTAAACAAGAAAGTCGTTTGACTTTTGACGAAGTTGTGGGATTTAGAATTATGGTCCTCCAGGTACTTAAGATTTTTTCAATGCAAAACCAGATGCCAGCAATCGAATAAAAAAACAAACGGATTATTAAATTTTGAGGTTAAAAAATGTGTTCCAAAATGAGTTACGGTTATGATTGTTTTTGTGAAAAATATTTTTAAAATTCATTAATTTGAGATTACGAATCAATCTAGTGTACAAGACATGCTCAAAATTGTGTCAAACAAAAAATCAGTTAAGAATTGACAAAGCTGTGGGAAAATTATTTTCGAAAACATTTTCTTTTCACAATTTGAAAGCCCGATGGTGCAACAACCGTTTGTAATCAATTGCTGATATCATTATTATATAACAAACTTTTGAGCTATATAAAATCTGATATTCATATTGAAATGTCATCAATAGAAAAAAACGATTATGTGTTCATCTCAATGTATTACCAATATCCTAAAATTATTTGACATTCATTTCCAAGAGCTTTGTCCTTTGGCGGCTCTACATAAATTTGATTTGCTAATTATTTAGTTTTTTAGGATATGCAACTACATTTCGCTTCCAAAAATCAAATCCTTGTGCAAAACTACATTGATTTAGTAAAAACCCCGATTAATTTGCACCTTCTTCAGCCACGAAAAGTAAGCTTAACAATTACCGTAATAATAACAGGGCAACATAATGTCAACGCAGTGTTGCGCTAACAGTAACGCAAAAGTGCTCGAGCACACAAATGTTAGGGCATTTTGCGTCAGCCTAACATTCAACATTCATTACAAAACAACATTATTTTTAATCGACAAATTGTTGAAAAAGGTCAGGTAAAATACAGTCAACAAAAATGAACAGAATTTGCCAAATCGTATTGCGCGCGAGCTACGCCAGCAACTTGGCGTCGACAGCGCGCACGGTGCCAATTCTGGCGGGGCCAACACGCTGGTACAGCGCGGACGCAGCTGCTCCGCCGGCCGCACTGGACAAAGAAACGCTGGACAAGCTGGTGCGCACCAACAAGGTGGTTGTATTCATGAAGGGCAATCCACAGGCGCCGCGCTGCGGCTTCAGCAACGCCGTGGTGCAGATAATGCGCATGCATGGTGTCCAGTACGACGCACACGATGTCCTTCAGAACGAGGCGCTGCGCCAGGGTGAGTGGCGAGTGGCGAGTGGGGCCAGCAGTTGGGCACACTTAACTGATCTCTCTCTCACTCTTTCTGTCAGGCGTTAAGGACTACACCGATTGGCCGACCATACCGCAGGTGTTTATCAACGGCGAATTTGTGGGCGGCTGCGATATTCTCCTCCAGATGCACCAAAGCGGCGATCTAATCGAGGAGCTCAAGAAGGTGGGCATTCTCTCGGAGCTGCTCAAGGCGGAGGATGCGAAAAAGTAACCCGCTCAACCGAAAAGGAACGCAAATTAACTGTTAAACGCAATATTTTATTATTAAATGTTTAATTCATATGTTATTTTGAAAATTGCTTTTCAACTTTGCGGATTTGCCCGTCGCTGCTTGCGCTCGTCGGCCGCACGTTCGCGCTGCTCGCGCTGCGCATCGACCTGCTCCAGCGCTGCCAGAATTCTGATGTGCGCGCCCTGCGCCAGGTCCTCGACCTGCAAAAGCTCGCGGCACTTTCGCTGAGTGTCCGCATTCTGCATGTTCACCATGATCTGCGTCAGGCAGCGCGCAATGGAGCTGCGCATCATCTCGTCCGGCGGCATTGGCGGCGCACGACGACGTGGCCTTGGTGCCGCACTCTGTCCGGGTTCCTCTCCCTGCTGCTGCTGCTTCTGCTGATCGGCCATCTTTGATACTGCCATCTGCCCGCAAAACTGAGCTTTAACTTTTGCGACAGAGCTGAGCTTTTTCGAACTTAACCCTTGGCTGGTCGCTGGTTGTTTTATGGCCCTGCAGAGGATATTCGAATTATGTAACAGCTTTTTTTATAAATAGCAATAAATTAAAATTAAATAAATGTAGCTCAGAATTTATATGAGTGTTTATATTGTGTACATCCTACGCAGATCAAGTTTCTTTTAAATTGTCGATAAGCCGCCCATATTATTGATAAATATCGGTTTTTGATTCGGTTTTTTTTTAGCATATCCCCACTCGCCCCAAAATTAATAAAAACCTAATTCAAGAGGTACAGTCTTGCGCTTTGGTTTGTACATTAGGTTGCTCTTTTCAAATCCTGAAAATTTCAGATCCTACCAATATTTTAGTAGTTATTCAAGAATTTAGTTTCCACAGTTGGGACTAAGATCATCCTCATATAGCGCACGTATCTCATATGTCTGCTGGGGTATTTGAACTTTGGCAGTTTTTGGTTCGCTAATTTTGAACATGGTCTTATTTTTTTCATTTTCATTTATTTTTAAATATTAAAATATATATATAATACATGTTGATTTAGTTGGTGTTTTCTTGTTAATTTGTTTTACATACATATGTAGATTGCTTGCACATAATATTTGTTTAAATCGTTATATAAACATTTGTGTTTTCGAAATGTTTATTAATATTTATTATTGTTGTATCGTTTCATTCGTTCTGTAGGTAATAAGTGGTATCCTTTTCAAAGTTGTTACATACGTACATTAAAGGAAAAACAAAAAGTCTTATGCGCTATAACTTGCCTATTAGTAAACAATAATAAAAAGTGTTAAACGCGATATGCCATACATGCATACAAACATATAGACCCACAAAAGTCTATATATATATATATGTATGGTGATATATATGTAAAAAAAAGTAGATTTGTAATACTTCTAAAGTTCAGCTTTGAAAAAATAGAACAGCAATTGGAACAAGGTCGCGAGTTGTGCGGGGCCCCAGCACTCGTTGCAGCGTAGCGAGTAGCGAGTAGTAGTAACGAGTAGCGAGTGGCGAGTAGCGAGCGGCCAACTGGCGCACAACGTTTGAGCGCGTCTCACACAATCGACGACTTGTCCAGAATGGAGGAAGTGTCCAAGAGCAGCTCGCTGCTGCTGCTCAGGATGTCGTAGAGCTCGTGCGGCGCATCGCCGGCAATGGGGCTGCCAAATGGAAAGAACGAGGAGAGCGTCGACAGTTGCAGTGGCCCGCCATTGACCACCTGGAGGCCATTGGACGTCGAGCCGCTGCCGCCGCCGGCGGCGCTGGGCATCGATTTGCGACGTCGCTCCACGCCGTCCACATACTCGACGGGCTCCTCCTGCTGCTGCTGCTGCTGTTGATGCTGCTGCTGCTGGCTGGGCCGCTGCTCGCCCAGCGCATCGTAGTAGGCATCGGGCAGCTCATCGAACGCCTGCAGCTCCAGGCAGCGCTGCACCTTGGCTATGTTGCTCAGGAGCAGGCGATAGAAGAGATCCACCTGGGGCTGGCCGCCGCCGCGGATATCGAGCACGGGCATCCAGCGATAGTAGCACTGATCCCACACGGCCAGATCGAGTATGCGGTACGCCGGCTTCAGGTAGCGATCCTGCGGCACGCTCGATTGCGTCGCAAACAGCTGCGGATTGATCGTGTAGCGGGCGGGCGAAGCGGTCCCGGAGCCGGTGCCGGCGCCGCCCGACGGCGCCAACAGCTTGTGCCCGCCGACGGCCAGGGAGCGCCGATGGTTTTGATTGGCGGCGAGATCGCCGCGCTGGCGCTGGTACAGCGGATTGCTGAAGAACATCTTGTCCTTGTCGGAGAACTGCTCGCCCCAGTCCCAGACGGGCCGCAGCACCAGGCGGCCCTCGTTGACGGCGCGCGTCCGCTGCGCCTGGCTATCAAACTGGAACGTGTCGAAGATGGGCATGAAGCAGGCGTCCCAGAGTGTCGTCAGATAGGTTTGCGAGAACTCGAACTCGTCGGGAAACTGCTGCAGCAGCTGCCAGACGCAGTCGAGGAACAGCAGAAAGATGGGACTCTGTTCGCTGTCCGGCGCCTGTTCGCCGCTGGCCACGTAGACGTGGCCGAGACGCCGCTGGAACGGATGCTCGAGGGCGATCCACTCCTTCTGGACCAGCGACTGGAAGCCGTCGATGGTGCGAAAGTGCGGATCGAGGAGCAGCTGCGTCAGGCTGCTAATCACACAGCACAGGTCGCGACCGTTGGACTCCTGCAGCACACAGGTGATGGAGGCGCGCAGCGTGGCCGCCGCCTCGGCGCCGTGGCGCAGGCAGAGCGAGACGTACAGCAGCCAGTTGGTCTTCTCGAGCAGGCCCAGATACTTGTCGTCCTGCAGCATGAACTTCTCGGGCGTTTCGGGCGTGCACAGGCGCCGCAGCTTGTGGTACGCCCGCTGCACGTCCTGTGTGCTCGGCAGCTGATCGGTCAGCTGGATCAGCTTCAGCTGCTTGCGCTCATCGCACTTGCGCACCAGCTCCAGCATGATGTTCTCCATTTTGGTGTCCTGCTGCGAGCCCGGCTGCAGCTCGGCGAGCCGCACCAGCGAGGCGGCCCCGCTGCCATAGCTGTACACCCAGAAGGCGGCCCGCGAATCGCAAAATGCGAGCGACAGCTGCAGGAAGCGCTCCACCTCACAGCACTTGGGTATGACAAAGTGCGGCGGCAGCGTGTACTTGCCCGCCTGCAGGCGATTCTGCAGCTGGGGCACCGCACTGGCGCTGATCACCTGCCACTCGGTGGCGCCGCAGCGTATCAGCTCGCGCGCCCAGTCGTTCTTGCTGGCGTACATGCTGACCCCCACCAGCGTCGGGTAGTAGGGCTCCCGGTAGGCGTACGCAAAGCTCAGATCGTGCCGCATCGGATACGCGAAGCGGGCCAAAGCGGAGGCAATCAGCTTGCCGTGATCGCTGGCGCCGCTCAGCTTCGAGTCCTGCTGCTGGAAGGCGAACTTGAGCAGGCGAAAGTGCTTACAGATGATGTGCAGCGCCACGATCCGTCCGTTAATATTGTGCTGCTTGGCCGGCTCCAGTTTCTTCCGGCGACTGCTCGTGCTGGCCATGCGCGCCGCCTGCAGCGCACTGGCCGCACGCCCCTGCTCCGCAATCGTGTAGATCTGATCGATGTTGTTCAGCGTCACCTCGTTGCGGCCCAGATACGCGTTCTCCTGATACAGATCGCTGGCCGGCGGCGCCGCCAGCGTGCTGCGTGCGTGCAGCGGCACGAAGGCCAGCTTAAAATTGGTCACGCTCAGCAGGCCAAAGGTGGCCTCCTTGTGGCTGCTCCTGCTGCTGCCGCTGCTGCTGTTGAAGCTGCTGTTAATGCTGCTGCTGATGTTGCTGCTGTTGTTGCTGCTGCTGTTGACGTTGCCGTTGCCATTGCCACTGCCATTGCCGTTGCCATTGCCGTTGCCGTTGCCACTGCCATTCCCATTGCTGTTGCTCGTGCTGCTGCCCTCCATGGGCGCAATGGGCGAGTACATGTAGGCGGGCGCGGAGGCGACGATCTGTTCGCCGGCCAGCAGGCGCGGCTTGGCCAGGTGAACGTCGCGCAGATCGCTGGGCAGGCACCATTCGTTCGTGTCCGCCGTGGCGCGCACATCGCCAGCCATGGGCGCCACGTAGCTGGTGAAGGTGTTGCGCTTCCGATGGTCTGGCATATCGTTGCTGCCAGTGGCCATCCTCAGCCACTGCTTGTAGTTGCTATTGTTGTTGTTGTTGCTGTTGTTCTTGCCGCTCGGCTCAGCCAGGGCGTCCAATTTGGTGACTTCCACTGTGGCACGCACGTTGAATATTCAATTATTTCTCGTTTCCTGTGTCGCTGTGGGCGATGTTTACCGTTGCTTGCTGCCGCCTCCAATGCTTGCCAAACTGTATTTGGTGGCCGCAGCATAAACACATGAAACAAAAAACAAGAACAACAAAGTGGTATTTACTATATGTTACTGCATGTGTGAGTATATATATACACACACACACACACAGGCCCACACACAAAGCGCATAAGCATAGGCGAACATGGGCACAAAATCAGAATTATCGTCGGTTTTGATAAGTTTATCAGTTGCCGTTAACTTACCTTATTTTCGCCTCTTCTTTTTGTTGCTGCTCTTTGTGTTGTTGTTGTAAACGTGTTTATTAATTTGTCATCTTTGTGCATCATCTAACGGCACACACATGCAGGCACATAAAGGCATTTATTTATTTATTGTTTTCGTTGTCGCCATAAATATACATATATATATATATATATATGTATATATGCATATATACACGCATATATATGCGCATATATGTTGTCCACTAACACACGCACATAGGCACATTCATTGCATGTCCAAAGTAGCTATCGTTATCGGGAAAGTACTCGGCTGGCAAAACAGCTGATTCGAGTGCTGGCATTTACAACATTAAACAACACTTGCCGGCAGCGATATGTTTCGGCAAGCATGTGACGTCAGCATCAACTATAATTTACTGTAATATATACTTGTGCAATTTGTAAGAAAAATCGAAAATAGTTAAACTTACTTAACAATATTATTATAAAAAGCTTTATTTAATTTGATAATAATTTATCTGTTTCATGCACTACGTGCTTCTTCTTTCACATACTGTCGAATAATCTTGTCCTAATGTTATTTCGATACTTTTGCCCTAGTGTAGTGCTGTGTAATTGCATAATTACAAATATCGTCATCGGTATTGGGCATGAGTAAAAGCTTTTGTCAACACCAACGAAAAAATCACTAGGCCGGCAACCACGCGGCTGACGGTGGATTAGAGCGAATTCGATGTCAATTATTTAAATCGAGTAGCTTCAAAAGGTAATCTACGATTCTCCTGTCTAAACGGACTGTGCATGCTCTGGCTAAACCGCAGAAGTCGGTGCTTCAAATATTGCCTACCATTCACAACATTGTCGTCGTCAGTGACAATCACAACAACAAATTCCCAGTGCCATTTGCAACAGTCGCGTTCGTCGTCGGGCAGGCGAAACACCCAAAACCCACATCGCGGCTACACACTACGATACCAAAGCACAAAGAATTATCCCCGGCCGCAGCGCACGATGTGCGATCAACTCAAATATTTGGAAATACCCGATAAATCGGTGACAGACAAGAAAATCTACAAGTAAATACCCAAAACTCTCAACACTTACATAATAACGTCAGTAACGAGGTTTTTTTCGTGGTGAGTGATCGACGACCACAAACTGTGCACACTAGTTAACGAAGTGAAAAGAGTATATTGGGTTTGTGCAATGTCCATCCGTCTGACTGTTGGAGCTAACAATTTAAAAACAAAAATTGCACTATCTGCACAAGCAATGTTTATAAAGGCGTCTTAATTACATTTGTAAGTTTAAGTTTATGAATATGGTTTTAGATGCAGAAAACTCAAAAATTAGGAAAGGGAAAATTTTTATTATTATGTTTAACGTTTTCAACATATTTAAGGAATTTTATGAAACATTTTAAAAAGGGACGAATTTGCCGAAGTATTATTTTGTTCGACCTTTTCTCTTAGAATTACAAAAGAACATTTTTTACCATTATAAGCGCAGTACTACCATGTTCGTTTAGGGGGAATACTCAGTAATATATTAAATATCAAGTTTTTAAAATATTGCAGTACTAACTTATTATTTTGATCAATAAAAAAATCGTCTAGTGGTCCTATTATTTTTTTCTCAACTGTATACTCGTGTATTCCCCGCGTCAGATAAGATTGTGATAAGTGATAATAATAAGATAAGATAAGATAAGATAAGATAAGTGTTAAGATTTTTGGCAATTGCATAAATTCTATATAACTGCCTTAGTTTTAAAGCTAGGTACAACCAATTTTTGCAGACAGATTACTGATGACGTCCTCTTTCCGCCTCCACAAATTTAAAAAAAATCGATATTTGTACAAGCTTGATGCATCGATGCACGCAATCATTTTTTATACCCTGAACCCATTGAGAATGGGTAAAAAGGGTGTAATGGTTTTGTGCAAATGGATGTAACAGGCAGAAGGAGGCATCTCCGATCCCACGTCTATATGCGAACGCTGTATACACTTCTTTTTTCGACACATTTGTAACCCGTTGAAATATGCATTTATAGGACAATTCTCTTGCCCAATGGCCTGCACGCGTTAATCATCTCGGATCCGACTCCGGTGCCGCACGATGGCTTCACCACCTCGGAATCGTCGGTGGGCGAGGGCGACGAGACATCCGGGGAGACGGAGAGCACGAACAGCTCGAGCGAACTGACATCGTCGACGTCGGGCAGCGGACACAGCGCCTCCGAGTCGGACAGCGAGGTGGGCGACGAGAAGCTGGCCGCCTGCGCCATCCTCATGGATTACGGCTCGTTTGCGGAGCCGCGCAACTATCAGGGGCTGGCGCACTTTCTGGAGCACATGATATTCATGGGCTCCGAGAAGTATCCCGAGGAGAACATCTTCGATGCGCACATCAAAAAGTGCGGCGGCTTCACCAACGCCATCACAGACTGCGAGGACACTGTCTTCTATTTCGAGGTGGCCGAGAAGCATCTGGACTCGAGCCTCGACTATTTCACAGCGCTGATGAAGCATCCGCTGATGAAGCAGGAGGCAATGCAGCGCGAACGCTGCTCGGTGGACTCGGAGTTCCAGCAGATCGTCCAGGAGGACGAGACCCGACGTGACCAGCTGCTGGCCAGCCTGGCCACCGAGGGCTATCCGCACGGCACCTTCGCGTGGGGCAACCTGAAGACCCTCAAGGAGAACGTCGACGACAATGCGCTCCACAAGCTGCTGCACGAGATCCGGCGTGATCATTATGCCGCCAATCGCATGTACTTGTGCCTGCAGGCTCGCCTGCCCATCGACGAGCTGGAGACGCTGGTGTTGCGCCATTTCGCCGATATACCCAGCAACGGTGTGCTGGCGCCCGATCTGAGCAAGTTCAGCTACCGGAACGCCTTTCGGCCGGAGTTCCACGAGCACGCGTTCTTCGTCAAGCCCGTGGAGAATGTGTGCAAACTGGAGCTGACCTGGGTGCTGCCCAGCGTCCGTCAATACTATCGCAGCAAGCCGGATCAATTCCTCGCCTTCGTCCTCGACTACGAGGGCAAGGGCAGCCTGTGCGCCTATCTGCGACGTCGCCTCTGGGCCCTGGAGCTGGTCGCTGGCATCGATGACAACGGCTTCAATCTCAATTCGATGTACAGTCTGTTCAATGTGTGCATCTATCTGACGGACGAGGGTTTCAACAACATTGACGACGTGCTGGCCGCCACCTTTGCCTACGTTAAGGTTCTGGCCCAGGCCGATCCGAAGACGCTGCGCGTCATCTACGAGGAACAGCAGGGCATCGAGGAGACCGGCTTTCGGTTCCAGCCGCAGCGGCCGGCCATGGACAATGTGCAGCAGCTGGTGCTGAACAGCAAATACTTTCCGCCCAAGGATGTGCTCACCGGCAAGGATCTGTACTACGAGTACAATGAACAGCATCTGGCCGAACTGATCGGCCACCTCAACGAGTTCAAGTTCAATCTGATGCTGACCGCACGCAAGTACGAGGATCTGGTCTTTGACAAGCGTGAGAACTGGTTTGGCACCGAATACACCAGCACCCCGATGCTGGCCAAGTGGCAGCGTCTCTGGAACGAATCCGATCCGAAGACAATGCCCGAACTCTTTCTGCCCGAGGCCAATCGATTTGTCACCCAGGACTTTAGCATCTACTGGCACAATCTGGGCAAGCCCAAGAAGCTGCTCCAATCGGAGATCTGTGAGCTGTGGTTCCGCGCCGACGACAAGTACGAGCTGCCCGAGGCGTACATGTCCTTCTACCTAATCTCGCCGCTGCAGCGCAAGTCTGCCAAAAAGTGAGTTGAATTCATTTATTAACTTGAGCTTAATTGCCAATCCTGTCTCTCTCGATCTCCCCTTCGCAGCGACGCCATGTGCGCCTTGTACGAGGAGCTGGTGAAGTTCCAGGTCAGCGAGGAACTGTATCCGGCGACCAATGCCGGACTCAACTACACCTTCAGCGTGGGCGAGAAGGGCATCGTGCTGCAGGTGCACGGCTACAACGAGAAGCTCCACCTGCTGGTCGAGTCCATTGCCCAGGCCATGGTCACCGTGGAGTCGACGCTCAATGAGAACATGCTCGCCACCTTTGCCAAGGATCAGCGCAAGAGCTACTTCAACACGCTGATCAAGCCGCGTGCCCTCAACAGGTGAGTCAGAGTTGTCAATTGTCAGGATTGAGGGATCTGCAGGTTGATTTAAGATCGCATGACGTCACAAAATCGGTTTGAGCTAGGCTTACATTTCGTCGCAATTGGCGCGCCTCCGATTTGTAGCTTGTCTAGCATCCATATACGGCTATAGTCTAAGATTAAAATCGTAAAAACAGCAAGTAGAGTTTTTATCCGATAATTCCTATAGGAGCTATATGATATAAGGGCCAATTTTGCCTTTTGCACTAATAATACGAATCTATGCCAAGTTTTATTAAGCTAGCTAGACTACTTTAATCTTTGTCCGACTTCAAGTGTGATATTGTCGTTATTTTCATACCGAGAAAAATCCATGTATCTTAGGGGCGGATAAACCGCGAAAATCCTCAACTCCCACGATTTTAGAGCTAGAGCCACCAAATTTGGCTGACAGTTTTCCCGACCCCAAAAATTGGAGACCATAATAATTAATAGCGCTAAATATTGATAAGTTTGTTTGGACAAAAATTAGAGACCATAATATCTAATAGCGCTAAATATTGATAAGTTTGTTTGGACATAGCTCGGAGCAAGTAAAAGCCATCAAATTTTCAAACTTCTTAAATAGTTTCCTCTCCACTCAGCGAAAATTTCAAAAATTTAGAATGCCTTCTTAAATACTGAGTCGAAAATGAATCTTGAAGGCTTTTCAGTACTATGCACGCATGTTGTTTAGTGTATATACAGGGTATCTGCTGCTCGGGCAAAGCAGAAATAAATACATATATAAATACATATAATAACGTTTTGCTTTCGTCTCTCTCTCACTCTCCGTCTCCCTCTGCCTCTGCCTCTCGCCGCTGCAGGGATGTGCGGCTGTGCGTGGTGGAGCACATGCGCTGGCTGATGATCGACAAGTACAAGAGCCTGAACGACATCACGCTGAAGGACCTGCAGGAGTTCGCGCGTCTGTTCCCGCAGCAGCTGTACGTGCAGGGCCTGGTGCAGGGCAACTACAGGGAGGAGCAGGCGCACAATGTGATGAACACGCTGCTGCGCCGGCTCGGCTGCAAGCCCATCCAGGAGCGTTACTATGTGGAGGATCGCACCGTCCAGCTGCCGCAGGGCGCCCACTATATCCGCTGCCATGCGCTCAACGAACAGGACACGAACACTGTGATCGCCAACTACTATCAGATCGGGCCGAACACTGTGCGGCTGGAGTGCATCTTGGATCTGCTGATGATGTTCGTCGAGGAGCCGCTGTTCGATCAGCTGCGCACGAAGGAGCAGCTCGGCTACCATGTGGGCGCCACCGTCCGCATGAACTACGGCATTGCCGGCTACTCGATAATGGTCAATTCGCAGGAGACGAACACATCCGCCAGCCATGTGGAGAAGCGCATCGAGGTGTTCCGCAACAATATGCTGCAGATACTCGAGGAGATGTCGCACGAGGATTACGATCACACCCGCGACTCTCTCATCAAGCTGAAGCAGGTGGCCGACATGGCCCTGGCCACCGAGGTCTCGCGCAACTGGAACGAGATCGTCAACGAGGAGTACATGTTCGATCGCCGCCGGCAGCAGGTCGAGGTGCTGCGCACCCTGACCAAGCGTGAAATTGTCACGTTTCTGCTGGACAACGAGATCAGCAACATGCGCAAGGTCTCCATACAGATCATTGGCCATCAGCCGGCGAAGGCGACCAAGTCGAAGGCGCCGGTGAACGCGGACGCGGATGCGGAGAAAACGCCAACTGAGGCCGTGCCGGAGTCGCAGCCGATCAATGACAGCGAGGACGACGATGAGGATATGGAGAGCGCCGAGGAGGATGACGATGAGCTCTTCCAGGCGTTGGCCAACAAGCTGAATGTTGTATTCCTGCCACAGGAGGGCGATGCCACCACCATTGTGGACATTGCCGACTTCAAATCGAAGCTGGATCTATTTCCCACGAACCTGACCAACGTGGAGGAAACCACGAAGCGCGCCCTCATCGAGGATGCGCTGATGAACACGTGAACGTGTCGCACCCACCATCCCGCAAAATACACATAACCACCAAATAACAACAACAGCAATAAAATGTTCATGTATACATATTTATATATATATATATATAACATATATAGGATATAGCAGGAATAAGAACTTTTTCAGGATATTTCCAAACATTTTTAGCAATCCGAAAGCACGCGTCATTTTCAAAATGCATGTCGCTATGTTAGCTATAAATAGTATACCACACACACAATCACACACACACTCGCACACACACACGACTTGACGTTGTAAAAATAGAGAAATGCATTTGTCCTTTCGCGATTTCCACGCGATTTGTAACTGACGACATTTGAAAACCAAAAAAACTCAAACAAAATTTACCTTAATCAGTTATTAAAATTAAATAAATGAAATAAATTATGCAATATATAAAGCCCGGTGTGTCTATATATTTATGTATGTGTATATGCTCTTATAGGGTATCAAATTAACTAATACTCCGTCAAGCACTCAAATCTCGTATTTTCAATTATAAGGCTAAGCCCAAAAGTTGAACGTTTAACATTTTCGAAAAAAATTATTAAAAACATAATTTTAAATTCTAGAATATCACTAACATTAACTAATCAATGTCTGAAATAAAAAACTTTTTGTAAAACTCTTTCAAAAGATTATCACATAGCTCTGCAGATATGTATTAATTGAACTTTCAAGTCAATGTGATCTTATAGAGTTTATTCAATCTCAAGAACTATGTTTTAGAACTATAAAATATGCAATCTGAGTTTTAATAAACTTTTTATACGTATGTTCTAAATTCCAATTGATTTTTATGAGGAATGTATCTATTGCCATGGCTTGGCCTTTACAATAATTCTGCACTTCAATTGAAAAACCAAATTTGTGTCAAATATATTTGAAAAATTCCTACTTCCGTGACTGTCAAAACTAAACTAATTTATATATGAAGTGTGTCTTTGATATACATATATCAGGTATTTGATATAATGCCATGTAAGCATGGGTCAAACTTTTCTACTTTTATAACTTTGCCAAAACTTGGCTGATTATGGCTTGGCCTATAGATTAAATTTGCAATTAAATTTAAAGACCAAGTTTTTGAAAACATTTTCGGAAAATATGCCAAGAAATCTATATAATCCCAGATGCTAAAAACTTGCTTCTAGATGAAATCTGCATGTAAATTGTTTGAATAATAATATGATAACTGAAATTGAAGCTGTTTTGAAATATTAAACAATGTCATTTGCTGGTATGGGATCATCTGTTTGTTCTTTATTCATACACTTTTGTGTGGGTGTGTGTGTGTGTGTATTTACATTATGTATGTATACGTTTGGTGTCTGTGTATAAACTTTACAAATAGTTGTAAACGTAGTCGTTATATCAAAAAACCTCAGTTTCATTTCGTTTAATTGTTGCGATTGTGCTCAGTTATGATAGTTATTAATGATATTTATACAGCTGGGCGTCTTTGTGTTGTGTATATGCCAGATGTAAATAAAAGCTAGAAAAAATCTCGGTCGTTTCGTATGCGTATGGGTGTGTAGATTATGTATATATATATATATATATTATTTATATGCGTGTTTGAGGGTATGTTTTCGCTTTTAATATACTTAACATGTTTCTTTTTATTATTTTGTGTACTTAATATTAAGTAACAATATATAGTCAATAGTTTTTTTGTTTATGCTGCTTGCGATCGTCTTTTTGTTTTTGTTCTTTTTCACAATTTAACTTAAGGATAAACAAAACGCAACGCGAAGGATATAATATAGCTGTACGATGCAAAAAAAGAAATAATAACAACATTGAGGAAGAAAAAAAAAGAAAAAAAATGTTATACATATAGAGGAAAAAAGATAATATAAATGTACGGTAAGGTGTAATTTTTTTGTGATTTTGTGATTTTGGATTTTTGCATATATACAGTTTTGTATTTTCAGTTAAAGATTTATATATATATATATAGATATAGGTATTGTATTCAGCGTGTCTTCTCTGCTGCCACATAATACAATTCACGGCAAATTTGTTTAGAGCTTCTGGAGCTCGGTGGTGTCGCCCAAATAGCGGGATTGGAGAATCCGTGGCGTCCGCTCGTTGGCATCCTGGAGCAGGCCCTCCTCGTGCTTGCCATTGCCATTGGCATTGGCGCTGAAGATCCGGGTGATGAGCGATGTGTTGGAGCGCTTGAACGCTGCGATCCGTTTGCCATTCATGATCTCGGGCAGATCGTCGAGGCCGCGATGCAGCGAGAGCTTGTCCAGCTCCGATTCGGAGCCGTTTCGTCGGGCACGCTCCGCGGCCAGCTGGGCCTCATATTCGGGCGTTCGCAGCGTTTTCGCCGTCGGCTTCCGGTACATTTTCAACAGCAGCGACGAGCAGACAACGCTCACCGAACTGGCCGCCATCGCCACCGAGGCCATCCACGGCTGCAGCGTAAATCCGAACGGGGCGAACAGGCCGCTGGCCAGCGGTATGCCCAGCAGATTGTACATGCTGGCGAACAGGAAATTGTACCGGATGCGACGCACCGTGCAGCGCGACAGGTCCAGGCAGGCGACCACGTCCAGCAGATCGTTCCGCATCAGCACAATGTCCGCCGCCTCGGCGGCCACGTCCGTGCCGGCGGCGATCGTGATGCCCACATCCGCCTGCGCCAGCGCGGGACTGTCGTTGACCCCGTCGCCCACCATCGCGACGCGCACGCCCCGCTGCTGGATCCGCTGTATTTTGGCCACCTTGTGCGAGGGCAGCACCTCCGCGTAGACGGTGCGTATGCCCACCTGGAAGGAGACAGAGCATAGTGCGATTAGCGGAGGAACAGCTGACCAACAAAAATCTCTCAACTAGCAAAAATACTTCAACTTTCAAATCTCTACCCCAAAAGATTCGATTTAGTTTCTTTAAGCTTTTGAGTCTGGATTAATTAATTGAAATTAATTAATCTATATATATTATTATAATAGCTTTTTATAGCTTGTATCCATTGATAATGGCTAAAGTATATTAATCTCCGAGATATGCTTAAAAAATCTTGTCTTCAAATCGATATTAATAAACTTATCCTGCGAATGCTACAGAAGAATATCTAAATCAAATAAAAACAGCTCTACACGAGGTAACAATCTAGTGGTGAAAATGTCTGATATCGCATTTTATGACGAAGCATATTTAATTTAATATATGAACAACTCCAAATTGAGCTCCAACAGCTTCTTTAAACTTCAATATACATTTTTGCAAGGTGCCTCCGTTTGATATCAAAATTCAAGTCTAGCTCTTTTAGTTTCCTATTCAAAATGATATGTATATACTTAATGGGGTCTTCTGCCTGTTAAATAAAGCGATTATGCCCATTTTCAATGGGTATATGTCCATGGTTCGCAACTGACTAATATTTTTATTATTTGTGTAGGATGTAGTTGTAAACTATTAGTCTAACTCCTTTTTTTGTACTAATAATATATATGATTTGCCAAACAATTGTTTGTGTTGTTTTTAGAGAAGGTCGTCAGCTAAAACGAAGGCAGTTATATAGATTAAATCGAATTGGGCGTAACCGAAAAAAACCTTAATGCTCAAATTTCAAATTTCAACAGCAGACGAACGGACAAATTCAATATACTCTGCGTGGAATGTCGGATTGCGAGATACCCTGGAATAGAATACGCACCTCGCGGGCTATGCTCGCCGCCGTGTTCTTGTTGTCCCCCGTGAGCAGGACGACATCGATGCCCATGCGCTTGAGCGTGTAGACGGCCAGATGGGCCTCCGGCTTGACCATGTCTGCGACGGCAAACATGCAAACCAGCTGCCCGTTGAGGGCGCACAGCACGGCCGTGTGTCCCTTGTGCTCCTCGCGGGTCATGCAGTCGCTAATCTCCAGTGGCACCTCAATTCCGTTGCGCTGCATCCACTCGCGATTGCCGATGAGCACATGAATCTCGGGTCCATCGATCAGCGGCTGTTGCTGCTGCAGCTGCAGCTGCTGCTGCTGCTGCTGCTGCTGTTGCTGCTGCTGCTGCTGTTCCTCCGGCTGCTGCTGCTGCTGCTCCAGATCGAGTGCGCCGTCGAGGGCGAGCAGCTGCTGCTCCATGAACTTGTGCTGCAGCTGGAGCTGGTCAATGCTGGCGCCGTTATCGACGGCGACGGCGCTGTGCGGATGGGTGCGCCACAGGTTCTCATAGTTGATGATGCGCTCCGCGTTGCAGGCCTGCCGCAGCGCCTGCTCGTAGTTGGAGACGGTCGCCCGGATGCCGCAGCCGGGCACCGACTGGAAGTTCGAGCTCTTGCCAAAGCTAATCTGCACGCTCAGCATGTCCTTGGCGAAGTGCACGATGGCCGACGCGATCGGGTGCTCGCTGTTCTGCTCGGCGGCCCCGATGATGGTCAGCGCCCGCGCCAGGCTGCACACCTGCGGCGGCACGAACAGCGTCACCCGGCTGGTCATCGGGGTGCCGTGCGTGATGGTGCCCGTCTTGTCGAAGACCACGGTCTTCACCTGGAGTGGGGGGCAGAAAGATTGCTTGGATTATCGTACACAAATCATTTTAAAACAAGAAATTATTATACATAAAGGACTATGGCAGTTTTAATTATTATTACTTTTTTTTGGTTTTTTAAAATTGCAGATCTCAAATTTCGATATTGATTTGCCACGCCCTCAGCGGGCGATCTTTAGAGTAGGTCATTAGTGTTTTTTTATATATCTAGCTTTAAAGCTGAGAGCGAAATATCGATTTTATCGTATTGCCACGCCCCCGTGGGCCTGGCCAAAATATCTTCGTACTTTATCTGACACGGGTATACACGAGTATATATTATTCGGATAGACAATCGGACATTGCACAATTTATATTTATATTTACTTTTTATTTTTTTATCTATAAATACTCTTTGCTTAAAATAAAAAGCGCATTAAATAAAGCCACATATAAAAATTACTAAATTTTAAATATATTCTATTTCCTATAAATTGTTTCTCCAATTAAAATATTTTTGTTTTGTTTTTCTACTTAAATATTTTGAGCATAAAATTAAAATTGTTATATTGACCTATATAAATGATTAAATGGTGTCCTCAATTATTGATAAATTGTTTTTAAATAAAAAGGGCTTTCTCAAAAGTTAGCATTGAATAAATTAAAATCAAGCGTTCCAACATGCGAGTGCCCACTGTAGACACAAATAGCGCATATGTAAATGAACTATGTCAACAATTGTTTGGCTTTTGGCACACTCACCTTGTGGGCATTTTCCAGGGCAGTGGCACCTTTGACCAGGACACCGTTGGTGGCGCCCGTGCCGGTGGCGACCATGACAGCGGTGGGCGTGGCCAGGCCCAGGGCACAGGGGCAGGCAATGGCCAGGACGCTGAGGGCGCACTTGAACGCATAGCTGATGACGATCGTGTTGCGATCCATGTGCATCTTGTGCTCCATGGCAACGGGCACCAGATCGGGATTGACAAAGCCGGCGATGATCCAGCCGATGAGCGTGATGCTCGAGATGGCCACCACGAAGGGCACAAAGTAGCCGGCGATGCGATCCGCCAGCTGCTGTATGGGCGCCTTCGATGTCTGGGCCTCCTCGACGAGTCGGACGATCTGCGCCAGCGTTGTGTTCTCGCCGGTGTGCGTCGCCTCCACGAGGAGCACACCGTTCCGATTGATGGAGCCGCCGATGACAACGGCGCCCTTGCGCTTCGCCACCGGCATCGATTCGCCGGTGATCAGGGACTCATCGCAGCTGGAATGACCGAAGAGCACCTTGCCATCGACGGGCACCTTGGCGCCGGGTATCACCTTGAGTATATCGCCGCGCTGCACATAATCCACGGAGATGGTCTTCTCGCTGATGATATCGAAGTCCGGCGAGATCTCCACGAGGAGCGCATCGGCGGCCTTCAGTGAGAGCAGCTTGGTCAGCGCCTCCGATGTCTTGCCCTTGGCAATGTGCTCCAGCCAGCGTCCCAGCGAGATGAAGATCAACAGCATCGGCGGCGTATCGAAGAACGTCAGCGGTGAGCTGTTCTGCTCCATGAGGACGGCGGCAATGACGACCGCCACGGAGTACACATACGAGATGGTGGTCACCATCGAGATGAGCACATCCATGTTGGTGGTGCCGTGCTTGATGGCCCGATACGATTGCACATAGAAATGATAGCCGCCAAAGAACTGCACCGGCGTCGAGAGCAGGAACATGACCAGATTCTCCATCGACAGGCCCGGCACCAGGCAGCACATGTTCGCGTGACCCTTGTCGCTCATCTCCAGCATGAAGTAGATCATCGCGACCATGCACGGCCCACCAAAGATCAGCGAGATGAGGAACGCGTTGCGCCACTTGCGTATCTCCTCCTTGTGCTCCAGATAATTGTGCGCCATCTTGTCCCGGCCGCTGACGAGCTTCGCCTGGAATCCGAGCCCCTCGATCGCCTCGCAAATGCTGCGCGGTCCCGTCTCCTCGGTGATGTATCGGAATTTGCCTGCATTCAGCCAAAAGGACAAAAGAAGATGCAATTATGAGTACAAACTTCATTGGCACTACAGTGGCCTCCCTAACAGTGGGCATGGTCTGTTTGGCTGTGACCCACAAACGGGAAAGCTGCGCCAGGCACGTCTTTGCCTTTCTACCTGCTTCTACATCGAACATCGAGTGAAAGCCCCGAAAGGTTAGTTAGCTGATAAAAGCTGAAGGTATAGAAAGCCGTTGCTTTCCATGGCAGCACATGCGAAAACTAGTTCCGGCTAGCTGCTAAAGTCACGTAGATCAACGGCAATACTGCCCCTTAATATATATGATATATTATTGAGAATTCTATACAGTTAAGGAGTTTTCCTTATAAACCTTAAAATTGCAATTTTCATTAATGGCTTTTTGTTCATTTTACTTTTGAGTATAAAATCAAAAAATTCATGAAGCTATTTTGCATATAAAATACTTAACTTTGTTGTGTTACTTTTTTAATGAATTAAACTAACTATTAAAGTATTTAATATAAGCAATTAAAGAAACCATCCATAAAATTTACCAATATACAGTATTAAACTAAAAATATGGTCTATTCTATTTTAAAACCATTTCAAAAACTATTATTATTCTTCATGTTTTTGATTTATAAATACTTAAGAGTGTAAAATAATAACCCATGAATCATGAACATACTTTCCAAAATTATTAAATTTAAAAAAATGAAAAAAATGAAAAAAGTATTAATTGACCTATATAAATAATAAATTATTTATAAATTTGTTGTATAAAAAAATGACTTTAAAAATAAGAATTGAAAAAATTAAAATCCAACTATGAAACCGAAGCGTTTTTATAATCGAGTGTCCACTGTACACACAAATAGCACAAATATTATATGTAAAGCTGTCTAATTTTTGTAAATTACTGTCAAACAGTTGCTGAATAGCTGAACACATTATCAAATCTTTATTTCATATTCTTATACTCTTTGAAGCTAAATTTAAGATAAAGAGAAATGGTTTTAAAGCTTCTAGCATTAAAGTTAAATATGTAAATATTAAATATGTTAAATATGCACAGCCAGCAGCTTTCATGTGCTTTGGAAAAGCTCTTTTCGCACAGCTTTGAACCTAAAACAATTAATATATTGGGCTAGGTGCGCCTAATAAAAAAAATATGGACAAACCTAATAACAGATAAGATTAGAAAAATAAATAATAAAAAAAGCCCATAAAAACTATCTTTATGCTGTTTCCAACGGCGGTTAGAACAAGTAGAAAGCAGATTAAAAACATTTCTAGCATTTTCGGATTAAACTATTCAACAGCCAATGCTCATTTGAGCATTGTCAACACTTTTATGGCCATGCCTGTGGCTGAAGTCTGAAAAGTCTTTGCCTCGAGCTGTCTGGCAATTGGAATTGGAATTGAAGCTGAAATTAGAGCGCAAAAGTATTTAACTGGCTTTCAGCTACATATTCGTTTCCTTCATCTACTTTTGCCAGTGTGATTATTGGACTAAGCGCAACCGGTTCCATTGCCCGGATTCGATTGCAAAAACTGAGGCTGGTTGTCTATAAACTGGATGAGGGGGACCCCTCCCGCGGGCCTACACATATCGTTAATTATTTGAACAGCGGCTACAATTTCAATGCATTCACTTCTCAGCATGTGTGTGTGTGTGTGAGTGTGTGTGTGCGTGCGGCTGGGCCAACACGGGCTGTTGAACTTGGCCAAAGCCAACAAAGCTGAAAAGTTCTGTTAGTTTATAATTTTTTCATCCTCATTATTTATTTTTTTTTTCGTCGCAATTGTTGTTGTAAGTTAAGATATGAGATAAAGTACAGATAAGATATGTGAACTCTTTTGAATTGTTGTTAGTGGGTGGGGCGGGGGGAAATTGGTCGTTGATTAACTAAAACGGGCAAGATACTCAGGCGCCTGAAAAATGACTAGACATATTTTTAATGTTATTGTAAATAGTAGAGACAGCTATTTAGTTAGTTAGCTATGTATTTAAATATAGATAGATTGCCTGTAAGTTGGACGCCCGCTAAGTACAGTTATGTCCGTTTACCCCAGAGCCATGACTGTGTGTAAGGCGAAGAACGAAAACAAAAGCAAAAGCAAAAAAATCACCATTCAATTTGCATTTGCGGGAGTCAAAATGAGGAAAGGAAAATACCCTAACAATCACGCCTACGCCCAGACTCACTGAATCATGTCAGATAAGAAAATATTTCACCATGACTACATACACGAGTCGTGCAGGGGAATTACGTCAATGTATTGTATACATCATATATGTATATTATCTTCAGTTCATATTTTATATAAATAAACGCATCAAATATAAATATGTGCAAATATTAAATAACAAGTTCAGCGTAAACTGCACGTATTTTTCTGTCTAATTTGTATACCCTGTAGTCTTACAAAATTGATTTTACATGTGCAAAAATAAAATATAAATATCTATTATAATTAGGACATTTATTTATTTAAATGTATAGACAGCTATAATGTTTGCGAAATAATGTTAAATTGTAAATTGCTTTTTAATAAAAACAAGCTCATCAAAATGATTTGTTTACAAACCGACGCTTGACTAAATTATAAAGGAAAATTATGTCACGTTGAGTGTAGAATAAAAGCTTGCATATGAAGCTAAATATGATACGACAATGACATATTTTTTTATTCACAGTAGAATTTCTATATAACAAAAAAAATTACTTTAATAAACTAAAAATCAAAACAAATAAAATCCAAAACGGGCACGTTACGTTTCATTATTTGTTTGCTTATATCGTAGAGCCATTATATCATTATTTCATTCATTGTAACTTTTACACTTAAATAAGAGAGATAGTTAGTTAAATGCTCTTGAAAAAAATGAATTTTTCTTCGTTACGCTTAAATTTATATTGCATGGGCTTGGCCTTCAAAATTGTCGAGGTGCACGTTCCTGATCTACATCAACAACTGAGTCAATATTCTTAGCTCTGCACTTCTGGTAAGTGCTAGAACAGGAGCCCAAAGACACTTGTAGACACTACGTAGGCTCCATTAAAAAACATATGCAGATCAAAGCACTAATTTAAAATAATGCAATAATAACAAAGAAAAAACACTCAGTAATAAACGCAATAATTATGCAAAACAACTATTGTCTGTATAAACGAATAGAAATGAGTGCACTGCTGCAAGGGCTATGAGTATTCATGAGTGTATACGCATTCCCACGAGTATACCTAATTCTAAGTTCGTGTAAAAAAAGCTAAAGGGTCTAAAAAAGCAACTTAAAAGTAAAAAAAACGAAAATTTTCTGTCCTTTTAACCCATTGTTAATATTAATATACAAATACGTACAACTAATATAAACAGCAACAATTTTTACTCGTTTTCTGACAATAAACTTACACTGCAATATCATTGCTAGCGATTTAATAATTTTGTTTATCATTTTGGAAAATTATTTCTCTATTACTATCTGCAAATAAAATGAATTAAAAGAATTTGTGTAAAAGGAGAAATATATAATCCCTCATTGCCTGCGAGCTGATTGCAGGGTATACGCTAGTCAATCACATGCACACGAGCCTATCTATGCCAAAGCGTGTGCAAAAATCAAACATCGGCGCCGAGTGGCGGTCCGAAGGGTTTACCATATCATCCGTTCATGTTTGAATTTTAATGCTAATTATCAGCAAATCGAACTGCGACGATCGATCGAGCGGGCGATCGATCGATCGAAGCGTATCGATCGATTCTCTGTCCTCAATTTAAACGCTGGCCAAGATTATCAACATATTTGTGCTGTGCTGTGTGTGTGTGTGTGTGCATATATACATATGTGTGTGTGTGTGCATTGACATCTTGTACACCCACAATTACAAGCACTAAATAATCTCTACACCAATCGCTCTCTCTCTCGCTCTCTCTATAACTTTTGTCTCTCACACACTATTTCAATTTTTTGCCTGCTTAGTGCCCCATTCGTTGTACCTTTTGTTGTTATTGTTGTTGTTGTTGTTGTTGCATCTTATCGCTTCGATTCGTTTTCATTTTTAGAACATTTCCCATTGTTGTAGTCGCTACTGTAGTTGTCGTTGTTCTTGTTCGCCACGTTGTTGTTGCTGTTGTTGTTGCCATTAACAAGCGGCCGTCAGCGTCACTTATCTGATAAGCATCGGCAGGCAAAACATATGTTTCTCTCAACTGGAACAACTTTTCAGTTAGTTACAATTTTTTGTTTTGTTTTTCTTTTTCCTTTAGTTAACTTCTATTTTTCTTTTGTAGTTTCCCAAGTTGTTTACCAATTTGACACAACTTTAAAATGTCGCAAAGTGGACGCAAAACAAAAAAAAAAGCACAAAGAGAACTTGGCAATTAATCTAGAAACTCTGAATATTTCGCAGTTGTTAATAAAGCTTCGATAAAAACAAAAAAAAAACCCAACGCAGCAACAAGTCAAGTAATAAGTTTTCGGGCTGCAATCTTATAAAGTACATTTACACATACGATGCTAATGAGTTCTATTCCCCGCCTTTTTCGCCTCATTTCAACCTTCAGATCGGGTAATTTTTTTTTTGTCATTTTTTAAATTACATACAGATATGATAACCATGGCTTTGAATGCTGCTTATTTTACGCAGAAAAAAGATCACATTTCCATTTTATATTTAGTACATGATGCGAACTCTGATTATCTATATTAATGTTTAGCTTTCATTTGTGACTAATCAAGTGTTCGATATCCAGTTATATACCATATTATTAACGTTTGAACGCAGATTATACCCATTTATTTTGAGCTTAAATAGTAACTGCTAAAATAATCAAACATATTTTATGCTCACTTATTTCGTTTCGTTTTAATACATAATTAAGACATTCTATATTAGTTTATATAGTAAAATTTAGCCAAAGGATCGATCGCCATGTATCTTAGTTAGTTTCGAGTTCAACTATTTAAATTTCTTAATGATTAGATGAAGTACGTTGAGATTATTTCGATTTCACAGATCGTACACATTTTAGTTTAGAAGTTATATACCCTTACAATGACCTTGGGTTATCGATTTATATTAACTAAAGAGATTTTTACTATTTAAAATAATAAAAGAGTCTTATCATTTTCATAAGCATTTTCAGTGTTAATTTCCGATTATTTTTAGCTCAAATGGGTTATTCCTTTGTCATCTTATAAGGCTATACATTACAAAAACTGTATAAATTCCAGTAATATACGATCATATATCACAGTTCAAATTCCAATGCATTTTATAACGCTTAGCTTTAAAGCGACTTTCATATCATCTCAAAGAATATATATATTTTTAGGGGTACATATTCGTTTCGCACACATTTCATTCGGGTCTTAAATCACAAATATTTATTGTCAACAGATCAGCATATCATAACAAATTCTATATCGTACGCATGGAAAGTTTTTTCTTATTTTTATTTATATACATAACGCATTTGGGGATCGCTTTTCCTCCTGCCAATCATTTTGTGGCCTCTAATTACTGCAAACCAAAATGAAAGTGCGCAACGTCCAAATTAAAAAAAATAAACTTGACAGCTGCTGCCAGTTCCGTAGTTAAAACAAAAAATAATTATAACAAAAACACACAAAAAAAAAACGTATTAATAAGAAAAACCAGTTTAATTGCGCTTTTCATAGAGGCAACAATTTCAGCACAATTCGCATGACGGCCCCGAGATTGGGGCAAAGCGCAAGGTTTTAGCATGGCAACAACCAAAATCGATTGCTTTACCGATTATTCGAGTATATCGAAATTAGAGATGAACATAATTTCCGTTCTACTTTAATACGACACGAACACGTTAGCCCGAAACCCAATTTGATTTTGATTTTATAAGATTTTAATATAGAGATTTATAAAATTTAGAGATATAACATTTTAAAATTAGTTGATCTCTCGTTAATCAAAGCTTCAAAAGATTTGTATCTGTACAAAGACTAGAAACGACATTTCTTTCGTTATGATCTTTTTTTTAAATTTGTTGCAACTTTTTTTATTTGGAATATAGATATTTGAAAAAGAGAGAAAATTTAAAAAAATTAGACTATAATTTTTAGTTTTTCGTATGTAGAAAATAGTTTGCACAAACAAAAGTTTTTCGCAAATTTAACTTGTAAACTCAGCATTAAAATTTATGGGCGACAACTGTATCTGGTTTGAAATTAAAGGTAATCCCAAACACACGAAACCAGTAGGTGCTATATAATCGATGACGTCATGTATTTGTCACTCATTTTAATGTATTTAGACTTTAGAACGAAATAATGGAGCGTAAATATTATTTTAAGAAAAACTTGTGATAATAAATCAATATTGAGGTGTTTCATAAAGACCATGCAATAATTTGTAATGATGTAGTCAAGTTTCATATAATATTATATACATATATATTTAATAATAATCATAATATTAGGCGCACAATTAAAATATTAAAAAATTGTGGATTTTTCAATTAATTTTCTATTAACTCGTGCTTCACAGGAACACGCCCATCGCTAATAGGGTGCATGCTCTTGCATAATATAATATGTGTATATACATATACATATATCTTGTATTTTAATATCGTGTATCTATCAAAAAGCAAAAGCGCAAATCTGCGAAACACAACGAAAACCACGAAGTGAAGGTGAATGTGAACGTTGCGCATGCGCAGCGAACCAAGAAACCAAAGAAAACAAGTAAAAAAAATAAGCGAAAATAAACCAAAAGAAAAAGAAAACCCGCAAGATATACATAGTATGAGAGGGAGAGAGAAAGAGCACGAAAGATCGAGCAGGAGAGGGCGAGGCTCTTTCACTTTCAGCATTAAGCTGATACACAATGGAAATTTATGGCTCAAAGCTGAAGCTAAAGCTGAAGCTGAAGGCTTTAGAGACCGTTTTTGGGGAAAAGGCCACGAAATCAATCGCAATTGTGGCTATAGCTACAGCTTTGAATGTGCAACATATACAGATACACATACAGCAAGTATATTTTCTGCTTGCACGTATCTATAGCTATCTGTATCCGTAGCTGCTTATGTATCTGTAGCGCAACAATCCGATTGAGAGCACACAAAACAAATGTGCCCTCGTTTGCTATTGTGAATATGCAAATATATAGATATATAAATGGACATGGGTGTATGTGAAGATATATACATATATATAGTTTTACTATGCATATATACACGTGCGTAGCATTCATTGTAGTAATATGATTCAGACTTCTGATGACTCCTTACTGCGAGTACCCAAGCACTTAAGACTTGAAAAGAGCTCCCCCAGTTTTTGAGAACTCAAGATCTGGCATTCATTGTGTAAAAGCCAAACAATTCATAAGAAATTCTATTCATTTTATAAATCAAATTGTAAGCCTTGGCTAACTGTAGCTCTAGACTAAGACCAAACCATAGTTTTGAGTGTGACAATCTTCCATTCTAACAACAATGTTCGTATCTGTTAATACCCTTACATAATATACTCAAATTTTTTAAATGTTGCACATTTAAGGAGACAACTTCAAACACAAGATAGAGTTTTTTTTAAGTAAAGAATAACCGATACAATTTAGCATTATCCTTAAATTTTGAAGCTATCTTGAAGTGAACTTTCCTAGCTTCTTCTTTCTGCTGCAAATAGTATATAAGACAAAGTCTGCCTGATCGGACTACTATAGCACATAGTATTTGTATAAAAAGTACCTAAGTTTCTTCTTTGTAACATTAAAAAACTGACATACGTCAATATGCTTTTATTTAATGAGCAAAATCGAATCAACCAATATATCGTATATATGTCTGCAAGTGTATTCAATCTTCAGCACTTCGAAAGAAAATTGTTCTTTCTTGTCTTATCTTTTCGCATTGTAATACTTCATTGTTACAACTTTTTATTTTTAGCTTCATTTTCCAAGGAACTACTCATTGCAGAACTCGTGAATAGTCAAAAGATAACCTTAAAATCAGTTGTATTAAAATGAACTGATCTTTGCGAATTAAAGAAATAATAAAAAAATCATTTCCCTCTAAATATTTTATTATTATAAGTGAAAGGTGAGATCGATCCTGTCTATTGATATTTATTTTATTGAAATAAATCGCAAAGGTTTTAGTCATTTTTAATTGTGCTAACCTTTAATAAACAATTTAAAGGCCTTTAATAATTATTGTTAATTTTGAAAAGTAGATAAAATGTTCGATTGCGCTTTCCTCAACAAAAGTATAAACATTTCTCTATAGCGCTCAGCTCAGCCCCGCTTATTTTGACTCTGTGTAGAATAACCCAGATAATTTACACGCATGTATTTGAGTACCAAATACACTCGCATTTAATCGCATATTTCTTATTGTTGTTATTGTTCTTTGTTTTTGTGAGCATTGCCCCGGCTACGTTTCTTATCAAGCATTAAACTCTCTGTCTCCCTCTTTTTATGTATATATATATTGTGATATATACACAATCGTAAAATAAACAATTGCCAGCGATCTGAGCGCAGAATCCCAAAATTTGAATTTGATTTAACGAACGTTTCGAGCATTGACTTAACGACAAGTATTCGAATATTCTGTTCTGCGGGGAGGGGGTGGGGGGAGGCGGGGCAGGGTGTGTTTTGGGATCGGCACGTGATGACAACAATATAAACGACAGGTGCACGGATATTTATTACGCCACAGAGCAGCAAACGTGCCCGTGTGTGCATATGTTGAACAGGTGCAGCTGCTTCGAGTTGATTTAAAAATTAAATAATATCCAAATATTGATTCGATTGCCTGGCTTAAAGCATGATGAAAGTGAAGTATACGCAATTTTATACGAATTATGCAACACTGGCAGCGATAAGTGCACTTTAGTTAGTTTAGGTTTTTTTTAATATATCAAAAGCAAATCAAACTCAACCCGGTGACAACCCCAGAAGATTGTTTCTACTAAACAGTAGCCTCTTTTTTATAACATAATCTTTTCCCTGAAACTAGCTCCATGAACCAACCCATTGCCAAGGAGAGCATAATCCAATATGGCAAAAAAAAAATATTATAATAATAGTGGGACCCATCTTAAGAACCGTTGAAATATTTGCAGTTTGCTGCCTGGAACTAGTTCCATTGACTATGAATAAATTAACATAACACCAAGCAGATAACTCCATGTGCAAAAATTAGAATGATTGATCTATTTATTCTTGTATATATACAATTTTAAAAACAATTGATTTTAACTGGAACTAGTTCTATGAACTAAAAGCTTATCAACTATTTTTTAAGTTGATAATTCTCGGTGAAAATCTGGTTAGATCTGTATAGGTATGCAACTTTAGAAGAAACTGTTATAAAAAAACAGTTGATATTTTTATTAAAACTAGTTCCATGAACTAAAAACTCATCAGCCAATAGCTAAATAGATAATGCCTTGTGAAAAAAGAGACAAGTGGTATTTTCTGTCTGTATAAGTCGGAAATCTTGGACGCAACTGTTAAAAACAAGTAATTTTTTTAACTGGAACTAGTTCCATAAACAAAGAACTCATCAAATGATCTTTAGGTAGATAATCTTTTGTGAAAAAATAGACAAATTAATGGAACTGAAACTAGTTTCCCAAATAAAAAACTCTTGCCCCAGCCAATTATCGGCACTGGGAACCAGGCCGAAGTCAAGTCTTCTAGCCGAGTTTAAATGCCAGGGTAGTTGCTAGTCGAATACTCTCACTTACCGCGCTTTGTGAGCAGCGACACCGCCGCAGCCGTGACGCCGCGCAGCTTGGCGACGTGAAACTCGATCTTGCTGACACAGGAGGCGCAGGTCATGCCCGTGATCTCCAGCTCCACCTCGGCCTCGCCGTTGTCCGGCTCGTCGATGAGCTCCGTCGGAAAGCCGAGCTCCGTGATCGATTTGGCAATGTTCTCGGCGGTGAGAACGTTCGCATTGTACTTGACCTCCGCCTTGGCGGCGAGCAGGGCGACCAGTATGCTATCCAGGCCGTAGATCTTCCGGCAGTGCTTCTCAATGGCCGCCACACAGCTGGCACAGGTCATGCCCCGTATGTGCAGGAAGCATTTGGTGAGCAGCTCCTGCTCCACGGGCACCAGCGTGGCGGCCCCATTGGCGGCCACCGGTTCGGCCACCTGTTGCTGTTGCTGTTGCGGCCTGCTCGGTGTGCCCGCGGGCGCCGGCGTGGGCGTGGCCACGCTCGCCTCGAAGCCCATGTCATCGATCAGTTCGGCAATGCCGGCGGCCGTCAGCTGATCGGGATCGTACTGCACGCGCGCACACTTCTCGGCCAGCTGGACCACGATTTGGTGGACGCCCGGCTTGCCGCCCAGTTGGGCCTCAATATTGCGCACGCACGACTGGCACGTCATGCCCAGGACCTGGATGCTGGCGCTGGCCCTGGCCGGACTCAGCTCCGGCTGGTAGCTGCACTCGAAGCCCATCTCATCGATGGCCTCGGCAATGCGGACGGCACTGATCTCGGCGGGCTCGTAGTCAAAGTAGCCCGCCTGCTCGGCGAGCTCGACGCGGGCGCCGCGCACGCCCCGCTGCTGCCCTAAATGGCCCTCGATGTGGCGCACGCACGACGCACAGGTCATGCCCACAATGGGCAGGCGTACGCTGGCCATGGCGGCAACAGGCTGCTGCTGCTGCTGCTGCTGTTGCTGCAACGGCGACGGCGGCAACGGCGACGGCGCTCTCCGATTAGTCAGCTGTTCGTTTGTGGCGTGCGCATTTTTGGCATTCGCGATTTGCTCGTCATTCATTTTGAATTTGCATTTCACAGATTCGTTTCTTATTGGTGTTTGTTTGTTGTTCTAATTGGGCTGCTGCTTGTTTATTGCGTGTTGGATTTGTTCTTGTAATGCACTTGCTCATGAATAAAAAAACCGTACAAAAGGGCCGAAATTTGTCGTAACTTGGCTAATTGCAACACATTAAATTTTTTATATATTTTTTTTGTTGTTTTTCTTCTTTTTTTTATTCAATTCGAAACCACTGTGACGCGAGCTCTGGGCGAGACTATTGGCTATTACCGTTTATCAGGCGCTCATATCCAGTTTTATGACTACTGCACATCCGGATCAGTTTACTTAAAAATTTTGTCAATTTTTGTTCGCACGAAACGAATATTTATTTTTCCAATTAATGCGCACAGCTGCTGGCGCTCGACATTGTGTACCGTGTGCCAATTGGAACTATTTAGTGATGTCCGAAATTCATCGAAACATCGATGAGCTTGACAACGAGTCGCCCATCGATAGGTATCGATTGGCAGTGAGCGCAGCGTGAGTCAACAGTGTTGGAGATATTGATCTGGCAGCACTGGAACGCGCGTTCAGTGTTGGCTAGTTTTACACTAAAGTGCTATAAAGTAAAAAAAAAAACTGCGTGTGGAAAACGCTGGCAGCGCAGCGTTTTCAGTTCATTTTTCGTGCGATATTTTGATTATAGTTGTTAAAGTGCCGCAGTGTTTTTATACGCTAGCTTAAGTAAAAGTGCAAAAACCAAGCAACGAAACACAAACATGTTATAAGCGGCCAACGTAAAGTAGACAAACGTTGTTCTACTTTATCCACATAACGCGCACACGCACACATCCACTCACACACACACACACGCGCTCTCGCATACATCCACACACACGCTCACGTTAGTGCGCTGCCGCTGAGCGTCAACAGCTGCCGTTGCCTCTCTGCCGCTGCCTTTGAGGCGGTGGTGGTGGCGGAGGTCCCGCAGTCAAAATGTCGGACATTAAGTAAGTTGCGTGAAAATGCAAAAAATAATTGCTTAAATGTGTTAAAAAAGTAGAAAACAAAATAAATATAAGGAACAAAATATTTTGCTGCAACTGCAACTGCAAGTGATATGTATATAAGTGCAGCGTTTTGATGTACTCAAAAACACATACACACACAAATATGCACATAACATACACACACACTCGAACGCACGCACGCATACATATTTTCAAGGTATTTGCCTGCGCATTTATGCACCCATGTACGTGTGTTATGTATATGTGTGTGTGTGTGGGTGCACAGCCCAGCAGAACCTGCTAGTCATGAGAAACATACAGAAAACCACATCAATTCCGCAGCCTACAAATAAATTCAAGACTTTCTCCAGTTAATTTATACCAAAGTAATTTGTTGTCATGGGTCTATTTCTGAATATATCTAATAGAGAATGTGCATATCAAGAAAAAGAAAAAACGCGAGAAGAAAATGTATCGATTGGTGTTTGCTATGCGACGTCAGTTTGAAAAACACGACTGTATATACATAAACCATCTGCGACTATAGCAGTAAAAAAAAATATAAAATAATGAAATTAGATCAGAAAATGCAAGCATATTCAATTAAACTTAACTTTTTTTAATAAAAAGAAATGGAAAAACTAAAAGACTTGAAATGTTCAGTGCAATTAAATGTTCAGTGCAAATAAATGCATTTTTTCATTTGGAATGGAAAAAACATATATACACACATACATATAAAGTTGAGCCGTGATTATCCGGGCCCGAGCCCGAGCTAATTACGAATAATCGAAAATCCCGGTCACATAAAAATTGGAAATTGTATTTTTTAACAAGAAAATGTGAATATGCACCTACAAACATACAAATGCACACAGATATTTTTTTTTCCATAAAAGACATTTACTTAAAAAATTAATGTTTCCAATTAATTAAAAATTACTCTGCGTCACGAATAAATAAAGGTAAAGGAGCATTAAATTAACCATCCAGCATCCCGGTTAACAGATGTGTAAGGTTTAACTGTAAATATATATATAAGTCAAGGCCATCCATATTGATGACGCAGTTTAATTGTACTTGTATTTATTCCATTGCAGCGACGATCTGCTCAACTATGAGCTAGGCCTGGGCGATGACATCGATGACCAGGCACTGCTCGGCGCCGACGAGGATGAGCTGCTGCTCTCCGATGAGGGTGAGTCATTGTGGGTGCCCACCTCTTGTTAGCCCTCCGACTGACTTTTTTTGTTGTTTTCGTTTTCGTTGTGCAGAGCTGGAGAAAGATGTGACCAGTGAGGTGAAACTGCAGATGCGCGCCGAGGCCGAGGAATGGGCACAGGAGCAGCTGCGCAAGCACAAGGAACAGCAGGCGGCAACAACAACACAACAGCCGCAAAAACAGCAGCAGCAAACTCTTGTCGCCACTGCCGCTGACGAACCGCCCGCAACCAGTATAGAGGTCCGCACGAGCCGAGATTCACCCAGCGCCACTGTGGTGGCAGCCGCCGAGACGACCATAGAAACGAGACCTCAGAGCCCCGAACTGGCAGCGGCGACCTCGACCACAGCAACGGGCGGCGAGCAAACGGCCCATGAAGAGATTGGCCAGCAGGAGACGGAACACCGGTCGCCAGCACCTGCGCCAGCAACGAAGAGTAGCCAAACTGTTAACAATGGCAACGCAGCAGCTGCCGCTAGCGAATCGGAGCCAGCCGATCCTGAGGCGCCCAACGGTGGGCTCTCCTCGCTGCTGGCCTCCTCGCAGGAGAGCCTGCCCAGCGCCAGTTCCGCCGCCGAGCTGCCCGATCCGCGTGAAGACGATGACGAGCGTGAGGAGCGCACCAACTTCAAAACGGCCAGCGAACGCGTTGACAGTCAAAAGCAACAGCAGCAACAGCACTCGCTGCAGCAGCAGCAGCAACTGCAGCAGCAGCAGCGGCGACATCATCTAGGTAACTTTTCATCTGAATATTCAATTGTCTAATTAATTAATTATACCCTGAATCCATTGCAAATGGCTAAAAAGAGTTTTGAAAACTACAAAAGCTACAGATTTAAACTTTTATACATATATAGATTCTTCGATACCATACTCAGAATGTATTTATCATTTGCCCCATTTCCTTGATATCTATAAATATTGATTATGATTTTAGAACATATCTCATAGATATAAAGCTAATTTGGTTTACAGCCCAAACATATCTTTTATTAATATATTCCGATTCCATTGTCAAGTGTCCGTAGTCAGTAACATGTCAGTCTGATTTTTTTTATTTATATTTGCGAAATAAAATTCTTCTCGCACAAGTCGAATAAAAACAGGAGGTGGTTTGTTCATCTTTCAATATTAAAAACTGTGAACTGAATACAATTGCGAATTCTATTTTAAAATTTAATCAGCTGTTTGTGGTAGTGATACATTCATGTTATTTTATAACATCAATAAGAAATTCGATAAATTATTTATACTATGTTGAGATGTTGTTTCTTATGGGAATGGAATAGAATTGTCATGTAAATGGATTTAAATGCTATTTTTAAGACCGATTCATTTCTAAGTTATAAATGTAATTACGATTAATTATGAAGTTAAGTACACATGGAGGGGGTTCAGGGTATCTCCTTGTCGAGCACACCCGACTAGAGCATGCTTGTTAATGTTTTCTTATTCATTCTTGCCCCTTTTGCACTTGCAGACAAGTCACGCATGGGCGGCTCTGGCGGCGCTCGCTTCATGCCAGGCAGCAACAACAACAGCAACAACAACAATAGCAACAACAACAACAGCAACATCAACAATCCGAACAACAACAACAACAACAAGCGCGTAATGGGCACCCGGCATCACCTGCTGCGCAACCCGGGTCCGCACATGTTCAACCAACAGCGCATGATGAGCGGGATGCAGATGCCACGTTTCCTGATGTCGCCGGGTAATGCTAATGCTAATGCGCATCCACATGCGCATCCCCACACACATTTGGCCAGCTTGATGGCGACGCCGACAGGTGTTGTTGCAGCGCCCGTGGCTGCTTGTCTACTTGCCTCGGCCACGCCCCTCAATAGCCATCATCAGCTAACGGCGAGCGCCTTGCAACAGCAACAGCAGCAGCAGCAGCAGCAACAACAACAGCAACAACAAACACTAACACTGAGCAAAACTGCATTCATTCCAGGCCAATACGCACCACCACCACCACCGTCAACACCCACACAACAACAACAGCAACAGCAACAACAGTCGCCATACAACACAAACAATGCCGGCCCCGTTCCCTCCACTGGTCCCAACCCCTCCCCGCATCTACATAACCCGCACATGCTGCACCAGCAACACAACAACAACAGCAACAACAATAACAACAACAGCAACAACAACAGCAACAGTGGCGGGCTGCAGCTGCAGCCGCATCTGCTGCCACATCCACACTCGCACGCGCATCCGCACGACCAGGTGCGCGTCGGTCTGCTGCAGCCGCCGCTATCCTTGCAAATGTCGTACGGCAATGCCGCATATCGGAACGGGGCCTTGCTGGGCCAGGGACCGCATCCGCCGCCAGTTGCGCCGCATTCGCCGGGCATGCGTCCACCGCCGCCATATCGCACTGCGCCGCCCGGCTATGGTCCGCCTGGACCCGGCTCGGGGCCTGGGCCCGGTCCCGGGCCCGGCGGCCCTGTGCCCGGCTACGAGGCCCATCTGGCCGGCCAGTATATGCGGCCGCATAACGGCTGGCGGCCACAGGGCGATGCGCCCGGTTCGCGCATGCCACGCCCCCCGCTGCAGGCACTGCCCCAGCACCTGATGTCCACCGGGCCCGGCTACATGAACGGCATGAACATGCGCGCCCCGCTCCAGCACCTACAGCAGCAGCAGCAGCAGCAGAATCCCGGCCAGCCTCCCACACAGGCCCAGCAGCAGGCACAGGCGGCACAGGCCTCGGCGCCTGTGGGCGGCGTCGTCGTGCCCGGCTCCCAGCAGCAGCAACAGCAATCGGTGGCGGCATCGACGGTGCCGCGTGGCGTCGTCAGCAAGGTGCTGATCAATCCGAACTTCAAGGGTGGCGTCGAGGCGGCCACCAACAAGTTCATCAAGGAGACGCACTTTGTGCCGGCCATCAACAGCGACGCGGAGCTGCTGCGCCAGCAGGAGGAGTTCATCAACAAGAATCGGCAGTACTTTGAGAAGCGTCGCATGGAACGCTCGCCGCCGCCGGCCAGCTCCAACTCGGCGGCGACATCGTCGGCCGCGCAGGGCGAGCGACGACGCAGCCGGACACGCAGCCGATCGCGAGGACGCAGCTACTCGCCGCTGAAGCGCACGGAGCGCGAACGTGAACGGGATCGGGAGAGGGATCGGGACAGGGAGCGTGATCGGGAGCGCGAACGGGAACGTGAGCGGGAGCGTGACCGCGAACGAGATCGTTATGGTGGAGGAGGAGGAGGAGGAACTGGAGGAGCACGACCCGCCGCCGGCGGCGTCAATCGCGGCTATCGACGCGCCGCCAGCAGAGAGCGCGATGAGAATCGCGGCGGAGCCGGCGCCGCAGCCCCAAAGCGTCGTCGCAGCGGCTCGCCAAATGCACCGCGCAATCCCTTCTCGGGCGAACCGCGCAATCGGCCAGTGGACACCAGCGCCGGAGGCAGCCGCACCGTGGTAAGTGTCTCCCCCCATTCGCACCCAACTGCAGTTGAATTAACGCGTGTTTCCTACTCCAGCCCAGCGACGAGGACGAGGAGACGCGCGCCTATCGCCTGGAGATCGAGAAGCAGAAGCAGCTCCGCGAGAAGGTCATGCGTGACAAGGAGCTGAAACGGCGACGCGCCGCCGAAGAGAAACTTCAAGAGGTGAGTGCTCTAACCAAATAAAACAGGTTGTACGAATCGGAATGTTATTTATATTTGATATACGTTTAAATAACATGTTACGGTATCTATGTTTGGTGCCTTCAAAATTATTGCTCGGTATATTATATATCTATATATATCTTGAAATATTCCTTAAAATCTGTGAACTGGTGCATGTATCTGGAAAAAATTGAACTATGCTGATGTGGCAGTTGCTATACTTGAAATTTTGAATGTTAACAGCAGTTAGGGAATTGTATATAAAAACATGGAAAGGAAAGGAAATGTAAAGAAAATTATTTCAGCTACCTAAATGAAAAGTTCTATCCGTCCGAATGAACGGAATTTTGTTTGCCGCTATTGAAGCTAGATAATTGAAACTTGCAACATATTTCCGCATCGGATAAAGTATTAAGATTTTTATTGCCAGATTAAAATTGACAAAAATGTTGTCATCCATAGCTCCCATATTTCAAAAGCCTATAACTTTATAAAAACTGAACCGATTTTCATACTTGATGGCATTTTGTTCATGGTTTATCTTCTAGATTTATTCTGCATTTAAAATATACGCATTATTGAAAATAAATTGTTTTTCGAATTTTTTGAAAAAAAAGCATGTACCCCCCTTACTAATTTTCGAAAAAATTTTTTTTCAAAATTTAGAAATGCAAATTTACATTTTTAATCGATTGTAGTTGTCGCAATTAGTATAAAAAACAACATTAAAACCGATTCTGAGGGGGTCAAATTTTTTGTCAAAAATCATGCAAAAATTGACAAAAATTTTGACAAGTAAAGCTCTCGGATCCATAGCTCCCATATTTGAAACGCCCATAACTTTGTCAAAACTGAACCGATTTTCATGTTTGATGGCATTTTGTTCATGGTTTATCTTCTAGATTGATTCTGTATTTAAAATAGATGCATTATTAAAAATGAATTTTTGTTGGATTCATGTGTAAAAACATGTACACTGTGAATAAAACTACATATCGTGACCACACTAGACATTTGAGTGTGTCCCTATGCTCCCAACACATTGGCAAAATCTTATTAATATCGAACTACCATATATATCATATGTAGTAAGCCATTCTACAGAAACATGTGCAAACTGTGAACTGCAAACTACTGATAAATGGCGCACATCTACTACATGTCTAGGGTATTTAATTGAAACCGAAGATAGCTGTTCTTTCTCGTGTTCAATTTGATTGATAGGCAGTTTAACTGGCTTTGAGAAACGCAATCCCATCAAATGCTGATATTAAGATCACAACATTCATGCAAGCCGCTAATCAATGCCCTTTCTTATGTCCCTTTGCAGGGACGCGCCGAGCAGCACAGTCCGGCGCCACGAGAGGATCAGGATCAGGCAGCCGGTGGACAGAGAGCGGGCAGTGCGCCGGGCAGCGCACAAAAGCGTCAGGTGTTGGGCAACGAGCGCAAGGTCATCTCGCTGAAGCGTCGCGACGACCCGGAAGCGGGCAGTGGACGCAGCGGCCGGCAGCAGTTGCAGCAGCTGCAGCCGGGTGCGGGCCGCAAACAGTTGACGGCGGCAAAGATCGCGCCGGAGGCGAAGCGCAGCATAACCGAGCACTTGGCGCCCTCGAGCAAACAGCAGCATCAGCAACAGCTGCAGCAGCAATCAGGCGCAGCGCTGCCAGGTCGAGCCGCAGGCGGCACACCGCCCACGAGCACCGGCGGCGGCAAGATGGGCACGATGCTGCGCCTGGGCACGCCCAGTGACGATGAGGTGGAGCTGGACTACGACGATGATCTGCTGCTGGACGAGGAGGATCGGCTGCTGGCCACGCCATCGCCGCCGCCGTCGCCGCGTGCCATCAAGCGGTCTGCCACACCGGAGCTGCTCGTGGTCAAGCGCAATCACAAAGCTATGCGTGCGGCGCCAGCGTCGAGTGCTAGCTTCGCTCCCGGCCAGCGGCGTGTGGTGCTTAAGCCATCAAGCAACGGCAGCGGCGGCGGCGGTGGCACCGAACAGCAAACCTCGCACGGCAGCAGCGGCGGAGCAGTGGGAGGAGCAGGTGGCGGCGGCGGCAGCAGCAGCAGCACCAGCACCAACAACAGGCAGCGGGAGCGTCGTCAGCGCGAGGAGCAGCTAATGCAGCGCAAGGGCGGCGCCAACAGCAGCGCTGGAGCATCTGGAGCTGGTGGCGGCATCTTTGATCGGCTGGAGAAGCGTCTGGCAACAACTGGAACAGGCGCTGGCAGCGGCAGCAGCAAACAGCGCAACAAGGCGCCATCGCGGATTGTTCTCAAGCACGACTAAGCCGCAGCAGCCTCCTCGACGGCAGGCGCAAAAAGTATAAGAAAGCGGCTACTTGCATCCGTTTGTATTCTTAGCATATATATAAACATACATACACGTAGAGAGATAGTCATCCGTAGCGGATCAAATGGCGACTGCCGCCCGGAGGCTGCTGCAGCGGTCTGTCGGAGCTTCTGCTAAGCGCGGATTTTATTTTCTTTCCTGTTTAAACCTCAACAACAGCTAATTGGCATAAATGTATTTTGAATTTAAAACGCTATTCACTAAAAACAACACTCAACAAACACACATATATATATATACACACACAAAGCATTATTAAAAAGAAAATCTAATTTGACAAGCGTCGCAGCAAGAGAAACGGAACAGAAAGCTTAGTCCTAAGTATACAAAGTTAATATACATAGTTTGATGATAAACAAAAACAAAATTATTGATAATTAATTAACAGATGATAAAGATATTGATAATGCTAATAGTGTTTAATAAATATATATATATATATATATATATATATATATATATCCATATATATAAATATATACCGTATATACATGTATGTATATGACTAGACATAAACTTAACTGTAATTGTACAAAACAAAAACACAAACTAGAACTTAATGATGCGCATCTCTATACTATATATATACACCATATATATATATATACATATATGAATGCATATAATTTTTTTCTTTGTTATGCCCCTGATATCTCAAAACCCCAACTTGATAACGACCACGCCCATGCCACGAAACTTGTATTTGTATTTAATTTAATTTAGTTGTATTAGACTATTATATTACTATTAATTGAATAATTAATTAAATAATTCGTGCGCTTCAAGCGCCGCAACTGGACACACACACACGCATACACGATTAACTTAAATATTTAGTTGCATGTTAAAAAAAAACAAACAAACAAACCTATATACATATAAATATAACTATATCTAATAACATATAGTCTAGTCTTAAGTCGCGTAATGATTTTATATGACAAGACGCAAAAAGCGAATATTACGTTTACCTTTTTTTATACAATTTTTTTAAATTTCAAGCAAATAGATTCAGTTTCTTAAAATGTTTCCTTTTTTTGACTATTGTTATTTTGTGTTATGTATGTATTTCATGCCTATGTTTTGTAAATGTACTATGCCCCACTTCAGTATATCCCTTCTTTTTTTGTCACATTGTCCATTAGAATTGAGTGGCCTCCAGAATAATCCGTATTTAAAAAAAAAAAAACAAGTTAAAAAATGTGTCTCTCAAACTGTAGAGCACAAAAGCAATACCATAATGGCCTGTTAAAAGTTAGGAAATCCGTTAAAACCGCAAATTAACGCAGTTTTTTCCGTTCCTGAAAAACAATCCAAAAATGCAAAAAAAAAAAAATTCAATAAAAGTAATGAAAATAGACATACTTAAAATACATACATTTATATATACCTAAGAACATACCTATACTAATGTTAAGTTAATGTACATACAATACACACACAGACACATACATACCCATGCACTTGTGTGTGTGCGTGTGTGTATGTGTGTGTGTGGGTTTGTGACGCCATAAGAAAATACACAAAGAATACATAGAAATCATATAGAACCATTATATACATACATATGCATATGTATTTATGCAACAACAAAATTGTTAAATTATTGCAAATTTAATTAAAAATAACAGAAAAAAACACATTTTTTTGAATACACGTACTTTAAATATTAATGCAAATACCTACAAATATTTAAACTGTAAATTTAAAAACCAGAAGAAAAGCAAACTTATTCTCAAAATTTAAGCATAAGCTTAAAACTCATTTTAAGCGTAAAGAGATTTAAAGTAAAGCTAATTGTAAGATTATTCAAAGCATAAGCATATATATATACAAATATATATATATATATATATATATATATATATATATATATATATATATATATATATATATATATGTGATATATATATATATATATATATATATATATATATTGTAAGGCTATACAAAAAATTGCAACTAAATTAATGTACGCAGCATGTGCTCTATAAATGTTTTTTTGTGAGTTCACAAAATGCTAACTTAAATGTCAACATATTTAAACGCTATATACCACATACAAGTAGTGTACGTGTGTGTGTGCTGTGTGTGTGTGTGGGCGTTAATATGCTTTGTAAACCACAACACACACACACACAAAAGTCAAAAGGTCTTGAAACGGCCAACAAAATTCTTATATATTCAATAATAATACACTACACACATATAAATAAATATAAATATATTAATTATGGACTAATAAAAACGAAAGTATATTGCATATATATATATAATATACCTATTACCTTAAAACACAACTGTACATAACTCTACGCATAATAATTCCTTTTCAAAAACAAAGCAAAACAAAAAACTAACTAGTAAAACAAGAAAGAAAAAAAACAAACAAATTCCAAAACACTCGTTCAAATCGTAGTGGACTTAAGTATTGGATACTTAAGTATCCAAGCATATAAAAAACGAGTCTGTGATTAATTTTTATATTTGAATTATGATTATGATTATAATTATTACGATTACAATTCCATTGCCTCTTAGTTATAATTGTTTAAATCACACGTTTCGTATACGTTTTTATTATTTCTTAAGCGTGTAAAAAGAAAACTACAACAAAAACAAGTTAGAGATTAAGCAAAAACAAAAACAAACTCAAATTCAAATAATTTGCTTTATAACAAACAATTTAGCACACCCATACACACACACACACCATCTAGAAACTGCATATATATATATATAAATTTATATATATACATATATGTACATGTATGTATATATATATATATATATATATATATATATGTACATGTATATATATATATATATTTATATATATATATAAATAGACTATATTCAATTTAATGGTAAATTATGTGTTGTCCATAGTTACAATTTCAATGTGCACACATAAATGTGATAAAAAAAAAACAAAAACCTAGTTGATATTATGTGTAAGTAGTTCTAATAATTTATTCTATTATTATTACTATTATTTCCTTCACAATTTGCCAGTCTCTACGAGGCGAAACCTCAATTTGACTATTGTAAATCAGCCTCATTTTGAACTAGAAATTTATGACGTATCAAAAACTCATTTTAAAAAAGGACATATTCGTTCAAGTGAGATAACCTAGTAGTAAAATTTTTATTTGTTTATATTTTTTTGATAACTGCAATTCTTATATACGTGTAAGTTCACAAAACAAAACAAAAAAACAAAGCAAACAAGAAATTGTTTAAACTAGCAAATTCGTTGTGTGCACGAAATTAATTACATATATACATATACATATATAGATATATATTTATAATTTAAGCATATTTATCTACGATTTGTAGAGTCCATCTAGCCTAGTTTAGACCATAGTCTTATTTATTTTATTTGTTATCTTTTGTAACTGACTTGATTTGTTTAATTGTTGTACAATTCGCCCCCAGTCAACTCCCCCCACCGCCACCATCCCCAAATTTAGTTCTAACTTTTGTGCAAAAATGGATTAAAACCTAACCTCAAAGCGACATTATTGCCTGGCCAAGCGGAGTGTGTTGAGGCGTCAACTATCTCTTTCACTCTGCTGGCACTTGGCTATCGCTTAGCTACTCTACACTATGTTAGGGCTGTCTCCATCTCGTGCGCACCTATTGCCACTAAGTTAACTTTAAGTTTACGACAAAAAACTAAAAAAAAAACAAACCAAAAATTCTACATAAACTAATTTTCTTTCAGCACGAAATTCTGTACAAAAAGCGATGAAAAAACGTACAAAAAGAAAAGAAACAAAAACAAAAAGAAAAACAAAGCAAAGAAACAATTTTTTTGAGAGAAAAGAGCTAATTGCGAAAATGCAAAGAAAAGAAAATGAAATGAAAGCAAAGACAAAAACATTGCATAGTTCAAATGAGTGCCATTTCGAAGGACTACGGCGCGCAGCTTGCTAAAGAAGAAGACTAAATAAAACTGATATATACAACCTGATATATATATGTACATATGTCTATATGCAGCCCCTACCAATGCAAGCATATATACATATGTATGTGTGTACATGTATATTTTTTACAGCATTCCAAATGCAAATTGTGTTTTTATTTACATTATTCCCGATTCTTTACAGTCGGGTTCAAGAATCATGCAATTTTAATGGCTTATTTAAAAACAATTGTTCTGAAAATGTACAATTTTTCAATTCTATATTATTTTGTTCACATATCTTGAGAACAAACTCTGATCTGATGGAATATCTCCCTGAAAATTTGATCAGTTACAGCAAAGTTGTGGGAGATATTGACAGTTTTCGGACATGTATTATCATAGAATTAAGAAACCATACAAGTCAAAATTTGTTCTTTTATGCAACATTATAAGCCAATTGTAAAGCCTGCATTTGTATAAAAATCAAGATTTTGCCATGGGTTTTTACAAAAAGAAAAAGAAAAACTGAAAACATTTTTGAGAAATATTTGGAAGAACCTTTTATATTAATTTTTATAAACATAATCATGACTGCAAGCCAAAAAATATAAAATCGTCAGCGATTCGGTTCACGGTTCGAACCAATATCTACGGCTTAAGTTCGGTTCGAGTTCGAACCGTAGTTTGCCAAATTTTTCCTAATTTTGAATAAAACGATTGAATTTTTTATTTTAACAAAACATATTGTATTTTGTACTTATTTTCAACTGAGCTGTTTAATATCTTTTAGCGAATTCAAATGAATATTGCCTATCAGATCAGGCAATATAGATGATGTTCGTACCGAAGTTGAAAAGAAAATTTTTATTTACAGCAGAATGCAAAACCGATTTTAAATTTGATTTTAATTTATTCACAGGAAAATATTACAGACACTGTTGAAGGATAACTTAACAAATGGCTAAAATTCATAATAGAATAAGTCCAGAGCGGATATTGCACAGAAATCGCCAGAGTTACTAGAGTATAGTTTCCAGATATGGGGCCCATTTGAGGACTCGGGCGTGCAACAGCAATCGGTGGGGCTGTTAAACGCCAAAAACTGTGAATTATGATCGCTGCGAACTCGACATTCGATCACAGTCCAGACAATGTCATGACAATTTATGCTCGCCTCGCTCTTCTCACACATGACATCGGGTTCCACGACAAGCGGCGGACATGACAAAAGATTTATGAAAATGTCATATGGCTCTTAACCCCAGACAGAGCCCAGGCATTGTTCACGTCTCTAACGATCTATTGAAATTCGTTCAGCCCCTGGATTCGATTTAGAGCCGGATCCACTTATGCTATAACTGTCTAATTTAAGTTGGAACAGGTAAGGCGCAATATTAACTAACTGGCAGGGTGTTATTTCGACTTGGTTGGCTAAATGACGAATCACTAATACCCTGTAGCCCTCGAATGGGTTAGATATGGGTATACAAACGGGCATAAGTTGCAGAGGCGAAAACAAATATTCAAAGTGAATTTTAAGGCTATAAAGGCAAATGGTTTAGGGTGGACCTTGTAAGTACACGAAATAAAACTATACCTGCTAGAAGAGAAAATGTACTTTAGATAATACAAATATTGCATTGATTTAGTGCCAGAAGAATCTGTTTGATCCAAAAGTGTTGTTGTTTATAATAATAATATATATATAAAATAATAATAATAATATATTATAATAATAAAATCATTATTGTTTTATTTATTTTGTATAAAAATATTATAATCGGAAAACTCACTTTTTTTGCAGTCTCAAATTCTAATTCTATTTAATTTTTATTTGATGTTTTTTTTTCAAAATGAAAAGCGTACTTTTAAATATGAATTCATGATTTCTGGCACATGTATTTTACATCAATCTTCAACAGATTACAGGCACACAAATTGTTCAATGAATGAATATATTAAACATTTTATTGCTTTTCAAGCAACATTTTAATGTAATCTGCATTTAAAATATGAGTACAAATTCATATATAAGATTTATAATTATAATTAATAACACTTTAGGCCATATGGTCTGATTTAGCGTTTTAAGATGTTTACATAAAAACTTACAAAATCATTTGTAATAATTGTTTGACTAACTTGAGATATTTTTTTGAAAACATTTAAAATTGTTTAAATATATTTTCTTTAACATACTTTTTTGAATGTATAAAAGTTGAATGCCAGTGCTCTGGACTAAGCTACAGGGTAACATTTAGTTGGGCATTTTAAGTTGGTATTTTGCACTGTGATGGGCGTGGCACATAGTGTATTCTATTGACAGCTCACACACACGCACACCAACATGCTCGCTCGTAGCCGCCAAATTTATGTGAGTTTTGCTAAATAAAAAATTGATTTTGTTTTCGAAATTGCATTTCCATGGCTGCGGCAGTTGCAGTTGCAGTTGCAGTAGCTGTTGCAGTTGCAGTTGCAGTAGCTGTTGCAGTTGCACTCGTCGCTATCTCAGGGCCAAGTCCAAGTGTGTGAGCTGTCTCTGGCGCTGGTTTCTAAGGTTTCTGAGTTTTTCGCACAAGAATTATGCCCACATAAATGCTTAGATAATTGTGTGAAACTTCTTGAAAATAAAAAACAAGAAGCAAAAAAGCACTTTGCAATTATGCAAAGTGCAAGTTCAACGCCAAGCGGCAAGGCATCCATTTGTGCAAGTTTTTCATTAACATTTTCTTTGTTTTTATATTTTTCAGTTGAGGCCCTCTAACAGCCCCCTTTCGACCCCCTTACCCCTGTCGTGCCCTTGTTAGCCGCTTCATTTGCTGTCGCTTGGAAATCGACTGCGGTTCGAATTGCTCAGGTTTTTATTTTTTTTTGTTTTGTGTTTTTGTTTTGAAAGCCGTTGTTCAATTATAATTAAAAATGGGTTTGTAAATATAATTGGTGGGCGTGCGAAATGTGACAGCGAATGAGGCAATATTGTTGTTGTTGTTGTTGTTGTTCGTGATTTGCGCGCTGAATTAGAACAACGCAATTGTTGTTCAGCTGTTTAGTCAGAGCGTCTGACGAACGGACAGACAGGTTGACGCCCAGTTTAAGCCCGAGTTGGCACTTTGCCAAAAAACAACAGCCACAAAGCTCGCGAACGCTTAAGCCCCAAAATTCTAACGGTACAGATGGCCATTGACCATTTTTAGTAAATCTTACACTCAGCTAAAGATTTAGTGCAAATGAATTACATTTGTTTTAATCATGTTTGACGAAAATAAAGAACTTTTTAAACAAAAACTAAATTCTTCAAAATGTTTTTATTTTCGTAATTTTATATTAAGCATGCTTGAACTTAAGTTTAAGCTGAGCATAATAAATAATTAAAGTTTATAATAGTAAAAACAATATATGTGGACATAAACCAATTATACAACCGCTAATTAAAGCTAAATATATGAAAAGTAAGTATTATACTATATTATTTATATTATTTTTATATTATTCATGTATTATTGAATGTTTTTTGACCCGCTTATTGATTGCGGCTTCGCTCAGTGCATATTGCGTATACGACCCGAGTGCGTGTGTGTGCCCAAGAAATTATGCCGGAGTTTGTCTGATTCACGTGGCACTGGCATTAAAGAATCATTGTCTGCCTATATAGTTAAAGGTAAAGAAAACAAAAAAAAAACTCTCAGGCCTTAGCCAGCAGCTAGGCCATGTTGCCAAGCCCCAAAGAGCCGCAGTCGAGCCGCAGTCGAGCCTCAGTCGAGCCGCAGCCGCAGCCGCAGCCGCCAAAGCGAGTTAACACTTTTCACATGTATCGAACAATGTGCGGCACTCATTTTTGAAGCTGGCTATGACAATTGCGATGGCCACATAGTTACACAAATCTAAAAAGCATATTGGTATAAATGAGCTTTACTTATTTATGCAAACATTTATTTATTAGGCTGTTGCGGTTGCATTTTCATTGAATTCCACAAGACGCTGCCTATTGGATTCGTGGGCTTAGATTCCACTTCCACATGCAATTCCAACTGGAACGTATCGATAACAATTACGTTCATTGTCCGAAATTTGGCAAAAAGTACCTGGAAAAAAAATAAATTGTAAAAGCAAACAAAAATTCGCTAGTTTCTTTTTTCCTTTTTCTTTATTTTAACTATTTTTGACAATTTTGTACGATTTGCTGGATTTGTTGAAAAGTGAAAAGCAGGCACGTAAAATGACTCACGACCCACATTTGCACAGAGATCGCATCCGTTTGTAGACGCAACCTGCATTTATCTGCTGCCACCGATTCCATGTTAAAGACACCGATTATAGTCGCTTGTTATTGTTATTGTTTTGGCTTTGTTTTATGTTGGGCAATTAGTATAGCCAGGGTCAAGTTAATGATTCAATTAGCATTTGTCATCGCCGCCGCTGCTGCTGCACTTGTTGGCAATAGTTCGTAATTGTCGTAGATCGTGGGAATATTGATAGTACTCGTAAGCTCCATGACACGGCACTGTCATAAAAGCGCTAGCGATCTGGCGATCGTCAGCGATATGTCTAAATCAAATCAAGCAATAAAGCCGACAACTATAGAGAAAAGGCGGGAGAATGGGGAGACACGAAATAGGGGATAGAGAGTTGCACTCGATCAATTTTGATTGCGCTCTCTCGAATACTGGCCGATCACAAAGGAGTTGAGTCATAAATTATGCCTCTGAGATCAAACAGATTTATTTGCCTACAGAATGCTTGCTTAAAATTAAAGATTAAGAGCCTAGGCCTTAAGCTCGCAAAGTCGCTATATATAAAATATATTTATAAGCTTACCATCCCTTACTATCTTAAGGGAACAAGAGTTCTCGCTAGCCGTTTAAATAAACTGGTCTTTTACCCAAAACAAAAGATGTCCTTATGCATTCCTTATGATCCACATTTTAAAACATTATAAATCTCTCTTTTATAACTTCTTGATTTTATTGAAATATTCGAAGTCTTATTCAGAATGTAAACAACCGAATTAAAAATAAGTAAAATAGACCGTTTTCGATAATTAAATTGTATGGGAGAAATCCTTTACTTAGCCAAATTAACAACGGAATACTTGGCATCATATGTAGTATATATTTTTTATATAGCATCATATCATCCATCACATAAATAGAAAATATATAACACCCAACCTACAATAAGTGTTGAAGTTCTTGGGTTCTTCAATATTGTGCACTTTCATAGCTGATTCTAATTTGCTGATCATTCCGATGCTTGAATATTTTAGTTATTCATAATGAAAAATATACAATATTTATGATTTATTAATTCTATAGACTATTTTTTTTGTTTTTAAAGAAACGTTTACATTTATTATAAAACTTCAAACTTCTATGGGATAAAAATGACGTGAAGAAAATTTCTATAGACAGTTAAAAAGTATTTTTTGCTATTTTAAAATATTCTGATTCTGGCAACTTTAGAAACTAGAGTGCGATTGCTTCGAAATATTTGCAGCTTCACAAATGTTTAGTGTTCCTATAACATTATTTACCTTTCTTTTTCAAAAACATTACAAAAAAATGCAAATTTTTGCCCCCAGTGGGCATATGCGATTTTTAGAGGAGTTCATAAGTAATCTGTTTGAAAAAATTGGATGCTTTAAAGATAAATATTAAGTCTAAAGAGTAGCCAAAAAAGCGTAGCACTTTATCTAATCGCAATAATAATAATGAAAGTAATAGTAAAGGATTATTTACATTCGCTCTCTTTCGCTCTTCAGTTTTGCCGTCTCTCTCTCTCTCTCACAGTGAATAGGGCTCTTAGCCACAGCCGAGCCGAGAGCCCCACATCGTCTCGGCCCCAGCGAGCCCCCCAGCTGTGGCTTTGGCTCGTGGCCACCCACAGGCCGCCAACTTCGCTCGCTCGCGCGCTCTCTCTCGCTCGCACGCCGGCTGGCGCGCTCTCGCTCGCGCTCTCGGGGCGCGTGCGTGCGGCCGGGGTATAAAAGCGACTGGCGCTGGGGCAGCCAGAGCATTAGACGAGTGTCGGGCGGCGCGTGCGCAACAGAGAACGTTCAGCGAGCAGTCCCAGAAGCCATCCAGTTGAGTCCACACCCAGGCGGCCACCACATGCAGAGCTTTGTAAGGCGCCCGCTCGACGAGATTTGGATTAAGTCGCGCTAAAAGATCTTCATCCACTTTGCTTGCAGTTCGTAATTGTCGCAGCTGCGCTGCTGGCGAGCGTCCAGGCGGAGGCGCAGGATCAGGAGCAGGTGGCGGCGGCGCCAGCGGCGGACCAGGTGAGCGCCGCCAGCAGCTATGCGCCGCTGCAGGAGAAGAAGCAGGAGAAGCGCTATGTGGGTGGATACGGTGGTTATGGTGGCTACGGCGGCTACGGCGGCTACGGCAACTACGGCAGCAACTACGGCGCATATGGCTCCACGCTCGGCGCCGGCTACGGCAGCGGCGTGGACAGCTACTACAATCCGTACGGCTCGCGCAGCTTTGGGGGATTAGGTGAGCATGAGCGGACGCGGCCGGACTGAGCTGCGTCTAATCCTTGTTGTTCCAGATGGCGCTGCCGGCTACGGCGGCTACGGCTCCGCCTTGGGCGGCTACGGCTCCACGCTGGGCGGCTACGGCTCCACGCTGGGCGGCTACGGCTCATCCTTGGGCGGCTACGGCTCAGCCTTGGGCGGCTACGGCTCATCCTTGGGCGGCGGCTACTACGGCGCCGGCTACAACTCGAATCCCTACGCGCTGTCCTATTACAATGCGCGACTGGGCGCCGGCGCCGGCGCAGGCGCAGGCGTGGCCACCGGCTATCCGTACTACAACACGCGCTTCGGCGCCGGCGGCTATCCCTCCAGCTATTACAGCGGCAGCTACGGCAACAGCGTCGTGGGCGGCGGTCTGGGCGCGCTGGGCGGTGTGCCGCCCATCGGCGCCGGCGGCGCCGGCTACAACTATGGTGCCGGCATCTCGGGCACCGTCTACTAGGCTACGGCGTACAGCATGCAACACATTTAAGCTTAGTGCAATTTATTTTTTTGCCCCCCATTTTATCATATACATATTTTTTTTCTAACTTAATTTTCCGAATATGTTAACAAACAAACAAAAAAAAGAAAAAATGGCAAACCACAAACGTGCACATTGTTGTTAATTGGACGCAGAAGGTTGCTCTATGCGTAGGATCCGTGCTTGTCCTTGATCACCCAGAAGGAGTCGACAATCTCGCCGTCTTTGTCGTCCGAGACCTGTTCGAAGTGCAAGTGGGTGGCATTGTGGGCCTTCAGGCGCGTGTAGCCGTAGTCCTGCAAGCAGCGGATAAAGCATATGTGTGAGGACAATAATTCTAGAACTTCAAAGTCAAAAAGTGAGATTTGAAAAGCGTTTGGCAACATTTGCAGGCGCTTGGCAACATTTTGCCAGCAACCAAATGTTGCTATAGAAGTTTCTCTACATATAGCAACAAATTCCAAAGTTCTACGTTTTCTGCTTTTTTTATAGGCGCTTGGCAACATTTTGCCAGCAACCAAATGTTGCTATTGACGTTTTCTCTACAAAAAGCAACAAATTGCAAAGTTCTACGTTTTTTCTGTTTCTTTAAATGTTCAACAAGTAGTTGTAATTTCGTTTACTTATACTGCACAGTGGCAAACAATCTAGAATTTCAAAATCAAGTCATATTTAAAAAGGGTTTGGCAACATTTTGTTCTAGTCCAACAACAGATGTTTTTCATGTGTCGTCAAGTCGCAAGGCGATCATTCCTCAAATACGCATTAAAGGGTTGCTAGATGCAATTTTTGTTAGTCACATTACAGTGGATTATTTGAAGTAAGCTGATTTTGTGTCCAAGAGCTGTGCAAATGTTGCCAATACATTTTATTACTCTACAAATGTTCCCAGCACATTTTGTTGCTGTGCAAATGTTGCCAATACATTTTGCTGCTATGCAAATGTTGCCAACGAACTGCAAATGTTTTCTTTGCTAAATCGCAAAGCGATATCTTTTTTTTTTAAATACTCAACCATTATTTGCCAGATGCAAATTCAAATAACACAATGTACTCCATAGAAATTCCATATCAAAAACACATTGGCACAGCAGCAAAGTGTTGCCAACGAAATGTTGCACGCCAAATATCGATAAATCGCAGAGCGATAATTTTGTTCAAATACCCAACGAGTAGTTGCCGTTACTTACATTGCTGTGGAACGCATTCCAAGCGGGCAGATTGTTGGAGAAGGGTTCGCGATTCTCATTGCAGCCGGCCGAGCCCGTTATGATCTGTATGGGGGCCTTGGGATTGGTGTAGGGCGCCTCGGCGCTGCCGTTGTACACCTTGAAATCGTAAATGGGCCACAGGCGCGTGTAGAAATGCTCGTGGGCAAAGAACTCGACGTCAACGCCATGCCTATAGAACAGATCCTCCAGCCCGAACCACTTGAGCACCGGCACTCCCTGCCGTATGTACGTCTCCAGGTGCCCATCGCAGTCGTACTCCTTGTCATCGCTGCAGTACATCGGCCGGTGGCCATAGGTGATGATCCAGGGTCGCTTGGCGCGATTCTCGGGCAAATTGGCCTCGGCCAGATCCCGCTCCAGCCACTCGAACTGCTTCGTGAGCAGCTTCATGCCATAGTTGATGAAGTAGTACACCTCCGTGGAGAAGGACACAAAGTGCACGGGCCCCATATTGAAGCTGTACCACAAACTGTCGCCGTCGCCGGGCATGTTGAAGCGGGCCCGGTAGTTGGAGAAGTTGCTGCGGGAGGGGATGGGTAAGACTAGCAAGTGAGAACATTGCAGTCGGGTGTAGCCGACTGCGCAATACTCGTTCACAGTAACAGTCTAAAACTGTCTTCATTATTATTGCTATTTTGGAGAAATATGAATTTTTGCACCCCTCCAAGATACATATATCGGTAATCTATCTAAAAAAAACGGTATGCGTCTAGCTTTACAGCTGAGAAAGATATGTAGATCTGATCGAATTGCCACGCCCCTAATGGGCGTGCCTAAAAAATCGTAACACTTTATCTGACGCGGCTATATACGCAGATATGTTCCAAGTTTCAAGTCTCTAGCTCTGATAACAGCAAACAAAATTGCATTCAAACAGACAGACATTGTATAAATCCAATATCCTTTTTTCTGTTCGTGAACGAGTATAATAATGGCCGTCGATCGTGATTAAATACGCACTACTTCTCCTCGTGGTTGCCCGGACAGACCATGTAGGACACATAGGCGGCCACCGTTTCGATCTGGCGCATAAACTCGTCGCCGACGCGCGCATCCTTCGTGTCCATGTCGTAGGCGAAGTCGCCCACGTGGATAATCGCATCGTACATGCCGTGCTGGGTGTCCTGCTGCAGACGCGCCAAGGACTGGGCGTTCTCATTGCCCATGTCCCCGTAGATGGCCAGCGAGGGCGACCAGCTGTCGCCCGCCGGCGGCGTCTTGAAGCTGTATACCGCCGACCAGCCCAGATTGCTGCCGCAGCTGTACTCGTAGCGCGTGTCCGGCTGCAGCGAGGACAGCGTCACCTTGTGCACGTACTGGGTGCGCGCCTGCTTGCCGCCATCCTCGAAGCGCTCCCAACTGCCGGTGGCCACCTGCAGCTGGTCGTGGATGTAGTCCCGGGCGAAGTTGACGATCGATTGATTGGTGGAGCTGCGCGTCGACCAGGTCACCACCATGTCCTGCAGGCTCTCTGCAAGAATACATTTAGGTATATTTTCATATAGGCGTGCGGGCTTCAACTGTTTAACAACATGCATTTCTTTAATTCCAACTCAAACATTCTCAAGAATACATTTCAAATATAATCCAACGTATTCGAATCAATATCGTATACCCCAAGGCGTATGAGTTATATTCTACTATTATTGATTGATCAACAAACCGATTAATTGATCACTCGCATATATAGCACATACACATTATTCTAACTTACGTAAAACTCTTGTTTCTGATTTTCCTCTAGTTAAAAGTTTATTTTGTTTTAATTTCTGAAAATTACAATTACCAAACAAATACTGTACTTTTATAGTTTTTAAAAATTTCATTCTACAAATTTTTGATTTTATTTTTTTTTCAATTTACTTGAAACATTTATCTGAAAATTTTGCGATTTTTTAAAGTGCGTGAGCTTGAGGTTAGCTAAAACAAGTAAGAACGTTGTAGTCGGGTGTAACCGACTGCGCAATTCTCGTTCACAGTATAATAACAGCTTAAAACACTTGAAAACGGTCTTTATTATTTTTGAAAAATATTGAATTTTGTAATTTGTGGGAGCGTGACCAAAAAACTGTTTGTCAAATTTGGTGACTATAGCTCTAAAATTGTGGGAGATATGGTTTTTGGCGGTTTAACTGCCTGCAAAAAATACTCATTTTATCTATTTGCCACGCCCCCAGCGGGCGCATTAAAAAGTTTTAGTGCGATCTTTAGAGGTCATCAGTAATCAATCTGATCAAATTTGATCTAGCTAGCTTTAAAACTGAGCGAGATATATAGATAAGATTGAATTGCCACGCCCCCAATGGGCGCAGCCAAGAAATCTCCGGACTTAATTTGACGCGCGAATAAACGAGTATATATGTATTGACGGACACTGCACAAACCCAATATACCCTTGTCACGTCGTGAACGAGTGTGATAAGGGCCGGCAAATACCACCCATATTTCCATAGAACCCAAATTCTACCCAGTTTAATGTGCATGCGGTTTATTTGATTAGCTGATTACAATTACAATAAGTAGCAAAATATAATAATACGTTTGAGACATAGTATTGGTATACAGGTGTGTGTGGATATCTGTGCCCAGGTCGGCTGCAGCGGCACCACAGAGATCGGGCTCGTTCAGGCGGCGCTGTACGGCCCGTGGCTGTGCTTGACCACCCAGAACTCGTCGATGATGGCGCCGCCCTGGTCGTCGGAGACCTGCTCGAAGTGCAGGTGGGTGGCATTGTGGGCCTTGAGCCGCAGGTAGCCAAAGTCCTGGCTGTGGAAGGCGCTCCACGGCGGCATGCGCTTGAAGAAGGGCTCGCGGCCCTCGTGATTGCCGGCGGCGCCGGATATGATGTGCACCGGTGCGCCAGGATTGACATAGGGCTCCGCCAGAGAGCCGTTGTAGACGGTATAGTTGTACATGGGCCACATGCGCTCGTAGCAGTGCTCGTGGGCCCACAGCTCCACGTCCACGCCGTACTTGTAGAAGAGCGGCTCGAGGCCGAAGAAGTTCAGGCCGGGCAGACCCTTGCGCACGACGGTCTCGTGGTTGGCGCAATCGTCGCCGTTGTCATTGCTGCAGTACATCGGCCGATGGCCGTACGTGATGATCCACGGCCGCTTGGCGCGATTCGCCGGCTTGGCGGCCTCCATCAGGTCCCGCTCCAGCCAGTCGTACTGCATCACAATTGGCTTCAGGCCGAACTGCGTAAAGTAGTAGACCTCGGTGCTGAAGCCAATGAAGTGCACCGGCCCCAGATCGAAGCTGTAGAACAGGTTGTCCGTGCCGCCCGGCATGCTGAACCGATTCACATAGTGCGAGAAGTTGCTGCGGCGAGCGTTAGAGATTAGCCAATTGAACGGACGAGCAGATGATCGGGTTCGGCGGCACTTACTACTTCTCCTCGTGATTGCCCACGCAGACCATGTAGGGCACGTAGGCGGCGATGGTCTCCACCTGGCGCATGAACTCGTCACCGACGCCGCCGTTCTCGTTGCACATGTCGTACGCAAAGTCGCCCACGTGCAGGATGGCATCGTACATGCCCAGCTGCGTTTCGCGCTGCAGCGCCGGCAGCGAGGCGGCATTGACCACGCCCATATCGCCGTAGATGGCCAGCGAGGGCGCCCAGTCGCCGTGGCCGAGCGCCGTGCGGAACCAGTAGATGGCCGACCAGCCCAGCTGGCTGCCGCAATGATAGTGGTACGTGCTGTTCGGCCGCAGCTGCGGCAGCGTCACCTGTGGATGCGATTGCGGTGTAGTCGCCGGAACGGATCACCAGTGGGCGGTACTTACGCGATGGATGTACTGCGTGGCCTTCGCGGCGCCGCCATCGACGAAGGCGCTGGGTTCCTGGGGCGACTTGGCGCTCAGCTCGTCGATGGTGTCGATGCCGTACTCGCAGATCGATTCGTTCGTGTTGTCGCGAGTGCTCCAGGTGACGACGATGTCCAGTACGGATTCTGGGAGAAGCCACGGCACACGTTGCGATTATTCACAGTTAATATGCACCGATTGCAGCTACATATTTACACGCAATCAAAACTATTTGCATACGCATTGCATTTGAATTCTACGGTTATCGGTTATCGATTATTAATCGTTTATTCAAATATTTAAAGTTCTGTCTCGATTGAATTGAATATATTGTATTCACATGGCAGTTTATTGTTTTTAATTCTTTTAATTACAGTGATCACCCGCAAAGAAAAACTTTTACAAAACCCTCGTACATTCAAATTAAATTGTTTCAAATTTGCATCTTCAATTTGTAATAATTTTGAATTGAAATACATGGACATATTTAACCCGTTTACCCAAGTACTCTTTATTGTTTATTTTAAAATGAATTTTTATAATTAAATTTTGTTTTGCTTCGCTTGCTTTTTAAATACTTGATAATTACAGTGGTCGATAATAAGAACTTCTAGATAAAAAAGGCAATAAAGCTAATTTTTTGTTCTGTTTTCAGCTTTAAAACCGTTTTTCAATACATATGTAAAAAAAAATTTGTAATATTGAAATATTTGGCTTATTAAATCTATATATTGCTTATTACATTTGTATAGAAAAATATGAATTTTTGCATATTAAAATTACTATGGATACTAAAGCGTTCTAATTTGCGAACGTTTTTGCATAATTGAAATTAGAGAAAAGTAAGCCTCAAATTGAAGATTAAAATCATTTCCTGATTTAAATTGCTTAATTTACTTTAAAATAATAATGTATATATAGCTACTTTACACGATTTTCTATCCAAATAACTATGTATCTATACATTAATTTTGTAAATCAAGTATATACATATATACCTTTATGCTACGAATTCGAACAAACACAAAATAAACCCCTTAGGCAAATGAATATTATATAGACAATTACCCTTTTTAGACCGACCATTATGCCTATTTTATTTAATATGGAAATTTGATACGCCCTCCCTTGCCTTGTTAGCTTAAAAGGGATTATTTTACACTGAATGTCTACAACATAGCTTTAAAAGACAAAAGGTCAGACAAAAGAACAAGACTATATCAATGTGTAATATATGGTATAGTATAACTTATCTCTTCAATATATCTATAGGCATATAGACACAAGTTCAGTTAGATAAGAAAGCGGGCGTTAAGCTTATAATACCCATTGATATGGAAACAAAATGTTGTTCACGTTGAAAGTAATAGAAATAAATTGTTGATTTAAAAAAAAACCTCTTAAGAAATATGAATATATACTATATATGTATATACAGACACGTGAACATATCATGTGCATTAGCATAAAGTACATATAATAAAATTGGCTAATTTAAGGACTGTTTACAGTTATTTCAATACAGTTTGTTCAGGGCTTCTACTGGGCTACAGTTGCAGTTGCAGTTGTATGTGTAAAGAATTGTACAGAATAGGTGTTATATATAGCGAGCTATATAAGGAAGAATGTGCGCTAGTAATACTGCCAGTTGCATCAGTTGTGTGTAGGTATGTGTGTGTGTGTGTGTCTCTATTTCAGCTGTTGTTATTCGTATTTCCATCTCTCGTCTAGAGTTCGCTGTAAGCGCCGTGCTGCGCTTTTATTAACCAGAACTGATCGATAATTGCGCCCTGCTTGTCATCGGACACCTGTTCAAAGTACAGATGGGTGCGATTGTGCGCCTTCAGGCGCGTATAGCCATAGTCCTGGCTATGGAATGCGCTCCACTCGGGTATCTTGCCCTTGAAGGGCTCGCGTCCCTCCTTGCAGCCGGCGGAGCCGGTGACAATATGGACAGGCGCACGTGGATTCTCGTAGGGTGAGCCCAGCGTGCCGTTGCGCACCTTGTAGTCGTAGATGGGCCACAAGCGCTCGTACGAGTGCTCGTGCGCCCAAATGGCCACATCCACGCCGTACTCGTACAGCAGCGGCTCCAGACCGAACATATGCACAAACGGCCAGCCGACGCGGGTCAGCGTCTCCGAGTGGGTGCAGTCGTTGTCGTTCTCATTGCTGCAGTACATCGGCCGATGGCCATAGAGGATGATCCACGGTCGCTTGGCGCGATTCTCGGGCAAATTGGCCGCCTCCAGATCCCGCTTGAGCCACTCGTACTGAAAGACGAGCGTCTTGACGCCATAGTTGAGGAAATAGTACACCTCCGTGGATATGCCAATGAAGTGGACCGGGCCCAGGTCGAAGCTGTAGAACAGGTTCTCCGTGCCGCCCGGCATGCTGAAGCGCGCCCGATAGTTGGAGAAATTGCTGCAAGGCGAATCCATGAAAACCATCAGCCAAATCTTAGCAATTGTCAAATACATCTGTCTGTCTGCCTGCCTCCCACTGGCAACTTGCAACTTACAACTTCTCCTCGTGGTTGCCGGGCACAACCATGTAGGGCACATAGGCGGCCACCGTTTCGATCTGGCGCATAAACTCGTCGCCGACGCGCGCATCCTTCGTGTTCATGTCGTAGGCGAAATCGCCCACGTGGATTATCGCATCGTACATGCCCAGCTGGGTCTCCTGCTGCAGTCGCGCCAAGGATTGGGCATTCTCATTGCCCATATCCCCGTAGATGGCCAGCGTGGGCGACCAGTCGCCATCGGCGCTGGGGACGGTGCGGAATTGATACTTGGCCGACCAGCCGTAGCTGCTGCCGCAGTGATAGACGTAGCTGCTGTTGGGTTTTAGCTGGCTGAGCGTAACCTAAGTTGAATGCAGAGGCTTGAGTCTGTGTGTGTGCATGTGTGTGTGTGTGTGTGTGTGTATGCATGTGTGGGGCACTTGTGCCTATTGCGTACCCTGTGTATGTACTGCGCCATCTGCTTGGGACCGCCATCCACAAACTTGATGGCCTGGCCAAAGGCGCGCTGCTTAAGATCGGCCAGTCCATATTCGACAACGCTGTCTGCATCCGGCGGCAGGCCGCGTGTTGACCAGGTGACAACAATTTCGCTGGCGGTGCGCTCTGGTGCAGCAGGCAAATGTTCAAAAACGGAAAGAGAGAGAGAGGAAAACAATACAAAAAGGAAAACAGTACTTGAGTTTTTGGCCAAGATTATTGTTTTTAATTTTTACAAAAATCAAGTGCAAGGCAAGCTTTTTGCAATAATTTCGTTTCATAAACAGTTTTACAATTTCTGTATGGCATGTTTTTCGATCTGTTTTGCTTCTCGTTTGCTTATCGGGCGCGCTCTGCTCTGCGACCACACACAAACACTAATTGGACTAAAGTTAGAGTGTGACCTTATTAGCCTGTGATTAATAAACCAAATATACAAAGTATATACATTGTGCGCATTTATCAGCAAATCAGCCTTAGACCCATTTTATGGCTGCCTGCGGATGACGTGCACGCGCGCATTTCAATTATGATTTGTTTTTGTTTATTGTTTCAGTTGTTTTTTTGTTAGAAGCGAGGAAGGGGACAGATCCGTGGCTCAACGGGAACAACTGCAACTGTAACTGCATAATGCATGTGTAGGGGGCGGAGTTGTGCACACGCTATCAACGGCAGCAATTATTGCGCAGCAGTTCCATAAGTGACAAAAAATAAATCAGTGCTCAAGTCGGGAATGCCCGACTAGGAGATACCCAGTACCCAACGGGTAATTTCTTTCATTCCTATATACAAACAAAGGCTGTAACTCTTAAATTACTTTATTTTCAATTTTGGGGCGAGTAGGAGAGATAACTAACAATTTAAGTATTCTTGAACTGTGTATGTTATACGTACTTAATTATTATTTCTGAGGTATGCTAAAAGGCTTCAAATTTATATTTATCAGTATTTAAAATATGGAGCAATATACATTTTTAAAAATGGACAAAGTGGACCCATGTCGTCGTTCTTCTGTCTGTTATATATTTGCACCAAAACAATACACCCTTTTCAATGGGTACAGGGTATAAAATAACCGAATAACTGAAAGTGCTGAAGCAGCTAATTTGCGAAATATGCCGGTAAATTGTTAATGGCAACGCAGGGGTCGAAGGTAAATGCACTCGCGACTTTGCTGCGTTTAAACTTTAAACTTGTTGCAAAACGTGCCAAAATTTAAAAATTACGCACACAATTATTGTGCACAAAAATGCCTAAAAACTATACTTAAAAAATACCAAACATATATTTTGTTGCACTTACCTCCAAAGGCTAGATGCACCTGCTCCGGCTGATAGTGTACAATGCTCACATCCTGCAACAAGTTTTGTTGAATGTTTACGTTCTCCTCCAGCTCCAGATTTCGCTGTACGGTGCTGGCAACGCAGAGCGCCAACACAAGGAGCAACAAGGTCAAATTCACCATTGTTGCCCGTTATTGCTTTTGTTGTCTTTTGTTTACGTTTACTGTCTATTGCGTTGACATTACCAAATCTTGCTGTATTCGCAATATATAATAATAACAAAAGGCGAAGAGTTGGCTTGTTTCTAAGTAACTGGACGTTGTTGCTGTGCGCTGTTCTGGTTGTTGAATTTCTACTAAACTTATTGCTGGCAGAAGCGGAAATAATGAGCGAAGAATATTGAAAAGTCCAGAAATTTATAGAGCAACAACAAAATCTAATATGAAGCAGAGTGGCTTTAGTGCATAATCGATAGTTTCGATAGTGCGATACTTTCACTCCACAGCTGATGAGATGACCATATACTCAGCGCGCACTTTTTGTGTTTTGAAATTTGTTGAAAACCATGCATGCCCTGTGTTTTGTGTTAGTTGCTTTTTATTTGGTTTTGTTAGAACTCACACATTTTTCGGCATAATAACATACACACAAAAAAAAAAAAAAAATAATAATTTGGAAAACCAACAATACGATGGATATGGCTGACTTATCCGAGGACTTCATAACATTAACGCAATTGAATTGTGTCCAGCAATGCAGCGCTCTAATACAGAATCCAATGCCGCGAAATTATTTAACGGCCGCTACATTATTTGGAATCTATTGCGGCGTGCTCATTTATCGTTCCTATCGCAATCACCTGGCAAAAATGGATGCTAGAAAAGCGGAGGAAGCGACACGCAACGCAGAGCAAGAGTTGCATACATACGAGGAGTACATCTATGAGATTCCACCTATGGAACGTCGTGAATATGTCTTGCCCACCATCAACGAACCGGCTATAGTGGCACAGCAATCCCATGACGATAATCTCACAGCGACTTCCTAGTTCCAAGGCACCAACCATTTTCTATTTACCCAAATTATCAGAATTTGCTCAATAGTTTGGAGTGAAGCGAGAAACTCAAGCTTAGCTCAATAAGCGGTTTCCAGTTTCATTCAATATTTACCGGCTAATAAAGTGGCATAAAGCTCCTAATTAAATCCATTATTTAATTTTTTTTTCATTTTCCGCATAAAAATAAGAAAAATATAATAATTGGAATAACTTGCTTTTACACGAGGTTCGAACCATAAACATTTTGTTCTGTTTATATCTGCAGAATTTTGCATGTTTTTTTAAATAGCTATGATATAGAATTTATTGTTTGTTCATGCTCGCTCGCACTTATAGCAACATTATAAATAATTGTACGTATATATATATATATAGGATAACAAGAAATAGGATATATTACATAACATACGTAGGGCATAGCTGGATTTTCAGGTGGGTGCTACAACATATTTTTTGCCTTATCTTTTTTGGCAGACATTGGCAAAAATTTAAGAACTAGCCGTACACATACGTGGATAAATATTAGGCATAAATATACAAATACATATATATTAATATAGGGAATGCGATCGTTTTATAAATAGACAAATTAGTGGCAACAATAATCAACTACAAACTAGAAAACACTTGAGAGAGACTTGCTGGCTATTTATCGCTGGCATTTCCGGTGCCAGTGCCACTTCCGCTTCCGGTATTGCTGCTCGGCTTGCGGGCGGCCAGGCCCTCGGGCATGCTGCTCTTGCGCTGCGCCTGCGAGATTTGCACGATGCGCGACAGCGGCGAGTGGGTCGAGCTGGTGCTGGGCCGCATCAGGGCCGAGGGCAGCAGGCGCGCGGACGAGGTGCCCGCCTCGTCCGGACTCGTGCCGGACGCGGATCCAGCGGACGCGGAGCCAGCGCCGCCCGTGGGCGACGTGGGCGACAGCTCACGCGCCAGCGGCGAGGGGCGCAGCGAGAGCCGACGCTGCAGCGCCGTCTGCGAGATGCCCAGCGATGCGCCGGACTCGTCGCCCAGATTGGCGCCCGGCGGCGGCGCCTGTCCGGGCGGTATCTGGAGCGCCGTCGGGCGCACGCTGAAGCGGCGCCGGAACTTCGACTGCCCAATGGGCGTTGAGCTGGTCGGCGCATTGCCGGCCAGCGGCCGCTCCGTATAGCTCGGCGGCGGCTCCAATATCTGCATGCCCGACGGACGCCGATTGGCCAGCAGCCCACTGCCGCTGGCCAGCGGCGACATGGTGCCCACGATCGTCGAGCGGCGCGCGTACAAACGATTCGCGGCGGTCGCCTGCAGCGAGCGCGTTTGGTCGCCGGCGAAGAGCGACAGGATCGGCGGCAGCTGGGGCGGATCGAGGCCGGCGTTGCCCATCTTGCGCTGCTTCTTGCTCAATTTGTTGCTGCCGCCCGATCCCGATCCCGATCCGGCCGCCGCCGTCGCCGCTGCCTGCTGGTGCTCGTCCAGCACGGCGTGCGTGTGCACCACCTCGAGGGCGCGTATGAGGTCCGCGATGGTGGTCTGCTCCAGCACGTCCATGTCCTTGTCGGAGGTCACCGAAAAGATGCTGGAGCGACGCGGCGCGGCGCCGCCCATCGGCCCGCCCGTGGCCGGGAACAGGCTGCCGCGACGCGCCGCAACAGCCGCCATGGCCGCCGAGCCGGAGCCGCGTCGCTGCATCTGGGTGAGGGCCGATGCCGTCGGCGGATACATGCTGCCACGTCGTCCGGCCAGCGCCGGATTCTGCGTGTAGATCGATTCGCGGCGACGCTTGCCAGCCGCGACGCCGCCGGCGGCGGACTTGCGCTGATAGGCGCCGGTGGAGCCGAACGTCGCCTGCTCCGAGTCGTCCAGCTGGAACGCCTGGTTGGCGACGCCGCCGTTGCTCGACGCCAGACTGATGGTGGAGTCGAAGGGCGGCGGCGGTCCGCGACCATTGCGCAGATACGATTGGCTGGCGCCCGCCGTCACCGTGTTGTTGTAGTAGTCCAGCGGCGAGCGGCCCGGCAGCGCCGAGATGCCCTCCGGCACGGAGACCACCGAGAGCTTGCGTTCGACATCCTGCGAGGGCCGCTTGCGATGGAAGAGCTTGCGCAGGCCATCCGGCATGGAGAACTTCTTGACCCGACCGACGGCCGGGCCGCTCTTCTTCAGCTGATCCTCGACGCTGTCCGGCTCGAGGTGCACCACATGCGATTCGCTGGCCGCGCCATTCAGCTGGCCCTTGAAACGGCTGTTGAACGCCTCCTGGATCTGCTGATTGTCGCCGCTCCAGGTCCACTCGTTGTGGCTGTGCGGCGCGCGCAGCGGACGTCGCGGCGGCTCGATATTGAAATCGGAGCAGGCGCGTCCGCGCGGACGACGCGGCGTGGTGAACTCGTTGAGCGTCGAGAAGGACCATTCGCTGGCCAGGATCTGTGAGTCGGAGAAGCCGTGATAGCCACCATAGATGGCCGCATCGTCAGCCTCCGGCGGCGGCGGCTGTACGGTGGCCAGCGCCGTCACCACCTTGGCCAGCAGGTCCGTTGTCTGGCGGTACGCCTCCGCCGTCTCGAACGTCTTCTCGCGATCGAATTTGCTCAGCTCCGTGTCGGAGTTGGCGTGCACCATGGCCGATGCGGCCATTTCGGCGCACACGGAATAGGCGCGCTTTCGACTGGGTATCGGCGCCGGCTCCATGCGGTACATGCTCAGCTCCGGGCAGGAGGCGGACCGGGGCAGCGTATACGCGAATTCTGTGTCGGTGTAAACGGGCTGAGTGTGTGTTAAGCGATGAATATCGTACGCGTTATCGTTATCGTGATTGTTATCGGGTGCATGTGTGTTTGTTGTTTTTGTTGTGGTTGTTGTACATGTAAAGAAAGCGCAACGAGTTGCATTAGTGTGAGTCTCAATGTTGTTGTTGTTGTCTCTGTTGCTCGCACGCTTATCCTAATTCAGTTGCGTGTGTGTGTGCGTGTGTGTATGTGTGTACACAAGTGCTTGGTTTTTTGAATTACTTACGCCTGCGCTTCTTCTGCGACTTCTTAGTCTTAGTCTTAATCTTTGTGCGCTTTCTATTTCCCTTTCGACAAAACTACGAAAAAGAAAATATCACATTTGTTGTTAACTAACTTATCGGCAGAGTGGGAGAGGGAGGCCCGCTTAGTCAAACATTTAGTGAATGCGTATCCCGAGTTATTCTTGTTGTTGTTGCTGTGACGCATAGGAGAGACAAAAATGTAACGGAAATGTGCGCGCGCCCTTGATTAAACATATAAATACATATATATATATGAAGACACACACACACACATACACAGCGGCTGTTGCTATTGCCTATGTAAGTATTAGTAAATTCGTATTAGTTTTGTTCTCTTTTGACAAGTATGCGCGCACTGCTTTGCGCGACGTTAGCTGCGAGCAACGGTACAACTAACGCTTGACGTACAGATGCCGGCTAATTAGCAGGAGCGCAAAAAAGCGCTCAAAAGTTGGGTTAGGTTTTAAGAAACAAATTAAAACTGAAATATAAATAAGATAAGCAAGTCGGCTGTGACCGACTGCGCAATACTCGTTCACAGTGCAATAATACCTAATAACTGTCTGGAAACGTTTTTCATAATTATTATTACCTCAAAGTGGCATTCAAACTGTATTTTAGAAAAGTGTAGATTTTTTTAATTGTGGGGGCTGGCATGGGCGTGGTCAAATGTTCTTTGGTTCAATATTTAGATATGGCCATCATTAATCTATCTTGGTGACTCTCGCTCTGGAGCTCAGGGAGATATACATTTTCGCATTTTGCCACGCTTTCAATGGGCCAAGCTAAAAATATTTTCTCTGGTATCAATTACGGCGTCAAGAATTCGGTTCATACTGACGGACGGACAGCCGGACAAACATTGCACAAAATCAATATGCACTTTCCACTTTGCGAACGAGTATAATTAAAAACATCAAGAAGCTCCCGCATATTAAACTACATACACAGACTAAGTCAAATGTTAAAACTATATTTAAAATTACAATTATTGAAATCAAAAAAAAAATCCCATATATGATATGATTTTGTGGCTTTACCTTTACTTTCTGTATGTAGAGCTCGTTGAGCAGACGTCGCAGATAGCCCACGTCTTTGGTAACGCCCGTCCAGATGCGATTCTGAGTTGCCTTCAGGTTAGACGAGAGCTGCTGCTCCAAATGCGCCAGTTTCTTGCTCTGCAGGCCTCTGTGTAAGGTATATATAGTATATGTATGTGTTTGAGGGATGGAGTTGCAACTATATAGTATGTTAGCCTTAGATGATTGCTAGTTGAGTTGGGGATGTATTTGACAGACCCAGCATGCAAACGAAACGCGCCCAATAATCATGCAATACTTTGATATAGGGTCCACTTACCGCGTGATAAACGTCATGATCATGACCAGATAGCCCAAGGAGAATATAAACCAGACAATAACAAAGATTTGATAGACTATAAACCAGCCGCCGAACTCGCGAGGCTATAAAAAAGAGTAATCAATACTAGAATGCGAAACTTTCTCTTTCTCTTTTAAATAGAACACTCAGAGAAAAACGCCCTTAAAGCCAAGAAATTCGTACTGCTTTTCAAATGTCAAGTAAATTGGGTTTTTACATATACCTAAATTAAGTGTTGCATAAATAATAACAATAATTTTTGAAGAAAGTTCAAAATAAGCGTACTTAATGAAAGTCTTGCAGAGGATATATTCAAATTTTCTCGAAATGTGTTAAAAACAAGTCGCCGACTCTATAAATACATATATTCTTGCTCAGTACACTAGATCGGTTAAAAATGGAGTTTCTTTTTGATTTTTCAAGATATCCTAACTTGACAATTATATGCGTTTAAAAGCTGCTAACATAAAAGCAAAATATCAACATTATCAAATTATTATATGATAAATAGCCTCATATAGAAACAATTTGTAGCGCATATTTTACATAAGTCTGTAAGGGTATTTAATCTTCGGCAGCACGTTTTATTCTCATTTAGACCGTGAATTTCGAATTTCGCTAATCAAGTTAAGAAATTGGGTGTTGTTTCTCTGAGTGTAGCTAATATTACACACCTGATTTGGGCCAAAGGTGGGCACGAAATCACCGAAACCAATTGTCGATGTCGTTACATAGCTGTAGTAGACGGAAATTGAGTACGGCCAGTCCTCGAAATAGGTGAACACCCAGGCGGGCAGGAGCAGGAAGAGGGCTATGCCCGGTATGAGCGCTATGAACACTGTGGTAATCAGACCCAGCTGCGGTGGGACATAGTGATCGTCCGAGGACATTTTATACTTTTTATAGCGTCGATAAATGGCCACAAACTGCGAATTGAGAGATCAGTTAGCCAAACTGAATATATACTATATATATGCATATATCCCAAACTACATACCGTACGCCCAAAGTACTCGCCCAGGCCGGCAAAGAGTATACCGTTGACCGGTATACCGATCACCGAGTAGGCAATCATGATCATGCGACCCGCAAACGTGGTCGGCGATATATTGCCATAGCCCACCGTTGAGCAGACGGTGAAGGAGAAGAAGAAGGCGTGGTAGAAGGTCCACGTGTACGGCACTTCGTACTCATCCTTTGTGTAGTCCGTCACGGGCTTACCGCAGTAGCTGGTTATCCGCTCCAGAACTTCGTTTTGTGTGCTGGCATTCTTATCTGACAACTGTTCCAATAGATACTCTATAAAAAGAAATGAAAAAAAACCCAAAACTAAATAGGAAATAGATACAGTAACTGTAAACAGCAAAAAACAACAATCGAATCTGAGATAAAAACGCAATGAAGCGTAAAAGCAAATCAAATTTAATTAGTTCTATTACACGTGTTCCGGAAGCAAATGCGCGGGCGGCCGATCGCGTTATAAACGCCATTTAACCTTCCGCTTTTCCGAAAACCAACAAAAATAAAAAACCAACCTAGATCAGGGCAAAAAAAGTAACCGAAATTGCCAACGTGACGCTTGATCAGGGGGAAAACCCGAGGGGTGTGAGCCTGACCCTGGCTCGAGCCGCTGATCACTGATCGCTGATTGCCGATCGTTGAACGTGGAGCATGTAACGCTGTACGGTTTTTTGCTCCGGCCTACTGATCGCACTTCTGCGTCTATTTAAAATGCATTCCACACTGTGGATCAGCAGGTGGATCGTAACGATCATCATGGAGCCTACGTTGTTTTGATCCCGATATATGATATTTGCATGTTTGGCTATTGCTCTTGATTTATAGAGGAGTTTTAATGCAATTAGTTTATCTGTAGAGCTTGAATTTTAGTACGATTGTTAAGCAATGCACGCTCCACAGAATGAACTAATTTAAATCAAGGGTGTTTACTACATTTTTGATTGTCCAATATTATAAGAATATTCGAACCTTTCAACAGTTATCCTAAGTTTAGTGTTTAAACTTATTTATTATATTCGTTCATGAAGTGAAATTAGTATATTAAATAGAATAACTTTTTGCAAACAGATTAAAGTTTTGAAAAATGTTCATCCAAAGCTCCCAGAACATTGTTAAAACTGAAACGATTTTTAGATTGAAGGCATTTACAATTTCCTTTTTAATTAATTAATTAATTTTTAAATACACTTAAATACTGTAGGAATGAGGAATAAATTGAATCATAAGTATTTTTACCGTATTCAAGAATTATATAATCAAGAATGCTGTTCTTGAAATCGTAAAAACAAAACGGTACCCATTTAAACCCACTCTCGTACTTGGCTTAAGTATGGCGTTTTTCTCTGAGTGTAAGAACCGTTAAACTCTTAATAAGTTTAACGTGCATCTTCAGTGCAATTCATTGGCATTAACTGAGTGCAATCATTCAATAAACCTTAAGTCGCAAGCAAATGCAAAGCGACAACAATTCTGGGCAGTAATCTTTTAACGAATTGCATAATTCAATAAATGCTACGGCCGGATTTTTATCACAGCCAGCCCGTCAAGTCAACGCCAGTGAAAGGCACTCGGACCCGCCACAGGGGTGGTGGTGGTGGTGCTGATGGTGGTGCGCAATTGCGGGCAATTCGCTGCTAAACGATCCCAGTGCTGCACTATGTAGATCTAATCGTAAACTCTCCAATGGGACATCACGGGACAGCTGTGATATTGTCGCCATTTGTTGCTATTGTTGTTGTTGTTGATGATGATGATGGTGATGTTGTTGTTTTTGTAGTTGTTGTTGGGTGCCCCTCTGGTTGATTGTGATTGCGGCAATTTGTTCATAGACGTCGATCATTAGCACAAATTCTTGTAAATCTTTGAAGCTTAACGTTACCCAAGAGCACAAAATGGTACACTCGGAGAAAAATTCAGGAATTTTGTATTTAAATCTCTTCAAGGATAAAATTTTGTATTTCCGTTTCAAGTTTAAACCATACTTAACTAGGAAATATTGAAAAGAAAAATGTTATTGAAATTTATATAACAAAATGATACGAATTTTATTCCGCTTTTTGTTGTTTTATTTAAATCAGGGAATTTTCCTAAGTGTAGATGCTGATTCAGATTAACTTGTTGTCGCTTTTGTCGTTGATTTTGATTATCTCGTGGCGATTTAAAGTGCGCCGGAAATGTTTGTGGTATTGATAAATTTATTTAATTAATGCCAAGCGGCGACTGATCGTTAGGCTAAATGGAGAAATTAAGAGAGACAACCGAATCTGTTAAAGCCAGCGACTGATCGTTGCAAAAGATGAGTTTTAAGTTTTCACAAACCGACAAGAGCACTGCGAGAGTGAAAAGGAAAATGATACAGATATTGAGAAAATACTGACAAATCTGAGCTACAAAAATTACCCAAACCCATGCAAGATCACTTGAATAGGCTGCCATAGAGTAAGAGAAAAAGTTCAGTTATAGCTGTACCTGAACAAAGGTGAAAAAAGTACCGCTAAAGATCGCTGATCAAAGATAGAGACAGTAACTGATCTTAGAATTTGATAATATCTGTGATAGCTTTATATAATTGAAAGAGAGAACGCTCAGGGAATAGACTGGAATTTCACATCGTCTAAAATATAAGCCAAGATCACTTGAAACACCAGATCTATCAGCCAAGATCAGTTTCGGCTTCAAATATCAACGGAGAATATATAATAAGGAAGTAATTTAAAAGCCAAAAGCAATGGGCGTTTACCGAAGCCGACAACTCATCGTTTATCTTATAAAAGTCTGGAACATAATATACCCAAATTAGTACTGAAAAAACACATATAGAGAAAAGGAAGCAATTTAATGCCCAGACAAGATCGCGTTCCCAAATATTTTAGGCTGTTATCTGTGACTGCGACTCGGGTGATTAACTTATAAATTCCATCATCACATGTTTGTGCACACTTCATGGTGGAAAGTGATCCATGGGTCTTAGACGAGTTGGGAGCTACGTATGCGCCATTGAAGTGGTTTTCAAGCCCAATAGATTAATGCTTATATTGATTGGTATTCGCATATCAATATTGCGATTCGTTGCTCTAGGCCATATGCATCAATTGATAAAGAACTGTGTGTTCTTAATTAAGACCTATGTTAAGACCCAGCTATACTTCTGGCCAAAGGGGGCTCAGTGTAAGGCCCCACGGCTTGACCGGTCGTATGCACAAACTGAATAAGTCAGCTTAAAAACTGCTAAATAATTTAGCCCAGAATTTATATATATATGTCTATATGTATATATATACCTTTATCTTTCAAGTCATTTACCCGACAAACGACCTACGACTTGTGCAATCGGTAAATCGGTTCGAGATGATCGCACTGCTTGTTTCCATTTAAATCTGTTTGTATTGGCTTATCCATATATATGTATGTATATATGTGTGGATTTCCACGCACGTCTTGGTTCGATGGTGTCTAATTCGAGTTTATAGTTTATTTATCTACATAATTTGCACATTTTATGTGCTATTTAAGATTGATTTTATTGCAATTATAGTGGAATAACCCTCAAAATAAATACGCTCGCCGTGCGATTTATGTGTATGATATCCGCACAGACAGATACATATCTCGACTGCGATACACATACAGGTATGTAAATCACATTCGTATAAATGCAATTAATCACGAATCAGATTCGCACACTTGCTAACTCATAAAGCTCACATTTCTCAACATTTACGCACGTTTGGCAAAACAACAAATAAAACTAAGTAAATATTGACGGCATCTTTAACACATCGAATTAAGTATGCTCTATGTCGGGATAAGCTAAATATAGAAAAAGCTACGTTTATGCCATGAAATTCATGGTTTTGTTATTAACACGTTAAGTTGGCTGCGCTTGAACAGACTTTTAAGATTGATCTCGTGTTCAATTGAAATAATATTAATAAGCAGTTTATGCGTGCTAATTTCATGAATTGCTAGACACTGCTTAAGAAACTGAAGTATAAGTCTTAATATAGTTTGTGCCACGTTTATGCCATGAAATTTATGACTTCGTCGTTAGCACTCCATGAAATCAAAAATAAATTTTATTGATTACTCGCGTGTTCGCTAATACTAAATCAAAAACTATATATTATATTATACCTAAATATAGATCAAATTACTTTTATGTCATGAAATTTATGACTTAATTTTTTTAGCACATTAACTTGGCAATGCTTTATAAACTGCAATAAATGAGGTCAGCTTAGCTATGATAATTTCATGAAATGCTTGATGCTTGATCAAGAAACTATATAGTATATGCAGTCTTAATATAGAGCAAATTTCGTTTATGTCATGAAATTCATGATTTTGTTATTGACACATTAAATTGGCTAATCAGACATTTTTTATGGATAACTTTCGTGTTGAACTACAATAAATGTTGGTCAGTTTATGTGCGCTAATTCCAAAAATTAATCAAGAAACAATAATAATTCTTTAAATTCTGATTTTTTTAAGTGTCTTGGCTATTTATTTATCCAAATTGTTACTTCGAAAATTGTTAGTTCGAAGAGATTCTGAGTTCAAGAGATCATGTTGACAAACGCGACGAACAAGTTGTGTTGGCTGCTCGGAGCAAGAGTATTAAGTAAAAAAAATCGTAGACTATGATGTAGCGAGCTATCTTTAGTTGAGTTGGGGGCGGTTGGAACTGCGCAAGTAGCGTTAAAAATGTTATTGGCCCAAAAGTTCGTGGCAGACAGTTTAGTTAGCCGAGACAATATATCACATGGCCACAAAAATTAAAACAGAGGCGTTTTTATACTCGTACAATAAAATGCATTTATGTCTATGATATATGAAACTGATTTAAAAATAAAATATGATTACACTTTCTGCCGAAATGTTGAGGACTACCCACCATTGATCTCAATGCGTTCCTTTAGCTCCTCGGCGCGTGCGACCTTCTCCTCGCCATGCTCGATATGGTAATAGATGGCGGCCCCAAACAATAGATAGGATATATAAAAGATGAGCAAGAGTATCCAACGGTTTGGCGACATGCTCGACCTGTCGCTTCCTTGGGCACTAAGGAATAGGCTGCAAGCACACATATGTATTTATTTAAAATTGAATCTTCCAGTTCGACACCTTGTAATTGTTTGCCAATGTTTAGGTTAAGTGTATTTAGGGGAACTGCAAGCACTTTAGTTCTCCACCGTTTTGTTATTATTAATTTGTTGTTATTTATGGTTGTATCAACGTTAATCGACGCTTGATTGCGATTGCCCAACTGTCTATATATATGTATATGCTTGTGAAATTCTTTAGAGCGCTACGCTACGCCCAAAGACGACAGTCTTATGGGTTCGACGTTGGGCATTAACTGTTAAGTCTGTCACGTTGTTTTCGGACTTAGTCTTAGAAAGGGGTATTTGTTTCTTTTTTAGTATGGTAGCCCAATGTACGGTAGTGCTCGAACCCGGCTACCGGACTCAATGACGTTAGCTAAGTTTATTGTTCTTTTTTTTGCACTTGCAGAAGGTTATTATAAATTTGACGCTTAATTTGTAACGCATTAAAGAAGGGTTTACAAGACCATAAAGTACATTTATTTTTAATAGTGTTTAGCTAAGGCTATAAAGCTTTGGACTTTGTGTCTCTAGTCTCTGAATTTTATTCAAATTTTGTATATAACTGTAGGCAGTATATTTGAAAGATACTATCGGTCAGAAATTGTGTGTTGGATAAATGATGTTTTTTTTTAAACATATTTTGAATAATTAATAAAATAATAAAACAAAATTATAACACATATAACATCCTTAGGAAAGATCGGTTGAAAAATTTTGTTTTAGTTTTTTGCAGATATATTGAACAAACTCCCCAATCACAAGCTTAAGTATATAAACAAATATAAGTGATAAATAAAATTTGTTCAATATCGATCTACTATATTATAAAAATTGTTCAATATCGATCTACTATATTATAAAGTTCTCACAGTTACAATCCGTCTAAAGAACATATTTTTAATGAAGACATATTTTTGTTTTGGAATTATTTATTCGACAGGCTTTTTGTGCGCCCAACAATCTTTTTAAATCTTATAAGCACAGAAGTACTATATGGTTTTCGGTCAAAAATCGATTTTGTGTTGAACACAATTTTTAATTTTATAGCGAATTTGATCAAACTCATAAATTTGGACATTAACTGCGACTTTATAGCATAAGGCTACAGGAAGGCTCTACTAATAATTAAATTATATATAAATAATATCAGAAATATGTATGTAGATTTAAGCACCTTGACCAATATGCCAGTAAGGGTATACAATAATCGGCAAACCAAAGATTTCTTTGCTTTTTGTGTCAACATTTGAGACGGTTTGGGTTATGGTTATTGCAGCTATGATCAACGCTTAACGCAACCTCAGCCCACAGCCGGTCCAAGTCCCCCTACCCCGCCACTCCAACTTTCCAGTGGATACGACGTCATTGTGGGCATTGCATAGCGACGTCATTTGGAGCACACAAATGAAAAAAAGCGCTTGGGTTTATATATATTGACACATCTAATCATATCGCCAAGGCGTTAGTGCCGAGTATTGCTGCTAATTTGTACGTATTTCACTGCTTTTCGGTAAGAGCCGGTAAAAAGTAGTCAGCGACAACAACAACAGCAACAAGAGGCGATGGGCACGGCTTGTTATCTGTCTGGGATTAGGTTGGTGACAACGCCGGCAGCTCTGGCTGCCTAGTTGGAAATGTACCGTGATCGCGTCTAATTAGCGGCTCGATAATGCCACCAATAGGTTGACAACTCTGGCCCTGGTTAGACGTCACCAATTCTCACTTCGATTTTTAGCGAAATTTCGTTTTTGAATATTCATAAAAAAAGAGTATAAATCTTTTTTAGTTGCATAATAAACACATTTTAAAATAAGAACTTTATTCTCAACTTAAACAATTTCCAACTAAACCGTATTTTGACAGCACTTATATTTGATTTAATTATAACATTTCGTGTAATTTTCTCTCAGTGCATGATCCGATTCATTTATTGCTTCGATTTAAGTTATTTTGTGAAATTATGTGGCGATAATAATAGTAATAACAATAGCAGTATTTCTTGCAAAATTATAAAGATAATTGCAACCATTTTCAATCGTAATTAGTTCATGTTGAGGTAGTTCTCCTTAACGGTATCAATATCAGACGCTTTGTGAACTTTGTCACCAATGGTGTTCGGGAATTTCGTGTAACTGCTACAGCAAATACTATATATATATATATATTTGATCTCAAGTTTGACTTACGTGAGTGTTAAACTCATATTGATAAGCGCTAAAGGGTAACCACACAAAGTGTCACAAGTCGAAGAAGAGGGAGAAAAAGACGTAAATGTCGTGAGTGCACGACTGTCAGTTATCCTGTAAATATGCTGATATTACCCCTAGAGAACTCAGAAATTAAGTTCCCAAGACACATATGTATTTACATAAATATATATATTATATTACTATGTTAATGCGATACTTCATTACTTAATACATAAAAATAATATAACAACTTATACAAACACTAGTATTTGGTGTATGGTAAGACTAAATACCAAATTTATTGATACCTAATTTAAATACTTTTCATCCCAAGAGTTTTTCTAAAGATATTTGTATACAAATACATGCAACAAATTTATGTTACCCCATTTACTAGTTTTTTGGGTACAGGGTATACAAAAATCTAAAATAATTCACGGAAATTGGTACACGGAATTTTTAATTGTTGTTTAATGCAATGAGTTTGCCAATTCCTATAAACTGATCAATATTAGGAACATTTCTTTTTAAATTGAAAAATACTGATCACCCAGTTTCAAATTAAAATATAGGTTATATAGGACAGACTAACCAGAACAGCCTGCAACCAGGACTTGGTGGACTTATGTGCCTACGAAAAAGTTTAGGGTTAGTAGATACCGAAGACGTCAAACTGGAATATCTTCCAATATGTTTCAAATATATACAAATATTAGTAAAATGAATTACCACACAAATTTGTAACTAATCCAGATAGAAAATCGGTTATATTTTTAGCTTTTACTGTTATTCTTCAAGACCCGTTCCCACTATTTATAAATATATTATAGTTATCTACTCGAGTATTACATGCGACATTACCAAACTCCTCGCAATGCATCCACAATCAATTGTATTATTATAGTGTGCCTCATTCTTGCTCTTGTTGTTGCAATTGAATTCAAGTGGAGAGCTGATAATATTTCAGTGCATACAATATCATTTATTCAATTATAATTATCAATTGTATAGTAGTACAAGTATTTAGAATGTTTTAGAAATTATCTATAAGAAATGTGTTTGTTTTTGTTGAAAGTCAAAAAGCATTGCGTATGGCCAGCAAAATAAAAACTGGGCTAAGCATTTTGTTAACAATAATAAAAAAAAATAAAAAAAGTTTCCATTTATTGGGCGTGTTTGTCAATGATGACGCGATATTCAATGGAAGACTTTGCATTTATTGTATTTGATTTGATTTGATTTGACTTTTATTTATTTTTTATAAAAACAAACAAACATTTTAATGAGACCATTTGTTGCCCTGCTTTGGGCTTGTCCCATTTTCTATGGAATGGAATGGAATGGAAAATTCTGCAAAAACAGGTGACAAAAAAGCTTAAGTAAAATGAAAAGTATTGTTAAAATGCGGCAGATGAGGAAATTTCATAACTTAGAAGCATATTTCTTATTTTATAAACCCAAGATTTTTAACTGTATGAAATACAGTTCCCAATCTAAGAAATCTTTAGAACGTTTAACCCTTATTTCAAGTGTAATATGAATACTTTTTACTTCATTCAATTTAATTTTTTTAATTAAATTTTTATCAGCCAAATATGAAATCAAGAATTATTTATCATTAATCAAGAAAAAAAAATAATAATAATCAATACAAATTCCAACCCTGCTTGTACTGCGTTTTAGATCGGCATTTTTCTTTGAGTGTAACAATTAGCTTGGGATAAAAATGAAACTTTGACTCACGGCTTAGTAAAAGACTGCAATTGGCCCCAAATCGTTTCAAGACGCAAGAAATCTATGATCATGCAAATTAATTTGTTGTTAAGTGCGAAAAACAACAGAACATTTAATATAGCCATATAAAGCTTACTAATTGATAACCAACGTGCAACGTTCTCCCCCACACGGTCTACAACAAAAAATTAATCGCACCCAAGCGAAGGATTCAAGATCAAGTTCTATTGATCAGGGCGATCAAATCAAATGATTACTTTTGGTACAGTACTCCACGAAACGAATGTTATGTGCGCGAATTTGTATACCCTATAAAAGGGTATCATAAAGTTATGCAACTGTATGCTTTAAAAATGTATATATACACACATATGTATACACATAAATACATTTGTACATTGCATACATTTCAATCAAACTTATTATCTCACAGACCAAAAAAGATGAGCAGATATAGTTCAGAATATAGTTCAGCTTTGATTAGATTTTGTACGTATTCTAAGAACTATTGGATTTACTACAGTTACTATATATCACCTAAATACCTAAAGAATTGATATTTGAGCAAAGCTAATATATCATATCGAAGAATATTAATTCCAAAGGAAAGTTAAGCGCTTGTCAAAGTCCAAGTTAGTTGACAAGAGGTAATATTGAATTGAAAATTGATTTGCTCTGATCTTTAAGTCAAATGTTAAACAGCTAAATAAGCTAGCTATAAGACAAGTGGCAACACTGCTATTCTATCTGCATGTCAAATATTTAACAGGTAGATGGACTGTACATGCGGATAGGCTACCGAGAATAATCTAAAGAGAAAAAAGAGAAGTGGCTGTTAAATCTTGACAGACAGTGAAGGCAAGAATCGAGCTCTATTTAGATGTTGTATTTATTTATTTGTATTTTTTATTTTATTTTATTTTATTTTATTTTTGTTGTATATTATGTATAAAGAAATGAATGAATAAAAAATATTTACATATACTGAACGCTAAACAGTCGCATAATCAATAATAAATAGCAACAAATGCAAATGAACACGTTTAGTAAATAATCACGCCGCTGCTACGTTGAGAGCTGCTGCTGCTGCCAATTGCTGCCAATTGCTGCTAGTTGCTGCCAATTGCTGCCACCTAAGCAGCAGCAGCTGATGGAGACTTGTGCGGAGTCTTCGGACATGAATGGTAGTCATTGTGCAGGAGTTCTCGCTGGGATTCGTAATGCTAATTATGTTGACATTGTTGAACAAACCATTTCACATGCATGATTAATTGCATTTCGATCTATCAATGTCAATATACGTCCAACCCAAGACGATCGTGTCTTCTCGCACCTGTTGTCTTTGGCCATTGATAAGAAACAATCCAGCCGACTCTTAACTTGATGCCGCCTGTCAGCTGACGTAGAGCTGAGAGTTACACGACAATTAATAAAGCCAACTGACACGACAAGCAAATGTCGATAATATACAACGATCGACCCAAATAAATAAAATACACTCAAAAAAGTAAAGCAAAAAAATTAAAAAAAAACAAGTACTTAAGTAAAATAAGAAGCACGCATTAACTACACTCTGAGAAATAAATCTAAAATTTTGCAATAAAAATATAAATCAAGTGTTGTGCATGGTTAAGCTGGAGCGGTTCTTAAAATCAGGCATAAATTATGTTCGATGCGTGAACCGGTTTTCCATATTCATGAACCCATGCCTTGGTTCGACTGAAAATAAATAAAATAAAGTTCCGTACGGGTTCAGGTTTGGCGGAGCCTGATTTTTTTTTTTTTAGAAATGGTTCGGTTAACGATTTACAAAAATAATGACGGCTCGAACCAGTATTCAAACTAAGAAATGTTGCTAATTTTAAGTGCCGGCGCTTTTCTCTAAGTGTATTAAGCTGAAGACTCGCTAGCAATTTGACATGTTGCTGGCCACACGACGTTCGGCAACATTTGTTGCTAGCAACATGATTGATGGCAGCAACTAATATGCCCACCAGTTGACAAGCTAAAGCGCCAACAAGCCCCGTCTTGGCCGCGATAATACGCCCATTGGCCCACAACCCGCCCAACATACATATTCACTACTCAGAAAAACAATATAATTTATATGCTTATATTTTTCGACTGTCTTCGAATGACGATCCTCTCTTTAAAGTTTTTCCATATGTGTTTTTTTCGCCCTTAAACAATCAATCCAAAACAATCAATCAGAACAATCAGCATTATAATACAACAATTTCGCTAATTAGGCGCATTCATTCACTAAATAACAGTCGAGTACTATAGAGACTCTATATACATGAGTGTGGAGGCTAAAGGCCCCTTATAGTTCGACCGACTTATGTAAGTGTGAGAGTATGTACAAACATAAGTATAAAGACGTACATATATACGTAATACTTTCAAGCTGTACATAGCACGTCTATGTCTCAACTGGAGCACATTCGCATTTTAAAGATCGTTAAGATTGTTCGAATTGAAAATCGAACACGTCAAGAAATAAAAAACGTGCTCAAAATTGAATTCAAGAATTTTAGGTAACGTCATAAAGTTTCAAATCTTAAGCCAAGTGGCAAATTCCAAAAGAAAATATTCAAGAATAGTTCTTTAGAATAAACTTAAAATATTTCAATTTTTCTTGAGACAAAAAGAGTCTTTTAAACAGAATTTCGGAAGGCTTAATATCGACAAATAGACCTGATAAATAGGCAAAAAAAAGTATAGAATATACATAGTTAAAAGCTTCTTTTTAATTAGCACTGGCTGCTAACACAACCCCGATCCGCGTTGTTCAGTTGCCCAAATGAGTACTTAGACAACTTATCTACCGGTTTGTAGCCTCGATTAGAATCAACTCAAAATTTGATCAGAAACACAAATAGACCTTTAAATTTCCAATCAGAAAGTGCGTTTATTTAAACTTTTGCTTTCGTTCCAGCACAAAGTATACTCAAATCTGGAACTTTTGCATATGTACATACATATGTAAGTCTTAGCATATGTTTGCTTGCATTTATATGAAATTGAGCAAAGCGGATCCTCTGATAAGCGGGACAAAGTGACCGCAAGCACAGACAGGTATAGCGGACACATGATTATTTCACTGTACAAGTAATGCAATTGGAATGATAATGCACTTGACTTATTTTGACACTCGCACTTTTTAATTGCAGAACTTTGGAATACGAATATATCAGGCATATACATATATTTATACATATATGTGCTAGATCGTAGTTCGTTAGCTTCATACAAATTTGAAACAGCTAACGGGAATTGCGATTAATAATAAAATTGTAAATAGGTATAGGTATTGCTAGAAATTTTTTTTTTGCGTACGTTTAGCTAAAAACTGTTTAAAATCGGGCACACAATTTAATTTGGGATTGTTTAGTTTTAATTTTTTTGTTTTTATTTTGTTTGTGCTTTGAGAAACAAAACCCCAAGTGCAGGATCTGTTAAAAAACATTTATTTATTGATTGCTGATTTCTGATTTCTTGAGCTGTTCCTGTTTGGCAAACAATTTACATTGAGTTGGTTGTAGATTTAGTTTTAATTTTTTTTATTTTTTATTAATTTATTTTATACTATTATACCCACACTTAAGCAAGCCGCAAGCCAAACAATAAAAAAAACACTTGAAAAAATACTTGAAATTCAAAATCGAAGACGAACGAACGAAAAAAAAAAATAGATGCAAAAAAAAAACAATTTTAATGCATATAACCGTTGAACGCGACGAACAGGACGGTTACCGTTACACGGCGCGCATTGAATTGAAATTGAAGCGCTGCAGGCGGCGGGTTGACACTTTTTGTGTGTGCCCCGATCGTGTGTGCGTGTGTGTGTGTGTGTGTATGTACCGTGTGTGTGATTTAAATTGAAAAGCTTGGTAGCTCACGTCTCTGCCACAGCTACTGCTCGCGGCAGCTGCGCAGCCGGCGTTGACGAATTGGAATTAGAATATCGATGCGCGCTTTTAACGGTTAACGATCGGTAACGGTAACGGTTATGGCTATTATGTGCTCTACAGCAGCTGGCAGAACGCACGCTGCGCCGTCACGATACGCGATACGTCCATCATATGACTGCTCGGTATCCGGCGCTAAAGCTACAGAGCCCACTTCGACAACACAACAACTCCTTTGACGGCCGATCGTCTTCGGATTTGTCGTCGTTTACCTCACACACCAGCGACACTCGCACTCGCTCGCTCGCTCACCCACGCGCTCTCCTTTCTCTCTCTCTCTCTCTCTCTCTCTCTCGCTCGTGCTTTGTAACATGTGTGAGATTTTTGTATTATTGTATTTTTTTTCTTTCTGATTTTATTGTCACTTTGAGCCGAAATAACTCAAGAGCCCGGTTCGGAGTCTTTTCGCGTTTCGGTTCGATTTCGAAAAAATCTGCCACCCGCTTTGAGTGTGCGCGAATGTGAATTCGACAACTGCGATTCGAGGGGGACTCGGTTTGAGTGAGTGGTTTATGTCAAGCGGCGACGAGCGAACGCCGACCTGCCATCCCCCAATCCACCTAGCACACCCTCTCCAGCCCCGCCCCCGCCCCTCACACTCACACACATGCGCGCGAGCTGCCGAACTGCTCGGGCAGCGCACGGTCTTCTGCCGTCTACTGTCTACTGCGACTAACTACTACAAATGTACAGCAAAAAATAAAAATAAATAAATAAATCGGCGATCGACAAAAGACAACTACGAAAAACGCGAGCACTTTTTTAGCCATCGCCTTTAGCCCCCCTCCCACCATAGTTAAACAACAGCTATACGAGCATTTAGTACTTACGTTTTGCTACCAATGAACGGCAGTAAAGCAATCGCACAGTGGTTTGAGGCTTATGGTAAAGTGTGAGCGGTGAGGGTTGAGTGATCCTCAATGAAAATATTTGTTAAAGCCAAGCAAAGTTTAAAGCTCTGCACGGCTTACAGTTCTTGGTAGATCAATTGTCTGAGCAATCCAGTTCTTCGAGCAACTGAACAACAAGGATTCGGGTTCGAATCGAATGCCTATATGTTAATTTAATGCAGTTTTAATGTCTTCATACCTTTATTACTTTCTTATATACTTATGTTCTATCTATACTCTTCAAATCAGCTGTGTGGGATATCTTGAGTGGATCATAAAGAGTCATTTTTATTTCGAACTTGGCAACCGATTCAGATTTGATATCATCCAACACATTGTTTTGTTTTCCTTTTATGGAAGTATAGCTCGGTTCGGAGCTTGAGCACATTGATTTTGGATTAAATTTAAAATGTAACAGGTCCCACGCACTATCCATTTAAACCACAGACATAAGCCCATATACCGCTATATAGCTTGTGAAGGCATCAGAAAGTAGTGGAAATAGAACAAATATAAATTTATTTAATATAATGGGTCACACTTCCAGTCAATAATAGAAGCTTTTATCTGCAAAATATTTTGATTTCAGATAGGCTGAGCCTTTGTCGGCTTTAGAATGGAGAGCTCTGAGGCCCGAAGGTTTTAAGAACATTATAACCATAACAATTAGTATAAGCCAAAAGACACTAAACATGTATCTTAGGATAAACATAAACCGGAATACTTGTTGATCTAATGTTTTTTATTATTCTTTATATTTTTTATTTTATGTATTATTATTTTTGTATTTTGTCTTAATTAAATAATTTCTTACCCAGTCATGTACGTCATAATCCTTAACGAATTTAGGCTGACGCTGCGGTTACAACAAACAACCACTGTGCACAGTGAGGCATTGATTTTGGCTTTTTATTGTTCTTAGGCTCTTTAGATGCTGTTGTTGTTATTCTCACTGGCATGGCAGCAAATTTGTCAGCGTATTTACCCACCGGCGGTTCTCAGTTCAGACTACAACTATATGTACACCGTGGGCCATGTGGGCCTCCCCCTGCCCAAATGGCGACGACGCGTCGATGCCGATGCCGTCGCCGTCGCCGACGCCAAACCCAAACACACCCACAACAATATCAGCAACAACAAGAACAACAACAACAACAGCAGAGACAACAACTTGAGCGCAAATGTTTTGTCTGCGGATTTAGTGCTTTACGATACAGGCGCAAACTTTAAACAGCAGCGCCAACACCCGCCTAGCCCCGTCCCGCCCCACACCGTCCCCCAATATCACATCACCAGCTGACATGTCGAATCCTTGGATCTGGCCACACTTGCGCATGCGTTAAGCGCCAACTTTTTTGCAATCACTCTCCTCTTCTTTTTGTTTCCTTTTTGCAGCGGTGTGTGGACACTGTGCCGCCTGCTGCACCGCGTGCACAAAACGCGCACGCGCCCCCGTCCGCCCCCTTTGGCATCTGCCAATAATAAGACTGATGACACTGATGATTCGAGTTGAATTATCGCATTGCTTCTCTGCCCTTTCCCTGGGAGTCTAATCTGTCGACTCAGTTTTACACGAGACTGAGGCCTAACGTAAGATTGTTCAAGCGCAGATAGCTATATTAACATAAGTGCATACATACATATACATATGTAATTTATATACGCATAAGCGGCAGGGAAAAAACGAAGAAGAAGCAACAGAAGCAGCAGCAGAACATCTATAGCAAAAGATAGTGTTGATAACAAACACTCGAGAGCTTACATTCACATTCACATTCGCACTCGGCAACTGGATAACAGATGCCGCCGCCGTTACCGCTGCCGCTGCCGCTGCCGCCGCCGACGCCGCTGCTGCTGCCCACGCGTGCAGCGACGCCGGCGTCAGCTTAGCGCTCACAAACAAAACTCACGCTTAAGTGGTAGCCGCAAAAAAAAAAGACACAAGAAGAAGACACAAAAAAAGAACGAGAAAGAACGGTTATCTTTGGGCATCCGAAGATTAAATACCCTTGCCGAGATAGGCAAGATGTGCTTTATGTATATATGTAGTTAGCTGTGCGTTTGCACACAAAAACCAGATTTTTGAACGATTGCCTCTATATAGGAGCTTAGGCGGGATATCTTGAAAAGTAAAAAGGGTTGCATACAAAAACTAATTTTTCGATCGATTGTGCCTCTGCAGCTATAGGATATAGTTCTCTGATGTTGATAAGATTATTCAGACATATTAGAAGCATAATAAAATTCTCAATTGCCAAGTTTGGTTCGGATATCTTAAAAAGCAAAAAAGTTGTTCATACGTAAACTCAACTTCGGGCAATCGTATCTACCAGGTATATGGCAGCTATATGCTATAGTTGTCCGATCCGACCGGCATATGTACTGCCTGCAACAAAAAGACGCAAATTTTTATAATGATAGTTTTTAAACTGAGACACAATATCGAATCGACTATTGATACTCATAAATAATATACTTGAAAGGGTGTTAGACATTTTGTGACAATATTGTAATACTCCCTGCAAGGGTATAAAAAAAGTGGAGCAAACGGGCAACTGGTCAGCCGGAATGCCCATGGAATGCCCATGGAATGCCCTGCGCAAATGTAGCCGCATCCAGACCACAAAAATCTTGTCAGAAGTATTAGCCATAAAATAAATATCCAATAATTACGAAACGTATTGTCACGTGTCGTTCGCCGCATGATTAGAAGTTTTGTAGACCTCTTTTAAGGCATAGCAAAAAGTTGGAAATTCCAGGCTGTAAATTCCCCAGTTTAAACTATAAGCAAAATGGGGTTACTTCGAATATTTTAGTTTATTTGTGGTTATTAAAGAGTACATTTGTATTAATCATTTAATCTTATTTACTTACTGATTTTCTTAATATATTTTTATTTTAAATTATATATTGTGAACGTTTTCTTAAGCTAACATTTCGAAATATTTTCGACTTAAAATTGCAGTTGCATTGAACAATACCCAATGAAAGACTAGGTGACAAGCTTGACACTCGGATCGTTGAGTCCACATTAGTTCGGGTTAGGGCATAAACCGATAAGCCAAAATCAGATCGTGCAAATAACTCAACGAGGTGCTAAAAGATGCAGTGGAGCCAACAAAGGAAGTGCGAAATTTCAATGGAGAGCGAAACTGAGATAAATAATTGAATAGAGTGGCGGCAGTCGAGAAAGAGAGAGTGAGAGACATATAGAGAGTGAAGAAAGAGGGGTACGAAAAGTGGAACTGATATCGCTATATTTAAATCAAATATTCGTATTTATACATCCGATTTCGTTTCTGAGAGAGAGAGAGAAAGAGAGAGGGAGAGAGAGATATATTAAAAGATCATTTCGCTTAAGAGGAACTGGAACCTTTAAAAATATCATGCTCAATTTAAATATTCACCATTTCCAATCCAATTCTGATTGGGATTGTGATTCATTTGCATTGAGCGCATTTTTCTTACGCTTATCATTGATAAGTATAATTAATTACTATCGTATTAGGTGCATTTGATACTTTGATGTATCGACGCTGATATCAACATTTCGAACATTTCAAAAAAACCAAAAATCAAAAAAAAAACAACATAAATAATTAAAACCAGCGCGCCAAAGTGAATCAAGTGTATTTAAATAAATTCAAATGAATTGTAATTGATGGGCACAAAATTTCAACTCAGTTTTAACTGCGACACACACCTGATTTATAGATCGATCGAGGTATGCTTGATGTTCGTCTGGCGGCAGTGTTTCATATTAAATACTACCTACCACATGCCATACACACACACACACACACACACACACATGCTACAACCTTCTCATCGACACCCCGTTTGATTTATTTGAAATTTTGATGTCTGAGGTGCGCCTAAAAGTTGACAAATCAAAATCAAAACCACTTGACTGATGGAAAGCAAATAAAGCATGACTAACATGAGTGAGCGATAGCTGCTTATTTCTTAGAATCAACAAATAACTCTATTTATGAGCACCAGTAATATTTATTTTACTTTAATTATTACAATTTAATTATTGTAGCGAGAATAGAAAGTTTAAGAAACAATCAGAAATAGATTGAAATTATAGATTATACTTAGCTAAGCTATTTTAACCGATTTTGTATCTAGATTTCATAGATATGACAATAATTATTACTTGTTATTATCCCCATCTGTACATTAGGAGAACAATTAAAAAAGGATACAAACAACGTTGCAGTCCGGTATGACCGACTACGTAATCCTCTGCTCTAAAAGCAGTCGAAGACGGGGTTTGATCATTATTTTAACCCCATGCAGTCACCTACAAATTTTAATTTTGGGAAAATATGGATATTTTAATTTTAGGGTCGATCCTTAGATGTCATTAATCCGGCATATAGACAGACGGACGGACAGCAAGACGGACATTAGCCAAACCCAATATACTCTTTTCACATTGCGAACGAGTACAAAAAAGTTTGAATCAAATACCGTTTTCATGGATATGAAGAAGCAGGCTTACAAATTAAAAGAAGCCTTAGTAAAACTATATACAAAGCCGACGTCAATTTTTGTATATATGTTCTAGTACATGTATAAAGATAAATAGATCTTCAGCACGTCATATTTATATATACATATATGTATGAGACTAAGGGTATTTCAACCATTCCGTGCAAAAGAGAGATAATACAGATCCCATAAGGTATATAGTACATTCTAAGTGGGCATTAATATCCGAGTCGATTCGTCTCTTCGACTATCAGTTTGAGACATTAGACACTAGAGACTACTAATTTGAAAAGTTTCTCCTGTAACAAATACGAAACATCCTTTGTTCCGCCATAATTTGCAGCCCAGCTTTTCGAACCCTACTCGACGATTATACAACATATACAAAGATCTGAAAAATACAATTTTTCAAGAGAATCCCGTACTTGCTGGCAGTGTGTCCAGCTTTTGCCCAGAAAATTCGAGACGCATTCAGTTGTATATTGCATTGTAATTATATAAAATATATATAATATAATATGCGAACTGCTGTTAATGACTCTATAAATTGGCTTAATTGGCTATGCATTAACATGGCTAATGGTACAAATACAAAAAAAACAATGAGCATGCAGTTGGGAGTTGCATTCGAGTTCAACAATTGTTGCTAATCAGATAGGCGATGTTGGAGATGATCTTGCAGCCGTTCTTGTGGTGCAGCAGATTGAGGCACGGATCGCGTATCTTCTCCTCGAGCAACTTGATCAGCTCCGTGCGCAGGCACTGCACCAGCTCGGCGGTCTCGTGATTGTGCGCCTTCAATATGATCCAGCCGCTCTCGAGCAGGAAGAGAAAGTCGCCGTCGTGCAGCTCCACTTTAAAATCGGAGCCGGCGAAGAGCACAAGCGCAATGAGTGGCAGCATGGAGCAGTCGCGTATGTAAATTGAACTGGTGGACACCTTTTCCTGGTAGACAAGAAACGGTGCCTGGAAGACGGCTACCTGTGAGTTGACCGAGGATGGATGTATGCGCACGTAGCCATCGCCGCGCGTCTTGAAGCGCAAATCCTGATGGCCAGGCTCACGCGGCACCGCACCACCCGCGGTCTGTATATAAATGCGATCTGGCGTCATGATCTTGACAATATTCGGGTACAGAGCAGCACAGAGCAGCGAGGTGAGCAGGCGATTGTTCTCACCATTCACATTCTGCTCATGACCTGCGCGAGAATAGAGAAGTTTAATGTGGATGTGGAATGAAGTGAAGCCTGGCCAGCTACTCACCCGTCAGCTGGAGTATATTGTCGCTGCTATTCGGTCGCCTTCGCGGCACATTCACGGGCACAAAGCCAATGGAGACGAGCAGCTCCAGATACTGATACTTGAGGTCAGCGATAGTCTCCAGCGTATTGATGGACAGAAAGTTCTCACTGGCATAGTTGCGACTGGCTCCGTAGTGGCCGCGTTTGGCTACGGCGAGCCATTTCTGTTGGACGGGAAGATACAAAGTTGGGATTAGTGTATATTGTTTTATTTATATTATTATATTAATGCTGATTGACTAACTGATGCAATTATTGATTGAGGACTATATAAAGAGAATTTTGCTGATTGATCGACTGACTGATTGCCGTTTTAGTTGACAGATAAATTAACAGAATTACGATTACGAATTAAAGACTAACTGATCGTGTATATAAAATGCTTTGATGATTGACTGATTGAGTGAGCATCGCATTGACTGTACATCGCATCGCTGACTAATTGGCGGATTGATTGACCAACGTATTGATTGATTAAAAGACCTACTGATTATGTATAAAAAGATTAAGCTGACTGACTCATGGCTTGGTTGGCTGACTCATTAGCAATAGACTGAATAATACTCTGGTTGATTGACCGATTGATTGACAGACTGACTGATCATGAATTTCAAGCATAGATTAACTGATGGATGGACAGTCTAATTGAAGGGTAGATCAATGCTTTTTTTTTTAAAAAGTTCACCGACTTTGCGGCTTTGCCAACAAATTGAAAGTTGTTGAAAAACCGAATTAAATATGGGTCGCCTGGAAGATACCCTTTAGAGCCAGCAGTTTATGCACTTACGCGATAGGCATTGAGCACGGTTAGATGATCGCTGTGATCGAGTGCAAATTGGCGCTTGCGCTTGTCCGCCTCGACGCGCTTGTTCAGCGGACTGACAAACGGCGATTTGTTGCTCAGGCAGGCGGCAATGGTGAGCACGCTGTCCAGGCACTGGAAGATGGCGCCGTACAGCATCAGTTTGCCAATGCGCACGTCCACGGGCAGCGCGGCCAGATGGTGGCCCAACGGTGTCAGCTGATCCTCGGCATCCAGTGCGCCCACATCGCGCAATCGCATCAAGGCGCCCAGCACGCTGTCCTCTTTGGGCGCCTCCAGGGTCTCCAGGAGCACGGAGAGTGTGTTGCGCGACGCAAACGTTTGCAGCGTCTTGATGCGCAGCACAATCTGCTCGAGCGGCACACGCTGTATCTCCGGCACCGGCTGGGCCAATATGTGCTGCTGATACCGAAAGCTGGTGTACAGATGGATGCAAACGCCGGGCATGACACGACCGGCGCGACCTTTGCGCTGCTTGGCATTGGCGCGCGACACCCAGACGAGATCGAGCGACTCCATGTTGCGGTTCGAATCGAAGCCCTTCTCCTTCATCAGGCCGCAGTCAACGACAAAGACGCAGTCGTCAATGGTGACCGAAGTTTCGGCAATGTTGGTGCTGAGCACAATTTTACGCTTGCCGGCCGGTGGACGCTTGAAGACCAGCGCCTGATCCTCACTGGACAGGGCCGAGTGCAGTGGGACGAGCACAAATTTGTTGGCCCGCGGCGCAAACATTGGGCTGTCCAGCAGCGAATTGTGCAGCGTCTGAATCTCCTGGAAGCCCGGCAAAAAGATGAGTATGCTGCCCTCGCGCGGCCAATCGTGCTCGCCCTCCACGATATATTTCAGCACGGACTCAATTAGATCCGGATTAATCATCATGGGCTCCATGAGATAGATGCTCTTGCACGTCGTCTTGCTGTAGTCTAACAAATGGGAATCGGCGCGATATATGAGATATCTGAAGGTTTTGTTACGTGGCGACAGGACTTACCAGCGTAGCGTGCGTATGTTTCCGCCAGTGTTAATTTCTCGTCCTTGATCTTTTGGCCAGGCGGCTCGCCGGTTGCCTGTACATCGGCAAATTCCAGCGCATGCTCCAGCACATCCTGTTCCTTTTTATTGAGCTTGCGGCAATATTTGGTATCGCATTCCATGACAAAATCACTGGACTCCAGTATGTCCTCGAGAAAGAGCTGCTGGACGGGAAACGTGCGACCTGGTATATCCAGCACGGGCGCGCCACCAAAGTAATCGGAGAAGAGGGCCGCATTCAGTGTGGCGGACATGAGTATCACCTTGAGATCCTTGCGCTCGCGCAGTATGTTCTTGAGTATGAGCAGCAGAAAGTCCGAGTCCTGTGAGCGCTCGTGCACCTCATCGACAATGACGTGGGTGACATTGGTCAGCAGCGGATCTGAGGCCAGACGGCGCAGCAATATGCCCGTCGTGCAGAAGCTTAGCCGCGTGCTGGAAGACACTTTGTTCTCGAGCCGTATCTGGTAGCCAACCAGCTGGCCAATACGATCCAATCGCTCGGCGGCCACACGCTCCGCGACCCCAATGGCCGAGAGGCGACGCGGCTGCGTGCACAGAATCTCCACATGCGGCAGATCCGACTTGGCCGGCAGCTGCGTCGCCCGAAAGAACCAATTGTCCAGTATGAACTGTGGCACTTGGGTGCTCTTGCCGCAGCCCGTCTCGCCGGAGATGACCACCACCGGAGAGCTCTCGATCAGCGCCAGTATGCGCTCCATTTCGCTAAAGGCGGGCAGCTTACGACGCGCCTCAATCAGCTTGTGATAGCGCTCGTCGCGACGCCGCTCGTTGAACAGCTGCAGCAGGCGGCGATCCTCGCGCGCCAATTCCGCTGCGTTGCGCTGATGGGCGCCGCCATCGTTGCGCGCCGTCTGGCCGCGCTCGTAATGGCTGGGTCGTGCCGCTGCCGCGGCGCCCTCGTTGGCGTCCATGTCGGTGCCGTTCGTCGGCTCGTCGTAGAAGAGCGAACGTTTCGGCGAGGGAAAGCGTGCGATATCCAGGCTGCCGGCCAGGCCCTCGTCCGTTTGCAGCATCTCGCACACGCTGTAGACGCAGGGTATGCCGTCGCGGCAAATCTCGCGCGCCTCCCGGTACAGGTGGCGGGCAAAGCGCAGGCGCAGCTCGTGCGGTATATCGTGGCAGGTGGTCTTGAGGTAGATGTAGGGCGCCTCGTACGGATACTTGCTGCCGGGCGGAAAGCGCACCTCCACATGGAACCACAGCTCGTTTTCATTCTCGTCCAGATTGTCGGCACGCCTGCGCTCCGGCGTTCCCTCCGGCTGCGGCGGCACATGCGCAAATCGGCATTTCGGGCCAAACTTGCAGGTGCCATCGCGATCGAAGTTGCGACACCGCTGCGGCGCCTTCTTCTTTTTGTCCAATGCCGCCTGGCGAACGGCCGCGGCCGCCGCGTTGGCCGCCTCGCGCGCCTTGCGCACCTCCGAGGGACTGTGCGCCAGCAGATGCTCGATTTTGAACTTCAGATTCCAGACGCTGTTGTACTCGCGCTCTTCGAAGGCACGATCGTAGATGGACTGCAGCGCCTCCTTCTCGTCGGCGCGCATATCCAGCAGTCCCGCCTCGTCGGGTGGCTCCAGCTCGGGCCTCTCGTCGACGGACACGTGCATATAGCGGCGATAGAGCAGCAGCAATGCCGCCTCGGTGTCAAGCGAGCAATGCTCGTACGCCTCCAGGCAGTGGACGGGATGGAAGCCATAGTTCTCCAGCTTGAGCAGCGCATAGCGACGCAGGCGATCGTCATCGGCCGTGCTGCTGGCCGTACTGACGCCCTGGACACTCTGCACCTGCAGCGTGCCGCGATCCTCCCAGTAGGCGTGCTTAATGCCCTTCCCACCGCGCCCCCGATCTTTATATTTACCAATATCGTCCAGTTTGAAGTCTGGCCCGTGGACGGCGCGCAACGTGTCCATTGTCAGCTGCTGTGACTCATCGCTCAGACGTAACACGTGCAGCTCCGTTTTACGTGATTTGTTATCCGGCGCTGACTTCGGCGCCGCCGGCACATTCCTGCACGTTTCAAAGCGAATTTATCGAACTGATCAAATAGACGGTTGACAATTGTCCTGTACTCACGTGGTGCGCGCATCACTGGGCGTGCGCAGGTGCCAGTCCTCGATGCGTTGGCGCGACGATTCGTCCATGCCCAAAAAATATTTAAAATACGCCCACGTCTAACCAATTTCACAATTCAAGCTAATAACCCAACGGTCCAGTGACAATTACATAGCTACCAAGTCAGCAACGCTCCTGGATTTATCGATAGCAGTGGAACAGCTGCAACCGATTCAGATGTCATCGCTGGCCAATGTGACAGTTGCAGCGTTGCCACATCACAGAGCTGCCACCTTGAGCGTCGCAACCACACGCAAATAGTTGGGTGTGAGTAAAATATCGATAAGTCCAAACGTAAATAAGATTTGGAATTAAAGGTATTCCAACAACCTTTTAGCTTGATTTTATTTGCGATTAAACTAATAGCATTTATTGGAATATTATTACGTAAGTATTAATATTTAATTCAATTTAATATAAAAAAAATATTAATTGGTATTTGTAAGAAGTTTGTAAGAAAATACATTCTGCGTACATTCAAAATTAAGTATTTGTTGGTGAAAAATAGTACAATTAGGGGCAAAGTTCTCTTTAAACTGAATTTTGTATTTTGAATTTTCTTTTAGAGTATTGTAGATAAATAGGTTCGTAATTCTTTTAATTTTATTTGTTGGTTAATTTTTTTTAAATCGTTTTCTTTGTAGTATGTAAAAACTTTTTAATATGCCAATTTCGAAAATCCCATGAAATTAATAATATTTATATGACAGGTTTCTCTTGTTAAGACTAAACAAAGAGAACTTTTATGAACTGGAAACGTGTAGTCAATTGTCAATATTCGTTGTGTTCGACATCACGTTGAAACAGGGAAAACATTTCTGGGGGAATACCAATAATCTTTCGTTGTCTTGTTTTTGGCCAATATCTGTTTTGTGCGCTTGGGCAATGGTCAATGTGGACGTGGAATACTGGTCAGTTGGAGCAGCAGCAAAACATCTGGCCGATTGTATAGCTAATCTTTCTTTTGTTTTGAACTACTTTTACCCCCTCCCGCCACACGCGCCCCGCAGCGGCATCTGCAACTTTTCGCAGCAGTGTCAGCAGTTGCGTCAGTTTCTGATGGATGCGGCGCCGGGTGTGGAGGTGTCTTGCCGGCAGGGACGCCGGGGCTCCTTCGAGGTGACCATTGACGACCAGCTGGTGCACTCGAAGCTGGCCAGCCTGGCCTTTCCGCAGCACGCCAGCGTCCTCGCCCAGGTGGAGCGGGCGAAGCGCGGCGAGCCGCTCGAGGCGGTAAAGCCGGCGCCCATCAAGGACTGCTGCCTCATGTAGACGAGCTTGTACATGTAATGAAAACCAGAAAAATCCTAAATAGAAAATAGTATTTTATTCAAAGTTCAAAGTGACGCCATTTATTTGGATGTATTTTTAGCGCCTGTAGCGATAGCGCTTGAAGTGGAACCACAGCTGGAAGATGTTGTTGTGGAATTGGCAGCGGAAGCCGCGCTTGTAGCTGAACTCCCACTCGCGATTGACGATCTTGAAGGCGATGTCCTCGTACGGCGGACCCGTGTGGAACCGGAGGACTGCAAAGTCACCATTGTCCGGACACGGGGTGAGGAAATATTGTGGTGTCTGCGATTTGTCCATGAGATCCGGATAGAATATGTTAAACTTGTAGCCCTGGACAATCTTCGGCGGCGGATTGTCCATGTCGTAGTGCGTCTGATTGTACTTGTTCCACTCGAAGCCCGTGTGGACGCGATTGAAGTAGCGCGGCTTGCGCGGCCGATACTTGTCGGTGGCCAGCTGCGGCACTGCCTCCAGTTTCGTCTCCACACTGAACTCGGCCTCATCGCCCTGCATGCCCTTGCGCGCCTCGCCCCGCATCCGCTGCTCCTGCGGCGTCAGCTGTGCGACGTCCACGCGCTCCGGATGGACGAGCAACAGTCGACGGCGCTGGACGCGACGCTCATCATCGCTGTCCGCGTAGAGGCCGCCATCGATGTTGTCCTCATCGGCGGGCGTTAGGCGGCGACCGCTGAAGTCCTCTTCGCGAATGTAGTTGGGACTGTAGTTGCCCACCTGGTACATGTGCAGGGCATTCTGCAGCTGACGCATCGGACTGTCCGTGTCCGGTTCATCCGGCTCGGAGGTTTCCGGCTGCTGGTCAGCCTCCTCCTGCTCCTGCTCCTGCTCCTCCTGCACATCCTGCTGCACCGGCATCTCTTCGTCCGATTCCTGCTTAACAGCTGCAGTGGGCGATGAGGATGTGTCGGCATCCTCGGCTGCCGCCGTCTCGTTCTCGCGCTTCAACAGCTGCAGCTTCTCGCGCAGCAGGACCTGGTGGCGATCCCGCAGGCGGGCACGCGCCATATGCGCCTTCAGCTGGGAGAGGAGGCTCTCCCAGTAGCTGATGTCGACGCCATCGGCACGTCCGCTGATCTTGGCCTCGATGCGAACGCGCATCTCCTCCAGCTGCTTGGCGTTCTTGCCGCGAAAGATGTCCGCGACATCCTTGACAACGCTCTGGTGGATGCCATCGCGACGCTGGTTCAGCGCGTTCGCCTCGCTCAGCTGGATTTTGAGCTGCTTCTGCAGCTCATCCTGGACAATGGTGATCATGTCGTTCCAGAAATCAATGTGCCTGCCCTGCTCCAGCTCCTCGTACACCTTAATGTCGACAAGCAGATCCTCCAGCTCCTCCATGTGCAGGCCGTGCAGCAGCATATACGGCTCATGCATTTGCATCTCCAGCGCATCCTCCAGCGCCGTCTCCGTATTGCTGGCGGCCACATACTGGGCCAGCAGATCGATGGGCTTGGCGCGTCCGTCCCGTATCCGTATCTCGCTGCGTAGGCGGGCCTGCTCCAGATGGAACTGGTCCTCCTGGCGCTGCCACTCGCGAAACTGGACCGCTTCCTTGGCGCGCTGCAGCTGCATGGCGTCGTCCTCGCGCGCCTGACGCTCCAGCTCGCGCTCTTGGCGACGCTTTTTCACCTTCTCCAGCTCGCGGCGATTCTCCAGCTGCTTTTGCAGCGACAGCACTTCGACCGTCTTGCTGGACAGATTGGACAGGCCCTCAACCTCGAGCTTCTTGCCCCAGTGAAAGGTGGAGGTCAGATTGGAGTCGCCAAAGGGATTGTCCTCATTGGAATACGTTTGGTACTCGTTGTCCCAGCCCATGCGCTGGCGCCGCCGCTGCTCTTTGGCCTGCTTCTCGCGCAGCCGACGCGAACGCTTCTCCTCGGGCGTCTCCTTGGCCTTCAGCTGCTCCTTTATACGCTGGCGTTCCTGCTGCTCGCGCAGGCGTCGCTCCTCCAGCGTTTGCAGCAGCTTTATCGAGGTCATTTCTGGGCTGCGTCTGCGATTGCGTGGCGGCGACGCTGACGACGACGAGGATGACGATGACGACGTTGTTGATGAGCTGGAGGATGAGGACGAGCGTGCGCGACGGTCTTTGCGACGTGGCTGCTCTTTCTCCCGGTGCCGTCTATGGCGACTGCCGCTCCTCCGCCGGCTCCTGCTGCGCTGCTGCCTACGCTTGTCTTGGTGTCTACCTCGCTCTCGTTCCCGTTCCTGTTCTCTGTCCCGTTCTCGTTCACGTCCCAGCCCTGTTGCGGATCTGTCCTTGTGTTTGTCGCGGCTTTGTTTATGCTTGTGATCCGGACTGTGTGCCCGTGCGGCTTTCTTGTCCCGGCTGCGACTGCGACGTCGCGATTTCTCCTTGGGCATGTTGCAAACCAAAAATAAAAACTGATGAAATGCCAAACGTTTGCAGTACAAAATAAAACAATGCAGAATGTGTTTAGATTGCGGTTGCGACTGCAGCTGCTTGCTATCGATTTATCGATAGTGGCAAGAACCACCCGTAATGTGGTCACACTTTAAAAGTATTTCGCCTGATATTCCTATGTTTGCCAACAATCGCAAGTGCTATCGAAAATACCATGATCTTCGAAAGTTCGCTCTTTGATTGCGGGTACCAAAATTAGAACAAAACGCAACTTTGAAAGTGATTCTGGGGGGGTAGATTTTTTGTCAAAAACATTCTAAAATTAACAAAAATGTAGACATGTAAAGCTCCCAAACCCATATTTGTTAGTTTTCAAAGTCCCATAACTTTGTCAAAAGTTAATCGCTTTTCATGATCCTTACCATTTAGTTCATGGTTTGACTTCTACATTGATACTGCATTTAAATTTAATTCGTATTTGAAAATATTTTTTTTTTATTTTTTTCCAAAATAAATGCCTTACTCCCCCTTTACTTATTTTGAAACACATTTTTTTTTCAAATTTAGAATTGAGAAATTTTATTTTTAATCGATTGCGGGTACCACAATTAGTATAAAACGCAACTTTAAAAGTGATTCTGGGGGGTCGATTTTTCTGTCAAAAATCATGCCAAAATTTACAAAAATTTAGACATGTAAAGCTCCCGAACCCATTTTTGTTAGTTTTCAAAGTCCCATAACTTTATCGAAACTGAATTGATTTTCATGATCCTTACCATTTTGTTCATGGTTTGACTTCTAGATTGATACTGCATTTAAATTTAATTTGTATTTGAAAAAATTTTTTTTTGTTTTGTTTCCAAAAAAAATGTCTTACCCCCCTTACTTTGATTTTTAATCGATTGCGGGTACCAAAATTAGTATAAAACGCAACTTTAAACGTGATTTTGCGGGCGATATTCATTTTAAAATTTCATCGATAGTAAAAAAGACGATCATCTGTTCATATCAAACTATTGCCGATAGTCTGCAACTCATTCACGCAAGTTTACAAAAATTTAGGCAAATTGTATTTTTTAATTTAATTTCTAAGTAAAATGGATTCTTTATGCAAAAAGACATATATTTAGTAGAAACCACGCTTACTGCGCACATTCTAAACCAAAAAACATTACAGAAATTCGTTGATTTGCTTGGTATTCGATAAGGCTGGAATATATCGATGTGCAATGTTGACAACTATTGTGAGCTACGTTTGCGATCGTACCCATTTATCGACTAGTCGTGTGACACCGCCAATTACAGAGGTAATTGCCGGTTGTCGTACAGCTTTTGGCCGGTCATAAATAGAGCTAACGTTGTTACCAATGCGCAATAATGAGTGCGTACACGGCGGAGTTCACTGCCGCAGAGCAGTCGCTCATCGATAAGGAGTTTTCTAGAATAGCGGGTAAGTCGTGAAATAGCAGCAAAATACAACTGATAAGAATCTTGGCAATGTCGCATACACTTGACTAGATAACACTTACCTTGATCATGCGGGCACTACGCTATACGCCGAGAGCCAAGTGTCGGCCGCAGCGCAGCAACTGCAACGCGACGTCATCTGCAATCCGCACACCTGCCGCGCTACCGGCGACTATGTGGATCAGGTGCGTTACAGGTGAGTGGACCTCAAATTGATTAAGGGTCGGCTAAATGTGAACTCCGCTGTGTCCAGAATCTTGGAGTTCTTCAATACGAATTCGGACGACTATCATGTGGTGTTCACGGCAAATGCGACGGCTGCACTGCGTCTGGTGGCCGAGCACTTTGACTTTGCCGGCGCCGGCGACTTTCACTACTGTCAGGAAAATCACACCTCGGTGCTGGGCATGCGCCAGCTGGTGAAGGCCAAGCGCATCTTTATGCTCACCCAGGAGCAAATTGTACTTAACGATGCGACTGAGGATTCAGCGACATCGAATGGAGCCGCAGCTGGCACGGAAAAGGCCAACTCCTTGGTCGTCTTCTCTGCGCAGTGCAACTTTAGTGGCTACAAGATGCCGCTGTCTGTCATCGACAGGATACACAGACGCGGCCTGCAGCCGCCGGGCAAATGCATCTGGAGCGCGTCCACGGAGCAGGGAGCCGACCGCGTGGACAACAATTATTACGTGTGCTTGGATGCGGCCTCTTTTGCGGCCAGCAGTCCGCTTGATTTGCAACGCTATCGCCCGGACTACGTGTGCGTCAGCTTTTACAAGATCTTCGGCTATCCGACGGGCGTGGGCGCCCTGTTGGTCAGCCGGCGCGGTGCGCCGGCGCTGCACAAGCGTTTTTATGGCGGCGGCACCATCAACTACGCCTATCCGCACACCATGGAGCATCAGCTGCGCAGCGTATTCCACGAGCGCTTCGAGGACGGTACGCTGCCCTTTCTCTCCATAGTGGAGCTGTTGCAGGGCTTTAAGACGCTGGAGCGCCTGGTGCCCGGCCGCAGCATGGAGCGCATTTCACGGCATGTCTACGGTCTAGCGCGCTACTGTGAACGCCAGCTGCTGGAGCTGAAGCATTCCAATGGCACGCCGCTCGTCACGCTGTACAATCATGCTGGGTACGCGGATCGCGCCAAACAGGGCGGCATTGTGGCCTTCAATTTGCGCACCGATGCCGGCGAGCACGTGGGCTTCGGCGAGGTCGCCTGTGTGGCTGCACTGCATCGTATTCTGTTGCGCACCGGCTGCTTCTGCAATTTGGGCGCCTGCCAGCACTTTCTGCAGCTGAACGATGATACCATGGACGCCATTTATAAGCGCGCCGGCCGCATTTGCGGCGATTACTATGATCTGATTGATGGGCAGCCGACGGGCGCGGTGCGCGTCTCCTTTGGCTATATGACGCGTCCCCAGGATGTTGAGCGCCTGCTGCGCATGCTGCACGCCAGCTATTTGAGCGTCCGGCCGCAGCAGCGTCTCAGCTTCATTGAGCAGCAGGCGGAACAGCTGCCCAAGGCGCTGCAGCAGCGGGCGCAACGTTTGCGACCACGTCTCCTGCAGCTGGCCATCTACCCGGTGAAGTCGTGTGCCGCCTACAAGATTGAGGCGCACGCCGCCGGCTGGCCGCTCATGGAGCAGGGGCTGCAGTACGATCGCGAGTGGATGATTGTCGATATCAATGGCATGGCGCTCACCCAGAAGCGCTGCACGGATCTCTGCCTGATACGGCCACGCATCGTCGAGGATCAGCTGCAGCTGCATTACGGCGGCTCGGATGCAGCCGTCTTCTGTTCGGTGCCCCTGTCGCTGGCCGTGCAGGCGGCCAACTCGTCGCGCTGTCGCAGCAAGGTCTGCCGCCAGCCCGTCGAGGGCTACGATTGCGGGGACGAGGTGGCCAATTGGCTGAGCCAGCAGCTGGGCTTGGAGGGATTGCGTCTGCTGCGCCAATCGGCGCATCGCAGCGCACCGGGCGCACAGAGCCAGCAGCAGCTCAGTCTGGTCAATCAGGCGCAGTTTCTATTAGTCAATCGCGCCTCGGTGCGTTCGCTGCAGTTCGAGGAGCCGCTGGACGAGACCGTCGATCGCTTTCGCGCCAACATTGTCACCGACACGGGCATGCCGTTCGAGGAGCTGGCCTACGCCCAGCTGCGCATTGGCGACGTCCGCTTCCAGGTGGACGGGCCCTGCCAGCGCTGTGACATGATCTGCATCAATCAGCGCACCGGAGAACGTTCGCCGGAGACGCTCACGACCATTGCCCGCATGCAGAGCGGCAAAATGCGATTCGGCATTTACATCTCGCGTGTGCCCAGTGAGAAGGATGACAAGGGGGAGGATCAGCAGCAGCAGCAGCAGCAATTGACATGTGGCGATGTTATTGTCGTTGGCTAGTCTATCACACCTGTGTATTTAACATACATCACATACATACATCACCTGACATTCCATTCGGTGCAACTGTAGTCGTATATGCCAGCATCGTATAACTAAAAGTTGTGTACAGAATCGCAGATTTTGTTGTCATTAAAAATTGTTTATCATTGAATTACTTACAAGCAAATAAATACGAGCTTTTCGTGGAAATTGATTAGCTTTCAAGTCGTTATTTGAGTTGATATGAAAGCAAATAAACTTGCTCTAGGCGAGAGTACCCAATGTACTCAGCTTTGATTAGGTATTATTAGATAAAGCCTTAAGCCTGTCCATTTGTACTCGTGTTCACTTTTGTCAGAAAAGTTGTTATTAGCTGTGAGCTATTGGTTGTCTATAAGTCTTATATTACAACTAATATGTGTTTTAAAAAGTTACACATTTTACTTTCACTCTCTCACACTATTTTGCCCCATTTAAAGAGTTATCTATTTAACGCCCTTTCTCTCTCTTACATACTCGTATTTTCATATTTAATCCCTTTCACTCTCTCACTTGCTATTTTACTCTCTTAAACATCGCCCTTCTCTGTGATTTTCATGATTTTGAGTAAGGCTAGCAAATTAATGTACGCCTAATATTTACATTGACTTTTTATATTAAAAAAAACCGTCAAGAAGAAATTTATCGGCTTAATATATTGAAAATTCTGCATGGATAAAGAAATTTACAAATTAATAAAGAAAATATTTTCCTTACACATGCATATAATTAATAACAAAATTATTAAAAAAGCTTGAAACTTTGATCATTAATAACTTTTTGTATCGCCTATAATATAAGGTTTGTTCATTGAAAACTTTAGGTCATTTAGGAATTCAGAAACACCGGAAGATAACATTTAAATAGTAAAACAAAACAATTCGTTTGAAGAACATAAAAGTATTAACAAGTTCTTAAATACTCTGAAATAATTGTTCTATATATAATCGAATCAATTTACATTGTACATTTTTTTGTAAGAAGTCCAGAAGGATATGAAGGTAAGGTTTGAACAGTAAAAAAAAGGAACAAGTTCCAAAATATTCCTAAATATTTGATTCCAATAAAATTTAAATTTCATTGTAAACCTTTTTATGAGCCCAGATAGATTTGAAAATAGCGGTTAAACAGTAAAACAAAATCTTTTTAAGTAGGATCGAATGTATTTAAATTTTTCTCCCGTAATATTAAATTCCACTATACCTGCTCCATACCAGTTAATGAGACAGTAAAATATCTGGGAATGCACTTGGACCGCAGACTTACTTGGCAGCCCCACATAAAATCAAAGCAAATGCAGCTCAAAAGGTATAAAAGGATAATGCTCGGCTTTACCAGGCAGTTCTCAGACTAGGACATATGGCAGACATATGGCATAAACCTTTGACGGACAGCAAGCCATTCAAAAACTGACAATAAGAACAGCTTGAACAGTTGACCCTTGTTACATGAGGAATTATGACATCCATAAGGACCTATCGAACACAATATAAATATTTATATTGTATTTTCTATATTGTATTTACTATATTGTTTATTGTATTTGTATTGTCTTTGGACCTACATATGGTTTTTGTTAGGCACAAAGGAAATAGAAACGCTGTGAATTACATAAGAAGATTGCACAACCATTCACAACTTGACAAAGGAACTCCTGGACAACAAGTAAGAACGCTGTAGTCGGGCGTAACGGACTCGTTTACAGCCTCATAACAGTATAAAACAGTTGAACATGGTCGTAATTATTATTGTTATTTTGGAAAGTTATAGTTTTTTTTAATTTGTGGGTCAGGAATGGGCGTGGCCATCGACAAAACTGTCTGTTTTTTGCCTCTAGTTCTAAAATTGTGAGAGATATGGATTTTTTCGGTTTAAGCCCCAAGATATATATATAAAGATTTCATTGATTTGCCACGCCCCCAGTGTGCATATCTAAACATTTTTGCGATCTTTGTAGAAGGTCATTAGTAATCTTTCTGCAAAATTCAATGTATCTAGCTTTAAAACTGAAGAATATATGACGACTTATCGAATTGAACCATAAAGTTGGAAGACTTTTTGACTTATATATATATATATATATTCTGAGTTTTAAGTCTCTAGGTCTCTGGACAGCAAGACGGACATTGCACAAAACCAATATACTATTTTCATAACAATTATGAAAATAAACTTTAGCCAAGTAACATATATTATTTGAATTTACTGGAACTCAACGCAATGTACTTTTAAGCATAGATTTGTTTATTGTCAAGTTTAAATAGTTATATAATTTTTATTTAAATTTGTCTTTAAACAAAGTTAAAAGCTTCCGATAAACAACACTCAGCCGCGATTGTAGTAAATTTATCGGCGCCATTTTAGTAAATATATCGCCGCCTATCGACGAGCGATTGCGGCTGAAATTTGCGGCTGGCGGCGGCTTTCAGTCGTGTGCGTTAACAAGGTGCCGTAGTACACAAACGGAGCTGCTGGCGAACGGACGAACAACGACGAGCGAACAGCAAGCCAACGGACACGGATACGGATACGGACACACGCACACGCACACACACGCACGCACACAGTGTTGTGGAGGCAGAATGGTGTGAGCGCCAGAGAGCCCAATAAAGTATGCAACACAAAGAACTGAGCATAAAGGGGGCGCCCAGCTAAATATTCGTCCGTTCATTTTGACAACAACAAATTCAACAGCAGCAGCAGCAGCAGCAGCAACAACAACGACAACAGCAACTGAAATGTGAAGCATCCGAGTGAATCGTTATATATGTGTACATATGTATGCATATGTTGTTCGCACGTAGCTTCATACAAACATTTACACATATGCACATATGCCAGCATGCGTAATTATTTTTTGAGAATGCTTTTACAACAACAGAGAGGAGATCGAGAGCTACAGTAACGGCAACAGCAGCAGCAACATATTTACATACAAACATACATACATATATATGTGTGTGAGCGCCTCCGTGTGTGTGTGTGTGTGCGTAGTACGCTTTTATACCACACAAACAAAGAGAATGAAGTTTCTGTCGAATTCAAATACAACGAATATAAATTTTTATACAATTTGATGTTCTGCCTAAGAAACGAAAATAAGTAATATAGCAAAAAAAACAACAAAAAACCACTACAACAATAATTGCGAAAGCCAGCAGCAGCTGGGACAACGCAAGAGAGTGAGCGAGAGGGCAGTCGAGAAGGGAGCGCGCGAAAGAGAGAAGAGCAACTAACAACGACGACGCATAAACAAAACTGAAACTGAAAATATTTGCCCAAAGAATTACACACACACACACACACACATAGACATACATATACCCTAAGAAGTGAAGCACAAAACGACAGCAACAACAACAGCAGCAACAGCAGCAGCAGCAGCAGCAGTAGACGGTAGCGGCAGCAGTCGGGAGCCTGCGGGGTTCGCAGTGAGGCACGTAGCACGAGCGCCGAAAAATGAATATGCTACACAGTTTCAGCAGCGGTGGCGCCTCCAATGCCAACAGCGATGCCACCAGCGGTGAGTGAGAAAAAGTTTTTCAGGTTTTTTGCCGCAACAGCGAAAACAAAAACAACAATGACAACAAGAGAGAAGATAGCAATGGCAATTACATATGTATGTATAATGTGTGGCTGTATATATTTGTGTATATATTTATGTGTGTGTCTGTTATTGAGGAAAGCGTCCCAGCTGAAGGTGAGAAAATGAAATGATTTTGCGTTCTGCAAGACAAATGCGGAGTGTATCAAAAGTTTCGAGGCACAACTTTTGTAATTTATGTATGTCTAAGTGTGTGTGTGTGTGTGTGTGTGTGTGTGTGTGCTTGTGTGTAGACACACTTTGTGTATACGCGTGTGTATGTATGATTTGTAGCCAGGTTGGGAACTTCAATTCCGATGCCGCATTAATACCGGTAAGCTTTTGTATAGCATACTTTTGTGGGCAAGGGCAGAAAAATGTATTTATGTATCCATATAGAATTTCGCTAAATTAGAATATTGTCAGTAAATCAAAATGTCAGCACAATATTGAAATGTTACTAGAGCCTATAATTTAATAAATAATTTGATATGATTAGCATATCTATAGTTGATTAGATACAGACGGCAAGCATATTAACTTACTTAGAGAGAAGAACGTTGGCAGATAGATTGCTAACTATTTAAGCTTCAAGTACTGGCGATAGATTGCTAACTACAAATCTGATACTATACAAAATTGATTGGTTACGACTTTATGCACACCAAGTGTGTGTTTATTCAACGTTAAAATAAATAGCGTGGAAACTACAGACATTTCTTATCCTATAACCTTTACTAACTTAATTTCCATACAGCCATTCAAATATTGGAGCAAGCCACAAAACAGCTTCAGAATTGTCTTTAATTTTATTTTGTTTATTTTCCTTTGCTCAAATTATTTACCAACCAATCAATCTCTAATCGAGCTGTCTACTCCTTAAATAAGATTGTGATTTAATTAATGTCTGATTAATAATACCTATTAGTTAAACCCCAATCCTCAAACCTTTTTCAACATCCAGGCTTAACTGTATTCTATAGAAAAATCCGTCGTCATACTTAATTTTCCATCAATACTCAATAGAAGTGTTTTGTGCTTGATTTAAATGCTTAAATTAGTACGAATTTAAATATTTTAAACTTCATTTAGTAGGGCTCTCTTTCTCCTTTTTTGGGAGAGTTATAAATCACAATCAATGGATTAATAGTAAGTCTTGGCTGGCTACTCCTTAAATACCATTAATAATTATTAGCTGTATTAGCTAAAAGTGTTTGTTTTACTAAGCTAATGTTGTATTTATTTTATTAATAGCTTAAAGTTTTTATTTTGTATAGTACATTATATATTTGGATCTGCCAACATCTTAAATTAAATTACGTATGAGGTATATATATATATATATTGATACATGTATTTAAATTGTTGGACTGCAAGGGCTTTATATGTATTTGTTAATTCTCGCCAGTACTTGAAGCTTAAATAGTTAATAGTTTCTGTAGATAAGAGCGTAAATAAAAATACGACTTCAAATCAAGTGCAATTAATTGGAACGTTTTCCGTGTATTTTATTATACCCTGAACCCAGCGAAAATGGGTAAAATGGGTATACCAGTTTTGTGCGAAAGTATGTAACAGGCAGAAGAAGGCGTCGCCGACCCCATATATTATATATAATCTGGATCAGGATCAATAGCCGAATCGATCCTTTTGTCTGTCCGTTCATCCGTCTGTATGAAAGCGTCGATCTCGGAAACTATAAGGGCTAGAGACTTCAACTTTTCGAATATAAACTCGTAATAATAAGGAAAACTTTGTCTTATTTTTTTTTATTTCACATGCACATTTAAATATACTACAGCACTTAAAGAAGCTAAGTAATGGCAAACGTATGGTAATATTTGCCAAATTTAAAAGTTAGCCAGTTATTAACTAATTTATTTTCAATAGTGTGTGCGTTTGTTGTATATATGTATGAATACTAGGGGGTATTCAGGGTATCTTATAGTCGGCCACTAACGACTTGAGTCAGCCCACTTGTTTATTTTGTTTATTTCGAGGAGCAATTATTGAGCGCGTATTGAGGGTCCTTTAATCGCTACTCCTTTGTTTGCCTGCATTTAGCTGACAGTTGTGGAAGCGTTCGTGGACTTGGCCGCCCGCCAGTTGGCTGTGCATTCAATCTTTACTGCTAATTGGCATCGATTGTGGGGGATGCTTTATCCGCTGGCATCGCCTGGGCACCTGCACCAGTCCGCATCTGTCCTCGCCCACGGGCGCACGCAGGTCCAGGTGCGCGCCCACGTCCCTGGCCTGGCCACTAAACGTTGCGGCCAATTAAATGACGCATGCTTGTTGCTTGCTGCTTGCTGCTGGCTGCTTGTTGCTTGTGGCAGCATGCAGCGAAATGCAAAAGTTCAGGGCCACGCCAGCAAATTTGCATTCATCATTTTGACGTCGTGGCGCGTGGCCTGTTGAGTCCGCTTGTCTGTCCGGCTGTCGCCGCCACTCCCTGTCCTGGCCGCCGCCTCTGTCGGGCTAATTGAGTAAATATCGGTTTTAATAACTGCCTCGCGGACCGGTAATTGCATTTGCCATTTGCGGCTCGCCTGTTGAAGCTTACATATTCATTACGCGGCTCGGCCCGGTCCAAGTGCCTTCCCTTAACTTTTCAACGGCCAGCTTTTCATTCTCACATGTGCAGATTTAAAAAATATTTTAAATAAATTGAAATAAATAAGAAACATTTAAGAATGTTGCAGTTAGTTGCAACTAACTACCCTAAACGGGTAAAAAATCGTTGTCTCTTCAAGTTAAGTTATCTAACAAGAATTATATGCACAACAAAATTCGAATGAAAACATAAAGAAAACATTTTTGCGTTTTAAAATTAAAAATATTACTTAACTTACTATTCCATTAAGAATTTTTTGCTTATGGATGCAGGGTGTCAAAATAGTTTTTACACATCTTGAGAGAAGGTCATCAGTAATCAGTCTGAAAAATGTGGTGCATTTAGCTTTATAGATTTATTTATTTATAGATTATGGACGCCACCCAGTGGGCGTAGCCAAAAAATCGTTACAATTTATCTGACTCAGATATACACGAGTATATATTCCAAGTTTCCAGTCTCTGGCTTCAAAAGCGGCGAATTAAATTGCGTTCATACGGACAGACAAACCTAATATATTCATTTTACTTCGTGACGAGTATAAAAATCCAGCAACAACTTTTAGTTTTCTCAAAATAATCGAAATGAGTATCGTGAAAGTAAACTAAAGTGGTTTATTATGATAATTGGGCATGGGTTTTGTGCTTAACAACATTTGAAGAATGTGCTGCCGTCTTATTTATATATTGCATGTATAATAATAATAAATGTGTTTAGTCAAAAGCGATTGCGTCCTGCGGAATTGCCTGCGGCATCCTTTGAATTATGCATGGAACGATTCGCAGTTAATTTCGTGAACGAGTATAAAAGCGTTTGTTGACTTTGGCCAGAAGGAAGCGATGTCTGGCAGCGTCCATAGATTGCGAGTTAAGCAATTTGGCGAGTTAGGAGCTGGGACTATTTACGCAGGGCTATTCATGAGGGACCATTTCCTGTTAGTTGAAGGCACCTGCGATCGCCTGACCGCTCAAGTACCCTCAGGGTCAGCCCGAGAGGCTGCACCAGCACTGCAGGTGTGTGTGTGTGTGTGTGTGCGGGTGTGCGTGTGTGCGTGGGGTGGCAAACATATGTTCGGGTCCCCAGCTTCCATTTACAATATGGCGCTGCCCAAATGGCATGGGGCCATGTGTCGAGCGGAGGGCAAAGCACAAAAGCAGCACGCGAGCAGAGGCCATCCCGCTCTCACTCTCGCTCTCGCCGCCGCACTGTGGGCGCGCTTTCGCGGCTGCGTGGGCAGGCACTTGTCGTCCCGCTCGCACTCATTCGACGCGCTGCGTTTGCCTGACATCAGCTGTTTTGTGTTGTTCAGGGTCAAGAGTGCGCGTCGCAGGTGTAGCTAACATCGCGCGCCCCCATGGCCAACACACACACTCGCACACACACACACACTCGCACACACACACACCCCGCTAGGTACACACATTGTCTAGTTTGCGATTCAGCTCCAAGCTTTTTTTCGCTTTGCCTTTTCATTATTCTCTTTTCCTATTATTATTGTTGTTGTTGTTGTCGCATCGCCATCGGCGAGTCAAGGCCAGCCCCCCTTCCCCTCCCCCGCCCTGGCGACGGCCCTGGCTAGTGCCAGGCGTCTTGGGCTCTCGTTAATTGAATTGTTCCATGCATAATTCAAAGGATGCCAACTGGCAATTCCGAAGCTACTCAATCGCTTTTGACTAAACTCATTTATGGCTGTAGTATATATATATATAAATAAGACGATAAATAAAACTGACAGCACTTCTGTTGACCAGGCCAGCTTGTTAGAAGTTGTTAAGGTCTATACTATATAGAACCCAAGCCCAATCATCATAATAAAACACTTGATTTTACTTTCATGATGGTCGTTTCGATTGTTTTGAAAAAGGTACAATTTTAACCGTACTTTTACTCTCGTTTACTTATTGAAAAGAGCATATTAGGTGTGGGCAATGTGCCTTTGGCTGTCCGTACGAACGCAATTTTTTTCGCGTCTATTGCAGCTACAGAGCTTAAACTTGGACTATATAGTCGTTTATATTCGCGTACGATACGGTATTAAGATTTTTTGGAATCGGCCACTGGGTGCGTGGGAAGTCGATAAAATCGATATAGCTTCCTCAGTTTTAAATCTAGATAATCCAATTTGCAGGCAGATGACCTTCTCTGAACTTTGCGCACAAAAATTACAAAAATCGATATTTACAGCAAGCATTTTGATTTATTTATTTATTTTTTTGTATAAAGCATGGCCTGGGGGCCTAAATAGGAATTTTAGTTTTTCTCCTTATTGGAGTTTGCTTGCCTTCTTTGACGACTTCTTTTATTTCTTGTTTGATTAAGTTGTATTTTGTCACACCAGAAATTGACTGCAACGATTCTGAGAACTTAAATGGATTTTCAAGGAAATCCGAACGTGGAAAATGTAAGGAAACAGTTGCTTGAATCTTATTTTTATTAAAAATTGTAGATCTTTAAATAAATTTTAACAGCTAATAATTTAATATTAATAATCAGGGCTGCAAGCCGAAAAAGTTATTGCCGTTGGTTTGGCTCATGAACCGAACCCTGAGGTGGCACATGGGTTCGAACCGTGAACCAAACCAACGGCATTTATTTTTTAACCTGGTTTGAAACTGGTTTTTCAGATTTATGAACCCAAGTTTTGTTAATAATAAACACCACAGTCGATTTATGGCTATATTTATTATTAAGATAAAGTTATCTATAGCAAAATGTTGTTAAACGTATTTCCACAAATGTATAAAAAATTGCTTGCAATCATGAGGAAGGGAATACTTAGCGTACTTGGCGTACAAATATTTGAAGCAAGTCCGAAATTCGTTGAACGAATATGTGAAACGGCCGCTGAAGGTCAGAAAACGATGGGCAGAAAACTGCTTATATATTGGTCAAATTATTTGGGATGCGCCATTGGGCGGCCCCGTCACGTAGTCGCTGGCCGAAATCGTATCCATCCTATTTCCATTCTAATTAGGAGCGGGCTTCCCTTTTGTGCGCCATTAGCATATTTGTGAATACAAGCGATGAATATTGTGCGAGCATATAAGTGAGTACTCGCTGATAAGGATGATTTGTGCGGGCACGAAATGGACAGTGATGGCAAAATGATTGACAACGGTCGGGACCCCGTCCCAGTGGGAAGGTTGTGTAGGGGGGATTGGGGGCTGGGTCAGAAGGGTGTCGAGTGCTGGCCATGCCATCAATCAAGCCGGACCCGGGGGCGGGGGCGGGGGCGGAGTAGGCGTCACATGTCACAGTTATTATCAAGCGACTTGGAAGATTGCGATTGGGCCGCAATCTTCGAAATGTTGGCCAAGTTCCGCAGACATTCATTTGCGGCCCTTTGTGCCCCCTTTTGCTCTTTGCAGAATGCGAGCTGAAGGAGCGCCTGATTGCGAGCGTCAAGAAGGAGGTGAAGCAGCTGATGGAGGAGGCGGTCACCAAGAAGTACGTGCACGAGGAGAGCAGCTCGGTGACCTCGCTCTGCGGCGCCGTCGAGGCCTGCCTCAGTCACGGGCTGCGTCGGCGGGCGCTGGGCCTGTTCAAGACGTCGTCGACGACGGCGCTCATACAGAAGATAGCCAAGATCTGTCCGGAGGCGGACTACGTGAGCCGGCGCCTGCTCGAGCTGGAGCTGGCCCAGGAGAGCCATGCGGTGAGCGGCAAGCGCAGCTCCTCCAGCAGCGACAGCATCATCAAGCCGAAGCTGCTCAGCAAGGGCAGCGGCAGCAGCAGCTCCGTGACCACCATCAATACGGTGGTGGCCGCGTCCGGCGGCAACGGCGCCGCCGCACCGCTGGCCAAATACCTGTGGATCCGCTTGGCGCTCTACGAGAAGCGCCTGGCCAAGATCATCGAGCATCTGGTGGGCAACGCCCAGAGCTACTACGACCGCGAGGCGCTGGTCGCCGATCCCGACTACGGCTCCATACTCAGCTCCCTGCTGGTGGGCCCCTGTGCGCTGGAGTTCACGCGCGCCAAGACCGCCGACCACTACTGGTCCGATCCCTGTGCCGACGAGCTGGTAAGCCCCTTAACCCCACCCGCTTGCCCCTGTCGCCCTCTACTCTGTGCCGTTCCTCAGGTGCAGCGGCATCGCATCAGCTCGGGCAACCGGACGCCGCCCACCTGCCACCGGCCGATCATCAACTTCAAGCGCAGCCTGCACACGAGCTCGGAGGACACGAGCAGCGGCAGCTTCAAGGCCAGCTCGCCGGCGAGCGTGGCCAAGGATTACGTGGAGTCGCTGCATCAGAACTCGCGCACCACCCTCCTCTACGGCAAGAACAACGTGCTCGTCCTGCCCAAGGACGTGGCCGAGCCGATGCCCGGCTATCTCAGTCTGCACCAGAGCGTCCAGTCGCTGACCATCAAGTGGACGCCGAACCAGCTGATGAACGGCTACAACGACGCCGACGGCGGCGACAAGAGCTTCTACTGGGGCTATGCGCTCAACATCAACGTGGACGAGATCGTCTACGTGCACTGCCATCAGAATCGCGGCGGCGACACCGGCGGCACCATCATCCTGGTCGGCCAGGACGGCGTCCAGCGTCCGCCCATCCATTTCCCGGAGGGCGGCCACCTGCAGGCGTTCCTCAGCTGCCTGGAGACGGGCCTGCTGCCGCACGGCCAGCTCGATCCGCCGCTCTGGTCGCAGCGCGGCATCGGCAAGCTCTTCCCCTGGCCCAAGAGCGTGCGCCGCCACATCCTGCCCTCGGTGATGGAGTCCTCCAGCGACGAGACGCCCATCGACTACGTCTTTCGCGTGGTCAGCAAGAGCCAGCACGAGGAGTTCCGTAAGTTCCGCCGATCTTCCAGCAGCACGAATCTCCTCTTTATACTCGTTCACGAAGTTAAAAGACAAAATTCGTCTGTTCGTATGAATGCAATTTAAATCGCCGCTGTTGTAGCTAGAGGGCTAAAACTTGGAATAGGTACTCGTGAATACCCGCGTCAGCTAGGGCGTTAAGATTTTTTGGATACGCCCTCTGTAGGCGTGGCAAATCGAACAAATCTGTATATGTGGCTCAGTTTTAAAGCTAGTTATATAACACTATTGCAGACAGTTTATTGATGACCTCCTCTATCGATCGCATACAAAAGTTTTAACTACGCCCCTTGGAGGCGTGGCAAGCCAATCAAATCTGTCTATCTGCCTCAGTTTTAAAGCTAAAGATCAGATACGCCCACCTGGGGGCGGGTACGCCGCCAAAATCCATATCTGGCACAATTTTAGAGCCAGTCACCAAATTTGGCAGGCAGTTTGCTGAAGATCTCCTTCACAGATGCCTCTTCTATATTGCCCAAAATAACGGTAATAATTGTTTTCGACTCTTTAAGCGGTTCTTTAGCTGTGATCGAGAATTGCGCTACTTGTCCTAGTTGTTCCCACTTGTCCATATCGCTGATCTCTGGCGATTCTTTGCAGTGGCCACACATCCCATTCTGGAGCTGGGGCGCTCGAGTCCGCGGCGCAAGCACCTGGGCAGCTGCTCCACCACCGGCAGCAGCGACTGCTCCAGCAAGAGCCTGTCGATTGAGCAGAGCAGCAACCCGGATCCGCCGCTGATACAGGCCAGCCAGACGGCCAGCATTGAGCTGGTCTGCTCCACGATGCGCCGCCAGATCATCTCGCGCGCCTTCTACGGCTGGCTGGCCTACTGTCGCCACCTCTCCACGGTGCGGACGCACCTCTCCGGCCTGGTCAATGGCCGCATTACCCCAGACTGTAAGTTCTTGCCAGCCGGCTAATCGCGACAATATCCAACTCCAACTCCATCTTGCAGTGGGCGCGGACGAGGAGGGCCTGACCAGGCAGAAGTGGCAGGCCATGCACGTGAACGGCATCGTTTCCGGCGACCTGGAGCTCTATCGGCTGGTCTACTTTGGGGGCGTGGAGCACGATCTGCGCAAGGAGGTGTGGCCCTATTTATTGGGCCATTATGCGTTCGGCTCGACGCCGGAGGAGCGCCAGCGGCAGGACGAGACCTGCAAGCACTACTACGAGACGACCATGAGCGAGTGGCTGGCCGTGGAGGCCATCGTGCGGCAGCGCGAGAAGGAGAAGACGGCCCTGGCCGTGGCCAAGATGAGCGCCGAACAGGCGCGCCTGGCGGCCAACGCGAACGCGCTCAACGCGGACGAGCTGCTGCCCAATGGGAACGGGCAGCTGGCGCTGGAGCAGGACGAGCAGCCCGAGGGCGAGAACGATGTGTTCGACGACAACGATTTCTCGGACATCTCCGATCCGGGCGACGACTACGACGATCAGCCCCTGGAGGAGCAGCAGCCGGCGGAGGCGCTGACCGCGGCAGCGGAGGCAGAGGAGACCGCCGAGCAGGTGGTGCTGGAGTTCCAGAACATTGACGACATGGAGCCGCTGCGCCTGCAGGAGAACTGTTTCGCCGACTCCGAGCCCGAGGCCGAGGGCGAGACCGAGGGCGAGGGCAGCGGCAATATACTGATGCTCAGCATCAAGAGCTCGCCGTCGACCAGCAGCTACGAGACGGTGGGCAACGAGTTCGCCGACCTGGCCGACGGCAAGCTGCTGGACGAGGCGGACGCGGAGCGGGAGGTGGACGCCGAGCTGGAGCCCTTCGGCCAGCTGAGCAAGTTCCACAGCGCCGACGATGTGCGCCACGACGAGGAGCATCCGGCGACGGCCGTCATCATCACAGAGGCCGCCTCGCTGGACGACCTCGACGGCCAGGGCAACGACGACGAGCTCACCGAGGAGTTCACCTCGCGCAAGACCAGCCTGATGTCGCCCCTCAACGAGGACATCACGGTCGTCGCCTCCCTGGACGCCCTGCACGAGCCCAAATCCGCCTGCGTCTCCCCAGCCAGCTCCAACGGCGGCGTCTACAGCGTCGAGCTCCTGGAGCAGTTCGGCCTGAACCTGCACCGCATCGAGAAGGATGTGCAGCGCTGCGATCGCAACTATTGGTACTTTGCCAGCGAGAATCTGGACAAGCTGCGCAACGTGATCTCGACGTATGTGTGGGAGCACCTCGACGTTGGCTACATGCAGGGCATGTGCGACCTGGTCGCTCCGCTGCTGGTGATCTTCGACGACGAGTCGCTCAGCTACAGCTGCTTCTGCAAGCTCATGGAGCGCATGATCGAGAACTTTCCCTCGGGCGGTGCCATGGACATGCACTTCGCCAACATGCGGTAACTGTCGATCAGCCTCCAGTCCGATCTCATCTCCATCTCCAGTCTCCGTCTTTGCAGCTCGCTCATCCAGATACTCGACTCCGAGATGTACGACCTGATGGACTCGAATGGCGACTATACGCACTTCTACTTCTGTTACCGCTGGTTCCTCCTGGACTTCAAGCGCGAGCTCATCTACGACGATGTCTTTGCCACCTGGGAGGTCATCTGGGCGGCCAAGCACATTGCCTCCGGCCACTTTGTGCTCTTCCTGGCGCTGGCGCTGCTCGAGACCTATCGCGACATCATTCTCTCCAACAGCATGGACTTCACCGACGTCATCAAGTTCTTCAATGGTAGCGTCCGAGCGGCCCCTTCTGTAATATATCGATTATATATGTTTGCATAATTCCAGAAATGGCCGAACGTCATAATGCCCACTCGATTCTGCAGCTCTCGCGCAGTCTCGTCCTGCAATTGCAGACAATAATTGAGAACAAATAAGTTTCAGGTGGTTCGGCTGGGAGACTGGAACTGGAACTGGAACTGGAACTGACATTTGCAAGCGGAGCGTCAAATGGGAACTGTTTCTGGAACTGGCTATGTAGCTCACCAGGTTGCATATGTGCGTGTGTGTGTGAGTGTGAGAGTGTGTGTGTGTGTGTGTGTGTGTGTGAGTAGTGTGTAGTTGAGTGTGATTCACAACAGTTATAAACTAGCACGTAGTAGGCTCAACAAATCGATTAGCTCTCGGTTCTCGGTCACATGCAATAAGTAGCATCCGTACTTCCCTAAACAGTATTGGAGTTATATATATATATATATATATATACATATATATACATATATACATAGTAGAGAGCACTTAAGTAATGCATACTATCGTAGGTATACTACTTGGTTGGGGTCAGCTGCTAAAGAACTATTTAGAAAGTCTTAAATGAGTACTTATATACATATATATACATATAGAAAGAAAGAGAGAGAGGGAGAGAGAGAGAGGAGTAATTGTAGCTGTATGAAATGCACCGTTAGGACACCGAACGCTCTTGGGGCAGTTGTTAGTTAATTATCGATTATCGCTTATCGTTTATCGATTGACAACAAGCAGTTATCTTTGAATACTGCGATTGTGTTGAATCGAACGAGTTTCGCCCACGCGACGGGCAACTTTGCAATTTGTTGAATCACCGGCTGGGAATCGTTTCAGAAGCGCATCCACTCAGCACGTTGTTAACACTGGAATAAAAAAAACAGAAAAAAAAACAAAAAACAGATATAAGCACTTTATTAAGTCGAAGACAAAGTCAAAAATGCAAAACGAAACTAAGCCGTAAAGAAATGTAGTGACCTGAAAAGAAAACTAAACACGATGTAACGACAAGGAAAACAAAAACGAAACAACAACAAAAACAATATAAATAAAAAACATATATAGTATTTATACTTATACAATATACATAAATATATATATATATATACATACATACATACCTATTTAGAGGCAGTTACAATGCAAATGCATAATATTTATACGTTTTGTATATTCAGAGATGAGATTACGGTATTCTATATACATATACATATACATATACATTACACGTAGACATTATATATGTACAAATATAAGTACTAACTGCGGGTTTTTGGGGACGGGTTTTAGACGAAACAGTTACTGTTTCCATAATTGTTAATGCTATGTTACGGTTTGCCATCGATCAACATATACATGTACAGACACACACACACATACACACACACACACACATACACATACATACACAGCCGTACACACGTGTTATTATAACGAGTACTCAATTTTGTTCGGCCGGGTGCTGACTTTTGTACTACTTAATAATGGGCCGCCAGATTGCTTTTGGTCTAGGAACCATATATATATATACATATATTCAACTAGATAATGCAGCTCCGTGTAGATGGAGCCACTGTAGTGTATAATGTTGTTTGCTAGTTACAATAATTAGCGATATATTTGTAATGCATGGAACGATGCCTGTCGTATTATAGAATATACATTCAGATACCATATGCATATGTATTTATATATATATGTATATACATATATATATATATTGTTATAGCCAAAGCAATGCAGCTTTGTTCAATAATCAAAAATAACTCAAAATTCTTTCCGCCGATTTCGATGGAAATACTCTCAGGCATTTTTATACCCTGTACCCATCAAATGGATCAAATTGGGTTCAAAACCATAAAAAGTGGCAGCCCTGCAGTACACTATATATACATACATATATATATATACATATGCTTGATGCAAGTCCGTTTTTTTATGGAATCAAAAATATATTCCCATAACCCAAAACAATGACCAAGTTTATATATATAAATAGATGTTTTTTTAATTTTAATTTTAGAATATCTATAACTGCTACCCTGTAAAATATAACAACTTTGAATTTGGTTAAAACATAGGACATAGCTTTGAAATGTTGTATCTCATAGAAGTTGTTAACATTACCCAGACACTGGGTAGAGGGTATCAGCTAGTCGTGCTGACACGACTAGACCACATATTGGTTTATTTAATTTAATTGAATTTTTTTCTGTTTTGTGGTAAGTGCAGGCGCACCAAAAACTCCCTCCATTGGGCTAAAAGGTTTGTTGTTTACACACATGTAGTACATATATATATATACATGCATACATATATACCCAAATAAATAAATGCGAGTAGCACGCTTTTTGTGTATAGAAACACCCTTTCCCCAAACGAAAAAAAAACAAAAACCAAAAATGGCAAAAAACAAAAACAAAACGAAGAAAAAATCTAAAAAAAATTAATGTGATTTCTTGTTGCTTCTTTGAATATTGATATTTTTGTAAGCGCTAAACAAATTATACATAAGACGATATATACATATATATATACATTATATATATATATATAATATAGAGGTCACATACAAAGCGAGACCCAGCTAGATACGGGTAAGAGTTGGAGTAATGCCTGGAATACAAAAAGCAAATGATTTAAAGATTTAACAGAACTTTTGATACACATATTCGAGGAGCGGCAATGGCAAAGCAAAAACAACTCTCAATTCTCCCGCAATATTTATTAAATACAAGCTAAACTTGGCTAAACATATTTAGAACGTTAACACACAAGTAAGCATATGTTATATATAGTATATACACGCATATAAAACAGTATATACAAGATATTATGGATATTATGTTATGGTTTTAAAGCTAGAGTATAACCAAAGCTACGAGCGTTTACTCGTTAATACACGCACACATATATGCAGCCATGTGCATGTGTGTCTGTGTGTGTGTGTATCTTCACAGATACATATATATGCAAGTGCATGCATGTATTTAATATACACAACAACAAGCATACAATGAAAATGGTAGTAAGCATAGACATTATACCATAGATGGAGTGAAAAGAATAAAAAATATTAAATATATATATATATATATATATACACAACTATATATATACATATATGTATATCTACATAAACAAAAACACATACATACATACATACATATACATACATATATTTAAAGCAAAACAAATGATTGAAAAATTATACAAATAAATGTGAAATATGCAAATTGTTTACAACACCAAGCAAAATAATTGTCTTAATTATAAATAGTGGAAATTGCACTTTGAATTATGACCCATTCATGACAGCTGCCAAACATGATGATGATAAAATGGATGACCTGGTAAGTATAAATGCTATTGAAATTAAAAAGCTATTCAATAACATTCACACATTTAAAACGTCTACATTTCATTATTCAAAGATTATTAATATGAAAATTATTTGATGCAAAAACACTTCAATATAAACACACTTATTATCATTGGTTCATTATTTAAAAAAAGACTCTTTTGAATGTTAAAAAAATTTACAAAAATTGTTGAGTTTATATTGGATTTCTCTTTTAGTATAATTTTCTTATTATCATAAAGATGTTTTATATAATTCTTACAATGCATATCATAAATTTAAATATGGGTATTCTAACGATTAGATTCAATTTTAGCTGAATTTTAATAAAAGCCAGATATTTGTTACATAATCTTAAAAGTCATATTCTAAGCGATTTAAAAGATAAATTTTCAACAAACTTTTTTTAAAACTTTTAATACTTTTTTTAATACTTTTACTTTTTACAAAGTAAAATATATACATAAACATATATATTTTAAATATATTAATGAAATTAATTTTATACAAGCTCTTATTCCATTAAAGACTGAAAAATTAGATTATATTAAATTATATATTTAATTGTATTATTCTGAAAAATTCCACAATTTTGCACATCATATTATATTAATAGAGGTTCACGAAGTGAAAAGAGTATATTAGGTTTCAGCAAAGTCCGTCTTGTTGTCCGTCCGTCTTGTTGTCCATCCGTCTGTCCGTCGGTAGCTGCGCTTGGACTCTCTCTATAGAAACTAAATTAATGGATAACTTCTAAACTAAAAGTATGATATTTATGAAATTTTCAGTACTTAACAAGTCTTTAGTACTTTAATTACGCTTTTTCTTCAAGTGGGGCGAGGTATCCAAAATTCGAAATATTCCTAATCTGCGTATGCTTCAGGAATAAATTAAATTGAATTTGATGGTTCCAGGTCTAATAGTCTTCGATATATCGAAAATAGTTATAAACTTGTTCTGCGTATGATTTAAAAGAATCTATAATAGAAAAATTTAGGTTTCTAGGTTTTGTAGTTTCCGAGATCCTGATCTCGAGATGCCTCCGTCTGCCTGTTACATACATATATTTGCACAAAACCATCACAGCCTTTTTACGCAGTTCAGTAGGGTATCAAAGCAAAAGATAATCTTGGCAAATAATTTAAAAAAATGCATAATTGATTGAATTATGCTCAGGACATTGTGGGAAGCACTTTTGCTTCAAGACAGACACGCACCGACGTAATGAGATTCCGGCACCCTTCTACGGGAATGGCATGCGAAGCCGCAACATATCGTTAAATTCGTTTTCGCCTCGCGCCGACATTTTTACGTCATCCCATAAATATTCGATGGCATTTAAATCCCGGGCTCGATGACGGCCACTCAAAAACAGTCATCGACTCCTACTCAACAAATTTTCTTCGTTTTTTTCCTTTGCCTTGATGCGCTGCATGCTGCCAAAATGTGCCAATAACTGGCATATTTCCATCCGCCCACAGCATTAAAACAATATTAAGTGCGTCAACATATCGCCGCGGTGTTTGGGACCAATTTCGACTTGCGTATGTTCTGATTGTGTAAGTTTTACGCGGCCTTTTCTGCCGTGCAACGTTTACCGTTGAATTCTTTTATGCTCTAACAGGGTATATTGGGCTTGTGCAATATCTGTTCGCCTCTATGAAAGCTAGACGCTTGGCAATTGAATTTCGTCCATATATCTCCTTGAGTTTACATTTTACTGATGATCTCCTCCAAAGATCGTACAACATTTTTTGGTTATGCCCATAAATCGGTAAAATCTTTATATATTGGGGTCGTATAAAGCTCGAAAATCCATTCAATTTTAGAGTCTAGATTCGCTAAATTTATCAGACAGTTTTGACAAGATCATCGCTAAATATTGAATTGACAAGTTTAAATTTTATTTTTCGAAAATAAGAAAAATAAGTTAAGATCGTTTCCAGGTTTTTTTTTTTCGATGTAAACGAGTATCGCGCAGTCGGTTGGACGCGACTGCAGCGTGCCTGCTTGTGTAAGAATGCATCCTTCATTTTCTTATCAATTTTTCTTAATAAATTTTTTTTGACATTGATGGAGGAGATATATGCACGTATATTTACGCAGAGTGTATAAATTACACTCGACTTGCGTAAGTGCACATGTTGCACCTGTCAAGCACATAATCAAAATCAGAATGAAATTACCTGTTCACGGGAGCTGTGCTTGCGTCGTTCCCAGAAACTCGACTCTTTCCCGGAACTGAGTTTGTAATTTCGCTGACAGATGACGTCCTAACGGCGGTTGCCCCATACTATATACTATATACTATATATACGCTCGACAGCCGCCAAGTTTGAATGGGCGTCTCACTTGGCGTTTGATCTAACGAATAGGGCTAGTCAATTTGGCCGGCAGCCTGTTTGATTTGCAAATCGATAAAGGTTCGAGCTGTAATTTCGTTGAGGTTTCGAAACATCTCAAATTCGATAATCTGTGTATTATTTCGATATTTGGCACACCCGAATCTAAAGTGTGCAGGTTAGGCATTCGGGGGGCTAGTGACGCCACGGGGCGCATGGGGGCGGGGGTGTTGGGGGCGGGGGGCAAGCACAGGGCGCAAACTCGCAAACGCGAGAAGCAACAGTAGCAAGTGCTGCCGAATTTGGGGCAGGAAGCAGGGCCGGGGTCGGAGTCGGGGCCGGGGTCAAAGCCGGGTAGCTTGTCCTGTTGCTTGTGGCAAGCAGCGTTCGACGTCAGCAGCACACACACACACACACACACACACACAGAACAGGCGCACACACAGATACACAAAAGTATGCCAGTCGTGGCAGAGCGAGACAGCAAGGGCCAAAGGGCAGCGCGCACAGCGATTGCAAAAAAAGCTCCTGAGCAGCGATGTAAATGGGGAGGGAGGGGGCGTGTGGGGGGCGGTGGGGCGCAGAAGGGCTGGCGGCAGCCGCAACAACGGCCAGCGGCGGGCGCGGCATGTCGATAGGTGCAAGCAGGCAGCAGCAACGGCAACGACGGCAACGACAGCAACGACAGCAACGGCAGCAGCAACAGCAACGACAGCAGCAGCAACAGCAGCAGCAGCAGGCAGCAGCAACAGCTTCGTGGTTTTGTGGAACGCAACGAATGCTTTGGCTTTCAGTTTTACTTTCGAGCTGCTCGCGTGCGGACGCAACGCTTTTGCTAAACGGCAATAACAGCACATACAGTCGACCAACAGATACACACACACACACAGGCACACGCACACGCACACGCACACGCACGCACACTGGCAAACGTCCGTTTGTGGCACACACCGTAAAAAGTATTCCGAAATTTTTGTTCACACAGTTGTCGCCATTCAGTGGGAAGCTCTCGCTCTAACGCTTTTCGGGTCTGTCTGTCTGTCTGTCTGTCCGTTGTTTTGGCTTGCTGGCTCGGGGGCATTGGTACTGGCGATGGCAGCATTAGCAGCAACGGCAGCAACATTGGCAACATTAGCAACATTAGCAACAGCAGCAGCGAGCGTTGCTCCCCAGCGGCAGCATGCCAAATTATTTATAAAGCGCAGTCAGCCAGCAACTAGTAAATAAGCCAGCCAAGGCGACCTGGCCCAAATGAAAGCGAAACCGATAGCAGGAGAGTAGCGTTGTTATTGTAAACAGGACGCTGTTACCAAGAAATTACTCATACGCAACCTAAGCCAAAACGGAAACCGCACACACAATAACAGCAACGGCAACAGCAACGGCAACGGCAACCGAAATCAGATAGACTACATAACGTACAGACTGCACACACATATACACAACGATATATACACACACATACACACATATATATTTTACGCGCGCGTGTGTAAACGTTAAAAGCTTCATAGCTTTGGGGCTGGCAAAATGGTGCAAACAACTGCAGGTACTTAAACCACATATTTATTCACAATATTCATAAGCAATATTCGTCTATATTTATACACATGCATAAACAATTGATACAGATTATATATATATATATATGCATATACATATAGCTTTGCTGCACTAATTGCTGTAAATTGCCCTAAAAATCTGGCTGCAACAGCTTGCAGCAGCAGCAGCAGCAGCAGCAACAGCCAGATTATCCCTTGAAATGAAATATCTCTGGTAAATGCAACGATTTTTTTAATACCCTGCAGCAGCAACAGCTGCAGCTGCAGCTGCAGTTGTAGTTGCAGCTTAAACTCAATTGTCGCCTTTGTTTGCAGTTAGGCTAAGCTTAGCACAGTGCTGGCCGCAATAATAGGCATGGCAACGCACTTTAATCATGGCTTAAAAGTGATTCCTTTATTTTACAATTATTAAAACATATATATATTTATGATAAGCTACCCTGAAGCACTTTTCCAGCTCAAGCTCTTGTTGAGGAAATTCGTTTTTTTGCTTCTATAGTCAAAGTGTCTTTTAACTCTACTAAAGTGTACGATTTGATAAAAAGAAAACAGTGCAAAACATTGACACAGCACGCATGAACAAATCTTTATTTTTCTTGAACTTTATTCAGTTACTAATCTTTGAAAATTTCTGAATAATCAACGAAATCTTTGAAACTTTCTGAGTAAACTTTATAACAATAATAAAGATTTGAATTTGAATAATTATATGCAAAAAAATCGTATTTTTGTTGTACTTTGTTGCTGCTTTCTATATTCATTCACGAAGTGCAAAGAGTATGTTGGATTTGTGCAATGTCCGTATGTTCGTATGAACGCAATTCTTTTCGCCTCTATTGAAGTTAGAGACTTGAAATTTGAAATATATACTCGTGTATATTCACGTCAGATAAAGTGTTAGCATTTTTTGGCTACGTCCACTGGGAACGTGGCAAATCGATAAAAGCTATACATCTTCCCTAATTTGAAATCGAACTTAAAATAACAATAAAAAATATAGTAATATTACAATAAAATAAGTCAATTTTCGACTGTTTAAGTCCGCTATTATGCTGTGCACGAGTATTGTGCCGTCGGTTACAGCCGCTTACTTCTTTTCAAATAGTTGCTTTCAAATGAGGTCAAATGAAGCCCCGCACAATGAGAACTGCAATAGCTTTTAATTGGCCACCACTGTAGGCCAGGCCTGCATGTCTAGAGAAATGGGGGAGCAATGGCGTTTGTTAGCTGCAGCTTCGGCCTGGACTTGGTTGCACTTCGCCGGGAGATCTATTAACATCATAAGCTAAGGCTCTTTGACTGCGCGAATAAATTCTGGTCGCGTAAAATTTTTATGAATGAAAAGCCAATTGGCAGCATAATTGAGCACGAATACGAGCAGCTAACTGCATGTGGGCGTTTGTTTATGTTTCTACTCAGCTCGAATGTGTGGGCGTTGCCACAAGGACGCCACGGCAAGCCGGCAACACACAAATATATATATATATATATATATATATATATATATTTGTATATATACAGTAGCGTAAAGCCGAGCAGCTGAGCTCAGCTGCAGTTAGTTGATGGGCTGCCTAAGCTCCATTTTCGGGAAAATACTTATGGAAAATGTTGGCGAACTAACTGCTGAGTGGCCGCGTTCAGGCTGGCGTGTATCTGACGTTTTTCTCGCTACTGCTGTCAATGTCAAACGCATTGAAAACGAGGGCTCAGCGGGAATACGCAGGCAGCTGCTAATGCCTTTGAAGAGGGTATTACAATTTTGCCGCCTGATAAGTTTTCCCTTGCAGTGAAAAGAAAATAATCAGATGCGACTACCTTGGCAGCAAACATACCTCTCATATATATGTATAAAAAGTCGTTGAGTTTGATTTATGTGTGGCACGTTATATCCAAAAGCTTTTTCTGAAAAATCATAACGCGCATCTGTCCTGTTGCAAGGGTATTAAATGTTTAGCACTTAAGATATAAATTTGTCATTGCGAACGGCGGTTCGCGCTAGTGGCGAAGTGTGCTAAAAAGCAACAAGCTATAAATATATGCTATGGTACTCCGATCAGATTATATACCGATCGAAAGGTTTCGTTTCAACTGGATGGAAAACATGCCATGTAAAAGCTCATCTAGTTCATGAGATATGGAACTGTAAGTGTTTAGGATGAAATTTTACATTTTTTGAGCTGATGAGGATTTTAGAAGGTTTCAGGATTTTAGCGTATGATAGCGTTAAAATAGCTTTCTGAGAATTTGTGGATTTATTCCTTATCATGAACTAAGCGACTTGAGTTCTACGAGTTTTGGAAAAAAAATGCTAGTTTGACGGGAAAGCGCTAAAATCCCCTAAAATTGACAGCACACACCGTTTCCACGAAGAAGGAAGATAAATGTTTAATATGTTGTACGCTATATATCTCGTTTGAAAGGCATTTTTAAGAGCTACTGGGCTTGCCGTGGTACTTTTTTTCTTAAGTAAGCAGGTAAAAAGCTACAGGTGAAAAAATATGTATTCAATTTCACATTTTGATAATTTAAAAGAAAAACGGCTCCACCGATTTTGACAAATGAGGATTCGCACATCGCAAAAATTGATTTTTAGGTACTAACAGCTTTTTGTGTAAAGTGAATGCCCAACTTTTTGAATAATTTGAAAGTATTCATATATTAAATTGAATATCGTTCGCCACATAATTTGAAATCAGAAAAGTTGGGGCCTGAATATGCTTTCGCCACTAGATTGTTGCCTCGTGTAGAGGTGTTTTCATTTTGTTTTTAAGCAAATGCCGCAACAGCAGGTGTTCTACATCAGCTATTCAAATATCCACATGAATTGCTCGCCCGACACGAGCCTTTTATCCCACAATTATAAACAAAGGAATTGCAATGCAAGATGGGGATTTTAGCCCTATATAATCCCATCAGCGGTATCATGCCAACTAATCGCTCTAATGGCATATGCTCGTAGTCCACACATCATCTCAGCATTCATTTTGTGCGTTGTCGCGTATTTGTGCAGGACCCCAGTTGACAGTTATAGAGCACAAAGCTAATGCCAGGCACATGGGCACGTATTCTGTGCTTGGGGGAGGGTTACAAGTAAAGGGATTTTGGAGGCGTTGTGGCACGCTTTCTGGCGCGTGTGCGTCTAACAGCCCATAAAACAGCGGCTCCAAAATATGTTTGGTCTTACTGTCAACGACTGTGCCGACTCACATGTCCTGTCAACTTCACTCCTGCCCGACGACATTTCAAATGATGCCACACGCCCAAAGACGTTTGAAATTAAAAAAAAAAAGAAAGAAAGAAAAGTACTCTGTCTGGCCATCATTAATTTAACGGCCCAACTGACAGCTGCCACGAAGAAGAACACAAAACAACAATTAGGGGTCCTGCGAATGGTGGAGACTGCTTAAAGGTCATACTAGCCAGTGATATATTACGAATCCTATACCTACAATAAAAATACAAATAATATGTGATTCGTAATTTTATGTTTAAAAGAAAACCAATTATTGTTTAATGGGTAGCAAACAATTGACACGCATTTCAATTCATTTAATATATACGAGCGTACATAAATGACAAATTTGGAAGCTCTATAAGTTTTCAAGATTCATGCTGATAGCTTAAAAAAACAACAAAAAAACACAGAAAAACCGAATCTGTGAAACACGCAACTTATTTCGTAAGTTTTATTATGCGAAGCCTTGAAAGTAAATTTAAACTTGATCCGCTTCATAGTTAGCAACTTGCCATGTAACAAATAATTATTCATAAATACCGAGAAGCTACAAAAAAATGTTTGCATTCTAGGGTTTTTGTTTTACTAAGTTTGCACAATAATGGAAAGAATTTTTTTAATTTGCAAAACAAAAGTTTACACCTGCTTGTAGAAAATTGCCATCAGGATTCATAGATTTTTACAAAAGACAAAGAGGTAAAGATATAAAGGTAACTTGTAAACTCTAAAGTTATAAAAATTTCTATTTTATTAAAGATTTTCCTTGGTATTTACTTCTGTTATTATTGTTATTTGTATCAATATTGATTTTCGCAGATATTTGCCTTTTTATTTATTATTATTTATTTATTTTTTTCACAAATTTGTTATTTGTAATGCGGCTTTTTAGGTAATTGTGAACAACCAAGTGCTAGGAATTTGCTGGTTTCAACTTAAAACCAAAGTGCACAAAGGCATTGTTGCCAACAGCAGTTGCCTTTGTGCACTTTGGTTTTAAGTGGAAACCTAGGAAGGCAAAATTCCTGACATTTGTAATTTGCATGAAATTAAAATTAATTTACGTAGAATTTGCACTGCACTTTGACCTATAAACTTCCATTATCAATGCAAAACTGGAGTCCATTAAATATAAGCCAAGTGCCAGCCTTGCACGGAGAGCTTAGAACATGCTTTGGGCGCAATGCAGCTGCGTGAGATGTTTAATCCAGATGCCAGATTGTGCGGCTGTAGACATTAAATTGAAATTGCAGTTCGCCCACACACACACGCACACACACACACACACACCCACACAGATACGCACGCTGAGACAGAGCCAGAATTTCTAATTAAGCCAAGCAAATAATCAAAATGCGAAATGAAATGGAAATGGAAATGAGCACGAAAATCAAAGTTAAAGTGCAGTTGGAAATAAGCGTGGGCAGCTGCTGCTGCTGAGCAACTATTTAATCAAAGCGACCCTCGCAAATTGCTGACATTTAACTTGAACAGCTGTCAGCAAGAAACTATCAAACGAAATACCAAAATTCTTGCCCAAAAATGTAGGCAACATTTTTGTTGCTTTCATCTGAAGAACGTCCGCCCTGCGCAAAAGCTAATGCAGTTTGTGTGTAGAACACGCAATATATATATATATATCAATTTATACATATGTACGTGCATATTTTGTATACATATATTTACATACACACATTTGCTATATACTTGGGGTTCTAATTAATGTGCGCACACACAACCGCATTTCGTGTGCTTGTGTGTGTGTTGCCTTAGTTAGTAATTTTTATGCGGGCTGTGTCTTTATTGCTCTTGTTGTTGTTGTTGTTGTTGTAAGCGTTGCTGATAGCATTGGGCAGCAAAAACTCATTTGGCAAACGCACAGCTAAAACAATGTCACAAACATTTGCGATAAAAACAGCAACGACAACAGCAACAACAACAATAATAACAGAGAGCAACAGATGTGTGTTACCCACAACCGGGACCCGCACCCTGTCCTGGAGCACGGCCTTGGGTCCACGCCTGCGCCAGTTTGTACCTAATTAAGTGTTTATCTTAATTCTATAAAAATAGTTGGCAGTTTGATAAAAACGCACGGAGCCCATAACAAACCCAAATAAACAGATACTGTTATGCACGAGTGGCGAATACGTATAAAAGCCTTTATACAGATATTCCGTGCACACATGTCCGTATATAAACAGACTTTCATTAACAAGAATATTCGCAAATAGAGCGTAAATTGGACGAGAGGCTAGTTCACAGGAGTTCACATAGTTTAAAAATATTTTCCTATATATATATATATATATTTAAAAATACTTTCTTATATAAATATTTATTTATTTTCAATAGAGTGCACCTCGTCAATTTCTTAGGAATTTTTGCCGATGAACAAAGTTTACAATATAAGCTGTAGGGCAAAGTAAATCTTAAGTATAAATTTATAATTTTTGCGTAAGTTTCCGCTCGAAAGTTCAGCTGGGCAGCCATATAAGTAACAATAGATTTAGTTTCTTTGTTAAAATAATATGCTTTCAGAGGGGGCAAAAAAACCAAGGAGCAGAAACTTAAATAACAGCATCTGGCTACAAAATAGAGCTTTAGGTATTTTCTATATACACTTAACGTTTTTACAACGATAAATGTATCCTAAAAAAAAGAAAATACTGCTAAAAGGGCGTGCTTAAATAGAAACAATAGAGATAAGATAAAGCTAAGGCAAGTATGTAAAGGGAATTTCATTAAATCCTATTTCTGAATGCTGCCATTACACTGTAAAAAAAAAGAGTGCGCCATTCTCAAAAAATAATAAAGTTGAAATAACTTTTAGTTGAATAAATTATAATGTTGTTGTATTTATTTACACGTTTGTTATTTATTTAACGGGCCTTTTTTAAGACTTAAAAATTCGATAGGCCCTAGTTAAGTGCTAGCCTTTTTTTGCCAGTGCAGCATATTTCCGTGCACATCTGGCATCGAACTGTGAGCTGGGTCATGACATTCAAGGGTCAAATCATTTGCGGCAGCAGCCTAAAATAATACCCGACGCAGCTGCAAAAAAAAAAAAAAGAGAAGAGCAAAGAATGAATAAACAAAATTAAAAGCAAAACAGAGAGGTATCGCGCATTAAAATAGAAATATGCGGGCTTATTTTAAAATTTGGCGCGTTCGTGTCCGTGCGCCAATTAAATACGGCGCCGCAGGCGCTTCGATGCGGTTGAGCCATTTAAGCCATTAATTTGCCATTTTGTGCTGTGGCCTAATGAATTTACGATGACAGCCAGTTAAATTGATATTTAGCTCGATTTGCAATTGAAATGCGCAGATTGTAGAGCATCGGGCACTCGCCAGATTGTTGCTTTAAGAACGTGCGCCTAACTCAAGTTGGCGACATCGCACATACGCCCGTGGGGAATGCCCCCCCCACCACCCACCCCCACTCTCTGCCAGGGTCATGGGCTGTGGTACGCTCTGTTTGCCCTCGTGCCAATGTCATCATAAAATGCTGTGCACATGACATTCAGAGCTACCCGACAATTATCTATGTGTTATTTACATTCATTTGATGCGTAAACAGCGGGCAAATAAACAAATGCGAAAACCGCAGAGCAAACAGGCAAGAAACGTACGCATTTATATATATATATATATATATATAAAGGACAAAAATAAAATTAAAAATAAATAGAAGCAATGAGAAATGTAGCAGAAGTTCATCTGCGCCCCCGTGTTTGTTTCCATCTGTCAAAGTGTGCGTGTGTGTGTGTGTGTGTGTGCGTGTATTTGTGTGCTCTCACTCAAAATTAGTTTATTAAAACTTTGTCCTTTGGCCGTTGCTGCTGCACCTTACGCTTAATTACAAATTACGTGCGATAAAAAATTGTTGCTAATGCGAGTGATGCAACAAAAGAGCAGTAATTAGAGGGACCTGGCACCAACATCGCCTCGCACTCTGCCGCACTCGTGGCATTTGTGTGCACATTTGATTTCAGCATGTGGCCCGGACTGCCCGGACTGCCCTGACCCCCGAGCTGGCCCCCCGCCGTGTTAACACTCGCCATTGCAGGGCAGACAGCGTATTGTCGCCAGACCGACGCGTAATGGCCACAGCTCCCTGCTGTGTCTGTCCCGCTGGCGTTGGCGTTGGCGTTGGCGCTGGTGCCTGCCCCAGACGCCGACGCAGCTTTAACTTGGCGCTTGTGGCACTCGCAACTTGGCCGCTGTCCGCTGCACAGAACCAAATTCAACATTTGTCGTTCAAACCGAGTTAAAGTCTTGCCAAGCAGCAGCTGCCCCATTGCTGCCACACTTGCCGCATTTGCTGCATGCCCCATTTAAGTCCGACCTCATTTTGGCCCCTGCAATTTGACATTACATTTGACTTTATTTCCATTAGGCACAGACTTAGCTGTAGGCAATCTGAACAGTACAACTTACAGTTTTTCACCTGACTTTCACCCTCTTCTAATACTTGGAAGAAGCGAATTCTAGATTAAATAAAAAGTTCTTTGCGCTTTAATCTATTTTATTTGAGATATTCATCTGAAGCATATCACATTTCTTTAGACATAGTATTTGCATTAAATTTGAATTCATAATTAATTCATCTATATATATCTTAATTAAGATCTCTCATTTAGAAAATGTTTTATTACCAACTTTAATTTATGTATCATCAATATGAATGTACTAAAGAATACTTTAGAATTGAATAGAAATAGAAATGTGTATTACCTTGCAGAGGGTAAAGTATATATATTCTAGATCGAGCACAAGTCGATATATCGCTACCATAGAGATTGTAGAAGCCTTTCGATTTTTAACATATTTTAGCACAAAAACACAATTGAGTAAAGAAATAGATTCCAAATATGCTTTATTCTTGCAAAGGCTAATTATTATTCGAAGTGGAATTTCAATTAATTTTAAGATTTTACGAATCCAAAGATTGTTCATTAGAGAGTTTACATTATTCATTATTTACACTATTTCATTATTAGCATATTTATTTTGTATAAAACTAGGAGATAAAACTATGAATAATTTTTATACACGTTTGCGAAGTGAAAAGAGTATATTCGGTTTGTCCATCTTGCTGTCCGTTCGTACCTCTATTGAAGCTAAATTTTGTATATATAGTCGGTTATATTCGCGTCAGATAAATCGTTAAGATTTCGTGTCTCCCACAATTGATGTGTTATTTTGCTGTGCACGAGTATTGCACAGTCGGATACACCCGTTCACACTTGCTATTCATTTATTTTAGTCATTTTGTTCGTAAAGCAAGCAACAGCAATTTCAATTTTCGTCTTTATTATAATTCGTTTACACTTTGCAACGATTACCTTTAATTCTTCTTGGAAAACTTAAGTTGAACTTTGACACAGGGGAAATTAAGTGCTCGATGTCGCTGCTGTTTATGTTTGCGGTACGTCCCAGCCTCGAGTCCTATTGGAATTTTCAGTTTGTAAATAAATCGTAGAGTGTAGAAAATGGGTTTGCAAGTAACTAAGTTTATAAGTAAAAAGTATTCTGTAATTAAAACCGAAAACAGTTTCAGCTCAACTTTTGTCCGTATCAAAGTGACAATAAACAAAGTTTGTGGGGCTTTTACGAGCACTTGCCTTTACGGCCAGGAACACGTGGACAGCCGCATACCTGGTATATATACCTATGGTGACAATGGCGATTTTTGCGGCATCGTAGGTGGGGAAAATGGAAAAACAATTAATGAAAATTGAATTATACGCTGCCGGAAGCCAGCATGAATTTTGAGTGCAAATGGCATTAGCATTTGCCGGGCACGGCCGGGACTCCGGCGTAGCGATGGTTAGGTGTGGCCGTCGCTGTGTCCTGGCCAGCGGCTGGGCACACGGGTCGTCTGTTTTAATTGAATGTTGGGCGCCCGCCGCCCGCCGCCCACCGCCCACCGCCCGGCTGTCAACACATGTTGAGCGCGTATTGAGTTTCCGAGCGTAATGGCCAGATGGGGGGGGGGCCCGGATGGGGGGCCGTCCAGCGCTGTGATTTCGTTTTGAGGCCCCGCGGGGTTTGCTTTTATGAGATTCGCGTGGCGCACACAGTTGGGAGCCGAACGCTAATGTTGACTCTTTTGGCCCGCTGGCATTTGCAGATGGCGTCGACTACAAGGAGCGGCTCATCGCGAGCGTCAAGAAGGAGGTGAAGCAGCTGATGGAGGAGGCGGTCACCAAGAAGTACGTGCACGAGGAGAGCAGCTCGGTGACCTCGCTCTGCGCCGCCGTCGAAGCGTGCCTCAGCCAGGGCCTGCGTCGCCGAGCGCTGGGCCTGTTCAAGACCTCGTCGACGACGGCGCTGCTGCACAAGATCGCCAAGAGCTGCGCCGAGGCGGAGCACATCAGCAAGCTGGTGACGGCGATCGAGGCGAGCGATCCCAACAAGCGCAGCTCCTCCAGCAGCGACAGCTTCAACCGCCCGCCCATGCTCAAGAAGAGCAGCAGCAACTCCATGTCCACCACGAACGCAACGGCATCGACGGCCTCCGGCTCCACGTCCGTCTCGGCATCGCTGTCGGCATCGGCGTCGGCCTCGGCATCGGCATCGGCGTCGGCGTCGGTGTCCGTCAGCGCCAGCAACTCGAGCATGTCGCTGGCGACCATGAAGTGAGTAGCTGATGCCACCGAATCCGTTCCTGCCTTGGTAATGTTCCCTCCCTGGTGGCTGGTCTCTTCACCGGCTTAGGTATCTCTGGATCCGCCTGGCGCTCTACGAGAAGCGGCTGACCAAGATCATCGAGTATCTGGTGAGCAACGCCCAGAGCTACTACGACCGCGACTCCCTCGTGGCCGACGCGGACTACGGCTCCATTCTCAGCTCCCTGCTGGTGGGGCCCTGTGCCCTGGACTTTACGCGCGCCAAGACCGCCGACCACTACTGGACCGATCCGCATGCCGATGAGCTGGTAAGTGAGAGAGAGAGAGAGAGAGAGAGAGAGAGAGCGAGAATTACGATCTACAATCAATCTACATGATTTCTCACTAAGATTGAAATTACGAACTAAGTCCGTGGTTTTCAATATTTTGTATTTACAAACTTCAAAAGTGAGTTCAAAACGTATTTGGTATAAGAACCAGGGCTGCAAACCCAAAGGACAAATTTCGATGGTTCGGTTCACGGTTCGAACTCTTGTGTCAGCTCGAGGTTCGGTTCATGATCCATGTTTTTCACGTTTATAAATCCAGGTTTACTTTAACTTTTAAATTTGTTTTTGCTGTATCTTTTATAATTTGTTCACAAACAAAACTCAAAATTGATTAAAACTCTTTTGCCGAATAGTTTTTTATAAGCGCAAAATTCTCAGAGACGAAACGAGCATGATAGATTTTGATCCAAACCATTTAAAACACCATTTAACCATTTAATGGAGAAGTTTATATATATTGTTTTAATGAATTGTATGTAACGACAGCTCGTACAGGGTATCTCCTAGTCGGACATTCCACACTAGAGTAATTAATTACTTTAATTAAATTGTAAAAAGTAACTCTGTCATGCTGTTGGCATAATCTTAGGATTCAATACTTTCCGATCATCACTAATTTCAATTTGTGATACAATTTAAAAATGGAGCCAATTTTACGGCCAATGCACGGATCCTTTCCGGCAACGATAGCCAAAATAGCGGCGTTTCTTCCGCATTAAAAGCTGAGAATATGTAATGCTCATTTCTGCAATTTCTGCGATTCAATAAAAGAACGCCAGTTGAAATTTTGGACAGTTTTTCTTTAGATATCTTAGGTTATTTTATGGCATATCAAAATATACAATTTCTGTACAAAATTCTTTTTTTAGCAAAAGCAACTGTATTAGAAAACTTGCTTAAACGTTTTTAAAGTTAACATGTTTTTACTGACTTATTTATTTTGTAAGCCGATTATTTTAATGTCAGGTATATTATCGGATTTGATTTAAAAAATTGAATTCATTTAATTTATTTAAAACTTCTTTTATTTCAATTATTCAGAGAGAGAAACGTATAATTTTTTTCTCAAGTTCATTCTTTTATTATAATTATAATTATAATAATTATTATTTTCGCTACTTTTCATGTATAATTAAATACTAAATTAATGGGTCCGGTCACAAAGGTGCGAGGTATGCGAATTACAGAGTATATAATAAAAAATTCAGACACCTAATTATCGACATTGTACTGTACTTGGTTTAAGACTATACTCATTTCGTGCTCTTAGTTATAGTATATACTATATCCACTTACCCGCCCACCCCCGCCAGGTGCAACGCCATCGGATCAGCTGTCGCCGCTCCTCGTCCACCTGCTCGCGCCCGCCGATTATCAACTTCAAGCGGAGCCTGAACACGAGCTCGGATGACGCCAGCAGCTGCTCGTTCAAGTCGATGGCCTCCGCCACGGTGGCCAAGGACTACGTGGAGTCGCTGCATCAGAACGCGAAGGCGACGCTGCTCTACGGCAAGAACAACGTGCAGGTGCTGCCCAAGGATGTCGCCGAGCTGATGGCCGGCTACTTGAGCCTGCACCAGCACATCCAGACGCTGACCATCAAGTGGACGCCGAACCAGCTGATGAACGGCTACAACGACGGCGAGGAGGAGGAGATCGACAAGGAGGCCTACTGGGCCTACGCGCTCAACATCAACGTGGACGACATCGTCTACGTCCATTGTCACCAGAGTCGCGGCGAGGACAGCGGCGGCACCGTGATCCTGGTCGGCCAGGACGGCGTCCAGCGTCCGCCCATCCATTTCCCGGAGGGCGGCCACATGCAGCAGTTCCTCAGCTGCCTGGAGACGGGCCTGCTGCCGCACGGCCAGCTCGATCCGCCGCTCTGGTCGCAGCGCGGCATCGGCAAGATGTTCCTCTGGCCGAGGAGCATGCGCCGGCGGATTCTGCCCTCGGTGATGGAGTCGGTGGACGAGACGCCCATCGACTACGTCTTTCGCATTGTGAGCAAGAGTCGGCACGAGGAATTTGGTAAGTCCGAATTGGTGGGGCCGCTGCCCTCTGACCTCTGACCTTCAGCCGTTGCCGTCTCCACAGCGGCGACGCACTCGATCCTGGACTTTGTGCGCAGCACTCCGAGACGGCCCAGCTGAGCAGCTGCTCCACCACCGGCAGCAGCGACTGCTCCAACAAGAGCTTGTCCATCGACCAGTACCCGCTGGAGTCGCCCCTGCTCCAGCAGCACAACCAGAGCACCAGCATCGAGATGGTCTGCTCCACGATGCGCCGCCAGATCATCTCGCGCGCCTTCTACGGCTGGCTGGCCTACTGTCGCCATTTGTCCACGGTGCGGACGCACCTCTGGGTCTCGTCCACGGACGCATCACCCCAGAGAGTAAGTGCCGACCCACTAATCCCTGTCCTACGTCAAGGCAATCTATTAAATGGGGCCTCTAAATTTAGCTTTAATTTTATGCACCGCTAGCGGCCAGATAGATATGATAGATAAGTCATGAAAAACATTTGATTGGCCCCAGTTTTTGATCTTCGACAAAGGAATTCATAATTCAATATTTATTTATGAAAATCAATTCAATTGATGACATGCATATTTTAACAATATTTTAACAATATGAAGTTTACTTAAAAACTTACCCATGTTGACCCTTTGCTTTAAGGAAGCAGATCTTACAGATCAGCAGTCTCTATATCGCCCAGAGCCATTTCTTTTCATTTCATCATCAACCCTTCATTTTGACTCCCTTATGGATGTTTCTGGCTTTTCTTCCGCTAAGTAATTTCCTTCATCAATTTTGAATAGTTTCTGAATGAAAAGATTTTATTTTGTTACATTATTATTTTTGAGGGTACTTTTTTTTCTCGCCGTTAAAGCGAAATGGCCGCAAAGTAAAGGGCCGCTAACCGGTGTATAGGTGTATTGGGTGAAACTTGGAATATATAGTCGTGAATATCCGCCACGATTATTGAGTCTAGAGTCATCAAATTTGGCCGATAGTTTTCTTATGTCCCATACTTTCTCTCAATATCGAGCAGAATAATTCGAATTAAAAAACTATATTTTTCAAAATAAAAAATACTAATTAAATGTGTGAAAGAGTATTGCGCCGTCGGCAACGCCCGACTGCTATACTTTCGCACCCAAAGACAATAGAAATACATATTTATACCGTGTTTAAGTCGTCGTTGTCGTGACTATATCTGCTGAAGATGAGAAAACAGGGTATTAATCGGTGTGTTCTGTTTTCGTGCAAAGTGAAAGCGGACGAGGAGGGCCTGACCAAGGAGCGCTGGCAGCTGCTCAATGCGGAGGGGACGCTGCAGAACGCGACGGAGTTCTACCGGCTGGTCTACTTTGGGGGCGTGGAGCCGGAGCTGCGCAAGGAGGTGTGGCCGTATCTGCTGGGCCACTACGCCTTCGGGACGACGCAGGAGGAGCGCCAGAAGCAGGACGAGACCTGCAAGCACTACTACGAGACGACGATGAGCGAGTGGCTGGCGGTGGACGCCATCGTGCAGCAGCGCGAGAAGGAGAAGACGGCCCGGGCGGTGGCCAAGCTCAGCTCCGGCAGCAACAGCGGCAACGAGCGCACGGTGCGCGCCGCCGACCTGGACGCGGCCGGCGACCTGGAGAACGAGGTGTTCGAGGACATCTCCGACATATCCGATCCGGGCGATCTCGAGTTTGACGACGAGCAGCGTCAGCAGCAGCTGCAGCAGCAGCAGCAGCAGCAACAGCAGCAGCAGCAGCAGCTGGTGGCATCAACAGGCGCCTGTGGTATGCATCTGAGCGTGAAGCCCATTCCAAGGGCAATGAAGACGAGCACGGATTCGGGGCATGTGGACGAGGGCCTGGACGACCTGGACGAGGAGGATGAGGAGGAGGCGGAGCAGGCGGAGCAGGAGGACAGGGAACAGAAGCGGCAGCAAGCGCCGCCGACAGTCGGCGCGATCGCGGCCAGGTCGCTGGAGCGGGAGCGGGAGCGGGAGCCGGGGCGACAGGCCAGCTGCTCCACATCGACGACCTCGTCGTACGAGACGGTCGGCGGCGCCGCCGGCCAGCCGGGCGAAATGCGCAGCGTGCTCAGTCCCGAGTACCTCAGCGCCGACGATCTGCAGGCCCAGCTGCCCGACGACGAGGAGGCCGCCAAGCCGCCGCCGGCCGCCGCTGTCATCATCACGGACGCCTCCGTCGACATCGCCAATTGGGAGCGCAGTCCCAAGCGCGGCGCCAGCAGCCAGATGCCGCCGCTGACCGAGCAGCTCGATCGCAATCCGGATGCACTGCAGCAGCCCAAATCCGCCTGCGCCTCACCCAGCCAGCTCCAACGGCGGCGTCTACAGCGTAAGTGCCCCCAATCCCTGTTCCTTTTAAAATCTGCCCATCGCCACGTTTGTCCACAGAGCGAGCTCCTCGAACAGTTCGGCCTGAACCTGCACCGCATCGAGAAGGATGTGCAGCGCTGCGATCGCAACTATTGGTACTTTGCCAGCGAGAATCTGGACAAGCTGCGCAACGTGATCTCGACGTATGTGTGGGAGCACCTCGACGTTGGCTACATGCAGGGCATGTGCGACCTGGTCGCTCCGCTGCTGGTGATCTTCGACGACGAGTCGCTCAGCTACAGCTGCTTCTGCAAGCTCATGGAGCGCATGATCGAGAACTTTCCCTCGGGCGGTGCCATGGACATGCACTTCGCCAACATGCGGTAACTGTCGATCAGCCTCCAGTCCGATCTCATCTCCATCTCCGTCTTCGTCTTTGCAGCTCGCTCATCCAGATACTCGACTCCGAGATGTACGACCTGATGGACTCGAATGGCGACTATACGCACTTCTACTTCTGTTACCGCTGGTTCCTCCTGGACTTCAAGCGCGAGCTCATCTACGACGATGTCTTTGCCACCTGGGAGGTCATCTGGGCGGCCAAGCACATTGCCTCCGGCCACTTTGTGCTCTTCCTGGCGCTGGCGCTGCTCGAGACCTATCGCGACATCATTCTCTCCAACAGCATGGACTTCACCGACGTCATCAAGTTCTTCAATGGTAGCGTCCTTTTTTTAGCTACAGCTCAAATAATTCCCAACAAGTTCAAGTTGTTATATACACACTATATATATATATCTGTCCAATTTCAGAAATGGCCGAGCGACATAACGCCCAAGCCGTCCTCCAGCTGGCGCGTAGTCTGGTGCTGCAGTTGCAGATGATCATTGAGAACAAGTAGAATGATCATTGATCTAGGCATGACTAGAATGATCATTGATCTTAGATATAAGCAAATCCATGTGTGTGAAAAGGGCTTATATAGTAGCTGTAGACGTTTAATCCGCATATGTCTTGCCAAAAAAAAAAACTGAAGGCCACAAATTCTCCCGAGAGGCACAAATACCATACTTACCTTTACATACATATACACGTGTATTTAGATCTAATCCAAAGCGTTTACTGTAACTGTAACTGTAACTGTAACTGTAACTCTGACTGTTATTATATATATTTTGTATGTAAATGTTTGTTGATGTTGACCCCATTGCCCCCGACATTTCAACAAAGGGGCCGACAACGTAAAGACTACAAAGTGAATCTGATAAACGAAATCAAAAGAAATCAGCATTTCAGATTTCAGATCGTTAATATTATTAGAAGCAGGTGTAATTTTTTTTTGCTCGTATTAATCCCAACTTGAAACTATCACTGGAATCAACAATTAATCGATGTGTGTAGAAAATTAGAGTGCAATTAAATTAAAATAAAAAACAAATATCAAAATAAAATATATACAATATATATATTAAATATACAATATGTATACAGTACTTATGTGTGTACAACCCTATACAAATATATATAAATATATAACAAATGTATATGTCTGCATGTAAGGAGTTATCCCAATAACTGAAATGAACTAAGATCTGTACCAATCCTAACTTTCCGATTAGCGAAAGGCGAAAATCAAAAAACAATCAGTTAATAGTAAGTCCAATACTGTTATAAGTACTATATGTATACCGTTGAAATCAAGAAAGGATTCCGTAAATCTACGATCTTCTTGACTGACTTATGTACTTCAAATCCAAATCAAAACTGAAGCCGATCGACCAAAACTTACAATTACCAAATAAACTTCATAATTAGCCCTTTGCGCTATCATCGCGTTTCGGTTAAGTCCTCATCCATTATTGTACGCCCACGGGCATATACACATACCTATGTTTGTACTATATATTACTTATGTATGTCTTCACTGTCTTTGCAACAATTATATATACATATATATGAAACTGTGAATCGTGTTTATCTTTTTCTGTGTAGTGGGAATAGGAAATATTCGTTTTTATACCCCGAACCCATTGAAAATGTGTAAAATGGCAGAAGGAAGAATCTCCAACCCCAGAAAGTATACATATTCTTGATCAAGACAACGAGCTGAGTCGAAAAAGTAAAAGACGACAACTTATCGACTATAGATTCTGCTATAACATACGCAGAACGAGTTTATCATTTTTACTCGATATCTTGCATTAATATCAACAAAAAAATTAGGCTAAGAATATTTCGCATTTTGGATACCTCCTCCTACAGAATTGCGCTTTGGTTTGAGAACAGATTTGAATGCTCTTGTTGCGTAGTTTAGAAGTTATTCACGCATTCAGTTTCCATAGCGGGGGCCAAGCGCAGCGGCTGTAAAAATTTTAAGTTGGGAGTTATTTGTTCATATTTTCGCATAGCCTATATTACCATATTTTAAAATAAAATGCATAACAAGTAAAAATTGAAGCACTGCAATTTAAAAACAAAAATTATTTTTCAAAATAGGTAAGGGAGTAAGGGATTTTTTAGGAAAAATAATCAAAAAAATTTATTTTCAAAAACGAATTAAACTTGAATGTAGAAACAATCTAGAGGCAAAACCATAACGAAAATGGTAAATGGAAATCTAGCAAGTATGGATTCGGGAACTTTACTTGTCAAATTCTTTGTAAATTTTTGCATGATTTTTGACAAAAAAATCGACCCCCCAGAATCACTTTTAAAGTTGCGTTTTATACTAATTTTGGTACCCGCAATCGATTAAAAATAAAAATTCACGATTCTAAATTAAAAAAAAATTTTTCAAAATAAGTAAGTTCGGAAAAAAATCAAAAAAATTTATTGTCAAAAACGAATTAAACTTAAATGCAGAATCAATCTAGAAGCCAACCCATAATGAAAATGGTAAGCATTATGAAAATCGGCTCAGTTTTGACAAAGTTATGGGACTTTGAAATTTAACACGTATGGATTCGGGAACATTGTTTGTCAAAATCTTAGTCAATTTTGTGGGAGATACAGATTTTCGTGATTTGCGGGGGCGGGAGTGGACGTGGCCGGGATATCAAGGTCATAATTTTTGGGGTCACCAGCAATCTACATACCAAATTTGCCAATGTGACTAACTATAATATAGTGGGAAATATTCACCTTTTATAGCCAGCGATTTGAAGTGTATCGACATGTGATCGATTCTCCAGCCTCCCAGTGGACGTGGCATAAAAATCTTAACACTTTGTCTGCAGTAGATAACTACAATTATATATTCAAAATTTCAATTCTCTAACTTCAATAGCGCAGAAAAAGTTGCGTTCATCCGGACAGACGGACGGACAGCATTACGGACATAGCACAAAACCAATATACTCTTTTCACTTTGTGAACGAATAAAAAAGTGTAGTTTTAGCATTTTGTTCTATTTGACAATTTTGTAGATTTTAGTAGACATTCCGGGGAGTAAGAATAATAAAAATTTATAAAACATAAGAAATGGATAATTATTCATAGAATTTTTAAAATCGTGTTTTTCAAATCAATTCGTGTAAAAAGAGAAAAATGTTCAACCTTTTAAATCTTGTTATTTCAAATTCGATTTAAAAAAAATCGTACAGAAAGAGAATTAAGTGTTTTACAGTTAATCCACTATTGTTCCCTGTGTATATAATATTTCTATCCGATTGTTTAAATATATTAAATTAAGAGTAATGGTAAAGGTAATAAACTTACCTAGACTTAAATAAGCTTTGGGATTGTGTGGACGCCCTACCTCCGGCAACCAGAAAGTGTAAGGGTTGAAATGAGCGTTTACATGTACAATGTACAAACAAATATATATATATACATACATACTTTTACAAGGCAAACATGTGCGAGTGAGTAAAAAATACTCTGACTTTCCTCCTTTGCGCAATGTATGTGAAATGGTTTTTTTTTTAAATGCGTACGAACTGTGTTTGAAAGTTGGTGAGAATTGCGATCAATTTCATGGCCACAAAGTAGCAGTAAACTGGTGGTTTAAATTTTGTTCATCTATATTATAACAAATTGTATTAATAAATTTTTTTATTTTTCAACTAAGTAGAGATAAATATGGTCTATATACATATATATGTATATATATATCTATATATGTGTGTATGGTATATACAATATAAATAAAATTTTAATAATTATATTATATATATGTTAATTATTATTTTACTTTAAATATTTTTTTATGTTCAATTATGTTGGGGTTCCGTTCAGTATCAGTATCTTTAAACAAAAATAATGTTTGCATGATATGAATTACATATAAATATATTAATTCTATAAGCTATAAAATTTACAAGTATATTTAACAGTATGATTAACTAGTTTCAATCTTATCTAGTATCATTTGCGCCAAATCGTATATACGATATTTATAATGGCTTTTATCGATAGTGGACTCTCATTTGCTCATCTCGGAGCTCTCTCTGCATCTAGCATCCTGCCACTGATTTTTTTGGTAATTTGAATTGGTTTATATTTAATAAATTCCGCAATAATATAAGGATTCATCGCCGGAAATAGAATCCCCGTGTAAAACTTAGTAAACTTCAGTTTATATAGATGCTCTTGATTAAAACAAAAAATCCCCGAGTTATAGGCAACTTTAATTTCCTTTGATTTGACTATGGAATAATTTTATACTACGAGGCCTAAAATGAAGTCCTCATAAAAAACTAAATATTACCGCCTTTTAACAACCGTAATTCAAACGAATTAAAATAAATTAGTATTATAAACTGTAATAAAACATCGTTCTAGTATATTGTATTTATGCGGTATATTCGATAAATGGTATTTGATTGCTGTCCATTTTGCTGCTTGTCGGATGCGGTCACACTGCTCGTGTGCAGTCGCAAATAACTTTCGTTGTGTTTTGGTCGTCGACTCTGCCGTGTTTATTTTATTTGCGTTTGCATGCGAAGCAACAACAACAACAAACTGTAAATTGTATCAAAGCGAATAAAAAATAAAATAAAAACAACGTTCTTTTTTTACTGTGTCCAAGCGAGCCATAAGCAAAAGTGTTAAGTGTGCTAAATTTGAAAATCAAAATAAACGCAAACAAATACAAAATACAAATAGCAAACCGAGCAGGACCGGGGGGTAACAAGTGCGATTGCGGTACCCTTAAACAGGGGTTGCAAATTTTTCACAACACAGGTGCCTGCTTTGTGCGTGTGTGTGTGTGTGAGTGTGTGCGAGTCTGTCTGTCTGTCTGAGCGTGTCTTGGAAGGAGCCTGTGCTTAATTAAAACCGCTTGCAACTACTTTGCCAGCCAGCTCCACATCTCCTGCGCTTGTTGTCACACACAACCAAGCCCCACCCCGCACCCCTCTGCGTGTGTGAGTGTGTGTGTGGCGTGCCATGCGTGACCTCGGCACTAAAATGGCCGAGCTAAAATTTGAGGCTCCGTTGGCAAAATTCGAGGAGACGGACGAGTGGGGCGGCTGCGACTTCATTTCCAATCAGAATGCGCTCAACGATACGCTCAATTTGAATCTGGGCTCCAATCGGAACCTGAAGGACGTCAGCGCCAAGCAGCAGCAGCAGGACAAGCTGCGTCTGCTCGAGGATGCGGTGCGCGATGCGCACATTAGCAAAAATGGTGGAGCAGGAGTGGGAGGAGGTGGCGCTGACGCCGACGCCAACGCTGATGCCGGCAATCGAAGCCCCAACTGCAATACGCACAATCTAACGGAATTGGGCCTGGCAGATAATGTGGCCGATGGCCAGGACAAGCGTGGCAACGAGAATGTCGACAACTTCACGGAGACCTTCGGCGGCAGCCTGGAGGATCTGGTGAACACGTTCGATGAGAAGATAACCAAATGCTTCGGCAACTACGAGGAGAACGTCGAGGAGCTGGCGCCGGTCCAGGTGCGCAGCCAGGAGGAGATCATGAATGAATGCCAGTGAGTATGGTTGAAAAATCTATTTTTGCTCTGTGCACTCGCCCATGGCTCTGGCCACTTGCTGTGAACCGGTTCGCAAAGTGGTTCAATCTGCAGCCGAAAACAAGGAGCTGTCAAAGCTCCTTGGGCCTTCTTTGTATGTATTTTCCCTTAGCTTTTGGGAGCAGCTTGTAGCCCTTCTTCTCCGACTTCGAAGGCTTTAAGCTTGACTTTGATTGTTTAAACTATTTGTTTCAAGCTTTAAACTCAGTTTACGGTTGAAATCTAAGCATTTTGAAGCTTCTGCTTTAATTTGAACTCTTTGAATTGATTTTTATCCAGCTCGAATTATAAGTCCGTCTGATGGCTAAGCTGTGAGCTTATCTTACGATTGAGAAAGAAGAAGCTTTCACCTAACTGAGGAGGGTTCTTTCAAGTGATAGGCTCTGTTATGGACCCCTAAAGCAAAGCTTTCACAGCATCGGCAACAACTTTGACGTTATAAAGTGTCTTTTCAAGACATAGTCTGCTCATGCTTTAAGTTTACTCTGATAAGATAAGAGCTTAGTTAATGCTCTGCTGGCTTAAAGCTTGTTTTTCACACCTTGATTGGTTTTTACACGCATATCTCAACGATTAATACAATTTTATTGCTTAAGCTTTAAGTTCCTGCTGTAACAGAAAGCTTGGATTAAACTGAGCCTCATTGCAAGGCTTTAATTCTAACTAATTCGTGTGTCCTGCTTACAACTTGAAGCTCTTTGTACTCTTAGAACTGAGCTTTGCAATGTTCCAACACTTTTTTTATTTATTTTATTTCTTTTGTTTTTCTGAAACGGTTCAGGTGCGAACCGGTTTGCAAATCCTTCAATTCACAACAGTTATATAAAATGCATTGCGCGATATATTTTTGCCACTGCCAAAGCGCATGCGCCAGCTAAGCCACCCTCAGACTCGGTCGCCACCCCCTCGCTCGGGCCAACCCTGGCGCCATGTAACGACGTAATCCTGTCGTTGTCAAGAGAGCGCTAGAGAGGGGAGAGAGTTAGAGAGAGAGGAGGGGTGGTATTGTTGGATCGATAAAAGACGACGGCAGACAATTTACTATCTAGAGTCGCCACAACAGCATCCCAACTGGCAGCCAACCCTTGACCAGCGTCTAGCGGAAGTATATGCCCCCATCCCTCTTCACCTCTAAAAAAACAAATCAATGATAAACCATGGCCCACTTGTCTGTACGCATTGGGGGGAAGTCGCAATCAGCGTTGTCAAGCAAAGCAATTCCGAAGCTCGAATTGGCTGCGTAAATCATAAAGCATAACAACAACAGCAACAAGCAGCTGCAGCAGCGCGGTCAGCGTTGGCAGCGACTGCGCTGACCGCTGACAAAAGCACTTATAAGTGCATTTGCATGGAGAGCCAAAGTTAAGCTTTTAGAAAATAGAGAGACAGAGAGAGCGCGTCACTCAAGGAAGTGTCATGCAGCATGTGTGTGTGTTGGAGTGAGAGAGCGAGCGTTGCCACTGCTTGCACAAGACAAATTAAGCAAAATGAATTTGCCGCTGTTGTTGTTGCTTACGCTGACATCAGCCAATAAATTTGATAATCGCGTGCAACTTAACGAACCGCTCTCTCGCTTGCTCTCTCCCTCTCTCTCTCTGCCGCTCTTTGTGCTTGTGTGTGCAAATAAATAATGATTTCAAATGCATGTATTCACATTGTGTTTGGCAAGATGCAGATTCACATACAGTCATGGAAAAAAGAATAGAGACGACATGCACTTCAACACTTAGAACCATATTATTCATAGTGTAATCTAATTGTATGCATGACCCCAACTGAAAACAGTTTGTTGATAACAGTGCTTTATTTAGTTTTCGGGTTTATGCCTTTCAACTAAACGCTTTGAAGAAAAAAATGGCACAAATTCTTACGCAGTCAAAACCTTTTCTTTATTTTTTAAACCTATGTCAATAACCATTAAATAAAAACTTTAACATAAATTTAAATATAACAGAAGACAATTTTAAGTTTACGTTTCTATTATTTTTTCCTTGACTGTATATAGTGTGAATAATGTCTGTGCATTACCGACACGCAAATCCGAAATGCAAATAGCTGCAATTAAGCAAGCCATTCGTTTAAGCACTTTCATCTTGCGTGCATTTGCAGAAATTCGTGCACACATATATAGTATATATATTGCCAACTCATTCAAACAAATTTAATGAGTACCCAAGTTGTTGTTATTCATGAAAGTTCGGCACTCATATTCGTGCATGCATTCACTGTCAACATTTCTGTTTATTTTATTAATCGCACCATATGGCAACTTCCTAATGTGTGCGCCTCTCTCTCGCTCTGTCCAATCTTCCTTTTGTCTGCTTTTTTGTTTTGTTTTTTTTTCTTTTTATGAGCTTCCCACGCCAGGTTAACACTCAACACCCTTTGCCCTCGCTCTCGCTGTGTGTGCAGTGTGCACTGCTTTGCTTCGACACCAGCTCGCTATCTCGCTCGCACCGTTACGCACTAGTCTAGCTGATGCATCGAAATACCGCTGCCGTCATCTAACTGTAGTTGTCAACGCTTTTACTGAGCGCTGCGTTATTCTTTTTATATACCATTAAAAATGGGTAAAAAGGGTATAATAGTTCTGTGCAAATTTATGTAACAGGCAGACGAAGGCAGCTCAGACCCCATGGTATGATCATGCTCTTCGTTTAGTCTGTTCTTAGTCTAGTCTATTAATCTAATTTTGTAGGTATGTGTATGTGTGATTCTGTGTACGTGTGTATAAATGCAAGGGGATTGAGATGTATGGAAAGACAGGGTTCAGGGTATCCCCTAGTCGGGCGCTCCCGACTAGAACCTTCTCACTTGTTTTATACTCGTTCTTGAAGTGAAAAGAGTATATTGGGTTGGTGCAATGTCCGTCTTACCGTACATCTGGCTAAAGCTAGAGACTTGTAATTTGGATTATATACTCGTGTACCCCAACTGGGGGCGTTTTAAAGCTAGATACAGCAAATTTTTGCATACATATTACTGATGACCTCCTCTTCTCAGTGTGCATAATAATGGTTCTTGTTTGATAACTTAAGTTTATAATACGCAGTTTAAATTTGCGGTAGTTCGGGACCAACCAAAGCGCAAGACCTATTTTTATTCCAATCTTAGCTAGTTTTTAACGATTGGGTATAATTCTTGTTGAATAAATTAACTTGAATTTCGTCACACCAATGCTAGGGTAGATGTTTTAGTTGTTATTACACTGTGAACAGGTATCGCGCTGTCAGTTACACCCGACTGTAACGTTCTTTTGTTTTTGTTCTTGTTAACCTGCGCGTCGCATTCGAGTGCGTCGCTTCAAGCAACACTTGTCAATATTTACGTTACCCATTACCACAAATTCTCTCTCTCCCTCTCTTTTTTTTAACGAAGGTCGACCATTGTGTAGGTGCGTAATATTCACGAGTTTGTGTGTGTGTGTGTATGTGTGCAGCAGCCCCATCTGCGCGTGTGACATTTAACGAAGGTCTGCCCAGTTGAGTATTTGCTGCGTAGAATGCTTCTTCTTCAAGGCACTGCTGCAGTTTCTTACACATACATAGAGTGTGTATATTCTTTTTTGTTTGATCAATTCTCTTTTGCGTTGCTTTGGTGCTTGCGGCAGCAGCACGAACAAACGCAGTGAGAAAGAACACGTTTAATGCTTTCGTAACTCTACAAAAAACGTAAACAACAACAACGACAGGCAACGGCAACTGCAGCATTTTGCGGACCGGCAAACTTTAGCGGCATTTTTACATCGCAATAGCCATACACAAAAAAGGTGCTACGGCTACACTGAGCGAATAAGTTGTTATGTGGACTGTTCGTCTAGTGCATACCCTGTACGCTTTTTTGCTTCTAAAATAAATTAGGCTGATATCTTCATATTGCAAATTTAACGATATGAAGGAAATATGTTTACAAAAAATTAAATTATATATGGCTAAAACAAGTCCTGGTACAAAATCATATGAGCTTTATTAACGAAAAAGGCGTGTAAACCTAAGAAATAACAATGAATTTATCAGAAAAATATATGGAATAATAGAAATTATAACAACAATAGAGACTGATTAGTCAAGCGGGCTCGACTAGGATATACCCTGTACTCCGTTCTTTGGCCTACACAAGCAAATGTGGCCAAATGCGTATTACAGAAAAATAAAATGAAAACCATTAAAGAAAGACAGTTAAATACCATTGCTGATAGATTGATTTAGCTTGATTTACAATATGTTTTTAGGCACTATTAAATTTCCCAACGGCTGATCGTATTGAAGCTGTTGTAGTTTAATGTTGATATATTGATTTTTTATATTACCAACAAACGGCATGATTCAAAAAAGAAGTACAATATTTCTTAGATTAAATACTGTATTTGAAATTTTTGTTTAAGGTTTTTAGGATTTTCAAAATAGTTATTGAAATAAGAATTTGGTTCGCAGGTTAAACCATATTCAACTTGCGCGAATTTTAAGCTTTTCTCTTAACTTATTATATTAAACAAATTTTTAGGTTTTGTATTTTACCCATTTTTTTTACGATATATTCAAATGGGAATCGTTAATCGCAGCAATCGGAAGGTAAACTCGTGCATCATTGATAAATTCATAATTTACTTTTTATTGCTTTGCGGCGAAATTGAAGCCAACTTTGAATTAAACCTGAGCTGCATACGATAAACGCGGGGCCACAAATCAAATGTTTGCTGTTCGCAGCGCTTTTATGGACCCATTATTGCCGAGTGTATTGCCAAGAGTTGTGGTTGTCGTTGCATGCGCCGGTGACATAAAAAAAAGGCAACAACAACGAGCGCATTTGTGTGCCACTTAAGTGCTGACCATATGTGGCATGCACCGCCGACCGACGTCCCCTCTTGTGGCCCGGCCAAAGTCAGTTGGTTAACAGTTGTGGGCACTGCTTTCCGGTTTTCCAGCCATTTGCGTTTGACCAGCGCGTGGGACACGCGACGTTGGCTGCGACATCCCCATAGCCCCCATATCCCCCATTCCCCCTATTACCCGCTGCTCGGCAGCACTACGGCAGGCGTTGACATAACCGATTTGTGACTTTTATTTTCTTTGATTGCATTTCTTTTCTTTTCATTTCATTTCTTTCAATTTCTTTTGCTTTGGCCTGCAATTGTTGCTGATGCAATTGACAGCAGCCTTGCAATGAATTTGAACTGGAACGGGAACGGGAACTGGAACGGGAACTGGAACTGGAACTGGTAGTGAAACTTTTAGTGCAGCGTTTGATCAAATTCTCACAACTGGCGACCTACTTTGCACTTCAGTTCAATGTCCTGTCGCCAAAATCCTGACTTAAGCTCTCGGCTCTTGTCCAAAAACCAGAAAAGATAACCCGTTTGCAGCCAAAGCGCCTGAAGAAGCGCCGTAAATTAAGTTCGCCGTTTGTGGCCAGCACATGATGTGTGGGCCATTATTTTAAACAGTCTTACTTCGGTCTTCATAAATATGTTTTGGATAGACTGCCCGCCAAGCTGAACAAACATGCTGTCAAATGTGTTTTGGTTTTTTCATGTTCTTGGTTTATCTGGCTGCTAGCATTATGTGTGCATTTTGGGTTGATCTGACTGTTAACTTTTAGCAAGCAGTTAAGCTTGATAAATTACCGGATTGTTAAAAATGTCTGCCTCTTAAATTCAACAAATACTTTTCACATTGTGTCAAATGTGTTTTAGACTTTCTTTGTCTGTTATATACCAAGCTGTCAAGCTAACTGTTGAATACTTGTCAGTCAGTTATTATTTAGCAGGTGCTAGTGTCAAATGTTAACAAAGGGTTAAATACATTGCAACGCAATTTAACTGCTTGACAGACAGCTGGAACTTTGATATGCAATTAAATTTACCGACAGCCTAAAGTAACTTTAAATCTAAAATGCAGTATATTATTTATTTTCTTTAATTTGTTTACTTTAACACTCGGGAAAGTTGATTGTTATCTATCTCATGCATTTCAACTTTAATCGCAGGAAAGTCCCGTGCCCCTTGCCCTTTGCCCATTCACATGTGATTGAATTTCAATTGCGTTCGGTTTAATCAACTATGAAAGGCGCCTACTTTTAATTATAGAAAATCAATTGAGTGGTCATATTACAATGGGAGTTAAGGGCGCGGGGGGGGGGGGGAGATTGCTGGTGATTGCATCAGAGTGCGCAGGATATTGCTGTTGATATTATCCTTGTAAGCAACACATATCCTGGCTTGGCCATGTGACAATGCTAAAACAATAATCAAATTGTATAAATATAAACGGGGGTTGTTGTGCAATAACAACCAACTCCACCACACCCCCAACCCCCGCCGCCTGCTTGTTGAGGGTCGTATGAGTCATGCCAGTGGCACAACATGGCGTATGCGTGTTACGAAAGCAACAGCCAGAGAGAGGGAGAGAGCGAGTATGATAAAGGGGGAGTAAGGGAGAGTTGGGGTGGGAGTGGAAGAGCCGGAGTGCAGGAGTTGACAAGCCTGCTGTTAGACCCTAAATGGGTTTGGGTTGTTGTTGTTGTTTCTGCTGCTACTGCTGTTGTTATTGGGGTTGCTTGAAAGTCATTTCCTGGCCAAGCACAAAATTGCAAAAGGACATTAACCTTTTGCACTGTGCACAGCTACAGCTAATTGTCCTGCCCCCCTTCACACACACACACACACACCTTCTTTTTGATATGTAGATATACATTACATAAATGTATCTAGATATAACATACATACACTACAGATACATTTACAGTAATCGCTCGCGAATTCGAACAAAGCTTATTTTAATTTATATGTTTACATTATAAGAATAAGAATATATACTATATAGTTAAACATTTCGTATCAAAATCAGAATATTCTCTGTAAGGGTATAAAATAAGATTCGCAAAAACAAGACTTTTGAAAGTAAGGCGTCTAATATATACGAAATGTATTACGATGTTAATTTTTTGGACAATTTTTTACTCTGATAGTTATCTTTTGCGAGCGACCACTGTATAAAGATACAAATGTGGATATTGATACAGATACAGCTACAAATACAGATACAACTACACATACAGATACAGATACAAATGACTAATCTACAGCAGTTCGCACGCCCAAACAGCGAATCGACAACGCTCCGGCCGCCGGCTATTACATCATCAGCAACAAAAACAACAGAAAACACCATTTGAAGACAACAAAAAAAACAGTCAAGGACAACGCCAAGCCGGCGGCAACAAAACGAAGCCAACGGCAAAAATATTTCTCGTGTTGAATGTTGGCAAAAAAAAAATACATATAAATATAAATTGTGGAAATTGAAAAGGGTTTGTGCCAAATTGAATTGGCACTTCATTTGGCGGCACACCCCTACAGCTCCCCACCCTCGCCCCAACTCTGCCTGAGGTAGTCCTTGAAAAGGCAATCAAAATATGTGACAAGAGCTGAAAAAAGAGCTGTCAAGCTAAAAACAAAATAAAAAAAGGTATATATATATATATATGAGTATATATAAACAAGTACAAATGTGTATAAAAAGAAACTGGCAGTGCATTTACCTAGAAAAACAAATACAAATAAAATACTATAAAGATCATATATCATGCGAATACATGAAAAATATGAAATATAATCTCCTCCCGTGTACTACCCCAATGGAAAAATTGTTTTGCCCACTCAGAAAAGTGTCAGGGAAGGTGGATGGGAAATAACAATCAAATGGCGGAAAAGGTTAGAAATAAACTGACTATGGAGAATAGAAAATAAAATGAATTCAATTAATGTCTAAGCGTAAGCCGAACCGGTACGAAAATTATATAGTATATATATAGTATAGTATATTAAAAATAATGTTTTATTCAGAGATCTAAAAAAACGATGAAGCAATGAGGTGACATATTAATAAGAAAAATGTATCTTTTGGAGTGCCGGAAAATTAAAGAAAGACGTGTGGTAAATATATACAACGGAATATATGGGAGTTATGGAGCTGAAGAGATCAACCTTAAGCGACTCTGACATACACGACTCTCTGTACTTAAAAGAACTACGAGTTCTATGGGTATAGTTGCAGCGAAAGCCCAACTCGCGTAGAATAGACAGACGAAAAGAAACTATATATACCCTCAGGCCTTAGACACCCTTCTGAATAATAATATTATGGTTTATAAATAAAAAGGTTTCTATTTTTTTTTAAATATTATTATACTCTTTATCTTCATACATACATAATAGGTGTAGGCAAATATCTCTCATAAGCCAATTAGATGAACCCAAATAAGGGTATAGTTTTTATGTTCAATTTCTTGGAATGTTGTCAGCTTCGATTGTTTAAAGTGGGTTTTTGAGGGTCATTTAGCTGTGTTGGACTGTCTTGGAGTCGCTGATTGATTAGCCGCATAATGATCATTACGACGTTACATTTTGGCCGCACATTTCTGCCACATTTGCCGTTTTGGCCGTTCGCATTTATGGGCCACATAACTGACAACAAAGAAATTCACTTGGCTAAAAGTGGAAGCCATAGCACCGTTTCGGCTCGCTCGGCGCCTCGCCCCCCGCCGCTGCGACCGCTAATGGCCTATTTATAAAAAAAAAGAGAGAAGAAAAAAATAAATGAACTATAAAATGAATCACAACAACAAGAACAAAGCTGAAGTCACACTTTGAGCATATTATAATAATAAGTCTAAAAATTATAATCAGCCTTGGAGTCAATCCCTTGGGCATTATATTGGCCAGGAGAGGAGCAGGGAAAAGCAAACGAAACATTGCGAGGCGATTGTCAACGCTTTTGTGTCCCCATTTTCTGTATCTGTATCTTTGTATCTGTGTGTGTGTGTGTGTGCATTGTGTGGTGCCAACGCAAAGTGTGAATAACTAAATTTAGAATATGCTTTGAAGTGCATTATTTAGTTTCGGTTTTAGTTTTCAGCTACCTTTTGCCACCCCTCTAACCAATTCAGCATCATATTTATATACACATACATACATATATGCGAACATATCTGCTTATTTTTAATTTATGTCGAGGTGTTCGGTATTATCATCATTTTGGGGCCCCGTGAAAACTTTCACACACTTGCACAATGCACAATGAATGAATAGAAATGTAGCTCCCCTCTTGATACGCTACACTACGTTAGCTAAAGTTTTGAATTGGGCATAACGGCCTTGACATCTCGTTTGAGCTGTTGTGTAGTTAAAAATGTTGTAACTTCAGATATATTCAGATAATATTTAGTAATGCAGTGGTTGTCTTTTTCTTTCTCGTAGAATAAAATAATCAATATATATTATATATTCTTATTTTTATAAATAGAAGACCGAGCAGCGATACATTTTTGATCACTCCTTTTTTGTGTCTTTCAAAATATCGCAACAGTATTTGCCATATTATATATATTAATTATATATCAATAAACCTAATAAATTAGAAAACTCTCGAATATATATATTTTTCAATCTCTTGATAATTGTTATGCATTACATATATTATAAATATTGTATAATAGCATATTTTATTCATATGGTGCACTCGGCGCTTTTCCGTAGGGCATACAAAATTTGTTATGCTCTTTACACGCACTCCCCATCTCTCTCTCTCTCCCTTTTGACTAAAGCCGAAAATAAAACATGTGAATGTTGCGCTGCGCTTGAGTGAAAATACGTGTGAACGAACCGCAGCGCAGAGCTCAAAAGAGCCAAACCCGGAGCCATTAGCCAAGCTGAGGCCGCAACACCCATGGCTAAAACGTTGCATAAACGTATTCCCAATTATAAACGGGCGAATCAATAAAGCACTTTGAATATTGCGGTAATTGGCAAATGGAATGCTGTTTAATAATTAATAAAGGTAGCTGTTAGTAGGTAATAGGTAGTTATCGAACAAGATACATAACTAATGTAAAATTTGTATTGAATGATGGCGCAGTTTTGTTTTTGTTTGCTTTGATTTCGTCTAGGTATTTGAATATTGGTATTTGAACTTGTTTTGACTGTCAAATTTGAATGTCATTTACATTTGATTTTTCTTGAATTGATAACATTGGCATAGAATATATATCTTTAGAGTTTATATTAGAATCTGAAGCACAATATCATATTCTTGCATCTTTATCTTCATCCCTCTCGCTCTCTCTTTCTCTCTCTCCCTCTGTCAATACTAGAGAGAGGCACAGCACTTACCAGATGCCCTCTCTGGAGACAGCTTGTGGTCTCTCGAGAGATAAATCAAATTACAAGTCAAAGGAGAAAGTGAGCTTAGGTATAAAGAAAGAAAGAGGTAGGGCCGAAGTTAATATAAGGCATAGACAAGAGTTTGCGAGATGTATGCTCTCTCTCTCTCTCTCTCTCTCTCTCTCTCTCTCTCTCTCTCTCTTTCTCTCAAGGGTAATCCAAAGAGAGGGGCAGAGCATTCAAGGTAACGCTCCCTCGAGAGTAAGCTCCAAAGAAAAGCAGTGGAGATCAACTAAAATATCTCTTCTCACCTGCTCTTGAGCCTACTCCGAAGAGTATCTAGTATCTCTTTCGCTAGTCGCTGTATCTTTTCTGCCAGCGCTTTAGAAAGTTGTTCATTGTGTGCGCGGGACAGACAGAAAGTAAAATTATAATTCAAATGAAGTAAAACTAAATACAAAATTAAAAATGAAATAAAACAAAAAGTAAATAAATAAAATTCACAATAGAAAAAACGCAAGAAATGCCAGGCACAATTAAAATAAACGTCAAACGCTGCGTGGGCGAAACGAAGTGAAGTCAAGTGAATGAAATGCCACTCATTCGCCGGCCAATTGCGTTGGCGTATGAATATATTCATCATGATCAACTAATCATAATGCCGACGATGATGTTCATCTGAATGGTCATGTGGCGCTGTCGACTGATTCATCAGTTGGACACAAATTGATTGCGTTATCTAAGTACCGCAATTAAAATTCATTAAAATATTTACGCATTAATTTTCATATGGGAATGCGGGGAACAATGGAATGGGCCGCCCGCCCTACGGAGTTCGGGCATGAGCTCATTTCGTGGGCGTTGCTCAGAAATTACACAAAAAAAAAACAATAAAAAATTAAAAAAGAAGAAACGACAAATAACAGTTATACTTGGTGTGCCGAAGTTTCAATACCCTTGCGAGCTTATAAAAGATGTGCGATACACTCAGAGAAAAAACCACATATTGTGTGCTTAAATCATGTCAAAATAAGTTCAATGTGAAATTCTTCTTTCTTAACTTTAGTAGAAAATTCATATTTTCACAAGAAAAATCACACAACAAAAATATGAAAAATAAAAGAAATTTTATATGTGCGGTTTGAACCGAGAACCTGCCGCAAACCCAAACTTGTTGTTGCTACACCTGATGCTAAATTTGTACTTGGGTTCTTACCTAATTCAAGCATATTTTTATTTTTTATGCAGCATTAAACATTCAAGAATGATTCGTGCTTCATTTTAAAATATTTAAGAACAATATGTTCTTAATATATAACCGATTTTTTCACTAAGTGCAAACTTAGCCGCACAGTAGGCTCCATAAAAAAACGCAATTTTAATAAAAAATGTTGTTACTACGGTACTGAACGGTTGATATTGTTTAGAAATATATATATGTATATATATTTTTAAACTGTTACACATCTTGTGACAGAATTATAATACCCCCTGCAAGGGTATTTAAATTGCCGCTGAAATTGAGCCGCTAATTGTCGCTGCACACACGCTACACATGTGCCCCATGCATATCATCAACTACACACACACACACACACGCGCACACATGCCCGTAGCATCATCGTCCATATCGGTCAGGGTTAGACCCCAAATGGTCGCAGAAGATACGCAGATAACGGAGCTCCCCCAGCATGTCGAAAGAGTTCAGGGTTCAATCGGCTGTTGTTGCGTTGATTTAACGATCGTGATAAGTGCCCGAGATGCGATAGACGTCCATAGGAATTATGCGATGATCAAAATATGTCTTAATTGCCAGCGGCGATGATGGAAATTTCTATTTGAAAAGTGTGCCCCAGCGAGAGTGGGAGAACACGGGAAACTGTTTCAGCGACGGGAAAACTATGAAAACTGCGTTAAATATTTATGAAAGAATTTGGAAATACGAGAGGAAACTGCGAAAATGAGAACTGAGGAAATCAGAAACTAAAAACTGATGGAAAAAAAACCATTGTATAAATAGTGGAATTAAAGTAAACTAAGCGAAGAATCTACTGGAAGAAACCAAAAGAGGAGGAGAAACATAAACTGCGCGATATCTAACTACTGAACAATACTAGAATAACGGGAAGCATATGTGTAAAGCTTAGGTCTTTGAATTACTTGATCGGATGAGCGAAAACTGGGGAATTTATAGAAAACGAAGTAAATACACCAAACAGTAATCGGAAAAATAAGCAATTAAAATAAAAATTTTATGATTTAGTATTAAGCTAGTTCAGCCTTAAGAAAGAAATGGTGGGTAACTATTTAAATGTATTTTATCATTCCCTTTGGCTCCATTTCAAATCATAAAGTGAGTAACAATGATATCATATGATGATACATATTTTATTCTAGGAACATTTTTTCAATAATTGCATTTAGTGTTTTCGAATATATTTCTGTAACTTTGCAATTTTCTTTTGAGCCAAGCGAAAACGCTTGGCCCACACAACATTCCAACAATTTGCAACAGACTGTGGCTATTCTTATGCATTTTTATTACCTGTATATTTATTTGTAAATCGCAAGTGTTTGATTTAATATTGTGTGCTCTATATATGGCTTGGCCTTGCCCATAAATCTACTTTCTGTAGACAAGTTCTTGTCAAGGTTTTTGGTAATTCGATCTGAAAGAGCTTAAGAACTAAGCTACTTAAAAGCAAATTACTTTGGTTGGTTTCATTTAGAAATTCATTTGCCAAGTGCACGCGAACGCCGATCGACGCTCCAAATATTTAGCCCACACACTCAGAAAAAGAAAAATGTACATATGTATATAAAAACATGTATATACGTACATATGTATATATAAGTTATATATATTCATCTGTTAAGACCTACATATAAATTGTATGTCGGCCTCGACACATACCACATCCCATGCACCATTTACGTATGCATATAAATATATAACTAGGTGTATCTGTGGGCATATACTATATGTATATACACACGCTCTCACACACACGCACACACATTAATTTACCTGACGCATTTTTCCGAGTGTCGCAAACGATTTGCGCGCTTCGCTTGTTTCGCACATTTTTCATCTTTGGCCTTTGCTTGTTGCTGCTGTTTGCTTTGCTTTTTGAATACCCTGTCAGTCGGAAAGTAATAGAGTATATAGAGCGCACTTTTTCAAATACCATAAGTTTGTCAAAATTTAACCGATTTTAATGGGAAATTACCTTTTCATGGTTTGGCCTCTAGATTAATTTTACATTTCAATCTGGAAACACAAACCATAAATTGGCCACACCTGGACAGATTTTCTTTGGCAATGGCTTTTTACTCATGATTTGAAAACTACATCTATTGTACATGTAAATCTGCAGGCTTAAGTTTTTTCATTGTACCCAAAATGTTCCATATAGATATGGGGGCAAATTTGAAATTTTACCCAAAATTTGTTTTCCCCACAACATAGAATATCAATTATCTTATCATTTCAATAAGGGTATCTACGTTTTGGGGCTATATAATCTTCTTAGTGGTAATAATTTTACTGCTGCAACGCTGAGACGCAGAAATTTATTTTTGTGATTTGTATTTACACATGGCAAATGGCGAAAAATACAAAAACATATTGAAAGCAAAGTAAAAACACAACCGACACAGCAAAAAATTCACTTCCAGCGAAACAAAACAAGCAGTCAAAAAGTAAAAAAATACAACAACAAAATCCACAAGAAATAAATGAAACACAAGGAAATACCAAAAATTCTTGACATGAACGTCATAAATATACGAATTTCACTAAATGTGCTTGCAACAATTTGTGGGGGCAGCAAGGGTGGTGCCGCATTTGTGGAAGTGAGCCTCGTTAGCGAATGGATGCATATGCAAAAATATAATAAAAAAAAAGAAGAATATTCGGGTCAACATTTAATTGTTGGGTCATGAGTGAACGAAAGATTATTATTGTTTAATATATACTCGCTTTAAATTCACATTTATAAAATAGCAAATTCCTAAAAATAATAATGAATATACCTTTTAAAAGCAATTAGTTCAATTTATTCGTTGGCGACTTTTTATATAATTAACTTTAACCATCCGATTGGGTATATATATATGAAGCGTTTAATATAAACGTTTCGTTATAAGCATATGCTGTAAAGCATTAATTCAAATCACATCGCCTTAATCGATTCGCTGCAAATTTATTCAATATAAATAACGCCCTATTACATACTCGGTAAAGGCTACTAGTTACAAACTACTTGTTATAACCTATTATAGACAAGAAACTCACTAAGAAACTACTCGTTAAAATCTTCTAATTACAAACTACTCGTTATAATCTTTTCAAGACAAACTCATTATGAGCAACTAGTTACAAACTACTTCGTGTGCTTTAATTTAATTAAACTACTCGACTTGTGTTACTCGATAAAAGAGTCGTTATAAGCTGCTGTGCCATTTCTAAGGTATTTATTACAAGCTACTCGTTACAGTCAACTCGTTATTTGTATCTTTTTCACAACCTTCTCGTTATGGGCTACTCGTTGTAAGCTATTCGCCTAAAAACGGCATGCTATAAAATACTCGATACTATTATTATAGCGAGATTTAGAGCGCAGCCGTTTTTACAGCCGCAGAACTCTCATAGCTATCAACAACGAACGAGAGCACATCATTATCAGCTTCATTATCACTTGAGGCATTTGAGATTGTGCTGCAAAATCGCTCAAGTGCAAAGTGCTCATCATCAACAACAACAGCAACAGCAGCAAACATCATTAGCTAATCAACAACAACGACACCCTACAATTGCTCAAATGTAGAGCATGAATAATTGTGGGAGGAGAACAACAACCACAGCAGCAACAATTGCAGAGTAATATTAAACCAAAAACAACAACAACACGAAACTATAAAAAGAACTGAAAAAAAAAAACATCATCTACAAACACTGGCAATTAAATGATTGGCATTGATCGTGAAATTTGATAGCAATTGTGCCACACAGTGAAAAATTAACATACTCTCATCGCTGTGGCACAGACAAACTGTCTGACAAGCTGTGCACGATGCGGCACGAAAAGCCAACTCGACTCTGGGGGGAAACTCTGGGCAATATGCCAATTGCAATTTGAGACACTCGTCGCATTATTTCGCATACCCTGTGTGCATACAAATTACTGATAAAGGGTATTTATAAAATACATCCAACGACCATATGCCTTGATTTATTGTTAAGCTATATAATTACATCATTTTTTGTTTTAAATCTATCATATATTTATGATATTCGAACAAAATAGTTTAAAAAAATGTATTCGAATTTAATGAAACTTGTTAATTTAAATTAAATGTATATTTTAATTTAAAACATTCAAAATCACTACAATTTGTTGTTTGCCTTAGATACAGGGTATCTCTTAGTCTTAGAACGGGCATTTTATTCGTTCGACAAGGTACTTACTTTTAAGGGCTTGTATTCTAAAATTTGTATTGCATTTTGGCTACAGGGTATATCCTAGCATTTACCAATTTGAATAAAAATTCCATTATGCTAGAGAGGGTATCACTTCGTCGTGCCTTTTTAAGCTGCTTTTGTTTTATGTTTACAGGGTAACTCCGAGGCGAGTTGAACTCCCATTTGTATTTTCTGTGGCTGTTTCTTTCAACTTCAATCTTAATTGCATCTCATTTGCATGGCTCGTGCGTTGGGGGCCGGCTAATGAGCCGTTTTATCAACCGCTTAGCCGAGACAGCAACCAGTGCAAGGCGGCTACAGCAGCGACCCACAATTCTAACAGCCGCCTACGCCACCCCCTCGCAGCTACCACCCACTCTGACCCCAAGCTTGTGCCCTTTTAATCTCTGCCAGCTGCTTACTTAGCCGCCTTGGAAGTCGCCAAGGCACTTGGCGGTTTATTGTGCCAGTTTTTACACTCCTTCGGCAAGGGAAAAGAGTATATTGGGCTTGCTTATATTGTGGCTGTCACAATAAGTATAAAAACAGCATTAAAACAGATGCTAAAGGTAAAAAAAGTTGTTGTCGAAAAGGTCTCGGAAGTATAGCTCCGATATTTCAAACTCCCATAACTTTGTCAAAACGTGAAAAAAATATTCATGTTTGCCAAATATATATGCAATATTGAAAATGTTGGAATTTGTTGGTAAGTAGATATCATGTATTCCCCGATTGCTCATTTTGGAAAAAAGCATTTTAAGCGAACACAACATTAAGTTCGGATTCACATCTTATTGATATCGATCTGCTATATCATATATATTTTATATATATTATATTTTTAAAAACCTCTCTTAGTGGCTAACGTTAGAAACCTGTTGCAAATCTGATTTATGTTTGCAAGGGTATTTGGACTTCGGGGATCCAAGAATATCTTCCTTCAGCTGTTAGTGCTGCAGCCTTTTTATTGTCGCTGTAAGTAGCACCACATTGCACCACATTCAACGGACTTGTGCCAATCACCGCTGTTGCGCCTTTTGTTGCCTTTGGAGTGGAGTGGGTGGCATATGAAACAGTATTTGCAAAACAAAAACAATTCTTTTGTGGCGACTCCAGAGGCCATTAAAAATGTGAACAAAATGGAACTGCCCAAAGAATCGTTAACCCAGTGGGGCCTATGCAAACAAAAAATCTTTGTGGCGCATATTCTAAGTCCTTTTTAACTAGTTGGTCTAAATATGGTTAGGTCTCGAATCAGTTTTCTTTTCTTATTAAATATACTGGCTCTCTGCACTCTCTTTCATACCTCTCCATACTTGTTCTGTGAATTTCGCTCTCATCTACTTCTCTCTCTAGATCTCTTTCTTACTCTGTCGCACATACTTAGATCTTTCTCTCTCTCTCTCTCTCTCTCTCTCTCTCTCTCTCTCTCACTCTCTTTCGTTCACTTATCTACTTACACACTCTTTCCCTTCCTCTTTCAAACATTATTCACTCCTTCATTCACTTACACTCTATATATTGTCCCCTTTAATTTTCTCCCCCTCCTCTCTTACACACTCTTTCACCATCTCACTCGTAATCTTTTACTCCCTCTTTCGTCTTTATCACTCGAGCTATCCTTTTCTTCCTTAATATATTAAGTTTAAGTAAGGTTTTACGCCTAAATTGCACTTGAATTGAATTTGAATAAAAAGATATATTTCCTATTGTTATTGCTATAACTGCAATTAGTAAGAAATATGTTACTCAAGAATAGCCCTCGGACCAAATTCCATCTAATCTTTCGCCTGCTTTTGCAGAATGTGGTGGACTATAACTGGCAACTTTGGCAATATTCTGCCCATCGACTGGTCCAAGTCGTATACACGCCAGATGCACATGCCGACCCTCAATCTGGGCCGTACAAAGCAGCAGCAGCAGCAGCGCAACCAGCTGCAGCAGCAGCAACAACAGAGCCAACAACAACAGCAACAGCAGCCTGGCAGCCTGTTGGATGCCCAAACGCCAGTGGATGAGTTCAACGATTTGGCCAGCGAGGATGAGGCTGTGGCCAATGATCTGGACATGCATGCCCTCATATTGAATGGCCTCAACGGGGACGCGGATGAGCCCATCAAGACGGTGGAGGAGGTGATCAAGGAGATCGATGACATCATGGATGAGGCCGAGAGTCCGCTGGACGAGCCCGAGACCTGCGACTCGGAGGTCATTGAAAAGGCGCGCGAGGTGCTCGGCGCGCCCCTCTATGCAGAGAGTAAGTGAATATCTCCTCCATTCGCTCCGCTCCGGCCACCTCAACTAATCCCCCACCCCGCCCTCTCTCCCTCTCCCTAGAGCTGCAGTATCTGAGCAGCACACAGCTGAACGAGCTGTACATGGAAATGGAGATGCTCATCCAGGAGCTGAGCGAGACCCTGATCAATGAGCTGGCGCTGCGCGACGAGCTCGAATACGAGAAGGAGCTGAAGAACTCCTTCATATCCCTGCTGCTGGCAGTCCAGAATAAGCGCCGACAATACCATGTCGAGAAGAAACGCGGCAAATTCCAAGGTAGGCCGAAATTTGAAATGGAAAATTGTATACAAATATATATATTATTCAATTCCAATCTTCGATGCAGGTCCGGAACCCAAATATTTAACCACTGTCATACCGTATCATCTCGAGAATGGAACACCCAACAATCAGTCGCTGCAGGTGCTGATCAAAAGTAAGTGTGTGTCCGGCTAAGCGGAATAGATCTGTCGACTTGTTAGATCCAGAGATATTTTGAAATAACTATAAAAATTAAGCCGGTTTGGACTGTTTTAAGCTGTCATTATACTGTGAACGAGTATTGCGCAGTCGGTTACACCCGACTACAACGTTCTTACTTATTAAGATCGGGAGTTATCTTTGGCTGTCTGTTACGCCCTTCCTTTTCCTTACCCGGTTTCAAATGGTGTACAAAATACCAAGTTGATTTAACAATATGTTGAACTTGTTAAGGAGAAAAACAAAAGATAACAAAGCCACGAAAATGTTTAAAAAATGTGACCCAAAAAAAAACATTTATCATGAAAATTCGCCAAATTTAATAGAAGATAATTTACAAATAGATTTAAGCTTTTGTGAAACAAATTAAAAATTAACATACTCAACATATTTTCCATATTTTCAAGATCAGAATGAAAAATAGTCTTTGATCTGTACTGTATATGCTCTGTATCTGAACTCTTCATTTTACTTTGCAGTACTCAAGGCTATTAATGAGGACAGTCCGACAGTGCCGACGCTGCTAACGGATTACATATTGAAGGTGCTCTGCCCCACATAAACGACAAGCTACAGAAACAACAACAGCAGCCACAGCTTTAGTTACAGCAACAACAAGAACAACAGCAACAACAATATACGCTCTATCTCTCTGTCTGTGTTTATACGAGTATATATATATAATTTAATAATTAGTTTATATTACTTATATATGTATCACATATAAACTATTCAATATGAAATGCGAAATGTAAGCAAACCCTCCCTCCCTCCTCCTCACACCCCCTCTCGCTGTCAGCAATAACAGTTGTTAGGCGTTAATATATATATGCAAATGCTAAACCCAGATGTCTAAGCCAACTAAAAGATATAGCTATCGAGTTCTGGCAAATGAAGGATGAAAAGAGAGAGCAAGTAAATGTTAAGACAAAGTACGTCAGACGTCAGCAAGCACGCATTGCACGTAATACTCAAAAAAAAAATACAAAAAAGTCTATATTGAAAATCTTAACTAAATGCTAAAAAACAAAAACAAAAAAATGAATAAAAACAAAATCAATTTACCATATTTATAATGCAATGTCGCATAGTCGAAATGTTGTTTACAAAGCATAAAATTCAAGCAACTCTTAAGCTTCAAAAATACAAAATGCAAGATTGTAATAACTAGCATACATATATATATACACATCTGTATGTATTGTAATGCCATACAACACATATATATATAATATATATAGAAGAATACACGCCCACATTATGGTGTGGTTTACTCTCTATATATATGTATGTATATGTATATAAATGTTCTTTGTAATGTGTTCGTCTCTGCTTTAAACTGAAAATCCAAGCGTTTTCGTAACGGTACAGCATAAGTAAACCAGAGCATAAGAAAGCTCTGCAAATATATATATAAATATATATATATAACTAAAACACACATATGTATCGTCAAGAACTGTATGTATAGTCAGATTGTAATTTAAGCGTCAGTTGATATATATTTATATATATATATATATATCTAGTATCTGTATGTTGTACGTACTAGCAACTGCTTTTTGGCTCTTTGCTCGACTTTTGCTTCAAGATGTGCTCCCAACGAGTTTGCATTTTGCCTAAATCATCTCAACTCAGCATCAGGTTTATGATTATTATTATATTATAATTATCAATTAGCGTAAACAATTATTTTCCATTTGTTGCAATTTTATTTTGTTGTTTTTTTTTTAAATTATCCTTTTGCTTTAAGTTTACGCAATACATAAGCACTAAAATATTATTACTATTATTATAATTATTATTACGATTGTAATTACGTTTATTTTATGCTCGAGGCGTGTGCGTGGCCATAAAAAGAAACAAAGCTTTTTTTGTTTTGTTCAAAACAATTTCATTAAAAATGTAATTTTAATTTTAATATTTTGCATGCAAAACGCTGTGTTATTTACTTTTTATCAAATAAATGCTTAAATACACAAATACAATTTAAAAATGTAAACAACTACAACTTCAACTACAAAAATATACATATATAAAAAATAAATAATAATAAAAAATCAAACACAAATAAATAGTTTAAAATTGAGTCAGGCGCACAGTGCTTTTATTTAATTATAAATATATATTTGAATATATATGCCTTATGTTAACTACATAAAACATACAAACACACTTACATATATGCATAACAGTCCAACAACAACAACAGCAACATTTATATCATGTTTCACATTTCACATACAAACAACCAAAAGAAATTTGTTAACTTCGGTTAACCGAAGCTTGCATACACTTTTTTCGTATAGCTACTTTATCGACGCCGATCTTTTGGGACATTTTGGTAGCGTTATAGGCGTGTGCACCACATTTAATGCAAATCTTAGGTACCTTTGATAGAAAAAAGAAACAAAAATATAAAAGATAAACTCAAAACAAAACTTACCTAAAATTTAAAAAAGAATACATACAACAAATAACTTCATAAATGTTTACGATTCATATATTATATATATAAACATATATAAAGTTATATATATAAACACGCTTTACACAAAAAAATAATAATAATAAATAAATAAATAAAAAATATTTATGAAAATGCAAATTTCAATGGTCAACTTTTTTTAGGTCTCAAACAGACGATTAAAGTATGAAGAACAAAAACGCATAAAACCAAATGTATTTGTAAATTTAATTGAAGAGTCCATGTTAAAATCGAAAGCGTACGGAAATTATATTTATTTAATAAATTAGTAAAAACTAAAAACCAATAAGAAATAAAACATCAAAACAAACACAAATAAGATGCAATATATATATATATATATAAATATATATATATATATATATATATGTATACATGCAATGCAATGCTCTATATACAAAAGGAAAATACTTTTAAATTGCTTAAATAAAAACAAAATTACAAAAGCCAAAGAGAAACTTGTTTCGGTTGGGTTGCCTTTGTTGCCATTTCCAATTGGAATCGACAAATCGAGCACATTGTGTGCATCAATGTTGCCCCACCAAAGCAATTTGCTGCTGGCAGTTACAAAGTTATCGGCGGGCTGCCACATGTTGACAACAGACATCGTCTGGTCGTTGTCAGTGTTTAACGTTGTTCTTATGCATATGATAAGCTTTAAAAAGTAAAGCTCACAAGTATAAATGTAATTATTTTGCCTTCAAATTCACCTTTTGTTTATATTCAAACGAATCGCGCATTGTTGATGGCCAGTGTGTGCACACCTTTGCAGATAGCGGCCAACATCGAAAGCTTGCTGATGGCTATCGATAGCAGTAGTGCTCTTTATCTCCCATCACTACGACAACTAGCCTTGCCTATCCATAGTTTTTTTTGTATCCAAACAGTAAAAATAAGTTTAAACAAAAGCATACACACATCCGTTTAATTTTTTTTTTCGTTAAGTGTAATATTGATTTATTTTTTAAGTGCGCGTTTAATAAGAAAATGTCATCGCGAAGGTAAATCCAATAGGAAAAACGACAATGTACAACATACACAGACAAGCGCACACACGCGCGCACACACACACACTGCGAACGCATATGTACCATACACACACACACACACACACACACACACACACACTTGCACAGATACACTCTGGGTCTATTTACATATGTATAAGTATATACAAAAATCAAAAAACGCAAAGCAGCGAACAAAAAAGAAACAACATTGAGATAAAAAGTGCAACAAAGTGCTGAAAGTAAATTAGCCCGCCCCTCCCTTGCCGCCAACACCAGTCCCTGGTCCACAATTTGAAAAGTATCGGTTGTGCCGTAGCTACAGCTACAGCTGTTGCTGTCTGCCACCTCTGTTGCTGCTGCTGCTGTTGGCTCTGCTGCTGCTGCTGCTGCTGCTACGCGGATCTCGCGGGGGCTTGGCTAGGCAGGTAGCTGGGTCAGAGGCGTTTGCCTTTGCCGCATTTGCTGGCCATTTCATTTTATGTACTGTAGCATATTAGAGATGTACTCACGACCATCAAATACTCACGACACGATCGCGCGACTCACGTAACTGCAAATTACCGTATAGTTGGCATTTGTTCATTTTCGTGTCACGTTCATTTATCGTGTGATGTAATATACATATCTTTATCTCTATCTCTCTCTCTCTCTCTGTATATATATATATATACATATATTTAAATACGTACGTATGCACTTCCGGGCATTTTACAGATGGTTCCACCCAACAATATCGGGCATCGAAGCTGAAAAATTATTACAGGAAGAGGGCTACGACGGTTCATATCTAGCGCGTCTCTCATCTTCAAATCCGGGCGCATTTACACTTTCCGTGCGTCGCGGCAACGAGGTCACACACATTAAAATTCAAAACAATGGAGATTTCTTCGATCTTTATGGCGGTAAGTCAACAAACAAAAAAACAAACAAAAAATAGTAAAATAATTAATAAATCATCCCCCTCGCAATCAGGTGAAAAGTTCGCCACATTGCCAGAGTTGGTACAGTACTACAGTGAGAATGGGGAGCTGAAGGAGAAGAATGGCCAGGCCATTGAGCTGAAACAGGCGCTCATCTGCGCCGAGCCTACAACGGAAAGGTAAGTCGGAGTCGCAGTCGCAGTTGCAGTTGCAGTAACAGAGTAGCACCAGCAACAACGCTGCTGTTGGCTAATTTAACAACTGTTAACAGCTGCTCATGTTTACATTATGTTATCATTGGACGCAGCGCAGCTGACGCAGCGGTCGATGTCGCCATGCTGTCTATAATACATATAGAAATACATAAGCATTCTTATACGTATACATACATGCATGGGTACATATTTATGGATGTGTGTGTATGTATATATATATTTACATATGTATGCGGTTTATGCATATCTATGCTTTTATTTACTCGCAATTTCCTTGACCTATTTGTATATACACTTTTACTCGAGTCTCATAATTTTGCAACAAAATTTGCAACACTTTGTAGCGGACATTTGCATACATTTAAGGTATATGTACGTATGTATATGCTATTTTCTCGATCCGAATGACGCATTGCTCTCTCACGCGCTCAGTTAATATATAGATTTATATACTGCTGCATTGCGACACAGATTTGCATTGTTTTGTTCAAATTTTTTTGAAAAATTATTTTATTGCTAAACTAAAGTCCACATGGGAATTTAAAATATACGAAGAGCTTTGAGTATGGATTTGGAACTTTAAAAATTTCAAATAGAAACGTTTAAATTTAAAACAAAGAATATATTGTATTATATATTATATATTGATATTGTGCGGTACAAAATCATTTTACGTTGGTTTTTATATCAAGCATAAATTGAAAATTAAATTTGGATATACTTAATTTAAAATTAAGTCTTAAGACTTATACTTTATATAATTTATTTAACAATAAAAGGCATTTACAATGAAACAATATTAGATATACTTTTCAGAAAAAGGTGAAATTTATTCTAATTTAGATGCATAACTATTTGAATGCTTATCGTTGCCAAAATGGTATAGGTTAGGTTTTCATACATTTTAAGTAGTTAAAACTAAGTGAAGGTTATGTAGACACTCTATATGCCAAAATTTTTTTTCATGCTTTCTTATCAATTACCTTATCATTTTTTATGGAAACACATTTAAAAATTTGCCAGCAAAAAAGTTGAATTCCTAAATGAGTAAATTACGTTGTGGGCTGTACTTGAATAAATTGCTAACAAATTAAATTTTTAAGGTATTCAACATTAAATCTTAGCAAGAAAAAATTATTGATGCAAAACTAACCTAGAAGGGGAAACCATCTATAAAATGTATTTCCGTATGGAAATCACTAGACTTCTGGCAAAGTATGGGGTGAATTATTTTCATAATTCCAAACTGTGAAACTTTCTACAATTATCATTTAGGCCAGTTATTTGATCAAACAATTAACGGACTCAAGCAATTTGTTTGGCCAAATAATAAAATTGGCCAAGAAATGAATTGTAATAAAACAACTTTTCCAATTATGCTGGGCGTAAAAAGCTCGATAGCACGATCCCACGCGACGCCAGCGAGCGACGCGCTGTCTGCGGCAGTTAACAGAGCGCTGGTTTACAGAGGCGTGTGCATAGATAGCGTTAACATGGCGCTGTTAATGGTGCACAGTGCGCTGATAAGACGCATAAGTGGGCGCGGTTGCCACTCTAACAAAAGTTTCTTTTGTATCAGAAGGTACAACAAGGTACAATACTTTTGATGAAAGTCTAATTTTTTCACAATTATGTACATAACATATTTAGGTATACTTTCAAATGACTGAAATATTAATTACAAATATCAATAAAAAAACTGTTAATAACACACAAGCTTAAATATAATTTATTATATTTATTTATTAGTTAATTTCATTGTACTAAGCATCATATAGCAGTCAAAAAATAAAATATACAATGTACCAAGTTTGATTTCGAATCTCCAATTATGCACCATATTTGCCTATAAAAGTTCCTAAATAAACTTCAAGTAAAAACAATATTAATTATCCATATAAATGATCCATATAAATAAAAATATAAAAAAAGATAAATTTCTAAAAAAAAAACGATCCCGTCTACCATGGAATAACTACAGTACGAGTATTGGTACATGTGTACCACATGTTTAATTGTGTGTGTTGTTAATAGAATAAAATGAATTTTTAGTAAGTAATTTGTAAAATTGATTTTACGCAGCAGCGTGCTCGCAGACAAATAACTTAACTATATGTAGGCATGTATACATCTATATAATACACTATGTATGTGTGTGTGCACACCCACCAGGCATTGCCCATAAATGCGTTGCATTGTTGTGCTTTTTGTTGTTGTTGCTGCTGCTTTTTGCTGCTGCTTTTTGCTGCCCACACAGACGCACACAAAAGTATTTATTTTTTATTTTTATTTAAAATTTTTTTTTTTGGGTTATTTATTGCTTATTAACATTTTTTTGTCCGACTGTCAAATATTTTATTACAATGGCTCAGCGCAGTTCTCCCACTCTGGCTGCCAGTCAACTCTTATGCTCTCTCTCTCTTTCTCTCCCGTTCTCTGTTCTCTCGTTTTTTGCTTAATGCGTTTTCAATTTTTTCTTGTTGCGCAGCGCAATTTGTTGTCCACATTGTTATTGTTGTTGTTGTTGCGTTTTCCGCATCCTAACGGTCAGCCACCTTTGCGCCACGCCCACTGACTTTGACCGTCTGCCTTTCGGCTAATTTCGTTTCGGCACTTAAAAATACACCCAATGCGCATCCCGCAACTCGAAACTGGAAATCAAAGCCAACTGCCGAGCTTTTAAACTGTGTTAAGTGTGCGCAGCTCTGACGCTCAACGGCAGCTGCCACCCCGCCAAGCCTGCCTCTTACCGCCCCAGACCTCCCGCACCACGCAGACCTCCCGCACCACCCTTGCAGCAGTCCACACAAATCCACACCCAAACGAAATATTTGGCATTGTGACGTTCTGTGGGTCGAATTATTCGATATCTTGTCGATTGTTTGGTTATTTTTATTTTTATTTACATATTTTTTTTAATTTAGCCTGCGTTCAATTTTTGGCGTACTTTATTTATAAATCGGGAAAAACGATGCTTGTGTAATAACCACAATTTGCGCGTAAATCTCAGTTTGATTTGTACCCTTAACTGATCTCATTACGCCGCTCTCTTTCGTCAGTCGCACGTGACGCGACTCCGGCTGACGTCGCAATTTGTATTACTCTAAAATTAGATAACTGCGCCGTCGGCGGCGCCGTCAAAAAGCTACGTGGACTTACTTCCTTGCTAGGGCAACCTTTTAGCTAAAAGTCGCTTCCAGTGCACTTTAGATGCTTGATTTCCAGCCTTAAAGCTTTTAAGAGGTTTCCAGGTTCTAGCTGCAAGCACAAGAGATAACCTAGATTCGAGCCAAAAAGCTTACTTAAAGGCTAAACAAAAAACATAAATTAGGAGCATCGTCTATCATCTTATCGCTGGTCACAGAAATCTATAATCTAAGAGCGAGCGTCAAAAACTTACTTATTTTTTTACCAGAGCTATCTTAAAGCTATATTATAGTATATATTAATGCATTATCCACTGCCAATCTGTTTACCCTTGCATAAAAAATTGATTGGCTTTCATCTGCTTTTTTTAGTCGCTTGCCTTAAAAACTGCGGTTACACATTTCCAAAACAAAAGAACCTTTCTATACTATACAATATACTCAAATGTTTTCTTTCTTTTGTTTTATTTATAATCTGTGCACATTTGATCGGATCATTATATACCTTCTTTATGTCCATTAATTGTGATGCAATCGAAAGAACTCATTGGCAATCAAATTCAATTCGTGGGGATTCACGCGAAGCAAAAACCTTTTGTCTCACATTTGATGGCCATCAAATCCATTCGATTTTGGACTGAAGGATTGTCAGATTGCCAATACAAAGTGCATGTCAATAAGGTGGAACGTGTTCTTATGTGATTATGGACTTTTTAATGCAGATATCCTTTATGATTCCAATATCATGCTTTTTTTAACGTAGAAAAACCTTTGGTTTACTTTTGCCCGACCCCTTAAATTATACACATATATACCAAATCAGGCCGACCTGAGCTGAATCGCTTTACCAAACGCAAAACAAGTTTATCTGTTTTTACCTACTATAACTTATAGCTCCGATAAAAACCCAATCTGGTTAAAAAAGTTTCTATAAATTATATAGTGCAACTGCTAAACGTCGGCAAGGGTATTTAATCTTCGTCACTTCCAAGCCAAGTGCTCATGTTATTGTGGTACTTTTAACTGTACCAGGGCTCGAACAGCGGTTGAAATTCAACCACTATAGTGGTGCTAAAAACAATTCCCTGCCGTTTTACCTGATTGAGTGTCATCATACATATGTACGTTTTTTTAGTAGTTAATTTTTTATTACTCTCAAGGTTATTTCCGACAATTCCATTTTACTTTTTTATTTGTTTTTCAGTTTTTAATTTCTTTTGAAGGTATTTTACTTATCTGCATATGTAATTATTGTAGTTGAACTTTACCTACTTTGAACATTAAACATATACATTTATCCAGCAAATTGCATTCAACAAACTCAAGTAATTTCCATGCTAAAAACAATCAAGAAGGAACCTTACGGTTTAATCTTAATTTGTAATCCTCCTAGATAAATAGCTTGAATAAGTTCCTGATGTTCCTCAACTTGCTGGCAAAACTTACGCAGTACTCTTAAATAAACCCCTTTTCTTGCTTGACCTTTGACCAAACGATTAGAAAAAATAGCAACAACGATGACAACAACAATTTCGATCTGATCCCAGTAAACTGTAACGTAATTAATTTGTTGTTATGCGTTGCATTTTAATAGTTGCAATTAAAAGCGATAATTGTTAATTGCATTACTTTCTTCTCGCATATATGAGTTCCGATATACATGAATCTATATACATATGTATGTATATCTACAGTAAACGCTTGATAATAGAAATATCGAGTTCTTAGCATCGTATTGAGCGTTTTTATGTAAAAAATAAATGTTGCAACTTCACTATGTTACACTATGTTAGGGGAACCCCAAAAGAAGAATATAATTTTTAATTGAATTTTCAAGCAAAAACATTTGCATAGCAAAACTATAGTTTAAAAGTTATTGCATTGGTAAAAAAACAAATTTTTTTGCCAAATTTGTATATATAAAAATATATATAAACATTTTTGAAATCTTAGGAAAATAAAACAAAACTACAAAATATGAACAAAAAAATTTTAATCTAAAAAAACGTACTGCCTTAGAAAAATTTAAGAAATATATTTTCATTATTAAGCCATATGTTATTTTGGCTATTGCATAGTATTATCGATCAACCACTGTATATATATATATATTTATCTATATATATTGTTGTTTTTTTATAGTTCCACAATTCTAGAGTTTAGCAGCAGCCGCCACTTGACGTGCGGCATTTACAGCAAATCTGACAGTAATCAATTAAGTTTTCAATTTGTTTTGTTTTATTTTATTTTGTTTTGTTTTGTTTCGTTTTGTGTGGCGTGTTGGATAATGGGTCGCTTACCGTAAACACCTGTAACCCCCACAGTATAGTAAGCGTACAACCCCTTCCCCCCGCCCCTCCGCTCCACCACGCCCCGCAACCCTCTTCCATAGAAGTGCTTGAAATGTTAAATGTTTTCAATTTTCACCATTAAGACAAGCCTACAAATGCTTTATAAATTATGCCGTGCACGTTGACAGCAGTAATCGCAGCTATATATATATATGTATGTACCTGTATGTGTATCCGTATCTGCGAATTGAAATCTGTATCTGTAGCTGCGACAGCTTGAAGTGTCTATATAGCCGCTTTAATCGGCCATATGGCATATCATTTCGATGCCTACACTTGTGCTCATTAAACACACCTCTCGCAGACACCCCCCTCCTCCCCCATTTGCATTTGTGGTGCGTGTCAACAGTCGCGTAGACCAGCCGAAACAGTTTGTAGACATACTGACATCCCGATCAGCCCGTCAACTATATGCAGTTGGAATTTTATCATCTATATTATATTTATTTGGCCCATTTACCTGTCGCATTCCACGATAAAAAAAAACAGATTAACAGCATCTTTTGATCTGTTGATCCCGTTGATCACATGATCACTTCAGGCAGCGTGATCTACAGCAAAACCTAATCGAAGTCATGGTGGTTGTGCAGTTTTTGTTCTTCCACGCAAAGTAGTTCTCCAAATGTCACTCGTTTCTTTGTTATGTAAGCAAATGATTAAATGATCTGTTGTTGTTGCAAAATGTTAACTACCGATCAACCGTGTTTGACAGGACTGATTAAATTTTGCGTTTTATAATGATCTTAAAGCATGATGCTCTTGATCTTCAAGTGTAATTGAAATCTTGTGCCCAGACACAGTTGATCACATGATGTCAGACCTGTGGGTTAATTGGCATCATATTGCACTTATTTGACCTGGGGAAGAACCCTGCATACATTTGATCATATTGTCTATGCTGTCTAACTCTAAATATAGGAACAAAGTGTTTTAATAAAATATTCCTAAGATGTATCTAATATATATTTAATATGCAAATACAAATATATAAATAGGTATATTCGCTCTTACTGAACAACTTCGCAACTGAACAACTAAGAGCCGATTTAGATTTTTCAGTCAAAAATCATCCCAAAATTGACAAAGATTTTAACAAGTAAAGTTCCCGAACTCATACTTGCTAGATTTCATAGTCCCATAACTTGGCCAAAACTAAACCGATTTTCACAATGCTTACAATGTTTATTATGGTTTGGCCTCTAGATTGATTCTGTATTAAAGTTTATTTCGTTTTTGAAAAAAAAATTTTTGATTTTTTTCCAAAAAAAAATCCTTTACTCCCTTACTTATTTTGAAAAAAATTTTTTTTTACAAAATTCCTTACTTATTTGGGAGAAAAAATTTTTCTTTTTTTCAAATTTGGAATCGCGAAATTTTACTTTTAATCAAATGCGAGTGCCAAAATTAACGTAAAACACAACTTGGCTGTTGTTACTGATCAAGACAATATATACTTTATAGACTCTAAAATGGCTCTTCGAAACGAAATTATAATACCCTCTGCACAGCGCCCTTTTAAAGCACATTATTATCTTTTTTCTTGAGGTTTCACAAGAATCTGAATTTGCCAGAGATTGTTACCAAAGATAACAATTGTTAACAAATCTTTTGCGACTTAATTAAAACTGTGAATTAAATAACAGAAATTGATGTAACTTGGTGACTGTTTTTTGCAATGTGTCTCCCAGGGGCAATCGCAATCGCAGTCGAGTTGCTTGCAACCGAATTAAAAATCGAATGCGTGCGCACGATTCCCAAACAGTTAGAAAACCTACACATGAGTCTTGTGTTATATTGAGACGTGTATAAATTGTATCCTAAATGAGTCGGGCACACGATTAAAAGCACTCGGCACGAACGTGCAGCTAACCGCAAATGGACGACTGGACAAAGAGCGTAGGGCGAGGGGGGAACGGGGTGACGGGGAACAGACCTGATCGAACAGGCGGACATGTGCATGATTATTGATTCAGGTAAATCCCTCGCACGAATTCGGTACGGAAAAACGTGCGATCATCATTGGCGAAAGGTTGTCCTTCACATAGAACTTTATAATAATTGCACCCCAGAGAGACCCGGAAGTGAAAGCAAATTGTGTTTTATTTAACTGTTTTCTTTCACTCGCCTAGCAACAACCCGGTTTGACCTGGTTTATATTTAACTTCGCAATCCGTTATGGGCACGTACATCCGATATATCTCAATCATATACTACAGCTAGTAGTAAATAATAGTTATTTCTGAACGAGCCCATAATTCAAAGCAAGATAATGAAACACATGGTATAGTACTAAACATCTAAATCTCAACCGACGCAGATATCATATACCCTGTATACGTTGCCTTAAATTATAGGTTTAAAGCCCTTAAAACTTTGATGAACAGGCGTGACGAACTTGTCAGAATCTGCCTATACATCTCGATTTCAGGCATTATAGAAGCTAGTTTAGAGATAGTTTGGAGATTGCATACCAAAATGAAATTAGTTTTCTCTAATTAATTATATGTCATAAAGATATTTTTTTAATTAAGGGATCAAAAAACAAAGCGGATAAAGCTAGAGCTCAAACTGGGTATATATATTACGCTCTTCTAGCTCTGAATACCATAATATATCTATTTAGTACACTGCTCTTGTAGTTTAGCCTACGTCGTTCTTAAAAACTGGTGTAATCAAATTTTATATGTATGTTCTCAAAGGCCATGCAAATTAAATTCTTATAAATGTATTTTTATATAATTCCCGAAAATTGCAAAATAAATTAAATATTTACTTAATGTAAACATAATAAATATATAATAATTAGAACTATACTATAAGTAACCTGTATATTCTTCTTAAATATTCATTTTTTTATTAGTTTTGATATGCCAAATAAATTTTAATACATTTTGAATAAGCTATATTCATTTTGAAGACTATAAAATATGAAAATATCGATGTCATATGCCATATAAAATAAAATTTCTGTTGAAATTGGAATTTCTTCATTCAATATATCTTAAAAGCTATACATCTTGTTAAAAGTCTTGTTAAATTTAAGTTTTAAATATTGTATATACAAGTGGAAGTTAAGTAGTTAAGTTAAGTTCCCGCCTGAGAACAGAAGGCAGGGTAGCTGTTAGTCCGGCACTCTGCTTGTCTTTTAACTGTTTGTTTTAGGACTTTGGTTAACGACAAGTTGAGTCACTAAGCTCAGTCATGCGTTGATTCATAATGTTTATGCAAAATATGCTCAGTATGTAAATACACTGATGACTCACTCGCTCAATGGCGACTTAAAGCTGGCTTAAAGCTCACCTCAGTTTATGCTGCAGCACTGCTTTAATTTTGATCAATTGCAAGCGGTAAACTGCTTTCTCTGTGTAAGCCCTTATGCAAATCTCTTGCGTATTTTAGTTAACTCTAAAGCGTAACCCTGAACTTGACTCTTGATTGTTTACCAGCGGCTATTAACCCCGGGCCCAGTTCCATACCCAGCTGCGGCCCCGGTCCCGGGCCCGGCCCACAGGCGCCTCAATGCCAAGTCCCACTGAACAGCGGACTCCAGAGTCTCGGATAACGTGCTATATATGTATATGCCTATAAACAATTGGTAATTGGGGACTGGCGACTGGGAGCTGGGACCTGGGCCGGTGATCGGGGATCGGGTTTTGGGCAATCGAATGCGTCGCATAGTTTCGCGCTGCGCATATTAAATGCCGCCATTTGCGCACAATGCGATATGTTATTAAACAATAAATTATGTTTATTTTTTTATGTGATCATTTTTATACCCTGCTGCCATGCAAGTGCTAAAGAGGGTATAATGCCGCTGTGCAAGTGTATGCACGCATGAACTCGGAATTTGTTTACTTTTATATTCTGTAGAGACTACAAAAAAAAGAAAGCTGAGTTTGGATTGCAGATTTTCGTACATCATATGTAGAACGACTTTTTATTTTTTGATAACTGCCTTAAAATATTTTAAAATTGATAATTATGGATTTCATACACCGGCTTTTAGAGCATATCTTACAGCTTATAAGACCCAGAGACATTAAATATCTCAATGCAAACGCAGATTCTAACTGATTTAAACAAAAACAGTCCAAGTTATGTGATGTATAGGGTATCTGCTAGTCGCTCACTTTCGATTAGAGCACTTTTTCTCATATTCGGTTCATGTTGTTGTTGTCGCTCGTCATGCTGAGCACTGAGCTTTATTACCTATTATTATTATGAACATTAATATTATAATAGTTATTATTATTGTTGTTGCTGCTTTGCTGTTGTTATGATTATTTTGCATATCGCCCCTTAATTTTGGGCAACATTTTGGGGCACACGAAGGTCGTCGCTTAAATTCTTTTGAATGTAACTGAATCGGTTACGCATAGAACATTTAACACTCGGCTAGTGCAATTACATGTGTGTGTATGTGGGCCTTGTAAAAGCTATAACATATAAAATATGATGGCCGCCAACCTAGCTAGTAACATATGCTGATCATAGCTAAAAATGTAGAAAAATCCCCTTAAATAAGACCTGTTTCTATGCAGGTCTAGACTCGCAGCTAAAAGCCTATCTTGATGTAACTTTGTATAGGCACGTCGTTGATTCGGTACATATGTCAGAGTTAACTTAGTAACTATCGCTCGAAAAATTAGTTCTCATAAGAACAACTTCTATAGGTATAATCTGCTGAAAATTGCAAATTTTATGTAGCTCATCAAAGATAATTGTTCGTTTTATAATATTTGTAGAGTATTTCACTTAATATAAAAAATTTAACTCTGGCCAAGACTAGCATTTGAGCCAAGATCCTCGTTGTTCAGTTGAACAACGTTTGTTGACTCACTTAGACATGTCGTCTATCCAGGACGTCATGGAAATTACTTTACGTTGAGATAAACCCATTAGGTTTAGACTTTACTCTTTGTTGACTTAGCTTCTTTAAGCCTGAAATTGTTGTAAGTTAAGATTTTTATTTGTTTTCGTTTTATTATTAACATTATTGAAGCTGATTAATGTGATTTATTTGTGTTGTTTTCGACTTTGAAACATTTTCGTTTGACGTTGTTCCAACGAAATTTGATGATGATGATGAGGCGATCGTAACCGAACGGTTTGTCATCGCCAACAACCCCCACGGCGCGGGCCAACCGACCGCCAGTCGCCAGTTGCTGGGGCTTTGCAATGGGACTTGGCACTGGCACTGGCGCTGGGGCTGGGGCTGGGACTGGGACAGGCGCACGTCGACATGCGATCTGAGCGCAACCGAAATTGGCTACCAAATATGCGCAGCACGTTCGCCTCTGACGTCTGCGCCTGCGCCATAGAAGAGATCTGCTGTCTCTGTCTCTCTTACAATAAATCGCCCCTTTTCGTTCGCGCCTCTCTCTCTCTCTCTCTCGCCCGCTCACAACAACAAAATCCCCAAAGACGCAACACGAAAAATTGCCCGCATTGTTATTCGGTTTCAATTTCATTTCCGGTGGCAGGTAACAGGCGGCGCTTACACGCTGCTATACCATCCACATTATGACCATATACATGTACAACTGCACACATACACACACATATACTTTAAGGCGAATTCGGGTTCTGATTCATGAGCCTCCTGAAAAGCTGGTCGGGTCGAGCGCGTAGCATTCAAATAGCTGCTAACTAAGTACAGTACAACAACAAAAACAAGTGAGAACGTTGCAGTCGGGTGTAACCAACTGCACAATACTCGCTCACAGCTTAAAACAGGCGAAAACGTTCTTAATTATTATTGCTATTGGGGCGGGAGTCGGCCTAATTGTAATTTTTCGGTTCCATTTTTAGAGGAGATTATCAGAAAACCGTCTGCAACATTTGATGACTAGCTATAAAATTGTGGTAGATACTTTCACGGTTTAGGCAGCCCCAACTGGGGGTGGGCAGTCAGAACACCTTTAACTGATGCGGATATACAAGAGAAAAGTTTCTCCAAATTCAATACGGACAGACGAACATTGCACCAACCCAATATACTCTTTTTCGATTCGTGAACGAGTCTGAAATAAAGACAAAAAATGTCGCAAATATTAGCAGTTCAATTAACTTAGTCACAGTCGCGAAGCCTCCGCCCCCGCCTCCGCCCCCGCCACAGCCTCCGCCTCCGCCAGTGTCTACTTTCAACGCCAACGTAAAAGTAAAAGTAAAAGTGCCTGCCAAAGCGCCTGCGCCCGTAGATGATGGGCGACTTTCAAACGGTTCTTACTCATAGGTGCTCATAAGCTTTCACGTGTGCTGTGAGTTTCTTAGGTATGCACTTTCAAATAGCTGCATTGGCCAAGTACTGCAGCAAGCACCGCAGAAAAACAAAAACAAAAACAAAGCAGCATTGACGCCAACGCCCCCACAAACAAGGCGATGTCTGTGATTACATTTGCGTTGACATGTTATGACCAAGATTAAGACGAGTTCGAGTGCGAGTTGTTGTTGTTTGTCTTTCTTTATTTTTTTTGTTTTGTTTTTTTTTTTTGAGTGCCAGCCCAGCCCGGCTCGGCTCGGCTTTTGTGCATTTAAAACAAAAAGCAGCGCACGCAGTCAGGCAACATTCATTCATTCACCAGCAAACGATCTGAGCGCTTAGAACAGCGGCAGAGCGCAAAGCAGCAGAAAGAGACAGCGCGAGTCAAGAACATCAACAGCAGAAGCAACAGCAACAGCAGCTCACGACGACGACGACGAGAGCAGCAGAGACGACGACGACGACGACGACGACGAAGCGCACACGACGCAATCCATCGACTTGAGCAAAAAGCTAAGCACTTGGCTGCTGTGGCTTCATTCTCGAGTTGCGGTTCAGCGGCGAAACAACACGAAAGTGGTTAAAGCAGAACGGAATAGAACAGAACCCAAGAACTAAGAAGAAGCGCGCGCTTCAAGCAGTGCAAGCAGTGCAAACAGACGGCAAGCAGTAGAGTAGTGCGTGGGCGGCTTTTTCAATTGCGATTTTTGGCAAAAATTCACGTTTAAAACGAATTCCAACATATTGCATTAATATATATATATATATATTAATAATTTAATTACGCGATAAATTATTATGCCGTCGGCAGCATTCGTTTTGGAGCATTTAATTGCGGCACAAACGCGACTGGACGACGCGGCAGCAACAACAACGGCTAAGCTGGCAACAACAAAAGCAACGAAAGCAACAACAACGATAGCCAAGGAGAAGAAATTGCTGTCAGTTTTAAAGAAATTTGTGCAATAAAACAACAAAAAGCAAAACAAAAAAACAATTAATAAACATATGCAAGACAATTATTATTTTTATTAGAACAAAACAGCCACAACTCGTTGTTGTTATTCACAGTGTGTTTGTGTTTGTGTTTGCCGAGCAAGTTGCTGCATTAAAAATACAACAACAGCTACAACAACAACATTAAGAACTTGAGCACATTACGCGCTATTTTTCCACTGTGTTTTTGTAACTTGTTTTTAGCTGCTTTATTTTTGTTTGTTCGTTTTTTTTTGCGTGTTGAGAAAGTTGTCACTGCAAATGCTTTGTATTTGCTATTAAAAAGTGCAGGCAATTAAACAAACAAAGCGAAATTGTGCAACAACGAACAGCAGCAACAAAATGCTTTTCAACAAGTGCATCGAGAAACTGTCCAGTTCGCTGGGTCATGTTGTTAATCACAAGCTGCAGGAGAAGCAGGTCTACAACAATAATAATAACAACAACATCAACAGCAACGACAACAACAACAACAACAGTGTGTACAACAAAGAACGGAATTTTGAATACGAGCGCGCGATTCAGGCCCATTATGGCAATGGCAGGACGCGCAGCAATTCAAAGTCCAAGTCGGGCAAGAGTCACAAGGCGAAGGCAACAGCGGCAACAACAACAGCCACCAGCACAACACCGAGCACAACTGAGTGCATGAGCAGCGATGAGCTGGCCCTGATCATCAGAGGCGATGCACACAACAACAAAGACAGAGACAACCGCCCCAAGTACAATCGGGCGAACAGACGCCGCCCCACCTATACGGGCGCCTCCTCGAGCAGCTCCTCGACGGAGTCACTGCACCTGCAGCTGGCCTCGCCGCGAGGCAGCAACAGCAGCGGCAGCAGCAACAGCAGCGGCGGCAGCAGCGATGGCCACGCCTCCTCCTCGTATCCTGTAACGCCCACGTCGTGGTCGGCATCGCCGCCCAGCTTTGGCCAAAGCTTCGGCGGCTCCAGCGGCACACTGGCGCTCCTGGCGGCCATGCGTGTCCAACTGCACGGCTACACGTAAGTCACGAGGCGGCAAAAAACGCACGAAACATAAAAAACAAAAAAAAATTAAAGTGCGCGCACGTTCGCGTTTTAAGTCGCGCGCGTCATGAACACCTTTTTCATTTTTATTATTAAATATATATAGATATATGTATATATTTTTTTATTATTATAATTTTGTTTGGCGTGAAGCTGTTTGAGGCGCGTGCGCGCCACAAATTAAATTATTGTTGTTGTTTTTGTTGATGCCATGGCATTAAGAACAATCTAATAAGCCCATCACAGCGAGCAAAAACAACAACAGCAAATTGTCATGTGCCTAAAATTGCCACGCAAATGAGTAAATATTTAAGCTAAACATCAAATTGAGTGGGGCTAGTGACATTCTAATAGATATATGTACAAATGACAAACACACACACGCACACACACACATATGCATACAGTACATATACATATATGACGTCCAATAATATATATGGGTAAACAAACGCCTGCGCGCCGTATTTTCTTTGACTTTGTGCTTTCTTGTTTATATTTATGATTTGAACGGCTTTCAATGTGATCGACAACAACATTTGGAGTTTATTTTTAAATACTCTAACGCGAAAGAGGGCACAGCCAATAAACACATATACCTGATATAACAATCTCAGTTACCAAATTTATATAGTGAATCATATAAATTCGTAATTAATTATGTATATATAATCAGTAATTGTTTAATGTATAATTATTTTCAAATTAAGAAATTTGTATTTCCACTTTAATTTCTTGTTTCTTCTTTGTATTCAATTTGAATACTCCTTTTTGGTATACAAAGTAATATCTGTCGAAACTATGGCTCTAAAAATAAGCAAACAGACAGCAAAACATTACGTGACTATAAAATAATGCTATTATCATAAACCCAAAAGTCTCCAAAAAAAAAAACGTTCCACTTTATTCAATTTCTTTTCATTAAATGTAAAAAGTTACTATTTTAAAATAATAATTATCTCATTTGAATATCTCCATTAAAATATTTTTTATTATATGCAAGCCTATTTTTTCCTAATTTACGTTGTATGTGCGCGTTAAATTATCCATTGGTTCCGGAATCTTTCTATCGAATATAGATAATAATCAATATTCATTTAAACTCAACGTTTATATTTTTATGAATTTCATCAGTTGAAGCAAGTGTTGCATTATACAGGGTATCTACTCAGCCAGAGTATTCGTACCTGTTTTGTAGCAGTTTTATTTTATATATATGGATATTTATTGATTTTTGCATTTAGAGACTGCGTGGTGCGATAGAGTTCTAATGAAATAATCTACGCCATTTAGCGCACCAAATTCCGCTCACTCATAAATAACCGAACACATAAACGAGTATATAAATCAGATAAAATATCACGTACCGGGAATTTTATCTGTCGCAGGCTCCCGCCGTTCCACTCTCTGTCAGCTATGCAAACTCTTTGCTTATCTTCGTGTTTGCCAATCCCATCCACAGATGCTTTCGATTCTTTGCGTTGTCTCTCGTCTCTCGTCTCTGTTTGCATTTATCTGCCAGACACGTGTCTGTGTGTGTGTGTGTGTGCGGAAACTTTTTGCATTTGATAAACAAGCACATTTTGACATAGTACCAAGTATCTCTGACATTATTAACCCACATTCTAAGATAGTACTTAATCTATTCAAATGGATTTCTATTATTCGCTTGAAAATATCCAAATTGTATCACCAAAAGCATGCCACGATGTAGACTTATTTCGGAGCTTAAATATCAGGCTATATATTCAAATTTCACTATTTATAATATCCTTGTAATATATAATATATACTTATATATATTGCATGTTTTTGAAATACGCTACAGATGCCACAGTCGGTTTTGCCATTGCTGTTGCCTCGGCTCTAAGTAAATATTATGCACTTCCGCAGTGGCAACCATTTGATTAAATAATCAGTTGATCACCTAGTTGGGTGTCAGAACCCACACACTGGGTCATTTCGCTGTTTACCGTTAGAGAGCTGCGTCCCAATTAACAGCGCATACAGCGTTCTCACCCTAATAACCCCCCCTCCCACCTGCCACCCCTAGAATTTCCCCCGTGGCTCGTTTTCCTTGACAGCTTCAAGTGCAGGCTGTCAAATGTAAATTGCTTTGCATTTTGTTAAATAACTACGCTGGCTTTTTAATGGTTTCGCGTTTTGTTTTTTTTTAATTTTTAATTTTTTTGCGCATATTTCCGTTTAATGCATTGCAAAAAGTCAACAGCAGAATTTTCCTTGTGCTTGCTTGTTTTTTTATATATGATTTTGCTAAACAAATAAATGTGGTTTAATTTGTGCAAAATCGAAGAAAAAAACAAATGTTTTTTTTCGTCTGTTTTTATTTTGTCGTTATTTATTTAGTTGGGCTAGCGCCGAGTTTTGTGAGTACTCTAGTTAGTTCATTGAGTGCAGATGAGAATGTACTGAAATCTTTAAATGGAGAGGTTTTTGTTTTTGTGTACTCTGCGCATGGAATCTGATTTTACGACTGCCTTATTTGTAAAGGGCGTAAAATGAACGCGTTTACAACCTGCACTTGAAATAAAATTTAACTATACAATAACCCCTAGTACAGTCTACACAAAGATATGTCCAGCCTCCAGTTTTAAGCTTTCAGTTCTTGACTCGCTTCGCTGACCGTTTTGCAGGTGCGTTGGCACACAAAATTATCAACTTGTGACAAATGTTAATTTATACAATGTACACAGATATACAATACATATATAAATATAAATATACATAATTATATGAATATATATACACATACATATATTCGCTCAGAGCTGTTTGTTGACCTTTTTGGTAACGTTTCACATTCATGAATGGCCAACAGGTTCAGATTTAAGATATTCGTACAGCTGTGCTTCCTGTGCGTAACTGTAACTGTAATAATAAAGCGTCTTAGAGCATTCTGAGCCCGACTCGCACATGCCCTGTAAAATGTTTAGCTGCAAAATGCTATTAACTCGATTTATTACTCACAACTTACCAACAAAGTTCATATACGAATCTCGATCTACTTTAAACTTTACATGGAAACACATAGAAAACTTTTCAACATTAGCTTGAGTGCTCTCTGAAATAGAATTATCATAAATTGTTAATATATAAAATAACTTAGCTGAATTTTAGAGTTGCCAGATGCTAAAAAATGTATAGCTTAAAGTTAGATCATGAGAAGTACGACAACCTAATTCTTAAATTCTTAGTATCAGACAACCCTTTATAATTTTTTTTTGCCATGTTGCATATATGCAATTTCACTGACGCAAACATCAGTCAATTCCAAAAACAAACTTGATGGCACTCTCAAAATAAAAACAGTTTAATAAGTGAAAAGTAATTGCAGCTCAAATTAAACAGTTATGCCGTTAACGCAGCTGCTTTAACCACCAGGTGACCCTCATCGTAAGCGGAAAAATACATATGTATGTATTGTATATACATGCATACTATAATAAAAGTCGACACTAAGAAAGGTGCTAATTGGTCTGTTGACTGGTTGCTGTCGGCGGCTGCCCCAAAAGCCAACTCGATTGTGCTGTGATTCAACACAAGCAAAAAATATAAACAATAAAAAAATAAACAAGAAAAATCAAAAACAAGGCGCGCTGGTCAAAGTTTATATATATTTGCACTATATAGTAAACAGACATTAGAGATTGTGAAATAAAGCACCAGAGCTGTCACATCCCGACAGAAACCTGACTGCTGCAACAGCGTTGGCCAGTGTTGCGCAATTCACTATGAGTATTAACTTTAGGTTTATAAACAATTCATTTGCATTTAACAAGCACATCTGTCAACAATTTGAGAACACATTCAAGAGGCCATAAAAATCTAAATTAAAAATAATTCAATATGCATAAATAATTAAATTTATGCACATATATTATTCCAAATACCACTAGAAGACAACTCTTTTAAGATAATTGTATTGATGAGTTGGCAATTTCGATTGGAATATTACACAAAAAAAACGGAATCGCAAAAAAAACACAACTATCGATAAACGAAACTATCGACAGTCAACTCAATGCCATTTCCGGTGCTAAAAATAACGTCCACGACTAGCTCTTATCATTATCATTCCGCCTGAGCCACCTTGAATATGTAACAGAGTAACGATCAGACATTGAAATGCATGAATTGCCGATCTAATGTAAACTCAATTGTTTATAAATAAATATATAAATAAACTGAAAATAGCACTCGCATACTTTACATGCGGAAGATAAATCGATAAATGTTGAGGCAAGTTAGATGCGGCCACATAAATATGTTTATACATATATGCATATATATCATTTTGTATATATGTAGGTATGTATATATATGCATGCATGATCTATACACAACGCATGAGTTTTAAGTCGTGTTTTATGATAACTATGACCCCAAAAACAACAGCAACAACAAAATTGAAACCGGCTTAAGGACAACTCACACAATTCGATTGATTTGTGTGTTTATTGCGCCTCTCGCCTGCTCGATTTACGAGATGCCGTCGAACTCTACAAGTGCCTAAGCTAGATGACGTTGACTTTATCAACTAGCAACTACAACAACATATTCACCTAACTGAAACCGTATCCGAATCCGAATTCGTAACTGAAATTGAAACTTTGTTCTCTTCTTTTGGTTCTGTTCTGTTTTTGCTCGAATTCAAATTCAAAGCAAGTTTTTTAAGTTAGTGTTATTTATGCAAATGAGCAACGCTTCAGGCAAAAAAAGCGAATGATTTCAAAGCCAATTTAAGCGTAAACAAATTCGAAGGCGTTAAAAAACCAACTAAAAGCAGATACTCTGTAAACGATGTCTTGTGACTTGATCCAATTTTGTATAACTAGTTGAGAAAACGTTTTATATAACAAGCATATATATATAGAGTGAATACAGTATTCGAATCAAATGATTGCATTCCAATGCTCCAGTCTGTCACATAAGAAGATTATTGTATTTATTCGGTATGTTTACCAATGCATATTCCTATACAATTTTAAAGCGCTATGTTTTATACCTTTTTCCATAAAATAAATACCTCGACTTCAGTATCAAATATTTGTAAAAGTATTTTGAATACTAACAAGCCACTTGGCAGTATTACGGTTTAGTAGTAGTATCGGTATGTAGACATTGTGCATTCTATTAATGATCTGTATTTAATTAATTATTAATTATATAAAGTATAAGTAAAAAATTAATCAATTATTAATCTAGTTAGTTAGACTCCATAGATAGGTTATTGTTTTCGCTCTAAAGACAACTCTTAAATGCTGCATTGCCCTTACCCCTTAAACAGTTACTTTTGATAGAGCATTTGAAACCAGACTTTGCTGCACTGCTTGTCATCTGTACTGCTTTGCACCAAAGGCGCCAAACGAAAAGCAGTGCAAGCCAAATAGCTTTCGATTAGACAACTTTTTGATGCCTTTTGCTTTCTGTGTCAACTGTTTAGCAGCTGAGTACATATATGAACAGTATATATGTATATATATATATATATATATATATATTTATGGCCAATTCTAGAAGTCTATGTCCATGTCCGACTGGCCTGTCCAGGCGACAAGTTAAAGCCTTATATGTTAGCTCAAAGCAACAGCAACAACTTGCACTTTTACACACACAACGTTGTTGTTTTTGTTGTTTGCCTTGCATTTGTCTGTTTTCTTCGCGTTTGTTGTTTTTTTTATTATTTTTTTGCTGCTGTTGTGCATTTTTGTGCTCGTACATGCGCGTATTTGAGCCGACGCGATGCGATTCAATTCGATTTGTATTCGCTTTCGTATTTGTATTTGTATTCGTATTCGTATTCGTGTTTGTGTTTGATTTCCTACTGGTCGTCGTTGTCGGCATCGTTTTGAGTTGTTGCTGTCATTTAGCGCTTTTGCGCGCCTCACACACGCCAGCAATTTGTGCAGTTCATAGTTGCATTTCAAGCGCGCACGTACTTAGCACAAAACGACAAAAAAAAAACAAAACACATTCAGCCAGAGAGACAATCGGGCAGAAGTCGAGTCAGTTAGCTCAGTGGGTCGCTCAGCTGCAGTCAGAAACAGCTGCTTGAGCTAAATAAACAACGCGTAACTATTAAATGAATAAAGCTAATAACAACAGACAATATGCTAATCGGTGTTTACCTTTAGACTAATGATGGATGTTAATTTATCCTTTTGTTATTCTTTTTGCAGATGGTTTCACGGCAATCTTTCTGGCAAAGAAGCTGAAAAATTGATATTGGAGCGTGGCAAGAATGGTTCATTTCTTGTCCGTGAATCTCAAAGTAAACCTGGTGATTTTGTGCTCTCCGTGCGTACAGACGACAAAGTGACGCATGTCATGATTAGATGGCAGGTAAGTGCCAAACTTGACAACAGCTCGAAAGGCTGCTGTTTGCAGTCACTAATAGTAGGCAATTGTGAATGCAAATGCAAATCGATTTGTGGTCGACAACAACTTGTAAGCACCAACGACAACGACAACAACAACAGCAGCAGCAGCAGCAGCAAATGGCCAAGACAAGTAATGCAAACGTGCGACTGGCCGTAAAGTTCCTCATCGTTTGACCTTGAATTAGTTGTGTGTAGTTATATATTTGTATATTCGATATATACTATAATGTCTGATGATGTGTACGTGTGTGTTGTAAATGCATACAGATGTGTTTACATATTTGGCTATTGTCATCACATTTTGCGGCTATTTAAATTCGTTATTTGTTACTCATTTCGCACTGGTGGCGTATGCGTAATGTCAACACGCACTGCTTGCTGCTTGGCCAATGCGAAATATGCTAAACAAGCGTCAGCTGCCCAGCGCACTGCTTGGTCACTGTTAAGCCTCTGTAAATGCTAGCTTTCTTTTTTTTCAAGTCATATCAACATACTAATTAATTTCAAATGCAATTTGTTGCTTATTTAACAGCTTGAGAGCTACTTACGAGAATTATATGATAAGATTTCTTGAAAATCAGTGCATCAGGCCGTTGTTTCCTGTTCGCTTAGACCTATAGAAGTTACTTTCGGAATATGATTGCATTTAGTGAATTCAATTTGGAAACTTCTATTGTTTGAAATTCTATTTATACTAGTACTCGTAATTTGTTACTTTTTTCATAATTAATTTTTTTTACCACTTTGGGATTTACACGGTACTCAAACGATTTAATTAATTTTTAGAAAAGTGATTTTTTTTTAGTTCTACACTAATTGTTAGCAATTGTACACTTATAATAAGAATATTCCAAAACTAATATTGACTCGGGTATTTTTTTAAATGTATTTTTTTGTTATACCCAAACATGACAATCCCATATATTTGCCAATTTGTTAAAATTCTAAACAGCATATTGTAATATACTAACTGTAGTAAATCCCCACAAAAATGGTTAGCTGTTGTTATTGTTGTCGTTGTTGCTATTGCTTTTTGACGCCATTTCGAATAATGCGATTTACATGACCGGTTGAGCATTTACTTCAATTTGACATTGCGGTCACGTTTGCACTTTTATTAGCTAATTGTGTAGCGTTTCGTTCAATTCAATTTTATTGCTACAGTTCAAGTTGCTAGCGACTACCCTAGACTTTTGCCGCTGGCTAGGGGTGTACTTAACTTTATTGTTAAGTTGACAAAGGAAAACTAATGAATATCTAATAATCAAATGTAGTAAATGTTATAGGAATTCAATAAAATGGGCCCAAAAGAATTGTTTTTCGCGGTTCTAGGCAAATTGAAATCGTCTATATAATATTAATGAACAGCAATATTTTTATTCAAGAATTTTCTGATTTTGCATTTTTTGATTTCGATTGATACGCTTCACATTGTTAATCAACGTGCCCTGAACTGCTTCGTTAGCATGCAAGCAGTAAACCTGCGAGTGCTTTTGCTTATCTACTGCTTTCAACTAATATGGCGTTATTTTTCGGCAGGATAAAAAGTACGACGTGGGTGGTGGTGAACCGTTTGAGACGTTATCGCAACTGATCGATCACTACAAGCGCAACCCGATGGTGGAGACGTGCGGCACAGTGGTGCATTTGCGGCAACCGTTCAACGCGACGCGCATAACCGCCGCTGGCATCAATGCGCGCGTCGAGCAGTTGGTGAAGGTGAGTCAAATAGTTGAGCTGATGAGACGAGACCCGACTCGATAACGAACAAATTTAATGTACCTGATGCAGGGCGGCTTCTGGGAGGAGTTTGAATCGCTGCAGCAGGACAGCCGAGACACATTCTCGCGCCACGAGGGCTACAAGGATGAGAATCGGCTGAAGAATCGCTACCGCAACATATTGCCCTGTAAGTGAATGGCAAATATACGCTTGGCCATATGCGATATTTATTGAATTTTGTACTGTTTCTTTCCCTCAAGACGATCACACGCGTGTCAAGCTGCAGGATGTGGAACGGTGTGCACCGGGCGCCGAGTACATAAACGCCAACTATATACGACTACCCACCGATGGTGATCTCTACAACATGAGCAGCTCGTCGGAGAGCCTCAATAGCACAGTGGCGGCGTGTCCGGCCTGTACGGCGGCGCAGACGCAGCGCAACTGCCCCAACTGTCAGCTGCTGAACAAGACGTGCGTCCAGTGTGCGGTCAAGTCGGCAACGCTGCCCACCAACTGTGCCACCTGCAGCCGCAAATCGGACTCGCTGAGCAAGCACAAGCGCAGCGAATCTCTGTCCGCCTCGGCGAATGCGTCCGCGGCGGGCACTGGTCCCGGCACGCCCACCGCCACCAGCATCACCTCGACAACGTCCGCGCTCAACGGCTGTCTGGCCGTGCTGCTCAAGAAGCACTGCGGAGACGCCTCGCCGCCGCCATCGACAACGTCCTCGTGCAGCGGCCCATCGGCCGGTTCGCTGCTCAGCGGGGAGGGTAACCTGTTCAAGACGTATATCGCAACGCAGGGCTGTCTGGCCAACACGAAGACGGACTTCTGGAACATGATCTGGCAGGAGAACACGCGCGTCATCGTCATGACCACCAAGGAGATCGAGCGCGGCAAAACCAAATGCGAACGCTACTGGCCCGACGAGGGGCAGTGCAAGCAATTTGGCCACGCCAAGGTGCAGTGCATCAAGGAGAACTCCACCAATGATTATACGCTGCGCGAGTTTCTTTTCTCGTGGCGCGATAAGCCCGAGCGCCGCATCTACCATTATCATTTCCAAGTGTGGCCCGATCACGGCGTGCCCGCCGATCCCGGCTGTGTGCTCAACTTCCTGCATGATGTCAACACCAAACAGAGCAATCTGGGCCAGGCCGGCGAGAAGCCGGTAAGTGACAGCAATTGATGCCCTTAAGCCATTCAGTAGCTCACTCTCTCCCTCTTTGTCTCCCTTTAGGGTCCCATTTGTGTGCACTGCTCGGCGGGCATTGGACGCACCGGCACATTTATTGTGATCGATATGATTCTGGATCAAATATTGCGCAATGGTAAGCAATCACTTCAACACCCAACTTGTAGCCAATATGCAGCTAAATGTTAAGGCACTTTCTTTAACATAGCTGCTGTTAGCGCTCGTGCTAGGCGCACATACCTTGATGCATAATTTAAATGCGAAAAATGCATTTATGAAACATTTTATTGTTAGCAAAGCTTTCAATTTATTAATTGTTTGTATTTATTATTAAATATTAATAATATTAAACTGTAAGCAGGCAGATAAAACAGTTCTCGCATTTTAACAGAGCTGTTGACTGACTATGTTATATTTGTATAGATAACATAAACATGCATAACATGTGTGAAGAGCTGTTAAAAATGCTGGATTAAAGAAACATTCCCGAATTAACCGTTAGAACAGCTTAACAGAGTGTTAAAGAAAGTGCTTGATGAACCGTTAACATTTGCATTTCCTCTACAAGTAGAGCAATGAGTGAAACATCTGTTATATGTATATATGGTATATATTGTTAAACACTCATTCATATTTACAGGCTTGGACACTGAAATCGATATACAGCGAACAATTCAGATGGTGCGCTCGCAGCGCTCGGGCATGGTGCAGACGGAGGCGCAGTACAAGTTCGTCTACTATGCGGTGCAGCATTATATCCAGACGCTGATAGCGCGCAAGCGCGCCGAGGAGCAGAGCCTGCAGGTTGGACGCGAATACACCAACATCAAGTGAGACGGCAGCTGAACTTCAACTAAAAACTCAGCGTTAAACTGATTTTTTCCATTGTAGGTACACTGGCGAAATCGGCAATGATTCACAAAGATCTCCACTACCACCAGCAATTTCTAATCTAAGTTTAGCGTCGAGTAAGTCAAACTGCAGCTCGCCGGGCTCGGAGCCGTTGGCGGCGCTGATTGCGGCGAGTGCGGGAATAAGCACGCCGGCAAGATGCAGCCACCGTTGCCGCCTTTGAGCGCCAGCAATAATAACAACAGCAGCAGCGGCAACAGCAGCAACAGCAACAACAGCAGCAACAATCACTGCAGCAACAGCAACGGCAGCAGCGGCGGCAGCAGCAGCAGCAACGGCAATGGCAATGGCAATATACTCGGCAGCGGCGGCAACAATATGCGCAAATCAAATTTTTACAGCGATTCGCCTGTAGCAGCAGCAACAACTGCATCAGCAACAGCTGCAGTCGCAGCGGCAGCAGCAGCAGGTAAGCAGAAGCAGGTCATGGGCCGGCCGGGTGGTTTACTCAAATTGCTCACCAGTCCCATCATCTTTCAGCCAAATACAAAAACATTCCCAAAGACATGAACAGTCTGAGGCAGCCGCATGCTGCCTATGTTGCTGCTGCGCCAGCGCTGCCGCCGCCGCCGACGCCGCCGCGCAAGACATGACAAATGAATTTCTAAATCACACACAAGCACTTTCATATATAAATATATTTTTATTTGTATGAAGCTGCATTTGATCCACGCACTCACACTCACCCACACACACATACACACACACCAACACACACCAACGCATACGCACTTTCTTACCTTTTTCTGAAGAGCGCAAAAATAATTGTAATTGTTTTCTTTGTTACACTTTTATATAAATTATTATTTTTAAATTTGTCACCTATTTGTCAGTTTGTTGTGTGTTATTTTTATCAAACCAGTTTTTTTTAATTGTTTTTGTCTCGCTTTAAATTGTAAGTCCCCCAGCCCCCCTGCAACCACCAACCCTCAGCCATGTATGTATGTAGTTGTTAAGCGTAAACTCTAAACTTTAAAATTTGTATAAAAAGAAAGCAACATTAAAAATTGTAAACGAACGGCAGCGCAGCGGCAGTTTTAAAGCTGATCTATAATTACGATATATATATACATTTGATCCATGATTAATGATCTTTAATATGATGAAAGAAAACAGCCAAACAAAAATGGCCACGCATATTGTTTTAGTGTTGTAAGTGTTGATAAGCGAAACAAAAAAAAAGAAAACAAAAAAAAGCGTTGATTGTGATTGAAATAACGGCGTCAAACGGAACAGAATGAGAACAGTAACCGAACAGAAATAGAACAGATTAGGCATAGCGTATTACCGAGTTAATCGAACAGATCGTATATTGAACAGAATAGCGGCAAGCGCATAAGAATTCAATTTTCAATTCAAGGCAAGAGCATGCAAATAATGTATTTAAACAACACAAACTAAAGCAGAAAATTGAAAAACAAAAACAAAAACACATAAAACAACTTTGTCAAATTTGCCTTGTCTGAAAAGATACATAAAATAATAATATTAAAATAATGATATACAATAATAATGAAGCAAAAGTAGTTTAAGAAGATTATGTGCAAAAATAGTTGCATTGGCAACGTTTTATTGTTAAACTCTTTTAACTTTGTCTACTCCGCGACCCCGCCCTTCCCCTGCTCCCTGCCGCCTGACCCCCAAGGCCAGCCCCACTAAGTGTCTCGTTTTGTGAAATGTTTGTTTAATTTAATGCTGTTTCCACATTGTATGTCTCTTAAATGTTAATTTTTAATTATTAACTCTAAACTATAATTGTAATTGTATTCTGTATATTGTTTCTCTCTCTCCTTCTCTCTCTCACTCTCTCTCTCTCTCTCTCTCTCTTTGGATTGAATAATATTTGCTTTAATTTTAATTTTATATACGGACGTACGAATATAACTTATCAAATTTATTGTGTTACATTTTAAATGATAATCAGCTTAGGAATAATATTATTATTATATAAATATACATAATTTAATTTTTTTTGTAATTGTACACCCTAAGTTTATAAGTGTGTGTGAAAAACCGAAATGTAAGCAAAGTTTATACGCAATATTTAAGCAATGTAGGTGTGTCACACACACACACATAAGTCTTAAATTTGTTTGATCTTTGTAAACATTTGACAAACTATTTGCGATTTTTAACTCGTAAACAAACACACACATACAGAGCAAACATTTTAAGTAATCCATTTACATGATTAAATATAAAGCAAGCAATTGTAATTTAAATTTAATTATTATTTGATTGCTTTTGTAAGTGCTTTAAATTGTTATTGATTTTGCTAACGAAAAAAAAACAAGAAAAAAACCCAAGAGCAAAAACACAAAATTATATTTGTATTTATACATAAAAAAATAAAACATTTTATATGATATAATTTGAAAAAACAAATATTTTGATTTCTTTTATTTATTTGTATGCTATTATTTCATTGTTATTATTTTTCCTTTTGTATTGCATTAGCTATACATGTTAGGCAGTGTTGCCAAATTTCACAGCAAAAAGTGCCATTGTCAAACCTTAAATAACCTCAATTTAAATCCAATAAAAAGCAATTTTTATGTTTAATATCGCACACACGACCACATCGGGCCTTATAACGAGCATAAACCAAACATAGACCAACAACAATAGCTGCAAAAGCAACATCAAGAACCCAAAAACCAAACACAAAAAGATAAAAAAAACAAAAAATTTAAACGAAAATTGGAAAAACACCAAACAATAAATAAAAATATAAAAAAAAGAAACAAAATATGGCAAAAGCAACGACAAAACAATAAGCACGAACGTGTTCAGCAACTAAAATAGATCTTAATAATTAATTATCAAATTATCGCGAACTTAGACTACCGATTTAGAAAGATTCGAAACTATCGAGCCCAGTGCATACGTCAAGTAAAACTTATTTAGCCCAATACGAACTCTTTCAATTCGCCCAACCACACACGACTTCTTATAAGCAATCCCCGATAAAAATGGATGTACATGCAATATATATATTTTACGAAATACTTGCCATACTTAAATACACTCATAGCTAGTCCTTATCGAATAATTGTATTGTTGAAGCCTGGCTTCAGTCTCGCGTTTGTTAATAGAATTTTAGCCCTAGTTTAAGCTCTCGATTCGATTCGCAAGAAACCATATAACCTTATTTTCAAGTGAAACGCACGCACATAATATATATATATATATATATATATATTATATATTATATATATATATTTATTTATTTATTTATTTATTTATTTATACAAATATTAATATATTATCTAGTATTGTATCTCTAATTAATAATTGTGCATGTCGTTAATCGGTCAGCCTTTATAAAATAAAATTTTTAGCTATAGATCGATATGGATTTGGAATGACATTTGTACATGGACAAAATGGACTCGCTATTAGAAAACCGAAAAACCGAAAAACAGGAACATGAAGGATATGCCAAAGCACAACCGAACAACAACACCAAATAAACTCAATGGAAACAAATCAAAAACGAAAAAATATTAAAATTTAAACAATTAAAATAAATTTAAACTAAAACAACAAGAACACCAATTACAAAACGCTTAACTATAGCTAACTAAACAATTTTAATAGTGTCAAGAGAATAAAGTAAATAAAGGAACAAAAAAAAACAAGAAGATGCAGAAGACGAACAACAACAACTTACTACCATAGCAATCCAAACACCAAGTAGGGAAAATGCTTTATTAACTACATAATTAGAAATTTACAATTGTAATTAATTAACAAATTCGAATACTTTAAATTTGTCGAAAAGCAAACAAATGTTATATGACCTCTTAGAGCCTTTAGCAAACGCATATATTTAATAAATATATTACAAGAAACGAAACGAAAAAGAAAAGAATTAAAAAAAAAAAAAAAAAATTCAGTCATATTCTCGAAATCCATTTCTCAGCAATTTCACGTTTTCTTAACGCACAATAATTCGAATGCACGTGAAATTCAAGAGTCACTGTTATCGAGAACAAGGCTGTCAATTATCGATAACAATTGTCACACTGCTAAATTAATGCATCTGTTGACTGTCTAAAATGCCGTTTTTTACAAGTATATGTAGTATATATTCTTTATATACAATAGGTAAAAAAAAATTAAACAATTGAACTATCGAATTATATAACTATGTCAAGTGAAGAAAAGCAAATGCTAAATGCAACGCAAGTTCATAAATTCTAATTACGACTTAATTAATTTTGCAAATAGCTCTTATCGAATATTTAAGAATATGAGAACAAAAAAAATATATATATATATAAATGTAAAACAAATATTTAACTTTTGTAAAATTATCGAAATATTGTTAAAATTTTGATGATCACATCTTAAAAAAAACGCACACAAAATGGATGAAAAGAAAACCAAACCAACCAAAGGTTAACGACGTAAACAAGCCCACAACAGAAAACCGACAAGTGAAAAACATAAAAACGATATTTAAAAAAAACCAACAAAAAGAAATAAAAAAACAGAAGTAAACATGAGTTTTTGTAGCTTTAAAGAAAACGTATATATTATATATGAATGTAACGATAAATCAAATTAACTGAAAACCCCAAATTATATTCGTTGTAAATGTTAAAGCAAATGTGTGTTAAAGAAATTGCAAACGGCAAATGAAACAATTTTCAACAATAAAACGAAGCCACAAAAACATTACGAGCATAGCTGTAAAAAAAAAAATAAAACAACAAAAAAACCAAATGATAATAATAATACTTATTACAAATTTTTGTGTCTGCATATTTGAAAAGGAAAAGTAAATTTCGAAAAACAAAATAAATATATATACATACATAAATACATACTTATATTATTGAATAAACAATATTACAGAAAACACAAAAATAGGTATTAATAAATTTATTAACTGATTCCATGCTTTAATGCACAAGGTTCTACTATTTGTTTTTGCGTCCTGTTCCAATTCCTCAAGTGAACAAGCAGCGCAAGCAGTGCAGCTCAAGCAGGATTCCCCTTTAATAATACACAGCAAGCAGTTCAACTCTAGCTCTAAATGGCTTCACGAAACCATTTTAAACCATTTCCGAGCTCAGACATCAATTTCAGTTGACAGCAGTAGAGTGCAGTTGGCCAAGGCCAAGTTAATTGCCGTCTGGCTACCGCAAGATTAGATATTGAAGCCAAGCATATGCACATAAGAAAATATTTGTATGTATATAAGTTATATCAATCTATGGCTTGTGTGACAGCGTCTGCAGCTGGTTAACAGCGCTGTTAATCGTGCGCTGAACTGCAATCTAAATCCGATTGAATCGCATGCTGATTAGCCGCAATCAGAAACCGATTGTACTCGTTAGCTACAATTTGAAATCCAATTGCGCTTTGCATTCTATCAATTAAGTTTGGACTTTTGTGCCGCACAGATGTCGCTTGCGAGCTTGCTGCTTGGTGTGGGCCTCGGCCTGCTGCTGCTGCTGCAGCTGCTGTGGAACAAGCGGCAGCTGCTGCAACTGGGCGGCAGCCTGCCTGGACCCTGGGCCCTGCCCGGCCTGGGCAATGCGCAGATGATTGGCAAGCTGAAGCCCGAGTGTGAGTTGACCAGCTGCTGTTCGAATGGGCCACGGGCCCGGTGCCAAGTCAGCTAGTTGTCGCAGTCATCGCTTTGGTGTTCACAGAGCTGCGCGAACGCTTTGGCGCCACCTATCGACTCTGGGTGGGGCCGCAGCTGTGGGTGTTCCTGCACAGTCCCGAGGAGACGCGCCAGGCGCTGCACGATCCGACGCTGCGCAAGGCGGCCACATTCCAGCAGCTGTCGCCGCTCATTGGCAACGGCCTGCTGATCAGCCATGGCCGGGACTGGGCCGCACGGCGTCGCCTCCTGACGCCGACGTTCCAGCCGCAGCTGCTGCGCCGCTTTGCGCCAGCGCTGGCTCCACATGCCGACCGTCTGCTCGAGAGCCTCACCGGACACGCGGCGCCGCCATCGAGGTGACGGACCCTCTGTTCGCCTGCCTGCTGGATGCCATTGTCGGTGAGCGCTATAGACTTTTGACTGCCGCACTTGGCTATACCCTGTACCCAGTGAAAATTTCTTAGAGGATGTAAGTGTAGGCCGAAGATTTCCATTCCCATTAAGTGCGTACAATCTATCAAATGTCAGTCCGAGACTATGAGAGCATACGCAAAACTAAAACAAGTTTTTCCCCTCGCATTTTCTCAAAATCGATAAATATCGTGAATCTCTTATAACTCAGAGATTATAATTTTATTTCTGTGCTTAGGTTTTCGACTAGTTTATTTAGCTCAGGGACACTTAACATTTCAGATACCTTTCCCTACACTCAGAGAAAATCCTCATTCTAAATCCAAGTACTGGCTGGTAGAGATCTCATACCGCTTGGTTTCATAAATTATATTTTCAAAAAGGTTTTTTAATTTTCTTAAAGTTAAATAAATGCGAACAAAATTCTCTCGTTGCTCTAGTGGAGTACTTATTTGGGTCTTATATTAAGGATTTTTACAGGGTATCTGCTGTTAACCTTACCTTCTTAAAATAATATGTATTTTGTGCATTTCAACAGAAATTCTTGGTATTTTTTTTCGCAATGTACTTAGCCCAAAATTAAAAGCAGCGTGATTTGATTATTTTAATATTTATGCATGCTTAGCTGGGTATAGGATATCCGCTAGTCGGGCACTCTCGACTAGAGCACTCTTTCTTGCGATGTTTAGACACCTCGATGGGCCACCAGCTGGAGACGCAGCTGGCGGAGCACTCCCTCGTGACGGCCTTTCACCGCAGCGGCGAGCTGCTATTCAAGCGCATGGTGAATCCCCTCCTCGCCTCCGACTTTGTGTTCAGGCGGACGCCACTGTGGCGCCAACTGCGCGCCCAGCTGCGCCTTATACACGCACTGATGGATCAGGTCATCGAGCAGCGCGACAGGCGGCTGAAGGCGCAGCAGTCGGACGGAGAGCCGGCCGGGCCGCACATACTGCTGGATACCCTGCTGCTGGCGGGGCTGAGCCGTCGCCAGGTGCGCGACGAGGTCAACACGTTTGTCTTTGCGGTGAGTCTGATTAAGAAAATTCCAGTGTATTGTGCCCAAAACCTAAAATTGCGATTTTAGGTAAGATCTTGTCTGCTTAAACTTTTTAATATTTCAATAATTTGATTTAATAATTTAGAGTTTGCAAACTCAAAAGTCCTTTAAAAATATTTATGCCTTAACTTGAAATTGCATATAAGCTTGGCAAATGGGTAGGAAACGACCTTTGATCCTTGCTTGAATCAAGATTTCTCTTGACATTAAAATCATTAAAAGAACAAATCATTAAAAGAACGTTGCCCACGGGTGTAACCGACAGCACAATACTCGTACAGAGTAATAACAACCAAAACACGTACTCTAAAAATAACATAATTTTAACCCAAGAAACATGAAAATCGGTTCAGTTTCAACAAAGTTATAGACCTTTACTTGTCAAAATTTTTGTCAATTTTTGCATGATTTTTGACAAAAAATTTGACCCCCTCATAATCGGTTTTAATGATGTTTTATACTAATTTTGACAACCACAATCGATTAAAAATATAAATTTGTATTTCTAAATTTTGAAACAATTTTTTTTTTCGAAAATGAGTAAAGGGAGGGGTACATGCTTTTTTCCCCAAAAAATTAAAAATAAAATATTTTCAATAATGCATATATTTTAAATGTAGAATCAATCTAGAAGATAAACCATAAATAAAATGCCATCAAACATGAAAATCGGTTCAGTTTTGACAAAGTTATGGGCGTTTGAAATATGGGAGCTATGGATCCGAGAGCTTTACTTGTCAAAATTTTTGTCAATTTTAGGATGATTTTTGACAAAAAAATTGACCCCCTCAGAATCGGTTTTAATGTTGTTTTTTATACTAATTGTGACAACCACAATCGATTAAAAATATAACTTGTTTTCTAATTTGTTTGAAAAAAAAAATTTTTCGAAAATAAGTAGGGGGGTCATGCTTTTTTTCCCCCAAAATATAAAAAATTATTTTCAATAATGCATATATTTTAAATGTAGAATCAATCTAGAAGATAAACCATGACCAAAATGCCATCAAGTATGAAAATCGGTTCAGTTTTGACAAAGTTATGGGCGTTTGAAATATGGGAGCTATGGATCCGAGAGCTTTACTTGTCAAAATTTTTGTCAATTTTAGGATGATTTTTGACAAAAAAATTGACCCCCTCAGAATCGGTTTTAATGTTGTTTTTTATACTAATTGTGACAACCACAATCGATTAAAAATATAAATTTGTATTTCTAAATTTTGAAAAAAAAATTTTTTCGAAAATAAGTAAGGGGGAATGCTTTTTTTTCCCCAAAAATATAAAAAAAAATTATTTTCAATAATGCATATATTTTAAATGTAGAATCAATCTAGAAGATAAACCATGACCAAAATGCCATCAAGTATGAAAATCGGTTCAGTTTTGACAAAGTTATGGGCGTTTGGAATATGGGAGCTATGGATCCGAGAGCTTTACATGTCAAAATTTTTGTCAATTTTAGGATGATTTTTGACAAAAAATTTAACCCATTCAGAATCGGTTTTAATGTTGTTTTTTATACTAATTGTGACAACCACAATCGATTAAAAATATAAATTTGTATTTCTAAATTTTGAAAAAAAATTTTTTCGAAAATAAGTAAGGGGGGGGGGTACATGCTTTTTTCCCCAAAAATATAAAAAAAATTATTTTCAATAATGCATATATTTTAAATGTAGAATCAATCTAGAAGATAAACCATGACCAAAATGCCATCAAGTATGAAAATCGGTTCAGTTTTGACAAAGTTATGGGCGTTTGAAATATGGGAGCTATGGATCGAGAGCTTTACATGTCAAAATTTTTGTCAATTTTAGGATGATTTTTGACAAAAAATTTAACCCATTCAGAATCGTTTTAATGTTTTTTTTATACTAATTGTGACAACCACAATCGATTAAAAATATAAATTTTATTTCTAAATTTTGAAAAAATTTTTTTCGAAAATAAGTAAGGGGTACATGCTTTTTTCCCCAAAAATACAAAAAAAAAATTATTTTCAATAATGCATATATTTTAAATGTAGAATCAATCTAGAAGATAAACCATAAATAAAATGCCATCAAACATGAAAATCGGTTCAGTTTTGACAAAGTTATGGGCGTTTGAAATATGGGAGCTATGGATCCGAGAGCTTTACATGTCAAAATTTTTCTCAATTTTAGGATGATTTTCGACAAAAAAATATGGACCCAATATACTCTTTTTACTTCGTGAACGAGTATAAATTCACAATAAAATAAGCAAATGAATAATGATCTGAGTACATTCAACATTTGAATGAAGACGCAATGATTTAGATTTAGTTATATTCAACTAAATGAATACGGAAAAATCTTAGAATAAGTTGCTAAAGATTGATCCACCTAAAGGTAAAAAAAGATCTTGTGATTTTTAAGTGTAAAGAAATCTTGTAGGTGGATTCATGAAAGTTAGCTAAAATAGCTTGAAATAAGTCCCTATTACCTGATCCGAACACACTTTAAACTTCAAACGGACCTTGCGCTAAAAGGCTTTCGATCTACATCCCCAGGGTGTGGACACCACCACGGCGGCCATGGGCTTTGTGCTCTACGCGCTGACCCAGCAGCCGGCGGCGCAGGAGCGCCTGCACGCGGAACTGGCTCAGCTGCCGTCCGGAGGCGCTGCGGATTTGGATGCGCTCAATCAGCTGATCTATCTGGATGCGGTGATCAAGGAGGTGCTGCGCTTGTACACCATAGTGCCCAGCACCGGACGCCAGACGACAAAGGACACAACGATTGGCGGGCGTCGCTACTGCGCCGGCGTCACGCTCTGGATCAATATGTACGGCCTGGCCCATGACGCAAGCTACTTTCCGGCGCCCTACGAGTTCCGCCCGGAGCGCTGGCTGCAAACGGAGCCAACGACCAAGCCGCCGCCCACAGCTATATACCGTATTCGGGGGGACCGCACGTGTGCATCGGACGTAGGTACTCGCTGCTGCTGATGAAGGTGCTCACCGTGCGCATTGTCGAGCGCTTCCGCCTGGAGCTGGCGGCGTCGCAGGCGCCGCTGGTGCTGCAGGCCCAAATGGTGCTCCGCTCCCGCGATGGCATACACATCCGGTTTCTGCCACGCTGAGAGACGACGCATGGGCAACTGGAGAGTCCCGACCATGTGCCCAAAACGTCTATAATAACAATAAAGTTCATCTGTGTGTGTCATTCGAGAAGCTGGCCAACAAAATTCGGTGTCTTTGCCTCTAATAATCCCAGAGATCTAAGCACGAAACTGAAAATGTGATCAGACAAATTACATAAACAACAAAGAGTGCTCTACTTGTTCTAAATGGATTTTCAGGACTTGAAAAGAGCATTTAAATCTGTCTGTATTTGGAGTGACCCAAAAACTGAAATATTCTGGCTTTACGAGAACATATTAAAATTTGATGGCTCTGGCTCTTATAGTTTCTGAGATATGCTAAAGAAGTCGCTCAAAAAACCGATAAATATCGATAATAAAAACGAGAGGAGTTATCGACAATTTCAGATTACCTTGATCTGGTATATATCAGCTTTCCAGCTCTTAAGACGTTCATACAGATAGACGGATATGGCTAACTCGATTTAGCTCGTCAACCTGATCAAGAATATATATACTTTATGGAGTTGGAAATGCTTCCTTCTACCTGTCACATACATTTGCACAAAGCCATTATACCCGTTTTACCTACTTTGATTGGGTTGAGGATATAAAAAGGAGAAGATGATAATGTGTTACAGGCTGAAGGCGAATTCTGTGAAAGACTGAAGTTTGGCATATAACTTCATGTGTAACATACGTAGATTAAGTTGATTTCTAATTGTAGATTAGTGTCGATCTGCCCTGAAATCGATAAATATCGTTGCCCTGCTTCTTTTAGGGTATCACGGTTACAAAAACATTTCTATCTTTGGATATCGCAATTGCCCCAACATTGAAAACGGCAGCGCGGAGCTGAGTACAGGGTATCGCCTAGTCTGGCACGGCCGACTAGAGCAATCTCACTGGGCCCTTTGCTCAGGCTGCCTTAGGCTTTTTGTTTTCGAGTTAAATAGATTTCAGAGTTGTTGTTTACATTTGATTTGTTTGTACATTGCGACTTTTATATTTTGTATCTTGCCCTTGGACGCCTCTACCGTGTCATGTGGATGAAACGTTCTGTCGCGATCGGCCAGGGCACACAGCGCAACTTTCTGCGCGAGAACAAGCTGTTGGTTCGTCAGAAGCCGATGATGACGTTGCGACGGCTGGAGCGGGACCGGGAGCAGGAGCAGAAGCGCGAGTGGGAGCGGGACCAGGCGTATTGGCATTGGCCGGCGGCCAGCTACGGGCAGACCACAGCCGCCTCGCGGGCGCGTCGCTCGGGCACGCTGCCGCTGGCCGAGACGCAGCGGCGCCTGATGACCGGCTGTCGCCAGGGTCGACCCTTTTACGGTGGCGGTCAGCAATCGGAGAAGCAATACAAACGGAGGATATCAGCGACGAGCAGTTCCTCAACGCGGCGCTGCTCAAGTGCACGGAGCAGCTGCACGGCCAGGGCCAGGCCCGATCTATGCGCGGCTGCAGCGAGGGCGACGAGCTGCCCGTGACTGCCAACGTGGCCAACGGCTACGATGACACCGCCTGCCTGCGACGCACTGCGTCCAATTTCGAGCTGGGCAGAGTGCCATCACAACGCAGCTGCCATCCGATGAAGCCGACGCCCAGCCGACCGTCCGACGGCATGCTGGGCACCGTGCCCGCTCAACTGGATCACGCTAAGTCCTGTTCGCAGCCGCGACTGCTCAAGAAGTCAGCTGAATTGGACGCGGAAGCGAATGCCGATTGTGTTTCGATTTGCTCACGCGCCACATTGCCGCATGTCCAGCAGCTGGCCATGCCGGACGTCACGGATGTGGAGCAGGAGCCCCAACTGGATCAGTCGCTGAGCGCGCGCACCAACGCCTCCTGCCGCTCGCTGGCATCACAGACGCCGCCGCCGGCTGTCGCCGCGGTGCCCGCAAGCGCACCCATGCAGACCCAGCGACAGCGGGACGAGGAACAGGTTCTGCTAACGGAGGCCCAGCGGATCGGGCTGCTTGAAGCTGCGCAGGCACGCCACAGGGAGCTAATTTGGGAGTACAATCGACTGCCCATTTCGATGGGGACGCTGCGTGTGCGCAATCTGAAAATACAGCTGGAACAGCAGCTCGACCTCCTCGACAGCGACCTCAGCGTGCTCAATCTGCCACAGGTGTACATCAGGCGCGACCAGTTACAGCAAATCTCAAGTATCTCATGTTGAAGATTAACAATTGCGATATCTTCCCGAGCGCTATTGGCTTGATTTTGCTTGGCTTAGCCAATCAATCAACGATGGTTAATTGGCTGGCTCAAGCAACCTCAAGACAAGAGGCTAATTGCATTGTTCACTGTATTATTCAATAAATGCATACTCCTAGATCGAAGCTTTCCTTGTCTTTTCGTTCTTTGTGTCCATCAGCATATATTTGTTTTGCAGCGTAAATCTTTAGCTGCTAAACAAACACACAAACTCTACCCAAGTGATAGCCTCCTAAGTTTACATTATTTAAGCTTAAAAATCGACGCTTGATTAAACTTTCACTATTGAGTTACAACTCATTGTGATAACTAAAGCTCTACAATTTGAAACATTTCAAATCTGTATTGGGAGCTATTCAAACCTTCTTTTTTATAAAAATAAATTCAAAATTTGTTTAGTTGCTGTTTAACCGTTGCGTTTCTAGTTATGCTAAGAACTGATGATCTAAAGTATCGATACCAAAAACCGTCGTTGCCTGATACTGAGTTCTTTCAAACGAGTGTGTGCACACTGACTGTGGCAGGGCTGCAATTCACAGACGCCGCCGCTGAAATATCGTTTATCCCACCATTTTTCGAATTTTTTAGACGCAATCAGTGAAGAGAATCGATTGCTTAATTAAATATATATGTGTATTAATTTAAACGTGCGGAATAACTCAGTGCCTAGCATATTTGTGGCAATTAAGCGTTGAATGGCCCATTATTTCTCGCATCACCTCCATAAGTTGCAAGGTGCATAAGTGCAGTTTATCATACTCAAATCGAGAGGAAAATACGGGTGAGCGACAAAAAATAGCTGCAGCTGCTGCGGTGAACGCCATGTATCAGAAATTTAATTAGAGTATGCATTTGCAGTGCCCGATTGCAGTGTCGAACCATGTCAGACTCCGTGGCTGTTGCTCTGCGCGTGCGCCCGCTGGTCAAGTCGGAGGTGGAACGCGGCTGTCGCATTGCCGTGCAACGCGCCGTCGATGGGATTCCACAGGTGACCGTGAATCGCAGCGACGCCTTCACGTACAACTACGTGTTCGACAGCAGCGATACGCAGCAGGGTGTATACGAGACGTGCGTGCGGAGCAAGCTGAAGAAGCTGCTCCACGGATACAACGTGACGATACTCGCCTACGGCCAGACGGGCTCTGGCAAGACCTACACGATGGGAACTGCGTTCGATGGTGTCATGGATGATGATGTTGGCGTTATACCGCGTGCAGTTCACGATATCTTTGAGCAGACGGCCGCCATGGAGGAGGAATTCCATTTCAAGATCACCTGCTCCTTCGTGGAACTGTATCAAGAGCAGTTCTTCGACCTGTTCTCGCCCAACAAGCGCGAGGAGAGCACCGTGGACATACGCGAGGACAAAAATCGCATTGTCATGCCGGGACTCACCGAGGTGGAGGTGAAGCATGCCACGCACGTCACCGATCAACTGATGCGCGGCTCCTCCGGCCGAGCTGTTGCCTCAACCGCCATGAACGAGGCCTCGTCCCGCTCGCACGCCATCTTCACGATGACTGTGGTGGCCACCAAGAAGACTGGGCAGTAAGTGGTGGCATGGCTGAGATTAGTCGCCAGTTTCTAATATGTTGTTAATGTGCTGATTACTCAGGAAATCCGTGACGACGTCTAAATTTAATCTGGTGGACTTGGCTGGCTCTGAGCGCTGCTCAAAGACGCTCGCTTGCGGCGATCGCTTCAAGGAGGGCGTCAACATCAACAAGGGCCTCCTCGCGCTGGGCAACGTAATCAATGTGCTGGGCTGTAAGTGGAATCGGATGATACGATAAAGATTCGGGCATCACCTGCTTACCCTTCCTTCTCCCTTCTCCCGTTGTAGCTGGCCAAACGGCGGGCTACGTGCCCTATCGGCAGTCAAAGCTCACGCGCCTGCTGCAGGACTCGTTGGGCGGCAATTCGATAACTTTAATGATTGCCTGTGTGAGTCCCGCGGACTACAACGTGGCCGAGACGCTGAGCACGTTGAGGTATGCGGATCGCGCCCTGCAGATCAAGAACAAGCCCGTTGTGAATGTGGATCCGCATGCGGCAGAGGTGATGATGCTCAAGGACATCATACAGAAGCTGCGCATCGAGCTGCTGGCCAGAGGCGGCGGAGGCGGAGGCGAAGGCAACAGCGTCAGCCTTCGCCTTGGTGTGGGCGACGGCAACGTTGGCAACATGAACGGTTACTCAGCGCTGGAAGGTCAGCGCATTAGCGAGCAGGTGGAGCAGCTGCAGGAGGCGAATGCACGCTTGGAGAAGAAGAATCGGCGGCTGCAGCAGGAGCTGCACCAGGCGCTCATCGATCTGGCCGAGAACGAGATGCGCGCCCACCTAGCAGAGGTCACGCACGACAAGCTCAAAGCGCACGTGCTCGAGCTGAAGGCAAAACTGACCGAGACACCAGTACCCAAGCCCGAAGAGCCCGAAGAGGAGCAGTCGCAGTCGCAGTCGCAGCTGATAGAAGCGCGGTGGCAGGAGCAGCTGCGCGAAATCACACAGCTGGTAACGTGCGTGGACGAGGAGCTGCAGCAGTCGGAGACCGCGCTGCAGACGCACCGCAAGGAGTGTCTCAATGGCGGCGGCAGCGAGGAGTCGATCTCTGGCTGCGAGGAGACGCATGAGCTGATGCAGTCGCGTGCCGAGGAGCACACGATGAAGCAGCTCAACCTGAACGGCGAACTGCGCAACATCAACCGGCAGCTGGACATAAAGCAGGAGCTGCACGACCGCGTCACGCGCAACTATAGCAAGCTCCAGGACGATGGCATCGATGAGAAGTTCAGGCAGTGCGAGCATAAGATCGAGCAGCTGGAGTCGGAGCGCCGCGAACTGATGGAGCAACTGCGCACCACCAAGCAGAAGGACACGTCCGCCAAGCTGGCCGAGGAGCGACGCAAGCGGCTGCAGATGCTCGAGCAGGAGATTGTGGACATGCGTCGCAAGATTGTGCAGCAGGCGAACATGCTGAAGATGCGCGAGAAGGAGCGCGAAAAGATCCAAAACCTCAGCAGCGAAATACGCGCCATGAAGGAGTCCAAGGTGAAGCTAATACGCGCCATGCGCGGCGAGTCCGAGCGCTTCCGCCAGTGGAAAATGATGAGCGAGAAGCAGGTCACGCAACTGAAGAGCAAGGATCGCAAGATGCAAAGCGAAATGGCGCGCCAGCAGACGCTGCACGCCAAGCAGCGCCAGGTGCTGAAGCGCAAGTGCGAGGAGGCGCTGGCCACCAACAAGCGGTAAGCCGAGACGAGCCATTCAGCCAATCCGTGGGTATTAATGTGGGCTTTTTCTTGTGTGTTTAGGCTCAAGGATGCGCTGGAGCGGCAGAGAACTGCGCAGGCGCAACGGCAGCGAACTGCCAAGGATCAGCCGGGTGCAGCCAAGCTTGATGCTCTGGTGGACCGCGAACTGGAGGTGATTCTGTCACTGATCGACGCGGAGCACAGTCTGGAGCAGCTAATGGAAGATCGCGCCATCATCAATGCCCACTGCACGGAGATCAGAGAACAGCAGCAGCAGCAGCCGAGCGACGACCAGGCTCAGCTCTTGGCCAGCCTCGAGGAGGAGCTAGAGATGCGCAATGCCCAAATTGCCGATCTGCAGCAGAAGGTATGCTCCAACGATGTGGACAGTCGCATGGCCGCGCTATGCGAGAGCGTCCAGAGCATTGGCGAGTCGCGCACGATTAACAAGCACCTGTTAAAGAGTTTCGTGCAGCAGCGGCGCGAGCAGGCGCAGGGCATCATGGAGCAGAAGCTGATGCTGGACGAGCAGCGCAGCCAGCTGAACGAAGCGCAGCAGCGGCACGAGGAGCTGACCAAGCGTCTGCGCCAGGCGGAGAGGGAGCACGAAGAGCTCATGGCTAGCCAGCAGCGCAGCTACGAGGAGAAGGTTGCGGTGCTGCTGCGCAACTCGCACGCGCTGGGTGGCAATGAGCCGCAGAGACCGGAGGATCTAGAGCGCCAGCAGATAGTCGAGGAGCTGCTCAGCACCAAGGAAGCGCTGCAGCAGGAACTCGATCGCTTCAAGTCCAAAAAGAAGGTGAAAAAGGAGAGTGTGCCGTCCATGTGTCTTTGTAATGAACGAGAGCATGCTTAGCGATGGGCTGGAGGATTCCGACAGCGATCCGGACTGGGTGCCAAAAAGCAAGGTCTCCAAGGTAAGTGCCATGAGGTCTATAGCTCCTTCGCCAATTTCTTAGCCTTATCCTCCATTTCATTTCACACAGCGCTCGCATTCAATGATTTCTACGGCCGCCGAAGGCGACAACCCCAACAGCAGCGCCACCAGCAACAACAACAACACCAACAACAGCCTGCGGAGCACCATAGAAATGAGCTCGACGGGAGATAAGATGCGCAAAGTGTCGAAACGCTGCAAGTGCCGCACCCAGTGCGACTCGAAGCGCTGCGGCTGCTACTCGACAGCCAGCGGCTGCAGCAGCGCCTGCAAGTGCCAAGGCAACTGCCAGAATCCAGCCAACAATGCCGACAAGGAGAACTCCAGCACGCCACCGAATGTAACAGCTACGCTGAGCAAGAACAACAGCGCCGACTCGGAAGCCAACGAGCATGAGGACGCCGTTGGGGATGGGGATGGAATTGACCTCAAATCCACAACTTACACCAGTGCCGGACCGCTGTCCAGTCCCAACTCTGTGGTGGATAAGCGTAAATCCGAGTTTCCCAGGTCAGAAAAAGATTATAATTTTCGAATTTTGTATTTTATATATTTCTCTCTCTACCTTTCTTACAGAAATTCGAGGCTGCTTTTAACACGCCCTCAACTAAAAAGAAGTTCTTTTAAGCGCTTTTCACACACCATCTGCTCCACCATCGCATCATCAGTTTACTTAGCTTAGCTGTAAAATTCGTTGATATTTAATTTCTTTTGTTTATATGTTAATTTATAAGATTTTGCCAAGTTTTAGTTTTATTTTGAATATTAATGTGATTGCACGTCTCATTTTCGTTTGATTTTATATTTTTTTATATCCAAGAACTGAATTTTGTACTTCGCTTGTATTTATTACCATATATTTATTTATATTATCATTGCGATTAAGATTCAGCTGACAATAATCGTGTTTGTTAACACAAGCATCGCAACGTTTTGTCTTGCAAATAAATATTTTATATACAATTTAAATTTGTATCTTTACTTTTAAATGAATTTAATGTTTCAATATCAAAATTATTTATAAATATAATATATAAAAATTCAATCATGACTGCATACAATTTTTAGGAAAAATTACTTCCTAGGTGGAAAATGAGTAATTAATGTTTAATTTCAAAACGAGATTATAGATTATAAAAAAATCCGCTTGCAAAAGCAGAATATGTTGCAAGAAACTGTTTTACTTTTCATCCAATGAAATGTACATAATATTTATAATCTTTAGCACTGTGCATATTGGGCGATTTGCCTTATCTAGCGTAACAAAAACAAAATTTTCGTACTTCACAATCAACCAAAATTAGATTTCCTGCCAATAACATAAATCAAATTTATCCTGAGAATAAAAAAATATTGTTCAAAGTTGAACAATAATACAAATTGAATTTTAAACATCAAAGAGTTTGTTTTTTGTCCAAAACATTTTTTTAAAGAAACCGTTTTTCGACTCTTATACCCCAATTCCACTATGCCCAACATATGATGTATATACATACATATTTCACATTTTGCGATTCTATTAGCTGTCGGTAACATGTGAGTGGCAAAATGGGCACTTGCATTAAATAAAACAGCTGATGGGTTTGTTTTGATTTATATTTGAATATTTTGGCGCCGACTGGATGCAGGCACTACAAAAAAAATGCGATGGAGTCAATATATGCAACACCTCTAAGCAGAACCCGGCAATTCACTTGAAGCCGGAGATAGAAAGCGCGATTGCACTGGCTCACGGGCTTCGAAAGACGAAATATTCGGAACGAATTGCCGCATTTCTTAAATATGTTGAATATGTAAAATATGTTGTTTCTTATGGGAAAACGTAAAGGCAACATTTTTAACATTTGCAAAAAAGTTATGAAATGTTGATAGTGGAATTGGTCTATAAGCCTGTATGCATAATGATTTAACGTACCATCGAGTTACAATACGTAGTGAAAATTAAAGCACGATAATTTAAATTAATAATATAATTTCCAAAACAACAAAAAAAAAACATTTCAAAACTGCGTTGACAGCTTAAATATTTTCTAAAATCGTTTCTTTTAAAAATTTATTCAAAAGCTCTAATTGACGTTCTAAAATATCGATATCAAAGATCGTCGTTGCCTGCTACTGATTTTTTTTATACGAGTGTGTGCACACTGATTGTGGTAGGGCTGCAATTTACAGACGCTGCCGCAGAAATATCGTTTATCCCACCATTTTTCGAATTTTTTAGACGCAATCTATGAAGACCATCGATTTCCTAATTTAAATATATGTGTATTAATTTAAACGTGCGAAGTAACTTAGTGCCTAGCATATTTGTGGTAATCAAGCGTTGAATGACCTATAACTTCCTCACATCTCCATAAGTGCAAGTGCAGTTTATCATACTCAAATCGAGAGGAAAATACAGGTAAGCGACAAAAAATGGCTGCAGCTGCTGCGGTGAACGCCATGTATCAGAAATTTAATTTGAGTATGCATTTGCAGTGCCCGATTGTAGTGTCGAACCATGTCAGACTCCGTGGCTGTTGCTCTGCGCGTGCGCCCGCTGGTCAAGTCGGAGGTGGAACGCGGCTGTCGCATTGCCGTGCAACGCGCCGTCGATGGGATTCCACAGGTGACCGTGAATCGCAGCGACGCCTTCACGTACAACTACGTGTTCGACAGCAGCGATACGCAGCAGGGTGTATACGAGACGTGCGTGCGGAGCAAGCTGAAGAAGCTGCTCCACGGATACAACGTGACGATACTCGCCTACGGCCAGACGGGCTCTGGCAAGACCTACACGATGGGAACTGCGTTCGATGGTGTCATGGATGATGATGTTGGCGTTATACCGCGTGCAGTTCACGATATCTTTGAGCAGACGGCCGCCATGGAGGAGCAATTCCATTTCAAGATCACCTGCTCCTTCGTGGAACTGTATCAAGAGCAGTTCTTCGACCTGTTCTCGCCCAACAAGCGCGAGGAGAGCACCGTGGACATACGCGAGGACAAAAATCGCATTGTCATGCCGGGACTCACCGAGGTGGAGGTGAAGCATGCCACGCACGTCACCGATCAACTGATGCGCGGCTCCTCCGGCCGAGCTGTTGCCTCAACCGCCATGAACGAGGCCTCGTCCCGCTCGCACGCCATCTTCACGATGACTGTGGTGGCCACCAAGAAGACTGGGCAGTAAGTGGTGGCATGGCTGAGATTAGTCGCCAGTTTCTAATATGTTGTTAATGTGCTGATTACTCAGGAAATCCGTGACGACGTCTAAATTTAATCTGGTGGACTTAGCTGGCTCTGAGCGCTGCTCAAAGACGCTCGCTTGCGGCGATCGCTTCAAGGAGGGCGTCAACATCAACAAGGGCCTCCTCGCGCTGGGCAACGTAATCAATGTGCTGGGCTGTAAGTGGAATCGGATGATACGATAAAGATTCGGGCATCACCTGCTTACCCTTCCTTCTCCCTTCTCCCGTTGTAGCTGGCCAAACGGCGGGCTACGTGCCCTATCGGCAGTCAAAGCTCACGCGCCTGCTGCAGGACTCGTTGGGCGGCAATTCGATAACTTTAATGATTGCCTGTGTGAGTCCCGCGGACTACAACGTGGCCGAGACGCTGAGCACGTTGAGGTATGCGGATCGCGCCCTGCAGATCAAGAACAAGCCCGTTGTGAATGTGGATCCGCATGCGGCAGAGGTGATGATGCTCAAGGACATCATACAGAAGCTGCGCATCGAGCTGCTGGCCAGAGGCGGCGGAGGCGGAGGCGAAGGCAACAGCGTCAGCCTTCGCCTTGGTGTGGGCGACGGCAACGTTGGCAACATGAACGGTTACTCAGCGCTGGAAGGTCAGCGCATTAGCGAGCAGGTGGAGCAGCTGCAGGAGGCGAATGCACGCTTGGAGAAGAAGAATCGGCGGCTGCAGCAGGAGCTGCACCAGGCGCTCATCGATCTGGCCGAGAACGAGATGCGCGCCCACCTAGCAGAGGTCACGCACGACAAGCTCAAAGCGCACGTGCTCGAGCTGAAGGCAAAACTGACCGAGACACCAGTACCCAAGCCCGAAGAGCCCTGGACATGGAGGAGCAGTCGCAGTCGCAGTCGCAGCTGACAGAAGCGCGGTGGCAGGAGCAGCTGCGCGAAATCACACAGCTGGTAACGTGCGTGGACGAGGAGCTGCAGCAGTCGGAGACCGCGCTGCAGACGCACCGCAAGGAGTGTCTCAATGGCGGCGGCAGCGAGGAGTCGATCTCTGGCTGCGAGGAGACGCATGAGCTGATGCAGTCGCGTGCCGAGGAGCACACGATGAAGCAGCTCAACCTGAACGGCGAACTGCGCAACATCAACCGGCAGCTGGACATAAAGCAGGAGCTGCACGACCGCGTCACGCGCAACTATAGCAAGCTCCAGGACGATGGCATCGATGAGAAGTTCAGGCAGTGCGAGCATAAGATCGAGCAGCTGGAGTCGGAGCGCCGCGAACTGATGGAGCAACTGCGCACCACCAAGCAGAAGGACACGTCCGCCAAGCTGGCCGAGGAGCGACGCAAGCGGCTGCAGATGCTCGAGCAGGAGATTGTGGACATGCGTCGCAAGATTGTGCAGCAGGCGAACATGCTGAAGATGCGCGAGAAGGAGCGCGAAAAGATCCAAAACCTCAGCAGCGAAATACGCGCCATGAAGGAGTCCAAGGTGAAGCTAATACGCGCCATGCGCGGCGAGTCCGAGCGCTTCCGCCAGTGGAAAATGATGAGCGAGAAGCAGGTCACGCAACTGAAGAGCAAGGATCGCAAGATGCAAAGCGAAATGGCGCGCCAGCAGACGCTGCACGCCAAGCAGCGCCAGGTGCTGAAGCGCAAGTGCGAGGAGGCGCTGGCCACCAACAAGCGGTAAGCCGAGACGAGCCATTCAGCCAATCCGTGGGTATTAATGTGGGCTTTTTCTTGTGTGTTTAGGCTCAAGGATGCGCTGGAGCGGCAGAGAACTGCTCAGGCGCAACGGCAGCGAACTGCCAAGGATCAGCCGGGTGCAGCCAAGCTTGATGCTCTGGTGGACCGCGAACTGGAGGTGATTCTGTCACTGATCGACGCGGAGCACAGTCTGGAGCAGCTAATGGAAGATCGCGCCATCATCAATGCCCACTGCACGGAGATCAGAGAACAGCAGCAGCAGCAGCCGAGCGACGACCAGGCTCAGCTCTTGGCCAGCCTCGAGGAGGAGCTGGAGATGCGCAATGCCCAAATTGCCGATCTGCAGCAGAAGGTATGCTCCAACGATGTGGACAGTCGCATGGCCGCGCTATGCGAGAGCGTCCAGAGCATTGGCGAGTCGCGCACGATTAACAAGCACCTGTTAAAGAGTTTCGTGCAGCAGCGGCGCGAGCAGGCGCAGGGCATCATGGAGCAGAAGCTGATGCTGGACGAGCAGCGCAGCCAGCTGAACGAAGCGCAGCAGCGGCACGAGGAGCTGACCAAGCGTCTGCGCCAGGCGGAGAGGGAGCACGAAGAGCTCATGGCTAGCCAGCAGCGCAGCTACGAGGAGAAGGTTGCGGTGCTGCTGCGCAACTCGCACGCGCTGGGTGGCAATGAACCGCAGAGACCGGAGGATCTGGAGCGCCAGCAGATAGTCGAGGAGCTGCTCAGCACCAAGGAGGCGCTGCAGCAGGAACTCGATCGCTTCAAGTCCAAAAAGAAGGTGAAAAAGGAGAGTGTGCCGTCCAGTGTGTCTTTTGTAATGAACGAGAGCATGCTTAGCGATGGGCTGGAGGATTCCGACAGCGATCCGGACTGGGTGCCAAAAAGCAAGGTCTCCAAGGTAAGTGCCATGAGGTCTATAGCTCCTTCGCCAATTTCTTCACCTAATCTTCCATTTCATTTCACACAGCGCTCGCATTCAATGATTTCTACGGCCGCCGAAGGCGACAACCCCAACAGCAGCGCCACCAGCAACAACAACAACACCAACAACAGCCTGCAGAGCACCATAGAAATGAGCTCGACGGGAGATAAGATGCGCAAAGTGTCGAAACGCTGCAAGTGCCGCACCCAGTGCGACTCGAAGCGCTGCGGCTGCTACTCGACAGCCAGCGGCTGCAGCAGCGCCTGCAAGTGCCAAGGCAACTGCCAGAATCCAGCCAACAATGCCGACAAGGAGAACTCCAGCACGCCACCGAATGTAACAGCTACCTTGAGCAAGAACAACAGCGCCGTCTCGGAAGCCAACGAGCATGAGGACGCCGTTGGGGATGGGGATGGAATTGACCTCAAATCCACAACTTACACCAGCGCCGGACCGCTGTCCAGTCCCAACTCCGTGGTGGATAAGCGTAAATCCGAGTTTCCCAGGTCAGAAAAAGATTATAATTTTCGAATTTTGTATTTTATATATTTCTCTCTCTACCTTTCTTACAGAAATTCGAGGCTGCTTTTTAACACGCCCTCAACTAAAAAGAAGTTCTTTTAAGCGCTATCCCGCATTTCAGCACCTCCTACCCACCGTATCCTATATGTTTAACTTTAAATTATTTTGTTGATATTTAATGTTTTTTTAATACTACTGTTAGTCGTCCATTTCCATGTTTTACCACGTTTTTGCGAGTTTTTTTTTAGTTGATTTCCTTTAAATATAAATAATACAAATATGAAATAGAAAGAGAAGGTATCACAATGATAAAAAGAGACAGCACACAAACAGCTGGCTGATCGATACAAAACATTAAATTACTCTACTCAAACCAGCAAATCCGAATTTTTAAAAGCAGTCTAAGCCGCATTTGTTTTTTAATTGGCTTAATGGAAACATGTTGGATTTGTTTAAGCTATACTTGAAAACTATTGATGAATATATTTAATTTTATATTTCAAGTTCCCGAGACGAGTTTCAATAAATTTTTCTTCGATTATAATATGTGTATAATAGTGTATAAGAATAATATAATAATAATAAAAAATTTTAAAATAATAAATGTAATAATTAGAGGAATTTAAAGAAAAATGTATTAAATAAACATTTATTTTTATTACTTTCAGCAGAAATTTTCTGCGTATTTGGCTGGATAATACAAAAGTCACCATAGTTTGTGGCTAAATTATGGCCAGCTTGTTAATTAACTATAATTAATTAAGCCAAAAGACTTCCAGTATGTTACCTCTTTTCGACAGCAGTTTTCAAATAATAAAGAAAAGTACGATCAAATAAAAGCAATCATTTAATAGCATTAAAATAAATAAATTCTAGTTCTGTTTATAAGCAATAACTCCCATGAACAACTCATATATTCTCCGGCTATTTTGCCCGATATATGCAGCTTTCTTTCTTGTAGATGTTTCTGGCTCGGCTATATGTAGTCCGTTTTAGGAATTATATACCTTTTGCTACTCGTTTCAGTCTATAGAATAAATCACCATTATTTAAAATTTATAATTTTCCTGAAAAGGTATCCAACTTTGGCATCCTTAACATGGCTTTTTTTGAAATTGAATTAAAAAACGCGATTTATTTATTTTTTTATATTTATATTTTTTGTTGCTCATTTTATTGTTTTTTATTTGGTTCTTTTTTCATTTGCAAACAGTTTTAATGTGTATGTGTGTGTGGTTGTGTTTCTTTCAAGGGATCGTAACTTGATGCTGGCGCGGCTTTTTTGTTTTTTGGTTGTTTGTCTATGCAAGTGTTTGTGTGTGTGTGGGTGGGTGTGCAAGTGTGTTTCTCAAAGCACCAATAACATTAACAAAAAAATATAGAATATATATTAAATAAAGTAAAGAATTATTAAATGAATGCGAAATTCGACAGGCCGCGCCCAGAACAGTTTTTCTATTTTCATTTTTAAACAAGATAGTTATCATTCACACCGTGCGTGTGTGTGTGTGTGCGCGTGTGTGTGTGTGTTTGTGTGTGTGTTTAGTTTAAAGAATAGCCAACTTTGATCGGTTCTCATTAAGTTTAGTATGTGTGGGTGTGTGCGTGTGTGTATAATAAATACGAAATGATTTAACAAATGAAAAGCAATTGCTGCTCCTTTGGATAAACTAAAGCGACGCAGGGACGAGCCTTTTTGTTGTTGTTTGTTTGTTATTATTATGGCTTGTGGGCGTGTCTCTACAACTATACATACATACAATCAAACATATACATGCAGCATACATGTATATGTTTAATGAGGGCCATACATAGAAAACATATGTAAGTACACAAAAGTCTAAGGTTTATGCGCTGTTGCTGTTGTTGTTTGTTTGTTGTTGTTGTTGTTGTTTAGATATTTGGTGTGAATGATATTTAACAGTTTATCAATTTAAAATACATTAATGTACACAATTTAAATTATAATAATAATAATTATAATGATAATAATAAAACTACATAATATAGTACACACAATATAAATACATATATATATATATATTTATATATATATAAATAGCATTTTTCTTTAACTGTTGCTGCTGCTGCTGCACTGACTAATGACTATTAAAAAAATTACACTTAATGGAGAATTTATTATTAACTTATACATTTTTTTTGTTGCTTTTCTTATTAAGTTTTTGTATTAGATTTGTGTATGTGTGTGTGTGTGCATACATTAAGCCAAGTGTATAGCATATATATACTATATATAACTATTTGTTCTAGCGTTTTTTCTGCTTTTTTTTTCTTTTTTGGCAATTTTCAACATTGTTGCAAAAAAGTAGGCCAAATTAAATTACTTTTGTTTTAGAACGTAACCACAATGTGTGTATGTGTGTGTGTGTGTTGCTGTGCGCGTGTGTGTGTGTGCAACTTAAGCTTACAAATAAAGATCATGATGTTGTTGCTGCTGCTGCGCTGCTGCTGCCGCTGCTGATGTTGTTGTTGTTGTTGTGCGATTAATTTGTTTCATTTGGTTTTTGCATTTTTGATTGTTTGATTAATTGAATTTTTTGCATTTGTGTTAATTACAGTTAAATAGTGCCAACATTGCCGTGCATCCTCTTCCAGCCTAAACCGTCTCGAGCACACGCACATCCTTTTGCACCACGTAGAACTTGTGCTTCTTGCCAACCAGCCCCCAAATGACCGCCACATTCTCGATGACCACGTTAACGGGTATCGTACAGACGGCGCCCAGGACGCACGCCAGAAACTTGAGCAGCCCGAAGCGGTAGAGTGAGAACGATTTGATGACGCCAAACACGTACATATAGATATTGATGGCCGCTATAAAGGCGCACACAAAGTCCACCAAATTGGGACAGGGTATCGGATAGAGGCCAGCGAATATAATGTTCGATGTGGACAGCGGCATTGTGACCCACGAGTAGACGCTGATGCCGAGCAGCAGCTTGTGCTTGAACGGTATCAACTTCGAGTGCACCACAAGGAGTATGCCCTGTAGCCAGCGCTTGCGCTGCTGCAGCAGATCCAACAGCGTGAACGGCGACTTCTCGTACATCTCGCCCTCGATAAAGTTGAACGTGTATCCCTGACTGAACGCCCGCATCGCAAAGAAGCAATCCTCCGCGACGGACCCGTCGATGCCATTGTCAAAGGAAACGGATCTCTCGGCGCCAACCTGTCGAACGGAATGCAATTATATTAGTTGATGCATATAGATTGATTTTAAATGAGACAGCGGGCAGGGCAGTCGGGCTGGGGGCATCAAATTCAATTAAAATTCAATATTTTTCTATTTATACTGCACACAGAGAGGTTGTTTGAAACTGATGCACATTCTAATTGAATTTCGGAAGTCCCTGCTTCTTAGAATTTATAAAAACACCTAATTCTCTTTTACGCGTGAAATTAAAAACATTTTTACATCAATTTACATGAATTGTTTTGTTTTAATTCGATTTTTAACGTTCTATAAATCCTTGACTGAATTAGAAACAATGGCAAATACAAATAATAATAGATAAATAATTTCCCAAAATTATCGCAGTCATTGAATAAAATGTTGTTATGTTTATATTCAATTTACTTTTTTTATATTAATGAAGTTCTAAATTTAGTTTCAATAATGAATTAAATTAACTCTGACAACAGCTTTTTATTATTGTTTATTGCACTTTGAAGTTGCATTTTAGGAAACAAATCTACAATTTTTCCTTTATATCTTTTTAAACTTATCTATCAACCGTCCAAAAAGAGAATTAGGTAAATAGCACTATTTACACTATTAAAATTTCTATATTCATTTTCCACATCTTCCATATTTAATCCTCAGCAGCCCTAAGTTAACTGTTAATGCTCTTTTCAAACTAATTTCGACTTTCAGATTTCGTTTCTCAAAGAGAATCTTGATTTTCGGGCTTAAGTCTTGCTTAAAAGCCATATAACAAAGAAAACTGATACATAAAAAAGGTTTAGAGCCCAAATATATAATATGTAGCTAGACGGGGTTCACTTAATTTCATTTTGAAAACAAAAATATGAATTGTTAGGCTATGGTAACCCTAAAACTAGCTATTAATTATTATATAACTTTATATATAATTTTTAAAAACAAAAAATAGTCCACAATTACAATTTTCATTTCAAATGAAGTCGGAAAGGGCACTTCGATTCCGCCCGCATTCCCCCTCGTACTCACTTGGGTGACCACATAGCTGCCCTTCCAGCTGAAGAGGGGCTTGTGGAACAGCTTGAACTGAAGACGCAGCTTGCCCATATCGTCGGACACACGAAAACTGTCCGCCAGCGTTGTCAGCCAGTTGACGACATTCTCGTTGGCATAGGTGATCAGGCCCTGGCCAAATGGATGCTTGCCATCGAGCACAAAGTTGATGATGCCGCGCACCGAGTTCTCGGTGAGCAGGGTCTCCTCATCGAGATGGACGATCCAATCGTTGTCGTTGAGCACATTCACCGTATCCTCGAGGCAGTATTGCAGGGCGCGCGACTTGAATAGGGCGCCGGTGCGTGTCTTATATTCCTTGGGCACAACGATTTCCCGGATCCGACGGTGCTGGGCCAAATGCACCGCCTTATCCGTGACGACCTCGATCAGAAAATTCTCGAGGCCCGTATCCAGGCACGTATTGATATTGCGCAGCACATTCATCTTGACTAGTTCCGGAAAATCACCGCGTGTGACCACCCGGATGCAGATGAAGGGCGCCAACAGGGGGCTGCCCTTGAGCACAACCTTCTCGGGGAAGGCGTTGTAGAAGACGAGGCCGCAGAAATTGAATAGCACCTGGGGCAGGGTTAACAGCGTTAGGAAACGCAATAAGTACAGCAATACGGTGGCCAACTGGCCATACTCAGTCCATGGATCGACAATGGTAAAGGAGTTCTCATCGATTTTAATACCGCCGGAGAATACTTCGCAGGTAATTATCACAGTGAAGAGCAGCGTGCAGTGCAGCAAATGTTTCGTTGTCGAGTTCAACATATTGAGTGTGCACTGTATACACTATGCCTCGCTGCCGCTGAATGCTCTCTATTTGTGTATGTGTGTGTGTGTGTAATTTTTTAAATTTTCTTCAAATTTGGTTTTCGGTTGGAGTTACTTTTTTTCCAGGTTATGTTTGTTCTTGAACTTTTTTTTTGTTTTTTGTTTATTTATTTTTGTGTGGGGCACTTCTTGTGTGTGTTTATTTTATGTTTTATTTGTGCGCCTGAATCACTGGAACGGAAGTTCGCACGCGTATTTTCAAGATATTGTATCTTTCTTAGCTGGTATTTACTGTATCCAAATTTAGACTTTTGTTTACTCAATTTTGAGTCGCTACTTTTCGCTTTATCGTTTCGTTGCAACACAGGTGCTTGCAACAATTTGTCTTTCGACTTTTTCTTCTTCTTTTTGGTCGCCTTTGTCTCCTTCTTCCACGTCTTCAACTGTTGCCTTTGGCTGTTGCCGCTGATAATTCGCTTGGATTCGTTGCCGTCTCGCACGCCGATGGGGCACTCATTTCTGCAATAAACCAATAAAAAGTGTATGCAATACATTAAACACACATATGCCCAGAAATGCGAAATACAACAACAAATCCAACCCCAGCCTCATTCTTCTCTCTCTTCACTTTCACACCTCCTCTTTTCTTTTGCTTTCTTTCGCTTTATCTCTGTGTTGTTTTGGCTTGGCAACTCTGAAACATACTCTATATTATCAAATTTTTACAAGTTTTTAATTATCAGATTGTATAAAAAATATTCAACACTTAATTTGATCATTTATTAATATCAATTATCATATCGTATATACACGATATAAAAGTCTATTTATAAATCATAAAAAGTAAGAATGCGACAGTCTAATCTTTAATAGGGGTACTCAAGATATACTATAAATTAAAATAATGCATTTGAAGCCTCCAATGTAAAACTCGTTTGTTTTGCGAATTATTTTAGCTTTTTTAAAATATTTTCCATATTAAACACAAGTTTGCTTTTTAAATATAAGATAAGCCAGTTTGGAAAATATGCGAAATTAAAATATATGAAAATAAAAAACCAATTGGACATGTCCCTTCAGAGGATTTGAAATCTTCATTTTCGCGGTCGGCAAAAATATACAAATATATAACATTTAACCCAATAGTCGGAAAATGGTTTGGCCAAACCAGGAAATAGCAGCTAATATAAGATATGCATTACCCAAAATTCAGCTAAACTGTTTCAAACGTTTCTTTTGTTTTCCGTTAGGCAGAAAACACCTCTAAATTGAGTTACTTCAGGCACATGAGAGAATTTATGACTGTGAAGTGTGAAACACACGCGCACGCACACCCGCACACGCACACCCGCACACACACGCACACATAGAGAGAGAGAGGGAGAGAGAGACACACACACAGATAGACCCATGCGTTTCCCATGTGTTTTATCAGCGGCATCGCGTACGTAGCAACCCATAACCGAAGTGCTTAAGCACCTCTAACCAACCGTCAAGAGTTTTGATACCCTCCAAAGAGGTTGTTAAATATGTGTGATGGCATGTGTAACGCATTCGATGTGGGTGGCATTAGCGAGCTTCTGCTGTATATGCGTACATGTACTACATTTCGAATTTGTTTGAAAAACCTTCATTAAGAGGAAATTAAAAGAAAACTCTGTCTTAATTATAACTGAATTCAGTTTTTTTTTATAGTAATAACCTCTTCTATGTTTAGTTTAAGTTTTATGCTTATTAAAGTAAGGCCTTGATTTGATAAAATAAAACCGAACTTCTATATCTACAATATAATGTTAATTGTTAAAAATTAAATACTTGTGTTGAAAAAAATTGCTTTCTCTATGATGAAATTTGTTCTATTTTGTTTAAGGTAATATTACTATATATTTGCCAAAAAATGTAATGAGTATTTCTATGTCGATCAACTAAATATGACCATTGCCTTTTTTGTTTTATGGTTTTATTGTTGCAGTTGTTGTTGTTGTTGTTTGCACCGAGATTGGGGCAGTAGAATGTGCCCACACACCCCCATCGATATGTATACATATGTATATATCAATTTACATGAGGTCTGCGGCTATTTGAACTCAATTATTAAGAAGTTCAAATGCCATCGATTTTATAATAATTGCTTCAATATATATATATATATATATATATATATATATATATATATATATATACTATTGCTGTTGTCCTCTATTTTATTATTGCGGCCCCCACAAAAGAGACGCCGCTTTAAAAGTTGCCCGGCAAACATGGGGGGCTTAGGGTTAGGGGTTTTTCCAGCAATTAGTGTACAAGTCAAGTCCACACAATTAACGTACAACAACAACAAAATAAAACAGACAGTCAGAAAAATATAGCACATGGAAAGAGATAGCGTATACGTAATATCTATAAATGTGTACAAGACCCGCATATAATCTGAATATGTGAATATCGATCGATTTCAAGGAAATTTCTGGTTATTTTGTTTGCTCTGGCAGGGTTATCAAATCAATACAGTAGCCTTATGCATATTATATGATGGCAAAGGGAAAGGAAAGAAATACGAATCGGTTTCCCCACGGGCAATGAGTAACCAAAGTAAATGTTTAATATTTCTGACATATTTTATCAGAACGCTTGACGGGTATTAGAATATTAATATTGAATACAATGTTGATTACTGAGCCCAAGTCTATGAGTGTACTTGCTAGAGATGGTGATTTTAAGTCCAGGTAGTAGATAAGAAAATTAATTACATAACTATATCATATAATTTATTTACAGGGAAAATTCTGTGATGAATCAATTTTGCATGTCATATTTTATTCATTTTTAAACACATTCTGATATTAAAACATATGTTTCAATTTATTGAATATGTATATAAAATTAATATTTTAAAACATAAATTGTAAAACATTCGAATACCAGACCAAACCCTGAATTACAATATGATGCACTTTACATTTAAAACATTTAATAAATAAAATAAAAATAATAAAAAAAAACAAATAAAATAAATTAAAATAAATATTTAAAACAAAACTGTTCTAGGTGAGAGTGTCCGACTAGTTGATGCCTCCTACCCAGCCTCTGCAAACATCCCAATATCTTCACTTTCCGTATTTCATTTTCATTTTCCCACACTAGGGGAAATTTATTTTTGAATAGTTTCTGTGTTTATTTTCCGATTGGTTTGAAATTATTATTGTTTAAAAATGGGATTGTTTGCACCATTAGCCAAATGCAATATATCTTAAATTGTGTTTATTTTCAATTTTCAGGAGAAGCAGATATTAATAGTGTAAAGAATTTTCGATCTGTGTAGAACACACTAGAAATTAAGTCTCTAGTTTTAATTATCTCAGAGATAAATAAAAAATATGGTTTTAAAAGCAATATTTCGCGATATTAAGAATATGAGACGAGTTATCGAAAGCAAGCAAGCTATATTCGGGAATGCCCGACTAGGATATACCCTGATCATGTAGCATAGAATACTGGGGGGCATAATTATCTGCTAAGAAAAGCATGTTTTAAAACTGATAATTATCGATGCTTATAATTACAAGACGTTTTTTGTGCCCGTTACAGATATTTCTCAATAGGTACAGGGTATAAAAGCATAGCCTATTTGATAACCATTTGGAAATATTTTTAATATTGACACCAAAGTGTAAATATAAATATACAAATTTACATACATATCTAAATCAAAAAAATGCACGAAATAAATGTTTGATATCAAGCTTTTGAGTTAAAAGTAAAAATTCTGAAAAAAGTCTTCAACAAGATATTGTTTAAAATCAGTTTACTATATAGCTGACACAGACAATACAAACATAATTGTGGATTTTTTACGACCCCCTGTGATTTTTTATTATCTCCTATGGTTATGGATAATGCCAATTAATAATTGCTTATGGCCGGCTGTCATTCTGCACGATTCGCAATGTGAACATTTTGGACGATTACTTGGAATTTGTTGGGCGTTACGATAACGAATACGAGGCCTCTCATATAACTTGAGAAGTGCCAGCCTGATAAGCGCAACAAGAACACACATCTTCCCATTGCTTATATCTATACTATATTTATACACATATGCATATACATATATATACACAAGCCATGTGCGTGTATGTGTCGTATATTTAATTTGATGATTAATTGTTGTACTCGGCATGCATGACGCTGCTATTACGTATGCATATACTATATATATGTACATACATACATACATAAATTTATTATCTTGTGTTATTTAACCCGGTCGACATTTCTTTCTTAGAATTCGAAATAGGATTTTTCTTTTAGCAAATTTTTCGCTTTTGCCCACTGGATTTAGCAAAACTCTAAAAATACTCGTTAATCAATTTTTATTGATAATAACATTTCTTTTAGTTGTTTATTTTTGCAATGAGTTTAAATTAAACCGATCGAACTTTTTGTATTTACCCATTAAATATGGGTATAGTTTTCCACCCAGATCTTTAAAAAATAAATTTGAAAAAAATAGTTTACACACATTTTTTTACCGTTATAGTTGCCAATAGAAAAAAATGTACTATACGTTTTATTTCCCACTCTTGGGGGTGGAAAAAATTGTATTTTTAAAAACGCGTTATTCACAAAATAAAAACTCTGACTTTAAAATCTAGTAGGACTTTGGATATTTGTGATTCATTAGATTAGAAAATTAGTTTGAAGCCCAACAGTAAAAACCACACAAAAAGTTCCTTAAAACAACAGTTTTTCAACAACATTTTTGCCCCTTAAGCTGGCAAATAAAAATAAGTGAGAATAAAAAACTTGCTAGCCCCCAAGTCTGGCTTGTACTGATTTTGATGAACAATTAATCAGTCACTCCGAATTACAAATATTTGTAATATACATGAGGTCTCATTAAAACTGAGACAATGAACGTTTTTCTTTTTGCCGCAGTCAAAGTTTATCAGCTGCATTCGCATTTAAACTCTCGCATTTATGATTCACATGACATGTCTCGCAGGCGTCTCAGCGCCTCAGTTCCGGCCAGATAAGTGGGCATGTTGCTCATAGACATATATCAACCGCATTTCCCCCAGCCGACCCCTGTCGAAACACCCCTTTGTTGCTGTTGTTCGGGGGCGTAATGAACTTGAATCACTTGCGATAAGCGCAAAAAAATCATTAAAATAAAAACCCATTCAAAGTGCGGACCAGAAATAATTTTAACAAGCGACATTTGTGCATTAACATCACTAGCAACGAGTGCACGCCTCACTGGAGCCTGCCCGATCAGTTGCATACCCTGCTTTAAGGCAATGTGCTCCAAATTCATTTGATGACGCGCGTGTTTAAGCCACTTGAGAATTTTAAGCGAAATGCTGCTTCATTGTGACCTTGTGCGCGAATTTGTTGTTATCAGAAAACAGTTATAACATTTTTATGATTTGTGCATTCGAATTTTTGTTGTACTATTTTTATTGTGCTCTTTGTTACCAATTTAATTTTTCTAGCCGAGCAAGTCAAGTGCTGGAACTAATCATTAATAATTTTGTTAACGAAATCGTTGAAGCAGCCGTACTCGTAAGGTTCTTCAGTGCTTTTTTTCGTATAAATAGAGGATGCTTGCATCGACTGTTTAAGAGCGAATTTATAGTGTGAGTCATTAGCATTGTCTAGCTTCTTCTTGTTTTAACTTAACAAAAAAATGTAGACGAAATACAATATAAATTCCAAGAAAATTCATTTTGTTTCCATATGTACATTTCTGGGAAATGTATTGCTGAGTGCTGAATTAAAGACACTCTTGACTACTCTTGACTAAGGTCGGCAAAGAATGTTGCAATCAAAAATAGTTCTTTACCAACCATGTAGGCAATACAATCTAAACGGTATTCAATAGTATCTAAATTAGAATTATGTTGCATTTTGAATTATATATTATTTTTCTATTAACTATTTATTTTATTATTACTATTTTTCAAGCCAGATTCAAACACATTTTCACACTTTCTTCTCAACGAAAGTCTATTAAAATTCATTCTTCACGATCTAATTTCTATAGCTTGACTAAGAACTCAAATGCAATCATTTTTGACATAGTAAGTGCAAAATTAACACAACCGCATATACCCTGTATTAAAGCTTTGCAAATGCTGAGTACACACAACGAGACGCTTCACCGAGTACGGAAAGCCCACGATGCACTGTTTGTGTTATTGTTTTTACTGTCTATTGTTGTTGTCAAATTAAAAAAAAAAAACATTTTCGCACAGAACACCAAGCAAAACAAACAAAGTTGCAACGAAATCAGAATTGCATTGTTACAAAAAAATATATATATATATAAACAAGAGTTTTACAGCCGAGATAGGTGTTAGCTGCTAGTCGTTAACAAAAGGATTTAAGCTTGTGCATTATAGACAGACATATATTCATATATTTATATATATGTACGCAAATTGAAACTGAATCTGTTATGGAATTTCCCGCGGGCACAAAAAATGGTTTGTAATTAACTTGAGGGCAGGCAATTAAACGACCTGCGGCCCATAAGCCCAACGATCGTAAAACTAACGTACTATATGTATATAGAAATATATATATAAAAAATATACGTATATGTGTATATATTTGTATAATATACAGACAGGTAAAAACACAAAGTCCATTGGAATTAAAATCGAGTGACTGGAGTCCATATTCGGTGCACATGTTTGTACCTAAGTAATTATATTATATGTATGAGTACTTGACGATGATATCGACGACCCCGTCTCATTGTTTTTGTTGTTGTTGTTAATACTCAAGTGTGAGATTTGTGTTTTTGTACAGTGATCGCTCGATAGGAGAGCTCTGGATACTGCACTTTTGTTGTTTAACACAAATAAAACAATTTGCTAGTAAAGTGCATTGGCAAATGTAATTGTTAATGTTAAAATGCCAAAAAAAAACCTTTTTAATTTTAGAATAGCAAAATATATTTCATCTACTTGACACAAACACAAACACAAAAAAATTTTGTTTTGTTAAAAAAAAAGAAGAAATACGACTTCAAAGATATTAACAATTTAAATTTTTATTCAGACTGCGTTTGAATCTAAGCAGTTTTAATTAAATATCGACTACTGTATTATAATTTGTATCTTGTCTCTGAGAGAAGAGATGTAACGTGTTTCGGTTACCCACCCGTGCGCACTTTTTGGCTATTTGTTGTGATTTTTAACAACACATTGCGTTGTTGCTGTTTTCGTTAAATTTTCGCGCGTTTCGTTCAGATTTGTAAGTTCGTTCGAATTATTATTTTATTTTATTTTTTTGTTTATTTTGTGGGAGCTTCGAAGTTTGAACTTCGAAGGCAGCCGTTAAACTGAGGCGGCGGCGAAGAGAGAGTCGCACAAAATGGCTACGACACCATGCGAGAGTAAGAGAGCGTGTTTAGCTGTTGTGTGTGTGTGTGTGTGTGTGTGCGTGGAGCAGGCTGCGGGTTTATTGTACATGTGTGCCCACATTGATGATATGATATGTGCACGTATACGCATATATGCATGTATATCTGTTAATGTATTGGTGATCCGCAGTTATAATAATAAATTAAATACGTTATCAAAGTACAACAACGGCCGCTACGTTGATTATCAAGTTGTGTGTTGGCCCGTTTTGATTCAATTGTGCATCGAATGCCGGTACGTACATATACATACGTATTTGTGTGAGTAATTGTTGTACTCATTGACGAAGTTAAAAGGGTATATAGGCTTTGTGCAATTTTTTTCACCGCTTTTGAACCCAGAGAAATGATATAGATACATTCCTGTATACCAGCGTTGGATTAAGTCTCAATATTTGTTGGCTACGACCATAGGGAGCGTGACATATCGCAAAAATATAAATATCTCCCTCATTTTTAAAGTTAGATACACTAATTGTGCGGACAGATTACTGATGACCTCCTCTAAAGATCGTGCAAAAATATTTTATTACGCCCACTCCCACCCCACGAATTACAAACGCAGCAAATTTTATACTCATTCACAAAGTGAAAAGAGTATATGGGGTTTGTGCAAAGTCCGTCTTGCTGGCCGTCCGTCTGTCCGTCAAACAAAGTGTTATGATTTTTGTACCACGTCCACTGGGAGGCTGGCAAATCGATAACATGACGATCGTATATTGATAAAAAGTGAATATTTACCACAATATTATGGCTTGAGTCATCAAATTTGGTATGTAGATTGCCAGTGACTTCCCCAAAGATTGTGACCTTGCTTTTCCGGCCACGCCCACTAGAACGCCCACAGCCACCCCACCCCAACGAATCGCGATAATCTATATATGCCACAATTTAACAGCTATAGTTACCAAAAAAGTTGTCTACGCTCAAAATTTTATATTTTTTCCAAAATACCAATAACTACTGTCTACTGTGAACGAGTATTACGCATTCGGTTACGTCCGACTGCAACCTTCTGACTTGTTTTTATTTCTGCTCTCATGACTAATATTTAAATGAAACAAATAATATAAATAATGCAATTCTGCAGCTCTAGTTGCGTTATTGACCATTCCTTTCTGGGTGGCTAACAGGTGTCCACTTGTGGGCCATTCCCAATTGCTGCTTCTACTTTAGCTACTGAATTTGCTGTTGTTGTTGTTGCTGCTGCCGTTGGCTTTGTCACGCGCGGCCGGTGCGCTGCCGGGTACATTTAGCGAGTACAAGAGGCCGCCCCCCGTTATCGCAGTAGGTTGTGCAAACACAGACACACACTCACCCACACACCCACTACCCAATGTGTCTGAGTGTGTGTGTCTATAGCTAGATAAGCATACACAATCAAGCTACGTTAATTATACGTACAAATAAAACGTAAATAACATTTGTAACAAAAACAACAGCAACAAATCACTCACACACACACACACACACACACACACACACAGACACTGCAAGCAGTATTAGTCCGCGTGTCCCTGTGACGTTTATCGATCAAAATAAATAAAATGCGAGTCGAGCTAGCCAGAAGTATCAAGTCATTAAGCTGTGGCCAATCAGTGTTGGCTATTACGCTTATTTCACGTCGAATCTAGCCTTAACATACCCTGTGCCCATTGCAAATGGGGTATAATGATTTCGAGCAAATGTATGTAACAGGCAGAAGGCGGCATCTCCGACCCCCTAAAGTATATTATTCAGCATTATTAGAGATTTGAAATTTTATATATATTCATATGCAGAACAAGTTTATCATTATACCCATTGAAAATCGGTAAAAAAAAGGTATAATGATTTTGTGCAAATGTATGTAACAGGCAGAAGGAAGTTTCTCCGACCCCATAAAGTATATATACATATATTCTTGATCAGGATGACGAGCTGAGTTGATTTAGCCATGTTCGTCTATCCTTCTGTATGAACCCAGAGATCTTGGAAACTACAAAAGCTGGAGACATCAACTTGTCGACTATAGACTTTGAAATAGATACGCAGTACGAATTTATAATTTTTTTTCGATATCCTGCACCGTTTCATTAATAAAAATTTAAAACTTGATTTTTTTAGCATATCTCGGAGCTAGAACCACCAAATTGATTATCGCCCCAAATATAAAAAACGCAATTCAATTTATTCAATTCATTGAAATGTATATAAAGAAAGCGGTCAGGGTATCCCTAGTCGGGCGCTTCCTATTAGAGCCCCCACTTATGCAATTTGTTGGACTTTTTTTCGCGCAAATTCCGATGCTATGAGCAGCCTCCACTTCCCGGCCAACCGACCGAGGGGGCGCAGTCGTACACCGTACTACCTCTAATATACATGCTAAATAGTTTAAGAGAGTAGATTCAATACAAGGGAGGGTTGACTCCGAACTGATCGCTCTGTAATATTTAATAAAATCATCACGTCCCTTCAGGCAGGGCACAGTTAATTAAACAATGCTTACGTGTTAGTCTGGTTGGAAACGAGAAATTTAATTGGCTTATCAACTCAGAGTAGTCGATTTCAGCAGTAATTAAGTTATGGACTTAAGCTTTTCGAAAATGCTGGAATGTTTCGCTTGCGTATCGTATTTCCTTTGTTTTATGCGCTTTTTGAAAGTTATCAAATATATTCCCATTTTTACAATATATATATCTTTTATCGATTCACCGCATAAAAAAAGTATTGATTGAATTGAGAATTTGATTGTATTCTCATAAGGTTGAGGGAAAAAGAACAACTATGTATGTTGCGACAGCTCGCAGCTGGGTCCAGGGTATCTCCTAGTTGGGCACTCCCGACTAAAGAACTTACATGTTTTAATGTCACATTGTAAAAAAATTGAAAAAAATCCCTGCAGGCAGATTTAGCTATTTCTTTGAATAATGATATTTCCAAACTGGACAATAATTTGGATGTACTAAAAGATATGTTTTTTATGTTCTTTATATCCTTGTCAATGCCGTTTAAATTTTGAGCTCATGGAAGTAGAAATTGTTAAGAATCCTGATTAAAATAATTAGTAATATGTTTTTTGTTCTATAATCTTTTTTCCCCACAGTTGGCAACACTGTTGGAATTTCGCATTCCGTTCCAAGTTGCAAATTTGCGACCAATTGGATATTCAAAAACGGGCCACACTGACGCTTAGTCAAATTGGAGTTGTAAACACAGAACTACCCCAAAAACAGCTAGGGTCACACCTTAATATATGTGCGTACGTTATGTATCTGTGTATCCACGTGCATATAGGTTATTCTTTCACTAATATGTAATTAATACAAAATCACATCACTAGAGCACCCACACGCACACACACATACAACGTAGTCGGCGGCCTTGTGTTAGGCGAATAATGGGCAGAAGAGACAAAACAGGAAAAAGTGCTAATGGTAAATACACACGCAGCTGCATGTGCAGGTCCGTTAGAAAGCTCTCGCTCTTTTCTTTCTGTCTTACTTACCATGCTGTTGGTCGCAAACAAACGCTTCTTCTTAGAAAACAAGGAAGAGCAACTGGCAATGGCAATGGCGTGTTGTTGTTTCGTTGCAGGAGCGGACCCAGTCGATAAGGCGCCTGGCGGGCGGCGCACGCAATATTTTTTATGCTTTTTTTAGCAGGCGCTAATCTGGCCTCTCCTTGTTTTAGGTACAGGGTGTGTCGTTAGTCTGCACGCTGCTCGCGTAAACAAAGCGTATACGCGAATATCGATGACGCCCCAAGAGCAGAGGTGTAGCGGAGGGGCGGCTCTGGGCGGATGCTAAAGATGCGCTCGCGCTCTCTTTTCGCTTTTCTGCTCTCTTGTTGCTAGCTGTGACAACGGCGGCGCCGATTTGTTTGGTTTATTTTTATGCGCAAAAGTTTCAATGTTTCCTTGGCGTGCGGCAACAAGTTCATTAATATTCGCGATTTTTATTGAAATCAATGCAGACAAACATTTCAGCATACACACACATACGTATATTATTTTATTTTAAATATGCCTTGCTAATTTCTTTCGCTGCTCTCTTTGCCTCTCTCTCTCTCTCACGCCGGTGACAAGCGTGCAATTTATGTGAACTCTGCGCGGCTCAAAGTCGAGTCTCCACTTCTCCGCTGCCAGCGGATACCGTAACAAACAAATAAAAAATAATACAAAAAAGTAGTTGCAATATAAACAATTTACGACTAGCCACAATTATTACAGTAATGGTTATCGATCGACTTTAGATTTTTTTATAAACAGGAGCGAAGCCAACGAGTATTTTTCACTTTTTTTTTGTAGATTTTTCTTTTGCTGTTTTTTTTTTGAGGGGGCGCGGGCCGAGCACGAATGTTGCAAATTGATTTTTTCCCCTTTTTTGTTGTGCGAGTATTTGGCAAAAGAGTTGGCTTATTGAACGGACACTGCTGTTGTGTTGTTCCTTGGCGCGCACATTGCAGCGATTAGGCCCGAAAAACGGTGACTGTTTTTTTTGCCTTCTGAGTAATAGCTGATAAATATATAAAGCGCCGCACAGTCAACGCGACCGCAACAACAAAAAAATACTAGTGCTGCAAAAAGAAAAAATAATCGATATGTGTTTTGCACACCTCTAAGGCGGTGACTGTTAACTGAACATGCACTGTTACCCACCAATCACGCTGTTAAGAAATCGGTATTTTTAATAGACCTTATAATGGCAAGTGCTACCAGAAAATTTATAGTCGCCTATAAATTGTTAACTGTTGAATATAAATGCGTATAAGTTTCATGAGTGTACATAATCCTAAATATTATTGCTTCAAGGTTTAAGGACTTTTGACTGTCTGGCAACCATGTTAAATATCGATATATCTGTCTTTCAGTATTGTTATGCAGTATTTATTATTAAATAAAACTGAAACCTTATATGCATACAAGTCAGAACGCTTATTTTGTAACTTAACTGTTGAGTAAATTTTTTAACATAATAGTTATTAAAAAAACCAACTTGGTATATTTGGAGTATTTTCGCAAATACCAAATTAGTATTTTCGTTGTTTGCAAACCTATCGATAAGTGTTATTTTATTAGCGTGCGACGTGCGCTGCGAACGTATGTTACGTGTGTTTTCGGCTTGTTAATTTTTTTGTTTCCTTCCTTTCATATATTTTTTTTGTTATTATTGTGCGTGTGCGTGACTGCAGCCAAACAGCCGTAACAAGAATCAAGAAGAACGCATTTTCAGCAAGTCCTTAACCAGTTCCAAAGCAACAAGCCAGCAAATCGGCAGTGTTCTACGGCAATGCCTGTGCAGAAAAGTTAAACAAACAAAAGACGACCAAAAAGGCGAAAAGTAAAAAAAATTATAAAAACGCGTGTTGGGCCGCGGAGCAGAGCCAGAGCTCCGTCGAGTCTCTGCTCCAACAAGAAGAAGAGCGAGAAGAAGTCGAACAATTGTTCAATAGCTGCTGGGCTCTGTTGCGTCTCTGCGCGCGCTCTCTTACTCACACTCTCTCTCTCTGACCGACCGTCCATCGGCGTCGTCACAACGTCATTCGCTTCGTCGCCGCCGTCGCCGTCGCCTGTTCTGTAAACCCGCGCGCGTTCTTTGCTTTTCCTCTTCCGGCCTGGCCGCACTGAAGTTAGCAGCAAATAATAACAACAACAACAGTAGCAGCAGCAGAAACAACAACAACACCAAACTGCGATACGCGCAACAGCAACAAAATGGTAAGTTAGCAGTTAATCTGTGTATTTATTAATTTAGTTCTTCATTTTTGTTGTTATTATCATGACTTATGCATTTCCTTTGTTGTTTCGCTGAAACGCAACATTTGATGGCCAAAATTCAATGGCCACTGGTCGCCGTTGCCGCTGGCAGCGCTGCTAGCAGCAGCAGCTGAGCGTGCATACGCTAACCATCTCGCTCGCACCCGCACGCGGCGTGGCCAACCACATGGTCGGTCCAAAAAAAAAAATAAAAACAACTAAGCAAAAATCGCAAAGCAAAAACAAAATATTTCAATGTGACAGTGTTGAAGAGTGCGAACGCTAACGAGAAAGAGCGAGAGGGGGAGAAGCGTCTGCAGAAAAAAAACGGGACAAGCGACACAATTAATTTGCATTGTTTGTTTGTTTGTTTACATGTTGCCATTTCTGCGTCCCTTCTATTTTATTTGTTTGTTTGTTTTTAATAGTCATTGCTGTGCAGCGTTCCCTTTCTCTGTTTTGCTCAAACACCGCCTTGTCTTTAATTTCATTACAAAAATTTAAACAAAATAAAAAACGGTCAACAAATTTGTTTGTGCTAGGTTAGGGTTAAGGCCATGTGTCACAGTTACCCCTCTCTCCCTCACACACACACAACACCTTAGTTCCCACTAATTGCAATTATTTATATTATTAATAATATTTTATTTTTTCCATATATTGTGTTCTGGTTTTTAGTTCGTTATACCCCTTAAAAATTACAAAAAAGGTAGCTAGGGGTTTCAAAAATCGCAAAAATGTCGTATTTCTAAGAAAATTATAGTTAATTTTTTTTGTTTAAATTTATTTTAGTATTGAATCCGCGTAATCAAAATCGAATGTCTTAACATTACAATATTAATTAAATTTACAATTACCAAATCTCGACTTTTAGTTGTTATCCATTTAATGGCTTTGTTTTAAAAACTTTTTCATTACATAAAAAAATAAAATAATTCACGAAATTCACCAAATAGGAGAATTCAGCATCGATTCAGATTCAGATGTGCTACTACTACTTGACTACTTGAGTAGAGCCCATAACAAGTAGGATATCAAAGAAAAATCTTTTCATTAAAATAATTTAGCAAGTTTTTTATATCTGCGAGTTATAATCAGTATATACTGTACATCATTATTGCTACGGTAAACTCGCAAACATCTTGAAAAGCAGTTAAATAAATCAATTTCTGTGACAAAAATTGTAAAAGCTTTGTCGGAAGCGAGATTAAACTTTCTAGCTCTAGACGTCAATCAGGGAATCGCACAAAACCAATATACCCTTTTCTTCCCACTATGGAAAATTCATTCTTGAATAACTTTGCAGTTTATTGTCTGAGCTTTATGAAATTTGTAGGAATTAAAGAGACCAACCAAATGTATCTATTTGAACCAAAGTAAAACTAAAGCAATTTTGTTTTTAATTGTGGGGCGATTGGGGGTGGTGTCCAAAAATCTATATTTATCGATTTTAAAAATATGGTGTTGGCTTATTAAGAATATGTACGTTATGAGATTATATATACTTCTACCTGTTATATATGTATATATACGTCTATCTGTACATATATTTGCAATGGTTACAGGGTATAACAAATTGCAAAGCATTTTAGCAAAGCCAGAAATCACAGCGAGCTGTCAATATTCTGTTCGTCCATGGCCAGTGCTCACTGTATGTGCGGCGGCTATCTGAATGTGGAGCGCAGCAGAGGGGTGGGCGGGGCAGCAGCTGCGCGTGGGAGTGGCATCAACTGCTGCTGCAGCGTCCCGTTTTACATAAAGTTTCCCCATTTGTCGCAGCTTATTTATCGCCGTCCGCCTTGTGCGCCATTCGCTGCATTTGTTTGGCCTTTGGCGCATGCGTTGCGACGGAGCCTGCCCCCCACCCCCGTTCACTGCCAACCCTTACCTCTGCAGCCCACCTGCCTGGGTTCAGTCTGCGTCAGGGCATACACACACAGCTTAAATATATACACACTACATATATAGAAAACTGACTAATTGCTTAATCGAGATTTGCCTGCTCTGCTTTGCTGGGATTTTGAGAAAATTCCACCTATAAGAGTGAACAGTTTCCAAGGATCTTTTTTTTTACTTCATTAAAGTCGTGGTTTTTTTTTTGTTTTTCCTTTTTGGAACGTAAAACCCATGGCAAATAGGAGTCTAAGGTTGTGCATAGCTGAAAGTTAAATTTGCATTCGATCGGCTTCAAGAAATATTTTCCAATCTCAACATAAAACAATTTTGGAAATAATTTCACGAACCCCATTAATAAAAAAATTTGAAAAATTCACTTTTGGTAAAAAAACGTTCAAAATTTAAAAAAAAAATTTAATTAAAAAAAGTGACCTGGGCAAAGTCAAGTGTCATATACATTGATATAGTATGCATATATAATTATTCATTCTTTCAATTGTAATTTTATTATATTGTATCTTTGCACACTGTTCCGTTCACTGTTGTATTTGTGCATTGTTATTAAATATGTGCACACTGTATGTTCGACTGTCTATTTGTTTTGTTTTTGTTCGAACTGCGTTGCTTTTGTGCTTTTATCCGGCATTTTTTGTTTTCGTTTTTATTTTCGCTTCGTTCTGCACTTTTGCAACCCTTAAGCGACTTCGGGCTTTGCGTCCTCAGTTCTCTTGTCTTTTTTCTTTTTTTCGATACATATATATAAATATATATATATTTCACCCATTTTCGGCAACGTGTTGATGTATCTCCTTTGCACACACCCACACAGCTTTTGTGAGCTTTTGTTTTGTTCTTGCAAGGTCATTCGTTTTAATTTTATTTTCTGTGTCACAAAATCTCTGGAAAAAATGTTGCATACGCACGGTGCAGTCTATGTATGTGTGTGTGTGTGTGTGTGTGTGGGCAACAGCAGGATATTGATAACAAGTTATTTTTAGATATTTTCTTTCTTAAATTGGATTTCGATTTGTGCAATCATTAGAAAAGTCAACAAATGAAAGTGGAATTTTAAAGCATTGATATTTGGCATTAATCGTGTGAGATTTTTTGTAATGCCCTTAAAGTTTCTTTTTATCGAAATTTTTTTGGCTCGAACTAAGAAAATATATCTAATTGACTTGAAATCGGTATCAAAATTTCCCGCCTTTATCTGTTCCAGTACATTGCGCGCTTCAAAAATAGAGTTTACAAAATCTTCATTTTTTTATAATTAATATATAGTTTAATTTACATAATTTTACAATTAATATAAAGAATTTTTTATAATCACAAAGTTTTTTATTATTATAATGAGCTTCATAAAAGTGTATTTGGATCTTATATAGATATTTGTTTAAACTCTCTCACGGATGGCCAAAGATGAAGAATTCGCATTATTATTTTCAATATAATTTAGGACTTTTGAAGAGAAAGAAAAGTTAAGTTACTTTTTGTTTCAACCGGGAGTGTGTATATAAAATCTTTGGTACAAGCAATCACAATCACATTTATTAGGTAAATCTTATCTTATCTTATAAGAGGAATTATAATTCCCTAGGAACAGTTGGTCTGCAATAGACGCTCTGAGGGAAAACGGTTTGCAATATGCCGAAAAAAGGTGATTAGTCATTGTTGCTTTACCTGATGCGCTCCACCGAGTGCTCACTGTGCTTGTCGATTGGTAGCCTATATATAGGGGGGTTTAGGCGGTGAACTGGGCTACGATTGCCGCAAACATTTGGCACATTCGCTCTGCTTCTGGCTCTGGCTGCGGCTGTGGCTGTGGCTCTGCCTGGGCCTCTGCTTGTGCAGCGAATTCCCAAGTTGTCGAGCCATTGATTTATCTCTGTCCATGGGCAGGCCAAGAGGCAACTTGCAGCCAACTTTCGCAGAGTCAACCCACCAACCAACCAGGCAGCCAACCAGGCGGCAACCCAGTTGAACCCACTTGAGCCCACTCGGCGGTGCGGCTTGCTGTCTTGCTCTAATTGCCGCTCTGCCTGCGTTGTCCTGTGTATCCTTTGGCACGGCCTCGGTCTCGGTCTCGGTCTTGCACCCCTAATGCCAATTGGAGATGGGCCGTGCTCCCTTTTTTTAAAACACGAACACGAACCTCAATTCCAAAAATCACGTGCAAAACTATTTTTTAGAAATATCTTTATTGTGAAATATATGTACATATATATATATATATGTAACGATTTGTTGTTGCATGTTTCGACTTACATTCCAATTTGTATATATGAGGTATTATTTAAATTCTTTTTAAAATAATACCTAGACCAGATGCGTTGTAAATTATATTAAATATATGTCGTTTATCAAAATTGGAATAAAATTTCATTCGTTAACTTTCAATATCTATTTTAATATTAACAAATTTAATTTATATTTTCACTTAATTTTTGACGCTTATTTTGAAACGAGCAAGTCGTGTTAGCGTGGCCTTATTCGTGTCACGAAAGTACACGGCACGAAGCCAACTCGAATAGCTATCATAGGCCGCCGTTAGTTAACTAGGATATCCTTTTGTTTCACCGAGAACCGTTTGGAGCAGGGGGCGTGGGGTGGCTTGCCTCATTGGGGGTTGGCACATTGCACACGCTACGTAGTTTCTGTTCTGTTCTGCTCGCTGTTCATAGTTCGTAGTGTTCGGTATCTCTGCATGCCAAACATTTGCCACTGCTTCGTTGTGTGTGTGCGAGTGTGTCTCTATAAGGGGTATCAACATTCAACCCTTTCTCGAGCTATGCGGCACAGTGGGTTTTCAAAAGTAAGTGATTCTATTGCTGGAATCTCGTATAGTCCTTATCCTGACCGAATGATAAACGATTAATTTTTTATTGTTGTTTTTTTGTGATGAAAGTGTAAACTTAAATGTGGCAGCTTTTGAAAAATTGATTAGAAACTTTTAAAACTTTAAATATTTATTAAATATTGTTATCATGTTGTACACCTATTGAAAAATCCATACCACTCGGTGGTGTGCTTACTTTTTCCAATTTAATTAACTTCAAATATATTTTTAAAGCTCAAATCAATATCGATTGTGGTCAATTGAACCTGAACTCAACTAATAATGTTATGCTACAAATTCTAATTTCTGGATGAAAACTTATTTTCATACAAAATATAAAGAATAAATAAAATTTTCAGAATTTAGTTCAAATGGTGCTTTTGCAAATGCTAATTTGCAAGGATTTAAAAAAACAGAAAAAAAGAATAAAAAAAATGTGTTTCTCATGCATACAAATTATAGCTTTATAATACTTTATGAGAATTTTAAAATCGAATTTTGGTCAACATTTTTTATTTCCATGTAGTTTAATGCACCGTGTGAACCACTGTGCAGTCAGCGCCAGTTGAATGTTGTTGTTCGAGTGGTGGGTTGCGCCCGCCGCTCCTGACCGTTCAAAGTTGGGCCAACCACCCGCGCCCCAACGCACCGTTGAATATTCAAAGGGGTGTTTGCCACGCTGCAGTGTGTGTGTGTGTGTGTGTGTGCGTGGGCAGAGTTGGCTGGGCTGTGCGTTGGGTTTGAGTGTGTGTGTGTGTGCGTGTGCGTGTGTAGTTATGGGGTGTGGGGCGGTGTGCAAATGCCGAAAAACTGCAAGCGTGTTTTGGCTCGAAAATTCGGTCTGCGGCCGGGGCAGAGACACTGGCGTCGTCGTCGGCGTAGTTGCCTCCAACACGAGCCACAGAACAGTCGCAAATTGCAGCAGCAGCAGCAGCCGTCAAAGCCGTGGCAAGTGTCAAGTGGCGCCCCACCTGAAACTGACCTTAGCTGACCCAGAGCAGGCCAACGACTAACGCCCGCAACTCGAGCCAACTCGAGGAACAGTTGCCAGACTGTCCAAATTGCGTTTTTTTTGTGCCTCGTCTGCTTCGCGTCTTTGTTTCCTTTTATTTTTTGTTTTTTTTTTTTGTGTTGCGTGCGTGTGGTCTTTTTTTTCCGCTCGTGCTTTTTGTGCCGTTTTTTCTAAACAAAAGTGTTTGAAAGCTGTGCGCTCTCGCTTGCTCTCTCTTGTGTGCTTCCTCGCGCTCTCTGTCTCTTGCTCTGTGTGTGTGTGTGTGTGTGTGTGTGACGTTGAAAAGTGTGCTACATTTTTTTTGTTGTGATTTTTTTGTGGGTGATTTCCCGTAAATTTGTGTGCGATTTATTAAAGCAGCTGTGTGGGACATTTTTGTTTTGTTTTTTTTTTTTTTGTTGAGTGCTGTCTATTTTACACTGCACATAAAATTAAATGTTGTTTGATGTAGCAATCGTTTATTTAAAGTAAAAACTACATAAACAACATAGTGCCAATACTTTATGACATAATTAAACATAGTTTTTTCCTGCCCAAAAACTATCCAAAGCGAAGAATTAACTTCTAAATATTCCTCAACTTCAATATACATTGGCAGACCAAAAATTAACATTAATATACATAAAAATATAAAAACAAAATTTCAAAAGTTGCATCATTTTGTTATTCTATGTTTATGTTATTTCTTAAATATTTCCTTTAGGCGAATATCTATCTGCCTGAGCAGACTAAAAAATAACCTCATATAGTATATAATTTTCATTTAGTATATAATTTTCTGATTTTAGCTAAACTTTTGCTCATTTGTATTTTGTTAATTCTTTTGCAGACATCGAAAAAGCGTAAAAACTTCTTGGATGCCGATGAAAACGACGATTTCGATGATGATGATTCCGGTTCTGATTTTGATGATGATGAAGATCCAGATCAAATAGAAGTGCCCGGTAAGTTGATTTCTCCAACATCTATGATGTATTACCAGTAAACACACGCACACTCGCACACACACGCAGCTGAAATTTAAGCGCTTGACTTGCAAATAAACTTTGGCCAGAACCTAGACAGGCTGTCCTTTAGCTTACAACTACAACTACCCCAACTTACCAATCCGCCCACTCCACTGTCCTTAGCCCTTTGTTTAGCCAGGCGCAGGCGAAAAAGGGTCGGCTAGGCAACTTGAATAGTTGTCGGAAATGTGTGGAATGGGCTGAAATAGCGCATAATTAAGTTGTGCAAATGTATGTAACAGGTAGAAGAAGGGAAAGTCGATACCAAAAATAAGAAATAAACATATACAAATACATATGCATAAATATATAGAGACCGCTTATGCTAATATGTGGCCTATATAAATCCGTATATCTCGGGACCTATAAAAGCCAGAGCTGGCAACATAAATTTTCTAATAACTTTCACACAACCAGCGAAAATTGCACAAAAATTAATTAGTTTTCAAAGTGTTTTGTCAATAACTTTTGGAAGTTGTAGGCTTCAAATATCCCATATTAATATGGGATAAAGTATTTAAGCAACCTTAGTTTAAACAAGTGAGGGGGCTCTAGACGGGAGCGCCCGACTAGGAGATATACTGAACCCTGTCTTTGCATACATTTCAACCCATACACATATATATACAAAATCACACATACACAAACGCACAAGCTGTGCAAGTGGGGAGGTATCTGGAATCCGAATTATTTTTTTATCGAATGTACTTTTTTAAAACAAATAATATACCTTTGATATGTTTTCATACTCGTTCACGATGTAAAAAGAGTATATTGGGTTTGCGAAATGCCCGTCCGTATACTATTGAAGCTATTAAATATTCCCAAGTTCAAGTATGCATAATTTCTGACGATAGCCCATAATTCTTGTTGGATAACTCAACTAAAATTTCGCCACACAATAAATTGACTGGTCGGTGGCGTAGGTTTGGCTTTGTTGTTTTCTTTTTTTTTATTAATAATTTTTATATGTACATATAGTACATGTTCAGGTTATCATTACAGTTAATTCGTTTTCTAATCGATAAAATAAGGATAAATAGCATAATTTCTAAAAATGCCAAATACTTTACAATTTACGTTTTTTTTTCTTGATTGGAAAACTAATTAACTATGATTTTATTCGATCTAATTATCTTTATTTTGTAAGTTATTTTTCGTTCTCACTCACTTGATACTTTTCTTAAATTCATTTTTATAGTTGTTTCTATTTTTGGTCCGAAATAATTTAAATTTAATTTATTGACAACTTTTTGTGTTTCAATATTTCATAGCTATTTCATTATTGTAAGTAAATTGAACCAGTGACGATAATTATTTCATTTTACAGTTGTATTGATTGCTTCCAATTATCGATAATTTGAGACATTTAAATGTAACGTCAACTTTTTTCCAAGTCGTAAACTATTTATTGTTTTTCTCTGCAGTTATTCGATAGTCGACGTTAAGTAGAGTTTCTTTTTAGCTCTAGACGAAATTATTGTTTTGTCAAAATTGGCGTAAAAGCCATTTCGGTTGATTGATTGACTTCTTTCAATGGGTTTTACGCCTTGGTTAGCCCAGTACTTAATTAAGTTTCAGGTTTGCCAGTTCTCAAGAGGCAACAGTCCAATATTAATTAAAATCCAATTTGCATTAACAGCCAAAAGATTAATTAAATGCAAGTCCAAATTGTAAACCCCACTCGCGCACCCGCACATCCGCACACCCACTAATCCCAACCCCACCAATACCCAAACCACATAACACACATGGGGCACCTGCTAGAGGTAGGGAAATGTTGGTCTCGATATGATTTATGTGCTCATAAATGCAATGCAATGCAATGCAGGCACATCTAGTGCCTTCTATCCGTATATGTATTTAACCAAATCTATATAGATATATATCTATATTCAGATGCGAATCGCGCTCTAAGGCGCTGCTTAAGCCCCACAAGTACATACTTATATATGTATACATATATAGCTATCGCTCTATATACATTTATACATCTACATAATACATATTTACAAATCCAATTGTGGTGCGTCATCTGTTTGTCTGTAATGCAATGGCATTAAGTATGTATTAAGTATTGATGCTCGACTCGATGCTTTGGCAAGCAGAGGGCAAAGCTGATGCCACAGCCCACTCCGTAAAAGCCTTAATTAACTATCTATTATAAATGAGCAACAACAACAACAAGCTGTGTATGTGTGTGTCTGTTCAAGTGCCAATTAGACTCAATAATTCCATCAATCGCTTCTCGTTTTTGACCTCAGCTCAACTTTACATATCCTCAGTTTATCAAAATAAAAATCAAATAAATTCAATCCGCATTTAAAATACATTTTCTTGTTGCACGAGATGTACGTTTCTAGATACTAAAATGCTTTACGTAATAGTGTTGGACTTTAGCTTGGCAACTCTAAATACCCAAGATATGTAGCGCTAAAGTACCCTTCAAATTTGTAACGAACTTGCTCTGGGTTTGGATACATCAAAGCATTTTGTACTCAAAGCAAATACAAATAAAGAGAAAATAAATAACTTCAAGGTGGACACTTCCCCTAGCCCGTGAACACATTTTCAACTTCAAGACCTTTTTCTATAAACCTAAACTGTTTAAATAAAAAACAAACTTTTATTAAGAAAGTTTTGCCCTAATGCAAGTTGCTGTAAATGGATATTATTTTTTTTTTTGTAAATCATGAAAGTTTTATATTTAATAAAACAAATATTTGACGAGACAAATTTAATTAAAATTTACCTATTATATAGTAAGATAATTGCGTAATAGCCTTTAAAAATTTCTAAATAAAATAGGGTATATTAAACATTTTAAATAGCCGTATTGTTCTTGCCATGTCCGTCTGTCTTTAAACATCGCTTTAACACTTTTATTTTAAACTCGTTCAGAAATTGAGAAGAGTGTATTGGTCATATTCCGTCTTGCTGTCTGCATGAATGCAATTTTTCGCGCCGCTATTGAACCTAGGGTCTTGAAACTTAGAAAATATACTGGTACATACCCACGTTAGATAAAGTATTAAGATTTTATGGCTACGGCGACTGAGGGCGTGGTAATTCGATAAAATCAGATGACTGATGACCTCCTCCAAAGATCGCTCAAATTGATGTATCTTGGAAGTGGGTAAGCCGCGAGTATCAATATCTCCCTTAATTTTAGCAGTGCTCAGAGATCTCCTCAAAATATCGATACGCGAAATGTCGGCCCCACAAATTACAAAAATCAATATTTTCCCAAATAATAGTACTGAATAAAACTGACTTCGACTGTTTTGAGCTGTTATTATACTGTGAAGGCGTCCAGCCGACTGCAACGTTCTTACTAATACTAATTATAGTACTATTTATAATTTATTGATATCTTCAAGGAAATAGTACAGCTATCTCCATGCTACGTACATAATATTGTGTACATCCCAATCGTAAATTCGCTCTTTGCTTCTTTCTGCGAAGTGTACAAAGTAACTGATAAATAATAAACAGTTCCTGTCGCAGTCCGCGCGTCTCAATTATCATTTCAATGTCACAAGCATTGGCGAACGGGGGCTGCCCACTTGTCACTGTGCGTGGGTGACAAGAAAGGGGAGAACGTGGGGGGGGGGGGCAGTTGAGGCCACGTCTTGAGTCGCACACCTAATGCACCCTTGACAGCAGGTGAATGCAGAGGCTTCACTTCTAACAGCCCCCAGCCTACAGCCCACTTTATGTACACATGCAGACACACACACACACACACACACACACACGCGCACTACCTTACAGACATTTGCTAATTATGTTCTCATTATATACCATGGACTCCATTAGAGGGAGGGCCACGCCTACACACATAATGCACATAGCGCAACTACGCAGCTAAAACAACAAGCACATCAACTGCAATAGGAGAGAGTGAGAAAGGGGGCAGGGGGCGGGGGGCGGGGTAACTGCGCTACGGCAATAGCAACGGAATCGATTTGTTGCGTGTGCGCGCCACTTGGACACCAAATGCAGCTCCCAATTTATATAAATTGTATAGTCATCATATCTGTAAGCTTTGTACAAATATGAGCTCAAATATTATCCTAAATATTTCATTTAATATTGAAATTGCTTTACGTTTAAAAAACACTAAATAGAGATACGAGATTAATTGGTTTTAGGACTACCTACCAGAAAGTTATTATTAAGCAAATTTGTCTAAACAAATTGTATGCATATACAAAAGCAAAACACTTAAATTACTTACAGAAATGGTTTTTTAAGAACATAAACAACTCTCATTTAACACTTATGATAATTTTTTACATTTAATTTAGTTTTTCTTGAGTAAGCAAACTAGAAAGACAAGTTGTTGGTGAGGTAAAAATAAACTTTTAAATATTGTTAAAAACTTTTTATTTTACAGAAACATTTCTTTTACATGTGTTTTTCGTTTTTCAACATTTTTGAAAACAAAAATGTAATTTACAATTAAATTTATCCTTTTTTTATATTTTGTCTGGAGAAAAATGAAATTAAAATTGAACTCACTTCTAAAACCCGAGACGTTATATTTTCCAATTACAAACATTTCTTCTTTCTCTTACTTACTACATACACGAATGTATCAATAGTCCCGTCTCTATTTTATTTCTTATCAGTAGAAAAAACCTGTTGCTCGCATTTTTCACGGTGAGAGGTGGCAAAAGAAATAACACGTGCCAGACATCTTCCCCCACCCCCGCCCTGCCAAATACAACTGTGAATACCCTTGCAAAGAGTATTGTATCTTCGGCAACTTTTAGCTGACTGATCTTGCTAAGGCGTTTTAATAGTTTGCACTGATCCGTGCGTTAAGACTATATAAACTAATATATTTATTTTGTCACACGAAATGTTGCAGACATCTCTGAAACAATAAAGTATATATTTATGACTTATGATGATTTATCAGATCAGTGCCATGCCCACCTGTTTCTATGCTAAATTGTCTCGTAGTTTTCAAGCTGTCGTCATAAGACTTTGAAAAGGTCTATCTTTTTGTAGCAGGGAGTACATACATATGTATGTCGGAGTTGGCCGGATCGGATACTTTATCATATAGCTGCCATAGGAACGATCGGTCGAAAACGAGTTTTTGTTGCTTTCACCAAACTTGGCAGCTAATAGCATTACAACTATATTTATTTGGAGTTCTATAGGAACAATCGTTCAAGTTAGGCCTTCGGATGCAACTATAGCTACATGTGTGCATATTATGTCTGCAAATGAATTTCATCTGTTTCTTATTCTTTTCGACTAAGAGCTAAAGAATTTGATGTTGTTGCCTTCATTTGCTGCTCCAATTAATTGCTTTACTTATCAATTGTTGCTTGCAGGTGGTGGTCGTGATTTGAACACTGCAGTTACCTACGCCCAAAACATTCGCAGCGGTGTTGGCATCAACGTCAGCAAGCAAACAAATAGCGGCCCAAGTGGCAGCAGCAGCAACAGCAACATAACCGAAGCTTTTATCAAGCTGAGCAACAACAACAACAACAGCAGTAGTAACAACAACAACAACAACAACAACAGCAAAGTCAACAGCAGCAAACCAACCTCCTTGCTGCTCAGCAATAGCAGCAACAACAGCAACATTAACAACAACAACATCAGCAGCAACAACAACATCAACAACAACAGCAACATTGCCGTACTGCGGCCAACAATTGTAACGCACACAACAAAAGCAACGTCAGCGGGCGGCAAATTCACAGCGCTGCCAACAACAATAACAACAAAAGTCGCCCTAGACAAGAGCCTAAACAACATGCCAAAGAAACTGACGGGTAAGTGTGACCATACAACAACAAAAACACATAAATGCACACGCACACTCACACACACACACATACACACATGCACACATACACACACACACACAACATACACACGCTGCGCCAGGCAGTCAAAAGCTCAACTTGAAATTAATGCAGCCGTGTTCTTGTTCTCTCTTCTCTCTCTCTCTCTCCCTCTTTTTACTACTTTGCTGCTGCTCTCTCACACACGCACTCTCTCGCTCGCTCGCTCGCCCTTTTTCAATTGTTTGTTTTTGTTTTCGTTGTTGTTTGTTTGGCTTTGTTTTCGTTACGTTTTGCTTTCGGTTCAGCAGCCGCGTTGGGCACGGCCAGCGGCAGCGGCATTAATACCGCCACGACAAGGATCGCCGCTAGTGCTGGCAACCCTGGCAACCCTGGCAGCAGCAGCAACGCCAGCGGCGGCAGCAGCCTGAGCGCAGCCAGCGCCTATTTGAACAGCGGCGCCGGCAACTATTTAAACAGCCTCAGCACTAATGAACTTATGAGCCTCGCCGCCTACGTGGCCTCCAAGGGGCTCCAAGTAGCAACAACCCCAACAACAACACCAACAGCAGCAACAATCCTAACAGCAACAACAACAGCAGCAACTACTTTGCGGGCGGAGGCGGGGGCGCTTCAACTTCAACCGCCTCTGCTGCCAATTTCAATATGGCCGCGTCTTTATTGGCGCAGAGTAAGTCCTGTAATGTTGGTAACAGCCAAGAATATGACTAACAATCACCAATACAGTCTTTGTGTGTCTGTGTGTGTGTGTGTGTGCGAGTGTGCGTAAATGTATATGCATTTATTATTATTAATATTGTCTCAGCATTCCATTGAAAAAAGTAGTTTGCAACTGGCTGGCAAAGCTGTAATTGTTTTCTTCTAATATTCTTCCAAAAATATATAATTTTCATTTCGCTGCAATATGGCAACACTATCAAGTGTCTGTAAAACAAATGGGCAACTCTTTTTTTTAAGTTCTTAGACAATTTTGGAAAGAGCATAGTTGTTGAATTTTGTCTTGAATGCAACTCGAAGAAATCTGTCAACTCTATATAACGCTTAATACTTGAATTTTTATACAATTTGTTGCAATATGGCAACGCCGTGAAATCTGCCGAGAATTGCGCAACTCTTTTTCCAAAACTCCTTACAGGTGTCGAATTTAGATTTATGTTTTATTTTTTGGTAAAATAGAATTCTTCAAATTTATTTTAATTGCATCGAAGTAAATTCTTTTATTTGTACATATATGATTTTACATATAAATATGTATGTATGTACGTGCATCATATATTCTGAAAAGTATCAATTGAACTGAAAACTGAAGCTGAAAGAAATTATGGTAGTATTAATGAAGTAATAATCAAGGTAATGTTATTGTTCGGGATAATGTTGACGTTCGAGAAAAAGCCCAAAAGAATTGCATTTAGATCTATCACGAAAAAAAATGTTCTTGGTGTACTAGAACTAGATCTTCGTTTTTAACCTTATTTTATACCCCGTACCCACTGAAAATTGGTAAAAAGGGTATAATGGTTTTGTGGATATGTATGTAACAGGGAGACTTCTGAGCCGGTTTATTAATATCGTTAAAAAAATCGATTTAAACACTGCTTTTGCTTTGCATATGGCATACAATTTCATCGCATTAGCTTTGCCTGGCTCAAAGTAAAGTAGGCCTTGTATTCTACTATTTGCTTCAGTTTTATTCAGTTTGGCATTTTATTTAAATTCAGTTTCATGTTCAATCACATGTCCGAAAAAAGCCGAGAATTCTTTTCAAAATTTTGTGTAAAAAGAACATTTCCAAACGAATTGAAATTCGAAAAGTGTTGATTTTTTTTTTGTTTTTTAAATTTTTAATAATCACAGAAGTTTGTATTTGTATATGTATATATATATATGGATTTAAGAAAGAAGTTGTCGTGCTCAGGTAGCATATCCACTCCAATGATCATAGGCAGAAATGGCGGCACCATGAACACCTGCAACAACAACAATAACAATAACAACAACGGCATGAACGACAGCAACAACAACAGCAACAACAGCAACAGCGCTACCACCAGCAGCAGCAACATAATGCAATCCTGTTTATCATTTACCAGCGAATGCAATCAGGATTCAGTGGATGAGCTGATTTCACTGCAGGTAACCGTAGCCATGGATCGTTTCTATCGGGTGCAGAGTCGTGCCCTCTCGAAACTGGAGCAACTGCTCCTGGAGGAGGTGCTGCCGGTCCTGGGCCACTCGCGCAGCAAGCACGAACGTCTGCTGGACAAGCTGCTGAACCGCCTGAGCAAGCTGCGTCCGATGGTGGTGCGCGTCAGGGCCGGACTCCATGACCACTACAGCGAGGTCGAGAGCAGCAGCTCCCATTCAGTGGAGCAGTGCCACGACAAGCGCCACAAGTCCAAGCAGCCCAAGCAGCGGCTGACAAGACGATCGAATTCGGGCCACTTCTCGGAGACTTCATTTTCGCTGCGCAATGACAGCAGTTGGAGCAGCCAATACGGCTCCGAGGATTCTCAGTCGCAGCAATCGCGGTCAAGACAAAAGTCGCAGCAATCGAGACAGAAGTCACGGCGTGCCCAGGCACATTCACATGCACATTCACATTCACATGCAGATGCACATGCACATTCACATTCACATGCACATGGACATTCACGGCGCTCGCACTCGCTGGCAAACAGAAAGAACATGGACGTTAAGTTCCTCTATCTGAATCGCGAATATGCCGCGGGGCCCGTCAGCGACTACAGTGACCACAGCATTGACGCCAAAGGCGCGCCGCGGCGAACGAGGCGTATCTCAAGGAATGTATGAACGCCAGGCCCACCGCATCGAAGATGAACGAAGTGCAGCTCAAGAATCGCCAGCAGCTCCACACGAATCTGCTCTTTAACAAGTCCTCGTACTCGTTGTTCCTCAATCGCTACAAATATCCCGCCACGTGGCCGCACGCCCACGATTACCAGAACCGCCAGAAGCTCACCGAGCAGCAGCCCTGGAAGGCCTGCGGATGATCATTTTAATGGAGTGTCGCGAACTGCATATATGTATATATATATATATATGTAGATGTTTTTAATTGTAATCTCCTCGCTGCCAATTCGATAGATGATTAAAGAAATACTTTTAATTTATAATTGGGGCGGTTGAAATTTCTTTTGATCATATTCGATACCATTGCTGCAGACCTATTTAGATAATTGTTGATTTTTCTGCTAAATTTGCTTTTAGATTTGAATAGAGAATAGAATTGATAAAATCTAACTTGCATTTATCATATTGATTTAAAATTTACTTTATGCTGACTTTCTCTGTGTGAAAACAATTCCTTTGATTCTTTTCATCGTTTTGAATACCATTCTTCATCTTTTTCCTTTGTCGATCTCAAGATGTTCGAAACTACATTATCTAAATGGAGCATATTTCTCTCTTTCGAAACTTTAATGTGTTTCTTGGCTAAATAAAATTTCGTTTGATATATATATATAGATTCGAGTCAACTTTGTGTTTCTGAAATTCTTTTATTTTCTAAATGAAGAGAATGAAAGAAATTTAATTATTTAATACCATTGCTGAACTTATCAATTCTTTTAGGATAACTGTTACTGCATTGATGGAAATTAGAAAAGAACTTTACACCTTGTGAAACCCTGAGGAGTCGTAATAAATATTGATTCATATCATCTGTTTTCTATTTTTATAGGGTATCAATCAATCTATAGAAAAATATTTGACTAAATTTCGTCGGAATATCTGAAATGTATATTATATTTATATAATTTATAGACCCATATCTAAATATGCGTCGCTTTCGTCATTTTGATGTAATTAAAAAGGGGTTATCTTTTTGTATGTGAGTGATTTTTATTATAGTAATATCAGGGTGTATTCAGCATATAAATATCGTTTGAATCGCTTACTTCTGGCTCAATCTGGCAGCAGCTGGGTCTTGAGCCTCGATCCATATACCATAGTGCTTAGTTTACGATCACGCTTTGTGCGCCCTACTAATCACATGCAACATTTTCTCTTTCCATTTCTCTATGCTCTATCTCTGTCATTCTACACACACTCAACAACAACACAACAACTACAACAATTGTAACACCACAACAACAAACCAACCTCAACACTTGTCTTGCAGTGAGCTACGCGGGCGCTGCCACGCCCATGCGCGCACCCTACAAGCTGCAGCCGGGCAGCATGCCACCCAGCGCTGCCGCCGGCGCAGTCAAGAGCGGCGGCGGCGCGACGCCAACAATGGCGTCGGCGGCGGGGGCAGCGGGCGGCGCTGCGGCTGCTGCGGCCGCCGGCGGTGGCGGTGGCGTGAAAGTGAACACCACGATGCTGGAGAAGCTGCAGAAGCTGATCGCGCTCAATCCGGAGTACTTGACCAGCGGCATACCGAACCATGTGATGACGCAGCTGTTCATGCAACCGATGCGCATGCCACAGCAGCAGCAGCAGCAGCTGCAGATGCAGAATGCGGTCGCGGCCGCTAGCAATGCGGCGGCAACGGCGGCCGGCGTTGCCTCGGCGGCTGCCTATGTGCAGCAGGAGGAGGATGAGGTCGACTACGAGGAGATGGGCGTGGCCGAGACATATGCGGACTATTGGCCAGCAAAGCGTAAGCATTAAAGCCGAATCCTTGCCGCAAATAACTCTCATTGAACTCTTCGCTCTCCACAGTCAAGCTGGGCAAGAAGCATCCGGACGCGGTGGTGGAGACCGCCTCGCTCAGCTCCGTGGAGCCGTGCGATGTCTACTACAAAATGTCCATACCCAGCGAGACGATCAACAGCGGCCAGCTGAGCGCCCTGCAGCTGGAGTCCATAACGTACGCATCGCAGGCGCACGATCATCTCCTGCCCGATGGCAGTCGTGCCGGTTTCCTAATTGGCGATGGCGCCGGCGTTGGCAAGGGTCGCACCATTGCCGGCATCATCTATGAGAACTACCTGAAGGGCCGCAAGAAGGCCCTCTGGATATCCGTGTCCAACGATCTCAAATACGATGCGGAGCGCGATCTCAGCGATATTGGAGCCACGCGAATCGATGTGCATGCGCTCAACAAGGTGGGGAAACGATCAATTAGTAAATCTACAAGTAGTCTAATTACCTAAGTAATTGTACCTTCGCCATTTAATTACTTAAGCTTGACAAATCGAACTACTCGAAATACTTGTAAATCTTTTATTTATAAAATGCTCACGTAAAGCTTAAGCGCGTTACTTGAGTAACAAACTCTCTTTAATTATTTGAGTAATTATGCTTGACAAATTTAAATATTTCAAAATATTTCTTATTTTTTAATTTGTATAAAATTTCGTTAAACTGGAAATTGCTTGTATATATATATATTTAAGTTATAAGGATACGAAAGGTTAATTACATAAAAATGTATATATAAAAAATTTTACATATATTTTTACTTATATATTAACATAACTTCTGAGGTAATAAAATTTAACTAATTGGAATTAAAATAATTAAATTTGTTAATTGTTAAGTAAGTTCTATATTCCTTGGTTATTTTTAAATTAATTGCTATGCAATTTGGTGTGAGTAACAACAAACTCAGCAATTGAGCAATTGTTTACTAAACAATTAATAGTTTACCAGCAATTACAATTACTTGAGTAATTAAATAGGTAATGGCTTGATAATTACATAAGTTACTAACTTCAATCATTTCCATTCGCAACATATTAGTTCCATTAGCTAAATACCCTGTAATTACTGCATTTATAATACTGTTCCAATTGCTGTATCCTCCCACACAGTTCAAATACGCCAAAATCAGCTCGGATGCGAACAACAACTGCAAACGTGGCGTCATCTTCAGCACCTACTCGGCACTAATTGGCGAGTCGAACAACAAGACGGGCAAATACCGTTCGCGTTTCCGGCAGCTGTTGCAGTGGTGCGGCGAGGACTTCGAGGGTCTGATCATCTTCGACGAGTGCCACAAGGCGAAGAACCTGTGTCCAGTGGGCTCCGGCAAGCCAACGAAGACCGGCCAAACGGTGCTCGAGCTGCAGCAGAAGCTGCCGAAGGCGCGCGTTGTTTACGCCTCGGCGACGGGCGCCTCGGAGCCAAAGAACATGGCCTATATGGTGCGCCTGGGCCTGTGGGGACAGGGCACAGCCTTTGGCAGTTTCGGTGACTTTATTACCGCCGTGGAGCGTCGGTGAGTCGGGTGTCCTATATACACATATATGCTATATACATGAATTTCCCATGCATGTTCTAATCTCTCATGTTTTATTTGTAGCGGTGTCGGCGCCATGGAAATCGTGGCCATGGATATGAAGCTGCGCGGCATGTACATTGCCCGCCAGCTGAGCTTCAAGGGTGTCAGTTTTAAGATCGAGGAGGTGCCGCTGTCGAAGGAGTTCCGCAAGATCTACGATCAGAGCGTTGAGCTCTGGGTGGAGGCCATGCAAAAGTTCACCGAAGCCGCCGAGCTGATCGATGCCGAGAGCCGCATGAAGAAGACCATGTGGGGCCAGTTCTGGTCGTCGCATCAGCGCTTCTTCAAGTACCTCTGCATCGCGGCCAAGGTCAATCATGCGGTTCTCGTCGCCCGCGAGTCCATCAAATATGGCAAGTGCGTCGTCATCGGCCTGCAGTCCACCGGCGAGGCGCGCACTCTCGATCAGCTGGAGCGCGATGATGGCGAACTCACCGATTTTGTGTCCACAGCCAAGTGAGTTTTCTCTGATTAATGCGTAGATAGTGCAGATAGTGCATAGTACTTATGAGCTGGGCTTTGAGCTGATTGTGAGCTTAATTGTTTTCTAAGCATCTTTTTATTTAACAGCTTTCATGTTGAGCTTTTTACTGACACTAAAGTTAGGTTTTCAGATTTGGCAGAGCCTTAGAGCAGAGCTTCAGGGTTAAGCTTTCGTGTACTTTCAAAGCCAATCTCTGCCATTCAATATTTAAATTAGTACACATTTTTTAATTTTTAAACAGCTTTTACAATTGCACAAACTTGCTCAGCATTCAATTAATTTTCATTTAGAAGGCTCTTACTACATTTTGTGTTTTACTGTTCAATTCAAAGCTTTAATGAGCTTTCAGTGTTAATAAACAACATTTACATCTCTAAGCTGTGTTGAATTTGTTTAAGAAACGACATATAAAAGTTTTCATGTGCTTTTATTTAAAAAAGATTAAAGCTTTCTTGTGCTAACTTACCGTTAAATGTTATTGAGTTTAAGTGAAAGCTTCTGATATTGCATTAAGTTTCTGTACGCCATAGGTTTTATGGGCGTTTCAGTAAAAGCAAACTGTACTTCAGAAAGCTTTATCTGTTTTCATAATTAGAAAAGCTCTTTAACTGCTTTAAGCTGTGAGCTGAGTTAAATTGTTTATTCATCTAAAAACTTGCGTATTATTGCAACAAATTAACACCATTAAATTTGCTTAAAGTGTTTTGTGAGCATTTTTATTGTTAACTTTTTATGTGCTTTAACCAGTTTAGTCGTCTAATAAAAGAATTTAAGCTTGAAGCTATATTTATTGGTACATCTGAACGCATTAGGTGATCTAAAATTGTTAATTTGAGCTTTCATGTGCTTTCCTACTTTAATCAAGATTAATTCCAATTAATTATGTGAGCAAATTGTACTATAATCTTAACGGTTTTTTCCCACTATTTATTGCTCTTTTGCAGAGGCGTCTTCCAATCGTTTGTGGAGCGTCATTTTCCTGCGCCCGATCGCAATCGCATCAATCGCATTTTAGGGCTCTACGATGAGACGCCGGCCGTTAAGCAGGAGCCGCTCGGCCTCAACAACAACAACAACACCAACAGCAATAACAACAACAACAGCAGCAGCGGCGGCAGCGGCAGCAAAACCGTTGGCGGCACCGGCAGCAATCGGAGCAAGCGGAAGGGCGCCGACAGCGCGGGCAGCGGCAAGTCAAAGAAGAAGAAGAAGAAGCGCAGCGGCTCGTGGCAATACAGCGACAGCGACGAGGAGGCGGCGCACACGTCCAGCGGCGATTTGGACAACAACAGCAACAGCGACGATGCGCCGGACAGCGACGATGCCTACGACGAGGACAACGTGGACGATGACGAGGACAACGACAACGACGAGGACGAGGACGACGACGAGGACGAGGACAAGCACGACGCGGACAGCGATCGGCATAGCGTCGCTAGCGATTACAGCTCCGATTTCAATCCGTTCTTCATCAGCGGCAGCGACAGCGACATCGATCCCTGGGTGAATGCGCGCAACAAAAAGTCCAGCGGCAGCGGCGCCAAGAAGACGCAGAAGAAAACCAAAAAGAAGAAGGCCAACGCCAAGAAGGAGCCGAAGGTCAAGAAGGAGCCGGCGGCGACAAGCAGCAGCAGCAACAACAACAACAACAACATTAGCAGCAGCAGCAACAACAACAATAATGCGCCCATGTCGGCAACGGTGGTCGCCGCGTTGAATGCGGCAAAGAGCCGCAAGCCGCAGCAGCTGTCGACGCAGGACAGGATCCAGGACCTGCTGCAAAAGAAACAGGAACTCAAGGGCACCGTGACGCCGGTGGGCGTCAATGGCGTCAAGCTGAACTACGGCCCGCCGCCGAAGGATGCCATCGAGCGTGCCTGCACGATGAAGGAGGAGCTGTTGCGCAAAATTGAGCGTCTCGGCGCCCGCCTGCCGCCGAACACGCTCGACCAGCTGATCGATGAGCTGGGCGGACCCGACAATGTCGCCGAAATGACCGGACGTCGCGGTCGCGTCGTCCAGAGCGACGACGGCTCCATACAGTATGAATCGAGAACGGAATCGGATGTGCCGCTCGAGACGCTCAACATAACGGAGAAGCAGCGCTTCATGGATGGCCAGAAGGATGTGGCGATCATCTCGGAGGCCGCATCCAGCGGCATCTCGCTGCAGAGCGATCGTCGCGTCTTCAATCAGCGGCGGCGCGTTCACATTACGCTCGAGCTGCCCTGGTCGGCGGACCGGGCCATCCAGCAGTTTGGACGCACGCATCGCTCCAATCAGGTGAACGCACCCGAATACATATTTCTCATATCGGATCTGGCCGGCGAGCGGCGCTTCGCCTCGACGGTGGCCAAGCGTCTGGAATCGCTGGGCGCCCTCACGCACGGCGATCGGCGGGCCACGGAGACGCGCGATCTCTCCCAGTTCAACATTGACAACAAATACGGACGGCAGGCCCTGGAGACGGTCATGCGCACCATAATGGGCTATGAGACGCCGCTGGTGCCGCCGCCGACGGACTACAGCGGCGAGTTCTTCAAGGATATCGCCGGCGCCCTCGTCGGCGTTGGCATCATCGTCAACAGCGAGAGCCATCCGGGCGTGCTCAGTCTCGACAAGGACTACAATAACATATCCAAGTTTCTCAATCGCATCCTCGGCTGTCCCGTCGATCTCCAGAATCGACTGTTCAAGTATTTCACGGACACCATGACGGCGATCATCAATCAGGCCAAGCGTGGCGGTCGCTTCGATCTGGGCATTGTTGGTGAGTCCTTAGTGTCCTCGGTGTCCTCCATGGCCAGCTAATGGCCAAGAAACTACTACTGTGTTTGCAAGTAAAGCGCTTTTAAGCGCCTGTCAGCGTTTTATCAGCATAGTTTTTGTCCTCCTTGGTCACTTTATTGGCAAAAATACACCAAGTTTCCAAATTATTAAGAAACTATTAGCGTTCCTAGAATTTGTAGTCGTTTTATTAGCTTATTTCTGTATTCTAATTTTAAGTCAACTTTTTGACCTCCAGGTTCAGTTTATGGGTAACATTTTAATACAAACTTGGCGTTTTATGCGCCTTTAAGCGTTTTATCAGCATAGTTTACTGTGCTGATTTCAAAGACCCGCTATTTTGTTGTCCTCCATGGTGCGCGCTTTAACAGCACAGTTCTATCTAGTTTTTTTTTTTAATATTTGTTTGACCTCCATGGTCACTTTATTAATTAAAGTTTAACAGTAACTACAAATTATTAATTGGCATTTAATAGAAAATACAACACAGTTAACTCTAGTTGGGTTTTAAGCACTTTTTTGATGTTTTGTCACATAGAAATATACGGAGCTATATATGCTGATTACGAATATATATGCATATACGCTTCTTCCTTTTTGCGTTATACTTTTCGACATTTTCATTTTAAGAAGGTTCCTTACCCTTTTACAGTGCCTACATATAGTATATATATATATATGAAGATTGAGACCTAACCGCTTCTCTTACGCTCCTTTACAGATTTGGGCGCTGCCGGCGAGAATGTGACCCGAGTGCGTCTGTTGCGCTTTGTGCGCAAACATGCCACAGGCGTGGCACCCACAGAGCTGCACACGGTACGCGTGGAGCGTGGCATGATCTGGCAGGAGGCCATTGATAAGTAATGCAACGGCAAACATAAATCCCAGCCATGTACTAATCCCCAATCCTTCCTTATAGATATGCAGATCTGTTTAATGTGCACGAGGGCTTCTACACGTCGCATCAGCTACGGAATCAGAAGCGCACCGCGATTCTGGTGGTGATCATTGAGCCGCAGCCGTCGGCCCGCAATTCCGCGGATGCGGACAGCAGCAGCAAGGCGCAAAAGAAGAAGGCGCGCAGCAAGAAGGAGATCATGTGCCAGATCTACAGGCCCAATACGGGCCTTCAGGTGCGCCACGAATCGCTCGCCGAGCTGGAGAAGAAATACCGCAAGGTGGCCAGCGAGGAGGCCGAGCCCCACTGGACGGAACAGTATGACGCCTCGGTGCACACGTGCTCCCACGCCTACTGGAACGGCAACTGTCGCAATGTCAGTCTGGGCAACGATTGCGAGGTAATTCTGAGAGAGACTACTGTACATCTTAAGTGAAATCTAAGTGCGAATCCAGCTACTTTGTTGCTGGTTCGGTTAACGGTTCGATCCAATGCCACGCCTTTTTGTTCGGGCTTTTAGCAGTTTTTTCACATTCATATACCCACCACAGAAAAAGTGCTACGATTTTATATATCTAAACATCAAATTTGCAGATAGATTACTAATGACCTTTTCTAAAGATGGCACAAAAAATTGTTTGGATACGCCCACTGGAGGCGATCAAATCTATATACCTTGGGTGTGGGAAAACCGAAACGAAAGTTCATATCCCCCACAATTTTAGAAATAGTTGACCCCCTCTCAAGATTGATTGGAACAATTTTGTTCCCGCGCACTTTCGCTCCATATATTACAAAAATCGATATATTTCCCAAATAAAATTATAATTAAGACCATTTTTGAATGTTAAAACTATTATTCAGTAAACGTTCTTATTTGTTTTAACATGTTTATTATTATTTTTGGCAACCGGCTTGGCTTCAATTTGTGTTTTTCTTTTTATTAAATAATAGACATATTTACGATAGACCAATTTATGGTAAAAATAGACTATTTTTACTATATTAATGTAAACATATATATTTTTTACTGTTCGGCTCTCTGCCCAGAGTATAGAATATCAATCTAATCCCCGAATACTCTTTCCTCTTGCAGGTGGGCTTGCGTCAGCGTCTCTATCATGTGCTCGCCGGCTCGGTGCTGTCGGTGTGGGGGCGTGTGGAGCACATACTGAACACGCGCTCCAACAGCAAAATGCAGGTGATACGCATGAAGACAACGGAGGGCGAGAAGATAGTCGGCACAATGATACCAAAGTCATGCTTTGAGCCGCTCATGAGCGATCTGCGCAGCGACTCGGAGAAGCAGGAGGAATTCAACTATTAGATTAACAATTCACCCACCAATAAAATACACACAAAAAGAAAAGAAAGAGGAAAAAAAATATTGGCGGATCCTAAAAACGGTTATGCGGCCACGTCGTCTCTTCCAAAATTCCCCCGGAACACAACTTGAGAATGAACAGCAACAGTATGGTTGGGAATATTTGTCAACAATTTTTTTTAGACTTGTTTTCTGCTTTTTTATTTAAAAATTTAATTGATTTGTTTTATTTTTATTATTTTTCCTTATTTCTTTTTAAAATTTCGTTGTAATTAGTTGTAATGTCGCATCGTACATAAGTCAAAATGTATTTTCAATCCTATTAGAAACTCAAAGTCAAAATTAATAATTTTTTTTGCTATGCATTGTAGCTCTTAGACACACACACACACACACACAACCACAAAAAAACGACATGAAAAAAGATATAGTGAAAACAAATGAAAACGCTTATTATATGGACTTTTCTTAATGATTTAAATATTACTTAATTTAATTAACTTTAACATTTATGCTAGTACACACACATTATGAAGCAAATGTTAACTATTTATTGCGCGTATGTATTAGTTACACATACGTTTGTATGCATAATGTACGTAATTTCTGACCCAAGCATATTTTTTTTTGTTTTTTAATAATTAATTCTAAATATTAAGCTGCAGCGCAGCGTGCAGCTTTTTGCTAGTTGAAGTAAAAGCTAAAACAAAATAAAGCAAACGAAAACAACTTAAGAACCTAAACAAAACATTTAAGAGTTAATTAACGCAAACGAGTTAAGGCATTTTTTTGTCGTCACCTTAATTTTAAGTTGAAATTTAAAAGTCGAACTGCAGTTTGTAATTAAGGTCCTCTAACTGTAATAACTAAATTAAGTTTAGCCATTAAAGGTGTTAATATACATATACATACATACATATACATATATATATGCTATATATATACAATTATTATATATAACAAATACAAGTGAAGTACGTGCACGTATGTACATGCAAAAATAAATAAACGCGGAAATGTGGCATATAAAACAAAACAACAAATATTACACGAAAAAGGTCAAATATATTGTACATTTCTTTCGGTGGGTTACAGGAATCTTCTGTCCTGGAGATTTTGGATTCGCTAATGGCATTTATATAAAAAGCTGCTTCAATTTCATATACCTCTTTTAACTGGCATATATTTTATATAAATTATTCTGATCCAACTGCAGCCGCTGAAAATTCACTGCCTTGAGCTATTGTAAACATTTCTATAAACTGACATTCATTGGCCCATATACAAGCAGTATGGAAATTTTCGAAAATGTAGAACCCAATTCGCAAAAAATGTTAAGGGCTCATGATTAAATTTCGTTGTTTTAAAATAAACAATTCCTTGGTTTTAAGTAAGTCGAACATTTTTTTTTCAAATAAGTAAGGAGGGAGTAAGTGAAATCTAGCAAATATGGATTCAGAAACTTAACTTTTCAAAAAAAATTTATTGTCAAAAACGAATTTAACTTAAATGCAGAATCAATCTAAAGTTCAAACCAGAATGAAAATGGTAAACATTATGAAAATCGGTTCAGTTTTGGCCAAGTTATGGGGCTTTGCAATCTGGCAAGTATGGATTCGGGAACTTAACTTTTCAAAATTTTTGTAAATTTTGGCATGATTTTTGACAGAAAAATCGACCCCCCAGAATCAGTTTTAAATTGCATTTTATACTAATTTAGGTACCCGCAATCGATTAAAAACAAAAATTCGCGATTCTGAATTAAAAAAATAAAAAATTTTCCAAAATAGGTAAGGGGGGAGTAAAGGATTTTTTAGGAAAAAAAATCAAAAAAAATTTATTTTCAAAAACGAATTAAACTTAAATGCAGAATCAATCTAGAGGCCAAACCATAAAGAAAATGGTCAACATTATGAAAATCGGTTTCAGTTTTGACCAAGTTATGGGGCTTTGAAATCTTGCAAGTATGGATTCTGGAACTTTACATGTCAAAATCTTTGTCAATTTTGACATGATTTTGTGGGAGATGTAGGTTTTCGCTATCTTTAAAGGGGCTTACTTAAAAATGTATGCATCTTTCAAGGATCTGACTTCATTTGGCTGTGTTTTAGTTTAATTTAAATTAATACCATACCTTCTGTTGTTTCCAATTGTGCTGTCTATCGACTTATCGATAAAATTCTCGCACAGTGTTGCAACGCCAAGCAGCCGACAACCGAGCGAAGTGAGCTGCGCTGGCAACGCGCGCGCCGCTGTTCGAATTTAAAAATGAGACAGCACGTATTTTGTTTTAGTAAAGTTGCGAAAGCGTTGTTTAATTTTGTATTTTCATTCATATTACAAATGCACTCTTGAAGAGTTGAAGTACATACTTAGCTTGCAGTTCAATAATTTCGCTACCTCTTTTCTCGTTTCTCATTTCTTTGTTGTTGCATACTCTTCGCATTTTAGTACATTAATATAGTTACAAGTTAATTCAAGTACAGAGAAAGAGAGAAAGAAAGAGAGTGACAGATGGGCACGTACACACATAACATAAGAAGCGAAAAATATATACTCGTATAGTACTCGTAAATATGTACGTATAGATTTGTAGCGCTGTAGCTAATATAGTTTTTCATATATAATTGTCATATATAAAAATGATTTTTTTCGATTTCGACATTTACAACATAGATTATATATCCAAGAGGCAACTATAATACATATAAGTACATTTATATATAAATATTTATATATATAGAGAGAGAGGGAGATGTACATATAATATAACTCTTTAGCTCAATAAATACGCATATAACTATGTATATATGTATATATATATATATGTATATATATATACATATATATATATACATATTGCGTGGCATAATTTAATATAGGGGGCTTTCATTAGCTGGGCGTAATTAAACTTTAAAGCTATTACATTATTGACCAAGTTTTGAACAGCGGCTAAGAAGCGACGTTTAGTGCAAAAGTGTATCGAGAAATTGTAAGTAAGGTTTGTTTTTCTCTTAGGTACGCACACTGGTACAAAATGTATGCTAGTTTAAAGGCAGCGCGGGACTACTGAACACATACAAATATATATATATCAATACATATACATATTTATATATAGGTTATATATATATAAGTACGTGAGGTGTATGCATAAAGTACTTTGGGCTTTATAGGTATGTGTGTGTGTGTTTGACTAATTCTTAATGGTGGTAATCGTGGATTAATGGGCGGCACTGATTTTGTGTTAGTTAACATTCGCTATATGTTTACATTTATAATATATATAATTTATGATATATATGCATAATATTTTAGGCAAATTAATAACTATAATACAGTTTACACTTTGTTCTCTTTAAATATGTCTATAACATTGAGCTGAAATCTGTTTCAAATAGTTTTCTATATATATTCAATATATAGTTTAAGTCGAGAACCGTTTTCGAACAGTTGAGTTTGCAGCGTTTATACAGTTTTCATTGTAGGAAATACATGTATGTATATATATATAAATTTCGATATATGTATATATATATAATTTGATTATTAATAGTTATCGCTTAGTTAACGAAATCGAAAAATGTACAGGCTATACAGATGTATTGAAGCGGCTCTTAGGCTAAGATATTAGTTACATACATATATATATTTATATTTATATAGCGCATATATATAGGCTGGCATACAGTTTTGAATCGTTTATGGCGCTAGGCTCTACGCTTAAAGGCCATCAAAAATATTTATATTTGTTTTAATTTGTTTCTCGTTTCATATTATTTTTCATTTTTAGGTTAGCTACATAGGCACAACACATAATAGCGATCGATGATATATAGTACACATTTTCCACTATTATAAAATATTTTTCTTTCGTTTTTGTTTTGATTTTATATTACGTATTGAAAAAGATTTAAACTCTAGAGCAATTGCGCCTAAAATAAGTTTAGAAAAAGAGAGAGAGAGAGAGAACTAGAGCGAGAGAGCGAACTTTACAGTGGTGCACATAAGAGAGAGTGAGAGAGAAAGTCTAAGTTTATGACTCTAATGGAATTTATGGGGAAAACGTGCTGTGGGACTTTTGAAGTTGTGGTCAAAAAGGGTTTTTTTTGCTAAATAGTTACAATGTACAAGACTACGTTGCTTACGCTGCATCTTCTTCTTCTTCATCCTACTAGATTTTACATAATGCTAGGTTAGGTTAGCCTAACCTCACATTTGGTATTTTCGTCTTCTGCTTCTACCTCTGACTGCAGCTATCGAGTTGTACTTTCGTTCAGTTTTCCTTTTTGTGCTGACATGTTGAGCTTTATCTTTGAAATGGTTTGCCTGCTGTGGACGGGGCGGAGGGTAGGTGCAGTAAGAAAGAGAGAGAGTGTTTGTGTATGTGGGCGTGAGGAGAGAGAGAGAGAGAGATAGCGTGCGTCATAAAACGTAGCCTTGGTTAACCGTTATGCAAAGCCACACAGCTGATCGAAAAGCAGTTTTGAACTAAAGTTGCGGTTAAGTTGAGCTTGGATTAGTTTAAACTTAGGTTAGGTTGAGTTTAGGTTATGTTGGGTAAGGTTGCTTATACTGAGGTTAGGTTGAACGTAAGTGAGGTTATATTAGGCCTAGATTGAGCTTGGATTAGTTTTCAATTGAGCTGGGATCTGAATTGAGGTTAGAGTAAATTTCGGTTTTGTTGAACTTAGTTTATTTTAGCTGAGGTCAAATTTAAACTGGGTAAGCTTGATTAAAAGTAGCTTAGGTTAGGTCGAATTGAGGTTAGCTTGAACTTAGGCTGGACTTTGTGTGACCTTCGAATTCGAGGAGGTCGGGATGTGGGTGTGTGCCCGAGTCATTCCATTCATAGCCATTCAAGCATACGAAGGATAAACATGCGAGAGAGAGACTGGGAGAGAGAGACAGAGAGAGAGAGAGAGAGAGAGTGAGCGAGGAGGTGTGTAGGGGCCTGGTTAGCTGCGCCTACAGATCAAAATAAAACTCAACAAGCATTGCCTAAAACTGATTGACCTTCAGCTCGTTGCCCTGCAGCTGAACCAGACGAAACGCCTCCCGAATGGTGGGCGTCATCAGCAGCTTGAGGTTCTCCTCGGCCTCGTTGGGCAGCGAGCGCAGCAGCTCCATGGAGGCAACCACCAGCTGCGCGAGCGCCGCCCGCTTATAGTTCGAGTCCTTCAATATGCTCGTCGCCCGCTGCTGCTCGATTTCGGGCGAAATGGACTCGACCTCCGTTTTGGCCGCCTGTCGGTTCGTGTCGAACGGATTGCTGCGGCACTTTGGCTGAAATTCGCTGATCAGCGTTGTCATCGTCACGTTCTCCTCCTCCTGCAGCTGGACGCACTTGTTGGGCGACGTCGAATTGGGCCCGCCATTCGAGGCACCATCGTTGCCCAGCTCCGTGGGGTTGGCGCTCGTGCTGGCCGGCTCGCCGTTGCCATTGAGGGCGATGCACATGGTCTTGGCCGCCAGATGCATCGGCAGCTTCGGCTGGCTGCGCAGCTTGCCGTTCTCGATCTCGTGCAGCGCCGAATTGCTCAGATACAGTTCGCAGACCAAATTCCAGGCATCCTGCAGACAGAACAAATAGCGCACAAAGTTCTCCTTCTTTTTGACGGTGGTCGTGTTGAGGCGCGAGCACGATTCCAATATGAAATTCAAATCCTCGGCGCCCAGATTGTAGACAACAATGTCATTCAGATGGGAATCGACGAGCGCGATGTAGTAGATCATCCAGGAGGAGGTCATCTGTTTGTACAGATTGGCCGCATACTCAATATTGGAGACCTTCTGCATGAGGAACTTGAGTCCGGGACGCGAATCGAACTCCAGCGCGGACATTAAATACTGTTTGACGCAGCGCAGCAGAATCTCCTTGGAGCGAAAGTCCAGATCGTAATCGTGACTGGGCGTCGACGCCGAGGCGGCATAGTTATCAAAGATGCACGTGGAGACGGCCTGGGGCACGCACTTGAGGCGCGACAGCAAAAGTTTGGCCACCAGCTGGAGGAGCATCTGGTTGGCCAGCAGGCCGACGACGAGATTCTTGAAGGGTATGCGAATGACAAAGTTATCCAAATTGGAATTGAAGCCGTTGTTCAGCGGATAGAGCAGAAACGAATAGCTGCGATCATCGGAGATCTGTGCGGAACCCACCGAGCCCTTGCACTGGGCGGCCGCTGTGCCCGGCGCCGGCGGTGCGGCCTGGCCGGCGCCCTGGCTCTGGTTCGGTTCGCGCTGATTGTCGGATAGGAAGACCTGCTGGGCCAGCGCATAGATGCGTGCCAGCTCCTCCAGCGTGCTGTCGCGACGTGCGGCCACCTTCACATTGGCGCAATCCCCATAAAAACTGTTCGATTTCTCGTGGAAGGCGAACGAGAGCTGGCGCAACGGGGCAATGGTCACCGTGCAGGCGCGATGTATCGCCGAGCAGGCGATCATCCACTGCGACTCGTTGAACAGCATGCCCGTGGAGAGGATGACGTGCTTCAGGCAGGACACCGAGATCCGTGCAATCGCCTCCTGCGACTGTGCGGCGCACTCGATGAGCACCAGCAGCAGCTGCTTCAGCGCCAGCGTCGCCGAGCCCGAGATCTTCGTCGGCGATTCAATCAGATTGTGATTGACATTCAGATTTGTCGGATTCGTCGAGTTCATGGAGTTCGTGGTGCAGCCGTTGTTGTGCTGCTGCTCATCGCTCGCCGAACTCGAGCTGCTGTCGTACTGGGCGCCGACGGGCAGCTGCTCCGCCGCCGGCACCGGTTCCGTAACGAACTTGAGCTTCGAGTAGATGAGATTATCGGCGGGATGAACGATTTGGGCGAGGCGCGTCTTGGTGCTGGCGCCGAGGCGTCGCTGTTCCGGCACCGATTTCTCAATGAACTCGACGACCAGATCGGTGGTCATGCAGCAGCAGTGCTTGAAGTTCTTCTCGATCAGCTGCCAACTGGTGCCCGTTTTGTTAATGTAGCGCAGCCAATCCTGCATCATCGGTATCAGCAGATGGTTAATGCAATAGAAACCGAAATCGATGCCCGGCGTCGTCAGCAGATTCTTGAACAGCTTGAAGATCGTCTGCAATATGGGCGCCTGATGCGAGTAGGGGCAAACGATCAATGAATTGGTGAGGCCATCGAGCAGCAGGAACCAAACTTTCAGCACGCCCGACGGCTTGTCCATCTCATCGATCTTGACGATCGTGTCCTTGTCGATGTGCAGCGATCTGTACGAGATCATATACTGTTCGTTCTTGGTCTGCAAATAGTCGTTGCCAAAGTACGTGAAATTCTCCATGGAGCTGGGTATGTTGGCGTCTATGATATGCGTATACGAGATGCCCTTGATCTTGTACGTCGAATGGAAGTTCGGGCACTTCGGCATGCTGTACATGAAGCCCAAAATGCTCGAGCAGCGTTCGAGAAAACGGAGCGTTTCGTGCAGAAAATCGGTTGGCCGGAACGTATTGTCGTTATCCTCGCCGCAGGCATTATTGTTCGGCCCGCCGCCGCCGGAGATCTCCAAATAGGACAGCAGGCACAGTATGCAATCGAGTCCAGCGTTGGCAAACACCAGCGTATTGTCCGAGTCGAGGAAGACGCGAAAGATGTCGATGATGTTGCTCATATTGAGCATGCGGCTGCGGGCGTTGCGCAGCGTTCCAAATAGGGGCCGCCAGCCGGAGCGTATTTCGGTGCGATGCGCCTCGACGATCTCGTACAGACAGGCGACGATCTGATCCTGCACGTCCACGTCGCAGGTGTCCATGCTCAGCAGATTCTCGAAGGGCTTCAGCAGCGCCTCGTTGAAGTGGAAATACGGCAGCTCCGACTGCTCCACCAGCAGCGCCGTTATGATGTCGTGTATATACTCGATGGCACGCTTCGAGATCATCCGGTCCCGATGACAGGCGGCCTATAAAAAACAAACAACAGGAACAACATTATTTCGTTATTTTAAGGCGCTGATATGTCTGAGTATTTCTTGCGTGAGAAGCACAACTGGAATTTCAGGACTGTGATAAAAAAAAAAACATAACCTAACCTCCTGGGTTCGAACCTCTGCGCAATGTAAGTGAAAAAAAAACAGTCGAAAATGATTGTTATTTTGAAAAAATGTAAATTTTTATAATTGTGGGAGATGTGGATTTTTGTAGCTTACGCTTACGCCCCTAGTGGGCACTCCAAAAAGTCTCGACACTTTATTTGACTATATATATACACGAAAGATAAAAATAAATTAAAATTGAAACGTTTGGTTTCAGAAGTCATTGTTAAAAATTTAAATTCCAATTTAAATTCTAAATCAATTAATTTTATAAAATATATAAATCTGTCCTTTACTTATATTGTTATTATATGTTTTGGATATAGTTATAAGCTATAAACTATCAAAGCCTATTAACGTTATATTCAAATACTCTAGCCTGGGATTCGATCCCATTTAGACAACTCATCTACCAACTGAATTTTAAATCTAATAAATAAGTTATATACTATATTTTAAATTAAAAGATGTCGATCAATCAATTTTATAGGACTCTTTAAAGTGTTATTCTATTTCTAATTTCCGAGCGGCCTTTTTTAAAAATATACCAGTTACTAATTTCGGGACAAACTATTTACACACAAGGGCAACAGGTTCGAACCCCGGTTCAGTAAACAAAGAGTCCTGTGAGCAGGATTCTGGGCTCAAATTGCAACTGAATTAAAATATATATATAATTTTGCTGAGCTAGACTTAAAATCGCCGTTTGCCTTCCACGCATACCCTAGCTTTTCGGTCTCAGCGTCACTTACGTCCATCAGATGCGGTCCTGTGATGGCCCACACCTTGAGCACGTGGAGCAGTGGCCGCGAGCTGCGGAACACCTTGAGCGTAACGTCGCCGATGCGATGCAACAGGAGGGACATGGGCAGAGAGTCGAGCTTCTTCCAGCCCTTGCTCGGCCACCAGATGCGCGTGCCGCCGCCCTTGCGTGCCACCTGGCTCTTGTAGAGCTGGTCGCGCGAGGCGCGGCACAGATGCTTCAGGAACTGGCACAGCGAGGGCAGGCTGAGCCGTTCGGCCGCATCGCTGAACAGATTCTCGGCCTGGTGGGACAGCGCGCACAGCACCTTCGACGTGTCGCTCTGGCTGAGCAGCACCGTCTCGTTGGTGCCCGAGTAGACCTTCAGTATGGACGTGATGTTCGTGTTGGGACTCTGCAGCGGCGCCTGCAGAAAGCTGTACACATCCACGCTGCGGAAGACGGACAAAAAGTTAGCTTAGTTGAGCGATAAGTGTGTGAAAGTGAGAGAGAGAGAGAGAGTTGGTTTTTAATGCGAGTGAAAAGAGTATGTTGGCTCTGTGGCGTGGGGGCGTGGTAATTCGTTCAATTCGATTTATCTAGCTCAGTTCTAAAGCTCGATAAACCAAATGTTGCAGACAGATTACTGTTGACTTGCTCTAAAGATCCAGAAAAGATTAATTTGACACGCCCTCTTGGGGGCGTGTAAACTGCAAATATTGTTATCCCCACAATTTTAGAGCTAGAGCCACAAAATTTGGCAGCTTTCTGATGACATCTTCTAAAGATCGGATCGAGTCGGCCATTTTAATTAGGCCCAACCCAAAATAACAATAATAGTTAAGCCCGTTTTCGACCGTTTTCTACTGTTATTGTACAGTAAACGAGTAGTGCGCAGTCGGTTACACCCGACCGCAACGTTGTGACTTGTTTTTTGTTGTTTACTTTCGTGATCTTTAGAGCAGGTCATCAGAAACTGTCTGCAAATTTGATGACTCTACCTCTAATATTGTGGAAGATCGTTTAAATCGACTTGTCACGCCCCTAGTGGGCGTATAATAAAAATCTTAGCAACTTATTTGACCCAGGTATAATGGAGAATAAATTCCAAGTTTCAAGTCTCTAGCTGCAATAGAGGCGAACAAAACCGCGTTCATACGGACAGACGGATATACTCCGTGCACTAAAAATATGACGCTGTGGATTTGAAGATATTGGGCCAGCCTCGAGGCCAAACCGAATCACTTACGAGTTATCGCAGCACTCACCACGTTTCATCGTCGTCAATGGGTATGGAGGATAGATTTAGCTTATCCTGGGCATTGCCGTTGTTGAGCTTCTCGCCCGTCTCCAGGTCGCGGCGACTGCTGCCCGGCGAGGCGGCTATCGATGGGTTCTGCATGCTGAAGATCTCGTGCTCCAGCTGGCTGACATGGCGACAGACGGCGAAGATGCTCTGCCAGCAGTCGGCGCTGTAGCTGCCCAAGTTGAGGCCACCGGTGAGCACCACGTCCATGGACATGGCCTGGCTGGCCGAGATGCGCGGTCCGCTCGTCTGGCACACGTTCGAGGCCAGCAGGTTGAGTATCTTGCCAGCCAAGTGCTGCAGATTGAGGCTGTTGCTCAAAGTGGCGGCCTTGGCAGTGAAAATGTAGAAAAGACATTAATGCGAGCTAAATGTGATGGGATCTGGTTAGATGACTCACCGAGTGCAGTCCGTCCAGGCACATGGCGTAGAGCGCCTCGCCGTTGGACTTGTTGGCCTTGGCCTTGACGCGCAGCGTGCGCTTGGAGAGCGCGACCAGCTTGTTGGAGGCGGTGCTCTGGAGGTCGCCGAGACCGGAGCTGAGCACGATGACCATCGAGTCCCAGCAGCAGGTGAGCAGACGGCGGCACAGCTTCTTGGCCGCCTCGCGTCGCTTATCGTGCTGTTCGTCATCGCTGTGCTTCACTGTCGCCGTCTGCAGGCGCTGCCATTCGGATAGCATCTGTGTGGTGGCCAGACCGCCGGCATCGCAGAGCATATCGACCAGGGCGCAACGTGGCCCAATCCCCTCCAGCTGCTGGCGCGACATCGCCTCGAGCACATTGCAAACGATGACCGATTGATAGAGTTCGCAGAGCCACGGCGACGACAGGTAGACGAGCACGCCCGTATTCTGTACGGACGTGACGAACTGCTGCTCGGACATCGGCACCAGTATATTCTCCTTGGCCGTCTGCTGTTCGTAGTAGCCGGCGCGCATCAGCTGCAGGCTGAGCAGCAGCGACGAGTAGATGGCCAGATAGATGCCGTCGGCATTGATCGCCGTCAGATTGTAATCGAAATCGGAGTAGTTCATGCTGTTCTCCTGGCAGACGGCCGACGCGAACTCCTGCATGGCCTCGTCCAGTTCGACGCAGCTGCGCAGTCGCAACAGCTTCGGCACCAGATCCTGGCGCAGCGCCTTGGCAAAGTCGCGGGCGTGCTGGCGATCGTTGTCGCTGTCGGTGCGGATGGGCATGACGGGCGCCTCGAGGTGCGAGTAGGGCCAGCGGTTCTCCACGCGCGACGTCTCATCACTGGAGCTGCTCGGATCATCGTCCTCGGGCCCCTCCGTATCGCCGGAGCCGTTCGAGGCGGCGTCCTGCTCGTGCGGCGGCTCGCACTCGCTCTCCGAGCCGGACGACGTCTCGAACACATTCTGGCGGAACTCGACGATCGCGTCGCGATACGGCGCCGGCAGACGCGCCATGCTCTGATATGTCAACGGGCCCGAATAGTCGGCGTCCTTCAGCAGCTCGTGCCGTCCATTGACCACGTGCACGATCTGGTCGCTGATCATGGACTCGGTCAGCTCGCCGCTGCAGAGCACCTGCAGGCTGTCCAGCAGCGCCACCATGCACTCAACGCTCGCCTGCAGGCTGGCCTCCGTGGCGCTGCCGGCGCTGGCGCCGTACGCGCACTCCTCCATGGCGTCCACCAGGCTGCAAGCAGATGAAAATAGATTAATACACACTTTGCACTTTGCACGCGATTCGTGGGCGGGATGCACGCACAGTCGGAAGAGCGCCATCTCGTCGCTGCAGCCCTGCGCCGTGTTCTTGTCCACGTAGAGAATGACCGCCAGATCGATCAGCCGTTCCGGACTCTTGAAGATCTCGCGGACGCAGCGCAACGGCTCGGTGCGATTCAACGGCGCCGGCAGCAGCACCATGCGATGGAACAGCGCCTCCAGCATCGGACGCAGCGATCCGTGGGCGCCGGCAATGCGCAGCAATTGGATGGCGGTCAGGTAAACGCAACGCGCCTGCGGCCCATCCAAGCCGGGTCCTGTGAAAAAGCCACGCGCCTCGTTCTCAATCATGTGCAGGGCGTCCCTGTCAGCAATGGACGCAAACGTTGATGAGATCTCGGTAAAACCAAAGATTATATAGCTGTATTTATAAAACGATTGACGAACTGATTGACAAACTGATTGATGATGATGATGACACTCAGATTTCAAAGTACGAGCTGCATAAAGTTCTCAACGTCAACCTTTAAATTAACATTCTCGAATATTCTTACTTGAATTACGAGGATCCGGGTTCGAATCCCAGGCTAGTGTATGGATGTACTGTTTCTTTTAGTGGGCCAACCAGCCAGCTTTCTAAAATTGGTTAGGTTGATAAATAAACCGCCAATAAACTAAATAACCAAAATATATACCCTAGCATATTATGTAATAATAACAATAATAAACGACTTTGTTTTTGATGCGACGAAATTCAAGTTAAGTTATCTAATAACCCATCTAATAAAAACCAACAAAGGTTTGTATCTTGGGTGATTGTTTCTAAATTAAATAGCCCTATATTGATATTGACTAAATCGAATTGCCACGCCCCCAGTGGCTGTAGCCGAAAGATGTTAACACTTTATCTGACACGGATATACACGAGTAAATATTCCAAAAACAATCTTGCCACAATTCTCTATAAAAAAAGATCGTATTCATTACTTTTGAGCTTTATTTTTATTGCTCAATAATAATGATTATGGCCTGAGTTTTAATAATAAATATAACTCTAAATTAATCATTATCTGCATGCAATTCAATGAATGTATTAAATATATTTTCATAAAAAACTGATAATGATTACGATCCCTAGTTAATACTGATCTAAACTAAAAGTTATTTTCTTTTATGCGTTGCATAATAAAGTTCTTAATTTACGAATTTTGTTCTCTTAAAAATTTTAAGCGTGACAAAAATAACAAAATTCTTATTATTTTCTTTGAGTATGTTTCACAGATAGGATTTTAAATTGCATATACGAAAATATGGTTATTGATAAAATTAAATATTCTTTTTATCAACCAAGCGAGTAAATTTCCTAAATATGTTTGACGGGCTTAGTGAATATTCACATCAATCTATGAAAATCAGGTTTAAGCTAAAAGAATAAAAAACAATAAAAGGCCCTTTAAAAATATAATACCCACATGGGCTTCCCCAAAATAAAAACCCTCTTGGTAAAGTTAAAATAATCAACTGCTTGCCAGTTCTGTCAATCAGCTCAAACAGCCTTAAATATATAGATATATATATATATCTACTTATAGCGCATAATTATAGATGCAATGCTCACTCACTTGTAGGTAAACTTCTTGTCCAAGTTAATGCGGCCAGGCGAGCCGAGGGCGGCGGCCAGCGTCGGGCAAAACTTCTGCCAGAGGAAGGAGGTGAAGTGCGGATTGGCGTGGACGTTGCGCGGCAGGGCCGAGCTGAGCGTCAGGATGCATTCGGTTAGGTAAAGCGAGCTGGGATTCTCGCATTTCTTGTTCGGCGACGCGTTGTTGACATTGGGCTCGACCAGGCGGCTGCAGAGCCACTGCATCACGGGTATGACCTCATTGTAAACGGCCGAGGCCTGGGTTTGTGTCATCAAGCCAGCCGGCGCCGTTTTCTTAACCTCCTCGGCCTCCTCGATGAGGAACGCACAGAACGTGCGCAGACACTGCGAGGCGGCGGCCAGCGAGGCCGCTTTGGTGGCCCTGGAGCCCAGCTCCCAGCATTCGCCGCAGCGCGAGAGTATCTCGATGAGCAGCCGGCCATTCAGCGTGCAGGCGGGTGAGCAGGCCATGGCCAGAAACAGGCGCAGCACATTCACCACCGTGTCCTCGCTGCTCGTCGACGGCAGAATCCCGTTCGTGGCACGCAGCAGCTGCGACGGCAGCCAAACGGAATCGTCCTCCGGCTCCAGGCCAATGTAGAAGCGTTCATCCTTGATGACGCGCTGTTCGAATAAAGTTCGATATTACAAAAGCAATTCGAAAGAAAGCCCTTGCGCATATTCCTGTCAAGTTTAACAGCTGCACACAGTTTATCTTAGTTATTTTTTACAATCAAATAAATTCTCTCTTGATATGACAATACTAAATTAATGTTTATAAACAAAGAACCAAACTGACCGCTAAATACATATTTTTTCCAATTTCTTAACACGTCCTGACATCTTGTTGATTAACTTTTCGGAACTTAATTTTATGGCATTGCTGGATTTCGTAATACATTTAACAGTTTGTCGAGGTCATTTAAAAACCTGTCAAAAATGTTGAACCAAATTAAATATGAGTTTTGACAGATTACAAAAGACTTTATGAATTTTGACTTCCGCCTTTGCACAATTTTTATTTTAATTGTATTGCTAGCAATGTCATTAATTTAGAAGTCTCACAAGATTCATTACAGGCTCCCTAAAGTATGCTATTTAAAATTTGTTTATAAACACATTTTCTGGTTGTTCCCTTTCTATTTCATTCCAAGTCATATCTTTTGACCTGTTCATTATAGCTCCAATAATACATATATTTAAAAAAAACTCTAATGTATTAGTGTATTTTATTTTAATGATGTTTCGATTCCATTTCGTTTCAAGCCGCACCTGCAGCTGAAAGCCCCATTTCAATCTGAATTAAAATAAAATACTGAGATATTCTGGCAAGTATATATTCAAAGCTTGACTCAGTCCCATTGCGCTCCAAGCCACACCTTCTCATTATTTTAAGTGCATCTCTACCAACACTTTAAAATACCTTAAGGATCGACTGAACATCCCCAAGCGAATTGTGTGGGGTTCAGTTGTTGGCCTTGGCCTCAAATTGAAAGCACCTTTGCTTTGATGGATGCCCGAGAGAAAGGAAGGATACTGCTCTATTGCTCTCTGCCTCTTGGCAATTAGCTAACCCATTTCGCAATTTCGTGTCTGTCGTCAGTCTGAGCATTTCCGGTACGGAAACGGGCCCACAATTGCCTGTTCGGGCCCGTTCGATAATTGACTCGTCCGGCTTTTTGTTTCATTTTCTTCTACCTTTTATTTGCCGCACTTACATGCAGGCCATTGAGGCCCATTGTGATGAACTTTGGCCGCTTCGTGTCCAAGGCCATTTGCAGTGCCGTAAAGCAAACGGAGCGCAGCTCGTGCGACGGATCCCTGTGTATGCCATGCTGTCGATAAAGTTTATCTGCAAATACATAAATGGCCATATTGGAGGTCAGCGAAATCGAAAATGTTCCAAGTGGATTATCAACATAAAACGCAGCCCTTATGACCTGGCTCACAAAAACGCCTGCTTTTCGACTAGTCGAAAATCGTTGCCTACTTTCCTGCTGCTGATGTGGTCAAAGGGAAAGCATTAAATAACTAGACAATTATCCACAAAAAACTGCGGCCGAGACAGCTCGACTTACTGACACCCTATACTTAGCGAAAATCAAGCTCTTTTTCATTATTTACTAAGCACTTTATATGTTTGTTTTATAAATGTTATCTTAAGCTTATTATTAAATGTTCGGAACATAAAGATGCTGTTGAATGGAGTGCTCATGTTCTTCGAAATATTCCTAAATAACATAGGTTGGTTGGATCGCTATTTATTGATTTTCGGAAAATAAAGGGAGTGATGGATAAAAACTAAACTAGGTATACATATGATATTCATCAGATACTACGCTATTCCTGCTGATCAAGAAGATATGTGTATATATAATATATGTATCTATATATATGTAGATAAACTATAGCTACCAAAAATAAAGCGATATTTTTAATACATTAGAGGCCTTAAACCTTAAATTCTGGTTTTGAATAAACACAGTTTTTGTAATTGAATTTTTAATACTTTGTAATGGAGAATTCTTGAAAACCAAATTTAAATTTGTCTATAGCAATTATTCATAAAATTTCAAATAGAAATGTATTTTATTAATATTTTATAAGTAATGATAATCTGGTTACATACATTTGAACAGATTTATTACACTCTTCGTTTTTAACGAACCGTAATGGTTACAGGGTATAAAAACAAAGGAAATGCTAGCGGATGTTCAAAAGGGCGGACACGACAACAACAACAAGAACAAGAACAAGCAGAGCAAAACCAACAGCAAAAAAAGGAAATTACGTTCTTGCATGTTTTGCCTTTGCTTTTGCCATAGCCTTTTATTATTGTGGTTGCGGTTGTTGCTGTTGCTATTGTAATTGTGATGGCGCAACTTTCAACTCAAAGTTCACAGATACACACACACACACATTTACACATATGTAAGCATTTACCGTAAGCAATTTGCGCCGTTTGTCGCAGCGCGTTGTGCTTGGTGCCCGTTGACTCCTTGATAATTAGCAGAAAAAGGTCTTCCATATTGCACGCACACACACACACGCACACACATGCAACTCCTCGCGTGTGCGAAGCTCTCCCGCACACGTTCTGTCTCGCTCTCGCTCTGTCTGTCGCCTGCTCGCTTCGCTTTGGCGCTGTTGCACACCAACACGCGTCTCTAGCTGTTGTTGTTGTTGTTGATGATGATTTTATTGTTGCCTTTGTGCGCCTTCTTCGCTTTGCTGTTGTTGCTCAGTTGTAAATGGGAATGATTCGCCTTTGCATGCCATCAACATCAACTCAATTAGCGCCAGTGCCTGCCCAAAAGAAGCAAAAACGTATATGTATACGTGGGTACATATATAAGGATTGGAGTAAAATCAATAAAATGTAACGGAAGCGAAATGCATTCTAACGGCATATTGTAGCCATATTGTTTATATTGCCGACAGGCTGTGTGCCTTTGTGTGTGTGCATTTCGCTGTTGCTCTAGGCGACCACTCGCAAATCTCTGTTTCGTTTTTAACGTGAGTCACACGCCCACTTCAGCGATAACAAAACAAAAACGAAATAACAAAAAAAAAAAAAAATAGTGAAGGAGAGGAAACTTTGCTCTTGCATTTTGCACCTTCAAAAAAGTTCAAAGAGTGTGTATCCGTTTTCCTTGAAAAACTTTTCGTACATTAAATGGCGCACACACCGCAGACACACACACACGCACACATGTGTGTGCACTGCTGCATCGCTCGAAATTTAAATTTGAATATCCTTTTCTTTTCATCCCATATGCCACACACACTTTCAACAGCTTTCTAAGTATCTTTTCTTTTCTTATATCCTTTTTTACCATTTGGGTTCGTAGCGATTATTATTGTTCCACTTTTGTCTACCACTTGTGGTTTTTCAACGGTTTTTTATTTTTATGGTATTTTTTCTTTCTTTTTTATGAATTTTTATTTGTCTTGTGTTTTCCTTACAAAAAGCGTTGCAATTGTCGTTGGGTGTGCGACAAATGCTGACAGCAACTGAAACTGAAAACAATTTCTTTTTACGCTGCTGCTGCTTCTACTGACGTACAATACATGCACACACGTACGTACGTTACACGCACATGCAGATGAACCGTTACTTGCGCATGCGACATTTTAAGCGCGCACTCATGTGGCTCGCAGAGTAAGGTTATGCGCAATGGCTATGCTCTCTGCGACTTGTGTGCGTACGTCACAATGCAAGCGCAAGTGCTGCGGCGTATTTCACACAATTTTATTTCTTAAAGCTAGCTTCATTTTGGCTTTTACAACCTATCGATTATTTGTTAACACATATGCAAGTTGAAGAGCGGCTTGATTTCCGCACAGCTGCCACAATTGTGACGTCACGATGTTTTGCTCTGACAGCAGTCGCGCTCAATGTTAATCAGCATGGTCACTGTTATTCGAACAACAGCTGATTTATTGTACTGGCCGATCAATGGAAAATCGATATTGAGCGCCAAAGAGCTCATGCTTAGCACAGAATCCTATAAAAAATAAAATAAAAAAAAAACAAATCTCACACAGCTTGTACAGAATTTTTGTTAAATCAAACAAATTGTTTTTGTCGACGATTTCTCTAAATTAGGGATGTCGACAGTCCTGGCCAATTAGGCGCTGGTCATTTCCACAGGTGGTTGCGCTGCAGCATGCAACAACCCCCACGCAGTGCGCATGTAGCCCCCGTTCACCGTTAGCTTTTAATACCTCGTACCCTATTGAAAATAGGTAAACAAGGACACAACGAGCTAAGAGACTAAAAGATGCACACTTGAAGTTTGGGTTTTTAGGTGCCTGTATACGCAGATCAAGTTTATTAAAATTTACAAAAGCCCGCCTCGTTTTCTTGAAATCGATAATTATCGGTAATTTTAAGCATATCTCGACGACTTTAAGAGCTGGAGGAAACCATATTCGTTATTAGTTCACATAAAGGGTACACAAAAGATCCGCAAAAATATGTTTCTGTTTGTGTACGTGTTGTAGGCTGAAAGATGTTCGGCTCGGCGCTCGGTACAGGGTAGCTACTAGCGGACACTCTTGTTTAAAATGCAATCATTTAAATGTATGTATTTCGAATTAATTTAAGATAGTTTTAACTGGCGTTCTTTAAATTAGTAAATTTGTTAAACAAAATCGATTTGCATATATCTCAAAAAAAAAATAAATATATTTATATATCCATTCTTTGCTCTCATGACAATGACGAAGACTACGTAGGACTTGTGCATGGCGTTTGCTGCTGCAGCTCCGTAACGTGCCATGCCGGCGTATTAGCCGTCTACTTTACGGGCTTCGATTTCCACAGGCCATCGTTGAGAAAGTGATACGTCTCAATGCCAATGCCTTTGTTAACTTTGAGGCTGTAAGTAGAATAGAGATAATAGGAAAAATATGTCAATTGGCGTCAGCTGCCACTCACATATCTTCTGTGGATAGCGTGAGCAGGCCAATTGCCAGCGCATGCTCCTTGCCCTCGGCCATAATGGCGACCACCGTGCCCTTCTCCGCCGCAGTCATGCAGGCGCCCGGCGACGTCAAGCCGGGGCACATTACATTCGCGCCGCTCAACACAAAACGTATGGCACCCTTATCCACCTGCTGCATGGCCACAAAGTAGGGGAACTTGTGTAGCAAACGCAATGTTGGCATCCATGGCCCGTCCCGATGCCGAAAGAATACCTGCTCGCCGGTGCCATTTAAAAGCAGCTCGATGTGATCGTGGCTGGGGCATATTAAATTGAATGGATAAAACGCTCAAATGCAAATTCAATTATTGCTGTGGCTCACCATTTGGCAATGCGATATGAGTCCTTTTTGGGCAATATTAAATCGATGTGCGTTTCAAGTTTGGGATATGCGTCCAATAGCTTGGCACGTATGCCTTTCTGTACGGACGATTTGAGCTGTTGTATCGATGAGATACTGTCCTTCTCCTCGAATCTATATTGCCACAAATGTTAGTTGCCAAATGGTCTGATGCTTTCTTAATACGTACTTTTTGAACATTTTGCGAAATTTGCTTCAATGGCCGCTGCTGGTTCAATATGGCCAACAAAATCGGCACGAGCAATAAGCGAATTTGACAAAACACCGGCGTTGCCACACGTTTTATCGATGTGCAAGGCGTTCAACATAATCGATAAGAAAACAACGTTGCGCTGCGATAGTTGGATAGCTGCTTTCGATATTTTTCGTTTAACAAATATACAGCGAATCAGCATGGTTACAAATCTAAACATAATTGTGGTTCGGTTCGATTTGAGAACTTGGTTTTTCACATTAATAAGCCCTGGTCATGGTGCCAATCTTTGTTCGTCACATTTATTTGATTTTTTTCTTTTCTTCATTTTCAACAAGGAGGTCAAATATCTTCTAGCAAAGCCAAGCTATGGCAACATTTATTTTTGAGGTTAAAACTTTTCAACATTAAGCCAATAATTTATTACAAATAGTTGGTTTTATTTGGGTTCAGGCTCGGCAGATTCTTTGAGTAACGTTTTCAAACCGGTTCGGTTTAAAATCGGTTTTTAGCCTTGAAAAATAAAAATTTTCTTTAAATATCCCTATTTTTATTGCATAGCAAAAAAACATTTAGATTAAAACTTGCCACTTTTAATTTTTGTTTTTTTTGTATAACAGTTAACCGCTTGTTATTGAATGGACATCGTGTTGCACATCGATAGTTCGATGTTATGTATAACAGCTGAGCCAGGTGACTGTCACAGCTGGAGGCTAGCACTTATCGATAATCGTTCAAAACGTATTCGAATCTGTTGTTATGTTCTCTTCAAAGTGCTGAAAGTATTGTAATAACCAGAAATTGGCCAGAAGTTCGTCGTCTACGAGTTGTTATTTTTATCAGTTGATTAAAAAATGTCTCTCTTCCCGGCATACGGCACTGATAAGCCAAACGTAAAGGCGAATGCAGCGGATGTTGCAGTGCTGCAATTGGAAACAGAAGGTAAATTTGTATTTGGCTCTATTTCACAAAGAAGAATTATGATTATGTCCTTTACTGCAGGCACTGCCAATGCGGATGTAGCGGATAAGTGGCAGAGCAACCGCAGCTACGAGCTACCTGTCAATGCTGTGGAGCTATCCAATGATTTCGACGCGAGCAGCTCATCCTCCGAATCGAAGCCCAAGTCGAATCCCAGCTCTGATTCCGATTCCGATGCTGGTTCCGTTTCGAGCAAGACTAAAGGCAAAGGCTCTGTGGCGCCACGTTTGCTGGAATTCGATGGCACTGTTGAGTTCTACGTGGACAAATCATCCAATAAATGCCACCAGAAATGGGACACCCTGCCGCCTCTGTCCCGGCCGAAGTACAAAATCCGACTGCGTCGCTTGGTCGATGGGAAGCGGCCGCCCCCTATCTGCGCAAGGATAATAAAAAGCGCACTCGTCTCAGCACGTTCCGGCTGCTTCCCGTGACCGAGCCAAAGCTGACCGAGGCAGACTTGGAGCAAATAATGCAGCATATTCGGGAGCTTCAAATTGCGGTGGCCAATGAGCCGCAACAGTTGAGCAACTGGCTCGAGCTGCATCAGCTGCTCGGCCGCAACGTCTCCAAGGGCAATCGACTGGCCGTCGCCGAGAACCAGCTGCACAAGCTGGAAACGGCCCTGGAGTACCATCCGGGCAATGAGGAGCTGCTGCAGCTGTATGTGGGCACGGCGAGCGCCACATATCCGGATAGTCAGGTGCGCGAGAGAATCGAGTGGCGTCTCAGGACATACATAATGCCATATAAGCCTGAATGATTGACTGATTAATAAACCGATGACTGGTGCACTGTGACTAATTGATTGACTGACTGAGGACTAACTGTTTGATTGATTGACTGACTTGCCGATTTACTGACAGATCAATCGAGGTATTTAACAAACTGATTGATTGATGGACTCACGACTCGGTTATTAACTAATTGATTGATCAACTAAATAAAATAACAAACCCGTAACTGACTGATTGAAATAACCTGAAATAACCGATTGACCATCTGATTGGTTTATACAATTAACTGATTGACTAATTTATTGATTATCAACTGATTGATCGTCTAAATAAAAAACGAATCTCTATCTAATTGACTGATTGATTAAGTGACTAGCAAATTGACGGTTTGACTGATTGATCAACCGATAAAACAACTAACTTTCAACTGAATGACTGACAGATATACTTGCTGACTGATTGTTTGACAGCTGATGAACTAGTACTGAATAATTGATTGATTGATAATGACTTGCTTGACAGATTGATCAAGTAACTGACTGATGAAATGCCTGATTTATTGTCTAACTGGATGACTCGCTGACGATTGACCGACTGATCGATTGAATGATTCGAGCTGTATAATTTACTCCGCCTTGTTGAATGATTGATTAACGTTTAGCTGATAAACTGATTAAAAAAATTTAGTGATTGGTTATATAGATTGAGTGATTGACTGCTTGACTGACTGACTAATTTGATTTGTTATTGACTGATTGATTAGGCCCTGATCTGATTGACTGGTCAAGTTACTGCCTGGATAACTCGTTATCTCGTTACCACTACTTGCTTCTCCCGTCAACTCGTTCCAGGTGGCCACCAAGCTGGAGCAGCTGCTGGAGCGCACACCGTACGAGTACACCCTGTGGGTGGCCCTGATCATGACCACCCAGGGCACAATGGCCCGCTGCAATGTGCCGGACGTGCTGAACATCTATCAGCAGTGCATGCGTCGCATGCATCTGGGCCCCAACGACAAGCGCCAGCACACCGACGAGCTGCTGCTGAAGCTCTTCCACAACTGTGTGCTCTTCCTGCGCCAGTCGGCCAACAGTGGCCACATGTTTGCCCTGCTCAAGCTGGCGCTCGAACTGAACTTCCAGCACTTGAATTTCGACTGCTTCGAGGCGTGCGCGGCCAGCGAACAGCCGCTGGTCGAGTACGAGGAGCTGGTGCTCTGCTCGGGCATGCCCATGCCCGAGATTTGGACGCGCATCGAACGTCTGCGACAGGCGTACAATTTTCTGCCGTATCCACAGCAGCGCCGCGGGGAGCCGGCGGACGCCAGCAGCGGGCTCGATCCGCAGCGCTGCATTTACACGGACGACGTCTGCCACTACATATATCCGCTGAAGGCCAAGGAGAACACAATGCAGCTGCTGCTGATCACCGTCCAGCTGACCAAGCTGCCCTTCGTGCGCACCAATTGCCTGGCGGAGCGTCTCAGTGCGCGGATCGATCAAATTGGCGAATCGGAGGCAATTGAAATGCTGCTCGCCGGCCTCGGCGATCGTTACAGCTATGCGCTGCCGGATCTGTACAGCGCTGGCGGGGATTACACGGCGGCCATGCTGCAGCTGGCCAAAGAGATGTGCGTCAGCCCCACCTTTATGCCGCACGCGATTGGCCACGAGCTCTACGAGAGCTGTCTGGCCGGCTTGCTGCTGAAGTGCAGCGACGCCTTCACAGCGCCCCAGGATAACACGAAGCGTTTGGTGTTCCTGTTGCTCTGGTTTCGCTTCGAGCGCATGCGCCTGCTGCTGCTCAAGCTGAGCGCCAAGCTGACGGCGGAGTATGTGCGTGAGGCGCGCCAGCGCATGCGCCAGCTGCTCGGCCAGCCCGGCAATCGGGACATGACGTGTCTGTTCACCGAGGTGGGCATGTTCGAGTATGAGGCGTTCTCGGCCAACGAGAAGCAGCAGAAGGAGGAGCAGAAGCCGCAGCCCGATCGCTGCGCCGTCATATTCACGCGCATTTTCGACAGCTCCACGGACTTCAGTGATGTGCAGCTGCTGCACGCGTTAGTTGTGCGCGCCGAGATGCTGCTGGCCCAACAGCAGCGGGCTCAGGCGCTGCACTTGCTCGGCTGCCTGGCGCTGCAGCGGAGCACGGGACGCAGCGGCGAAACCATGGATGCGATACTAGCACACAGTCGACAGCTGGTGGACGCCGCTCTTGAGCGAGAGCAAGCTGCGCCGCTTGCGATGCCGCTGGAGGATTACTTTATGCCCGATCGGCTGTTGTTGCTGCTGCGCGCCCATTGCCTGCTGCTGTGCCTGCAGGATCAGTCGCAGGCGGCGCTGGCGCTGCTGCTGGAGCTGCTGGAGCGGCCGCTGTTCGCCTTGGAGCCGGCGCAGCTGGAGCACACGCGTTCGCGCTTTCTGCGCGAGCAGCTGCGCGAGCTGCAGCTGCTGGTGCTGCAGTTGCCGGGCGTGACGCGGGCGCCCGTTGGCCAACAGATGGTCCAGCTGCTGGAGCAGTCGCTGATGGAGTTTCCGCGCAATTTGGCGCTGCTGCAGCGCTGGTCGATGCTCGCCACGCTGCCCTGGTATAAGCTGCGGTCACGCCTGGTGCACACCAAGGCGGGCATACTGGCGCTGCTGCATCTGGTGATGGCGGCCCACTGTCGCTTCAGCCAGCACACGTCCTGGGACATGGATGGGGAGCAGCAGCAGCGGGAGCGGGCGCGCCAGCCGTCGCAGGATCGGGCACATCTGGAGCATCTGGTGCGCAATCGTGTGCTTAGCATGTTCGAGACATTTCTGCCCAACAATCCGCATCGCTCCATGGAGGAGGCCGAGCAGTATGCGATATTGCGCCGCAACTCCTTGTATTGGCGTCTCTACTTGCGCTTTCTGTCCACGGAGCGGACGAGCTTTGAGCGCAGCAAGAGCTGCCTTTTGATGGCGCTGGATGAGTGCCCCTGGGACAAGGCGCTCTACATGGACGGCGTCACCTATGTGCCGCAGGAAGTGGCCAATCTGCAGAATGTGATGACTGAAAAGCAGCTGCGCATTTACGCCATACCCGAGGAGCTCAACGTTCTGCGCGAGGAATAAATACAAATTGTAAACAATAAGAATTTACCTATAGGCATGTAAATATAATTCCTACATCTTACTGATTGTACTTCAAATAGATTTTAAATTAACCGCTTAACTGCTGAAATTCAAAATCGATGTGCTATCGATAACTACATACATATTTGCATTGGTTGACAGTTGTGGAACGTAAGTTAACTCTAACAGCGCTGTTAAGTATGAATTTGGCGGCAACAAAAAACTAGTCTACATAAGCAAGAACAATTTGAAATTAAAATATTCTAGTTAATTTTAAAAAAATTAAACCCATCGATAGTAATATAAAAGCAAAGGATTTGCAAGGCATAAACATTACCGATTTAAAAAACATTAACAACTACAAAAAGCTGTGAATAAAAGGAAAAAGAAAAGTGAACAGCGACAAAAAAAACTGAAAAAAGATATAAATTATTTATTTAATCAGTATTAAAATTGTATCTGATTACTTTACAACTTCAGCATGTGCTTGCTTAGTGGCAATTAACATAAAATGTAGGAACATGTGGAACGTACTGTTAACAGCACCGGCTAAATTTCGGCGGCAAACAGCTTGAGTGGGAAATTAACTGCACTTTGAAACGAAAAGACATAAATGAATAAGTTGAAAACAGAAAAAGGTCAATTATTTATTTACGTTGCTTTTATGACAAGCGCTGCGCTTGGTACATAACATAAGCCCCACATAGGCGGGCACATGTGGAACGTGCTGTTAACTTCAACTTTAACATGAATCGCAATGGCGGCCAAGAGCTTAAGTGAAAAAGTTAGTTAAACATATAAACAAGCAAACTACAGTTGTGAAAAAGCAAAAGCCAAAAAATATAATTGAAACGCGTGGAACATGCTGTTAAGCGTAACGTAATTCAGCTAAGAGATTGAGTGAATATTAAGTTTTAACTGTCAAAACTAAATAAACGAAAAAATAGAACTAAAATACTTTTTTGTTAAAAGAAGCAAAAGTCAAAGAATTTATGAAAACTAGTTTTATTTAATTTTAATTAATTTTGAAAAATAATTAAACTCTTGGCTGCGTTAAGAAATAAAAATAAGTTGAATATAGCATACTTTTAAGGTTACTTTTATATTCTGTCAAATTTTCAATTACTAATTTTACTAATTACTAATTCCAGCTATTAAGTAAATAATATTTAAACAAATCAATATTGGCCTCACTACAAATTTTATTTCTTTAAAATAATGAAAAATAATAATATTGAAATTTGTTTTTGTGGCCTTTTTTCAACACTTTTTAGTATTTCATGTGTTGTTTTTTACATGTGATTTTTTTATGTTTTTGTTATTTAACAACAAAATTTAACAACGCATAGCTATTTATAAGCTATTTATAATTTAATTTTCTTTTCATTCAAGCATTTCACATTTCATTTTATACGCTACAAAATTGCGCAGCTCAAGTTCTACTTTAAAAATTCCTTTTAAAATGTGGCGCCATGTGGCTGCAGCACCGCACGCTCCCTCTCTCACGCTCCCGCCGTATAAGAGTGAGTGACAGCGCAGCGGGAGAGCGCGGGCGGCAGCGAAAGCAAAGTTCAAAAATATTGCGTATACGCCATGCAGGCAAAGCTCGCACAGCTTGCGCTCAGCAACTTGGGCATTTAGCGAAAAGAAAATAAAACACAAAAAGAAAAAAACAAAACACACTGAAGCCAATTGAAAAGCTTCTTTTGAGCTCTTGGCCAAAATTGGCTCAGCTGTATGCTGTGAACGCCTCCGCGTCCTGGCCAAACTCTGTGTTGCTTGTTTTCGGCTTTTGTGGAGTTCGCTGCCATTAGCAGTGTTGCCCATTTCTGCCCCAACTGCTGCTTGCCATTTGCTGTTTGCCGTTTGTCAGCCAATCGACAGTCGCTAGTCGCTCGACAGCAGTCCAAGTCCAAAGACGTCGCCGTCGTTGATGCTCTCGGCGCAGTTAGTAATTTTATATAGTAGCCGAGGCGCGAAGTAAGCGGCGACAAATAATACAAAACAAAACAAAAAACAAAAACAAAAAACAAAAATCAAAAAAAAAAACAATAAAAACTAATAATAAAAATAAAGACAAATAGAATGAATATTTAATAAAAATTTCGTAGGTACGGAGAGAAGACAGCTGCAGGCAGACGCTGCACTTGATGCTTGCTTAACACATACATACATATTCATAAATAAATAGTGCATATATACATGTATCAAGTTTTTTTTTGTATTTTGTTGCACGGCCACGGTCTAGACTGTTGTGTAAGTGTGCGGGCAGAAGCGGCAGCAGCAGCAGCAGCTTCGAGCTCGCCGCCTAAACAGCGACGTTGGCGCGTACGCTGCTCTGTTCTGCCGTCGCAAAAGCTTGCTGCCAGCGCTCTCCCACTTGCCGCGGCGTCGTTGTTGTTGTTATAAAAATCAAATAGCGAAAATAACACAAAAATGAACATACAGAAATTAAATACAAGAGTTGAAAGTTGTTTCGTGCGTGCGTGCGTTTAGTTGCTTTTTGTTTTTTTTTTTGTTTGTTTGTTATTATCCTTTTAGACAAGGCTTGGCACAGCGTCAAGGTCTCTTTGCTAACGCTCTTTATGTAGAGCCCGCTATGTTCTCTTTTCGCTTGGGCCGCGCTCACTCTCACACACACACTCGCCCGCTCGCTCGCTCGCTCGCTCGCAGCGCTCTGTACCGAAGCTCGCTCGCGGCGGCGGGCCTAGCTGCTTTGGGCTGCTTTGGCTGATTAGTTTAGTTTGTGATTTCAATATAATTAATTTCTGTTTCTGTAGCGGTTTGTTCGGACGTCGAACGTACGCTCGCTCGTTCGCCCGTTCGCGCGCTCGCTCGCTTGTTCGCTTGTCGATTGCTGGCTTCGCTGCTTCAGCCCCAGCTTCAATTGTTGTGTTTCAGTTTCTGTTTTCTGCGTTCCGTTCATCGTCGCCGTCGTCGCCGTTGTCACTACTTTTTTTTGTTGTTTTGTTTTGTTTTTGTTGATTTTGTTGTTTTCGGTTTCGTGGCCGCGCGCCGCTCAAATGTGGCATCAAATTCGAAATCAAAAACACACTCAAAATCCCAACCGGTATCGAAATCGAAAATGTGCAACATAGTACTTGTATATGTGCTTTTGAACTGGTTGACAACTGATCAAAATTGCATATTGTTTTATTTATTTTTACAAGTGTGCCAGGTAGGGCGGTAAGGGCTGCGGGGGCTGCTGCTGCGGCTGCTAATCAGCTGCAGATAACGCCATCTTGCGGTTTGACTTTTCGAAAATGAAATTGAGAGCAGTTGCAGTTTTGGTTTTCGAAAATGAAGCTGAGAGCGGCTGCAACAAATGTTAGTTCTATGCCAGCGCATAACGGACAACACAAACAACAGCAACAAATGTACATTAAGACATACATACTACGTATGTATGTATATTTATATGTCGCTTGTACGTGCCCATGTGCGTCTTTTATGTGTGTGTGTGTGTGCTTGTTAATTTTTTGTTGTTTTTCTTTTTATATGGCACAGACAAGCCAAAATTAACATATTAATGAATTTCCAGTTTCATTTTTTTCTTTCGTCTCGTATTTTCGAATTGCTTTTCATTTTTCATACATTTATTTTTATATATACGATTTTTGTTTGAACATATTTATTTATTTATTTATTTCTGCCGTCAAATCAATCAAAATAGTAAAAACAACGCAAAAACAACAAAGAACTAGAGATTAAAAACAATAGGTAACAGTAACAACAACAACAGTAACAACAACAACAACACCAACGAACAAAACGCACTCATTAAAAGTCCAATAAAGTTTTTTTTCGGTTTTTATACTTGTTGTTGTTGTCGTTTTCAAGGTTTTATTTTTCGTTTTTGTTGCTGTGCGTGTGTGTGTGTGCGCTGCTCGTATATTTCTATTTTATTTCATTTTCGTTCGATTTTTTTTTTGTTATTTTGTTGTTGCTAGTTTGGTTGTTTTTTTGGATTTCTGTTTTCTTCCTCTTCTTCGATTTGAACGCATGTCAAAGTGTCGTCGCCAGCGCCGCGACGCCGGTGTTGACTGCGACGCAAAGAGCACGTTTAAAAACTTATTAATTTTAATAATAATTAACGTTGCGCATTTGTTGCAAAATATACAATTCGACAACAACAGCAACACATACACAAGCACACACGTATCACACAGCTACAATTTTTAATATTATTATTATTTTGTTGTCTCCTCAAACACGAAAAAATTATTGCTGACGTCGCATCTGCCGCCGTCGCTGCAGCTGCGACGCCGCGTCGCCGCGCCTCGCGTCTCGCATACAAAACAGAGCGCCAAACTGCGAGCGCGAGCGAGCGCGCGAGACATAGTTCGTACACGCATACAGCAAGTGCTCACTAATATTAGCGCAACAGCAGCGGCAGCTGCTAAAAGCACAACACAAAATTTCTTGCCTCCCCGTTACCCAACACTCACATAGAGCAGAGCAGAGCCTCTAATGTAAGCGCAGATAAGCAAGTGAGCTGCGCTTTACTGCAAGCGCTCGCTCTCACTCTCTCCATTACACACTCTCTCGAAAATGCTTCGCTCAATTATTTGTTGCTCCAGAACATTCGCTCAGCTCGCCATTTGCAGGCATTATCATTATCAGCATCACTCAATAGAGCTTTCGCAATCTGATCTACAAGTCAACAGCAAACCGTGAGAGAGAGAGCGAGAGAGAGAGAGAGAGAGCTCTCAGCAGCGCCGGCGGCAGCAGCCGCAGCAGTAGCAACAACAAGTGTTCCCTAAATTTCGCTGCACAGATTACGCATACGTAGCGTAAACCGAATGGCGAATTGCACCCGAGCGCTATGTAAACAATTAAAGGCGAAAACAATGTTATGCAGCGGCAGCAACAACAAAAACAACTGCTACAAAGATAGAACGTGCTAAATTGACTAACTACAGCTACTTAAATACACACCAATGCTTCGCTCCCTCTGTGTGCGTGCGTGTGTTTGTTTGTATATGTTTGTGTGAGTGCAAAGCTATTTTTGGTTTGGCGACGGCGAATTACCAGCCGCAGCTACCACCTGATGTCGCTGTCAACGTCTACAGTTAGTCGTTAGGCCAGGTCGAGGCAGCCGCAGCAGCGGAGAGTCCACTAGCAAGAAAAAGAGTGAGCGAAAGCAAGAGCAAGCGAGCGAGCGAGCGAGCGAGAGAGAGAGAGAGAGAGAGCGCGCGGAGCAGCACTTTTGACAGCAAAGCACAAAAGCAGAAAAAGAGCAACAACAAAAAAACGGCGCGCAATTTTCTAAATGGCTTTTCGAAGGACGTTGCTTGCACCTTGCCCTTCATAAAGTGTTCGTGTGTGTGTCGCACAGGATGTGGCGTAGCAATGTATTCGGCATATTCTTCATTTCTCAGCTGCGTGATTTATCAGTTATACTTGGGTATTCAATCATGCGCTGTGCACAAATTGTCACATCTTTAGCTCTATTTATAAACTAGTCGTCACACACACACACACACGCACACACAGACGGACACAGTTGCCGCTTGGCGTATACGTAATATGGCAACGGCAGCCAATTCCCTCAGTTTTGAGGGCGCTCCGTAATTAACTGTCTTACCGTTAGAGCCCAAAACAGAAGTAAACAAATGAGTGTTGCTTGCACTGAGCGTGAGAGAGCGAGAGTGGGGAGAGAGGAGGAAGGGGTGTGGGGGGCGGGGGGTGTGTGATGTTGTTATTGTTGATGGGGGCAACCGCAAATGGCGAGAATAAACGAGAACGAGCACGAAGCTAGCTTATTATATAATTTATTTATTGTTTTGCGCTGTTGTTGTTGCTGCTGTTGTAGTTGTTGCTGCTGTTGTTGTTGTTGTTGTTGCTGCTGTTCTTTTTGATAATCTGCGTCTCCTTCTAGCAATTGCTTTTTGCCTTTTGCTCGCCAGCTTTTACGGCACTTGGAATGCTTTTGTTTTTTATTTTCATTTTATTTTTTTTGTTTTGCTGTTCTTGCTCGCAATGCAAATAAAGCGAGCGGGAGAGAGCGAGAGGCAACAACAAAATATTTAAGTTTGCGCTTGTTGTTGTTGCTTGTATTGCTCGTAACTGCGACTGCGACTGCGACCCAGGTGATTGACCCAGGCCAGTGTCACTGTCACTGTGACTATTGTTGTTGCTGTTGTTGTTGTCGCTTCTTCTTTTTCCTTTTCTGCTGCTGTTGCTACACATTTAATTTTCTTTTTGTTGCGTGTTTGTTCCGCAATGTGTGTACTAGAAATTAGGCTGTAGTTTTATTAGTTGTTTACCTCCCCAGCGACCACCCACTGGGGTGTCCGCCTCAGCCCCCGCAACAGGCAACAACTTGCGTACACATTTATATTTCATGTCCTTTTGTTGTGCGTGTGTTTGCATGTGTGTGTTTAAGCTTTTTGGCGTCTTTGCTTATGGGTCTGCGAAAAAGAAAAACGACAGCAACACGCAGTGTTACATTTCATGTTTTCATGCTCTTATACGTTTGATTTGAACATTTATTTTAATAGCACACACACACACACGGAAATGCATGTGCTGAATAAATATGGCTGTGGTTAAACAATTTTCGAAGTCAAACTCGAAGGCAAAGCTCTGCCGCCCGCTCTTACTCCCTTATTCACACACACACATGCACACACGCACACACACACACACACACACACCACCACCCTCTCGCACAGGTGTCAAGCTTTGGTGCTAAATGAACAAGCGAAGACGCAGCTTCAACCGGTTTCCATTTGACTTGAAAAAGCTTTTGTTTTTGTTTTGTTGTTCCTGTTGCTGTTGTTTATCTCTATGTGTTGTTGCCAACAACAACAGCAACAGGTGACACAACACAAGCAAAAAAAAATGATTAGGTATAAGTTTATTTTTATTTTTTTATATATTTTTTTAATTAGCAACAACAACAGAATCAAATGCGAATTAAAATTTAAATAAAGCCATAAAAACTATAGTGAGAAGCAAACTAAAAAAAATAATAGCAAACGCAAAGAACATGAAAAGAGTAATTTAAAATGAATTAAAAAAACTATTTAAAAGCAAACAACAAACAACAAACAACGTTTAAACGCGGGCGCAAAGTGCGCGAATTTTTTAGTGTGTATTTTGTGTTTTATTTTTTTATCATTACAAAAACAACAAATGTTGCAGGTGCTGGGGGAAATAAAAAATATATAAATAAATAAATAAATGCTTTTTTTGTTTTTTTTCTGTTTGTGTTTTTTTTTAGAGCACACAATAAGTAAATGTAACAGAAACAACAACAACAACAACAACAATAATGAGCACTTGCAGACAACAGTGTGACAAAGCAACAACAACAAATACCTCCGCGCCGCAACAGCTGTACAAATATTAATTAAAAAACAAGAAAAATATAGATGAATACATTAAAACAAAATTCATAAAAAATACAACAACAACAAATGCAAAACTCCCAACTTAACGAAAATAGCAGCAGCTGCAGCAACAAAAACATAAAACAACAACAACAAGAAAACCAACCAAATAAATACCAAAAAATAATTTAAAAAAGCTATAAAGTGAAAAAAATGAATACAATGAAATTCTAAAAATACTGCATGCATTTCTATGCGAAAGTATCTAAAGAAAACTTTAAGGTTTACATATTTTTTTAATATGTACAAACAAACATACGTAACAACAAGAACAAGCCACCAAAAGAAACAAGTACAAACAAGCAAATAAGAAAACAACAAAACAAAAAAAAACTCAACTCCAACTGGAGGAGCAGGCCACAAAAACTACAACAACAACAAGAACACACGGTGACAACTTGTAAGCAGCCACCCACAAAACACAAAAAAAACAATCCCAAACCAAGAACAACGCGCAAAAGGAAATAAACAAACAAATTTACGGCAACAGCAAAAAAAAAGAACGTAAAGAAAAAGGAAAGAGCAAGTGCGTTGCGGTGAGCGCCAAAGCCAAAGCTTAGCAGCAGAAGTCGCAGCAGCAGTCGCAGCAGAAGTCGCAGCAGCAATCGCAGCAGCAGTCACAGCCCTCGTCACAGCAGCTGTCACAGCAGCTGTCACAGCCGTCGCAGCAGCCGTCGCAGCCGTCGCGGCAGCAGAGCAAAAGCTTCGAAAAAAAAACAATAACAAGCAGGCGACGCGCACTTCATGCAGAAAAATAAGAAACAGCGTAAAACATGTAAGTGAAATTGATTTTTATACTCTATGCAACCATTTGATATGGGCGGGTATATTAATTTTGACCATAATTATGGGGGAAAAAAACAGCAAAAAACTGTCATTGTTTGGCTCACAGCTCGCATTTTTGTTTGTATTTTTTATCAATGAAATCTAATTACTTTTACATATTCATAAAAATTAAGTCTTCTTTTGTTTTGTATTTTAAATTAAATCGCGTAAATCAGTTTAAACAATTCCCAAAATAATTTAAATAAATGTAACAAACTAAGTATTTATGTAATTTAGGCTTCAGGACTAGTTTCTCCTTCTGAATATCGTTAAATTAAAAAAGAAGAGGAACAAGATGCGTAAATACTAATTATTAATTTTTAATTGGGGTCTTATGATTGACGGAATAATAAAAACGTCCGAACAAAAAACTGCGTTTTTGATTTAAATCATATTAATAATTTAATTTATATCATTCAAGTTGCGATTCATAAGAAATAATAATAAATAGCATAATAATAATAAATAATGAAAATAAAAAATAGACAGAATAGAATACTGACAAAATCCGAATGAAAACTAAACCAAATTTAAGAAAGTCAGTATGACAGCCACTGCCTTGAATTTACAGTTTTAAGCTGACTACCACCAAGAAGATTTTTCTGCATCTGTTGTTATACGGCGTAAAGAGTATTGCGCAAGCGAGTGCAGCCATTTCTCATTCGCATGTATGCGCTTATGTGTGTGTGTGTGTATGTATGTATGTGTGTGTGTGTGTGTGTGTGTGTGTGCAAAGCATTGTCGTATTTGCCCTTGTTGCTGCTTTTGTTGCGGCAACTCCTAACCTACATAAATATTTAATATTTAATGCTGCCTGCCTTTCACTCACTCTCACACCCGCTCGCGCCCGTTCTTGCCCGCCCTCTTGCCGTCCCGCTTGTGTGCGTGAGTGCCAAGCTGCTGTCAGTCTGGCAACGTCTGCCGCAGCTTAAGCCTCTAACAGCAAAAACAACACCTGGTGGGCGTCTGGCTGGGATCGTTATGGTTACAGTTACTTATCTCAGAGAGCGCACCAAAGACAGAACGCGGGATGCTAAAAAAAGATAAGTAAGAGTGCTTTAGTCGGGAGTGCCCGACCAGGAGATACCCTGAACCCAGCTGCGTTACATACGTTTCAACCCCCTTCAATTGATAAACACATACAATCGCATATACACACACACGCCCCCGCTGGGGGCGAATGGGAAAGGTATTCGAAAAGTGAAAAAGTGATCTGCGTATGCCCAATTGATTCTTCTAGGTCTGAGATATGCTATGAAAAGCATGGCTTAATGTCGATATTTTTCGATATTACTGAAATGGAGCAAATATCGAGAAAAAAATTATTAATTTGTTTGCCTGTTGCATACATTTACACGAAACCATTATACCCTTTTTCAACCATTTTCAATTGGTTCAGAGTCTAAGAACAGAAAAGACGAGAAGAGAGCAACAGCGTCTGAAACTTATCAAAGCAATTTAATTTTAAATGTCTGTATTCTCGCGTATAAAGATTATAACTGTCTTACACACACAGACACTGACACACACGTGTATATTCATAATTACAATGCAAACACACTGAAAGCTCGTGTAATGGAGCTTGAAGCAGAGCATTCTGATTGATGATGGACTCCACATGGGCAGAGTAGTAGGTGGAGGGGCATAGGGATGGGGCGGGGGAATGGATGCCGGGACAGGGTCAGTGTCAGGGGCAAGGGCAGCGCGAGCCCAAGGCGATTGACCCCCGTTTGCCTTCAGCCAAACTCACGCACACACACTCACACATGCACTCGTGCTCTTTATCTCGTTCTCACTCTCCCAAGCAGGCCTATATTATCATCTGGCAATTATTCTATCTATTCACAATAGCATTGCCAAGGGCCACAGCAGAGCGTTTCTAAGCGACTTGCGGATGCTGTGCAGCCAATTATTCAAATAATTCATCTTTTCATTTAAACACAATTATAATCATAGATAGCCTAATAATGCAATAAAATCATTTCGGATGAAAATTTAAATGAAAACGTATATAAACTCTACAAACCACTGTTAAACCGAACCGGTACGAACCAGGAACATACATATTTTCACAATTACCAGCCAAACCGGAACCCTTCACATAGGGCATCAAAAAGTTAGCAGGTTGCCTGTATAGCGGTTCTTTCATTAGCCGACTTTTTTGGCAGCGCCTTAGCGATATAATTGAATCGAGTCAACTTTATGAATTATTGTAAAGGCACGCTTTATTTTTTTGATCAGCATTAACAGGCAAGTCCATATAGTCATGTCTATATGTCTGTCTCTTATTTTTGACGACAACTTTTTGTTTTCTATTAGGAACTTTCAGTCCATATGCTGTACAATATGTCTGCAACTTTCAGCACTTTAAAACTATATTTTTCTTCTTTGTCATCGCAACATGAAGTTTATTACAACTTTTGCCTGTATGGGAATTTTGTAAATAATTTATTTGGAATCATCTTTCAGTGATAATTGATCGTCATTTTCTTCTAATTGCAGCCGTATTATAAATTTATCTGTTGTTGTTCACTTCAGACTGTTATTTGTGCTCATCTAATCTTTCAGTTCTATAACAAAGCAACAACAACAACAAAAATCCCCATTTATCTGCAGTTTCGACTGCAATTCGCACATGTTTCTTATACTCTGCGTCTCTCTGTCTATCTCTTGTTATTGTTGCCGTCACAGCTTTTATTTATTTAACACTTCAATACAATTACAAAACGGAAACAAAATAAATGCCTCAAGTAGAGCGACGTAAATAATACCTTATAATGAATGAAATGAATAATAAGCTACAAATTGAACACCATTGTCTTTTAAATTAATTTAATTTTTCGAATTTTCCTTTTAAAATTAATGTATTTATTTCCCAAGATACTTTTTATAATTGATTTCCCACGATACTTTTTATAATTGTAGAGAGTTTCAACCAAGTTTTAGTAAATTATTAATGTACCTTCCTCTATATATTTATATATCATCAAATTTAATACATTCGAGTCATGCACATTCACTTGAAAAACTGATTATACCCACGTATACCCTGTATTCATAGGCTATAATAAAACACACTTGCATTTCATATACCATATGGAGTATTTGTTCATTTGAATGTTGTTTATTGACTTTGCTGAAGCGCTCGAATCTTGAGTTGGGAAATGTAAACAAACAAAAGTATCTATAGATATGAGTACTTCTCTTCTTCTTATTGTTGTTGTCGTTGTCATAGGTAATATAAGTCTCTTAAAGGGTATGCATACGGGCTGTCCACTTGACAACCAAACGATTTCAGACTTGAGAGCCAAAATGCATTTTGTGTTGTGTGCTTTTGGGAGCAAATGGAATCCTTTTAGTTTTGAAGTTTTTATATACATATATAGTAATCATCTTAGCATAAAAAACACTTTGAAGAAATATGATAGAAAGTGATAGAAATATTTTCAGTAACAGTAATGTGAGATACATTTTGTATAAGCGATTATATATATTAGGCACAACATTAATGTTTTGCGCTTACAAATACATTTTACATGTCCTACATTGATAGAGATAACCCTTTATTAATTAATTAATTAAAGTAACTGGTAAATAATATGCATTAGCAAAACAGATACATATTTCATGTAGAGCTTTAACCAAATTCATAAATCACTAATAAAAGATATCTTCACCGTTTCACAAAGGTAGCCTTGCAAATTTCAAGCTAAATTAAACAAGCTTAAACTTATTTTATGTTTTTTTGCTATCTCTTTTTATCAACATTAACCCTTATTTTTTATTGTACCTGGTTGTTTTATTTTACTTTAAGTTTTAGTGGTGTATAAGCCCCTCGTGTTTGGGTCACCGATAAGACATCGCATAAAACGGTTGCAATGTAGGAACTCGATCTTCATCATTAGTGATTAATCAATGTTTTCACAAATGGCGCATACTCTGTTTCATATAACCACTCAAATGTATACGAAAATCACAGTGTGTGTCAGATAAGAAGGCGCATATAAACAATTTTGTCATATAAACAATTACTTTTGTTGGGTAATTTCCTATCAAATACACCGGACACATCATGCACTGCAGTTATGCAATATAAAATCCGAACAGCATGGAAGAAGTGTATACAATTAAAAAATATATAATATAAACATATGTATACAAAAACCAATAATATAGCAAACAATTGGCTGTAAGTCGAGCTCATGTGTGCAAACATCGGTACTAAGCCAATAACCGAAAATTGTATGATATATGTGTCTGTTTCATGGCTGTAATTTATTTTATCCTCTTCTTTGACTTTCATTTCAATTTAAAGGTAATTAAGAAATAAATTATGCCTGTATTGTTTTTTATTGTCGTTAAACAAAACAACAACAACAGTAAAAAATAAAACTTGTTCTTTCGTTTCTTAATCTGGGGTGATTGACCCTCCCCTCTCCCACGCCTCTTTAAACAAAAATATATATATGTATAACAAGCTTGATACACGATCCGTTTAGCAATCTGTCAATAAAAACTTTTTGGATGGGAATTTCCGTAGCATTCGCTCAATTGACATTTCCACGTGAAAAACAAAAAAAGACAAACTTACAGAAACGAAAACAAAAACAATAAAATAGTGAAAAAGTAGAGAAGCGAAAAGACAACAAGCTGGCGACAAAGGAAATGGCAAGTGGAAAATAAATATATAAATATAGTTCAAAGATATCATCTGGATATACATGTGTATGTAGGCATATATGTATATGCTTTGGTATTGGTATTATTTATAGGCAGCACTTGGTCATATACTATAAATCTGCGTATACTATATTCTATATACTATATATATATATATATACTGTATACCGCACTGTAGAAATATGTCTATGACACATAATGTCCCACACTATGAGTTTAGTAAGCGTTTATTGCTTCTAGAATTTTATGAGCCTAATCATAATATCTGCAAATCAGCTATAGTCAAAGGTGCTCGACTAACAGTTACCCTACAAATAGTTGGTTTAAAAACCAAACAGCTTTTTTATTGGTGTGAAAAAGGATTCAAAAAGATATAGAACTTGAAACATATATTTTAAAGATTTAGAAAGGTTTATGGAACAAATCTTGGCTGCCAAAAAATTCACAAAAAGTAGAAAAAAAGTAATAAGCCGTATTTTTTATCTAAACAAAATAAACATTTCAAACTAAATTTTCTAGCTAAAGCTAACAAAAAAAAATATATATATGTATATATATATATATATATATATATATCTGTTTTACTTCACAACTTAATTTTTTAAGAATTTCATAATTTTACCCATTTTACACAGTATTTGCCAGTAAAGGCAAATCACATTAGCAAGCACTTACTTATTTTCAATCTATTTTGAATTCAAAACCTTGCACGAAAATAGATTTACAAAGAAAACCGACAATCGAAAAAAAAATTTAAAAAAGGAATGAAAAATATTTCACTTATCTATAGAAAATAATAAAAAATAACAATTTATTTACTACATGACACGCAACAACAACAACTAAAACAATCAAATAAATTATAAAACAACAAAATTAAATTGTATTCGATAAGAGAGACTATAAAAAAGATCTCAAACATGTATAAATGATTTGGTTGAGTGCGTTCCACTGTGAGATACCCTGTAAACAGGCTTAGATTAGGTATACGAACTTACAACACTTTTACTACATATATATGTATATATATGTATACTTATATATAAATCACAAACATTAATACAGATGTGGATTCACAGCTTCTTTGTCAGTTATTCATTTGGAATATAATTTATTTAAAAACTTTTAATTGCTTTGAAAATTTGTAAATAAAAAGATGACAGGAAAATATATACCTATAGCAAAAATTCTGGCCTTAACCTTAGAATTTCAAAATTTGAAAGAAATCCATAATTTTACACCAACTTTATTGACTGTAGGGTATATGAATACCTACTCGATAAACTTGTTGTTTCTGGCTCTGAAATTGACTACATCATATGGGCAGCTGGACAAACTGACAACTAATTAAGAACAAATATACATATATATATATTATCGCATCAGTTTATTTCTTCTCATACTTTGAAATTATTATTAATTAACAATAAATGTACTATATACTTTATAGCATTATTTTATTATTTTATTATCATCTTTTATTTCTAGCTATAAATAGTGCATGTATGCGAAAGTGAACTCTGACGTTAGTTTTAAATAATAATGCGTTGAGTCAACTTAAATACTTAGAAGAAATAATAGTCTGGCAACGCCAAACTGTTTGAACAAGAAAATAGGCAATTTAATAAAGAGTTTAGGCATGATTTCACCTGGGCTATATAATTCAAAATGATTGTTGACATTTAAATGATGATAAATAAAATAAAATAATAAAATAAAATAAAATAAAATTTGTTCAAGTTTTAATTTTTATACTCTTTCACGAACTGAAAGGAGTATATTGGGTTTGTGCAATGTCCGTCTTGATGTCCGTCCGTCTGTTCGCCGCCATTGAAGCTAAAGACTTGAAATTCAGAATATTTACTCGTGTATACCCGTCAGCGTCAGAAAAAATTTTCAGATTTTTTGCCTAAAATTCAATAAAATCGTTTTTAAGATACATACATTTTTTCAGACAGTTTACTGATGATCTTCTCTAAAGATGGTACAAAAACTTGTTTGCACACGCCCACTGGGGGCGTGGAAAGTCGAGCAAATGCATATATCTTGTCGGCGGGTAGCCCGAGAAAATCCATATCTCGCACAATTTTAGAGCTGGAGTCGCCAAATTTGGCAAACATTTTTCTATTTACCGCCTCTGAATATTGCGCTGAAAAAGTTCAGCTATTCACACTCCTTCAAAAATCTATTTTTAAAAAAATGTTAATTATAATTAAGACCGAGTTTGACTGTTTTAAGCTGGTATTATACTGTAAACGAGTATTTTACAGTCGGTTACACCCGATTGTAATAATGTAACTTGTTATAAATTAATGAAGTGCTGCCACCTTGTTGATAATTATAAAAAAACTGGCATCTCTTTTTTTAACAAATACTGAAATACTTGAAAATTGTATTTGTTTTTTACGCAAAATTACAAAAGTTTTTGCAATTTATTTCATAAAATACAATAAAATATCTTTAGACACTAGTTTTGATATTCAGTTTTTTTTCCGTTTATTTCTAATACATACACCTAACCAATTTCAAGTATACCCTCTTCGAGCGCACACTTTATGGCTGCAGGGTATTTAAAATTAAATCGGTGTCGGACATGAAAAACAAATTCAAATCTTATCAACTTGTTATTTGTTGTTGTTGCTGACCAATCCCCTTAGCCACACACACACGCACACAAACCTTCCTTCCTCTCTCGTTGCCCTTGTCAATTGCCAATATCGTTAACTGATCTCCGTCCTCAATTTTGCATCTCTTTCGTGTCCAGCGCCCCGGTCAACAAAATGAGCGCCCTCGACAGCTACCTGAAGCGGCCGGCGAAAGCGACGCCCCGGACGAGTTCCACGCAGTCCAGCGAGTCGGCGGACGTTGAAGATCTCAAAACAGACATTCCCTACTTTGACGATCCGCAGCCGCCAGAAGCCGATCCGCAGCAGCGCTATGCGTCCGCCTGGTCGCCGGATGGGGATGCGGGCACACCGGAGCCGCCGCCGGGCGACAACGAACTGGAACTGGACGACAGCTACACGGACTCGGATTATGGCGCCAGCAGCAGTGCGCCCAATAGCTATTATCAAAGCCCGACGCCACCCAATTGCGACGTAATGCTCCGTCCGTCCTCCAGCGCCAGTTTCCAATATAACTATCCATCGCCGGGACCAGGACCGGGTCCGGGCGGTGGACCCAGCAGCAGCAGCAGCACCACCGCCACCACCGGCAACAGCAGCGGCAGCAGCAGCACCCACAACAACAGCAGCAGCAACAGCAGCAGCGGCGGCGGCGGCGGCGGCGGCAGCAGCGGCAACGGTGGCAGCGGACGACTGCATGCCGCCTATACACATTCCCAGACGCTGCCGCCGCCGCCGCCGTCGTCGTCCACCTTCTATCCGAACATGTGGTACCCGAATGCGCCGTATGGCAACACTGGCGCTGGGCACACCTACGGCCGCTATGTGGGCTACGCTGTGCCGCCGGGCGCCGCTGCCTATGCGGCGGCAGCAGCACACGGAATGCTGCAGCATGGCCCGCATCACCATGCACCGCTGCATCACCCGCATCCGCATCCGCACCACCAGCACCCGCATCATCCGCATCCGCACGAGACGATGATGGAAATGTTCCAGCTCTCCAATAGGTAAGTCGACAAGAAGCACAATATAGCTCGACTAGCATATACCCTATACCCAGCACTCAATTAAGTAGTATTCGATATTTATCGATCTGTGATTGTTCAGGTCGAATTGGAATTGGCTGTCTACATACCAAATTGTATCTCCCTCGTTTTTATAATATCTGCGATCTACTCAAAATCAGTAGACTGAAAATTGATATATATCGACACGATCTTCAAAAAAGTTGAAAATAATTCGATGTTTGCCGATTTCTGGGATTTCTATATAGGCTAAATGGAAAGTTACAGACCAAATAAGCATTGCCAAGCTCCTATAAAATCAGAGAATTACTTAATAAAAAATATGCTAAGAAATCGATATTTATCGACATAAGAGCTACCGACAAGAGCTGGAAAGATAACTTGATCTGCATTAGCATAAGAGAGTCCAATACCCAAATTAGTAAGACTGAAGCTCCTTAAATGCCTATATTTAAAGGATTTTGCTCTTTAAATTGTTGCTACAAATCGATATTTATCGCTCCGCAGGGCAAGTTGTAAAAAAGATGAAATTAGCTTTAGCTGCGTAAGTTATTTATTATTTGTATTTTGTATACCAAATTTAAGGACTGTAGCCCATCAAATCTTTGGGTCAGACCGACGATTGTCAACTCGATCGAGAATATATATGTATATATATACTATATCTACGCAATAGGTTTGGCAATCAGTGTTTGTGGCGAACATTAGCACAACTTTGTACACATTTTATGGGGCTTAGCGTATATGTATAAAAGCCCCCAACAGCGGAAGCAACTAGCCCCAACTCTGGTGCCCCTCATCAAACCACGTCCGCCCCTCGTCAGCACCCCACCGACCCGCTGTTCAGCTTTGCGACCCGTGCAACCAATTTGGCCACATTTGTGTTGAGCTGACCCGCTGTGCGTCTGCTGGCCCTGATTGCGCACTGTTCATGCTTCATGCGCCCACTGCCATGCCCCCCCTTTGAGGCACTCATCAGCCGCTCTCCAACCCCTTTGCCTAATTGAGAATTCCAATCCCGTGGCGTGCGTCGCAATTATTTTTGTATTTTTATCAATGTTGTTTTCGAATTTTCATATTTATTTTCGTATCTCATTGACGGAGACAACAATTTGCCCAGTTGGCCATTGACAAAACAAGTCAAAAGCCACAACAAGTCAGCGCAGCCCCTCGCTGGCCAAGCTAACAAGCCCTACTAATAATCTCTTAGTGCACTCACGAGCTGCATTTGTTGTTGTTATTGTTGTTGTTGTCTTGTTATCGTCTACTGAAATTTATGGCACGCGTGCATTGGGTCACTCCCACAAGCACAGCACCCCACCACACAGGCCACCCATCGCACCGCCACAGGCCGCAGGCCACAGGCCACCAACTCAATGGGCCAACAACAACAACAACAACCAACAACCAACAACAAACAAGTCAGCACCCTGCCAATTTGATTGGCAGCGCCGTAAACAGAGAAACGATACGCAATGCTGAATACAAAATGTATTTCCTTATTTACATATAAAATACCACGCAAAAGCCCCAAACTCAACAGCCAGGCATATTTAGTCGTAGTAGATATATCGCATATATCTAGTAATTATATCTGGTTTTTCCACGTTCTCACCGTGGTAGCTTAATAATTATAAGCTCAAAGTTATTCTCAAATGTTTGCGCTACCCGGCGGATACTTGATATAGTTACGATTTTGTGTTTTGTTTTTTTATTACGTATACGTCATTATTATTATCAATATCATTGTTAGTATTACTATTGTTGTTATTATTACTATTATTATTATCCTTATAATTATTAGATTTATTTGCATTATTATGAGGTATAATTAATAAACGAGCAACTTAACTTAACCTTTGAATAACACCATTTACTATCAAAATACTGCCCGGATGCACAGTTTGCATTTACCCCAAGAACTGCATCGTTTTGACAACTCATCTACAAATGAGAGCTAAACTCAGAAACATATAACACTTAAGAGTTAATCTATGCAAGTACCTTATTGTACAGATAGGTTAATATGCTCACGAATAGTATCAATAAATTAGATAAAAATACATTTTTTTTAAATTACTTACAAAATTCTCAAGTATCAAAAACAAAATTTGGCCTAAAATTAAAAAGAAATACACTTTCTGGTATTAATAAAATCTTATCGTTCGAGTTTTAAGAACAATTTTTTTAAGGGAATACGCAATAATTTAATAAATATCCATAACTAATTAATGGGCGGCGAAGCTGCACTTTACTCAGTAGATTCCTTTTTCGAATTAAACAAAAGCACACACATTTTATAGATATTCCATCTATAAGTGTATAAATCGTTGGTGTGGCTTAAGCCGCCATTAAACATATGTGAAACTATGTAAACTATGTGTAATATCTTATGACACGTACGTATTTCACCAATTTACGCCTTGTTAGTAATTGGGGCCTAACGTGCAGTTTTTGTCTGATCGGCTTCTAAATCCCCTAATTATAAACTGAATCGAAACAAAACAAAAAAAAAAACTGGCTGAACTTTAATGTTTTTCAAAATGCGATTTATATTTCTGGGGAACGCTTATTTTGGTACTGCATCATAAAAAATTTCATAAATTCAATTTCACAAATTTCTGTAAGTAATTGTGGTTTACCCGATGTCTACTTAAAGCAATTAAATTTTTTTACAATATTACGTATACGCACCATGCCTACCCTAGCAATATGTAACACATAAACAAACTTATAAACGGAGATAAGAATACCTTCGAACGATAGATACAATACTTAATCATAGCCGATTGTAAATTTCGAAAACAATTTATTAGTTATTTTTAAAAAATATATTACTGCAATAACCTGACGATAGGTACTCAACTTGGTTACGCATTAAATCTATTCTAGCTTAAGTAAATTGTGTCGATACCCTGTCATATATAATTAGCTGAATTATGATAATGGCTATAGTATTTGTAATCTTAAGTAGAGTTATAAAGAGAACTACTTAACCTCAAATACTAGAGATTAGTTTGTTTAGAAAGGCACATACAGACAAATGAAGAACTATTCCGATCAATTAAAAAGCTTATTTTGCTTATATTAATTACGCTGCCAATTTCGTTGCAGAGTATTTAATAGTCGGTAAACGGTTTCGGCTAGACAAATCCGTTCAATTGCATTTGAGTCAATTTCTGCATGTCTGCACGGCGTCAAGGTCATGGCTGCGATTGTGAGTTAGAGCGAGAGGGCGTGAGGAAGTGGGAGTGCAAGAGTGAGCAGCGAACAGTATGCAAGTACAGTAATCGAGACAACGTCGGCGTCGCCTATCGCACTGCACAATTACAATGTTGCGCATTCAAAACAAATAAACAAACAGACGAGAACAATCGAACGAAGAGGGGAACGAAGAACGAGCGAGCGAGAGACAGAGAGAGACAGTCAGACAACAAGCGAGCAACTGACAGAGATAGAGCAAGGGCAAATGGTGACCGAAAAGGCGGTAGGTTGAGTAACTGCAAATGCAACAGTTAACTATGTATATGTATATGTATATGTATATGTATATGTATATGTATATGTATATGTATATGTATATGTATATGTATATGTATATGTATATGTATATGTATATGTATATGTATATGTATATGTATATGTATATGTATATGTATATGTATATGTATATGTATATGTATATGTATATGTATATGTATATGTATATGTATATGTATATGTATATGTATATGTATATGTATATGTATATGTATATGTATATGTATATGTATATGTATATGTATATGTATATGTATATGTATATGTATATGTATATGTATATGTATATGTATATGTATATGTATATGTATATGTATATGTATATGTATATGTATATGTATATGTATATGTATATGTATATGTATATGTATATGTATATGTATATGTATATGTATATGTATATGTATATGTATATGTATATGTATATGTATATGTATATGTATATGTATATGTATATGTATATGTATATGTATATGTATATGTATATGTATATGTATATGTATATGTATATGTATATGTATATGTATATGTATATGTATATGTATATGTATATGTATATGTATGCGTACAAACATAAATGCATATGTATATGTATAAGTACATATGTATGTCTGTACTGCATATATAGATTTCCCGCACTCACAATCAGCTACAATGTTGGCGCATCGAGTGGCGTCAAGACCTTGCACTTCCTCGTCTGGGCACTTGGGCTGGCCCATTGAAAGCACTGAGAACGTCTCAAGGGCACCCACCAGCACAATAGTCATAATAACACCACCCCCACCCCCACACGCCCACCCACACAACTGCTCGTGAGCCACACCCTTGATTTAACCATATTTACAAAGGTTTCTCCTACAAATCGATGTGTTTACATTTTTAAATTGAAGCATATATGTCCATATGTACATATGCAAGTACGCCCTGTGTTTGGTTTACACAGGGCGTCTGCACTGTAGCGTTTTTTGGGTAGGGTACAAATTTGAAGTGTTATTTCTAAATTTACATATGCATTTCATTTCGCAACAAAGTTGCAATTGTACAGCCTTATTTGTCTATTCATACGTGTATATGTATGTATGTGTGTGCATATACTCTATAGTATCTATTAAGTACCCTGTACGTGTAGTATAGCCACTAAGAGGTTAATTGAATAAAGAACGGGTTTATAACTCTTTTCTCTAATTATTAGTTTTAAGTTATTACATTTTTTGTTTTGCATTTATTAATTATTAATTATCCTTAAAATACATTTTTTTAAACATAATTTTTTTCTTCTCAAAAATAAAGCTGAACAAAAATATTGACTTTTGATTGTGAAGCTTGACAAGATTAATACAAATCCTTTCGATTAATTTATTATTATAATTTTAGTATTTTTTACACAGTACAGCTATTGTTTTGTTAACTTTTGTATATTTGGTTTATTTTAACTGTTCAGCTTAAAGAACTTAGCTTATAATTTAACTTAAATAACCCTTTTTAAGACACCCTTTGAATATTTTTAAGTGCAGGGTAATGGAAACCATTTAGCTGCAATTCGTTTACACTCTCTCTCTCTCTCTCTCTGTGAGTGTGTGTGTGTGTGAGTGGCTGCACTTAAATAAATACGTTACATAGTTAGATACATAGTTTTTGCGCCTTTTCAATTTTGCATGTGCTTGATATTATTGTTTGCGCTGCTTTTGTTGTTGCTGCTGCTTCTTTTATTTCGCACTTGTCGGCGCTGCCGCAGCGGCCGCCTGGCGCTTTGTGTTTGTATTGCGAACTTACATTATTATAAGTTTTTTTTTTGCAATTGCGTTTTAAAATAAATTACATCAGTGGCCGGGTATAGCAGCAACAACAACAATAATAACAACAACAACAACAACAAAGCGGCAGCCATTACTAATCGAACGCGAAATTCTCATATTTCCGTATGAATTACTCATACGCCCCCTGGGAACCAAACAAGCCACACGGCCAAAGCGGCAGAGATCGAGATCGAGAGAGCAAGAGAGCTAGAGAGCGAAGAGCGCGAAGAGCGCTTAGACTCTGTGTGAGAGAGCAAGCTTTAATGGTCGCTTGGCAAGAATAACTGTGTTTTTGCAGGGCGCGGGCGACGTTGGCGTCGGGCAAAGGAAGTTGGCGCCATGTTCGGCTTTGCGCTCGAATCGCTTCGAAATTGACGTCGACGTCGACGTCGATGCCAGCTGCATTGGCGAGGCCCATTTGAACTGATAATTGTTGACAGCTATTGAGCTGTTTGTCATTCCCACATTCCGCTGCATGTTAAGCCTAGACTGCTGTGTCATGCGGTATATAAGTAAACAATAACATTAACAACGTCTGCCCGTTGGCACCCTTTTTGCACCACCACCACCAGCCCATCCCCATCGCTGCCACTTAACCAGTCCCAGGCAGTCAGCTCATTTATGTATATATATTATTCAAGTGCATTGCAAATTGTAACCCATTCACTAATCTCTGCACTTCCTGCTGTCTTTTGCAGCGGACGCGAGGCACGCAACCGGGCGGAGAAGAATCGGCGCGACAAGCTGAATGGCTCCATACAGGAGCTTTCCACCATGGTGCCGCATGTGGCAGAGTCGCCGCGACGCGTCGACAAGACGGCGGTGCTGCGATTCGCCGCGCACGGACTACGGCTCAAATACGGTAAGCCAATTAGCGGACTCAAATAGATTGCGGCACAGTTGCAGTGCTCATTGAAACGACTTATTGTTCACGACTTTGAGTGCAAATTAGTTGCATATGCATATAGGCATATCATAATCCATATATGTATATAACGTATAGGGGATTTGGGGCTTAAGATCCCAAACAAGTGGTTTTACCGAGCTCTTTAGCGGAAACTGTACTAATTACAAGCTGGCGGGCTCGACGTCAATGACGTTAAATTTAAGCCAATGGCAAAAGCAGTCAGAGCTAATAAAAACGCTCGTTTGATGGCTTGTTACTTGCACCTATACAAAATAAATTTGTTAACAAGGTTATTACTAAAATGATAAGCATTAAGTAAAATCAGCAAAAACAAACTCTTGAAAAGGAATTCGGAAACGACATTTATATTTGTTCAACGCCTAACTATATGGTAGAATATAGCCACAGTTGTAAATGGGAATAATTCTGAGTTTTAAGTTAGGAAAATAAAGGCATTAAGATTTAAATTAAATAAAATTAGAAATGACATTAATTGGGTAATCAAAACGAATTTTCAACAGATATACCTTTTTGAACTCGCTTCTAAAATGAGCACGGGAAATTTTTACAAAAATTATTAGAATTTTATGTAATTCTACGTGTCTAGAAATGTATACGATATTAACCAGACTCATGAACATAAAAAAAACTATTTCTTATCTGTAAGGCTAAAAGCTAAAGCTAAGAATATTTAAACTTGTTTATCTCTGGCAAATCAAGCGGAATCTAAGCGGACTCGATTGACATTTTAAAATATGCATGTACAGTTTTTATAATTTTTGATATTTTAAGAGGTCAGAACTTTTACTGAGTCAATTTTCACAACAAAAGCCCTGAATGGCAATAGACTACAGATATCAAAAATGTATACCTTGTCAATAAAGATTGACTAGAATATTGCCTAGGCCATAAATTATTAACCAAAACATACAATAACTGACTGTTTTGTTTGCATTAGTGTTTGGCAAAACGCTGCACGAGCAGCGGCCTCAAGTGACGGACACGCTGATGGGCATGCTGGACAGCTTCTTTATCACGCTCACGTGCCATGGCCAAATACTGTTGATATCGTCGAGCATCGAACAGCATCTGGGCCATTGCCAGACGGACCTGTACGGCCAAAGCATACTGCAGATCACACATCCCGAGGACCACGAAATGCTCAAGCAACAGCTCATACCCACCGAGCTCGAGAATCTCTTCGATGCGCACGCGGAGCCAACGGATGCCGATGGCGAGCCCCGGCAGCGCAGTAAATCCGAGGAGGACTACATAGATCGCAAGTTGCGCGATGACAGGCGCAGTTTTCGCGTGCGGTAAGTGGTAAAAAACAAAAACTTATGTGCAGAACGTAAAAACAAAACGCAAGCTGGCTTTAAATAAGCCAATGGGCAGCACTACTATTAAAATCAGGTATAGTTTCCCGGATCAATATAGTACGAATTTAGGTGTTTTAAACTTTCTTTAGTGCGGCATTTTTATTTTCTGTATACTGTCAACAGGTAACTGCTATTTAATTATGTACTATCACTATGAACAAGTGCTGCCTGCTTGCGATAAGTAAAAGCTAAATACCCCCATTGGCAGCACTGCTGCCAAACAATCAAGCGAGAAAAATAAGCACAAAAAGGGCTGCCAATTAGTAAATTCAAATAATCAAAATACAAGCTACCTGAAAATAGTCACATATAGCATCTTTACTAGTGAAAAATCAACTATAAATAAAGTGATGCCAGTTTATGCTATTTAAGAGTAAAACGCAAGCACTGCTATTAATATATGTATATTAATATCAACTAGCAATAATGAAAGGCGCATAAAGTGGTGCTAAATTGTGATAAGTAAAAGCGAAATGTAGCTAAAACAAACACTTGTTGACAGCACTACTATCATATATGTAGGTATATCAACTATTCATAAGAGCAGAGCCATTAACTGCATTAACTGCAGTTACTAAATCAACTATCCATAAATGCAGGCGCAACAAGTGCTGCCACATCTGATTGATAGCAATTCTAGTATAACATTCAGCAATGATGAGATGAACGCCTATAAAAGCCTAATTGGCAGCACTGCTATTTAAGTATAACAATCAATAAAGTGCTGCCAGTCTGTGATAAGTGAAAGCAAAACGCATGCTAGCTGTTTTTTAAATATCACGCCAGTCTAAAGAGCCCCTAATTGGCAGCACTGCTATTAAAACAAGAAAGAGTGTTCTAGTCGGCTAGGAGATACCCTGAACCTAGCTGCAAGCTGTCATTTCATACATTTCAACCCCCTTGCATTCATACATTACGAGAACATACTAAACTAGCTGGAAAATTATGTCGTAATGTCGTGAAAAATGTTAGCCGAAAAGTTTGGCTTTCGAAGTTCGACGGACATGGCTAAATCGGCTAGTCGTCCTTATCAAGAATATGCATACTTTATGCCTGCATGGCAATATTTGCATCCATTTTCAGTTCAGTTCTGAGTGCAGCTAGTGCTAAAATGAGCCAGATCTAGCTGTTAGATCATTTTAGTTGGCAACACTGCTGACTGTATATCGATAGGCATCCGCTTGCCTATCGATTGCAAGCCGATGAAAGTGTGCAACTCTAATGTTGATTCCTTTGTTTCCGCAGTTTGGCGCGCGCCGGGCCCCGCTCGGAGCCCACCGCCTACGAGGTGGTCAAGATCGATGGCTGCTTCCGGCGGAGCGACGAGGCGCCCCGCGGCATCCGCTCCAACACGTTCAGCTCCAGCCTGCAGCTGATACGGCGTACACGCGGACGCGACGATGCCATACCGCTGCACACCATCAGCGGCAATGATATTGTAAGTGGCTGGATTTGATCGCATGATCAAATGATCACATTACATCACATCCGCTTCTCCTCCAGGTGCTGACTGCGTGTGCGCGCATCATAAGGCCACCAAAGATCGTGAATCGGCTGTTCGATGCGAATACGCTGGAGTACCGCACCAGGCACCTGATCGACGGCCGCATCATCGATTGCGATCAGCGCATCGGGATCGTTGCCGGCTATATGACGGACGAGGTGCGCAATCTGAATCCCTTCACCTTTATACACACCGACGATGTGCGCTGGGTAATTGTCGCGCTGCGTCAAAGTGAGTGATCCCCTTGGGAGTCGAGGGAGAGCTGAGAGCTCCAGTTGCACCTGCTATAAAACTGTGTTTTCGCTTGTCTTTCAGTGTACGACTGCAACAGCTCGTATGGCGAGTCCACGTATCGGCTGTTCACGCGGAACGGCAACATCATCTATCTGCAGTCGAAGGGCTATCTGGAAATCGACAAGGAGACGAACAAGGTGCACTCGTTCGTGTGCGTCAATACGCTGCTGGACGATGAGGAGGGCAAGCGGCGTGTGCAGGAGATGAAAAAGAAGTTCTCGGTGATCATCAATACACAGATACCGCAGTCCACCATCGATGTGCCCGCCTCGGAGCATCCGGCACAGCTCGAGAAGGCTGTGCTCCGCCTTATACAGAATCTGCAGAGCAGCGGCACCGATCACGACGCCGATCAGCTGGACGGCGATGATGATGGTGACGATGACGAGGATGATGAGCTCGATAAAGGCCTGAACTCCTTTGGCCAATCCTCGTTCCATCAGCTGCACGATTCGCAGCAGCATCAAGCCCATCACCATCACCAGCATCATCGTCAAGGCGACTACCTTGGCAACACCATGTCCCAGGCGCGGCTGGGCGCTGGCAACGGCATGGGCAGCTCGAAAACGCCGCCGCTGGCCCTGGTGCCGCCGGAGACGGCGTCCGTGAAATCTTCGATATCGAAGAGCGTCAGCGTGGTCAATGTTACGGCGGCCAAGCATCTGCGCGGCCTTCACTCGTCGGCAGCTGCCAAATCGCCCAGCTCCAAGTCTAAGGCCGCGCTGCTCGAGAGCTGTAACTGCCTCGGCGACGGCGACTGCGACTACTGTCAGGGGCCGCTTACGCCGGAGTCAGTGTTGAACAGCACGCCCGTACCGCTGAAGCGCAGCAGCAGCGGCCCGGATGTCCAGGACGCTCTGAAACTGCCCAAGCGCCGCTTCATGCCCAGCACAGGTGAGCTCCAGGGCATGCCAGCACATAATACTGACGTATGACGTATGGACATTGCAGTCCAAAAAGGATTCCCAGAAATAAATGTAACTTTTCAATTGGGTTTTTCCCGCTTAGCTCGCCCTCAACACTTTCAATATCGAGCACCTTATAACCTAATTTTCCTTCTTTCTGGTAGCTGGTATATTACCAGGACAAAGACACGTCCCTAAAGTATTTCCATTTTGGGAAATTTAATTTCCTAACCAATTTGGGGATAGAAGTTTCAAAACAACCGATTTTTTTACGGCTTTCCCGCCCCAAAATATATAGATTTTATCGATTTGCCACACCCCAGTGGATCTGCCTACAAAATTTGATGTGGCTAGCTTTTAAAGTTAGAGATATATTGTTTAAATTGAATTGCCACGCCCCCAAATGGCAAAATCTCTTAGCACTCTATCTGACACGGTTATACATGGCTGGCATTGTACAAACCCAATATACTCTTTTTCACTTCGAAAACGAGTATAACAATTCCAAATATTATAAATCGGAACTCCGTTTAGTTAAAATACAAGAGTACACTTTCCCCCACTCAAATTGAAAATAGCCTAATCATTGGCTAACTAAATACTAAGTAAATAAAACTACTTTAAACAATTGCATAAATATGTATATATGTAGATAATATACAATTTCTTGTAAGCCAATGTTAATATACTTATATATTCTTAATCTGTATAGACATGTCCGTCTTTCTATATGCTGCAAAGTTATCGCCATGAAATACGTCCGTCTTTTTGTTACAGGCATTAAACATGTCTTAATCGGCCGGATTAGAAAAAATTTTCTTTGTAGAAAAAACTTTTTTGTTTTCAACGATATTTGAAGCAAATATTGCAATTGTGAGCATCTTTGTGCGCCCAAAATATGAGCTGTAATATTGACAACATCAAAGTACTATAAAGTCTACTATAAATAAAGCCTCGATTTTTTATTTTTTTTTTAAATTACCAATAGTTTTTATAACGTATACTCATTGATTTGTATTTCGCTATGCTTTCAGCAGAAATTGAGCATGTGCTGAGCAATTCGCTGGAGCTGATGGAGCGCAATCTGCATCAGCAGCTGAACGTGGCCGCCCAGCTGCGGGATCAGGGCAATCGGTACGAGGTGCCGCATGCCAATCAGCGCATTGATGAGATCATGGTGAGTGCAAATGCGGCCCAGGCCCGACTAAAAACACAATTAACACCGTTCGATTTCAATTGGAACAGGAGGAGCATCAGAAGCAGAGCAAACTGTATGTGGACATCAAGAGCGAATACGAGGAGAAGCTGCAGAACAAGGCAAACACAACGAAAACGGAAACGGAAACGGAAATGGAAACCGGAACGCAGGGCAACACCAGCAGTAGCGGCGGAGGCGGTGACGTGCCCTAAGCGGGGCCATATATACACACGTATGTGCATATATATAAATGATATATATATGTATATAATAGAGGGTTTCAGCTGATGTGATAAACGTGGCAGCCAACAGCAAAATGCGAGTTGAAGCTCAACACAAATGCAGACCAATTGCAGTTCAGTTTGAGATACTACTTAAAAATGTTTTAACATTTATATATATATAAAGAACAACAAAAACTGTACTTTAAAGTGCTAACAACAACTATTTACAAACAGAATGTGCATAAGGATCTGTAATGCTATATACATACATATATATGTATATGTTGAAACGAACTAATGAGTGAGCATGCAACAAAAACTACTTTAAATGGGGTCCTGGACTCGCCCGGCGGCTGTTTTTCTTTCTATACTCGTTCACAAAGCAAAGCAGAATTAATTGGTTTTATGCAATGTCCGTCCGTCTGTCCTATTGAAGCTACAGAAACTTTATATATATGTTACGAGTATATGCATCAGAAAAAAGGATACTGGCGGTGAAAATCTTCCCTTAAAATATAGGCAACAATTTACAAAAATCGAAATTTTCTCAAAATTACAGTTCAAAGTGCGATGAGTTAACAATAATCATTAAAACCGGTTTAAGTTGTTATTACACTGTGAACGAGTATTGCGCAGTCGGTTACACCCGACTGCAGTGTTCTTGTTCTTTTTATTTTTAAAAATTTGTCATAAACCTAACAACTTTTTGTATATTTTTTTTGTATTTTTGTTTTTTTTTAACGTAATTTATATGTAAGCACTATATGCATACATACACATATGCATACATATACATGCATTAGTATCTAGTTAATTATAGTGCAAAAAGTGTTTGTTAATTCATTTAAATTCAAATTTATAGTCAACCGCACACTCACACACAGAGAAAATACAATTATTAGCTTATATGCATACCTACGTACCAGTTATGTATATACATATATATATACAAACTTATTTATATAAATATATATATATACATATAAATCTATTTATATAGATGTATATATATATAGATATATATATATGCTCTTGGCCATGGCTCTGAGGCATTGGCATACTACAAACTAAACGTGATAAAAGACTGTTAAAATTAATGTTAGCTTTAGCATACTTTAACTTGATATATATACATATATATTAAATTACTTAAATCGGTCTAATTTGAATGACATAGTTCAATGAAAATTTATGTTTTACCAACATTTTAAACAAGTACTATATTTACTGTACATATATATATGTATGTATTTATATATATATATGAATATTATGCATTAATGTTTTAAATGTTTTATGCTCTGCGAAAGAGCGAGAGGGTAGAGAAATATGCTCTTCTTTGACACTTGAAAAAATAAAAAATTTGTTATGTGCATACATAGGTGAATAAATGTTAGTGTTACACTGTGAAAAACTTTTTGGAGCGCAAATGGAATTCAATAACGGTTTACATGACCCCAACTACAAATGCGAATTGTTGTTTAACTCACGGCAACAATTATACAAGCGCCAAGTACAATTTACAACAATACAACTATAATATACACACATATATAATTAAATTTGATGTAAACATATTACAAAAAGAAAAAAGAAAACACAATTGTTAAATGTTTGTTATGCATTTGTTTTATATAATTTTTTCTTTTCGTTTTCTTCTATTATTTGTAATTTAATTTACTATTAGACTAATTAAATAGTGAAATAAACTTGTGTACCTATATATAAATATATATAAATTTATGTATATACATACATACATGCTTGCGTGCATTATAATTTATAAATATAAGTAGATCCATTAAATGTAACGGACACGTGTGAACACTTTTAGGGCAAATCAAGTTAACTATCTACAAAATGGTAAATACTTGTGTTTGTTAATCGCCACAAAAAAGAAATTAATAAATAATAACACAAATTATGTACAGTGCATTTACAAATTATACAACAAGCATAATAACTACTACAACAAAATACAATATATTTGCAAAACCGCAACCGGGGAACCGTTTTGAATTTGAATTTATGTTCAATGTGGCAGCTTCGCAAATTAATCGCGCGCCATTTATCGTTGCACTACTTTTAATCGATTACAACTGCACAGAAAGTTATCGCTGCATGCTAATGGATCGCAAATAAAAACAAAGTATTTATTTGTTGTTTTCGCTAAGAAAAGCAATAAATTAACGCATTTTTAGGCCTAAATTAACGCCAGTTGCCGAGCGCAGCACAATCTTAATCGACGGCCTAACATCGGCGCCCAGTGGCAGCAGCTCGTAAAGACGCAGCACTTTAATGACAATTGTCTTCAGCTCGAGCAGCGCAAAGCGCTGGCCGATGCAGTTGCGCGGCCCGGCGCTAAATGGTATATAGCTGGCGCAGCCCCTTTTACCACCGTTACCACTGGCCAAATGGCGTTCCGGCCAGAAGCGCTGCGGTTCCTCGTACAGCTGTTCGTCGTGCAGCAGCTGCCAGAGCAGAACGATCACGTTGGTGCCCGCCGGAACAAGCGCCTCGCCTGCTGGGCCAGTTGGTTGGGTTGCGGGTGCAAGTGCAAGTTCATATATTCATTAGTATGCATCGAGATATAGCGTGTCACCTTACCCAACAACAAATCCTTTTCCAGGCAACGTCCCACAGCTGGTATGGGCGGATACATGCGCAGCGACTCCTTGATCACGCAGTGCAAATAGGGCAATTCCGCAAAGTCGGTATAGACCACGGCACGCTGCGCATCTCTGCCGTAGTGTGCATGCAGCTCGTCGTAGAGGCGCTGCTGCACGGTCGCGTGCCGCGACAACAGATACAGGCAAAAAGATGCGGCCGACGTGGTCGTATCGTGGCCCGCAAAGATGAACGTGCTCACCTCGTCGCGTATCTGTGCGTCCGTTAGCTGGGCGCCCTCCAGGCGTGCCTGCAGCAATGTATCCAATAGGGCAGACCGTTTGCCCAGCTGCTGCTCCGTCAGCAGCAGTTTCCGCCGCCGCTGGATGATGTCATCGGTGAAGCTGTGCAGACACTTGATGCCAGCCAGCTGTTTGCGGTAGCCGCTGGGCCAGAACAGGCGGAACAGCAGCGGCGGCAGCAAATGCGGCTGCATGAAACGCGTTGCCAGCACATTGGTCACGCTGCAAGCAGGAGAAAGCACTTTTTAATCAGATGGCGAGAGGACAAACAACTGTCAAATGTTTAGTTATTACTCCTTGACAGCCTGCACCACGGGCGCATCCATATTCAGCTGCGCATCGACGCTGACGCCCATCGCCGCCTCGGTAATGATGTCCAGTGCGGCCAGGCACAGGTGCGGATATATGTTGATGGAGCGCCGTTTGCTGTCCGCTGCCAGGGGCTTCAGCTTGCCGACAAGGATATTGCACTGCCTGTCGAACACCTCGATGTACTGCTGCAGTATGCTAAAGTGAAATGTGGGCGTTATGATCTTGCGCATGGCGTGCCAACGCTCGCCGCGACTGAGCAGCAGCCCGTTGCCCAGCCAGCCGCCGAGTGCGCCGTAAACGGTGCCCTTGCGCAGCTGATCCTTGCTCAAGAGCAGCGCATCCACATGCCGGGGCTCCGCGGTGACCAGCACCATGCGGCCACAGGTGGTGGCCACAAAACTGCGGCCGTAGCGCTTCACATATGCCGCAAACTTCTCGTGCAAATCTGGAAGGAGCCCGGACAGAGCATTGGTGGTAATCAAAGGTCGGCTACTCACTGTCCGGCTGAAAGTTGCGCATCTGCCAGAGCGCACCAATGAGCGGCACATGGGACACGTTGGGCGCCAAGCCCTCCAGCAGCTGTCGGTGCTGTCGCTCTTTCCATGCCAGCTGCAACAACAAGCGCACCAACGAAACCAGCACTGCGGTCACCAACAACACAAGCAACATTTCTCAATACTCTGTAATCGGACACAATTTGTCTTCATTGACTGTTGTAGGAAATTTGAAAATATTCGATGCTGTCTGCTTAGTTTGATTTAATTTGTGCAATACAGTAATTTTCGAGAAAGAAAAAAGAAAAAAAAAACAAGTAAGAGGAGACTCGACTAGGAGATACCCTGAACTGTATGTGTGCACATGTGTTCTTTAATAACTCCTCTGCGCTTGAACCGATCTTGATCTTTTTTTAGGTGCTATAGATTAGACAAACCGAGTAGGTTGTCGATCAATTGAATAAACTTGATATGATAAACTCATATTTGAAAACTTATTTCTGAGATAGCTATTGATGTTCACCAAAAACATTATAGGGTCCGAGATGCCCCCTTCCGCGTATTACATACATACGTGTACCGCAAACCATTATACCCTTTTTATCCAGTTTCAATGAGTTCAAGGTATACTAATTGGCCAAAAGAAATACTAATTTAAAATTGAACTTTTCTTAAAAATCAATATTACTTTAAGATTTTTATTCGCATTTTGGACAGTCAACTAAACATTAAAAAAGCGTTTCCGTTTTTTATATTTAACTTGAAAGTGTTAAATTATCTAAAGATATAAAAATTCTATAAAACGCATATAACGCGCTAAATCAATACTGACATCAATTCAAAAATCGCGCGCTTATTGCCCACTTACCTTGCGAACGAATCAACGTGAAATGCAACTGAAAATTCGATTGCATGTTTGCAAAATGGATTTACAGTTAGTTGTAGTGAATATAACTATAACTTTGTGCTTAATTTATGTACAAACTGTTTTATAACAATGACGCCCGAAAAAGGTACTGCAAAAGAGATTAGTCGACTGTGAAATGCCCTGTACTACATATCATTGTGCTATAATAAAAGTTGTCCTTTATAGCATAGATAAGATGCTTCACTGAATATCTATAGAAAACAAAATAGATGTGGCATAAAATTATTTTAATATTAGCAAGATTCAGTGTTAACAGCTGCATTGAATTCCCATTTTATTATCGTTCTTAATTTTATTAAAATTGCAATTCGATTTGTTAAATATATAAATCAAAGACTTAAATCATATAAAAGGAGCTTCAGAGCAGATTCGTCGATAACTTTGCAAGTTAAAAAAATCGATGCGCCATAAAATATATTCATATGTGTTAGACAAAAAATGGCCACTCTGCTACTGTGCCACAATTTGTATAATACAGATTTTGTATAGCTTAGCAAAATAAAATCAAAGAAAACGAAGAAATTAAATATGAAAACTTTGCTTTTAGGCAACACAATACCCATAATACCCTATTTAATGAAAGCAGCAAGGGTGTACACAATACGGACAGAGATAGCAGATGAAAAGCAAGAGAGAGAGAAATCAGCTGATGAGAAAACAGAGACTGCGTTAACATGTGCGCAACTAATGTGCAATTAACTGTATGGAGACCGATCGGAACTGTCATTTCGGACGTGGACGCAGGCCCACGTGGATGCCGTTCGCCGATCGCAGGACCAGACTGAGCATGGGCCGCGGCGGGGGGCCCAGCGGCAGCAGCTGAAAATGCTGCAGCAGCCTGCAAATGGTGGCCTTCATCGCGAGTATGGCGAACTTCTGGCCGATGCAGTTGCGCGGCCCCGCCGAGAAGGGCACATTGGCGTAGGGATGCGTTGGCGCCGGCGAGGCGGCCACATCGCTGGCGAACCGCTCCGGCCGAAATTCGTTGGGCGCCTCAAATTCGGCGGCAGCGCGGAGCAGCGCATAGATGCCCAGAAAGTAATCGGTGCCGGCGGGTATACGCTTGCCGCCTGCCAGGTGAGCATACATACATATATCAGATATCATAGCTTTGCACACACTTACGTATCTCCACGTCCTCGCTGAAGGTGCGCGCAATGATGGGCACGGACGGATACAGGCGCAGCGCCTCCCTGATCACACACTCCAGGTACTTCAGCTCGTTCAGATCGCGCAGCGTCAGCGGCCGCTGTCCGTCGCTGCCGAGCACCGCGTGCATCTCGTTGATCAGGCGCTGTTGGACGGCCGCGTGCCGGGAGATCTCGTACAGGCAGAAGGATATGGCGCTCGTGGTGGTGTCGTGGCCCTCGAACATGAATGTGTCCACCTCCTCGCGTATATCCTCATCGCTCAGCGGCGCACCATCCACCTTGGACTGCAGCAGCACGTCGAGCAGCGCCAAGCGACGTTTCTGGCCCAGATCATCGCACTCAGCGCCAGACGTCAGCTGCTGGGCGTTGACGAGCGCCTCGCGGCGCTGCCTGATGATGACCTCGGTGAACTCGTGCATGGTCTTGATCAGTGCATTCTGCTTCCTGGCCAGCTTTGGCTTCAGCAAACGGTATATCCATTCGATGCGCTGCCAGGGCTTAATGAAGCGCTCTGTCATGATATTTGTCAGCCTATTAGATCAACAACAGCAAGCAATAAGAATAAGTCGCAACACTTGATGCACTGCATCCGCCCACAATACTTACTCGAAAACAGCCTGCACATAGGGCAGATCGGGATGCTTTTGTGCATTTATTTTGGTGCCCATGGCGCTTTCTAAGGTCACAGCGAAATGAACGAACAGTTTCGTTAGAAAATATTCCAAATATTTACATATGTATTTTGAAAGAACTTTTATGGTCGTTCACGAACTGAAAAGAGTACAGTACGCAATGTCCGTCTTGTTGTCCGTCCGTGGTTTTGACTGGAATCCTAATACTCGCAGACCTTCTTCCCTCGGACATTTACTAATAAATCTTCCCTCACTTTCTGATCGTAGAACCATGCTTGATGCAATCTGCTTACACAAACTATTTGATGGGGACATTGATTCGTAATCTTAATCAGCAAAATTAGTTTAGCAGTTCCGAATAGAATTAGTATCAGTATTAGGCATTTTCTACCACTTTCTCTTCAACTGTGTAATAATAAATATGCTATCCATAACCCGTTCCGGATCTTATGTTATAATTAAAATTATCTTTTTCATATAATAAGTAATGCCATTTCTATTCCCTCTTAAAATTTGTTCACCCTTGCCTTTGTTAGTACATCAACTTCCAATATACCCGCGTCATATAGTGTAATTAGTAATCTCTAAAGATCGAGCCGCAAAAGTCCGCCCCCACAAATTACAAAAATCGATGTTTTTTCCAATTAACAATAATAATAAACTCCTAAGCTGTTATATAATTTTGAATCGAAGATTCTAATTTATGGCAATTCTAATTTTAGAGCATTTAAATTGAAGTTTAATCTATATTGACTATCGTTTAACAAAGTCGGAAATACTATAACTTGCTGCTCACCTGCGATGATGTCGAGTGCCGTCAGGCAGATGATGGGGAATATATTGAGCGGCGTTTGTCCGTCCGCATGCGGCTGCAGCTGCTGGACCAATGTGGCGCTCTGCTGATCAAAGATGTCCACGAACTCCTCGAGTATTTTGAAATGGAATGTGGGCGTAATGATCTTGCGCCGAGCACGCCACTTTCTGCCCGTGCTCATTAGCAGGCCGGTGCCCAGCCAGGGCCGTAACAGATCGTATGAATTGTTCTTGGTTATGTGCTGTGGACTGCCCAAGATGATCTCCACGTCTCGCGGATCGGTGGAGAAGATGGCTAGCTGGTAAAGCGCCCAAACGCGATACATACGCCCGTATTTCTTGCAATTGGCCAGCGCATATTCCATGATATCTGCGAAGATCAGTTCAATGGAGGCCGCTGCACTCGTGGATATGCCAAACACTCACGTTCGCCACCGATGCCACGATAGAGCAGCACATTGCCCAGAAAGGGCAACGCCGGCGGACCCGGCATATAGTGCAGCATATCGTTGCGCCTCTTCCGGCACAGGTAATCCCACAGCAGCAGGCCGGGTATGCCAATGAGGATCACCGCCAGCCAGAGCATCACAAGCAGCCGGTCGCAACGACAGCCGATCGGCAAATGCGGCTCAACGAATTGGGATTCGATCAAGAGGCAAATGTCTCAAGCAGCCCAAAGGTGATCTACTTGTAAGCCTCGCGGATTGGTGTGTTGATCGTGGCTGGTTCGATTCACGGTTCACGGTTTGAATCTCGAATTTCACACCCCTTATTTTTAGTTATAATTTCCCAGATCTCTTTATAATCACAGCACCGCAAAGGTTCTGCTCATATTGTATTTTCAAAAAATTTCTAATTTATTTTTGCAAGCAACTAGAATTTAGATTCGATTCAAAAAAAAAATAAGATGAAGGTTTTCCATTATATCCTATACTTTAAAAAATAATATAATTTTTTTTAAATAAGCCAAATTTGGACTGGTTCGAGTTTGGGCTCGACTATTTTTATGGAAAATTCAAAAAATTATAAAAATCTAAAAATAATTTTCTGAAGGAGAATTATTCAGTCATTAAAATTTTAATAAAAAATATATTTTAAATTGGCTTATAAAAATTATTTGTTAAAAACTAAATTTTAGTAATAATGATATTATATATATTATAAAGATTATTTTATTTTCTTTAATGTGTCTAGCCCAATTATAATGTCGTGCAAATTGGAGTCAGCTCTGAACCGGCATCGTCTTTATTTGCGGGAGACCACTGTATATGAACGTCAAAGTTTAAGTACTTATACTTATAAAATATTCATAGCTGATCTTTATGTAGGCTTTAGCTTTCGTCTTGAATGGGAATAAAAAAATTGAACAATATGCAAATAAAAAAGCCATTCGATAAGCTTAAATTTCCAATCTAAATCCAATAGTTACATATGTACATCCAATATTATGATTATAAATGTAAAATATATATATTAATATATGATTTTATTGGCTTGAAAGCAGTGACCATGAAGAAATCCGCTCTTTTCTCAATTCTCGTTTAAAAATATTTTCCAATGAGAATTTCTAAAGGCCATCGACAATCCCAATATGATTTTCGCTCCCATAAGTTCTATAAGTTCCTATGTTAACGGGCGAGCACTGAATACCAGTGCCTCGGCCGCCATGCTCCCCCCACCATCCCCGACTAGTGAGTGCCAAATGCCCAGTGGTTTAACAATGTCTCTATTTTAAGATTAAACGGCATCCTCACAAATGAAATACGAAGGAAAACAAATTTAATACAAATTGCGTGCCTTCGGTTGCGGTTTCCTCAGTTGCTCTCAAGCCGGGGTCTCTCTCTCATTGCTTTAGTCCCAGGCGTAGACTTTGCCGGGGGTTGGCAGGCTGGCACCAGTTTTGGACGCTGCATCCGGCGCCGCATCGAGCAGTTTCTGTTGCTGGACGAGGTCAATTGGCGGCTGCACCTCGCGGCGTCCGTCGCGCGAGCAATAGTAGTTGGCCGAGTAGATGTGCGAGGGGCCTTCAGGAAGCTCTGGCTGGGGCTGTGTGCGATCGGCCAAACCGTCCTCAAAGCGCAGCGCAACGGTATGTTCGCGCTAGACGACAAACGGAAACAAAAACAAAAAGAGAAACAAAAAAGATTCCCGCTTACATAACGAACGCGAATAAATGGACAAAAAGGCAGCAGCTGCTGCATACTTACGCCCAGGAGAAAGGCGCGCACGCGTTGCAGAAACGGCGCTATATCACGACGGGCGGCAGCCATTTTAATTATTTGTTTTATTCAAAATTTGTAACCTAGCTTCAACTCTGTCAACAAAAGCAATGCAACCAAAATATAGCAGGTACGATTTAGTGATGAGTCGACAGGTCGATTAATCAATGAGTGTTGCAAGTAGCTTTTGACTTTGCGTTCAGTTAGCAGCACCAGCAACAGCTGACATATCGATAGAGAGTCTGCTGGACCCACTCTAGTGATATGTACATCGTTGTTCAATCTGAAGAGTGAATTCAACCGTTCAATTTGTGTTAGCGAACGAATCGTTCACCAACTTCATCAACATGAAAATCGGTTCAGATTTGACAAAGTTATGGGCGTTTGAAATATGGGAACTATGGATCCTAGAGCCTTACATGTCAAAATTTTGTAAATTTTCGCATGATTTTTGACAAAAGATTTTACCCGCTCAGAATCGGTTTTAATGATGTTTTTATAGTAATTGTGACAACCACAATCGATTAAAAATGTAAATTCGCATTTCTAAATTTTGAAAAAAAAAATTTTCGAAAATAAGTAATCATCTTCAGATTTGACAAAGTTATGGGCGTTTGAAATATGAGAGCATTTGCATTTCTAAATTTTGAAAAAAAAAACTGTGAACGAGTATTACGCAGTCGGCTACGTCCGACTGCAACGATCTTACTTATTTTTCTTATTTAATTTGGCAAATTCATTGTTTGATTTCAAAGGTTTATATGGCGCCGTAAAAGGCAACGTTTTTTGGTAAATAAAAAATTAATGTTTCATAAAAAATATGGATAATGTGATAATATACAGATGTACAATCAAACGAGCAAAACAAACGATAATTCGACTCAAACGAACGATAATCTGTAACCTGGGAAGCAGTTCGTTAGTTGAGTTAAGTGTGTAGTTCAATCGAACTTGTTCTGACCGATTCGATACAAACTCCACGCCACAGTCCCATCTCTATTGCCGTCGCCGCGTGCACATGGCCTTTGTTTTTGTAATCAAAGCGTAAAAACCTGCAAAAATAACAATAAATATGGGCGGCCAGGGCAAAGTCATAAATCGCAAACGCAAATTTGTGGGTCGCAAAGCGGACGATCCAGAATTCGATTTGGACAAGAAGCATTTCAAAGTGCTGCACGTGAACGCCGCCGAGAAGCGTCTGATAATTGTGCTCGAGGGCGCGCAACTGGAGACGGTTAAGGTGCGTACCGGAAATTTGACGTGAAATATACAATTGTCGTGCTTAACACTTCTCTCTCCATCTGACCCCGCAGGTGCACAGCACATTTGAGCTACTCAATTGTGATGATCATGCCGGAATTATGCGCAAAAATCAGCGGGATCCCGGCTCCTGCCGCCCGGACATCACCCATCAATGCCTGCTGATGCTCTTCGACTCTCCGCTGAATCGGGCCGGTCTGCTGCAGGTGTTCGTGCGCACCGAGCACAATGTGCTCATCGAGATCAATCCACAGACGCGCATACCGCGCACCTTCAAGCGGTTCGCCGGCCTCATGGTCCAGCTGCTGCACAAATTCCAAATACGTGCCAACGACTCGTCGCGCCGTTTGATGAGCGTCATCAAGAATCCGATCACAGACCATTTGCCCGTCGGCTGCAAGAAGTATGCCATGTCCTTCTCGGGCAAGCTGGTCTCCAATTGCCGCGAGCTGGTGCCGCACGGCGACGAGGGCAGCACGGCGTACGATGAGCCCGTGGTAATGGTCATTGGCGCCTTTGCCCACGGCGTCCTCAAGACGGACTACACCGAGGAGCTATTCTCCATTAGCAACTATCCCCTGTCTGCGGCCATTGCCTGCTCCAAGCTCTGCACCGCCTTCGAGGAGGTCTGGGGCGTCGTCTAGTTGCTGCAATAGTTCTAAGCATACATATATTATAGCTTATATTTGTTTTTGACTAGATTATTCATATACACTATATATATATATGTATATATACTATAATGAGAATTTTACTTAAATGCATGTTTACACGACGTACTTTATTTTTTGTGTAAACAATGCAGTTATAGTATAGTCGCCTGATCCTAATTGAAATCCGCAAAAAAAGAAAATATAAATGCATTATACTTATATTTTATATTTATCTCTTGATATCATCGTATAGTGCACACTCGATAAGTGCCACAAATTATGATATATTTAAATGAGTTTTCGTATAAATAGTTTAAAAAATTTATATATGAATTTATAATTTATTTTTTCTTTAGTTATAGATTCTTCAACGATATCTTACTCTTGGAAATAATATAATTAATTGCAAAATAAGAAGCACTTTTAAAAAGATATATATTTTAAATTTATGGCAATAGTTTTGCATTTGCTTTTAGTGCATTTTGACAAAATCACTAAAAATTTATATATTGGCAGATTTTGGAAAACTAGTTTGATCAATGCTACGGCAAATCGGTTTTGAACCGAACTGATCCGAAAAGTCACCCTAACCTAACCACGAACCGAATCATTTTCTCTTTTAAAATGGTATAATTTTATATCAGTAGAACAATATTTGGAAGTTTGTAAAAATAAAACTGGGTTCAGTGGTTTGGAAAATCAGGTTCACGAACCGATCCATAAATTTGTAGCCACGAATTCAACATTTGGCAATTTCTTGATGTCAAAATATACAATTTTCTTCTTTGATTTAGCTAACAATTATTTTTTCAAAAAAATAATGTTTTTAAATTTATTTAATTATCACGCTTAAACTTTTAAAGTGAGGCAATGTTATGATAACAATATGTGATAAATTCAATTTAATTTTAAAGGAAGGCTTGTTTAACTTGATCGGTAAGATATAATCTGAGATATAGATATAATGAAATTATTGTTTTTCAACATACCTAACAATTAGAAATTTATTGATCTAAATAATCGATGACAACTTTCGTCTACATTAAAAAAAAAGAAGATTGACAAAAGTAAAAAATTAATTACCAAGGGGACTATCCTGTAAACTTGGCAAACAATTCAAAGTGCGGCAACTCTGCTAAGTGCTTTCGTGAAGTGTTCGGTATATATGTAAATTATGGCAAAATCGAGCTTATCATTTATAATCATACATATTTAATATATATATACATAAATACATATACATATATTCATATGTACATATATATATATAAATATATTTATAAATATATATGAATTTATTGATTTATTTATATAATTCTCAATTACAAAAGGACTTGCGTTAGATTTAAAAGTGTAAAAAAATTAAACAGATTTTTTAGTTTTTTTTGTGTTGTTTTCAGTAAATTTCGACAAATCTTAACTAAACGCTTGTTGTTGTAGATGTTGGATTCGGGCACAGATAAACAAACGTTAAAACGACATAATCATGTATTAGCATTTGCATTTTTATAGATATTAAGAGTTTCTCTCACAATTTGTTGTTGAATGTTTTGTTTTTCGTTTCATTCGGGGGTTGTAGAAAAGACAACGTTATTGTTTTGTTTGCATATTCGAAATGAGGAAATGCGAAAACACTTGGCTAATGAATGCGATTGCCATAATCCCGTTGCGAGAGCGTTGACTACTTGGATACCGGCTTCTTGGACAGATCGGCCGCCTTCTTGTCGGCCTCGCGCTTAGCGGCCGCCTCCTCGCGCTGCTGCCGGATGAGCGCGAGGCGGGCGAGATCCGCCTTCGCCTCGGTGGTTTTGCCAGCTGCGTGGAGTTTCTCGTAGCGCTGGCGCGCCTTTTGCTTCTCAATTTGTTCGCGCTCGCGACGTGACAGCTCTGGTTTACCGCTGGCGCCACCACCGCCGCCGCCGCCAGCGCCTGCCGTATCGTCAATTTTGATTTGCGATAGCTTCTGTGTGGCCTTTTTGGTCACACGATTGGGATTCTCGATTTCGATAAGCGAGGCCACGCCCTTTTTGGCATCACGGGCATCCGCCTCCGAATCGTCATCGGAGTCCTCATCGTCGTCAGACTCCTCATCGGAGGAGCTGCGGCGTCGCTGCCGCTGCTGCTGTTGCTTCTGTCGCTGTGCGGGCTTGGCTGTTTTGCGCGGTGCCGACGACTGTTTGGATGTGCCGGCAGAGCCAGTGGCAGCGGCAGCTGCGCCGCCGGCGCCTTGTTCCCCTTGCTCGCTGCCGCTGGACGACTGGTCGCTCTCCTCCTCCGATTCCTGCTGCAGCTCCTCGGGCGATGTGAAGTGGCGGCTGCGGCCTTTGTGGTTAACGTATTTTCCTCGTGGCATGACGACCCACTGCTGCTTCTGTAAAACGTATTGGTATTGGTATTATATGTATAAGTATGTGTGCTGGTATTTGTGTTGGTATCGCTGAGAGAAGTGTATTTGTGTGCGCACGCGTGTGTTTGTGTGTTAATCGCCGCTAGATTTTAGCCAACAAGAAATGGCGTCGCGCTTTGAGGCTGCATTTTGTCAACTTAATTATTATCAATTATTTCAGTTTTTCGATTTTGGCTAAAATTTTTCCAGACTTTTGTACTTACCCTTTTCGCAAGCAATTTGCTTATATTTATCGTCCCAATTTGGTATAGAGCTATCGCTTATCGACTTGCGACGCTGTCAGCTGCTCTTCGTTAGCAGCTGGTTGGCGATGACACTGCTGTGCTGTTATTCCTCGTGCATCGATAGTTCGATTAATGTTTATTACAATTGCATAATCTCGATGTATATCGATATATCGACCTAACTATCCGAAACGATAGTACTCGCGCCGCTACGTGCTGAAATGAACACGAAAAAATGTGCTAGTCAATGCTAAAATGTAGATAATATATGTAAATGCTAAAAAATGGTACAAGCGGCGCACACAAACCAAACCGAATGGATATTCAGCTGATTATAGTTTGGGCATTTGGGGCGCATAGGTGCTCGAATCGAGAAAAGGCGTATAACAACATAACTGATGCTAGAAAAATATTGTGAGACAGCCATTTTGTTTCGTCGTTACGTTTGTTCATCGTGCATTTTTTCATGCGCGCTGCTCGCTGCTTTTGTACACACACATGCACATACACAAGTCGAAAATTCACCACCACCAACAGCTAGCATTTGCCATTGCTACCAGCACCACCACCACCAACAACGACATTGAGCGAGACGGACGCTTTCGATATGCCTCACATGCACAGTGTCCGCTCTCGCGCTCTCAGCAGCTAGTCTGTCGGTTGCATTTGCACGCACGTCCATCCGCATTGTATGTGAGTAGTGCCGCTATAGAGCAGTTGGTATACGCGTGCGCTCGCCTTTCGCTGTGTATGTGTGTGTGTGTATTCGCATTTTGAGTAATTTCGAAAAATTTTTGTATATTTGATGGCGACAACGACGGCTGCTTTACTCACAAGAAACGCGCGTATGTCGAAAATTGTAGCGCGTACGTATATCGGTGTGTAGAAATTGCTTTAAAACTGTGGTAAAAACTAGCTAAAATTATATAAATTATTCAGAAAGTGCTTATTTAATGTAACGTGTTTAGATTGCAACTAAAATTTGGTATAATACAATGAATTTTGCGCCAAAAAATGTATTTGAAAATGTGAGACTTCAATGGACATGACAATTTTTTTTTTCATTTTACTTTTTTTTTTTTTTTGGTGGTGGCAACGAACAGCGCAACCAGCCAGCACTGTAGTAGAAGAAAGAAGCAGCAGCGCTGACTATCTGTCGCTGAGTGTGTCTGTGAGAGGTGTGTGTGTGTGTGTGTGTTTGGTGGCGGTGTGTGTGTGTGTTTAAGCGTGTGTACGTGCGTTTAGCAGCAATGGGCAGTGAATATTAACAAAATAAAATAAAGAAAAATACATACATATTTATATAAATAAATGGCAAACGCGCAAAAAAAAATTTGCCAAGTTGAAAAAGTTATTGGAAATAAAATACATATGCAACATAAATACAAAATAAAAAATATAATTTTATTTAATTAAATTTTTTTTATTAAATTACGTGTATGAACGTAAATACGTTAACGTTATGTAGCCTTTGCGCGTATGCATGTGCTCGCTAGTATGTGTGCGCTTGTGTGTCTGTGTATCGCGCTGTTTTGCCGCCGCTGTTTATAACGTAACGTAAGAATGTCTCGTAGCTTAACGACGCTGCTTACGTGTTCGCTACCGCCGTCGTCGTTTTCGTCCGTCATCAACTACGTCGCGATATCGGCTACGTAGTCCAGCTGCGTCATGTGCGCATTTTTTTGTTGATATTCGTTCTCTCGCAGCAACAAGAATCTTTTAAAATCAAAATATATATTTATGCATATATATTTTAATTTTTTTACAGTTACACACCTTAACAATTGTGCAGAAATTTAGAATTTGCGTGTTGTATTTATTAAAATCTAAACATATATATATATATATATACATATATATTTATATACATGCATACAACAAAAATAAAATAAAATAATCAAGTCAAAGCGACGACAACAAATCAAAGCAAATTGATCAGTTCCCATTTATATTAAATCAAACAACAATAACAATAAGGAATCCGCGACCACAACAACAACATAAACAAAACACAAATTCGGATATACCCACACAACAACAACAACAATCACAATTCCTTCGAATTGTACGGATACTAAACTACACCAAAACAAAAACAAAACAAATTTTAAAAAACGTAAGTAATATAGTTATCGAAGTGCGTCAACAAAAACAAACAACGTGCTGTGCGAGTTCAGTTCAACTAGAAACGGTGCGTTGCACGTGGCGCATGCCCCACAATACGAAGAATAGCGCGGTTCTCTCCTCCTCCTCTCCCCCACTCACCCACGCACACACATAATGCCAATAATGCGAATTTATCGATCGAGCTTTCGATTCTTCACCGTGAACTGTTGCGTGTGTGTGTTTCTACTCTTCCATAGTCATTTATGCTGGCGTGATACTTGCAGCTTATTTAAATAGGTGCCATTCGCCCATCACAAACAACAACAACAACCCTTGTTCTATGTGTGCACATTTAGCCAAAATAAAAGGCAGCTGCATTTCCTTTTACTACCCTTGAATAAAATTAAATATATACTGAACGGTCTTTTCTTTTAATTTTTTTAAATTAAATAGTCGTATAACGTTAATATTAAAAATCTGTTCCCTGAATTTAGTAGTAAATTAAATTGTTTTAATTGTTGTATGTCTTGAATGCGCAAAAAGTGTTTGGTTTGGTTCTTGTTTTATTTAATTAAATCAATCACGGCAAAAAAGCATATGTTCAAAAATATAGGCAGCAGTTGTTTTTTTTATTTATGTATTTCTCAAAAATAATTTTCATAATTAGTAATAACTATGAATAAAAAATTCATTAAAAACACCCATTTAATAGTCAAAAATATGTGGACGTACTTTTAACTCGAGTAGTCTTTCAAGCACACCGCAAGCGGAGAATTGAGGCTGTTTCATAGAAACTAATAAAGTACCGTTAAACTTATCGCTCAAGAAGGCAGGGTGAATTCAAAGTAAAGAAAAAAGAGTAAACAAAATGTAACCGGCGTGCACCGTTAGTGTATTTATTCGCCATCTCATCGCTGCATCTGGTTGCATATCTCAGTGTGCGTGGTTGTGTGTGACAATTGCATTTGGCGCGCAAAATCAAAAATCGTTTCAATTTTAGCTTGTTTACCTTTCGTGCAATTTAATCATGTCACATTTTACAATTACATATATATGTATATCTATGCCTAATGCATTTGCTTCTTATTATCCTGTCTAGTCGTAGAAGAGAATAGAGGGGTGGGAGAGAGGGGGCGACACGCAATTTCATTGATGCTTTTGCTGTCAACGTCGACTGCGCCTGCAGTTGGTTTGGTCTGCTGCTGCATGCAAACCGGCTTTAAATTCGTGCCACTATTAGCACGATTTATTAACCTAGAGGCGCAGAGGCAGAGGCCGGGCGGGCGGGCGTGCAGGCAAGCAGGCAGTCAACATTCCGCGTTCTCTCTTCGGCGCGGCATTTTCGATTCGACATTTGTTCGTTCGTGACGTAGTCGCGCTCCGTATCGCTACAGTAGTCGGCACATACTTGCAGATACAGTACAAACAATAGCAGCAGCAGCAGCCGTAACAACAACAGTTGCTGCTACTCTTTGCCGCCTGCGTTTCTTTTTTTTTCACTTTCGAACTCTGGCATCGAAAAAGAGACGAGAAACTTGCTCATTCGCGCTTACGTTACGCTCACTGTATTGACAAATACAAACACAAAACCTCTCTCTTGGCTCTTTGCTGTTCTTTCTGTGAGTGTCTCGTGCCGCTGCCGCCATATTTGCATTTGGAATATATATTACGTAGCGCATTGTTGTCCCACTCTAACCCATGTTTTTTTAGCCCCAAGTATTCAGTCACGACACTGTGCTGTGCTATGGCTGTATGCATATATGTGTGGGGATCACTTGTATTTTATTTATTTAAATAAAATTTTTTGCGCGTAGTTCAAGTGCATGCAGGCAAAAAAAATTATACATACATATGTATATTAATGAACGTGTGCGTGCTGCTTGAGTTTGAATGAAACTTCTGTACGTATGAATGTACATATAGATATACATTTGTAGAGCACATTTTGCAAAATGTGATGGAAACTGTTGACCTTTGTTGATAAACGAACTGTGCAACGTGATTTTCTCTTTCAATCCTTTCCTGTCTCTCCAAATTGCAATCAACATTTATAGCTATAAAACTCCATAAATGACCAACAATAATGTTAATTTATCTGTTAGCCGCCCGGCGTATAAAAAAACTAAATTAGCTTTTTTCTCTTATTTTTGTTCTGACCCCCACCCGCCTTTTGCGGCGCTTAGTGTTAAATGCATGCCATTGCTGCTTCTTTTTTTCTAACTCGACGTCATCATCGTGTTTGCCTTGAATTCATATTCACAAGTACATGCATACAATGACATGCACACGCACACATATGGCGAGTGTATGGTGCGGTCCGTTACATACACAAATGCAAACACGACGAACGTTCGTTTTAGGTTCTCTCTCAACACGAAGAGCAAGCCGAGCGTACGTTTGCGCTACGTTGATGTTGTTTTTGTTGCGTTCTACGTAAAATTTTTGTTGAAAACTCAAAGTCGTCTACTGTACTACATAATTACAACAGAGAAGCGGACATCAGCACGTTTGCTGTTCGTGTGTGTGTGTGTTACCAGTTAATGTTTTGTTTTGCTGTGAGAATGAGCAAGAGCGTAAAAGGGAAAGAGAGAATAGCAGCTCGCCCGTCTGCTGCTGCTGTTACTGCAGTTGGCGTTGGCGTTTTTTTTTTTATTTTCCCTTTTGTTTTTAAATAACAAATAATTGCGCGTTTTAAAAATATTCAATCGGCGAGCGTATGTCTACGTCATGTGTTGACTTACTGTTAATTCTTGTTTTTCGATGTTCTTCCGAATTAAATTTGGCGTCACTGAATTTTTTTTTAGCGGTCGGTAACAAACCGTAACCGCAAATTTACAGTCAGCAGTCAAAAGTACGAAATATTCGTACTGACAGTCATGCCTACAGTGGTCGAAATTGTGTATATTTTACGTGATTAATTTGAGTTGTATGTACATATAAAAAGAAGTTTCAAAGTGAAAGCAAAATCAAAGATACATTTTTGCCGGCCGGCATATACCAAATAAATACAGTATGTGCTTACATATATATACATGCATACATGCGTATGTGCGTATGTATGTACATAATTATGTGCGTGCTATGACTATATGAGAAGTTGCAATGATTTTGTGGTGTCCATTGTTTACAATTTGCACGGCACATTTATGGGAGCGCAAAACCACTGTGCAGGCTAGCAGCAACACACTGTGCGAGAGAACTGCGCGTGGTGTGAGTTTAATTGTGTTTATGTGTGTGTGTGTGTGCCTGTTGTTTGTGGTGGCCGTCAGCGCTTCAAAACCATTGGCTTCCTTGCCGCTCGGCATTATCGCCACAATGCCAGAATCGAGGGTGAGGGTGTTAAAACCAAAATTACGTATGCCTTTTTGTTTTCATGTGCATGTGTATATGTGTGTGTGCTTGCAATGTGCAACAACAACAAACAAAGAGACTATATGAGTATGAATCATGTATTGCCTGCTACTGCTGGAACGGAACATAACCAAGTTAAGTTGGCGGTGTGGTGAATTTCTTCCAACAACACCAATACACACATGCAGGCCTCACTCACCGACACACACACAGACACGTGCATAGATATGTATGCGTTCGCATTATTTTTTTATTATTTGAATGTGTTAGTTTCGAAAAAGGGCGTTAATTTATTTCATAACGCTCTAATTGTTAATTATTTCTAGCAGTAGCTAATACTTTTTAATTTGTATCTAAAATTTTTATTTTATTGCGCTGCTTTGAGCAGCATTTTAAAGCCAGACATGCGTGCAAACGGGACAGCTCTATATGTGAGCATGTTGCGACTCGTATTGCGTGTGTGTGTGTGTGTGATGGATGCTCTTTCTCGCTCTCACGCTGTCTCTCATTTTCGAATTTCGAAAGTTGTATCGGCGCTCTTTTTGACTGGTGCCGTTTGCGCTGTTGCCGTGAGTGCCAAAACGGCGGCAAAGTAACTAACACACACACCGAAATAACACGCACAGATACAAAAAAACAAAAAAAGGAAAATAAAGGCCAAGCCAAAGCGTAATACAAAAAACCCAAAGAAGAAGCGCAACAGCAGCAGCAGCTGCATCTAAAGCGTGTGTTTTTAAAAGAAAATTGTCATAGAAAAATAAGTGGAACCCAAAACAAAAAAAAAAATAGCAAAAAAAACCAAAAATTTGCAGCATTTAGTTGTTTTTATATATGTATATATTTTATATTTGCTTTGCTTTTTGTGTGGTTGTATATCGTTGTTGCATTTTGCATTTGCCGAACGCGGGAGAATCATCGTGTGTTGTGCGTGTGTGCGTTTGTATTTGTGTTTGTGTTTGTATTTTGTTTATTTTAACTGCTCATCGTATAGCATTTTGTTGTTTATGTAACGAAAAACTAAATAGTAGTTCTGCGCGCTCCGTTAGCCCACATGCATGCACATGCCATATATATATATTTATATGAGTGTGTGTGCACTGTAAAATTGTTCTAATAACTATTCAAAGCAAAAGTTGTTAAAAGACAAAGAGCCGGCAAAAACCCGGCCGGTATCGAAAAATAAAAATAAATTTGATGTGTTTACAGTTGTGCATCATTTTTACTGCAGATACTATTGTTTATATTCCTAATATATATGTGTATAAATCGATAGCGATTGCCAAAATATTCGATACGCATCGAACGATAAGAAGATACTTGTAAGATTTAACCAACGAATTAATTGTTTATATTTTGCTTACTTTTCCTCTTGCAGACTCGCTCTTTGGCTGTGCGACAAGCCGACCAACAAGAAACAACACCAATTGCGAGATAAACTAACTGAATAATCAAATCAAAATCAACTGCAGCTGAAGAGGTGGAACAGAGGAGCAACAATCTCTTCCACTTTTAACAACAAAAAACAAAAATTGGCCGTCATAATGCCAACTGAACTGAAACTGAACTGAATTCGAAACAGCAAATTAAAACAGATATCTGGAGGAGCAGCGCCACGACGACACCGGCAAGTGGTGGTAAATAATAGTAATAATATATAAATTGCACGCAATTATTTGTTTAAAAATTAAGCTAATCGCGCTTTTCAATCTTTCAGTTGATAACAATTTGCTGAGCATGCAACGGACACAAAAGCCAACAGCAGCCGTCGAAGAAGCAGCAGCAGCAGCATTAGCCGTTGAAAGATTGGAGCACATCTGCAGCAATTGCAGAAGCAAAAGGAGGAGCAGCAGCAGCAGCAGAAGGAACTGCAGTTGCAGCAGCAGCAGCGGCAGCAGAGGGAACTGCAGTCGAGCAGTGCATCATTGGCTGCTCTGAGCAGCGGGGCGTACAAAAAAGGACGCGTGAACAGGACGAGACGGCCCCGGGCGTGTGTGCGTTGTGGTGTGTGTGCGTCGGCCGTCTCAGTCACTTTGAGCAGCAACAACAGCAGTAAAATTAGCTGATTGATTGAATTGTTATAACAACTGGAGGAGGAGCACCAACAATAACAATGTCATCCAACGAACCACCGCCACGTTATGAGCCCGCTGTGGAGCCAATCAATGGCATTGTACAGCCACCGGTTGTACCGCCACAGGAGCGACCGGGCCGCAATACGAATCAATTGCAATATTTGATTAAAACCGTGATGAAGGTCATTTGGAAGCATCATTTCTCTTGGCCATTTCAACAGCCCGTCGATGCCAAGAAACTGAACCTGCCCGACTATCACAAGATTATCAAACAGCCAATGGACATGGGTACGATTAAGAAACGTTTGGAGAACAACTACTATTGGTCGGCCAAGGAGGCCATCAATGATTTTAATACGATGTTCAGCAATTGCTATGTCTACAACAAGCCCGGCGAAGATGTTGTTGTTATGGCCCAAACGTTAGAAAAGGTATTTCTGCAGAAGATCGAATCGATGCCCAAGGAGGAGCTCGAACTTGAGCCCGTCACGGCCAAGGGTGGCAAAAAGAAACAGCGTACACCGGCCACACCAAAGGCGGCCAGCAGCAGTGCCGGTGGTCTCGGTGCGGGCGGTGTGACCAGTAATAGTGCAACACCAGCCTCGGCGACTAGCACACCAACAACAGCTGGTGGCAAATCAGCACAATCCTCACAGCTGCCGACGATGGGTTTGTCGCAGTCAGCGTCGGCTGTGTCAACGCCAACGTCAGCGGCAGCAGCGGCAACGGCGGCGGCGGCAGCAGCGGCGGCAGCGGCAACCGCTGCAGCGGCAGCAGCAAACGCCCGACCAGTTTCCGCCATGGGCGGTACGGTTTCATCAACGGCCGGAGGCGTTGCACCGTCCATACCACCGATAAGCACAATGCCACCGCATACGGTGCCGGGCAGCACGAATACAACGACAACTGCGATGGCAGCGGCAGCGGCAGCTGCGGCGGCGGGGGCGGGGCCCGGCGCAACAAATGCGGCTGCGCTAAACGCGGCAATGGCCAGCCTATTAAATCCTGCGCAGAGCGGCGGTGCCGGCTACGGAGTCGGCGCCCAACAGACATCGCTCAACAGCAACAGCTCCCTGCTCGACAGCAATGCGGCGGCAGCGGCGGTTGCCCAGGCGCAAGCGGCAGCAGCGGCGGCGGTGGCAGCAGCCGCCTTAGACGGCGCTGGGGGCGTAACAATACCATCGGCTGCCGTGAACGCCGCCAACGCGGTGCAGGCCTATGTGAATAGTACGGCGGGGGTCGGTGTGGGCGTTGTCGATGCCGTAATACCGCCACAGCAGCCGGCCAAAATGAAGAAGGGCGTCAAACGGAAGGCGGACACCACAACGCCCACGGCGAACGCATTTGAATCGCCCTACGCCCAAATGGACTCCAAATCGGCCAAAATAGCGACGCGACGGGAATCGAATCGTCAGGTAATTGGCAAAAAGGTAAGAGGCAACTGTCAGACGTTGTTTTTTTTTTTGATTTGCCAAAAACCAACAAGAGGAAAAAATGAATTATATGTGTTGGACTGCATGTGTGTGTGTGTGTACCCAAAAGATAGTAAACAAGTGTTTAGAGTATGCATAAATAGGTGCAATTGAACCCCTTTAAGCCCGCCCAAAAAGAATAGAAACTGGATCGAAGCGCAAACCAAAGGTATTTGCAAAAAAAAAGTTGGGTTTCTACCAGTTTTAAATATGTATTAAATACCTTTGCTTTAGATTCTTGAGTGCGATTTTAGTTTGTTGCGTTCAAATTTCAAGTAAGAAACTAAGATATATATAGTTGTTTTGATGGCAAAATCGAAATAATGAAGGAACTTTATTTAACGTGAATATCAAAGCTAGACTTTCTAAAAATGATGTAGACATATTCAAACGACAATTCATAAATAAATATATTCGTTTTCATTTTTTATATATTTTTTACTTAAACTTAATTTAGGCTAGTTTCGTTCCCTTATGAATCTGAATTTCTTTTAAAAGTTGATGCATTTATTAGGTCCCCGCTCGGGCGCCACTTAGAAAAATTTCGAATTTGTGTTTCATGCCCAAACTAGTTTGTTTTTAATTTTTAATAAATTGACTATTTAAATAAAAAGTTTAATAACTAAAAATTATACATAGGTCAAATTTAGTTTTTATACAGTTTTTGAAGGTAGTATATCGAGCGTTGGCTAACAAAGAATTATCTAGGCTTGGTATAAACCAATTAATATAAATATTTCATATAAAAAAATAATACATTTTAATTTCTCCCTGCTTTGACTAAATACCTAAAAGCCCGTATAAATGTTTGTGTGTATGTCTAAACAGATTAAAATTAAGTAATTACATTCAGGTCTCGTGTGCCAATTTAGGTGTAGTTCCTTGTACCTAAGCGTTTCCAATGCACACAAAAACACAAGCACACACACTTTTACACTTTCTCACACACACACAACACAACACAACACAACAACAACAAAAAATAACAATATCATGTATTAAACGCTGCCTTTGCCTTTTACACTTATGATTTGAGATCATTACAATGCGTATTTAAGCTGAAAACGATCAATTTATCGATATCAAATAGGCAACAATAGACGCTGAAAAAGCTGTCGATTATAAATGATTATGCATTGTTATCGATCGGTCAATTGATTGTTATGCAGCTCTAAAAACGATTTTATACTATATAAGTGCATAAACTGAAGAAAAAAAAATCGAATGAAAATAGAAATCATATTGTACATTGAATTTTTTGAATGCTCTCTAACCCATTGCCGCTTTGTTTTCTTCTACTTTTCTTTTATTTATTTTTTGATCTTTTTCGTTTTGATCATCGTTATCGTTATCGTTGTCATTGCACACACACCACGCACCAATCGAACCACGACAATCGACACCACCAAATCGATCAATTTGAAAAACACCAGGATCTTACATTCCAGGGCTCGGGCTATCCAATGTCACCATTGGGTGTCGCTGGTGTGCCTGGTCTGGTTGCCAGTGGGGCCGTTGGCGGCGTTGCTGGCGCCAAATCCAAGGAGAAACTATCGGATGCACTGAAGTCATGCAATGAGATACTCAAGGAGCTGTTCTCAAAGAAGCACTCCGGCTATGCCTGGCCATTTTATAAACCGGTGGACGCTGAACTTTTGGGCCTGCACGACTATCACGATATAATCAAGAAGCCAATGGATTTGGGAACGGTTAAGCGTAAAATGGACAATCGCGAATATAAGAGCGCACCGGAATTTGCGGCCGATGTGCGATTAATATTCACCAATTGCTACAAATACAATCCGCCAGATCATGATGTTGTCGCGATGGGACGCAAACTGCAGGACGTCTTCGAGATGCGCTACGCGAATATACCCGATGAGCCCGTTGCGAATGCGGCCCATCATCATCATGGCTATTCGAGTACATCGAAGCACGACGCTAGCGACTCATCCAGCGAGGACTCCAGCGATACCGAGAACGAGTCCAACTCGGACGAGGAGCGCAGCGCCAAGCTCAAAATGCTCGAGTCGAAGCTGTTGGGACTGCAGGAGGAGATACGCAAACTTGTGGAGGAGGCGTCCGCCAAAAAGAAGGCAAAGAAAAAACTCAAGGAGAAAAAGAAGAGCCTGGGACCGGCCAGTGCCAGCGGCGGCGGCGGCGGTGGTGGCGGCGGTGGCCACCATCAGCACGCACCCACCACCGGCAATGTCACGCACGGCGGCGTCACATTGCCCGCCAATGTGGCCGCCATCAATGCGGCTGGCGCAGCCAGCGCCAATTTGTCGGCGCTGCTAAGCGGCTCGCTGGTGGGTGCCGGCGTTGGTGGCGGTGTGCCCGGCGCGTCGACACTGCAGCAGGTCCACGAAATGGCCCTGGCCATGAGCCAGCTGACGGGCGGCGGTGCCGCCGCTGGTGGTGGCTATGCGGCCGGCGTTAATGCGGCGGGCGTTGCGGCCGGCGGTGGCAAGGCGGCGGCCGGAGCTCTGGCCGGTGCACTGGCAGCTGGTGCGGCTGCCGGTGCCGGCGGTGCTGGCAGCGGCGGTGGTGGCGGCAGTAAAGGTGCTAAGGTGAAGGGACAGCGCGGCGCCAAGGGCGGCGCTGGCGTGACAGCCAGCGGTGCAGCGGGCAATGCAGCTGCTGGTGCAGCCGGTGTCGGCGGCGCGGGTGCTGCGTCCGGCGGCGGTGGCGGCGGCAGCGGTGGCAGCAGTGCCACCAATGCGAAACGCGCCAAGAGCAGCAGCAATGCCGGCGCTGGAGCCGGTGGCGCCGGTGCCGGTGCCGGCGGTGGTGCCGGTGCGCGCGGCAGCAGCAAAAAGAAGCCCAGCCAGGTGATGAACTTCGATTCCGAGGAGGAGGACACCGCCAAGCCCATGTCCTACGATGAGAAGCGACAGCTATCCCTCGACATTAACAAATTGCCAGGTGAGATCACTGAAAAATACGACGAGCATATGATTATGTATGTTTTTTTACATTTGGGGTCAACTGTGAAATAACTTGCAGACATTCAGTTCGTGAACTTGTAAGAAAACAAAATGAAAGTTGAGATAATAAAATAAGCTATTGCTATATATGATGATATTTGCTGATGCAAATAATCTCGCAATGCTCCAGTCCAAGACAATCCAAGAGCATAATTTTCTAAAAGTATTATATTATAGTTTCAAAGTTTTGCTATAAAGTGGAACTGTTTAGGTATTGCTTTTACCAAGCAAATTTTATATAGTATAGAAACGATTTTGATTGGAAAGTGACAAAATATTTGATGAAGCTGCAATAACTTTATTAAAGCAATAACAATTTAAGTCGATTAAAAAATCTAACATTTTAGGGATTCCAATGATTTTTTATTAATATAACATTGAAGCATTTTCCTTAAAATAAGATTGTTCTATACTTTAATAATTCCAATGGCGAGGATTCCTATATATACAAAAGGGTGTTTATAATTTTAAAAAAATGTTATATTTATTTTATTATGAGGGAAGTGTTGAAATATTTGAGAACTCTCAAAATGATTTCAAGTTGAGAATGATATAACATAGTATAAAAATCGATATGATAAAATACCATTAAGCATTAAGCTTAGCCTTCATTATCTAATTATTACTTTGTTGTTCGTCTCGCAGGTGACAAACTGGGACGTGTGGTGCACATTATACAAAATCGGGAACCATCGCTGCGCGACTCGAATCCGGATGAGATTGAGATCGATTTCGAGACGCTGAAGCCGTCGACGCTGCGCGAGCTAGAAAGCTATGTGGCGTCGTGTTTGCGCAAAAAAACACGTAAGCCATATTGTAAGTTTGTAACTAAACCGAGACCACAAACAACAACAACAAGAACAAGAACAATAGCAACAACAACAACATCGAGAACAACAGCAACAACAACAACAAGAACTAGAAGCAATGCTCGAAAATTTATAAAATCTTTTAATTGTATTTGTAAAAATAATAATGCAAATCATTTTGTTGGGTGGCGTTGCGTTTTGCTGTTTGCATTTGAGATTTTTATTTCGTCAAAATTATATATTGAATCGAAAACAACAACAAAACGAAACTACAAGAATTTTCCAAATTTTTTATTAATGAAAACAAAAACCGAAAAAGAAAAAATTCCAAATAAAAATAATGCGCACAACTTATTGTATTTGTGCAAATTACTTTAGTGGTCACATGTTTAGTTAGCTAAACTCTCAAAAAAGAATGAAAAAAAACCAAAGTTAAACCTAAAGAAATATCTTAAGTTTCTATCTATTTCAAAACTTATTTTTGTTTGTTTTGTTTTTCCCCATTATCTCTTGCGTCTCTTTCAAGACTTTCTAAGTGTAAAAACAATCAAATAAATAAAAAGAAAAACTAAAACAAACACGGACCATTATCTTCGGACTGCCGAAGATTTAATACTCTTGCAGATATATGTTAGTGTATTTTTATGAGAGCTTTGAACCATTGGTTTTTTTTCAAGCAAAATTTAAGTACATGGATATGTTTTTTGTATATAAAAACTCAATTTACTTGGCTTCTTACTGAAGGTTGCATTCCGATATTAATAAATGTTTGCCAAAACTTTGGGTGCATAATTAAATTCATAGTGACTTAGAATATCTTAAAAAATAATATAATGAATACTTTTTTTTCACTGAAGTGGATCATATAGCTCGATAGAAGATTGGGTTTACTCTAGATTTTTTTGTCAATATATCTGCAAACAAACGAAAATGTTGTCATAAAACAACTTGAGAAAGATTTTTCCTATGGTATCTATATATAGGATATATTGTTGCGAATCGGCGATACCATAATCTGGGGCCAAAAAGAACATCTGTGTTAAGTCGCTTCCGGTTAGCTAAGCTAAGAGCTCAGTTCACTTAGCTGACAAAAATGATATTGCCCTCTGCAAGGGTATAAAAAGAAAAACTTGGAATATTTGTTTTATGTAGCGTAGTCCAAAAATAATATATATAATGCATAAAATTAACATTGCATGCGCCTAGACTCCTTTGCATTTTTGTGTGTTTGATTGATACGACTGATTGTTTCATATAAAGCGAACAAAGAAGAAGAAAATGAATTTGAAAAACAAAATAACGCTCCAAAGCATGCATAATTTGTATAAAATTAACTCTTAATTTTGGGTAAATTATCTATTGTTGAGCTCTTTGAAGACTGTTGCTCTATCCTATACCAAGCTCTCGCCTATTTCCTTCTTTCTCCTACTATTTCTATAAATCTGTCTCTAAAGTATATATGCTGTCTCACTTCACTAACCGCTTTGAGTCAGCCCTAAGCTGTTATATGTTTGCACGATCATAACAATAAATATCATGCATTTTCTTTTTACAGATAAAAAGCCTTCCGGCAAATCAAAGGATGAGCAAATGGCCGAAAAGAAACAGGAGCTGGAGAAACGGTTACAAGATGTAACGGGCCAATTGGGCGCTAGCAAGAAGACAGCCAAGAAAGGTAAGCTTGTGAATATACAAATATATTCAAATACTTATATATATATTTTTTGCATATGTATATATACATATCGGTTTTAATACATTTGTCATGACTGCATAAAAAAGGTCGCTGGCTTAACCAACGGTTTCCTTTAGGTTTCAGAAGCATTAAAATATTTGATTTACTTATAAGAAAATATCGATATCTTTTTTGTTTACTAATTTGAAATTATTAGGTGGAATATCTCCTAGAGAACAATAGGTTTGGTTAAATCACCCGCTATGCAGTCGTGATGTATATAAAAACAACTAAATATTTGAATGTTTGAATATATGCCGTAAACGCGTTCTAATATGTGTATTATCCTTCTTGCTATTACAGATGAGAACACATCGAGCAAAGTGGAGGCTGTGCAGCCAGCGAATCCTGTGTCGTCTAGTTCAAGTTCCAGCGATTCATCGTCCTCGAGTTCGAGTGATAGCAGTTCGAGTGACTCGAGCGACAGTGAAGCAGGTTAGGACGCGTTTTGTTTGTTTGTTTGTTTGTTTTTTTTTTTTAAGACCCCTATCCCCGAAAAAAAACTATATATATATATATATATCTATATATGAATCGAAATGTTTAAAGATTGAATTAAGAACAAAACATGAGGAAAGAAAAAAGAAAAGCAACAACAACACAGAAACACTTACACACACAACACGCATACAATACACACACACATACACAAGCGCGTATACAACATATATGTGTAACAAAATATATAAACAAAAAAAACAACAACTACATATATCATATACAAACATGCAAACATTTTTTTTTATTTTTTTTTGCGATTACGGTAAACTTTATTGTATATTGAATTTGATTATGATTATTTAAAATTAAGCTGAAAATGTTAGTCGAAAAAAGCCTATTATGGAAGGAAATCAGTTTTAAGTCCAAAGTTCTGTGTAAGCCAAGCTCGCTAAAAACAGTACGAAACGTAACGGAACAATGTGGAAAGGAACAGGCACTCACACACCCACACCCACACACACAAACACATTGAGAGTAAATGAACAGAAACTAGCATAAAGAGGATGAGAGAGAGCGAGAACGTCAACTATGAGAGTGTTTTATCAGTAGTTGACAGACAGTGTTGTAAAGCGTTTAAGCATAAGAGTAGGAAATACTACGATATATATAAATATAATTCTATATTATTATATAATATATGCGTAAATAAAAATTAATGATCAGGAGCATTGTATAATGGGAAAGCGAACGAATTGAACAGAGTTTAAAGCTTAGTAATTTTTGGCTTAATTAAATTTTCTATATATATATACACTGGATATACATATACATATGTATATAGTTATAAATATATATAAACATTGTGTTTATTTTAGTTGATAATTTTTAATAAGGTCTAGATAAAAAAGAAGGAAATAAAAACATATAAGCATATACATAATACAAAGTTGAGCGTGTACGTTGTGAATGAATTAGACAGAGATAGAGCGAGCGATAGAGAGAGAGATCGAGCGAGCAATAGAAAGAGATCGAGTGAGCGAGCGTGTGAGCAAAAGTGAGTCGTGCGCTAGGTGGCGCTTTTGTGCAGTGTTGTTTTGTTGTTTTTTTTGTAACACTTATACTAATTAACACACACACACTCACATACACATTCGACACACTTGCACAACACACCACACACAAAAAGCCAAGTTACATAGATTTCAAATTTACAGAGAGATATTGAGTCGCACTGTGCCCGTGGGTGTTTATATATGTATGTATATATATATGTGTGTGTGTGTGTGTGCGAGTGCAGGTGTGCTGCTGTTAAGCCACTGTCTGTCCAAACCGCCACCCCCTTCAAAACCCTTGTTGCTGCCATTTTCTGTGTAACCAACCACAAAAAAACATTCTTTTAATGAAATTTCAAAACATATTTTTTTTATGCCCAGAACGAAGTTCATGACAAGTGCAATATGCGTTTACTTAAAAAATATATATTTATATATATATATAAATATAACATGACATTTGGGTAACACGCTTAGTATTTTTTTTTCAAGCCTCAAATCTCAATGCAAATTTTCAAGTAAATAAATTTATAAATAAATATTTTCAAGAGCTTTTAAGTAATTTAAGCAGCATTTGAATTTGTTAAACAAATTGTTGCTGCAGATTTTTTTTTATGCTGGCATTTAGTAAATTTTTTTTGATTAGCTGTATTTTTTCAATAGTTATTTCGGAATAATGGCAGTGCAAATTTTCTGGCTATAATATTTTAGTTACAAAATTCTTAAATTATTTTAACAAGCAAAAACCTTACACACACACAAACACACACATATAAACACAGACACACACTCACACAACTGCAAAATGATATATTATCTATCGAGATATATATATATATATATATAAAATACTATTTAGGCGTAGTTATACGTATATATATACCTTATAATATATGTATATGCATATAGATATTGTATTTAAGCATTTTGTTAGGTATTAAACGAATTGTATTTTTAAATGAAACACAAAAGTAAAAAACTTGTTTATATATATACACATGCATATGTATATATGTATATATATCCTCATATGTATGTATATATTTATGTGTGTCTGTACATACAGCATCTCTTTAATATTTAAATATATATATATATGTATATGTATATATATACATATATAATATATGCAAGTTCAACAACAAACAACCACAAAACTGAAAAAAGTAAAGAAAGTTTAACATCAACAACCAATAACAACAAGTTTATCTTAAAACAAAAAAGAAAGAAATAGAAGCTTACCTATGTAAGCTCTAATAATTTTTAAGTCTTTTGAAAAAACAAAACAACTAAAACAAAACATTAAAAAAAAACCATTATTATTACCAATATTATTATTATTATGATTATTATGAGAATATGCTGAAAAAAATCGTGAAGCAATTGTGTATTGGGGGCAGCCAATCTGAAAAAGAAAGTAATGAACCAACCACTCAACCAACCAACCAACCAACCAACCAATCAACCAACCAATCAACCAAGCAATCAATTAACCAACCCAAAAGAGAAAAAAACAAACATCATGAACTAAAAAAAATACTGGAAATATCAAAGAGTAGCGTCGATTTATATATATGTACAACAAAAACAAGATAGAGAGAGAAAAAGAGAGAAACATTAAAGACAAACTCACAACAAGAACGCATGAATAAAAGCAATCTATGAATGTAATATTTATATTTGTATGTGCGTATATTGTTATATTCACATACATTTTAAATACGATCTTTCATTCCATCAGTAGTGCATAGTTCTTCACATTCACACACACATACTCACGCACACACATCAACTTCTGCCAATTGTATTGTGTATATACGCTTCCTTACCTATATATCAGATTCATATATTATGTCGAATGTCGACTATAAACTCAAGAGACGACGTCTTAAGATGATGCTGACTTGCGAAAAGAGCACATCTATGACAATAAAGGCCATCAATCAATTTCTCAATCAATCAAGCCTTACATCAAACGTCACCAAACCGATCAAGACACACACACCTAACCTATCTATTTATCATTTATATCTTTGTATTCTGTTCGTTCTGTTTATCGCGCGTCCGTTCACTTAAGTTGTAATTATGTATAGAATATTTTCCTCATCAATCAAGTTCAATCAATGTCTCTACTATACCTCAACAATTGCCCAAAATAAGTTATATAGTTGTTTCTCAAACACTGTTAGCACGGTTAGCTTTAAACAGTTTGTAGTACACTTTTTACTACTCATATTTCTTACTATTCTAGTAGTCTCTCAATCACTGTAAACTATTGTATATTGTATTCTCATTAATCTGATAACATTTGCATACATTTTGTAATTGGTTTCTGTTTACTTACTAACTGAACTACTACTACTAGATTTTTTAAAAATTTTTTTATGCTCAAGTACTGAACAAATAAATAAAACAATGGAATTTTGTATATGCTCTCAATTATTTATTTCAACACTCATACCAATCTCTCTCATTATACATTATACAACACTACGTGCTCCGAACTGTAATAGCATTCAGTAGTTTGGCTTCCCTATCAGTTAGGCTTTTGTCATTCAATTGGATTGTATTGTCGTTTGTAGCAGCTAGCTTCTAACACTCGGTAACTCGTGCAGTTGCTGCATACTTTTCTGGGCACTCTGTCTCATACACACACCCACACACACATACACACTCACGCATTCGCCATACGGACAGACGTTAGGATGTGAATGCAGCATATGTAGATATATATTTATATATACATAGTTTCAATATGTTATACATATATATATATGTATATATATATATATATATATATATATATATATATATATATATATATATATATATATATATAATCATATATATATATATATATATATATATATATATATATATATAATCATATATATATATACATAAATATGTATATCTCATAACTCTTAAAAAAGAAGAAAAACGCCTCAACTTAATAATAGAAAATTATGAAACAATGATAAAATGCAAAACACAAAACACACACAATTCATATGTGCATTATTTAAACAATAGAAATAAAAATAAGAACTATGCAAAAAAAACAAGAATTATGAAATGAAAAATAATTGAAATTGAAATTGATATTAAAAAATACACTTGCAGACAATGTGTAAAATAAGAAAGTATGACATTAAAAAAAAAGCAAAAAAAAAAAAACCAACAACAACAACAAACACCAATTAGCAACGAGTAGCATATACGTAAATTAATATGTAACAAATTTTTAGATCGCGAGGAAGCAGCAAAACAACGCGCGAGAGAGGGCGAGTGGGTGAGGGTGAGGGTGGTAATTAAGTAGTTAGCTAGGTACAACAAATTTAACAAAACACACACACAAACACACAGAGAAACGCATACACACACATACGCGTACGTAATGCCTCGAAATTCGAAGGCGAGTTTTAAATACATGTGTTTTATTTTACATACTCAATACACACAACTTAATTTATTTGATTTTAATGTTTAATTCTTAAAAAAATAAAAAGTGCAGCCTCTGTGCACTGCTTGCCGTTTGTTTATGCCGTCGCAAGCAGTGCACAACGTTTGTCCGATCAATGAGTTTATGGGTCAGGGGGAATTCTCTGGAATGAAACGTTTACACAATTTTGTTGAGTGTTAATTATTAATCGTCTCCTTTTGTACATACTCAATTTGTACTTGTATGTTTATTGTGCTTGTTTTCCTGTTTGTATATTCCTATTTGTTTTTAACTAATTTTTGTTCAACTTCTACAAAAAGTTATGTCAACGCTTCCAAATAGACCAAAAGAGTACTTCCAAAAGAACCTTAATGAAACAAGCACAAATCTATATATAAAAACCCACACACACATACACACACTAAACAGCAACAAATACGAGTAAATACTTGAGACTTGGAGATAAACAAATAAAAAAAAGAAAAAGAAAAGGAAAAACAAAATACCAACTTGTAAGTTAGTTAATACTTAAATAATTTGTAGGGTTAGCAGGACGAGGCAAACGTGCCGAAATTATCTACTTATGTACTTTATATATAAATATATGTATACAACAAGCAATAAAATACAAGATAATCAAAAAATTCATCAACAGAAGAAAGAAGAAGCGCAAATTATGAAATCAACACCAACTACGTAATATTTAAAAGTTGATGTCAAGGGAGCATAAACTCTCCGGAACCAAACAAACATTAAAAAAACGAGTAAAAAAAACCGCATATGACAGACCACACAGACAGACTGTAACCAAATAAGAGAAGAAATTCTTTAAATATATGTATATTTAAAGATAACCAGGGAAAACAGAAGAATTAACAAACCGGGTCAAGTTGTAGTTGTCAGGCATGGAGTTTGTTTTTTTGACTCCATGCATGCGCACATTATAAAGTATGTCAAGAATCTCTTTACACACTGAAAATAAATTTTATTTATGACTTTAGATAAGAATATAAAGGCTTTTTATTGGAAATCATAAAAAATTTTTTAATGTTAACAATTCAGTGAAGTGTCTTAAGTAATATGTGAAAAAAATAGCAAAATTATAAATAGGCAACTTAAAAATCAACAAAAACAATCATAACTCATTTTTGACACTGTCAAGAAACTCTACACATTTCGTTTTCGACTTCTGTTTTGATCTCATTCTACGAAAAAACGGTACTTTACCGTTAGCTATGCATTGCGTTGTTTAATGCTCCTCTGTTTTTGGTTTGCTTTTGATTTGGTTGTGAAATTTGGACCGGTGCACATGTAAAGACGATTCTCTTAAATTTTTAAAATGCCTGGCAAACGGTTAAGTTTTGACCTAATCCAACTGATTTACTACAATCATCAGTTGGGCAAATCTGTTTACAGTTTCCAGAAAAACCACTTACAATGTCCTAAATCCAGCCAAAAATAAAGGGAGGACTTGAATTAAAACATGGAAGTGGCCGTAAAAGGAAGCAGACCGCCTAATCATGCGAAAAACTGATCAAAATCAGCAAATATCCGTAAGGACTCTTGCCAAGGAGCTTGAGGAAGAAGTTGACTTGGTTGTGTCCCATGAAACCATACGTCAGGCCATTCTACGGCATAAGTACTCTTCAAGAGTGGCAAGAAAAAAACCGCTGCTTTCGTCGATCAACGTGGGAAGCGCTTTTGCTGTAAGCATGATCGAACAGAAGATTGAATTTTGGAATGACGTCATATTTTGCGACGAAGCAAAAATGATGTGTATTACAACGATGGTCCACCTAGAGTATAGCGAAAGCCATTAACTGCTTTGGAAAACAAAAATATTCCGACTGTAAAATTTGGAAAACTTTCTGTCATGGTTTGGGGGTGCATTTCTAGCCGAGGAGTTGGAAATCTGGCTTTTATCGTTATTACCTCAAATTTTTCCGCACTGGGCCCCAAATTTGTTTTTAAAATTTGGAGGTTCTGTTCTGGTTTCATGGTATTTTCGATAAAAGTCAGCATTCCAACTCCTCGGCTAGAAATGCACCCCAAACTATGACAGAAAGTTTTCCAAATTTTACAGCCGGAATAATATTTTTGTTTTCCAAAGCAGTTATTGGCTTTCGCTATACTCTAGGTGGACCATCGTTGTAATACATCATTTTTGTTTCGTCGCAAAATATGACGTCATTCCAAAATTCAATCTTCTGTTCGATCATGCTTACAGCAAAAGTGAAGCGCTTCTCCACGTTGATCGACGAAAGCAGCGGTTTTTTTCTTGCCACTCTTGAAGAGTACTTATGCCGTAGAATGGCCTGACGTATGGTTTCATGGGACACAACCAAGTCAACTTCTTCCTCAAGCTCCTTGGCAAGAGTCCTTACGGATATTTGCTGATTTTGATCAGTTTTTCGCATGATTAGGCGGTCTGCTCGTTTGTCAATCTTCCTTTTACGGCCACTTCCATGTTTTAATTCAAGTCCTCCCTTTATTTTTGGCGCGATTTAGGACATTGCAAGTGGTTTTTCTGGAAACTGCAAACAGATTTGCCCAACTGATGATTGTAGTAAATCAGTTGGATTAGGTCAAAACTTAACCGTTTGCCAGGCATTTTAAAAATTTAAGAGAATCGTCTTTACATGTGCACCGGTCCAAATTTCACAACCAAATCAAAAGCAAACCAAGAACAGAGGAGCATTAAACAACGCAATGCATAGCTAACGGTAAAGTACCGTTTTTTCGTAGAATGAGATCAAAACAGAAGTCGAAAACAGAATGTGTAAAGAGTTTCTTGACAGTGTCAAAAATGAGTTATGATTGTTTTTGTTGATTTTTAAGTTGCCTATTTATAATTTTGCTATTTTTTTCACATATTACTTAAGACACTTCACTGAATTGTTAACATTAAAAAAATTTTATAATTTCCAATAAAAAGCTTTTATATTCTTATCTAAAGTCAAAAAATAAAATTTATTTTCAGTGTGTAAAGATACATACATGTGTATATATATATACTTATGCATACATATACATAGAAAAGGTATATTGAAAACAAATAATTAAATGTATTTTGAAAGCATTTTATTATTTATTTTTCGGCTGTCGGCTTTCCCCTTTACACATTGTTTGCACGTTTTTTCAAAAAAATAAGAAAAAATAAAATAAAAAAGAGAAAAAAAGTAAATCAAATAAAAATAAAAACAAGAAAACCAAGAAGAAAAAAAAGAGAAAAATGAAAAAATATAGAAATGATTAAAACAACAAATTGCATTAAATAAATTTAAATATATACAAATTTTTAATATTAAACTAAATAAACAGCAAAAAACAAAAAAGCAACAAAACAATAATAATATAAATACATAAAATAAACAACACCATGTTTCAACATTATTTTAAACACAACAGCAGCAACAACAATAACAACAAATCAACATTAAAAAAAAGCAAAAAATATTTTTTTTGAGCGTGAGCTTTGTACTTTGCTGATTGTCAACACACACATACACATAAAACGACACACACACGCACACATTCAGAAATAAATCTAAAATTATGCTTTCATTAAGGTTTTTTTAATTTTTTTATTTTATTTTTTACTGACTTGCTGTTATTAAAAAAAATTGCCGAAAAATGCGCAAACAATTTATTTTTAATTAACTTTTTTTATATTTTGGTTTTGTCCAAACCCCAAAGCTGCCTACGCATGAAAATCTGCTTTCTTGATTCCCTATGTAAGTCACTAGTTGCAAGAGGAAGACTTAAATGAAAATTAAATAACAAACAAAACGCGAATATGTTTGAAGCCGAAAAGAAAAATGCAAAAAAAAACCAAAACAACACTTTACACATACACACACACACACATGTAAACACGCTCAAAATCTTGTAAAAATAATAAACACGTAAAAAAAATTAAAACAAAAAAATAAAAATAAAAAAATAAATATATATTGCATTTTTGGTTTCAAAAACAGAAAATAGGAAGAGGAGCCAGGTTTTTACGCTCTACACACACCCACACATACACGCAAAGCCAAATTATAAAAATAAATATAAAATAAAATAAAATCAAAGCAAATAAAATAGTAAAAATCTTAGCTAAAGGCGACGCAAAGCATTAATAGGGCAGGAAAACTTATAAGAATAAAAAAAAACAACAACAACAAACGCACACACACACTAACACATACCAACATTTAGCATAAAGATGCATTATAAATTATGTGAAAGATTAACACACACAGACACATACACACGCATTATACCTATATCTAAAAATATTTATAGTAAAAATAATATTTAATATTACTAAGAAAGAAATGAAAAAAACAAAAACAACAAATAATAATTTAAGAAAAAAAACAAAATACAGCGCAACAACAACTGAAAAGGCAATGAATACAACAACAACAACAAACAACAAAGAAAAAGTTTATTAAAAAGAAGAAAAAAATAACAACAACTGTGTTTCTACATTCTACCAACGAACATTTTTTGTTACCAATTTTTTTTGTTTTGTTTTGCCACATCTATTTTTACAGAAGAAACCTAAAGCGAGACAAAAACTTATAAACTATACAAATCGAATGAAAAATAATATACATCAATCAAACATACTCTATAAAACAAAAAATATATATATACATTTATATATATACCTAATACAACTATGCAAAATATAAAAGAGAAGGTTGGTTGGTCCCCTCTTGTACTGGCTTTGGTTGTGTTTAAACTTTTTAAAAAAGGACTTTGGCAGTGCAGATCCTTTTTTCTTCGCCATCCAGTTTTTCTTACTTCCAGCGTTTAGGAGTAAAACGGGGCTGTGAAAAACAGAGGCAGAGAGAGAGAATGAGAGAGAGAATGACAGTCAGACAGACAGGGAGAGAGATCGGGCGCGGGGCAGAGTTATGGGTATGAGGGCAGTGAGAAAACATAACCACCAACCATAACCCTAGCCTCATATACCGCCCGCCCCCCCACGTACAACAATTGCTTCACATTGGTTTCAGCGTTCCACAATTGTATCGAGGTATTTTTCTTTCACACAAACACACACTATTTTTTATATTTATATAACTTTTATCCTTTACATATATATTAAGTTCACATCAAATTCAAATCAATTAATATTTTCTCGTAGCGATCCATAATTTTATTTTACATTTTTGTTTTGTCTACACTCATATCACTATTTTGGTTGTTTTTTATTGGTGCACTAACTCAACAACACTTTTCCCTATCAAAAAAAAAAAAAAAACAAAAAAAAATGTTTAATAAATTTGCTAATGTTTTATTTCGTAATATTTCAGGCGATGGCGATGAGCGGCCACCACGCAAGAAAAAATCACGTGATTCAAATGGAAGCAATGTGAGTAGATAATAAAAATAGCTCTCCTAATTTGAATTCGGTATTCAAAACATTTAAAACTATTCAAAAACACTCAATGATAGGGGTAGACATTATGTATGTCGTAGAAATATTGCTTTTTAATATTGTACATATTTGACTGTAATTAACATGATGTTTGCTGTTGTTCATTTCTACACTACTTCAGTTAAACATATAGAGTAAGTTGAAGGTCAAGAGTGTCAGCTAATTTTGAATACTATGTCAGCTTCGAATATATATATTATACATATATTTTACATATTTATAACATTTCATTTTTAATTTCAATTATTTCTACTGAACAATTTTCTAAAGTTCTTGAGATTGTTTAAACAAGTTTATAAATACAAATTTCAACTGCAAAATAGCTTCTTCATGAAAATTAATGAATTTAATGATAAATTCTTAAAGAAGCGATAGTAAAAATAAAATAGAAAGCATTTCGTATGTTAAAATATTATAATAAATATATTTGGGAAGCTTAGACAACCGCTCTGAAAATTGCTGTAAAACTGTTTGCTTAAATCAGCAAGGTAGGTTATCCACACGGTAAATGGCTGGCCTCGTGGCAAAGACAGGCTGTCTCCGCGTTATTGCTGAGCAAAGTTCTTTTGAAATCAAGGAAACCAAGTTCTTCTCTCCACATCGTATTTATTCATTTCACTAAATATATCTGTGTTGCTGTTACCCTCTCTCTCTGTCTGCTTTGGTCTTGCGGCAATCCAGGTAAATAATAATCCCAGCCTCACTGGCAATTTGCTCAGCAACCTGACGACGGGCCGCCCCATATCGCCGACGGTGCAGCTGGTGCGAATGCAACTGGAGCAGATGGGGCACATGGGGCACATGCTGTCGTCAGTCGGCACTGCGCAGGCGGCCAACACGCCCACAACACAAATGGGTGAGTACAAAAAAAAATAATAATAAAAATAAATAAATAATAATTACAGTACGTTGGAGTCGGGTGCAACCGACTGCGCAATACTCGTTCACATTCTGAAACAGTCCAAAACTGTCTTTATTATTATTGTTAATTTGGAGCAATATCGATTTTTTCCAAGTTGTGCCGACCGAAACTTTTTCTTAACTCTAGCTCTAAAATCATTAGTAAATCATTAGTTATCGGTCTGTAGCTTTAACACTGAGGTTTTTTCGGTTTTGCACGCATGTGAACGAGTACAATAAACTAAAGTAAATATGAATATTAAAGTCAAACAGCGAATGCGAGATAATTTTGCGTATTTTGTCTCTGTGACTAACTGAACTAATCTCTGTTTCCACCTGTTTCCATTTGCCCCATTCCGCTCTTCCGTTGGTCGCGCGCGCTCAGCTAACCTCCTGAGCAATGCCAATCCGATGGCTGCGGCGGCCATGCTGAACAACAACAACAAGACGGCGCAGGCGGGCGGTTATGCCGGTGGCGCCACCGCCAATATGTTGCACCCGAATTGCGGCTATAAGAACGGACTCGCGACGGGCGTTAGCGAACTCGCTGGCAAGACATCCGCCGCCGCTGCTGCTGCTGCTGCTGCTGGTGCTGGTCCGCCCATCCATGGCTATGGCAGCGCCACGGCGGCGGCAGCAGCGGCAGCGGGTGTTGGGCAGCAGGGCGGCATTGGCGGCATACGCATTGCCAGCAATCTGCACAAGCAGCCCGAGATGAGCGATCATCATGCGGCGCTGACAGCTGCGCTGGCGGCCACCGGCAGCAACAGCAACAATAACAACAACAGCAACAACAATAACAATAACAGTAGCAACAGTAATAACAACAACAACAACAACAACAACAACACGGGTACACTGGGCGACGCTTTGTCGGGCGCCTTGCTGGCCGCCGGCCTCAAGCAAATACCGCAATTCGATGATCCCGTGGAGCAGTCGCTGGCCTCGCTCGAGTTCAGCGCCTCCTCCACGGGCAAATCGTCGCTGACGGATAACTTTTTAATGGCCAACCAGGCGCACCTGATGCAGCAGCCGGCGGGCAACCAGCAGACGCAGCAATTCAGCCTGCAGCAGCAGCAGCAGCAACAGCAGCAGCAGCAGCAAATGGACTACATGACGGAGCTGCTGACGAAGGGCGTGGAGAATGTGGGTGGCATGAATGGCAACCTGCTGAACAATTCCATCTTCAATCTGGACATGGCAACCTATCAGCAGAATCAAAAGCAGCCGCATGGACAGCACGGCCATCAGACGCAGCAGCAGCAACAGCAGCAGCAGCAGCAGGCGCATAACAATGGCTATAACGTGGCCGATTTTAGCTGCATGCAGGGCTTTGATAATCTCAATATGGTGGATCATGTGATGCCAATGGCAGCCTTAATGATGGGCGGTGCGGGCAACGGGGGCGGCAAGCTGAAGGACGCCGATCAGCAGCAGCAGCAGCAGTTGCAGCAACAACAACAGTTGCAGCAGCAATTGCAACAACAGCAGCAGCAACAGCAGCAGCAGCAGCTGCAACACCATCATCACCAGCATCAGCAGCAGCAGCAACATCATCAACAGCAACAACAGCAGCAGCAGCAATTGGCCCAGCAGCAGGCGACGAACAAAATGTTAATCATACCGAAGCCCATCGAGTCCATGATGCCCAGTCCGCCCGACAAGCAACAGTTGCAACTGCAACTGCAGCAGCACCAGCACCAGCTGCAGCTGCAGCATCATCACAATCAGCATCAAAAGGTGCTGCCGCCACAGCAATCACCCTCCGATCTGAAGCTGCACGGCAATGTGCACTCCGGCTTTCAGGTGTTCAAGACGGCCGTCGAGCAGAATCTGAAGAATGCCAGCTCCTGGTCGTCGCTGGCATCGGCCAGTTCGCCGCAGAACACGGCGACGACGTCCAGCAAGGCCAAGCCGGCGATGGACTCGTTTCAGCAATTCCGCAACAAAGCCAAAGAACGCGATCGCCTCAAGCTGCTCGAGGCGGCCGAGAAGGAGAAGAAGCACCAGAAGGAGGCCGCCGAGAAGGAGCAGCAGCGCAAGCATCACAAGTCCTCCTCATCCTCATCGTCGTCCTCGTCGGCCGCTGCCGCTGCCGCGGCCGCAGCGGCAGCGGCGGCGGCAACACAGACAGCTGCCGTTGCAGCTGCAACAGCGGCCGCTGCCGCCGCCAATGCTGCTGTGCCTGTTAGTGCACCCAGCGCTGCGAGCAGTAGCAATAACAACAGCGGCAGCGGCAACAACAATAACAACAACAACAGCAGCAGCAACAACAACGGCGGCAGCGGCAACAACAATAACAACAACAGCAGCGGAGGCGGCGGCGGCGGCAACAACAACGGCAGCAGTAGCAACAACAACAATAACAACAACAACAACAACAGTAGCAGCAACAACAATGTCAGCAACATCGCCACGCAGTCGGCGTCGCAGAGCAGCGGCGAACGGGAGCGCAGCAGCAGCAGCAGCGCCACTGATGCGTCGCGCATCGGCAGCAGCAGCGGCGGCAACAACAGCAGCAACTCGGCCAACAGCAATGGGCCCGGCAGCGCCGGCAGTGGCAGCGGCGGCGCGACCGGCGGCGCCAACAGCGGCGGCAGCGCCAGCGGCGGCCCATTGGCCAACGCGGGCAGCAATAGCAACAGCGGCGGCGTTGGCAGCGGCAGCGGCGGCGGCGTCGGCAGCGGTGCGGCCAGCAGCAACAGCAACAGCAGCTTGGGCGGCAACATGGGCACCGGCTCGAACAGCCAGGGCGGCGGCAACAGCGGCGGTGGCGCTGGCAGCGGCAGCGGTGGCGGCGGCGGAGGCGGCAGTGGTGCTGCTGCTGCTGCTAGTGGTGGTGGTGGTGGTGGCGGTGTTCTTGGTGGCAGCAGCATTGGCGTTGGTGCTGCAACAATTGGCGGCACTGCGCCCGGCAATGGCCACCAGGCGGCCAGCAATGCCCAGGCGCAGCATGCGGCGGCAGCGGCAGCTGCTGCTGCGGCACAAGCGACTGCAGCGGCCACAGCTGCGGTGCTGGCTGCCTCACCACTGGGCGCCATGGAAAGCGGACGGTAAGTAGAGGCAATCCCCCCAGCCTCTATCCCCCCCTCCCCCCACAGAACTGGTCGAAACAACAGTTGGTTTGCTTTCGTATTTGCAGGAAAAGCGTGCACGATGCCCAGCCGCAGATATCGCGTGTGGACGACATCAAGGCGTCGCCGGGTCAGGGCCAGAACTCGCCGGCACAGCAATCGCCGCAGGATCGGGCGGCTGCCAAGCGGGCCGAGCAGCGCCGGGCCGAACAGGAGCGCCGCAGACGCGAGGCGGTAAATAAAATAAACTGCAAACATTTTGCATACTTGAGGGTTCAGCTGTGGCGGGTGCAAGATCACGTTGCCATTGAAATATTGCATATGCAACAAGCAGAATTTCGCAAGTATTTTCCAAGCATAGATAAACGTCAGATCTGGAAAGAGCAATAAATAGGATGACCATCTACTGGGTCCCAGTTCGGGCTGGAATGTTTACCCTTATGGGGGCCAGAACCTTTTTGTGGACTATCACCAAGTATATTGAAGCACAGTATTCGATTAGAAGCAAACGTTACAGGGCGCAAGGCAAAGTAAAAAACTGTCAGAAAGTTATAGAAAGAAATGTGCTGATGTGTGTCTGGATAGCAGCAAAAACTCACTTCGGATTTCACAGGAACACTGGAATACAGCTTGGAATACGTCTTGTCGATCTTAGATAAAGAGCTATAACTTAGGGAGAGTCTCAATAGACCCAGGTCGCAGTGCGCTAGAAACATCTTATCATCATCGGTTAAGTCGAGTCCTTCAGTCTATCCGTCCGTTCGTTCGTCTGTATGAGCACAGCGATCTCGGAAACTACAGAAGCTAGCGACCTAAACTCATCTTCTATAGATGCTCCTATATCACACACAGCACAAGTTTATTACTTTTTTTCGATATTGTGCTCAATTCCATTAACATCGAAAAATATCGATATTAAGCCATGGTTTTCTTAGTATATCGCGATGACTTTAAGAGCTAGCGCCACCAATTTGACTGAGTTTATTCGCATAAAGCAGACGCAGATCAAGAATATTTCACTTTTTGAGTACCTCCCCCCACTCGCCCCAAAGACATTAAAAACGCAATTTAAGTAGTACAGCCCTGAGCTTTGGTTTGTACATAGATTTGGATGCTCACATTAACTCCTGAAAATTCAAGATTATCAAGATCATACGATTAATTTAGAAGTTATTCTAGATTTTATTTTCCGCAGTGGGGGCTAAGAACAACAACTGCTGATTTTGTATGAAGGGGCTTCCATTAATGTAACGACAGCTCGCAGCTGGGTTCAGGGTATCTGCTAGTCGGGCACACCCGACTAGAGCACACCTGCTTTATCTGACTTTGAAACTAATTGATGTGTCCACATTTTGTATGCGCAGATGGCTGGCCAAATTGACATGAACATGCAGAGCGATCTTATGGCTGCCTTTGAGGAGACACTGTAGGTAACGGCCGCGACGGCTACGTCGTCCACTAAAACCAAAATCAACTCCAAGTCGAACAGCGCCGCCAGCAAGGTGCCGTCGCATCGGCGGCGTTCGCACAGCAGAAGGCATCGCGATTAAACGGGAACCGGGAACTGAACAGCAGCAGCAGCAAGAAGAATAGCGTTGACAACAGCAAGGCTAGGCTGGCACTACAACACCAACAACACCAACAACACCAACAACAACAACAACAACTGAAAACTACCTAAACCAATTAATGAAAATGTACTTTAGACGAGCAACAACAACAGCAACACAACGACGACAATTTAACAACAGCAACAACTGTTAAACATAAGCAATGTTCTAAGTAATTACAAATACGTTAAAGTTACAACTACATACATATAATGCATACGTACATACGATTAGCGAGAGAGAGCATACACATGTACATACACACAAACACACACACACACATACGTATGCATGTGTGTCTGTATTATGTATAGAGTGTAGCAGACATACAGACAAACAACAGCAACAACAATACTAACAGAAAAAGGCACATTTCCTTTGGTTACAAACAACAAACAACAAAAAAAAATTTAGTTTTTTTTTTAAACATTATTATTAATATAATATTACTATTTTTATTGATACAATGTAATATTGATTAGGTTCTAATTTTATGATAAAGAACAATTACTTTTTTTTATACTTGTTAACTAATTTAATATGTTAAGCACATAAACAAGATCGAAAAAATTATCCACTTTTATATTTGACATTTTAATTTAAATGCATGTACATACACACAGATTGCGTGTGTTTATGTGGTGTGTGTGTGTGTAGCGCAAAATTGGCTGTCGCGAGCGTTACACACACACCCACACCCCCAAACAAAAGAAAAAAACTTAATTTTATGGCAAATTGTAAGACAGTGAAAAAATCAACAACAAATTTAATTTACCACTTGTAATTTATATACACAAACATATACGCATGCATGCATGTGCATAGTTAAATACACACATACACACACACACACAAAATATATACTATATCTATATATAACAAATATATATATTTAAGTGCAAATTTAGTTTTTAAGTAGCAACGAAATTTTTTATGTGACGCGCCTAACAAATTAAGAAAATAACTAAAAACAAAAATTAATTCATAAATTAACACGCATTGTTCTTTGAGAGTGCGCGCCCGTGTGTGTGTGCTTGTGTGTGTGTGATTGTGTGCATGTGTGTGTGGTTGCTAAAATAAAAATTAGAAATTGGCAAGAAAACAAAAAGATAAAACATCACACAACTGCAGCACGAAATAAAACCAAGGGGCGATAATAATTGTATAGAGTTTAATAGCATAAAAAACACATTTTTTACTTTAGCTACCCCTCAACAGCTACACACATGTATATATATCAACATATATACATATATATATATATGTATAAGTACCAAAATGTACGGTAAAACTATTGTCTTCTATGTGAAATCAGAGAGCAATTTTGCGAGCCTTATAAATATATAATTTGTTTTGTACTCAAATGCTACGTAATATATATGTAAAATCGTAAATACAAAATCATCTAGACACATACACACAGACAGAGAAAGAGAGAGAGACACGCACACATATATACATACATTTAGCTTATAGCTGCCATAGAATTACGATGATGCTCAAATCAGAGAGAGAGTTAGAGAGGAATCTTTTTTCTTTTTTCCTTAGCTGCAACTCGAGTCGTAATATTATCAACTAACCACAATGCAAGAGGCAGAATAAAAGTTATTTATTTTTTTACAACTGGGTTTACTTTCTTAATTAAGAAGAAAACAACGGGATAAATATCCATTACCCATGTACTTGCATTACGTTCTTCAGTTATGTGACTGGCATATGTATATATATAAAATAGGTTTTTTTTACCGCTACAGACCATTATGTATGCACAATCCATAACTAGACCAATACCATTTATACATGATTCACAATTTGCTATTTAGCCGCTTTACTTTTCTTTCCAACCAGTGTGGCTTAGTGACGCGTTCAGCAATAAAGTAGATTAAAAAAACAAAAATGAAGAAGTTAGGCTGAAGAAATTAATGAACTAAATTAGGCTAATATAAATCTGGCGGGGAGCATGGGCATGTCGGGGTAATTGCGATGTGCTCACGAATGTTTAGTAACCGTTTTCAAGTGTATAACTCTGTTTCAGTGTTGTGTAACGTTCGAGCGTTTAAGCATTGGCATGGGGCGGGCAGCACACGAGCTGGCCGTGTGCATGTTTTGAATACACTGTACTTGGCTGCTCGCTTGTGTTTTCTTCTATTTTATTCCCTTTTTTTTCTTTTGCCAAGAAATGCAAAATTGTGTGTGTTGTATATATCATTAGGCGATCGGTGAATTATGTGTATATATGTGTGCGTGTGTGTCTGTGTGTATGTGTAAGTGTGTGAAAGAATTCTATTACGTAACAACTAATTATTATGCATACCTATTATACATAAACGTAGAACATACGAGTTATAACACACCACACAAAACTTCCCACACCACCCCCCTCCGCGCTCCCCTCCTCCACCAGAACCTGTCAGCAAAGGACACGTTCTTATACTTATGTTGTTAAATCCCCACTCCCCCAAACTTCACTTATATTTGTGTAAATTAGCTTTTTTAAACTATACACACTATCTACATATAAACTTTATATATATTTATATAAATTATATGCACATATATATATATATATATACATATATATGTGTATATAATCTATATAATTTTTTGTATAATTAATTTAGCATTTAATTAAGAAATGAAAGAAAAATATCAATAAATATATATATACACATAATATTGAAAAAAAAATAAAATAAAAATAAAGATACAAGAACAAAAAGAAATAAATAAAAAACAGTTTTCCTTACTATACATAAACCCATATGCATATACACATACATCCATTTAAATAGTTTACGCATAATTATTATATTTTAACAGCCCCGCCTACATATGGATCCTTCACATGAAGATATATATATATATATTTATGAAATTGTAGCCTTTACCCAGGCTCTGGCATTTTAGCAATAAATTGTTGTCAACACTTTGTTAAATAACTTGAGGGAGCGCTAAAGAAAACCCATGTAACATATTTAAAATAATAATTAAAAAAACAAAAATCAGTTTAGTAACGATTTAGCCTTATACAAACACATAAACAAACATAATACTAAAATCTAAAGTGAAACGGAACCACACATACTAAAATGTAAACTTACCGAACTAAAACTAAACTAAATTTAATAAGCTAAATAGAAGACAAGAAACAAAAAAGCAGCAAGAACGAAGCTGTTGTTCATTTAGCTTGGGCTGTAGTAGTAGATCGTAATTATAAAATTCAAAATGAAATATAAGAAAAAAACAACAATGAACATTAACAATTTTTAGTAAGCCTACAATTAATGAATGAATTAATAATTAATACATATATTACCTTTAATGCGTACACTTAGTATTAATGAAAAACATAAACAAAAGCGGCGAACGCAGAAAAGAAAACACAAAAAAAAACAGAAAAAAAATTGAAAATAAAAATGGATAAAAATATAAAAAATTTGCATGAGTTTTGTATTTCCGGTACTAAATTCTGAGAACATGTGCCCAGACAAAAGGTGACCGCTGCGTTGCCACTACAGTGTAGAAGTATTTACTACAATAGATGGCGCCACAGCGCAGCTGCAAACGCATTTGATCGTAGTTGTTGAGTTTTCCTTGTTTTTGTTTGTCAAGGCTTTTTATACTTTGTTCGCACGGATGAAAACACATATTGGGATTTTTGGTTTTATTTTTAGCAGATTTTTAAGCGCCAAGAATTTTTAGCACGTTTCTGCATTTCTGCACTTAGATAACTAGAATTTTTAAAATACTGACGATAAACCAAATTCTTGAATTAAAAATAATTAAAATTGATTATACATGTTGACACTACCAACGATCATCAAAGATAAAAAGGCAGAGTAAGTTTCAGCCAGCTAGGCTTGACTGTAAGCGAAAAAAATCACAAGCTAATTTTTTTAGATGTGCCCAAATGTATTTCCTTTGATATTGTGTACATTGACAAAACCTGCGTGCTGTAATAGCACAGCAGCCGCGCTGCATTTAAAATGTTTGGTACGCCAGGTGGCGCCAGTTGATAGTAAGAACATGAAACAATTTGTTTAAATGTATTTTTATTACTTATAGATATGAAAAAAAGTCGCTTACATTATAATGTTGTACTATACAGTCGAATTATTAGGTATACATATTAATTAACTGGTGAGATTTTGCGAGAATCGCTTACAGACTACATTTTACAAACGTATAACGTATACGCGGCGTTGTACAGCTAAAAGCCCCAGAACTTAAAGTACTTAAAATACTTAAATTGAGAAAAAAGAACTTAAAAAATATTAGCTAAGAACTGCACCAAATATGAGTTTGCGAGTGTTTGCGAGTGTGTGCACGAGTAGAAGAAACAGGTTGAAAGTATTCACAGATAAGCTGCCCCTTCTCGGAAGAATGAAATCAAAAAAAAAAAAATATAGGAGAAAAGAGAGAAAACCAGAAGAATGCCGGAAACCAAACGGAACTGAGACGCGCACGCGTTCAACGCAAGAAGCAGCGATTGACAATCGGTTGGTTATCGATAGCACAGCGATGTCATCGATGCCTAAACAGCCACCTTGGCCGTAAAGGCGGCCAACTGCGCCTTGAGCGCATCTATCTGGCACAACAGCTCAATGTTCTGACGCTCCAGATAGGCGGCCCGTATGGCGATCTCGTCCTCCTTGATGCGGCGACGATCGCGCGACTTTTTGGCGGCCGCATTGTTCTTGCGCCGCCGCTCATAGTAGGCGGCGTCCTTCACCTGGCTAACGCCGCCGCCGGCTGTGGCCGCTGTTGCGCCCGTTCCGCCAGCGCCGCCGCCGGCTGCGGCCGCCAGCTTCTCGAAATTGCCGGCGTGCGAGTCACAGTCGCTGGACTCTTCGGCGGCGGCGCGATCCTCGCTCTCGCTGTTGTTGTTCGAGGAGCTGCCCTCGTTGACGCTGCCGCTGCGCGAATTGGTGCGCCGCATTTTCGGATTGGTCACGGTCCGTGCGCCGCCATTCGAGCTGCGTATCTGCTCCAGCACACGCTTCCGATACTCGGTGTAGCGCTCCACGCGCGGATTGTCCAGCAGCACATCGGTGGCGGCGAAATTGGCCGCAATCACCAGCGGATCCCTCGGAAATGCCTTAAACGGACGCGTGCTCTTGGCCGCATCCGCGCCAGCGCCAGCGGCTATGGCAGCGGCCAGCGGCGCTGTGGGCGTGGTGGTGGGCGTGGTGGTGCTGCTGCTGTTGCCGTGACTGTTGCCGTTGGCTCTGATAGTTGCTGCCGTCGCCGGCAGCTGCGGCCGGCGACTGTGGCGCCTCCAGCACATCGATCTGCATGGTGCTGGCATTGCTCGCCGGTCGCGGCGAATTCTCCGCAGCGCTGGCCGAGACCGCGGCGGCAGCGGCTGCTGCGGCCGAAGCGGCGGCAAATGTCTGCAACAGGCTGGCGGTGCTGCTGGACTTGGCCGCTGCCGTCGTCGACTCCTGCTTGATGTTGGCGCCGTAGTAGAGTGCCGGATAGAGCGAGGCCAGCTGCTGCTGTTGCTGCTGCTGCTGCTGCTGGGCGGCGGCCGCCTGTGCGGAGTAGAGCAGATTGCTGGGAATGGCCGTGGGCGAGGCGGCGGGGGAGCCGCTGCCATAACTGTAATTGGTCTGATAGGGCGAGGGCGTTTTGCGCGGCGTCTCCACGCTGTCGCAGCGACGCGACAAATCCAGTACCTCAGCGGCGGCAGCAGCAACTGGTTGCTGCTGCTGCTGCTGACTGAGCGCTGCGGCGGCTGCAGCGCTGCCCAGCAACTGTTGCTGATAGGCGTAGGCGGCGTACAAATCCACTTTGGGCAGGGCCAAGTGCGACGACTGCTGCTGGTGGTGGTGCTGTTGTTGTTGTTGCTGGTGGTGGTGCTGCTGCTGCTGCTGCAGGTGGTGCGACTGCTGCAATTGGCTGTGCGCCAGCTGATATTGCTGCTGCTGCTGCTGCTGGTGGTGATGATGATGGTGATGGTGCAGCAGAGGCTTGCGATCTAAAGAGAGAATGAGAGCGAAAGCAGCAGAAGGGCGGGCTTAGTTGATTGCTAGCTCACAAAGGGGCGTGGCCGAACTTACCCGTCTTCAGATCAAAGAACTGCCCGGCCAGGAGTTTCTCGTGCATCAACATATTCGTTGCTGTTGCTAATCCAAAGCGTTGCTTGAAGTGTTGTTGCTGTTGTTGCTGTTGCTGTTGTTGCTGTTGCTGCTCGTGTGCGTGTCTGTGCGCTGACGTTGTCGAACGTTAACTGATTTCCAGACGACACTCCGGCCGCCTTTTATACGCCGACGCAGCGGCCGTGCGCTTCATTCATTTACCGTTGCACCCGCCAGCAATGGCGGCCGCAGCGCTCGACAAAGGGGCAGGTAGGCGCTGAGCAAAGGCAAAGGGGTGACTTGCCGCTCACTCTCGCGCTCTCGCTCACTCTCGCTCTCTCGCACGTCCTCCATCTCCCTCTCGCCCTGTCGCCCTGTCTCTTTCGCGTGCGTTTGCTGGCCAGCATCAAAGGGTTTTACGAGGGGTTGTTGAGGTTTGCCAACGTTTCGCAGCATTTCGCTTGACCCTTTTGGAAATTCTCTTATTTTGTTGGCTTCTCTCTCTCTTTTCTTTTGATTTTTCTTCCTTGTTTTTTGCATTAGTTTTCATGCAGTTTTCGCGAAAATATTTTTAGTTTCTGTTTTATTTTGCGTGCATTGTTTTTGCCTCATTTTTCTTTTCTTTCATGTAACTTCTTTTTCGGAAAAGGGCTTTTTTACTTTTTAGATATTTGGGTTTTTTTTCGATCCTGGAACCATGAAAAGGGTTTGTTTGTTTCTTGAGTTTATGTTTTAAAATAGTGCATGAGAATTAGGTTTAATTTGTTTTGGGACAAGTTGGGTAGGTTTCCATCATATTGTAGAATTGTGGTAGTATAAAAACGGAATTATTATCAGACTGTTTTAATTTACTATCACGGGAATCGGCAGCATTTTTATTTTATCAAAATGTTAAAAGTTCCCAAAGTTCATAAACTTTTAGTATCAATCAAAAGGTTTTTAAATTTAAAGAAAGTTGAGAAAGAAGCATGCTGGTGGAAAATATATTGGATCAGATACTAAAGTCTATAAAATGTTCAATAGAGATTATAGATCCGAGAACATAATTATAATAATGTATAAGAAATTAAACTAAACTGATAAATACACTTAGAATACGCCGTTCTAATTACAGATAGGGGGCAGAATTCATACCTAAAAATGTCTTTAAGTGTTTCTAAAACCTAAAGTATATTTCGATTTAATTTCGTTAAATTTTTCATCTGGATTTAAGTATAATAATGAGAATAAATCAATCTTAAAATTGTTGCGTAAAACTTTCTTAATAAAAATGAACTTTCTTTTTAATTGAGTGCTGAATTATATTATAAAAACCTTATCGAAATATGAACTTTGCTCTCAAGTAAGAATATTTTAAGAATGCTTGCCTTGATTTAAGTACAAATTCCATGTTATTTGTTGCGGAATAAACGAATAATTCTGCAGGTTATATATTGGATCATTACTAATTATTTCATAATAAAAGTGCCGCGATATAAGTAATATAAATTAAAACTAAATTAAGACACAAATATCTTAAAATGGTCCAAATTTTCAGTAGTTCAAGCTGAAAAAAATGAATGTGAATGTGTTTCGCAGATTTTTGCAATAAATTGAGATAATACTCAACGTTTCAAAATGAAAGAGTTGCGTTAGATAAGTTAAAAAGCTGGTATTAAAGAAAACCGAAAATTTCTAGAAAATAGTTGAAGATATAAACATACAATTTTTCATAGAAAAATAAAATCGATTTTTTTTTGAAATGGATGAAACACAATAATCATAAAATCTATTATTTGATAAAGTTTTAGTCTTCAATATATGTTAGCTGTTTCGAAAGCTATTGAAACTAAAAATAAACTTTTTCAAGTACAAAAATAAATGATGGTAACTGTTACTCTACATAAAGCTAGATTTTAAATGATGTTTTTCGAAATTTGCGAGGCGCGATATTAGGAGTAGTTTTAGAAGCAATTAGGACAAATCATATTGCTGGCTTAGACAGAGCCACAGCGGGGAATAACAGTAATAGGCAAAGAGTGAGAGGGAGCGACGGCGAGAGCAGGAGATGTGTAGGGAGTTAAAAAGAAAAAGGGAGAGGGTGGGCTGGCTAGAGATAGGGTACAAAGGCCAAGGGTTACGAATAGTTAAATCCGTTTGTTTTGCGCTTTTGTCTGCTAAATCCTTTGCTGACCAGCCCAGACTTTTGTGTGTGTGTGTGTTTCGGTGTGTGCATTTGCGAATTTTATGCACATCTTGCACAAATGATTGTGCGTGACAAATTATGAAAATTAGGTTGGCGAGCCTTTCGCGCGTTAGCGCATCCTTTCAACCAGGCGATGCACTCGATCCATTCGCTGGCGGCTTTCCAGCTGTGGCCCCGAACGCCTTCCTGGAAGCGATTCCAAGGATTCAAGGATGCGCAGCAGCTAGCTGCTCTGCTCACCTCGATTTTGTTTTTAATTCATGCCGCCAACAAGTGCCGCCATCGTCCCAGCCAAATGTTTACCCACTGGCCCGGCCACATCCTCTGCTCTCCTCCGCTCCGCTCAACACCCCGCTCGCCTCTCCGCTGGCGGATTGAGCGTGGGATCGCGCAGCGTCTAAGCCTTTGTTTAACTTTACTTAACTGTTTGCCCCGCAATGGCTGTGTTTTCACAGCGCCTTCTAACGGTCGCCTCCTGGGATTACAAATATCTCAAAATTTACAATGTCGCGACCAGCGGAAGTGGCCAGCCTCAAGTGTGCAAACACAATGCTGAAGGCAAGCAGATAAAAATCATAAAATCATATAATTATGAAATTCGTTTTTGGCGTTTTGTGGCGGAGCGAAGGAAAATGGGATATAAAATTCAATCTTGTAACGATTCGAGTTGGGTTGTTCCCAAATTTAGTAACTGTAGTTTTTATGAACTGGCTGAAGTACAACTGGAAAAAGGATGTTTATCCCTCCTACATTAACAATTTATTATATTCATGTTATTTCATATGCAATTGTTATTCTTTGCTCATTTTATCAGTTTTAGTCGGATTATTCAAAAAATAAACAAGTTTTTGATTAATATTTACTTTAATATCGTATGTCAGTACCTACATACAATTTTTTTTATAAATTTACATCCCCTCTTAATACGTACTAATAACTTATTAGACTCGATTCATAATTTACGATTTCGTTTCGTATATAGGTAACTACCAAATTAATTTGCTAGCTCTAGCTCCAAGGGTCTCTGAGTTCAGTGGGTACAATTAGAGAAGTAGATGGCTGGTTCCTTAAATTACAAGCACTTTTAGTGTCTTTGCGTTCTACAATATCATATGGTATACAAACAAATGCATGCTAAACCAACTCTTATACTCACTGAATTGAAATCCATCAATCGAAATACGAATATATATATATAGTGTCTAAGAGGTTATATACAATTTTATACCTCACATCGGGTTCTTCACTTTTCATTCACTTTTTAGTTCTCCATTGAAAAGAAGGTTGCAAAAAAAGCAGAGCAAACGCGAAATTCGTACATTTCGCCCCTTAATAATCTCTAAAAACCACGGGCTTATGCTAATCCAACGCTAATCCAACCGTAAAAATGGTGGATTTAACTAAAACGCAGCGCCCACAGGCACACAGACACACACGCACACCAATACACACCCACATGAGGAAAAACAGCTCATTGAGGTGACCATTTACCTGCTGCTGGCCATAAAAAGTCGCGTCCTTTGCCAAAGAGTTGCGAATTTCACAGTAAAACCAGATTCAGCGTAAAAAAGGTAACCCTACCGAGCCCTACCGGTTCGTACCATGTAGTACCGTAAAAAAAAGCAGATGCCATAAAGCAATGGTCCTGGCTGTTGATAATATAATGAGCTGGCCGCTGTTTTTTTTTTAGCCACCATCAACAAAGATGCAATATTTGTGCAATCCTTTACCGGTCTTGGCCTTGAGCGTGTTTTTTATGCGAACTCTTAAAAAAGGGCAGGTAAGGCGCTGCGAACGGGTTGCTATACATATTTCGCTAGGCATTAGCCTCTATTGCCCAAAGAAAAAAAGAATTTAGAAACGTTTTTTTTATTGCATAATGGACTCTTCGGCGAAAAAGAACGCGCAGGTCAAAATTAGCTTTCGTTTTTTTAAGCGCATCGTAAAACGTGCAACGCATAACGGGACCCGCTGCCTGGTAGTGCCGAAAAAGCAAAGGGTTCGCCCTCTGCCCTTTCATTGTGAATGCGTTTTTATAATTTCACCCAAAAAGCAGCAAAACGAACACAAAGAAAATCAGCGACTAATTGACTAAAAGGGGTTTTTGGTTATTTGGTTATTGGACCTATTCCTAGTTCTGGTACGGCTACGTGTGCTGGTGCTGGTTAAACTTCGCGGAATTCAGTTTAACTCCTTGGCTTTTGTCTTTTGGCATTACCTTAATAGTTTGTCAATCTTTTATTAGAGGCCTCTGGCCAAGTTGTTGGAATGGGTTGACTTTTTATGCTACCAGACCCTATATAGCTAGGCCAGACCCTATATAATTGCTTAACAATAAAAATAAAACAAAATGAGGATTTGTTAAAAATGGTATTGAAAATCTTTTCTGACTTTTCGGACTATAAGAAAACAAATTAAAATAAAACTATAATAAACAGTAGAACATATTTTAAATTAAAGAAATGTATATAGCGTAAATTAGTCAGTAAATCAGTATAATTAATTAGAATAATAGATTTTACAAATTTATAAAGTAATTTATGTGTTACAAATCACAACAATATAAATTCTTAAACATAGAATAGAATTATGTTATATATATGGTTTAGACTACATTTAAGGATTCATTATATGAACCATACAATTATTTATGTATAGTATTTATATGTATAGCCATTTTTAATTTTTCACAAGAACATTATCAGTCTTTAAAAAATAGTATAGTATTGTATCTTACAGATACGTATATTACAGGTGGTATATTTTCAAATTTTAGTAAACGGAAATAGGATTAACGCAAAGTTATGAAACAAAGGATTGCACATATTTGAACGAGGGAGACGATGGCTTAAAAATGAGATATGAATTCTGGTATTTAGTTGTGTATTTTGGTTCCATAAGCCTATCAAGCCATTCAGGTGAAGTGCACAGCTTGTAGGCTAACGAGGAAGTAGTTAAGAGAGAACGCAGACCATGTCCTGTGCCTAGGAAGTGACCAAGGATTACACGTGTGCCGCTCGACGAGGCACAAAAGCGCTCTGGAGTGTCTGTGTAGTGTTGTTGTTGGTGTTGTGTGTGTGTGTATGTGTGTGTTTGTGTGCTGTGGCAAAAGACTAACCGGGCCAAATGGCATAGACAAATTTATGTGAGTGTTTTGCAGCCGTTCACTTGTTTGTTTTCATATGCAAAATGCACAAACAGACGGACAGACACTTGCCGGCAGATAATGGCCGAGACGAGGGGCTGATGGCTGATGGAGGGAAAGAGATATCAAGAGGCCGAGGGCTCAGGCCGAGACACTTCCGTCACGGAAGTAGCTCAAACAAAAGCCAGCCAAAATGGCAAAGAAATAGAAGGACTAAAAAAGACACACAAGTTAAGTACGGTACAGCGTTAGCTTCCGTTCTGCTCAAATCCTTTAGGTAATTGTTATCCTATACTTGAATGTTTGTTTCCAACTCTCGTCCACTATGCATAATCCCCCCACTCCGCCGCATTCACCAGATAAATGCTGCTCAATTATGGCATTTTTAATTGACAGCCGACGGTCTCCAGACCACGGTGCACTTTCCGCTCATTCATGAGTGCAGCCGGTGAAGCGCACAGATCCTTAATATATATACATAAATATAGGTATCTGTCCCTGCTGATCTTAAACTAATGACAGTGGCCGCGGTGCCTCAAGTATTGCATTACAATGCCAATTATTGTGAGGTTTTGATTACGCTAAAAATGTCATTTTGTGGCTGCCGCAGACGGTCAGCTCAGATCAGATCAGTGCTAATTGTTTGCTTGCCATTCGGGGTCTAGACATCGTCATACATGTGATGTGGTCTTCATTAATGCAAAAAAAAATGACCATCACATACTCTATAAGCAAATTTAAAATTGAATCACTTTTTGTTTTTAATGCTGAGCAATATAAATATGTACACTCAGCGGATGGCATTCGTACTGAACATTTTATAAAGGTTTCGTTTTTTTGAATATTTTTTTTAATTCACAAGTGAACTTTAATCTAAAATAAGAATAAAATTGTTCAATTATAAATAAAATACTCATAGAACGAACTCTCGCACTTGGAAGTCCTGTATTTAGGAATATTTTGGAATAACAATAAATGGAATAACATTAAAAATATGGCTCTCCATTTATAGTTTCCATTTTAGCAGAAATGATTTAAGCACAAGTTCTAAAGCAAATTAAAACAATATCAATAATATATGCAAATATTATAAATATATATATATATATATATATATATATATATATATGGCTCTCCATTTATAGTTTCCATTTTAGCAGAAGTGATTTAAGCACAAGTTCTAAAGCAAATTAAAACAATACCAATAATATATGCAAATATTATAAATATATATTGGACTTTCATTAGGTTTATATGGGTTCTATATAACCAAATAAATACCCCAAATTTATGAAAGTCAACTAATAAAAGAAAGCAAATAAGATGATGAAAGTGCAAGCAATGGAAGCTAATAGAAAATTGAAATCTGTGTAGGCGAATAAATATTGAACATATTCCATTCACAGTTGAAAAGAGTTGAACTTTCTAGGCGATAGGCGCAGAGTTCAATGCTATTTAATATTTAGTGTATTTGACATGACATAAGATTAGGATTCATTCGGATGATGGATGCCTTGGGGGCCACCCGTTAGAAATGATAGTAGAGTCAAATTGTTGTACAAAAGCCTGAATAGGCAGAGTGTTATTTAAATGGGCACAGCTAACTAGCTACTTCCTTACGCCAGGCGCATTGTAACTGTTGTTTGGCAACGGCAACGCCCCAGGACCCGAGACCATGCCAAGGACTACCAGGACGGCGTAGGAGTAGCAGTTTGTGTGTGTCAACGCCCATTCGCACAAAATTGTTGGAAATGGTGCCAGGACAAAGGCAGCACAAGAAATGCAACATTTCATGGTGCATCAAAGACGAAAGTCAAAGACTGAGAACGATGGAAAACGGGTTCGATGCGGCCTAGACGACAGACGAAGTGCGCTACGTTCACACAAATCCCCTACGAAACGAATGTGAAATGTGCAGAAAATGATGCCAAAAGAAGTTCACGATAGACGAGTTGTCTAAGTAACCCACTTATGATGGCAATTGAAAATAAGGAGTATCCGGCTTCCAACCTCAGGCCATATTGGGTTAGTCGAAGGACTTAGTAGCCAGATAGTTTATAACTATTTTCCAGAAATAATAACAATCTTGAAAATAATATTAGTAATGATTATTTTAATATTATATTTAAATAATAAAAGGAATTATTTGAATTTAATGTTAAAACATTATTTTAATGAGCTGAATAAATCATTAGAGCAATTGAATACTTGGGTTTTAAGTCGGAATACCAAGTGAAGATGTCCAATAGCGTCGGTTTTCTCCTATAATCTTTATGTACATTAAAATTAAATAATAATAATAAGTAAAAAAAGTATCGTAAATAATTATCAGCTAATAAAGTAAAGTGTCTGTTATTTTATTAGTCTAAAATATTGGTATTCTAATTCATATTTCAATATCTATATCTAAGAAATAACATATATATATTTTTGGATTAAATGTGGATTCCTTTGACTATAAATTCAATATTCACTATGAAAAACTATTTACAGGTGCTTTCTTTGCGAAGCTTTTGGGATTTGTCAATACCTTATTACTCCACACTGCCATCTGAGTTGTACAACCTGTGCCGCTCTGCCAAACAGGCGCACATTGTAGGGTATTTTCAGTTGGATTTGTATGAGCAGCGTTAATTTTGCATGCATCATTCGTTTTGATGAACTGTCAACGTTTAGGGGCATTGTCTGTCGCCAAATGTGTGAGAACCGTTCAAAGAGACAGCGAGAGAGATAGAGAGAGAGAGAGAGAGAGAGAGAGAGAGGGAGGAGATAGTGTGGGATCGAGCGGGTAACGGGTACAGTTATGCGGAGATGCCACAGCTATGCCGCATTACAATTGCAATTGCAACTGTAACTTCAAATCAAATGTGAAATATTTCTAATAACTCAGCACAGGACAGACAGACGCATGTCAGTGTCGGATATAGTCGGATCTGTGTATGCCCCGCAGGCCCTGCAGCAGCCGGACCCATTAGAAAATACCCTTTTCTGTTCCATAGCACACTTAATTTTATGCATTTTGCCGTTGATTAGCTGCCAGCAGCCATTGTCTGGGGGCATAAACCGTTAGCAACAGAGCTGTGTGTGTGGGAGAGAGAGAGAAAGAGATGGGTAGCAGTTTTGGGTGTGAGAGAGAGCGAGCTTGAGAGACTGTGTGAGTTAATCAAAGCAGGCCCATATAAAAAGAGTTATGGAGTTGTTTTATGAAGCAAAAAATACACAGAGAAAAAATTTAAAAAATATGTATTGACATTTGGTGCGATTTCTAACAATTAAAAATCCATATAAGTCAGTCTTGATAACATTATAAGCACAATAAATCTTCATACAAGAGCCAATAGTTTTAAAACTAATCGTGATTTGCGAAATATTTCTCTTCTTACTTAAAACTCAGGTTAGACCCCTCAAATTATAATATCAAAAGAAATAAATAAAAAAAAAATAAATAAAGAGAAATAATATCAAATGTTTTGTACTCAATTTAATTGCAGATATTATCTGAACAATTAGAACCAAGTCGAAAATTCTCAGTCTTAGAAAAAAATTAAAAGTTCAAGATCTTTTATTTTAATCCTGATGTTCCTAAATCATATATAACTTGTATACAGTATTTAAAATAAAAAGTTTTGCACATTCATTGAAAAAGGAATTCTGGCAATAAGTATTTTGTACTTAATGCCTATATTTTTCTTGAGTTTGAAATAAGTTTATAATCAAGAATGTATCATATATAATTGTGAATATTCTAGATATACTCAAAATACACAAAACGGTGTTAATTCTATTAATTTTCTCTGAGTGTATGCTGAAACGGTATGCCCACGGTCAATCTATCAAGCGGTTCCGCAAAACCTTTAACACCTTTTTTTTGGCGCATTGTTGTCAACGCAAAGCCGCCTACAAAACGCCGTTAGAAAAAGGAGTAGCAGGCATAGGACCCGGAGTCTATATATGAATACGTATAAATCTTCACGCATAAAGGGCAAAGTGAGTGCCTTTTTGTTGGCCCGGACAATTGCTGTCAAAATGCGAGGAGAAAGAGGGGGCAGTCGATCCGGGCAGGAGCAGGACCAGGACCAGGACCAGGAGCAGCGGTTAACCGTGTCCTTTTTCGGTAATTGTGTCAATTGTCAATTCGCACGATCTTCATCTGAGCGATCTCTGTTCGCCTAAGCGGAAGCGCACGATAGAATCAGGAGAGGTTGAGCGTTAAGTCCGGGTTTTACCGTTCCGCATAACTCTTTTTGGCCCTTTGGCTGACTCTTGGCCAGCAGCGTAATATGAGCATTTAACTCCTCTAAAGCCGGCTTGGGCCTAACTTCTCTGCCCTCCATTGTGCCATGAGTTCCGAGTTCCGTTTCCATTTGTCTTCACACGCATTTTTTTCTACCCATTTCTTTCCTTTTTCACATGAAACATGAAAAACGGGGCATGGCGTGTAACTGAAATCCATCAGATTAAACGGTCTTTAAGCGGTTTAAGCCTTTTGTCACTCGAGTTTTGTAGGTGGCAAAATGTGCGTCAGTATCAACAACTGTTGAGCATTGTTTGCAAAAAAAAAATAAAATTCTTGGCAAAAATTATGAAAAAAAATTTTTCATTTGATAATATTTAGCATTCATATTTGTACTCTTGCCAGTTCCTTGCTCTTCGCTCTATTCGCGGAAGTCCAATGTAAATATTTGGCCAAAGTTTGAGCCCCGAACTCACGCACACATACACACACACACACACACACACACCCACACTGAGTAAACTCGGCTCTGGCTGCGACTTTGGACTGTGGCAAGTTAATCTCGCATAATATTACGTGAAGATGCCGCATAATCTGCGCACAAGTGCAGCGATCCCTTTGAGCCACAGCCAGATCCAAATCCCCGACTTAGGCATCTTTTAAAGCCCTCTAACGAACTTATTTGCAAAAGTGGCCGACTGCCTTTCGTGTCAAAAAGCCAACTACAAAGTTGGCACCTAAAGGCATTGCATATGTATTAGTGAGCTTTTGCGTCTGCTGCAGCAGAAGCCAATGCAAAAGCTTCTTTTGTCACAGGCATGAATCGTGTGCGTGTAAAAGCTTTAAACTTTGGCATAAGTTTAAGTTAACTGATGACTTCGTTCAGTTAAGTTAGGCAATATGTTTAGTTTTCTTTTAAACTGTAATTTTACATTAATTTTTGGCTAAAATTCTTTGTAAAATTGTTGTTTTTCTCATTCATTTAGAGCAAAACTCTTGACTAAATCCAGGTACCAGCGGAATGTAATTGCCACCATTTTGTTCTTTAAATTTCCAGAACATTTTGTTTTAGAATATTTATTAATTATAATTATTAATATTTAGCATTAATGTTGCATAAATAAGAATAAAATGCAATATAATTAGACCAAGAACTTTCGTAATAAGCGTAAAATGTTCTTAATGGAAGTCAAATGTTTCTTAGTTTAAATATCATAGTTAAGCCAATATTTAGGAATTTTGGGATGAAATCAAAACATTCTAAAAATAGAAATTTGCATGTTTCGAAATTTCCACATTGACTGGTTTTTAACAGCGCTTGTAGTTGATTTTTGTACAAAATTTCGACTTGCCACTTGCTGGTTTAAAAACGCTTAGCTCCACCATGTTGAGGCGACTCCATTGCGTTTTGTAGCACAACCAAATGTTGCGCCATTTTGCGTTGCATTCAATTGAATTGATCGTAAATGTAATATCGTAAGCTGGCCGACGCAATCAAATGAAATTGTGAAACGAGGCCTAAGAGCAACCAATCAGCGTGGTTGCTACATGCGGAAGAAGAAGAAGCAGCAGTGGCAGCCGAACCACCACCACCAGCAGCAACAGCAGCAGCAGCAACAGCAGCAACAGCAGCAGTCGCCACTTTAACTTCATTTTGTGCAAAAAATCCGAAAAATTGAAAACGAGTTTCAGCAGCAGCCGCTGGAACTTCATTAAAGATGCGGACGGACAGCCGGACGGGGGCTTAGGGAAAATGTGACAGCTGTGCCAGCTGACCCTCAGTGTGGGCGTCTCTTCGCACATTCCCTCTCTCTCTCTGCCTCTCTCTCTGCCTCTCTCGCTGTCTCCCTTTGTCTGGCTCTGCGGTTGTGGGGCTCGCATTTAATAAATAAATAGGCAGCGACAACGCATCAGAACGCTGGCATTTTCATTATTAGATAGAAGCAGACCCAGATTCGAACCCCGTGGCAACGAGCACGTATTTGGCGAAAGGGTTGCGGCTGCTTTGGCTGTTGCTTAATGATAACAAAACCGGATGGCCATGTCAATGATTAGAAGGGGCGAGCGCGCAATGCTGACCGCTGTTTTGGTCACTTTTGGCAATTTCCCAACAATTGTTGTCAATTCCCAGCCGCAACCCCTTTTTATGCATTAGGCCCGCAGCATGTGGCCAGCTCCTTCCTGCGAATGAGACTGGAGGGGGTGCGGGGAGTAGGGGTGGGGGCTTGTGTGGGTGGTGGTTGGGCTGCTTGCGGTTGACCTTTTGTTTTGTCTGCGTGAACAGCGTGAGCGCATTCATCAATTTGACGCGTTGACACATTTATAGCGCAGACATCCATTGAATTAGTTTGCCCAAAATTAGGTTGCCCCACACCACACACACACACACACACACACACACACACACACACAGCCAGAAGAGGGCAGCAGCAGTTGGCAGAATCGATTTGGTGAGCAGACATGTCTGGCAGAGGACATTGGAGGCTCTTAAATAATATATATTATGCGCACAGACCTATTTTAACAGTACTTTGTAAATGTAATATTAATATTATTACCCGATCGAATCTGTGTTATCTTGATGATAATAATGAAAAACTCGAAAAGTTCCCATTTTCTTAATTCTTACTGTGTAAGATATTATAAAAAAGGGAAGTCTAAACCGAAACATGTTCAAAAGTAAAGAAAAAGCGCCACCAAATTCAAAAACCCAATTTAAAAGCCATTTAAGAAAATTTATAAAAGTTAAAAATCTGAATAAAGAATATAGATAGGACTCTAACATATCAAATTCTCTTAAGTTTTAGGAGAAACATTTAATTTAATTTAATTTATCTTAACCGGCATTACGGCTTGATTGTTTTTCGTTAAGCTTTGTCGAAAATAGTTTGTTGTAATTAACACAAAGGAAACATGTCAGAAAAATTGCGCGAGATTTCGCAAGCAAAAGTTTTAAAATTTAATATTAAAAGCCTGGCCAAAAAAAAACATAAATTCAATTATCGAAAAACAATTTAATAAATAAAAGAAAATGATTTCACAAAGTTAGAGAGGGGTTGGCTAGATATGTTGCACTTAAAAAAGTGAACTTACAGTTGAAAAATTTAAATGATTTAGCGAGAGAAATTAAGAAAAGAATTTCTAGCATATGATGAAAATGCTGTTGCTCATAAAGAGCTTATTATAATTTAACTTATTATATAAAATGTAAGTCAGAATTTGTGTTTGGTTTTTAGTTTAGAATTGATTTTGTAATGAATCAAAGAGTTATCTTTACATACAGCTCCCATTGGACCCTTTGGCTGGCCTAATCCACACCTGTTGCCCCTTTATGGTTGTGGTATTCTCACAGCAATATATATGCATATAATATATATAAATTCGCACGGCTGCACCCACCATCAATTGTGGTTGTCCTCGTCGATAGCAGACCGAGATAGCGAGGGAGATCTTGAAATATATTTGTCAATAAGCTAGAAATTCGAGTCGGGTTTGCAGCGGGCAAATATTATAAGATAATCGTTGCGGGACAGCCTTAATATTGTGGCCAAGCAAGTGGAATCGATGCGGTTGGACGGACATTGAGATTCCTTTAGCCGGACCTGGGTCCGCACTTCCTGTCTATTTTTTTTTTGTATTTTCTTTTTTGCGCCCCTTTTTTTTGCCCTTTAGCTTATCTTGTCGTCGTTATCGAGAGCCAATGCATTTTGTTGTTTTGCCAAATATATAGAGCATTGAGGCGTAACGGCTGCTCGACAAAACGACAAAAAGAGTTTCAATTTTGGCCATTCAAGATCTAAGAGCATGTCAGAGAGCCAAGAATGGGAAATGGGAACATTTCGTACTATTGGGCCATTGTGCCGGGCAACAGGATAATTAGCTCGGGGTTTTCCAGCAAATTATGCGACAAAAGCGCAACTGTACTCAACTCGACTAATGATCATTGGTTCCGGTCCAGCGCTGGCTACTCTTTGATTAATTAACTTTCATTTCGGACTCAACATTTGCATTTGCCAGCCAAATCGGTGCGCTTCATGTTGCGCTCAACGTGGCATAATTAGTGAGCGCAGAGCTGAGAACAGAAATGTGCATTGGATTTGGGACCACTTGCTGTGGAATTGTTGCTGTTGCATCTTTGATGAACACGAGCCATGCCTGGACTGGACCTGGCACTAATTGCCCGGCACTGTTCAGCGGAAAATGCGGACGCAAGTTCGTTACTTTCATTGATGTCCATTAGGATCGCTTACAGTGTGGCGATTGCCACGATTTTGTCATATATTATGCTACTCATATGGGACTCGGGTATATACCGAAATGTAGAAATGTTACTTGAGGTTCTTGGCTCATTTATCATAGAGCTCAAATGGGAAAACGGTCAACTCATGCTTAAGTGGAATGCAGCTAAATGAGCCCAGTGTCCAGTGTGGTCAGCAGCTGAAAAATCGAGTCCACAGACGCATATGGATTTGTGTGTGTGTGTGTGTGTGTGGGTGTGTGTGTGTGTGTTCAGTGAAAGGATTCGTATGCGGATTCAGTAGACGCTCGGGCATACAGAATAAACAAACGCCGCACACATTCCCATTAATCTCGAGGGGGCGTATTCGGGTGCTCGCGCACGCGCTCGCCTGGCGTTGAATGAAACATGCCGGAGTCGTCTCCGTCGTTTGGGATTTGGTCATGGGTTCGGTTTTGGGTTTGGCAATGGGCAACGTTTTTGGTCGCTAATGCACAACATATTGCAACTTTATGTAGAAGGGGGAAATAACGATGAAACAGTATAAAATTAACTTGAGAGCTGTCGCGTTTGTCGTCTTGTTTTTCTAACATCCATCGAAAGGTTTCTCAACGCTCTGTGCCCACAAAACTAAACATAAACTGTACGCGTCCAGTTATTAAGTGGGCACGTGTTTCACTTTTGGCCTGGCCCTCCTGGCCTCAATCGCTCTCGCAGCGCACACAAAACGATTTGTTTTCCTATGTTGGAAGTCCTTTGGGCATCGCCCAACATTGGAAATTTACTGCCTTTCGTTTGTTTCTTCAAAATAAATATTTGTTATTATTTGCTTAAGCGCAAAATTTGTGTCGTCGTCTTCCAGGGAACACACATGCATATATATAGTGAAAACAGGCGCCAATGGACAGTGCCCCTTGTGGCATGGTCCCTGCCTCTTAAGCCTTTACAGCTGCGCAACGGAAGTGGTTCTGCTCAATGATTCGTATTTTTATATTTATTATTAGTTCTGAGGCCAAACATATGTTGACCTATTGCAAGAGCTCCTCGGAAGCCTCTTTATGATCTAAGATCATCTCAAAGAGTTAAGCCAGGTACAATTGTTTATATCTAAATGATCTTATCTAATCTATTATCAACCTATGACTAAATTGACTTGTCCAGCCATCTATATATCTCCCTCAAGCTGGGTAATTTTTGCAGACAGATTAAAATTGGAAACCATTTTGAAGGATTCCTCCTATATTTCAAGCTCATATAACTTTGTCAACTTTGTCCCTGTTTTATTTCGGTCATGTTTTGTACTTTAGATTAATTCTGCATTTAAATATATGAATTATTAAAAATAAGTGTTATTGAATTTATAAATATATTCTCTTATTAAATTAGGAAATTGTTGTATAATTTAGACATGTAAATTTTCAGTTTTAATTAATTGTGGTTGTTACAATTAGTTTAAAAACGACATTCAAACAGATTCAGAGCAGGGCAAGTTTTTTTGTCAAAAATCGTGACAAAATGTACAACATTTTTGATATGTTAAACTCTAGGATCCATATTTCCCATATTTCAAACTTCCGTAACTTTGTCAAAACTGAACTGATTTTCATATTTGATGGCATTTTTTCATGATTTGGTAACATCATTTTTTTTGCTCAGGATAATAAATCCAGCTATTATTACCATGTCTGACTATTCGACTCTATAACTCCATTATTTCGAAGAATATTTAAGATGGAGTCGAAAAATACTGACAAAAAGTAGACAGAAGATGCAGACTGTAAGAAATAACGATGTGGAATTTTGGAGGCCCCCTATGATCACGAATAAAAAAGGAACTTAATAGTATTAATATATTTGGTATATACTTTTTTGGTATATAAAATTTCATTAACGTCAGGTTAAAAACATTGAAATTATTCGGGAAGCAATTTTTCTTTTAAGTGTATTCCTTCTTTTGTAAAAATTTCTGTTTCACATCTATTCATAGACAGATCAAAATGCATGGTTTACACTGAGCTTTTGAGAGCTTTCAAATTCATATGCACTTAAAGCTTTTAAACTAAAGTTAAGGATTCAAAATATGTGACAATGGGCTGGAATGTATATAATGTGAAGAAATAATCATTTAGTTAGGCAGTAAATTAAGCGCTTAATTAATTTCGTTTAATTAATTTCGATTGAGGCTGACAATAAAGAGCTCAAGCATTATATTGTATAACTAGGAACAATAAAAAAGGCTGAAAGATCATTAAAAAAACCGCGCGCCTTTTGTAGAGCGAATGTCTTTTGTATATGCTGCGGGTTCTGTGGTTCGAAGATATTTGCATAAGCTAATTGCATTTGGAAGGAATGGAAAAAGAAAATGGGAAATGGTAGCAATCGATAGGAGCAGCAAAAGAGAGACAAAGAGATGCGAACTCTTGGCCAGGTCAGCAATTTGATGCCCTGCTTTCGGTAGTTTCTGGCTGTGGATTAGACTAATTTTTAAATAGAATTTCAAGCTGTTCGGTTCACACGTTTCGGCCTGTGCCGAGCTGTGGGCGTGTGCTGGCCGTGGATTTTACACACAGCCCAGAGGCACGACGGGATCTGCGATCTAAAGGCCGCGAATGAGAGAGAAAGAGTAAAAGAGAGAGCTACAGAGATTTGAAACGCGACGAATGGGCCGTCAGCATGACGAAAGGTAAATTTTGTAAACAATTGTGCTAATTAAGCCAGCCCAATAAAAATCGGCTCACGGGCGGCTCAATGCGTTCGTCCAGGCCGTGTCTGTAAGGCTGCTATGTGGTTCGCTCGCAGGTCGCGCACTTGAACTAAATCCGGTAGCTTAAACGAGTTAAAGGAACTTGAACGGAACTTAATCCCATAAATTTGGGAAAAATACAATTTTAATCAGGTTAATTCGTGTGTAGCGCGCCTGTTGCATGGCCTCTGGTCCTTGTACAGGCCGAGGTTCAGACAGCAGGTAGCGCTGGTCAATTGAGTCGGCGAAAGGATTAGGCCAGACGACGGGGATTATGCAGACGAACGCAGTTTTTCATGGCCCCGATTATGAATGCGCGCCTGCGACATTTTAATTTAATCTCAGATTACGCTCAAGACGCACCGGGGAGCGAGGCCCGGATCAGGCGCGTACTTAAGATTAGGCCACCAGTTTTGCTTGTATATTGCCAAATACACGCAAAATAAGTTCTAATTTATTGTTATGCATTGAGACTATTGCAAAAGTTTCACGTAAATCCCTAGATTACCAGTAACAGTAACAGCACCCGCTGCCGTACCGACTGCCGTACCGGCTCTGCTCTCAATCCCATTTCCATAGCCGTGCCTCGCTTTTGTCAGTTGCGCGAGACAAATTTGTAGGTCAATTGTAAAATTACTTGAACAGCCTGTGACATTCATTTAGAGCCGTAAGATTAGCAGCTCTACATTTTTGGGCTAGGTAACGATCACTGATCAAGCCCCCTTAAAGCCTGAACTTTTGTCTTGGTTTCGGGCGCGATTTTGCCTCTACAAGCGAATCAACTCAAACTGGCAAACTAGATCAGCAGAATTATCGGATTAACAAACTGGTCTAGTTACCGTGCACTGATCAACTACTGATTATGCATCGCAAAGTTGGGATTAGTTGTTAGCTATATATACTATATACCATATTGGCCATGATCGTCGATCAAGCGTCAACTAGATCAGTCAGATTATCATTTCTGCACATTGGACTAGCGATCATCCGTCAAACCCATTAAAAGTTGTGTTAGCTAAAACAATAACACTGTCAGCTTTATAAGTTGAATCAACTGTCGCTAATCAAGCACTGATCAAACCCCATAAAGTATTATTATGATCGCAAATTTTTGCGGGGAGTCACGAGCAATCTACATAGCAAATTTAGTGACTCTAGCTTTATTAATATGGGAAATATTCACCTTTTATCGATTTGCGATGTATCGACATGTTGTCTGAAGCAGATAACTACAAGTATATATCCAAAATTTTAGGTCTATTTTCAATAGTGTCACTTCGTGAATGAGTATAAAAATTTATTTTCAAAAACGAATGAAACTTAAATTCATAATCAATCTGGAGGCCAGACCAAAATGAAAATGGTAAACATTGTGAAAATCGGTTGAGTTTTGGCCAAGTTATGGGACTTTGAAATCTAGCAAGTATGGATTCGGGAACTTTACTTGTCAAAATTTTTGTAAATTTTGGAATGATTTTTGACAGAAAAATCGACCCCCCCAGAATCACTTTTAAAGTTGCAATTTATACTAATTTAGGTACCCGTAATCGATTAAAAACAAAAATTCGCGATTCTGAATTTAAAAAAAAAATTTCAAAATAGGTGAGGGGGAGTAAACGATTTTTTAGGAAAAAAGTGAAAAAAAATTTATTTTCAAAAACGAATTGAACTTAAATGCAGTACCAATCTAGAGGCCAAACCATAATGAAAATGGTAAACATTGTGAAAATCGGCTGAGTTTTGGCCAAGTTATGGGGCTTTGAAATCTGGCAAGAATGGATTCGGGAACTTTACTTGTCAAAATTTTTGTAAATTTTGGCATGATTTTTGACAGAAAAATCGACCCCCCCCAGAATCACTTTTAAAGTTGCATTTTATACTAATTTAGGTACCCGTAATCGATTAAAAACAAAAATAGGTAAGGGGGAGTAAAGGATTTTTTAGGAAAAAAGTGAAAAAAATTTTTTTTTAAACGAATTAAACTTAAATGCAATCTAGAGGCCAAACCATAATGAAAATGGTAAACATGACGAAAATCGGTGTAGTTTTGGCAAGTATGGATTCAGGAACTTTACGTCAATTTTATGTCAAAATCTTTGTCAATTTTGGCATAATTTTGTGGGAGATATCGATTTTTCGATTTGCAAGGTGGAAGTTTGCATGGCCGGGAAATTTTTACCGATTTTTAAAGAGCGTGACCTGCCATTTACCTTTAAAATTTGTTGACTCTAGCTCTAAAACTGTGGGAGATATAGGCTTTCGCGATTCGTGGACGAGTATAATCACTGAGGTTAACAATCATTGATCACTCACAGCCTATACTTCAAGCTTAGTAATGATCGCCCCCTTTAAAGTTGCGTTGAATAGACTCTACATATTGGACTAGGTAACGATCATCGAACAATATCACTGTAAGTTAGGTTTCCTAGTCGATAAGATTATCAGCTCTACACATTGGGCTAGGCAACTATGTAGTGGATTAACAATTGCTGCTAATTAAGAAGTGATCAAGTTCCATTAAATTGTATTATTTTCAGGCTAGACAACAATCAGTAATCTATCCGAAATGAGGCCCACCTTTGGTAACGTCAAATAGGCCTTTTACAGTGGCTGACGATCGCTGATCTACTTCTTAAAGCCTAAAAGGCACGGGCGCGATCTACAAAATGGAATGGGCAATGATCGCTGATCAAGTTACGTTCAGAAATCAGTAAGCTTAACAGCTCTTCATTAAAAACTTATCACTAGTTAGGCGTTTACTAAGCTAACTATTTAATAATAGGTTAATTGGTTCAAGTTTAGTGCAATTATAAAGACGAGCGAAGGACCACTGATCAAGTACCGATCAAGCTGCTTCAAAGCCTCTATATTAGTGATTTCAGTCCCCCAAATCATAAGCAAATGTTCGAAATGTCAAGCAAACTAAGACACGTGCTGAGCAAACGTTTGGCATGCGATCAAACGAAGGATCGTGCGGCCTCGTATGGGATTAATGGCGATGAGTAAACAAAATTTGAAAACTGCGAATCGCAGTTAACAGTTTTAGCGATATGTCAACATTGATAAAGGTGGCGAATCGGAGGGTATCAGGGCTGAACGATCAGCACGATCATAGGCAAAAGGGGTTGAAATCAAATTTCAGTACCAAAAATCTCACCTGCCCAAGGATCGATGTGTTGCCAATGGAGTGTGCGCTACACGTGGCCAAGAATACGAACACACACAAAAAACACATACATATATATATAGACACACACACAATTGGCTGCTGTTGGTGCTGCTGCTGAGGGCACACGATCGTCCCTTTGTGCGGTTAACGGCCGCCCGTTGTTTGTTGGCCATCTCGGAGATCTCTTGACATTTCGACTGAATGCCAGTTTGATCTCTCTTTTTAGAGTTCACTCTTGTGCCAGCCCATTCTTTAGCAAATTGATTACAAGAAAATGATGTTGTTCGTTGCGGATTATCTGGGTTGCCGCATCTTTTTTGGCACTTGCCTTCCAGGGTTATGCATCATTATTTGACTTGACATGAGGTTTGCCAGCTATTCTTGTAAAATCTAAAAGAGAATACAAAGTAGTTGGCAATTAGATCGTTCTGCTGTTGTTTGCGATTCGTTTGCTTCTTTCTCACTTTTTTCCTCTTAACGATCGTTCCCCCTGGACTGGGGCTTAGCTAGCGCAGGCAAAACGATGTAAAAAAGCAAATATCAAACGCCATTTGTATTCGGAAATCGAAACTCAGCGCGCAACGCCATTTTGTGGTTGAGCAAGGGTTGTATCAGCACCGAAGGGGGTTGAAATTGCCGCACGAGCAACGGGGTTGCAATTTCATGTTCATATTCATGCAACCAATCAACCCCAAAGCGCGGCACACGTGTCAAAAATTAAGCAAACTGACAATCCAATCTCCTACCCTTCCGTGGCAAACCAATCCTTTAACCACTTGGCAAAACGCCAGGACAACCGCAATTAAAGTTTCGAGAAGGTTCAGTGACTCTTCATTTAAAGCTTGCGCCTTAGTTAATTGGCTTTTTTCTGTGAAACTTATTCAACTCCATCAGTTTTAAGTTTTAAGGGAAATATATTGAAAAATATGGACAAAAAAGGAAGGAAATATGAAGTCTTATAAAAGTTGTTTTGACTTTAAAATGAAAGCTTTTATAATGTCATCTATAAAATTGTTTAGGATTGGGGAATGCAAATGCAATTGCGATTAGTAAACTTCTTGATAGTTAGCTAAATAAAACATCTTAGCTAGTTGAAATCTGATTATTTTAAATTTTTAAATAATACCAAGAATTTTGTACTTAAGGTAAAGTTGTAAAAAACCGGGCAAAGTAATAATAGGGGCAAAATTATTATTTCAATAACGTATGTGGTCAATCCACAAAATTCATAATTTTAAGACTCACATACAATACTTAATGTTTTACATAATTTTATTAATATTATATAAATTATATTATAAATAAAAAATGTGCTACACTTATTTCAACTACGAAAATCAGTATAATGGGGGATATATTTTAAGAGTTTTGTTCTTATTCATGCTGCATGGCAGGTTGATTATGAACTCAAGAACTATTCATCTTAAATAAGGCATATTCTAGAAGGATATTATATATATTGATATTGAAATGTTAAAAAACTAAACGACACGAATTCCATACCGTATTTTCTCAAGTGTACGTATGTATGTATATATTTCGCATGTGAAACATATGGATGCCCAAAAAAATTGTAAAGGATAATTTTTCTCACTGCGCTTAGTTTCTCATTGCATTGCATTTAAAATGTGGTCAGGATAACTGCTGGCCACGTTTACTGTAAAATGTGTGAACAGTCGCATGACTGTCCATTGGCCGGCTAATCATTTGTCATTTTGCCAAATTTTACAGTTATTACGAAAAGAAAAAAAGAAGAAAGCCCCGTTTTGCGGTACGGTTTCAACGGAAGTGCCAACGTGTCCTGCAGGATGATTAGCGCTTATCGCATATACTATGTAGCATGGCTGTGTGTGTGTTGGTGCGCGTGTGAGTGTGGACAAAGGCATTTTTATTGATAAAAATTATGCACGCTCAAGAACAAAAGGATTGGGCTGCATGTTAGCCAACTTGACTCAGCATAAAATCAGCGAACGACGCTAAAACAAAGGACGACAACGCATAAGGAAAACAGCTAAAACTGTCACTCGCATCGTCTGCGTCGGCGTCTTCGTCATAATGGCTCAATCAGGCAGGCAGGCACTGGGCTATAGGATAACGGTAACGCTTCTTGTTTGCTTCTGGCCTTTGTTGACTGGCGACTGTCGCCTGAACTTTGGCCCAAAAGGATTTGGTCGTGGTCAACGCTGGAAATGTCATCGTGGGATTGGTATCGCCACATCGTCGGCTTACATTAAACGTACGCTGGACGTGTGTTTGTTTAACTGTTTCCGTGTCTATGGTTAACGGTTAACCGTTAGCCATTGCTTTGATGGGCGCCGACACAAAAGGGTCTTACAATTTACTCACCGAAAGGCAACCTGAAAAGAGTTGCAATAGCAGTCGCAGAGCTTCCCATGGATAGAGATGTTTCGACTTCACATTGGCGCGTTTAGCACTTAACACGCATATTTTGTCAAATATTGTTGCTTTTGTTATTCATCCGAATGCAGGCTTCATGACGGCCATTTTGTTAGGGTTGCCAACTTGCAACTTTTGAGTAACGCCTTCAAGTCGCGCTTTACGTATTGCACATATGCAAACGTTGCAACATACGACGTTCATTTTGTCAACATTGCCAACTGGATAGTTTGGCGTTGTTCCTATGCAACTGTTGCGCAACGGTTCAATATAGCCCCAAGCTTAGTGGATGGGCATACGTTTCTGCATAAATAGTTGCCATGATACGTAACAATCTGATATTCAATTTTATCACGGCGGCCATTTTATTATAGCTGCCATCTTGATTGCCTGTTAAATGGCCTAATTTCATTCACGACATACGTTGCTTACAAAAATTACCACTGCGGCCATTTTGATACCTTGCCAACACATTGGTGTACGGCGTTGCCAATTCAAGCATTAAAATTAAAAGAGTTAAATATTTCGAGGTGTAAAAGCCTTTTATTGAAGTATTATACTGATTGACTGAAGCGTTTTTATTAAATACATTTAACGATGTGTCCAAGCCCACAAAATCCTCACGCAAATGCTTATTTATTTGTTGTTTCTCAACGTTAACGACAGCCGCCAAAAGAGAATTTGGGTATATGCGCAACTTGAAGAAAGAAACACGTTCCAAATAATAATCATTTAAATTTAAACCATCTGTAGCTGGCATTTCGAGGTAAATTTTAAATAGTTGTTTTATATATTTGAGAAAGAGATATTAGTTACCCGTATCAGCAGGGACACAATAAAATACAGATTCACAGTTGAATCAATGAACGTATATGTGCTGCATTTGGGCTTCTCCAGCATCAACCATGTTTTGAGAGAATTCAGTTCTAGTGGCGGGTAATTCACACGCTTGTTTGTTGCTGGGTCGACTGCCATGCAGGACTTCAGGTCAGTTTCCATCGCCAAGAAAGCGTTCATGATCACCAAAAAGATAATAAGCAGCATTTTCAGCTTAAAAACAATTTTCAATATACATATATAGTTTATGTTGTATTCGTGTAGACTGTATAATTATCTGCCTGACAACTTTGTCATTGCCTGTGAAGATTTGCCATACACTTTAACAGTCGCTCGGTTGCTGTGAAAATGTGGCGTGCCCAGTTGACGCCCATTTCAGTTAACGATTATGTGGCATAAAATTTGTACAATTCTGTTAAAAAGCAAGAGAGTTCCGCAAAAGTAAAGAAAAGGGATTTGTCTGCTAAAGCGTAAAAATGACGTTAAAACTTATATTGAACGGGCCACAAATGCCTGGCCCGCCCTTGGCCTGTTGACTTAAGATTACGACAAGAAAGGACGAGCTGAGCTGAGGCGAGACCAACTCACTTGTTGTGCGTCTCGTGCAAGTGTCTGTCTGTGTGCTGGGCTACTTACGCTAAGCCGGCTAAGCTGCATAATTTTCCATAAAAAAATAATAATACATACATGAAGCATAATAATAACCATATGCATTTAATGATTGGGCATTTGTTTTTGTTACATTATTTATACAAGTTATAGAAGAGAATTACATGCTAAACGAACTATTGGCCCTTCTTGATGACATGCGCCAGATCGTAGACACCGCGCACCGCCTTCAGCTTGACGCCGGGCACATCCTGCAGCCGACCGACGCGACATAGCACAATATTATGCTCCTGCAGATTATGCCCAATGCCGGGTATATAGGCGACCATCTCCTTGCCGGTCGATAAACGCACCAATACGCATTTGCGATTCGCTGAATTGGGCTTCTTTGGCTTCTTGATCAGCGTCTTGAGCACAACGCCCTTGGCAAAGGGTTTACCATCCAGCGGCTGACGTGGTGGACGCTTCTTTATATGCGGCCCAGTGCGATGCATTTGGTTCAGCGATGCCATCCCACGCAATGCGGCGCACACATAGCTGCTCTGCATGGCTGCAAAAAAGAAAGGAGACCTGATAAATAGTGCGCGACTGTACTGATTAAATATATGTATATATATGTTTATTATAGAGAGTAGCTGCAGCATGTGTGAGCGCAGCCGCAGCGAGCGGCTTAAGGCATTTGACAAACGAAAGAGCAGACTCGACAGACAAAAGGGTCAGAACAGTTGGGCAGTCCCGATGCCACTAACAATGCCCATTGGCCTTTTGTTGTGGCTAATCTCTGTGAAAATCGCAAAATAATTGTTGTGCTGCGCACATCCATACATCATATATACATGCACATATATAGATATTTTTGCTTGTGTGCCAAATAATTGCAGCCAAATGACGCGGCTGTGGGTCAGCAAAGGCCTCACTCAAGCCTTTTATGATTGAAAGTGCGTGCAGGCTGCCTTTGAGCCACAGACGGGGGTTGTCTTTCTGCCCAGTTCTGACCATTTCCAGAGCTGCGCTGACTGTACCTGCATCCAAAATCTAAAACGACAACAGTTTTTAATTAAATGCCACACACGCACAGGAATAATAATAATTACCATAACGCTGGACAAACGTTGACAATAGCTAGAACAGGCGCACAAAAACTGTCCCAATCACAGCTCGAGCATTGTCCAACGCGATCCGAAACTGACCCAAGGCACCTGTGTCCCTTTTTTTTTGTTTTTGTTCTTTTTTTGTTGTGTGCACATGTCATGCAAATTCCTATTGTGGCTTGTGGGCCGCTTGTCAATGCCAATTGACAGTATGTTAGGCGCGTTTTTGTGTGGGAATTTTAATTAAAACAACAGGGAAAAGTTATCGTCGGGCTGCCGAAGATTAAATACTCTCGCAAACACACACAGCAGAAACAGGGTTCTAAATGGTGTTCTCATACCAAAATCTAATTCTTGACTGATTGTTGCTATGGAAACTATACGATATAGTGATCCGATGTTATGAAGATTTTGCGTATTTATTTGAAGCATTGTAAAGCTTATATTTGCAGAATTTGATTATAATACTTCAAAAAGGAAAAGGAAAAAGGAAAGGAAAAAGAAAAAAGGAACAACTCAAATTTTGAGTTTTTGTTCCTGTAGTTATATGATATAGTGGTCTGACGTTGATCAAATGTTTGTCATATGTTAACATGTTAACATAACAATTTGTTGAAAAAAACTAATTTATTGGACGCATTGTTCCTATGATATAGGAGTCCGATATTAATAGGATTTTACTTATACATATATAGGAGTGCTATGCATTATTATTAATATTATTAGGGATACCTTGGAAAACAAAAATGTTGCTCATACAAAAACTGTGTTTTATGCTAATAGTTTCAATAACAGCCATATGATATAGAAAACCAATCCGACCGACATTAACATATAAACTGTCTGCAACAAACGGTGAAACTATGCAAAGTTTTATAAGGATAGCTTTAAAACTGAGGGCCCTATTTTCATAGAAACACACTGGTAAGACTATATCGAGTCAACTGTTGTTACGAATAAAGATTACACATTTGTACCTAATGATCTCAGCAGTGTCTCCTTTCAAGCCTTACATAGATGGCCACAAATTTGTAATACCTTTGGCAAGGGTATAATCAAAACACAAGCCGCGGACATGAGAAAAGACCTATGAAAATATTCGCAGGCTAGCCCAGGGGATGGGCGGTAATGGAGGCGTGCAGTGTGCCATAAGCGAGCTAGCCACGCGCGCCACGCAAAAGAGTTGAGATCGGGTGAGCAAACACACTATACAAATCATTGTGCTCATATAGGTACATAGGGACGCAGGATCCTTGAATAAACACAAAAAGGCAAAAGGCGCACAGTCATCGATTGGGAAAAACATGTTGCTAAAAATACACATGCGGTGGCGACTGCATCCAGTGCTGAATAAATAAGCAACGCATCTGCATGTATAAAACTCAACAACTTGAATAGAAGGAGCGCCACATAAGTGTCGAATAAGATGTTGTTCAAAACTTACCTTGGGCCGTCAATTGTTTCGTAACGTTGAATGTTTGCCGCAGGAAATTCATGTTGTCCACGTTGTGCGCTGGCTAATATGTAAGAGTTAGTGTGCCGCTTTAAAAACAACTACAATTTAGAAGCAACTTGAATTAGTAAACGTCTTTAAAAAGCAATAATAATATAAATAGAAGTCAGCAGGCAAATGCAAATTGGGCTGGCATGCCTTTGCGGCTAGAGTTGCAATGAATCGTTCTGAGCTAGTTCAAACCGACTTTATTAATTAATCGAACGAATAAGGTCTTCTTCATCGTCCGGTCGTTTAATATATTGAAATTACAGGTATCCAAAATACATTTATTAATTAATGCAATAAAGAGGATCATATGAGGATGAGGCAAGATACTCTTGTTTATTACGTTCAGTAATAAAAAATGTAATGGAAATAAAACATACGATGAACTAGTTAAATGAACTGAACTTTCTCCGTGAACTGAACTACGACGTACAACTCTATTTGCAGCCTGGTAAACAGCTGTTGTGCGCAACGCTGCCACCCTCCAATGAATGCGCAGCGTTGCCACCTCGCCTTGTATGAAAAGACACAAGTTATCGATAGGAAAATAAAGTGTATTTAAACTAAAAAAAATTACATATATTAAGCACTATTTTTGGTTATCTCTAGAGTTGACGGCGTTGGTGTAGACGATGGATTACGTGTGGGAAGCATGCGTGGCGCAACGATGTCACCGAACAGCTTAGACCGCTTGGGCAACGTTGCGGCGCGAAGATAGGGGTTGTCTATATTGGGATTCTCCAGAATCGCCTTATTTGTGGTTGAATTGGGCTTAATCTCAAGCTCGGGCTTCTCCTCCTTGGACTTGTCACCGTCCAGCTCCTCATTGTCGCTGTCACCCTCCTCGCCGTCCTCTGCAAGTGGAAGAAATGCGGAAATAAGTGGAACAACAAGTATGTGGTCAATTCGGAAAGACCTTTGCTGGGCACATCCTCTGTACGATTGGCCACCAAATAATGATACTCGAGCTCCTCAAAGTCGAATACCTGATCTGTGGGATTCAAGGCAGCCGCATAGGCCGGAAAGGCTGGTTTGCAGGCAATCACTGTTGAAGACGAGAGTGAGCAGAGGAAATAGCGAAGTGAACCCAGGGGGTACTTACGTGGAAACATATTGTCCTCGGTGGGAAAGAGATTGTTCGTTTCGGTTGTTTTGCACAGGAACTTGGTCAGTGCCTTCTCAACATCGCGTTTCTGACTGGCTGCCTTCTCGCGTATGGCCTCGTACTCGGTGACCGGCTGCTTGTGCGTGGGTGTCCGAATGTAGGCATGAGGATCGGGCATTGATGGAAAGTAGCTGGGCACATAATGCGGATGGGTTGCTTTGCTGCCCGCTTGGAGAAGACTCAGCTGGCGCTGTTGGGTTTGTTGGGCCGGCAGCGGTATGGACGCATGACTGCCACGGCGCACAAACGGCTCCAGGCTGCCAATGTTGATGCCCATGTTGACTAGTGCCAAGCTGACATCGCCCACCGTGGGCATGGTGCGGCCGCCCAGCTCGCAGTAGTTGTGCGCCGAGTTGCCAATCTCCACGATCACTGAAAAAGCATTTCATTTGGCTTCAAGCGATCTTCGCTTAACAAAAACACTTACTTACATGCCTGCATCATTTGTGTCAGCGTTTCCAGACAATGATTGCTGGCCGCGGCGGCACCCTGTCTATCAGCAGCTGGGACACGGCCTTGTTTAGCAGACGACGGTACGCATCGATGTTGGGTATAGCAATTGCCTCCACTTTGTCCATTACGCTCGAAATTGTATGGTCCGCGTATAAAGCATCAGGTTAACACAAGTTTGTTGATATTATATCGATAAAAACGCTATTTTAATTTGCATGTAAATCGCTGAGAAACCTGTATATCGATATACTCAAGCAGAATAACAAATTTCGGTTCGATATGAAAATAGTTTGTATTTTAGAACGCATAGCAAACTTGGGACACAAAGTGTGGCAAGAAACATAAATTTGTAGTTGATTTAAAAGTATTTTAAGCGCTTTCAAAGATCTTCTAATTTATTTGTTACAGCTTGATATTCAGTTCCGTTCGTGGAACAAGTTCGTTCGCTCTGACAGTGTAATCGTGTAATCGACGAGTATGCCAAACAGCCTAGAACAGAACGCGGCCACACTGGTCTCAGTTGATTTTAATTATCCACAGCTGACGGAGTGTGCGGGCGGCGGGCGCTAGAGAGTCTCAGTGAATGTTTTTTTTTTCATTTTTGTGTCTACTAACAAAAGTGCAGTTGTGTATTAAAAATAGCAACAAAGCTGACAATTAATACACTATTAAATGCAATTTTAACGCCAGACGCAAGCAGAGCAAAAGGTACGTATCAAAAATGCACTATACGAATGAATATTTATTTATTAATTGGTATTAGTGCTGTTGAGGTTGTTGTTGTTGTTACACGCATAGCAACGCTAAGCTTTTCTTCATTCACTCAAACTTCATTTCCTATCCTGTAAGAATGAACCGTAGCAGCAGTGAATGCTAATTATGTGCAGCACTGTGTGTGTGTGTGTGTGTGTGTGTGTGTGTGTGTGTGTGCGTGCGAGTATGTGTGATGCTGCTGCCTTTCATTTTCAATTAAGTGCCATGCAATTTACTCTTAATATTTGATTTGTGTGCCCCACAACCGGCACTGAAAAACTCAACGTTTCTATTTCTGTGTTATTTCGAATTGCGAAATGCGCCCAAAAATTCCAGTTTTCACTCAAAACTCGTAATATTTGAGTGCGTATGCAAGAGTGGGAGAGAGCGGGTGAACGGGTGTAAATGTAGTGGTTGTGTGTGTGCGAGCGAGAGTTAGTTTAATGGCAGCTGCTATTGCTCTCTGTCTGTCTACTTGTCTTTGCTTTGATTTCGGCCCTTGTCACGTACTGCACCTTGTTGTTCTTTGTTATGCACTTGCCAATGCCAGCCCCTCTCTGACCCTCGCTCATATTTGGCGGCGTCTTCTTCATGCTTTGTCCATCTTTAAAGGTTGCTGCGTTGCGCTTCTTTTCAATTTCATTGCGATGACTCAAAGCTTCTCTATGAATGAGATTGTGTGTGTGTGTTTTGCTTATTTATTTTTTGCGCACCTTGACTCTCGACTCTTATCAGCAGTGCAATAAATGAAGCACATCAAGTGCCAGACAAACGAACATGATGCAGATCCTTTTTAAAACTCAAACCAGTTTGCCACATGTGCTTGTTTCCCGTCAATTTTGGCCTTTATTTTGCTTTTCAATTTAATTTCAATTAAATACCCTGTAACCATTAAACTACAGTTCAAAACAACGGGCATACATGTTTTGTAATATCTGTATACATGTACATATATTCCTAATCAGAAACAACCTGTCAGTCTTAACGTCTATATAAATGCATTGATCTCGAAAATTATAAGCTAGACACGGAATATTTTTAATATTTGTGTTTTCTCTTTTGTCATACCCAACACCAAACAATCTATTTTTTAATAAATTGAATTTCTACCGAAATATTAAACCAGCATTATTTCATTTTGATAAGAAATGACTATTCATGGTTTTGATCTATATGTTTTGTATTTTAATATTAAAACAAAATTTTTGTGCCGAAATGCATGTTAAACTTTTAGCCGGACTATATTTGCATAAAATATAACTTACCTCTTTTTTTACCCAATAACGAGTTGTTGGCTTCATTGATCAAAACAAACACAGAAAGGATGAAAGACATACATATGGATAAACATGATCATAATCATGTATACATGCATATAGTTGATGATCAACACCCACCTTTCAAAAAAAGAATATTTTCCAATTGTTCGCATAATCAGCAAATTATGTTTAGATAGTACTTGAGCATTTTTTGTTTTTATTTGCGTATTTTGTTATCTAAGCAAATCGCTCTTCAATATTCGAATCGTTAATGATAGCGACTCAACTGAGAAGCAGCACCGAAGTTTAAACACCCTACATATACGTCACGCCTATTGTGATTGCGATACCTCTCTGTGTACCGTAGATATCGCTCTCGTAACTTCCGTTGGCAAAAAGTGCCTTTTGTGGTATTTGTTTGTGATTTTAGTGGTGCATAGATGAAACTATAATCCCTGGGAGAAACCAATCAGTATTGCGTCATCCGGTAAAAGTGCCGCATGGGAAATAAAATATATATTATATGATGATAATATATGATAAGACTCTTTTTTAAACTCTTTAGATTTCTTTCTTCGACACTCACTGTTTATAAATATCAACAAGCTTTGGGGAATCAGAAGAATATTAATCATTAAAGCTAAATATTAGTGTCAATTGGGAATCGGGGAATAAGTTTAATATTAAAGCTATATATCATGGTGTCGCTTGGCAGATATAGTTAAGATAAGACATCAAAGCTTTTTTCTCTTTTTTCTTTTCTTTTGCACCCATTTCAATGATTTTTTTGTAGGTTTAAGAAAACATATGCCGTGATGGAATAATTTCTATATCGCTAAATTATATTCCAACTCTCGTCGCTGTCCTTAGACAGAACAAAATATTGAAAGTAAGGACTTCACATATTTCTGATTCGTAAAGAAATATATACTTTAACAACATGTTTATAAGAAAAATTTCCATTTTAGTTTATAAGTCTGCCTGATAAAGTAAACTTAGGGTCAATACACTAAACATCCAATCACGATTATTTGGCTCGACGTACGTGTTGTTTAACTCTGACTTAATCGTGATAATTTTGCCTAATTTCTTTAGTTTTTTTGCTGCTTCGTTTTTTATGATCAGTATTAAATGTGGCTCCATTTTGTACCTAGATTCCGTTTACTTTATTTGTTAACCAAGTTCAACAATACAGTAATCGCAAGTTATGTGAGTTTTTTATTAGCAAAAAATTCCAATTCAAATTTGTTAATGTTCTCTTTATATCCTGTACCCAATACAATTACTTAAAGGGGGTGTACAGTTGTGCAAATTTTTGCATTTGCTACGCTTTAAAGTATGTATAAATTATCGATCGCGCTTCCCTAAATCGATAAATATAGTTAAATCGATAAATATATGTGTGTAGGTATGTACATATTTATGATTTGCATTCATTCATGCATCAAAATAAAACAAAGTCCTGGGTGCTTATCAACTTGAATTTTTTTAATTGCTTTTTTAACAAGTTAAATACCTTATAAGTGCCTGATAAGCAAGTTGATACGACCCCTACATGGGTAAGGGTATACATGAACGCACTTGCGAATTTGTTTGTTTTTGTTTTGCTCACCAAATTGCGCGCGCGCTCGTGTGTGTGTGTGTGTGTGTGTGTGTGTGTGTGTGTGTGTGTGGGTGTGCAAAAGAGAAACTCCGGCATAAACAAAAATAAATTTGTATACACTGTACTTATTGAAACTGGGTGAAAAGGAGTATACTGGTTTCGTGCACGCGTATGTAACCTGGCAGAAGAAAGCTCGATCTTGCCATGTCCGTATATCTGTCCGGCATCGAGATTAATTTCAGATTTTCTTTTAAATGAAGATTGTTCTATAGCACGATTAGTTCGACAGATATAGGTGATAAGAACTAGACTCATCAAGGATTAAGTTTACATTTTTCCATAACTGGGTACAGGGTAGCTGCTGAGCGTGAACTCTCGACGTGCTCGCGCGCTCTGAAGACCCAGAAAAAATCGACAACAAAGTGCAGCGCTTGTTCGATTATGAATCACAGTTTGGAAATGCCCCGTTAAATATATATGCATGTATTTTGCGTTGTTTTATAGAAAATGTTATTGGAAATCAGTTAACGATCGAGGCGGAAACATGGCGTATGAGTAACATGTCAAAAACTGAAATTTTCGAGAATTTTGAGAAACATCTACCCACACATAACAAGGCCCGTTGCTAATCTCTGTGAGTTTGCGCGTCTGTGTATTTCTATAGGTTTGAAGCGATCGCCAGCGATCCCAAAGCGCGGACATGAACAAGGCCGGCAAACTCTTCCAGAACGGAGGCTTAGGTCTCGCCGATAACAACACATCGCTGGCCATCGCCAATGCGAATGCGAATGCCTCGGCAGGCCCAGCGGCTTCAACAAATGGCTCAGCTACCAGTCCCATGAATGTGTTCAATTCCATCATGAGCTTCCTGCCGGACAATCGGCCAATTACCTCGCTACATATCGTAGAGGACTTTGAGCGGTAAGTGCAATTAATTAATTCGAAATGCGTAGAGTTTTAAGGTTCTCCAACAAAAGAGAGAGAGAGAGAGAGAGGGCATATGCTTCTTTTTGGCTTATTTTGCCTGAAACTTTTCGGGTTGTTGTTCGGTTTAAGTTGTGTGGAAGCTAACCTATGTAAGAAATATAATACAAACATATATGTATGTATATATTTACAAAGACAGCCTGTCCATATATTAGCCTCTTAATCCAGAGTATCCAATATAGATTGAATCGGATTCCTATATTATATAGATGACGTACGCACCTTCGGTCGAAAATGTAGTCTGTTTTATGAAAAATATTTGTGCTTTATAAAATATATAAAACAAGCTAATTACTTATATTTACTCAACCTTTATTTTGCTTTAGCTTTTCGAGCTTTACTCTTTAAAAAAAATCTTTAAAATCCCATCATTGTTGGTGTACTATATTATATGGGTGGGCTAATATAGAAATGCTGGTATATTTACAGGGTATGTCTAACACGAGCGCTGTCCCTCTCCTTTCTATTTCTTCTCTGGGTCTACCTCTCTCTCTCTTGAGCTCCTGTTCTTTTTCTGTTTTCTCAGCCTCTCCCTAACTTATTTTGTAGTGAGCACTGAACTAGTTCTCGGAACTATAAAAAAAACTATTAACACAATTTTATATCTAAACCGCATATCCTTAACACTATTAGGGAAAATGTTTTTTTAATCAGACACAGTTTGGCCAAATTGAACAAGTTCAATGAACCACTTAAGAAACAAGTGTGTGTTGCTCTCGCCAACTCTCAACACTGTTCTTTAATATAGCACGCTCTCTTTTACGCAAAAAGCAGGTTTAAGTTATTGTATTTTTGAACTAGTTCTATGAACTTGTGAGGAACAAACAAAAGTATGACTTCTATCATCCGCGCCCTTAGCGAACTGATCATAGGGTATTTGTTAGTTAAACACTCTCCTCTTCCACTTTGCCTCGCTATCAAGCATTCTTGGGCAATTATCTTACTGCAAATTGAACTAGTTCCATTAAACTCTTGATCCCTTCGATTCGGTCTAACAAATGGGCCATTAACCGAGCAAATGTCATAACCTCAATTATATTCAATTGTCTGTATTTGCCTCTCACTTTTGTATATATATATATAGCTGCCCGAAGAACTTTAATGCCATACATCGGACATATGATCAGGATGCTGACGCGGATCTGTGGCGTGAAAATAATATACTCTTTGGACGCCAGACCTCGCGCTATTTGTGCCTCTCCAAATCTGAGGGCCTGCCCGAATATGTCGTGGAGACGCTCAAGTAGGTGCACACATATTAACTTTTATGTATGTGTTTATCTGAATTAACGGAATTATATTCGATTTCTTGCAGAGTCATTGCCGAGAAGGTGCAGCCGCCAAAGGAGTTCTCGCTGCTCTCTCGCACCGCGGACACCGATCAGAAGGCGTGGCGCAAACGTCAGATCGCCTATAAGCTGTCGAAACGTGGCGTCGTCACCCATGCCGTTACCGATATAATACTCTGCTCCAAGCTCAAGATAGCGCCCGATGGCTTCAAGCTGGCCGGCGAAATAAACGGAGTACTGATCTGTTACAAAACGGGTGCCATTCCGGTCCGCCTGCCGCCGCCACTGCCCGTCGTCAGCAGTAGCAACAGCAGCACCACCAGCACCAGCAGCTTTGACTTGGAGCAGGAACTCAATCGTCTCAATTTTCATGGCCAGCGTGGCTCACGTGGGCCGGTGAGTGTGCGACTTTATAATTGATATTGACGGAATGAGAGTGGTCTCGGCCTTTGTGGCAATGCCCATAGTAAGGCTGTCCCTAGACGAAGCTCAGCTTCAGTTTCTCTATTTGAAAGAGTTGCATAGAATGTGGGGATTTCCAAACAATCGGAGGCTAATAAGAGTGAGACCTGGGGTCTCTAAGGATGTCCCAGCATTCTGAGGGTATCCATAGAATCGGGGGTTCCAAAGAATCTGAGGGATAGTGGCTTTAGATTTGGGACTCAGTGAAGTAAAAATGCTTAGTATTAATAAAACTTAACTAAGGATTGCCTGTTGAAAGCCAGAACTTTGGGTTGACTTGAGTTAAATAATCAAATCACAATGATTTGGCTATATAGAATTTGTACCCTTACGCATTGCTCAGTAATACAAATTCATTTAATTTGCAGCTGCCACAATTGCCTACATGTTTGGAACAACATGATTATGAGGAGATACAGGCGCACTGTCAAATTAATTCGCCACAGCGACCAGCACCGCCGCGTCCAGCGTCGACATCGAAAAACAATCGGTCTGCCCATTACACCAACTATATCTTTGGCACCTATTACGACCTGGAGGGCGTGCCATTTACCATGCATGGTGCGTTGCAACGCAGCCAGCCCGAGACTGAAGTGGGTTTGCCTTATATTAACGATTCTATATAAATATATTCAATTAATTATAATTTTGTTTTAAATAGTTACCCAAACTTCCCGAAATCTCAACGTTGCTAAAAAGAACTCGACTATGATTTCCAGCTGGAGCGTCAAATCTTGTGCACCATGAAATCCTCGGCCTCTAAGAATCCCTTCTTCAAGTAGTTTATTAAAATGAAAAATGCACGCCCGATATTTCAATGTTAAAAAATAAAAAACAAAAAAAAAACAATTCAAAAGAAAATCTATTTGAAAATGTTTAAATGAACATAGAAAATGTACTTACGTGTATGTAAATGATTCACATGAATAGCATGAGTGCAGACAAGACTCACATTTGTATATTCAGTTTAATATTCATTAAATTCTATTCAATTCGTTTCATTATAATATGAATATATGTTCTTAAAAAGACCTCAGACCCATATGTGTGTAAATTCCTGTGCCTTTGATATATGTATCTAATTTCATGTATGTATATTTATCATATATGCATTCAGTTGTTATCTGAGACATATAAGCATACATAAATACATAAACATAAACAAACATACACATATAATACATGTATTAATTAATCCCCAGCATTGTGATCGTGAAACGTATGTTTGTCATTATTATTTTTAAATTGAATACCAGAAATCAATAGAATATGATATATGTATGTATATATATACATATATACAAACACATATAAACAATACAATACTATGTACAACCCGCTGATAAAACAAATATTTATATATATACACACGCATACAAACAAATATTTATTTAATACCTTAGTCTAATGTTAAAGCTGGACAAGTCAACGCGAAAGTCAGCAAAAAAGTATTGCAATATTGATATGCATATAAACATATACATCTATATATATGTATCTATATATATAGAGCTATCTATATATATATATACATATATATTTGTAACTAAGTAGGCCACACTTAAGCACTGTAAAACCAGTTGGTATTTTAATTATTGTATGGTACTTAGTTCTAGAGACGCGTAGACTGTACGAAAATATGTTAAAAACAAATCATAGGCTCTTCCCCTTAAATCACAATAAACCCCACACAACACATGGAAGTCATATAACGTTATGCAGCTGTTCAAAATAAAATTATATACAAATATATAGATATATATATATAAAGTCTTATAGTCTTATTTTTATAGTGCATACATCCATTGCACGATATTTCTTCCAGGCACTTTGCCTCATTTATGTTATCATTGTACTCTTTCATCTGCCCTCCTTTCTCTTACCCCACGCTCTGATTTTGCAACTGTTGCACGACTTATCAAGTATTTGTATAAAAATAAATTACATACGTTTATAAAGGATATAAAGGATATATTCCTTCTCGTTGTTGTTTATTGTTCTCTCTCTCCTCCAATCATAACTGTTGATAACTTTTCAACTACAACATCTCTGCAGATCTATAATTTCACCCTACCAGCACGGGTTTATGAAATATAGATCTACTACCACTAACCTATTGGAATTCACCTCTTTTGTTATTAAGGGATTCCAAAATAAAATGCAAACAGATGTTATTTACACTGATTTCAGTAAGGCGTTTGACTCTGTTAATCATTCGCTTTTACTGCATAAGCTTCATATTCTGGGATTTCCAAATAACTTAATTCTTTGGATATCTAACTATTTGTCTTTAAGAACCCAAAAAGTTTACTTTAAAGGCCTTGTTTCTAAACCTGTTCATGTTACTTCCGGAGTATCGCAAGGAAGTCACCTTGGTCCGTTATTATTCACTTGTTTATAAATGACCTCCCTTCTGTAATAAACCACTCTCGGGTGCTGATGTACGCCGATGACGTAAAACTTTGCCTGTCGTCTACTAATTCTCTAGCTGGACAAAATTTACAATCCGACGTTGCCAGTTTCCAAACCTGGTGTCAAGTAAATTTATTAAATCCTAATTACAGTAAGTGTAAATTAATGTCCTTTTATAGACGTATGCCCTTTTTTAATAATTATTTTCTAAATGGTGAACCTCTAGAGCGTATTGAGTCCGTTAATGATTTGGGCATTCTTCTTGATCCCAAGCTTAAGTTTGACAAGCATATTTCTACTGCTGCTAATCGAGCGTTTGGAGTCCTGGGATTCATAAAGCGCTGGTCGAAAGAATTTGACGATCCCTACATTACTAAAACTCTTTATACTTCACTTGTTCGTCCAATTCTTGAATATGGATCTTGTATATGGTGTCCCCAATACAAGATTCATCAGGATAGAATTGAATCCGTGCAAAAACAATTTCTGCTTTTTGCCCTCCGGGGTCTTAACTGGAATCCTAATTCCCGCATGCCTTCTTACCGTAGTAGACTCTTACTAATAAATCTTCCCTCTCTTTCTAATCGTAGAACCATGCTAGGTGTAATTTTCTTACACAAACTAATCAATGGGGAAATTGATTCTTCAGAATTAATCAGCCAAATTAGTTTTGCGGTTCCGTGCAGAAATACGAGGAATTTTTTACCGCTTTCTCTTGAAATGTGTAATGCAAACTATGCTATCCACAACCCTTTTCGCATCTTATGCGCTAGTTATAACAATCTTTTCCATATATTAAAAAATGCATCTTCTGTCCCTGTCATTAAAACGTTAGTCCTTTGTCATCTGTCCATTTGTTCGCGATCTTCGTCACCGCACGTTATGCGGCGCGCCCCTCGTCGGTTGGGCGGGAGGTGGGTGGCATTTTGCCTGGGTCCGCACGTTAACAAGCCCGTGCTTGGTATCGTTGGGCCACTTGAATGTACTGTTCGTTGGTACATCTACGTCCAAATATTAAAGCAGGAGGAATTGGTTGGTGTTTTTGATATTTCTCCTCTCTCTCTCTCACTTTGTGTGCTCACTAAAAGAGAGAAAAATGCCCATAAAAAAAATCCCTTGCATCCATCCGCCCGCCTCTCTCTCACCCCCTTCCCATCCGTATATTTCCCACCCTCACCACCACCCACCCCTAAACGCCACGCGCCGTTTGTTCTCACTATACACTATACTACAAAATGAGCGTGCCAGTGTATTTCATACATTGCTTGGGGAATATTAAAGAATTTCTCCGCAGGAAGCCGGGAAAAGTCGTTGAATTTGAAATTCTAGACTCTCGGTGCCAAATGAAACGAGAAACAATTTTTTTTTATATATTTATTTTTCATTTTTATTTTACGTCTTTTCAGTTAAGCTAATTATACTCTATATGTTTGTCATGGTTTTTAATGCTGAGCGGCAGCCTTGAAAATAAACTGTGTGAACAAAATAAATAAGTAAATAACAAATTAAAATTAAAAATGCTGAGTGTCATTTTCATTTGTTGACTTTGGCAAAATAGCGCATAAATCAAAACGACGACGCGACGGCGTTGCCCCAAGGCCCAAGGGACGTGGAGACTTCCGCGCCGCTGACGCACTATATTAACTCAATTATATATAGACCATATAGAATAGATGTATATACTGTCCAAGCACATGCCTTGGCTCTCCTGTGACACAGATGCGTGCGTGCGCCAAGTCAAGTGCGTGGGCCTGGACCTCTTTGGCCAGCTGCCAGCTGTCAGGGGCCGAGAGCGGGATCGGGGGAGTGGGGCTGTGTTGTCTGCGGCCGTGTGTCTGTGTCGCTAATCTGTGGCATTATAAATTGAGCCGATCTGGTTGCGTGCCATAATTCAAATGTGCTTTGTGCTCGTTTGCCAGATTGGAGGGCAAGGGCAGAACATGTGAAACACAATACGCAAAAAGACGGACGGCATTTCATTTCAACTCATAATTAGTGCCGAACAATTGACAAGAATGTTGAATCGAAAAACTAACTACATTCAAGTGTATATGCATACTATGTAGAATAGAATCTCAACTGTGCGCTGCTTAGCCAAGTTTCAAACCACCGCTTGTAACTGAAAACTTTTACCCAGCTTGACAAAAGCTTTAAGCTTGTAAACTAGCAGAGGCTCGGAAAGTGTACTTATTTGGTAAATCAAACACTAGCCTTATTTTCCTGATTTGATTGGAATTTGTAGAATATTGCCCAATTATACAGTCTGCGCAATATTAAAGCTTTATGAAGAGCATGTATTTAAATATATTGCTGAATTTGTTAGAGTGCGAAAAAAGAGTAGATATTAGAAAACAAATACATATTAGAACACAAAAAGATATACTCTTGTGCCAGGACTGGAGAGTATTACATAATTTAATGTAAAATAAACAAAAAAATAATAAAAAAAATAAATAAATAAAAAGAAAAAATAATGCACATGCGTAAAAAAATAGTTGCTTGGAGATTTGATGTTGTGATAATATCGATTTTTGAGTATTGTGGAGGGGGCGGAAGTGGACGTTGCCATTTTTGCGATCTTGAGGGGAGGTCATCAGCAATCTGTCGGTAAACATTTTCTGCATCTAGCTTTAAAATTGAGTGAGATAAATAGATTTTATTGCACTGCCTCGTCCCAGTGGGCGCACCAAAAAAATTTTAGCACTCTTTCTGTCGCGGGTATAAACGAGAATACTAAATTTAAATTTTAAATTTAAAGTCTACAACGGCAAAAAAACAGACGAATAGTCGAACGAACGGACGGACGAAGTTCAAACCGAATATACGCTTTTTTTTTATAAAAATTAAATTAAAATATAAGTTTACTTTAAATTTGTTTATTGAAAATTGGGCTCAAATAAAATAACCTGCAAGTACAAGTGAAAAATGGGTGTAAGAGTGGTTCGGTTACATATCGCCTAAATTATATAACTAATAAGGATTCTTGCACAAAATCAGCTATGTTATGGTTTAAATCGAGGCAAACTCAGCAACGCCCCATTTTGGTGCTGCTGGGTTCAGCGTGTGTGAAAAGACGCGAGTGTCGAACATATGTTGAACAGAATCGCGCTATTCAAATGTTTCTTGTACAAATGCGATTTGAGCCATCAACGCCCGCCACTTGCAGCGTGTGTGTGTGTGTGTGTGTGTGGATGCGGCCGCGACTGTTGCACGCTGACTAATGCGTCGAAATGTGAGGAAAATCGCTTTTCTTAAAAACTGAAATGAAAAATGCGCGGCACATGCCGCTTATTCACAACACAACGCAACACAGCACTCAGAAAATAAAGGCCAACAAATTCAAAATCGAAAAACCAAAGCCGAAAACCAAACCGAGCAAAATCGACAAAATGCCCCGCAAAGTGTCAAAAATACGTCAAGATCAAAGCGAGCAACAAATTTCACCGCCAGTTGGCAAATGCAACGATAAATTGGCCACAGGCACAAACACACACGCACACATACACACGCACACACAGCACACATTCATATTCATATATATTCATATGTGTATATCATATATACCTGTGAATATGCTCGCACTTGAATACCCTTTGCGGGGTATTATCATTTTATATTCTTCACAATAAGTTATTATTTTAAAAATTATAATTTTAATTAGCATTATTTATTATTATTAATAATATTTTTATTTTGCTCCCAATATATAGGTGAGCATTTATAAACATTGGACAACTTTATTTTATAGCTATAACGAATATTTGTCTAATGGAAAAGTGTTTAATTTCTTGAATTATTTATTATTTTTTATTATTTCTTCAATTATTTTAATAGGACAAACTTAAGAAAAATCTCAGCAACATCCCATAAAAACAATTAGTAAAATGAATTTTTGTTAAGTAACATCTTTTTTTATTATTCTAAATTTTTCTTTCGTCTTTCCTCTATATATATCTTATAACTTTGCTAGTCACAAGCGATCGTAATATATATAAATTGTTTGTCTATTGAACTAACTGCATTCCAATACGTTCATTTTACTTAAAAGTATCGAAAATTCTATTTAAAGTTGGCATTTGTATCTACACATCTGCACATTTTTCGATAGCGTATTTAAACTTCGGCATCGTGTGTTTTGTTATTCTCGCTTGGATGTTTTTTTGGGGGAATTTCGTTTGCGTTTCGTTTTCTTACAAATTGCAATTTGTGTTTGTACAAGAAATGTTGCTGCCTGCTGTTGCCATATGTCCGATGCAAAATCACAGGCAGTTGCCGTCGGCCCCTCCAGCACACCCCCACCCCCACCCCTCAAAACTCAACCACTGTCCGCGCGAGCCTCCAATTCTGCGAGTGACTCAAAACTCAACAGAGAAATGCTTTCCAGTCCCAGTTTCCCCTCGCGCCACAAATGTGTCGTGTGAGGCTCTCTGTGAGTTCGCCTTGGCACTTGCCGGTCCAATGCACACACACACACACACACGCACACTCGCACACACCTATCAAGAACAGCTGGCAAGTGCATTTTTTAAGGCAATGGGGGCGGGGTCGGGGGCGTTGTGGTGCTCATGCAACAAAGGAGTCGTTTAATGCATTTAAATGGGCTCGATTATCGAGTTGGCAGCCCCGCCAAGAAATTCCATATGGCGCGTTTGACAGCTGTCAATTCGCATCGAGTGGCAGCAGCCGCCTACCCCCTCGCCACCCCCCCCTCCCTGCCCCCATCCGTTCCTCTAATCAAGTTCAGACCTGGTGGTTGGCAGCCCGTTCAGCAATATTTCCAGGGTATACATCTAAACGGCATTGAGCGCCATCTGGATTCAGCCTGTTGTCATATTATTCCTGATTTTTATGCGCAATATATGTAAATTTCGCTATAATTAGAAGCTTTAATTCATTTGCGTGCTAGCTCTCTCCCTCTCCCTCTCTCGCCCTCGCCTTCGCTCGCTCTTGTCAGCTCCTCCCAACGTTCGCGAAAAAAACAAAAAATAATAATAGATACAAAATAATGAATAAAAAAAGATATAATAAAACAATAATCAAAACATTTTAAGCGCCTCTCAAGGCTGACGAGTCAAGCCCCGGGGCCAAAGGGGGCCAGCGTATTAGTTGGGCGTATGCCTGAGGCGCCTCGAAGGGGGAGGGGGTTTGGGCGGGCTGATTCTGTACGCTGTGTGGACACACAAATGCGCTACAATGTCTGAGGCCGCAAGTGGAGCCACAACTATTCGTACAGACAACAACAACAACAACAACAACAACGACAAGCGCAACAAATTAAACAATAATAAAAAGCTGCCCGGGTCAGGGCAGAGTCTAGAGAGTCGCGGGGTGTGGGCGAGGGGGAGGGCGAGGGGGAGGGGCTGCGAGTGCTGGGGGTGTAGCGGGGGCACACACACAAAATAAACAAATGACAGACAACAAATTGTAGAGCGTCGTCATTTGTTTTCTGTTGTCTGTTGTTCTCTTTATACCCTGTAGCCCCAAAAAAATACGGAATAATCATGCGGCGGGGTATGTTCAACGCGATACTCATTATGTAAAGGGCAGAAATTCTTTGGTGAGACCTCATGAATACAGATAATTAACTTCGTCGCATCAATGGACTTTAAATGGCCATGTTTGGCTGTTTGTAGACCCGGTTTATGTTGGGCCAACTAATGGGCCAACTAATTATAAGTCGTTATAAGGCCAAGCACTATTCTTCAAATTTCAAAAAGATTTCATTTTTAAATCAAGTATTTATTAATCTTGATTAATGTTGCATAAAAACAAATTACTTAACATAAGTTCAAAATACTCAATTCAAGAATCTTGTTTTTTTTTATTATTTTAAATATACATTTTTTAAGTATGTTTTTATACTACAAAATTCATATTTGAGTTTAATATGTAGGAACTTTAATTGCAAAACACTCAAAGTAAAAATTTTTAAAACAATATGGATTTATGATAACGGTTGACTTGAAATAAGTGTTCTCTAAGTAAATTAAGTTTGTCAGATTATTCACAATATCCTTTATTCAACAGATTTTTAGAGAATATTTGATTTTATTTATTTTTGATTGACGGGAATTTAAATATGTTATAATAATTATCCTATAACAATCAAGATTAGGGTATAAAAGTGCAATTTATTCACTCTTGATGACAATCGGAATATGTGCACAGGATATCTGCGAGTCGAACATGCCCAAAGTAGAACACTCCAACTTGCTGTTATTGTTGTTGGCAGTGATGCTGGCTCATTGTTGTTGTTGTTGCTCTCGCTATAGTTTTGATTAATTAATTTCCTGACTAATTCCTGCACAATGCGCGACTCGCTGGAGCCGCAAATGTGCCAAAAAGACGAAGCAAATAGCGAATTAGAGAGAGATAGCGAAAGGAGGCGAGAGGCAAAGAGCGAGAGCGAGAGAGAGAGAGAGAGAGACAGAGTGACAGAGTGTTTGAGTGTGAGTATCGTGAATAAATTGCAAATGTTTTCTATGGTGTTTCGCATTTTTGGCTTTTGGTATTTTGCGTTTCACGAAATTCGCATCAATTTTTTATTTTGAATTTGTTTTTTTGGCTTTTTTGTGCGAGCACTAAGTAACTTCATTAGCGGCCACAGAGATCTGCGATAGACGACGATAGCATGAGACGGCAGATCAAAGTTGCTGACAGTAAATGAGCGGGGGTGGACTACGCCACGGGGCGGTTAACCCCCCCTCCCCCAAAGGGGGTAACAACAAAAGTGAGAGCGAAGCGTTTGTGACTGGAGATGGATCAATGATTGTGTTTGCGGCTTGATAATAACTTAATTACATATTGACATCTGCTCAAAAAATACGAAGTTTATTTAAAGTGATTTGTTAGACATATAAAAAAAATGAAAAAATAAATGAAATAGGCAAATTTGTCAATTTTGCAATATGTTGCTTGTATGATATTCCAGAGGATCAATATATACATAGATACTTTCACCTTTTTTTAGTTACTTTTAAATAATGTGGGAACACATAACCTTACTCTTTGATGAGAGGAGTTTTATATTACACAATATGGCCTGACAACAAAAACCTTAGAGGCAACGAAAGATATTTAATGCGGCTCGAATCTGAAAACCCTTCCGATAGAATAGTTACAATCGTATTAAGTTCCATTTCCTCTTAGCATTAGCGGCTATATAAATAGTTTAAAACTGTTCTTTGTTGCAATTTTTAGAATTCTAATCTATATGCCAGAGTTGAATGAATTGCCTGTGATTCCGATTGCTGTATATTTTTTAACGAAATGAAAAGGGTATATTGAAAAAAGTATTTTTTTACAATTTCAGGATCATTTCTTTGAGGTTCCAATAATTAAAACAGCCATTTTTCGACTGTGTTAAGTTACTTTTGGAGTGTGAGCGAGTATTGCGCAGTCGTTGACACCCGTCTGCAGCTTTCTTATTTAATATAAATAAGCTATTGAAGGGCACTTTTAATCTAGAAACATGTAACCAGGGCAATAATTATTGTTTTAAGCGTTTATGGCTTAAGTGATGATCTATAGGTATGTGAGATAATCATAGATATAAACCAAAAGTAATTATGGCAATTATAAGAGGGCAGCTGAAATCCGGGAGATACTAAAGCAATCCCAACGGATCATATAGCTGCAGAGGGTCAGCGCCTATGTGCACATGTTGCGATAACCTTCGAGATTCTAAGCGTACTGTGACTAATGCTGCTCTCTTGCTGCGACTGCGCAGCCGCGGCGTTGCATGCGTCAGCCGCAGCATCGGCGACTGATTGGCTGGAGATTCAGCTGCTATTAATAGCTGCCAGCCTAGCTGATGAGCACTGGCTGTGGGGGCGCGTGGGGCTGGGGGGCTGTGCAGCCCCTAGGGAGTGCCGAGACATCAATAACCACACAATAGTTGGATAGTTGCAGGCGAGAGAATATGTTTTTATGCCCTGTTCACCAAGTGCACAGGAGTATATGGGTTTTGTGCACTGTTTATTTATTTATATAAAGTTAGGCAAAAATAAAAGAGCTAACTGTCTAGCTAACAGGGCCTTAAGCTTTTTTTATATATTAGTACTTACATTAATTGAATTATTTTAATATAATTATTTCAAATAATATCTACCACAGCTTTCGAGCTAGTGGCATTAAATTTGGCATGTAGTTTATCAAGATATCAAGTCAAATATATTTATGTATATTTGAAAGTCAGTGGGAACAGTTTTAAAGGCATTGTCGACTGTTTTTCAATATTTGCAGCTTGCAGTGTACTGCGGACAGAGCATTGTGCAGTCGGCTGCAGCCGTTTGCAACGTTCTCAGTTGTTTTTGAATTGTTATTGAATTGGCAATTGACTGTCTTACTAACTGAAAGATCAAACAAGTGTGCACACACACACACACACACACACACACACACACACACGCACACTTGCACACTTAGACAGATAGCGAGTGCTTCTATAAATATTTGTCCAACTAACCGGCTGTCATGGATATTATTGACGACGCTGCGTTGACTCATGCGCAAATAACTTGGCTTATTAGAAATTCAAAGCTGCTCGCCTCTAAATGTGACAGCCCCCCGCACCGAGCCCCCACTCCTGTCCTGCCCCGCCCCCTGCCCCCCAGCCCGGCGCCGCACCTACGCACAAGCCCCAAGCCCCAAACCCTCTGCCCGCCCTCGGGCTTAGAGTAACATAAAACCAGCGTCAGTTTTGGCCGTCCCCGAGCAGGGCCGGGGGGGCGGGGCGTGGGGCGGCTGCCTCCGAGCAGGGACCATTCACATGCAAATGAGCTTAATCAGAAACAGAGCTGCCAACTGTTGAGCGGCTTTTAGCCAAGACCATGCCAACCGCTGGGCCAAGCATTGGCGCTTGGCAACGGCCAGCGGATTCGGGTTGGGGCGGGGCGGGGTGGTGTGTTCGGGGAGTGGCGGGGTGCTAATGAAAAAAGCAAAACAGTTTAATCACAAAATATTTGAATTTGCATATAAATTATCATTTGTTGTTGTTGCCTTCTTTTTTAACAATTTCTATGTGTACAGCAAAGACAAAAGCCCAAAATAAACACCAAAAAATAACAAACAACAACAAATAATCAGCTTAGATTTTTATTTTTATTTTAGTAAAATTGATTTTTTCGAACACTTCCACAAATTGTTTTTTTTTGTGATTTGAAATTTGCGAAAAAAAAAACAAAACTCGAAACTCATTTGCATCGCCTTAAAGGCAGCTCTCGGAGCGTGGGCGTTGCAGAAGCTCGAATTATCCATAAACAAAGCTCAAAAAAAGTAAATATATACTTAAATTTCGCTTGCCAAAACGTGTTTGGGTTGTGTACATAAAACTCATTAGTTGGCGTGAAAGTTTCTAGATTTCGTTTTAATATAGCAAACCTCTTATGGCAATGAGTGCAGCATCTACTTTGAGTACCAGTGTGAATCCACTCATACTTATTAAATAGTGTTTGTCTCCCAAGCTCTCAAAATAAACAATTTGCTTGGAACGTAACGGGTCTTTATCTATATGGATTCCTCTTTTGGACTGCATCTAAAATTTCTAAATTTTTTGAACAAAATTTTAAAATATTTGTTTAGTTATTTTTTGTTTTGGGTTAACAAAAATCGAAATATTTAAATTTGCTCAATTGCTGGGATTACAATTTGCTTAAATTAGAAAACTCTCTCAATGGGTTCAGGGTATAAAAATTATATATTAAGCGTGAAAGCGAGAAAATCAATACAGAAATCAATATTATTACTTTTATTAATTTTCATAAAGTTTTGCTTTTCTCTCTAGAATATACTTCTTAACTAAACAAATACGAAATTCGTTAGTCTTAAATTTAGCATTTAAGCATTATGTGGAGAATATATTTCAATTGCTTGGATTTGAGTTTCTTCCCCAAATAATTTCAGTTTATTATTTATTAGCACAAAAAGTAGAATCAAAGTGGGCTATGAGACTTTGACTTCCGAGCTGTTGAACTCAGCTCTCCTTAATGCTCATTCTGTTTCAAGTCCTAGTACAGTTTGGATGTCTTTGCGTTTAGTTCTTTAAAAATCCAAAAAAAAAATGTCTTAATATTTTTGTTTTTATCTTCCTTAAATTTTGTGTCAGAATGAATGCAATCACACAACACACCACCGAGAGCCCAAGTAAGTAGATGTTACAAAGCTAATCTAAAGTCTTGAAGTTGATTAAAAGGAAACACTTTCCCCATAGAATCAAAATAGAAAAAAAAAACAACAAAGAAATCCTGCTATCAGGCTCAATGGCAGGCTCAATTCACACCTTGGACAACAATCCCTTGATAGCAAGCATAGTTCGCAAAGGGTACCCTGTTCAAAGGAGGGAATTCAGCTATATAAAGTTGTGTATAGTTGAAGTCCTTTCGTTATCTTACATGTAAATGAGAGTAAAACTGAGAATGAAAGAAATGTTTGTTTCCATATGGTTATTTTGCGCAACTATATCTATATGGCTGGAAGTAAGTATAAACGCAAAAAGATCAACATGGCTGTTAATCATGGCGATCATCTTTTTGGCCAACTGCGAGTCGTCGTGAATATCTTCCAAAATAAGAAAGATCTTAATGAAATTTTGGACATTCATTGGGCGAGTGGGGAAAGCTACCCAAAATCTGAAAACCGATAATTATCGGACTATCTCGTCCGCCCGTCCGATCAGAGCTCGTTTTACCCATTTTCAATGGGTTAGGGTATAAGATCGGTGGCAAGTGTTTGATCAGGGCTTGTTCACTAAATTGCGTCTACAAATTAAAGGCATTGAAGTTGCTTCGTATCTGCTTTGGCGTGAGTGCGCTTCAAGTATCGCGTATACGCAGTGTTTAACAACGAAAGCATTTCGATATCATGACGCAGAATGGAAAATGCCCGAACAAACGATAGCATTATTAAATCAAATCATGATTTAATGCCAATGCAATCTAATCAACATGGACTTTTGACCGCAGCCCCGAGCTGCCCTTAACACCCAACGGGCGGCGGCGCAGCGCGGCGGGCAACTGAATCGCGAATGTGATTGCCGCTGCGATTGGCCAGCGATAAGCGTCGAGTGCGCCAATCCGTGGCACGGCCAATGCCGGAACCCCGAGACCCGACGGCTCCCAGGGTGCGCACGGTAGGGCTCTGGGTGGATCTACTGGTTGTCCCCGTGTCCAGTTTATCGCACCGTTATAATTAGCAATTACAAGCGAGTATTTGCCAACGGCGCCGACATTGCTTCAGTTATCTACATGGGGCGCTTATAATTTATTGCCCCAAGCGGTTGCCGTTGCGCCGATCGCCGGCAAATATCTTGAATTTATTAGTTAATTGAATTAAGTAATTACGGCTATTTCGAACAAATGACTTCACATCGTCAGCCGCACGACGGACGCTCGTCGATCATCGTCGGCTGATCGCGTCGTTTGAGCGATCGCCGCCAACCCCATTGGCCAACAGCTGCGGTGGGTGGAGCCAACCGATCGTTGAGTCAGTCTGACAACTCTCCCCCAACTAGATAGCGGTTGATCCTACAAAGATCTTCCAGCTTGATCACTCTGCTCTGCATGAATCACAAATTTCTTTTTGCGTGCAAGTATTCCAATTATGATCAGTTCAATTATTAAGGATCTTTTCACATAATGTCCTATATGCTAGATTACAACTTTCTATACTCAACTATATGTAATCTCATGTTGCACGATCACCAGATTGTTCTCGAACTAATCACTTGTTATTCACTTAGCTAGTTTCCCCCACAGAGCTGACTCACAGGTTTATCATCGTGCAGCATTCACATTTGTTTTTCTCCCAACCCATAGTTTATCTTGTGAAATTTATATAGGTTCCGCCTTGGCCGTGTTAGCTGTGGGCCGCCTCTGGCTTTATCACTTCCGTTGCCAGCAACCTGTCCGCCTTGTAAGCCTAATTTGCATAAGTCTTAGTCAACAGTCTGACACATTTGAATCGAGCAGAGAAGACGCGAAGTACGCTAAGGAATCGGGAAAAGTGATTCAGGAGCAGACTTCGATGTGGCGACTTTTCTTCTCAGAAAAGCGAATGCTTTTTCAAATCTGTTTACTACTCTGTTGTCTAGTACAATACTAGGGTATCTTTCATATACCTGAATTTCCTTAATCATATTTGAGATACCAAGATATCAAATATTTAGAGGATATTTCGCTGTCCCACAATTATCTCAGAAATGTTCCTTCAGTATTTCCCTTAGATACTCAAGTTACTAACAGTAACCTTCATATACCCAAGGTTCGCACAGAAGAAATTATCTGAATTAAAAAATATCAATATTTAATACTAAAAAATACAAATAAAATAATAAAAACAGTCGTATTTTGGTTACACAAAATATTCACAAAAATATATTTCAGTTAGTGTTCAAGTATCCTTCAGATACCAATTAGGCAAGTATCTTTACGGCACCCAAGTATCTTTTAGTTGCCCACGCACCACAATCGCTAGTTTCTTAAGTTTGTTCTCTAATCTTGCGATCCTTGTCTGCCAGCCAGCCAGATATGCAGACTTGCACTGCATAAATCCCTTTATTTCTTTCGGTTCCAATTTATGGCGCTATTGTTGGCTCTATCTCTTTAAGTGGAACTGCAATCCAGTCATCGAAAGTTGTTGTTGTTGTCGACCCTGTTGTTGCCGCCGTACAAATGTAATCTTTATTTAATTTAAAGTTCACTTATAGGTTGAGGTATGATTCATTTTAATTGAGAACATTCCAGAGCACTTCCAGAGCAGTTACAAGAACAACAACAGCAGCAACAGCAGCTCGGGCGGCGAAACTGCAAAAATGGGGGTCGCAACTTGCTATAATTTTCAGAATCATTTAAAATATACAAACTCGAGCGAGCTCGCAGCTACTGGGTTAGATTAGACGATGCTGCCGCCGGTGGCCTTGGCATGTCTTCGGCCCCGGCTGCCCCCTTGCCCGACTACGCCACTGGCCACTGGAGCATATCAGCCTTATCAGCGGCTGCAAGCGGCAAGCGCAATTCCCATTGCGTATAACAAAATGCTGAGAGCTTCTCTCTATATGGCACACATGCTCATCAATAAATATATGTCGGCCATATACGCTGTACATATATATGTGCATGTTGTCTGTGCCGCGGCGAATATCAAACGGGCCGATCTGCGTGGACTTGAGACCTCGTTTCGTGTGCTGGCTGGACGCGGAACGCGGCACTCGGATTTTGCTTGGCTCGCTTTTTTAAGTGGCATCCCACGCATTTGTTGACGCCATTAGCCACATGCCGAGGGCCAAATCACATACGCAAATATGCACCCACCCTGGGAGAGGGGTGGGGGGATTCGCAAATCGGCAAACAATAAAAGAAGAGAGAACGAAATTTGCTCATTTAGTTTGTTGTTGCTCTTGTTACCTTTAATGAAGAGGCGGCAGGCGGTGCGCAGCAAGTGGAAATGGAAATGTCCTGTGCCGTCCTTCGAGTGTTTGAATTAATTGCGTAGCGCACGCCCGGCTGGCGACCATCGCGGCACCCTCCGCCGCCCCGCCGTGACAGCAACAACAGCAACAACAACAACCACCCCACGCCCGTCCGCTTCAACTACCTACGCCCCACACAATAAATGAGTTTATGTCCTAGTCCAGCGCTGGCGTCGCCGGCACATCCGCAGTCGACACTCCGCCCGTCCACAGACCTCATCATCCACAGAGTCCTCGTAGTCCTCGCAGTCCTCGCAGTCCTCGCAGTGGAAACGCGTGTTGCTTTTCGAGTACATAAAACTGGCGCCAGCAGTCTGCACACAAAATGGCGGCCCACTTGGCCTGGGGCTCCAGCTGCAGCTCCTGCTGCTGCCTGCTGCTGCTCCCGCCGCCTGCCGCCCCCTCGCATGTCGCCGTCGCCGTCGCCGCCTACCGCCTGCCGCTTTATTATACAATCGTAATTTCGTATCGTAAAAGCGGGCGGCGAAAAATGTCGAAGAAAGTTTTCGTGTTACGTGCAGGACCGTTGCTCTGCCTCTGCCCCGGGCTCTGCCTCTGCCCCTGGCTCTGCCTCTGCCCCGGGCTCTGCCTCTTTTGGTGGTAGTTGCGAGGCAGCTGCCGCCCCCAGCCCCGCCCGTTCCCCGCCCATTCGATTTGCGCCCAGCCGAGACAGTGCGTTAGCGCCTAGGCGAGGGGCAGGGGGGGGGGCAGAGGGGGCCTGTGTGGCAAGCAGAAACTTGTCAAACATTCGATAGGGACAGATTGAGCGATTCCGGGCGTTAATCAACGGCGATTAGATTCGTTAAATATATATAAAAAGCTTTATACGATAATAGCAAGAGATTTAGCTAAAACTATATCATAGCGATAAAGAGTTTCGATCCGTTGGGCAACAAAAGAAGTCAGATTTAAAAACGTTTAAGCCTTCTATGTGGCTTGTTCAAGTTAAATTAAAATCTCAATAAAGACTTTACAAAAAAAAAAAGTTTAACTAACATACTGAAGCAACATATTTTATTATTATAACTTTTTTTGGGGAATTTCCTGATATTTCCCGCATCCTGTTTAATAATATAAATTTAAAAAAAAAGTAAAAAATGTATTTTTAGAAAAACTTAAGTTTTCTATCATTTATGTGTATTTTCTTTTAGCTTAACCATTTTTATAATAACTTGTTTTAGTTTGGGCCCAATTTCGAATGATTTTTTTTGTACGGTTCGGCCGTGAACCCGTTCGTTTTAACGTCGGTTGGCAGCCTTGATCAAGGTGTTGCCAATATACCTTGATTTAAAGACTAACCAGAGAGTTTTATATTCGTATCATGCCGTGTTCTATATATTATCCTCAATAAAATTTAAGTGCCTGCTTTTGCAATCGAAATTCGATTATCTGGTATGGTTTCTTTGCTGAACTGTTTGGTATCAGAAGATAAACAAATCTTATCGAAGAGCTCAAAAAGTCTACAGGCACAATTACAGTGAGTACTCGAGATGATCGTCTCTTAGATATGTAATGTGTATATATATGTATATATATATATTTGAGCCAACTGAAGTCGCATTAGCTGAATGCTCTGATTTAATACAAAGTATAAAATTAAAAAGTTGTAAGCTATAAATTAAAAAAAATTAAAATGGGGTTAATCCTTGGCAAAGTTGAATTCAAAACCATTTTGTAGCGCCCAAAAGTAGCAAATGTGAGTTGAGTTCGAATACACACTCACACACACACACACACACACGCAAGTAGAGCGAAAAGCTGTGAAAGCGCGACTGCCAAAAAGGGAAATGGGTCACCAGTTGCAGTTGTTCACGCGGTGCTGCCAACTCGAGTTGTTGTTGTCGTTGTTCTCGCTCAAGTTGTTGTTGTTGTTGTTGTTTGTCTGCTGGCTTTAGTGGCGCTTAAAATGTAATTGAAGCTTATACAGGGCGACGACGCTGGCGACTGACGGACTGACTGACTGACAGACTGTTTGACATGCGCCCTTGGCGGCTCCTCTGGCGACTGCCTCGATATTCTGCCGCTGCTTTGGGCGCTCTCGTGTTATTGATCCAGTCGAAGCAATGTTCTTTTCCACGCCGTTTTTTCCCATGAAAAACCCACAGCGAAAAAAAGGAACACTGTAACCCAAGTTGTTGGCGCTCTTGGCGGGTTGGCTTTGGGGAGGGCAGCTGGGCACAAGGCCGGAAGCGTTTTAGTTGCGTGTTGCTGGCGCTGCCCACAGACAATAATGTTTGTATAACTATTCAGAGTTGCAATTGTTGCTGTCGCCGTTGCAATTGCAACGTTTCGCTTTTCGCTGTGTGCTTTTCCGCTGAATTTTCACGTAATCATAAAAGCACAACAAGAGCGATATGGCAAACTCGACAGCGTTCGTTATGAATGAGAATGCTCAATGGTTTAATTTGTGCCGCTGATACTCGAGCCACTCCAACCCCCGCCCCCTCCACCCCCAACTCGAGTGGCCCTTATCGCAGCGGTTACGTGTGGGAATCGCTGCTGCTCAAGACCCTAAAGAAACGAAAACAACAGCTTGTTGGCGCTGCCGTGTGGGCAGCGAGGTCGCACTCGTCGCCGGGTCCTTGTATGCCCCCTAAATGAGTTTTTAATTATGACACTGGCAGGAATAATCCAGCGAAGTCAGGTGAGCTGGGGGAGAGAAAATCTCCACGTTACAATATGTAACTGCTTAACAAATTCCTAGTAACAACAACATAACGATTGACTTAACTATCTCACGAGCAAACGAAGAAGCACTAGAGAGTTCTTAAAGGTAACGAGCACATGTAACGAGTAATGGTCACAAGAAGTTCATAACTTTAAACAAAACTAACGAATTTCTTGCAAAAGTGGTCAAACGTACGAATAAAGTTAACTCAATTCGTTATTCAGTTGTGAGTAATCTTAGCGAGAGTCAAACTAGCGAGCTGAGTGAAGTTAATAATTATAGTTAAAAGTAAGTCGAGCAGTAAATTGAAAGTGCTCAACGCTTACATAAATACAGCGAGAAATGCTGTTCGATTAGTTGCGTAACGAGTAAGCCTAACGAGTACATGTTGAAACTAACATTAACGAGAAGCCCAGAGTAGCGAGTGCTTACAAAAGTGTACCGAACAATTAAAGGCAACTAGTGGAGTTCAGAGCAAATTTGGCACCAAGGGTAGCGAGAGCTACCAGCGAGTAGCGAGTAAAATGAATTAGAGCTTAGATACATAAGTGAAGTGCCAAGAGTGCCAACAAATAATAGCTAACTACTGGAATTATAGGCGCATCGAAGCTACCAATAACTGTAAGTAACAACACAAAAAAGCAGCGAGAAGCGAGCAGTTATCTGAATGTAGCGAGTGAACAATTGACACCCACTCGAACGTATGACTGGAGAATAGATAAGCGAAGAATAGCTAACTAAAAATGGTGTCTAGTCAATAGAGTTAATTGTAGCGAGTAGCCAAAAACAGCGAGAGCGAGTAGCGAGTAAAATGAATTAGAGCTTGGATACATAAGTGAAGTGCCAAGAGTGCCAACAAATAATAGGTAACTACTGGAGTTATAGGCGCATCGAAGCTACCAATAACTGTAAGTAACAACAAAAAAAGCAGCGAGAAGCGAGCAGTTATCTGAATGTAGCGAGTGAACAATTGACACCCACTCGAACGTATGACTGGAGAATAGATAAGCGAAGAATAGCTAACTAAAAATGGTATCTAGTCAATAGAGTTAATTGTAGCGAGTAGCCAAAAGCAGCGAGAGCGAGTAGCGAGTAAAATGAATTAGAGCTTAGATACATAAATGAAGTGCCAAGAGTGCCAACAATTAATAGCTAACTACTGGAGTTATAGGCGCATCGAAGCTACCAATAACTGTAAGTAACGACACATAAAAGCAGCGAGAAGCGAGCAGTTATCTGAATGTAGCGAGTGAACAATTGACACCCACTCGAACGTATGACTGGAGAATAGATAAGCGAAGAATAGCTAACTAAAAATGGTATCTAGTCAATAGAGTTAATTGTAGCGAGTAGTCAAAAGCAGCGAGAGCGAGTAGCGAGTAAAATGAATTAGAGCTTAGATAAAAAGTGAAGTACCAAGAGTGCCAACAAATAATAGCTAACTACTGGAGTTATAGGCGCATCGAAGCTACCAATAACTGTAAGTAACAACACAAAAAAGCAGCGAGAAGCGAGCAGTTATCTGAATGTAGCGAGTGAACAATTGACACCCACTCGAACGTATGACTGGAGAATAGATAAGCGAAGAATAGCTAACTAAAAATGGTATCTAGTCAATAGAGTTAATTGTAGCGAGTAGCCAAAAGCAGCGAGAGCCTACCAAAATGTAGCAGAGTTCAGAAACTAGCCGGCGAGCTGCACAAAGTTACATAGAGTAATGTAGGGCATGTCGTTCCGGCATTATTGTATATTTACGGTTTCTTAGAATTGGCCAGCTCGGCGATAAAAAATACTTGTGTATGGGTCATAGCAATTGCAATGCACTATCTGGGAAAAAGTCAGGCGATGTGCACGAATCGGCATGGAGTCGACAGCTGCACAGAAATGTCGACAGGTGGCGCCTTACGCAGTTGGCCAACATTGTATGGTGGGCCCTGCAATTCCTAATAGATATTCTATACATAGTTTGGCGTAGTCATCCGCATAGCTTTCTCCCTCTTTCGCTCAATTCGCATTTAATGGCTTTGCATGTGCCATAAAAACGTTGCGTGCATCTTTGCATGGCCCCCCACAAAGATGGAGGAGCCGCAGCAGATGGGCGGGACGTCTCCCAATGCGAGTCCACTGACAATGTCTTACAATGTGGCACATTGTGCCAATTTCACATTTCACATTTCACATGGTATATTAAGAGCCCCTTGACGGGTCGTCTGATGTCTGTATTATGTCTTAGCCTTAGCCCTGGCATTTGTAAGCGGATCGGAAAGCTGTTAACTGGTCGTATACGCGATACGAGATCACATTAGCATAACACATCTTTGTTTCAGCTTGGAGCAGACGCTGACAAGCTAATCGCCGTGATTAATGCGTTTCCCACCTCCGAATCCGATTTGACTATTCTAGCATTCGCATTCGCCGAGATTTAATATCAATAATCAATAATCAAATAGTTGGCCGGGACAGGTTGACCGTCGGCCGTGTCATTTAACCCGAGCCAACCCGCCGCGACTCATTTGACAAACAATGGCCCAGAGCCATGTCTCGTTTGTCGTCCGTCGTTTTGTCGCTGGTCAATGTGTTAATCTTTGGAACATTGCTTTTCAATTTCTACAGTTCGTGCTCCCCACTTGCCCCACTCCCCGGCGATTGGCATGCGGAAAACGAAAAACACCAAACGAAAACAAGCTAAAACGTGGTTGTCGCGTACGCTCGACCAGCAGATACCCTTGGATGAATTTTATTTTCCATTTCATTTTACAATTTTAATACATAACCTAACAAATTTTAGGTTCTTACCTTTTTTTTAGCTCCTGAGTTCACATAGATTGTAAACAATATTTAAATATCTCTACCAACATCTAATTCTTATTTTTATCACATGAATATTATTAATTTACCTTCGATTTGGGTTGAATAAAATTAAGTTTATTTGTGTTGGGTATCTTTTTTAATCTTTTTTGTTGGTATTTTCTTAAATATTTGTTATTTATGTATTGATTGCTGAAATCGGTCAGTGCCTTCTGATCGGCACCAAGCGAAAAGGAGTTGGCTTAGTATAGCTACAATTGCAGGGTATCACAAAGACAGAAACCAGCAGCAATTCAGTAGCCAGCGGGACAGCCGACAGCCGTGACAAGATCTCTTCAGCGCTTGGCCATAGAAAATAGTTGAAATTCACCGAAAAGTCTGAAAAGAATCTCGCTTTGTGTGTGATCGCTTTTGGAATGCCCTAAGCCCCAACTACCTGCTCCAGCGCTGTCATTGGGACGGCGCAATTTGGGAGCTCTGCAGATCGCTGTTTGTCGTTGTTGTTGTCTTTGCACAATGAACAAGCAACAAATTCGTTTCCAATGTAAACAACAAGCTCAGTTCGACAACGACAGCCGTTGACACGGTGATCTGTCAACAATTTCGGCAGCTCGACACTGTCCACACTGCGCATACGTAATCTTGCCCCACGTCCGCCTACCTTCCGCCACAAATGCTTGTCGACAGTTCCACATCGTGTGTGTTCTCTCCAGCTGGGCTGGGCTGGGCTGGGTCACAGCCATTGGCATTGGGAGTTACATGGTAAACAACTCAGACATTCCTATATACGAGATCCGATCAAGGCTTTGACTTGTTCTTAGGGGCTTCTTGGTACTCAAAGTTAAAGCAAAGTTAAGTTCGACTGTATCAGGTACAAATTATTAGTGATAAGAACATCCTAATCATCATTTCCGATTAATACAGGTTTCGTTTACCATACTTATTCCATATACTAAAGATTTAATAGAATTGCATATATTAATTAATTCCTTTTTTAATTTCCATGCAAAGAAATCTTCACAATTTTAATTTCATTTTATTCTAATTTAGACAAGTGACAGTTTTTTTGAAAATAAAGATCAGTCAGAAATATGTTCTATTTGTGGTGATCATTAATGAATGCAGCTGGGCGGCAAGATATAGTAGGTATTTGAATAGAAATTACCTACTATTAGACATGACAGCTACAGAGAACAATATCGTGCCCTGTGATCAGCTTTTGTGTGTGTTCTATACCCGATTCCTTTTCGTGTACTGGAAGCTGATCGTACGATTCCAATTAGCTCATTCGGCATTTCCGGATGCGCTCATGCCCTCAAACAATATGGCTAGAGCGACCTAAAGGAGAGTTTCAGACAAGATCGGCGCTTCGAGTCGACGATCGCAGATAGCAGCGAGCTGATCAATATGCAAATGTGACACTTAACTGAAAAACGCTAATTTATTATTATTTTTATTTCTGTTTGCATTTTATGTGACACTATTTCAATTTGTAACTAATTATTGGCCACAAAGTCATTTTACTAAGCGGACAGAAACAGATACAGATGCAGATATAGATATACCTAGATATATATGCATATTTTTATGTATTTATATATAACTGACAATTTATTGCAATGCCGCGCAACTGAAACGAAACAAATCGCACCGAACCGAACCGAACCGATCGAGCGAGTGTGGAGACGTGTCGCAGTTGGGGCCGGGGGCGGGGGCTGCAGGGGATGTTGCAGGGTGCCCAACCGGGCGTATGAGTAACAAACAAAAGCTATTAAAAATTATAGTCGCCTATTTAGCGACAGTTCGTTGGCGAGTGAGCGACGGCCACGGCGAGGGGCAGTTGCCACTGCTGCCTACTGTTAGGCGCATCAAAGGCGACCCACAAACGCTTTAATACCCTGCCCTCTACGTGGCATGCCCGCTGCCACAAGCAGTTTACCGGGAGCATTAGCAATACCAATATCCGCTTTGATTAAGAGTTAAGCGATGATATGATGGGGCATTAAATTCTTATCATATAATTGGAATTGTAAAAGTTGATTGAAATGTGAGTTTTATACAAACAGGAAAACAATGTTAATCACACCCTGAAAATCAAAAGATATACATAAATAGGGTTATCAACATTTTTAAGAATAATTTGTTGTAAAATTTAAATATTTATAATTAATAAATGATATCCGTTTTGCAAATTTTGATACACGCGTCGTATGAGTATTAATGTGCAATTTTAGTTACGCCTATAACTATAACGCCTATTTACTATAAAATTATAAATCCTCATGCCTTTCATAAAAATTAAATGCATTATAAATTTATATCTACATAACATTTTGGGGATTTTTTTTTTGTTAGAGTATTGATAGTTCGATTTATGGATAACTTCCAATTGTTGCCAATATTTTTTTATTATGGATTTTGTTAGTTTGCAATGATTAATTTTTATTTGCATGTGAATACAGTACACACACACATACGCACACACTCAGTGCTAGAAATGTATACATATGCATAAGTGCACAGCAATTGCTATTAAAAATACTTGTCGTTTGTTGCTGTTGTTGTTCTTTACATAACACGTTTTAGCATTTCATTAACAGCAGAATTTTCAGTTATGAATGTTATTTGGATACCGACTGCGGCGGCAGCAGCGCTGCCAACAGCTTCGGAGCTGCCACCTGTTTGTGTGTGCGTCTGTGCGTGTGTGCGTATACGATTCGCGCTGGGAACATATTAGCAGGCGCACAGCAGCCGCCGTTGGCCGTTGAGTCCTCTGCAGTGGGCTGTTTACATTTTGGCACGCTTTGTGCGTCGGCGTCGACTTTGGCAGCGTTGCAGAATTTCAATATTTCTGTTGTTGTCATTGCCTTTCCGTTGTCATTACTGCTGCTGTCGCTGCCGCTGCCTCTGCCTCTGCTGCTGAATTTAATTCTCATTTTATTCCTTCATAAATTCGCTATTAGAAGCCGAATGTGACGACGCCGGCGACATAGAACATTTTTTGTGTTTTATTTTTGTTGTGTGTGCTTTGTGCTTGTCGCTGCTTTAGTAGTTGTAGTTGCCGTTGTCGTTGCTCGGCGATTGTTGATATTGCTTCGTCCGTTGCTTTTGGGCCAATCAGTGAAGTGATCACGACATCGCCAACGTATAGCGAAACCGCATGACGTGATGTGATGTCTAAAAATAGATTCTGAACATTCACTTGGCGAACCCGAACCTATAGCCGAACCCGTCGTCGCGTCAAACGACGGCCTTGGAACACTGGAAACGAAATGTGAGCAAAGCAAATGTGTGTTGCTCTGCCGCCGGTATTTGACTGAGAGCCAAGCTGCTGCACCGCCAATTTGTCCATATCTCTCTCTCTCTTTCTCGCTTTCGTTTTATGCGATATGTGCAGCAGAAGCAAAGCGAAAGCGCAGCATCAATGAAAATGAAAACATTAGCATAAGCGTGATATTGTTGTTGTTGTTGTTCGATCGGAATTTAAACATAAATTAAGATATTAAACTGATGCATTTCATGATTATAAATGTTGTGTTTAATTTTTAAATTACTGAATATTTGCACAAGTTATATTTTTAGATGCAAAATCATAGTTTTTATTAATAAATTTGGCCACTTAAAAAAATCTAATAAACTAAGATCACAATCTGCAAATATCCATTCGCAGCCGACGTTGGCACAGCTACTGCAGCAGCATCGTTAATGTAATTTTCAGAAAGACAACAAACTGTTTCAGGCACAACGACACTTGCATACACTTATTTGCGCAAGAATTGCAATATTTATTAAGTTTATATTTATGATTGAAATGTGGAAAGTAAATACGTGCATATATATGTGCATATATTTACATATATATTTATGTTTATGTGCAACATTTATGCAATATTTTATTTAAAGTTAAGCCAGCACTGCCTGCCGCTGCTGGTCGGTGTTACAAAATTGTGGCTTAATTTAAGGTGCTCTCTTCGTTTGAGTGGGACAAGCGAACTTTGGAACATTGGAAATGAAACTTGAGCGAAACCGAAACAGCCGGTGCCCCTCTTGTTGTTTTTGACGCTGCTCTCGCTCTGCAGTCACGAGTAGCGCGTTTTGTTATTGTTTCATTTTTTTCACTCTTTTTGTTGTTGTTTTGCTATTCTTCTGTTTTGTGTTTGTTGCCGTTGCCGGCTCTTCGCCGGTTGCTCCCCTGAAAGTCCAAGCCCACTTCACATTTTGTTTGTATGGTGTGTGTGTGTGTATTTATTTACTCACAATTTTAGCTGCGCTTTGAGAAATAAATCAAAACATTTGATTGATTGTCGACTGCCCCAACATTTTACATATGTATTTGTATATACATGTGTGTGTGTGTGTTTTCTTGTGAGTATTTATTGGTTAGCCGACGCGAATTCTTTTCAGTGTTGGCACGTCGCCCATGGCCCGTGAACGGCGTCGCCGTCCCTGCGTCTGCCGTTCTGTTGGCAAACTGATAAGCGCCAGCGTCTTATCAGAGGTTGGCGACAATTTCGAAGTGTCGCTGCCTTCCCTTGTGCCTGCTGCTTCTACCATCCGTTGTTGTTGTTGCTCTTTATGCAATAATTAAGTATGTTCCCCAGTCTTGTCGTCTTTGAAATTGCAATCGACCTACTGTGTATATACATAAATAGGTATTTACGTACAGGTACACCTGTACCTACACATACATACATACATACATACATATATATGTGCATACTTAAATACTCACACATTATTATAAGGCTGCAGCAATAACGGTTTGCAACACTAAGCTGGCTGCGCATGCTCCTTTTCGAGATGAAACCCGAAATTTACTTTCAAGGTCATGGCGCCGCTGCCGCTGCTGCTGCATTTGAAATGCGTCTGTTTCAATGTCAAATCGTTTCACCCGAAAAGCTACAGTGGCACGCAACTCATCATTTGAGGACCAAAATTTAAAAAGCATCGAGTTACAATTTTTTTTGATAATAAAATGAGGTTGAGCTTGAATTGTGACGCAATAAAAAGAAACAAAAAAATAATATATTTTAAATATTATTTTTTTATATAAACCAATTTTCAGACTAGGTCGTCAAATTTAAATAAATGCGATAGTAAATACTAAAAATGTATAATGTTTATAGATTGCGGCTGTCTTCGGTAGATGTGTTGTCTAAGTAATTAGATTGATTTGATGTTAAAATAATTAGGTTGATAGCTTATAAATAAATATAAAAAAATAATACGACATTATGATATCCTTTAGTTTTTTAATTCTCAATTGGATAACACAATTTTATAAGTAATGCTCTGCAATATAGCATATGCATTATATTTGTATGTAGATGGAAAATTTTATAAGAGAAGCGAAATATTGCAAAATTTCCCAATTTTTTTCTTAGAAGTAAAGTTTATTTGTTTTTGAAGATAAGTAGATTTTTGGGAGTATAAGTTTGAATGTATCTATATATGTATTCTTACATATAGATGTGTAAGTTTAGTTGATAAGTGCCTTATTGACCCCTCATTACATACATACATATGTACATACATATGTATACTATATTAAGCTACATTCGTATTTAGCTTTTGATCCAACAACTCCCGCAACATTTTAAACTTTTTATTTGTTTTTATTTTTTATTTACTTTTCTTTTTTTTGTACATTTGTGTGCGTCTCCATTTCAATTCCGTGGCATTCCTACTGCGGCATTTGCCGCTGCTGTGGGGCCTGTCCAGCCAGTTGCTGGCAGAGCCGTCATCACTGGGTCGATGTTTGCGGCAGCGTTTGTTTATTTGTTTGTCGTCTGTTCCGTTTTCCAGCGTTCCGCTTAAGCAGTCGGCCAGTCGGTCGGTCGTCGCATTCTAGTGTTTTGCGTGTGCCAGACTTGAGCGCAACACAACCCGCTGCCTTCTCAGCGTGTCGCCCACCACCAAACCAAACCCGAGCGCACAAACACAGCCAACGAACGTGCGAGCGAGCGAGCTAGCGCGAGGGGTCGGACAGCCGACGAGGTTCTTATTAGATTTTTATAGTGGATGTTATTGTTGTTGTGCCTGCTTAGAACGCCAGCGGCAACAATAACAACGACAACAACAAACGGGCGGCCGCGCCTTTGCATTTGACTTTAGCTCGTTTCATTCGTCGTCGTCGGCGTCGCTGTCGTCTCTCCTCACTCGTTTCGTTTCGTTTTGTTCTTTTGGCTCTCGCATTAGAACGCGCTGCTGCTGCCGGCGTCGCTGCCACACTCTGTTCGTCGACTAACTTATTGGCTTTAAGCGAATTTGAAATTCGCCCGAACTTTTATTCAACGTGTTGGTTTCGTCGCGTGAGCAACTCTGAAACTGAAAACAAGAGAAAAACACAAAAAACAAAACATTTACAGAGCCCCCGAAAAACACTGAGTTGAGTTTTTCAAAGCCCGTACACAGCAACAACAACTACAACTACACCAAAACCAACATCTACCCGTACCCGTACCCGTGCCCGTGCCCGTAACCGTTATCGTACTCGTAACCCTCGTCGTATATAGTGGTGTTCCGTTGGTGTTTCAATAAAGATATATATATTATTTTTTTTTGGATTGTTGGTTTCGTATCCAACAGATACAGCGCCCACAACACCTGTATCTACTCACAAATATATATATATATATATAAACAGATATATGCAAATATCTGGCTGGATCGCACATATCGTACAACGATTTTTTTTGCAGTGTAACAACCCCCAAGTGCTACCAATATGCCTTACCACAGCGTCACGCTTTAGTGTCCCCAAGTGCAACTAACCGGAGTTACCAGAGAGTCCCCACTTTCAACGGGCGAGCAGTGTTGGTAAACAGCCCAGCACAACAGACAATCAACAACACCGACACTACTACTACTACTACTACTTCTACTACGAATACTACTTCTTCTTCGGCTTCGGCTTATTCAACGACAACGACAACTTCTTCCGGTTCTTCTTCAGCTGCAGCAGATCGCATAACAGGTGAGCATTAGGGTTACCCTCCGGGCCCGTCCCGCACCCACGTCTACGTGACTATGCACATGCTGGCACATTTATCGCGATGCCCCCCTACGCCCCCACGGCTCGGGTAAACAGCGACCCCCAACCCCATCCGCAAGTCCAAAAACCAACTGCTGATTATGGTGCGCCTCTGCTTTGTCTAGCTTTGCGGTTGGGGAAAGTCCCCAGTACAGCGTCCATCAGTGCATGGGTTACAGTGCATCACACTGTCACACACACCAACACACACCAACACACATACCTACACACATACCTACACACATACACCTACACACTTGCCGCGGGCTTAGAGAGGATTAGCCGACAATGACCCAACTGCGAATTTAATAATTCAAATGTGGATTATTTAAATAAAATACTAAAAATATCAAAGTAAGCTCAGAAGCTTTGCATTCAGCTTTTGATTTGATCAACTTTTCCAACAATATACAGCGACGGGAAAAATAATAGAAACGCCTTTTTTCGTTAAGTTTAATTTTTCTTCAGACAATTTTTGGTTTCTGCGCTATAATTTCTGTTCTTATATATATTCCAATCAGCATCTACACATGTACTCCGATTTCAAATGTCGAAATCGAATCTTGTCTCAGCCATACAAATTTGTTCTTAAATTAATGAAGTATCTAATTTGAAGTTTCTTATATTCACGTTCCAATCGGAATCGTTTAAGTACATCCCAATTTGTATGTATCTATATGCCTAATTATATTCAAATCAGTTTCGGCTCTTTTTCTACTCTCTTAATTTTATTATAATCAGAATTAACAGAGCAATCGTTTTTTGTTGTCTTTGTTATCAACTTGTCAAGTTTTTGGCAAAGGAATATTTTCAATTAAAAAAAAACACTATAGTTTATGTTTTGACAAGGTGAATGGTAATCGGATTTTTATTATTTCATAAATGATACTAACTGTATAGGAACAATAAATGCTTTGGCTTTTTTTTATTACATTCTAGTTGGATTATTTTGGGCACTAAATTTGAATTGTAAACTAAATAATCGCATTGAATTAACTATTTACTTTGCTATTTTCATATTATTCAAGTTTTCAAACAATCGAATTTTGGTTTAATAGAATCTAAAACAATGTTGGAATAATTGATTCCAAAAGATTCCAATTGAAGCATATTTCTTCTCACATTTCAGTTTCTGAGGCATCACAGTAAACTTGATTAAAATAATTGTTTAAATCTATTTAAATATTGCAATCATTTAAATTCGGAGCTTTCTTTGTATTTTTTGGCTTCCTCCTTTTTTGCATTTACTTGCTCTTTATTTTTCTCATTCTTAACTTCAGCTGTTCCATATGTAGAGCATCCATTCTTTGAATTCCTTTCATTTTGCATGTGGGCCACGCGGAAATTTGCCAATTTCCACTTGCTGCTGCTGCTTCTTCTGCTGCCTTTTGAACGATCTGTCTGCTGTGGGGCCAGGGGGCTAAGAGGGGGGCCTGTGGCAATTATCAGCAGGCAACGGGCAGCTGTCTGCGGCTCGTGCCATGGCTAAGGGCACACTCACACACACCGCTGCCTGCTGCTTGCCAACTCAGCGGCACACACACACTCTCACACAAACGCATCTATAAATACGCATATATACACACAGGTTAACAGGTGTTTTACCTCTTTGCGCACTTCTTGCGTTCAGCTTTGGCTGCTTTTCAACGCCTGTTCCCCCTGCACTTGCCCCCCGGCCCGCTGCCCGCTGCTTCAGACATCAGCTGCAACACACACACACACAACAGAGTGTATGTGTGCTGATCTACCCTTCTTCTTCTGCTCCGTCTTCATTCACAATTTTCATTAATTTATTGGGCATTTTGAAGACTGCGCAAAATTCATGCATTTTAGTACAAAGCACTCCGGCCCCCCTCCCCCGCACAAGCGCTCAGCCACCCCTTTTGGGGGGTTGTTAGCCACCCCTGCAGCACAATAGATAAACTGCAGCTTGTCTATTACGTTCCGCAGGGGCGGCGGGGGGACTGAGGACCGAGCACTTTTTCCAAAATATTCCCAAAAACTTCAACGCTGCGCATTTTATCGCACAAGATTTATGCGAGCGAATGCGGAAAATGCCATGGAAAATTCAACTGGCCCCCGCTAACCCCCTGCCTGTAAGCCCAAGACTCAACCCCGCCTCGGTTGTTGTTGTTCTTCCTCTTTTCCTTCTTTCTTTTGTTGTTGTTGTCGCCAACATGCGTGCCAGGGACGCGACGAGCTGTCAGGGGTGACCATATACTACATATAAAGTAGTGTTAGCATGTGAATTCTACACTTCAAAAAAAAAAACAAGTTCTCCTAAATAATCAAAAAAATAATATTTTGAAATATAAACATTTTTTTTAATATCTAATTCTAGAGTAAACAATTCTAATTATAAAAAAATATTTCTTAAGATTATTTTTTCTTTAAGATTATTTTTTCGCAATAAAGCAATTTTTAAAATTACATTTGAGTTCCAAAGAATTTCTATAACAAAAATATTTCTTGATATTGGACAATTTTTTTTTTCAATTATTGAAGGTTATTTATTCGATATAAAGCAATTTTTTAAAATAATTTTGAAACAAAATTTAAAGCATTTCCAATATTTAAACTTAACTAGAGTACAAAATTCTTGGATATTTTTGGTTGAGTGTATGTACACGCACACATATAAAAGGGGCGAGCCACAAAACTCTTTTCATAAATATATGCCGCTGTGTGTGTGTGTGTGTGTGAGTTGTCTGTGTGTGCGATGAATGATTTCCATTGTTGGCAAGCCCAAGACGCAGTAGTTACAGTTACTACCAAACACACTCGCTGGGTGTGCGTGTGTGTGTGTGTGTGCGTCTAATGTTCCGAAAAGTGCGGCGTCACATTGCAGACCCTCAGCTAGAGCCCGCGACCTGCACCCCATCCCGCACAATTTTATCCAGTCGCAATAACATTTTCCAAGCCCATATGTATTTCCAGCTCCACTTCCAGTTCCATTTCCCTTACCATTTGGATGTATCTTTTAAAGTTCTAGTGGCGAATGTGAACGACATGTGTTTTATTTCTTTTTATTATATTATGTACATGTATACATATATATTTATATATACATATGTATATATATTTATATATGTACATACGAGCACTTTTGTGCGTTTGCGTATACTCGAACTTATTTGCTCCTACGCATAAAGCCAAGGCCCAAAATGGCCTTTTGAGTATATACTACCAGATATTTGTATATACTCGTACAACAACCACTGCTCCATGTGCCACAATGTAGTGTGCGCCTTAATGAGTCCCAGCCCCCCATCCCCCTCAGTCAACCCACAAATGCCTAGCCCCTAGCCCCTCCTTTATTGTAGTACCTCTCAAGTTAACAACGTTGTCAGGCGAGCAACTTGGCGAATCAAACCGACCAAAGAACGTTTCAACTTTGCCACAGAGTTGCCACCAATATTTGTAACCTTAGGCCGCTTAAAATGTTGCTGTCACAAATTTAACGACTGCTAGATACCCTGTTCGATTCAAAGAAAAAATGTTTTTTGAGCGTTAGTTAAATAAAAAATATTAACTGCATATTATCTGACCTTAGATAGTAATACATAGATGGAAAGCAAGGTTCATGTACCGAACTTTTAGGCGAGGTATTGGTTCGAACCATAAACCGAATCATCTGATTATAAATAATTTGTATATATGTATGCTATGCAGTTAAAGCTCTTTCATATATTCATTTATTTATCATATTATATTTATTCCAAAAAATGACAGATATTTTGCCAATATATGCCCTCTTTCCAATTTGCGAATAGTGTATTTACCAGATCGAGAAACACAACTGTACGCTTCGCTTGCGACACATCCAATTTCCATTCAACTTTTGCCCATACTTATTCATATTCTTATTCACATATTCAAAATCCATTCGAGCATTTATCCATATATCTCTTTGGGAGCTGTCAAAAATTTCGTACGACACAAAACTGTCAAACTTTATGAAGGCATTTTTGAATATATTTTCGACGCTTCATTTATGTTTTTTTTCTCTTTTTTTTTTGATTTTTTTCGGTTTGTTTTTTTGTTGGTTTTTCGGTTTGAAATATTTGTAGCGCAATGAAATTGTCACCGAGCTGCCAAGTAAATAAACTAATAAATAAATAAATGGATATGTCGAGCAATGCAGATGCGAAATGTAAACAAAAACTAAAAGTAAGACTAAAAAGCGAGAGTAGCCCGCAGCACCGGATCTGGACGCGATTAAATACTATATAGGTGCAGGGGCAATGCATGTGTACAGTAAAAACCAGCCATAGGCGTTGGGTGGGCCTGAATCAATAAAGATATGTGGGTTAAGCCTGAAGATACTGGCTGGGAAATTTGAAATATTTAAAGATTAAGATAAGATGAGATACATTTAGTTGTGTGAGATTTACATTGATACATATTTATATGTAGAACAGATTTAAGTAATGTTATTAATACAGCGTGGTATTATGATGAAAATAATCAAAGATTATGCTGATAAGACAACTATGTACAGATCTATAAGAATGTTTTCCTAAAGATTTCCACTGTTGACTGTGCTCAGATAAAAAGAGCCACTGCTAATATTTACCTATATACATATACCCTATACACATAATACTAATAAATACATTATTCGCTTGGAGAACTTTCATCAAAAAAAAATTGTATTAAAGATTGGTGTTTAACAACATTTTTAATACATTTGGAATATAGGGATTTCAGAAACTAATATTTTTTAAAATTCTGGAAGCGGTCCAAGATAAGTAACTTGGAAATCATTATGGAAATATTGACCAGAGAGTTTATTTAAAATAAAGTTTAAGAGTACATATCTATAGTTAATAAAATTAGGGTTTATTCCCCGAAAAGAAATAAACTTAGAAAACTTAAACTCATCCAACATTTTTCTAAGTAGTAAATATTCGCAGTATAAATAAAAATATATATATTTTAATATTTTTTATATGTATACATATATATAAAAAGATTTTCCAACTATGGAACTTAACCATTATCGTTTGCTATAAAACCCCAAACCAATTGCAATACAATGGAAATGTGTTCATGTAATTGCCGTCACATTAACTGCCTTGTCTTGTACCATCCCTTCACCTCCCCCTCAGCCAGTGGCGCGCTCCTTTCCCCTTTTAAAAACCCGCATTATGGTGCCCTTTGCAATCAAGACAAACAATCGATTGTGGCTCCATTCATTAGTCAATTAACTCAACCAGACACATTTCCCATAGCCGAATCCCGTTAACCCATCGCCCCCCTCCCCAAATTTTGTTATATACAAAATTGTTCCTACATTTGTGGGTTGGGTTTGCGCCCACTTGCGCTTTCTTTGGCCCTGAAGCGGATGGCACTAAAACTTGCAAATCGAATGCTGAAATAAAATAAAATTGAGTTCTCTCTGTGCAGTTGATTTACTTAAGCCATTAAAAGTATTTGCCAAAAATGCTGAAAACCGGGCACAAACACACAAACAGCAACAACAACAATAACAGAAACAGAATTTGAAACAGAAACGGAGCTGGGCCAAAAGCCAAAACCGGTTCGCCATTTGTCAAAGCCAAGCAAAAAGGCAAAGCAAAGCAAACCAGCCAAAAAGCTCCATAAAATAACAATAAAAGTAAAGCCTCCCCTAACCACGCCCGGCCTATACGAATTGACAACACTCTAACTATATGGCATCAAAGACTTTTAAAATGTATAGACATATAATCATAAATATCTTAATATATTTTATATAATCCAACCAAAATTAGATATGTTATACTTGTTTAAAAAAATATTCTTTATAACTTAATGTTAAGCCAAAAAGTGATATGGAAAATTTTTTATCAATTTTTGGAGAATTTCTTGGGTATTTATCAAAATAAACTTAGAAATTTTAAATTCAAATTCAATGTAAGGATTACATAATATATCACGCTAAGCTGTTCCAAAAATTCGAATTTTATAGAAATTGCTATGCTAAGGTTTTTAATTCAATATAAAAAACATGTCTTTTGCCGTTGCACAACTCTGGTATACTCTGTTCTTAAACTAAACTAAGTTAATAGCCATAGGGTATACACAAAATTTAAAGTAAGAAGGTTCCTAATGATTTTACTTGTTTGTTGTTTGCTAATCTTTTTTTCTTTCTTCTTTTTCCTTTTTATTTTTTTAAGTCGTTTTGTATATCTCACGATCTATCTCGCGCCCGCTCTCTTTCCGTTTTTTGTTTAAGTGTTTGTTGTTTATTTTATTTTATTTTTTTATTGTTTAAAATTCATCACGATTTTTATTTTGCTGTGTGTTTTTTTGGCGTCAATTTTTACCTTATTTTAATTTTTTTTGGTTCGCCCCAAACGTTGCGTCTAACCTTGAAGCACATTAAATTCGGTGTGTTGTTGTTGTTGGAAAATAAACAGCAGCAGCAATAATAATAACAAAAACAACAACTAAAAGAAGCAGCAGCGAGCGCGAGATTCTAAATATATGTGTAATATATATAAATGTATGTATTATTTACTATGGAGGGGAAATGCATATACATATACATATGTATATAGTTTATATATATTTTAACATATATGTATCTCTGCACATTATAAAAAAACACATTTTTCATGTGGGGTCGCGTTCTCTTATAATTGCCGAATTTTCGTTTGCTTTTTGTCTGCTGCTATTTTGTATACCCTGCAACGGAAAGCGGATAAATAGTGTATCGCACAGGAAAAACTCCTCGAAGTGTATATAAATAGATAAGTTAATCCCAAGAACTCTTTCCGTTCATCATAGTTTTCTGTAGCAGTCGGGTGTTATTGACAGCGCAATTCTCTGTTTATAGTGTGAGAAGAGCATTAAAAAATGAAAATAAAGTCGATATCAGTGTCTTTAAAACTGTGATTTTGAGAAATATCGAATACGGTATGCCCTTTTTACTTTGTTAACAGAGTATTAAAGGTTTCAGTGTATTGAATTGAATTTACCTCCCTCTTTTTTAAGGTATCCGGCAGTCGATTTATCTAGGTTAAAACTTATTTACTTGATTTTTTTTATAATTGTTGAATTTTCTTTGGTTTTCTTCCTTCCTTTTTTTTGTCTTAATTCTTCTTAATTCGAATTTGTGTGTCTAGCAAGTCGCGCATATATCATATTTTTGGTTGTTGTTTTTGTTGCCTCAAAAATTACTTAATTGCACCCATATGTGTGTTGTGCTCTCTCTCTCTCTCGCACATCTGCTCGCTCCCTCTCTCTCTCTCCCTCTTTCTCTCATAGCCGTTTTTCTGGGCGCTAAACTGGAAATGTGTCGTCGCTGCGAATGTATCTGTATCTGTGGCTGTAAATGTATCTGTATCTCTAGCTATAGTTATAGCTGTATCTACGCATTTCTTGGCTGTTGCTGTATCTAATTCTAATTTATTTTGCCAAAAAAAAAAGAGAAAAGAATAAGAAGAAAATAATAATGAGGCAGGCAAACAATAAAAACGCAAAGGAAGCGCGCAAAACTTGTCGCCGCTGTTGTTGTTGCTGTTCAAGTTGTTGTTGCTGCCTTTCGTTTTATTTATTTATTTATGCGTAGCTTTTATTTTTTATGTTCAATAAATTACGCTCTGTTGACATGCCGCACAGTCCCGGTTGCCGAGCCAAGCCACCCCTTACAAGCGCCCCTTTGCGCCCCCTCCGCAACCCTCATTTTTGGTCATTTGAATTGCAGCTGACGTCGACGGCGGCGTCAGCGTCGGCGTCGGTGTCAGCGTCACGGGCCGCTGCGCTTTAATGGCCCAAAAGCAACTTTTGCTTTCATTGCACGTACCAACAACAACAACAACAACAACAACAACAACAATAAACACCGCAGCAGCAACAGCAACCAAAACAACAACAACAGCAACCGAAATTGAACTTGAAATTGTTGCCGAAGCTTCGGGACGCCCTCAACTCGCTTCTCACGCCGAAAACCCGAAGAACGAAGACCGATGTCCGAAATACAAAACCCGAAACCCCGAAAAAGAAACGTGGGTCATTAAAAGCCGAATGCGACCGCGGCTTTTGTAATATTGTGTGGGCGTGGCAGCGCTTGTCGCTTGTCCCAGACAAGGCCTTATAAAAACCCAAGGGAAAACACTCAACTTTGGAATGTCGAAGGTTAAATGCCCTTGCAAAGATTAGGGATGCTATGGATGTATATATGTATATATAGATACACAATAGAATAAGATTTAAAAAATACTGATTCCTATGAAAGCTAAATGGTATAGTTGTCCGATTTTAAAAATATTTTCTTGATGCCAATATATGGTATATTTATTAAAGGTATTTTAAAAAACCAAATAGGTTTTTATACAAAAACTCAATTTTTAATTGAAACTCAAACTCAATATTCGATCAATTGTTTCTATGAACGCTATATGCTATAAAGATCTGTTGTGAACTATCCAAACATCTGAACTATATTTCATTGACATAGTTCCACCAGATGTTCACATAGTCAGTTTGTCTGATAAACATGATCAGTTATGGATATATATTTGATTTAAAAACTTTTACTTTATATGGCAAAGCCAATATGCCCAATATTTCTATGGGCAAGCAGAGTATACGAATTTAAAGTTTGTTGCAAACCAAAGACAAGGTCTTGAGAAAACTCGAGGAAAGTAAACGTTGCATGGTAATTCGGGTTTCGAAAGCTCTGCCAAAGAGTTCTTCAGCTTGTGCTCGGCTTGTAGCCAGACAAACGCCAGTTTGGGCCAGTCATTTGACAGCTGCGCTATCATCGTAGACATCTTCAACTACCCACAACTCAGCAGCTCTTCACACACACACACGCACACACACACGCACACTCACGTGTTGTGATTTAACGAGCTTCGTGCGGAGCTGTAAAAATGAAGTCAAGTTCTCCAGTGAAACAGAGAGAAAGAGGTAGGGCGAGGGGCAGGGCACACGTCGCCTCCAGGTAGACGCGAAATTCGCAGAGCTGAGACCTCGAGAAGCTCCTCAGCGCGGCAGCTCACAATTTACAGCTCACAGCTGTGGGGCAATTAGAAAATCCGAATACGAATGCCCAAACGTAATGCCATCCAAAATTTTGTTCAGCTTTGTGCGTGTTGTTGTTGTTGTTGCTGTTGTTTGTAAAAAATGACTTTCCGCTGCGGTGGGCAGGGCCCGACCCCCGTCGGCAGCTTTGGTTTTGTTTTTTGTTTTTTTTTTGAATTTAGATTTAGATTTTGTGTTACGCTTTTTGAGCCATAAAATCAGGCAGTAAATGAAAAAAGAATAAAAATGGAAACAAAATCCGAAAAAAACAACGCTCCAAAATAGTTAAGTATATATAATAATAGCGCGCATCTTAATTATATAACAATTAAACCTATAATGCAGCAGAGAAAGACAGCAATAGACGGTAGAGAGTGCGAGAGTGAGACAGACGGCACAATTTAGCTACCTCTAGCTGAAACCTCAGCTGAAGGTTGCTTTAAATATGGGAAAACTGTAATTTTGTTTTAATTTTTTTCCTTATTTTTTTTGGCTGTTATGTGAAAAAAATACAAAAAAAATTAAAAAAAGAACGTATATCAACGCGCATTATTCGTAATTTATTTAAAACAAAGAAAATTTGACAAAATAAAAACTCAACAAATTGCGGCTGGAAAATGATGATCGTTACGGGTTAGCTGGGAGAGAATGCAGCGACAAGGTCAAACGAGTGCGTTGTTGTTGTTGTTATTATTGCTGTTGTTAACATCCGAGGCAATTTGTCAACTCTGGCACAGTGCGAGTATGTACGTAGAAAAACAAAAAAAAAACAGAAACAGATACAGATACAAATACAGCATGTATCTGCGTCGCAACGCATTCCCATTCATATACACATTCATTGCGCAACACGAAATTGTTTGAAACAAGTCAAGGGTGTTCGGGCATCAGATACAAAACACACACTCACACACACACACAGACACATTAGCGCTGGAAAAGCAACTGTTCGCCATTGCAGAATCTTCCCGAATTATTTGCCAGAGATTAGTAAAGTATGCGGAAATGCAAATAGAAAAGGGGCCTAGATAAATGTGGGGCAGAGCAACAAAGGTAGGCGGCTATTTTTCAATTGCTCTTTGTGCTGCATTCGTAAACGTTTCACAGGCTGTGCAGAAGTAGATGGCAAACTTTCCCCATATCTCTATTAAATGTTTTGTGTAATATGCCCCTTTAGCCTTTGCTGCCAGGGTATTCGTGCAGAGCTGTTGACAGGCGTTCGCCTGTCCGCAAATTAGGCGCGAGCGGCAAGGGCTTGCAGCGCACCTCTAACCGGCTATTGCGGCAGGGTTGCTGGCAAATTATCGGGGTGCCTAAAACAACAACAGCGGCATTGGGAACAAAGTAACAACAAAACTTAAATTGCACTTGGCACACAATTCGACGAAAGTAGTTTCTGTTTTTCGAGGAAATGCTTTTGGCATTCCTTGCGCTGGGCGGGGCAAAAGGGCAGCTGCACAGTGGCACGCAGCGGCGCACAGTGGGCCGCTGGCAAAATGAAGCCATTAAAAAATTAAATACTTATCCGCAAGCGCGTCGTGGGAATTGTGGGCATTCGTAAGTGTTTTGCCTGTGGCCCACTGTGCGGAAGTATTTTTTGTGTTTTTTTTTGTTGTTTGCTTGTTTGTTTGTTTATTGTTGAGCGCTGCAGATACTTTGTATCTTAATTTGTGAATAGCCAAGTAGCCGAGCTTTGTTTCTTTGTGTCTGTGAGGTGTGAAAACCTGCAGCTCGAATTCGAACTCAGGAGTTTTTTTTCATTGGTTTTTATTTTTATTTATTTTTTGTTGTTTTGTTTTGTGCTCATGTGATGCCCTCTGTGATTGATTGTTAGCTACAAAATGTCATCCCCCCTCCCCTCTCGCTTCAAAACCTCACCCCGTTGGGGGAATATGCTCAGAAGTGATTTTCATTAAGCATACGCCGCGTCGTACGCAAATCATAAGGCGCTTGTTCTCCGTGCTGCTGTCGTTGTTGTTGTTAGTTGCTTGAAGGTGTGAATTTTTCAGCAATTGGATTTTGTATCTTTATCTTGGTATTGTTTATGCGACGGCTGCCGACGTTTCGTTTCGTTTTTCTTGCGCCTCGCTTTTCGTTTCGTTTGCTTTGGCGTAAATTAACTTTGAACTTCAAAAAAAAAAAAAAAAAATATATATATATATATAAAGGCAACAATAACAATAGCAACAACAACCCAACAATCAACTTCACCTTGTTCAAGGTCTAAGAGCAACGGCAGCAGCAAATGCCAGCCGAAAAAGAAAAAACGGAAAAAAATAAGATTTGTTGTTATTTTGTGCTCAACACTCATTTGCATAGGGAAATTGAATGTTGTGTCTGTTTATGCTTTTAGCTACAGCTTTAACTATATAGTTATATATCTATTCACAAATGCTGCTCTTTTAGCGCTTCTTCAGGTTTTTTTTGGTCTTTTTTTGTTGTTGTTCAAGACAAGCCCCGCAAAAAAAGAAGATATTGTATCTGCATTAAAGACTTGGCAATAACCTGCATAACAGGTGGTCCCCCCGCTGTTGCAGACAGCTTTTAACGAGCTTGAATAACGGCTTAAGGAATTCAACTAACACAATTGGGTGTCAATTGATTGAATAGTGCCGATTAGAGTGAATATGCTATAGGAAATTTTATAACTTTCGTTCGATTAAAAAGCACTTCGGATTGTTAGGGTGACCAGACTTGCTGAATTTGTTCAGCTTTGTATTATCAAGTGATCAATTTATAGTGACGAATTTATTATTCACATTATAAAATATTGTAAGAGTATCCAGTAAAGTTTCTCTGAACAGAGTGAACAGCTTACAGAATTTAATGTTCAGCAATTGCACTTTTTTTTATTTTATTAAAATAACAATAAGCCTGGCCAGGAGTTAAAGGTCGTTTTATTTATTTAATTATTTATTGCCTTTACTTTTTATCGAGTTACATGGCTTACTTCGCCTACATTTTTTTTTAAATAAAAAAAGAAGAATTTATATTTCTGACTATTACTCAGTGCGACCAGACTTCTAAATGAATACATAAGAGTGAAATATGAATGTAAATTCAAATTCACCGACTGTTGCTTAATGCCAATTAGATTAACCCTTTGTTTGCTGAGGGCCATTTTGAGTACCGAATAGTGCCATTACCATTACCTTAGCTTGTTAAAGGGTGACCGTATTTGCATAATTACACTTGCTATCAATATTGAAATCAGCTTTTTTCAAGCTATACCCAGAGCTGTTTTCATTTTTCTTTCATTCTTTGTTGATTTTTTTTTTATTTATTTTTTCCTTTTGTTTTTTGGTCGTTGGCGCGTTGGCGTCTGCTTCAGCTTTAACTTTAACTTTGGCTTTAGCTGCACTTCCGCAGCGACGCTGACGCTGACGCTGACGCCGACGCTGACGCCAACGCGACTGCACGAAATTCACATGGCAGTTGGTTAAGCGAGTATCTTGTATCTGCTTTAGTGTATCTTGCACGTTGTGTCTTGTTGCTGGCCAGCTCATAGCATGGCACATGCACGTGGGCTGCAGCTAACCATTTCGGTGGTTGTGGCTGGTGGTGCCATATGGCCACCTGGCAGGCGATCGGACAGCGCCCAATGACCTTCCCGTGTCCGTGTCCAGGAAATGGCATTAGCTTACGCTCGCTCGCGCTCCACGTCCTCGCACCTCCTGGCTGCTAATCATATTAATGCAGCCGTTTCGCTTCCCACTGTGCGTGCGTGTGTGTGTGTGTGTGTGCGTGCGCGTGTGTGTAAGGGCGCGGCCCTAGGTTTGGCTTCCACCGTGCAAGAAGAAGAGCCACTGGCAACGGTTTCTGCTTCGTTTGCTTTCGCCTGTCGCCTGTGCCATCACTTTCGCCGCTGTCGCTGCACATTGTCTTTTATGGGTCACTTGCCCCATCTCCCTTCCTCCCTCCCTCCCTCTCGCGCTCGCTCGCTCGCGCATTTTTCTCAGCTGTTGTTGCTGTCGCTGGTTTTTTGGGTCATGTCCATCAGCCCAACAGCTGGTAATATAATATGCCCAGGAAGTCCGGCGGGAATCCATTTTAATAGCGTTCATCGTTTGCCGCTTCCTTAGCTAACCCCAACCCCGTCCCGCCCTCCGCCTCCCACTCCTGTGGCGCTCGCAGTTTCTGGTTTTGACCAGTGTTTGTTAACAGCTTTTTGTTCTTATTTTTTTTCGCTTTTTTTTTGGTTTTTTGTTTGTTTTTAGACTCAGTGTCTTTTTTTATTTTGCACAATATGGGCTCATTAGCACAAACGACGCCGCTGCTAGGCGAGAGCGGGGAGCGGGGGGCGGAGGAGGAGCTACCGGGCAACCGAACCCCCGCGCCGCCGCTCGCCGTTGCCAACTAATTAATTATGCCACTGCAGCAGCGTCACGGGGGTGTATTATTTGCATGTGCGTGCGGGTGTGTGTGTGTGTGTGTGTGTGTGTGCGATAATGTATTTCAATGTCTGCCTTTCGTTCTTTCTGTCTTTTTATTTTCGACTAAATTACAACAGCAACGAGAGCAACGCGGCCAGGAACGAAATTTGCATTGTATTTAGTTACACACGCACATGGTCATGTATACATGGGCAGCATAGTATATAGATACATGTATTTACATAGTACACTGTATACATATATTTGCACTCGTATCCACCAGATACATGTACACACACACGCACACACGCACAGCGGCTTAATTTGTGCCACGTACTTTGCACCTGAACTCTGGCACTGCCGAAAAACAAAATAAACTTGTATTCCAAGAACCACGCGAACTACTAAGTGCGCAACTGGAACCAGTTCTAGTTCCTGCTAAGTGCTTCAGTTTTATGTGCTATCGAAAGCTAAACCTATATCTATGTCATTTATTTAAAGCTTTTTAAGCTATAAAATTGTTTAGTTTATATCTAGACCTTCAGATGAAATTGTAAGAGTTGATTCCACAGAACTAGTTCAAGCCGACAATTATTTTATTTATTGCTTGAAACATTGTAATCAAAGGTTATAAAAATATTTATGAGTCTACGGTGTTAACAAATACGTCAAATATTTGCGTTTGTCTTTAGTATAATATCATAAATAGTTTCTTTCAACTTCAAAGAAACTCAGGAAATATATAAGTATATTAGTATAAAACTTAACAAATTTGAAATCAATTTAAATATCTGAATATGACAGAATATTATTAAAGCTACATAGCAAAATTTATGATTCTAGGCAATTCCTTTGTCTTCTATAAAACAAATCGAAACTTGTTTAGAGCTTATAAATTCTTTAAAGCACGCTAAAATACGATATAGTACGCCCCTAGCTAAAGTCTCAAGTCGAGCGCTATCGATTGCTGGCTATATATAATAAATGAATATATATATATATATATATATATACAAAATTTCTACTTCAAACATGACACATTTTTGGGCGCTAGTTATCCCCACCTAAAAATATATACCCCCGAAGACCCATAACTAACACCAAGTCATGCGTGTGTGTGTGTTGTAAATGAATACATATGAGTACATACATAGGTAGAAGTAACTAAGTATTTTGAGTGTTTCGGTGTTTGAGTTGAGATATGCAAATTAGCTGTGGCCTTGACGTGGGCGTCAAACTTTTGGATTTATAACTTCGTTACACTTTGTTACTTTTACGTTGTTGTTGTCAGTGGGTGTTTTCGTCTGTGTGTGTGTGTGTGTGTAGGAGCTAATATCTTATTTTATGTATGTGATTGTTGTGCCTGACTAAGAAAAATGCGCTAAAACTTTAGCTATTTGTCACATTTACGACTCAACTCTTCGGGCCAAAGCGTCGCTGACGTATTTGTCGCCTGGCACATTGACCGAATTGGCAGAAAGGTGTGCTTGCCAAAAGGGTGTGTGTGTGTGTGTGTGTGTTTGAGGGGGAGGGGGTTTGGCCAGCGAAGTGGGAGTGCATTTGACGGTGGCTCCTTTGGCGGCCATGCCCATTTGCAGATTTGCGAGCTTTGTGTTTGACTTTCAAATGGCCCATTGATTGGGCCATAAGTCGTGTTCATTTCTCTAGCGGCAGCGGCCAAAAAAAGCTGTTTGGGCCCGCTCTCTTGGCCATTTGGCAAACATTCATAAATTATTCAAAACAAATAAAAATCCAGCGCTGAGCGTTTTGGCCTCTTTGGTTCATTGGCATTTCATTTGCCATATTCTACACATAAAGTGTGTGTGCCAGGGTATGTGTGTGTGTGTTTAGGTACTCTTTGTATCTGCAACTTCCCATTCACGCACACTGGCATGCCAGTTGGCCATTCATTAGTTTGAAACTAGTTTCTCTTCATATCTATATATATATATATATATATATATATATATATATATATATATATATATATATATATATATATATATATATATATCTATTTTTTCCTTCTTTTCTTTTCCACTCTTTTTCCTACTTTATTTCGTTTGTCTTTCCGTATTGCTTCTTTTTCTTATTATTTTTTTTCCTAAAAGTATTTATTTAACATATATTTTTTTCATGCTAATTAACAAACGAAACTCATTTAAAACAATAAGCAATTTATTAAAAAATAAATTCAAAATAAATTAAAATATCATAAAAATACACAAACACACACACACACACATATTTTTTTGGTATCGTAATTATCGTGGCGAGTCTGTCATATGAATACCAATTGGTTGTGCATCAAAGCAACCGAATAGTCGTCGGGGCATTCTGAATATTTTGATACGTTTTTTAGTCGCCTATTAAGGGTTCAACTGTTTTGATATTCTATGGGTTGATTTAGATAGATTGCATCTGGCATATATTATACAAACATAAATCATTTAATCTTTGCAGAAATTTTGCATTATTTTTCAATTGATATGCAGCTCGATTGCTTACCAAAAATTTGTTTGATGAATAAATCAAATGAGATAATTTTAAACTTTACCTTAACTAGTCAAATTTCACTTGTATTCAGTCATAGAATTGCCATCTAAATTTTGATAAAGCCAAGTCGGGGTATCTCGGAGTTACGCTAGTTAGTGGCAATTAGGGTAAGTGTTTTTATTGTTAGTTTATTTTTTTAACCATTTTATTTGTGGCATATCATTTAATCTTTGTGTATTTGCCATGCAGCTCATGTGTATAAAATTTGTGTTCGACTTATGTTTTCACTCACTTTACATATTTGCCAATTCTTTTACGTATGTATGCTATACCACCATTCCATTTTCATTCCCCCCCCCCCCCCCATCGTCCTCCTCTTGCTTACCATACGCACTCTACTTTTTGTTGCGTTCTTTGTGTGTTTTTTTTATTGCCTTTTGTCATTGTTCGCATTGTCAAGTGCTTTTCAGTTGCTTTTTACCACTTTTTTTTATTATTATTATTTTGTGTTGTTTTTCTTTTTATTATTATTTCGTACGATAGAACACATTGTTTTATATAGCTTTAGCGCACACTCTCCCCGTTCTTTGTCGTTTATTATTTGTTAAATGTTTGCTTTGCATTTGCAAATTATTTTCTTTTGTTGGTCGCTTTTTATTTGATTATTTGCATTTGCCCCTCCCATGTCGGCCCCCTTGCACATGTCGCCTATTTCCCCTCGGGCTTTATGAAAAGATCGCTTCAGATCGTTTCGTTCTGGATGTGTTCTGTGTGGGTGTCGTTGTTCTTGTTGTTGCCGTTGTTGTTGCATTGTCAGCATTCATTTGCAACTCGACAATTGTCGACATTGAGCAACGACAGCGTTCAGTGATCATAGCTCAGTGCCACGCCCCCAACGCCCCACCCCACCCACCTGCATCGATTGCTGGGCGCATGTGCCCGCCGGTCAGTTTTCAATTACAGCGGTGCGAGTTAATCAATCAATCAATTACTGCAATAATGACGAGCTGATTTGTGCGATTTTGTGTGCAACAAAGCGAGTGCCGACAAAAACCGAAAACACCTCCCTGAAGCCCCACGAGTTTTCCAATCGCCCCCGTCCACCCCTTGCCACATTGCTGATCGCCCACTCGTTTTGACCCGAACGTATCTCAAAATATATATTCGAACCACCCAATGAGTCCAAAATTTATGCGCAAAGTGTGCCAAAAGATTTTGAAACTGTTCGTCTTCATCTTTATTTCTTGCTTTTATCTTGCGCTTCGGCTTTTTTTTCATCTTTTTTCTTATTTGATTTTAATTATTTGTTTTATTTTTTAGTTTTTTGTTATCTCTACGCGGGTTGGAAAATGTAAAACACGCACTTAACCAAAATTTATTGTTAGACATTTACATATTTCGAATAGCATTTTATTGGACTGGATTTTGTGTTTTCCACTTTTTATTAAATAGGTTCCTGTTGGCCGGTGGCATAGAGTGCGAATTTATGGCACACATATATCACTAAAGCGGACATTTTCATTTATTTGATATTTCAATAGTATATCCGATTTATAGATCATTATAGAACATGCCATGGGAAACCGAGTTGTCAGAGTTATCGATAACGATGGCGGGTAATTGCTGGTATTAAGTGCTTCTTTAGATACATAGATATTTATCGATAACTGTTTCGATAATTTGCTGCTAGTGATTGCTTGAAAAGAAACGTTGCAAGGTAAATGATAACTATTTCGATTAATTGCTGTTTTTGCTTGTTTAATCATTTAAATATTTATCGATAAATGTATCGATTAGTTGCTGCTTTTATTTAATTGATCGCTGGTTATCATAACAGAGTTACCCTCTCAGTCTTTAGTTATCGAAAACATTATCGATTATCTGAAAAAATTATATATATATATATATATATATATATATATATAGAGTGTGGCGTTGGCGTCAATTGCAAATTTCAGACTTTGGCGGCTCCTGTCCCCCTTTTACTGTCTAAACTTTTATCGATTAATACATGTTGTCGACGAATTACTAATAAGAAAATAATATATATTGCGACTTTGACACAAAACGTTTAGCTTAATTGTTATTTTTCTACTTTTGCTCTCCGTTTCGGCCGAATGTTAACTTGGAGTTTTATCTAGAACTTTATTTACTTATTGTTGCTACTATTTGCTTGATAAAATCATACTCATTCATAAATTCTACGCAATTGTTTGCCAGCTATTTTATGCCGAAGTCAACGACGTTTCCAGTATCTTGCAATGAGTTTCATCAATATGACGATTACTCAGTTGGAGTTTTTGTTGTTTTTTTTTTTTGGAAAATATTCATGCCACTGCATTAGTCAAACTGTACAGGGAAATGTAAACTTGGAAGACAAGACCAAATAAATGCATCAGATCGACAAATATTTATCAATTACTCACAAAAATCTGAGTCACGGTCAAATAGGGTCGTCTTGGCTTTCAGTCACATGCTTCCTATGGGGTCTCCGTGCGTGTGTGTGTGCGTGTGTGTCGGACTGTGCGTCTGTGTCTGGTGAGGCATTGGGGCGCCGTTTGCATGCCAAGCACAAGCACAAGCACGAGCACCAGCAAAAGCCAAATGCAAACAAGCGTCCAATACGATAATTGGTGTTCATTATCAATGGGCAAATACAGCTCAATCCCAAAACCCTTTAAGTGATCGAGTGTGTGTGTGTGTGAGTGTATGTGGGGGGGGGGGGGGCACATTTGGCACATGTCGTCGACATGTAGCGGAAATCCAAAACGGGGCAAACACAAACTTAACCACGACTTTTGGGCATGAACTTCCCGTGCGCCGCCAGACGAGCCTTCACTCTCTTCATTTTTTAGTATACCCTGCAAATAAGAAGACGGTATACTAAATAAATAAAATAAAATAATAATAATAATAAAATAATATATTCTTGGTTGTTGTTAAGATCAAGATCAATTAAGCATCAATTTAGCCGCGGTTCTAAAGAACTATGAGACTTACAAGCAGAAAGCTTGGCTGATCTTTGAGTTGCCACAAATCTTTTTTTTTTGTATTTTTACCGATGTATTTCTTAGAGACTTTAAGAGCTGCAGAGGTGAAATTTCGTGTGAAGGCTTTTATCATGAAAACATCATCATGTAAATTTTATTGACGATTTTTTCTTTTTTTTTTAAATCTCGTTGGCCCTCAAATCGCATTTTTATAGATTAAGTCGAGATCTTTGGTATCTCATAGCATCATTTTTATAACCAACTATAATTCATACAGGGTATCTCTTGGTAACATACCTTTGTCTAGACTGTTAACACTTGTTTTGTTTTTTTGATAGCCGCGATCGTCGTCTACCCAACTACAAGTTGTTGTTACTTATATGCCGTGTACTTAACTTGTCTTTTTTTGCCTGGCTTTTTTTGTAATGGCTTTTTAATGGGCGCTGTACTTTGGCCAGGCAATCAATACAAGCGGACACACATTAATATATATATGTATATATATATATGTATATATATATTTATATATGTATATTTAATATATATATATTTTGGTCATATCTTATCGACGTGCGCAGGCCTTCAACTGTAGAGTGCGTGGACCAAACCCAACCAAAGCAACGCAGGCCGAAAACGGGCTAAGCCTAATTAAACCGGAAGCATTAGATGACCGCGCTGGCCAAGTTGTAACTGAGGGCCAGCCAGTTGCACGGGTTTTTCGGTTTGTAGTATATATTTCACTCTAGTGCTGCGTATCTAAAGTTTTTTTTTTTTTTTTTTTTTTTTTTTTTTTTTTTTGGTATCTGGTTAAATTTTAGTTTCCATTCCAGTTGTTACGCCCCGGCTTTTGTTATGTTTATTGTTTTAAAATTATATGTCAGAAACAAAAATAAAAAAAAAGCTGGCCATAAATTATAAAGAGCAGATGCGCAGTTCTCGCGAGTCGCTTCTATTATTATCATATATATTTTTTTGTGTTTTTTTTTTATTTTATTTTTTTTGGGCATTAGCATTTCGCCTTTTGCTGTTTGACGTCTCATTTCGTATGGAAATGTTCCGAAAAGCGTCGATTAAAATTACCTGACTCGGACGTCAGACTAACTCGCTTTATAAGGCTACAGCTGCGTGGATGTGGCCAATTTGAGATTTCTTTTGCGTTGCGACTCTCATTTTGTTGTTGTAGTACATTTGGTCTATTATAGTGTAAAGGTAGCGCCGGCTTCGGCCCAATTAGACTTTGGCCCGCTTTATGCGCGCTAATTAAACGATTATTATTCAATTACGCGCGGGAAAATAGAAAGATGGAGAGAGAGAGAGAGGGAGAGGCAGAAAGAGACGGGCAGCTAAACACGGCGGCATTTCATTCATTTTATGCCACAATGTTGCCCTCTAAGTGTGATTTATGTGCAACGCCCACGCAATGATCACGATCACTGCGATCACACGAATCATAATACGTAATAATCGTAATCGAGTTCGGCTTCGGGCTTGCCTTCGGCTTCGCATGCAGCTCAAGCTGAAAGGTCAAATTCTCTATTCTAATTGAGAGACACCGCGCTTCTATAACGATCCAACGATCTTACGATCTAACAACGTTCCAAACGTTTGCCCATTTCCCCTGGCGCGGTGCCAATCAATTTACGTCAAGCGCTTGATTGGTCAACCTCTTAGCCCCATATGTGTGCCAACCCGACCCGCACCCAGCACACCGCTGCCCCCTCCCCCTCCCCTCAACCCCCCGGGCCATTGCTCGATTAATGAAATTAGACAATCAACAAGAGTCGAATAAAAAGCAATAGTAGAACGAAAATTAAAATCACTTAATTAAATAATTTTTAATGTGCTTCGTTGTGCGTTTAATTGTTGCCTTTGTTACTCTTGTTGTTTTTTCTCTTTTCCTTAAATTTTTTTTGGCTTTTATTTCTATTTTTTTTTTTTGCTTTTTACGGCTGCAGTTTGTGGAGCAGCTGTCGTTCGTTAATTGCAAAGAATGGCCGTTAAGAGCTTGCTTCATCTTCATTATTCAAATTGGCATCTATTTTCGTTTCGCATCTTCTGCCCGAGCTACTGTTCGTCTATGCAAAGTGGCTTCTCGCATTCTGGAACTATGGACTCACCACTTGCCCAGATGAAGGTCAGCGATATGCGCTAATTGATCAGCAATCTACACAGCCGACAGCTGATCAAGTGATCACCGAACAAAGTTGTAGCTTGGGAGTTTTGCCACAAAACAGTGTTATACATTTAACTGAAGTTGTGTTGTTGAGCACCTAGATTACTGATCAACTGATCACAGTTAAGCTTTTACAGTCTGTTGTTATTTATGAGCTGTTGAAGATCACGTGAATCAGCGAACGAGTGGAAAGAGTGGAGTGGATAAGATTGAAACTTTTACTCACGACATATAGATCAGTGATCAAACCAAACGCTACAAACGTAGCAGGAAATAGGGAATATGGAGTACAGAAATATATTCTAGGCTCAGATGAATGCTTTTGTGATCAACCGTTCAAGATTGATCACTTTGAAAGCGCAATTGATCAACTCATCACTGGCATAGCAAGTTCAATACTAAATGAAGGGCTTTACTATCCATTAACCAGCGCTTGGTAATCAATGCTATCGATCTAGCTGGCGAGCCCTGTCGTAGATCACATAGATCAGCGTGTTTGCCCGTGTTACGTGCCAAGGCTGAGGCTGAAAATACGAATTGCTATCTAATGTCAATGGGTTAACAAACAAACAAATAAACAAACGAATTAACAAAAGAAGCGTACAGACAGACACACACACACACACACACACAAACACGCACACACATGCTCGGCACTTACAATTCCAGTATTATAAATCTTATGACTGCTAATGAGACTCGTAAAACACAGTCACATTCATTCTAGACATCATTTGATATGTGTATATAAATGGAGAAAAAAATTATTAGCAACACGTTGTACAATGTACAATTCTTAATTTTTTTATTGGCGAACAGCTTAACAAAAAACTCCATGAGCTTCATATGATGATGACCTGCAAAGCACTTTGCATTTCATTAAGGTTTAATTCAATTCAACAGCTAAAAATGCTTTTTTTTTCATAAAATGCAATTTGTGTTTGATTTTAATTTTCATTAAATTTTTATTGGTGTTTTCACAATATGCTTTTTACATTTTGCTTTCAATGTGCAGTTATTGCGTTTCTTGGCTGCATTTCTTTTATATTTCTATTTAAAAAGAATTTCAATTATATTTCCACTTTAATTAAATTATTTGCCGGTACAAATGCTTATGATTCTTTTCCATCTAAATTTTAAATCAATTTTCAAGAAAGTACCATATTTCTTTTAAGTTTCATGTGCGTAGAACTTGGTTGAACCACTTTCAATGCTGAGTCGATTTAAATTTCCACTTGAATTCTTATTCAATTATTTAGGCTAAAGTCTTTTGCCTTTTTTAATTTGAACTTTAATTTCAATTAAATGAATGTCTGATTTAAATAAAACTTACTTTTTATAAATTCAAAGTCAAATTTAATTTATTTTTAACTTCAATTTATACTTACTTCTTTTTTCAATATATGTGCAGCTTTGTGTTTAGTTTTTCCACTTGCATTTCAATTCTGTAACTAGGGGCGTGTCTGGCCGCCCCCTCTATCCACAGCACACCAGTACCTTTTTTGGGCTACTCTTTTTAGCAGCTCTCTAAACAGGCATAGAGAATTGCTGTTAATTGCGGCTAATTGGGTTTTTGCACATTTCAATGCACAATTTTGTGAAAATTCGCACAAAATAACCAAAACGTCCGACATTTGCTTGTATTGGTTTTGGTATTTTTGTTGTGTATTTTGTTGTTGTTGTTGTTGTATTTTTTCAGCTGCCGGCTTTCCGCTTAACGCCTTTTGGCATTTCAAACAAATTAATGCCATTAAAGATCGCAAACAACGATGCAATTTGAAAGGCCTTAATCCTCACAAATGTTGCAAATTAGGTAGCTCTCTCGATTTCTTCGTTAAACAACTCCCCGGGAGGGGAGGGCAGGGCGATTTACAAATAACAAATACTGAATACTGAAATACTGAAATACAGTCGCTGTGCAAAAAATACACACATGAAAAACCAAATAAACAAAACGTCTTTCGTTTTGGTCTTTGTCGTCGTTTGCTTTCAAGATTTAAGCCAAATTAATGGACAGGCTAAGGGGAGGTGGGGGGACTACTAGCAACGCAACCCCTTCCTTCCCTCCCCCCTCCTCTCAGCCCTCCCAAAAATTGTGTGTGTTTGTGTTTGCCTAAAAAATTGGCGCTACCTACGCGCGTTTGTTTTTAGCGTCTTTGTCTTTTGGCTGGCCGTACACAATTTTGTGTATATTTTGTATATTTTTTTCACGTCTTGTCTTCTGCTCTTTTTTATGTTTTTTTTTGTTGTGCTTGTTTTTTTCTTCTTCTGTCTTCTGTTTTTGCGATGAATCATGCGCCGGTTGTCCGCCAATTTAAGCTAATAGCGACGTGTGGAACGGGGGCAGGGAAGGGGGCAAAGACGGGCGCTTAATCAATAATCATCAATCGTCTTACACACAGTAAATAACCAAAATACTTCAAGGGTAGTGCTGCTGAAAGGGGTGGGTGCGGGTGCGGGGAGGGGGAGGTGGGGCGGGCTGTGGGTCTGTGTTGCGAGAGGGGAGTTGCCACATAATGGATGACCATACGCTGCAATTATTGATGGGCGTACGCACAGCCTCGCTTGGCCTGCGCCGCGTTTCAATTACAACAAATGCTGTTAGTTGAACACACACACTGAATACATTGTGAATAGAAACACTCGAAATCTATGCCATCTCTTTATAGCTCTTAGCGCGTGTTTTATACTATATCTAACCGTTTCCACCTGTTGCTTCTCCTTCTCTTTGCAGCCATAAGCGATTGTGCATTTTATGGTAAGTCAAAGTGCGAGCATCGATCTGAAAGCCTGAACACACTGAAAACCTGAAAGCCTGAAAGGCCGTAAGCCTGATAAAAAACTAGTCATCAATTATGAAACTAGATGTGCTCGTTTTCATAGCTAACTGAATACATTCGTACACGTATAAAAACTATTTTTTTGTATTTAATTTCAATTTCAGTGTTTAGTTTTTTCCATTTTTCATTGAGTTTTAAAAATTTAAGTCATATATAAATTAATAGATTTTGCATTTGAAAAATTTTTAACAGATTTTCGAATTCATTCGGTTGTAGCTCAAGTTAAAGTAAAACAAACATTTACCCTAATATTTGCATAGTAATTTTATTGCGCTATCTTTCTTATTTTATTTGTGGTCTGTTTTAATGATGTTTTTTATGCTAATTGTTTCAAGCACAATTAGTTAAAAATATAAATTTGCAATTGTAATTGAAAACACTAAACATTAAATATAGTAACTATTTTTTTTTTGCCAAGAAATGAAAATCGGTTCAGCTTCGACAATGATATGGATGTTTGTAATATGGGAGCTATGGATTCTAGAGCTCACATGTCAGCAAATTAATAAATTGTCCTACCTCAGAATCACTTTTAAAAAGTTAAAGCAAATTTGTAAATGGTTATTTGAAAATCCGTTCTAGTTCAGGTTTACATTTAATATAAAGGTTGTTTTAATTGCGCGAAATTGTAAATGTTGTACATACATGCGATTTTACAAATCGAAAATTGAATAGAATTTTCTGTACAATTCCTATGTGAAATATTTGGGACGCTGCGCTCTGTTTACATGTCAGGCCATTGCCCGTTTACCCAGTAGCTCATTTCGGCCATACTCAATGTAAACAAGTTGGCAAATGGATTTTGGCTAAATTTAGTGGCCGTCCACGTCACCTCACGGCTGCGAACGCCACGTCCCGTCAGACGCAGCTTCCTGGGCGAAGGCAGAATATCGCGTATACGCCACATGCGACGCATTGGCACGCGTTGTGCCGCGAAATCAATCAAAGACAGCTAATTTGCTGCACGCAACCGCTGTGGCAAGCTAGGAAAACGAAGCTGTGCGTCAGCGACAAGGTGTGGCAAGGCAAGGCGGCAGCTGACAAATGTTGTGCCTTCTTGCCACGTAGTATGGGGTCCAGCAGACAAAACGGCGCCAGCTGGGTGTCCTTGCGACGGCTCCTGCTGTTGCGGTTGCTGCTGTGCCAGCTGCTGCCTGATGCGTGTGGCATGTGCCCCAATTGGGCGTCAAATCAATCAAAAACAAAAGCGAAACAAAAAAAAAAAAACTACGAAATCTGCCTGCGCGCTGGCGAGTTACGCGCAATTTAACCTGCCTGGCAATTTGCAGCTCTCGTTGATGACCTCCTGCCCTGTCTCTCTCGCTCTATCCGTCTCTGTCTCTCGTTCGCTCAATTATCATAATTGCGCCCACACACACACACACAGGCAGACTTGGGGTTGGCACACACACACACACACACAAGCTGAAATGATAATGTCGGCGCCAGCATTTCCGCTTTTATTAACGACTACGACTACATCTGCCTCTATTCCCCCCTCAACAGCTTTAAGCCCCCTCTCTCTCTCTCTCTCTCCTCTGGCTTAAACACACCCAGCGAATGGGCCGTCGTGTGTGTTCGTGTGTGGGTGCCATCCATGTCCATGTAGTGGCTGCTTGACACGCACAATTAAGTGCCACCACCAGCAGCTCCCTCTCCCTCTCTCTCTCTCTCTCTTGCTGTCTCACTTTCTGTGCGGCTCAAGGATAACGATAAACGATAAACGCGTCAGGCGATGGCTGAAGCTTTGCTTTGCTATTTCAAAATCAAATCAAATAAAATAAAATTTACTACGCTCACGCACGCTTCTTGTTGTATCTGTCCCGGCCCAACTACCCCATTGCCACCCCACCCCCCAGCAATCCCCAGCCCTAAATCTTGCCAGCAAATTGTTGATATATAGAAATGCTCGACATCGTCGACGCTGTGGCGCTCGTTTTCATTTTCGTTTTTCGACTATTTTTATATCTATTTAACATTTTCATTTCCGTTTCGCCTTAATGCACTTGACCTTCAGCCAAAAACGAAAAAAATAGCAGAAATCTGTTAGCTTCTGCGTTTTGCGTTTGTTCTCAAGTTCTATTCCTCTGCTGAATTTTGCATCCATCGCAGCCCAAGCGAAACATCCAACAGACACAGCTATTCGGGAGCTTCCGGGCAAACACTCGTACAATTTATTTATTCAATTTTGCTTGAGATTCTAATTATTTTTAATTAATAATCATAGTGCATTTCAAGTTTGGATTTCAATCTATATAGTGTTCATTTTTAAATTAAGTTCAAAGGCTACTTAATTTTGATATTATTTATTAATAGATTTAATCTAAAGTTTGCCTGTGTTTTCATTTCAATTTGAATTTAAATACTTTTCAATTTTAATTTAAATACTTTTCGTTCTAAAATACTTTACATTTCATATCAAATATTTTATTTGGTTGACTTTGACTTAGTTTCAGTTTCAGTTACTTGTAAATTTTGTTTTAACTTCAATCAATTTTTATTTCAATTTTGTATTTATTCAATTTCTATCTATGATTGGCTGTTTTTTTACCATATGTCAAGTTAATTCTAGCTTTGTTACAGCATTAATTTCAATTAAACTTTATTTATTTTATATATATTTAATGCAATTTCATGAGCATTGCAAATTATGTTCAATTTGTGATTCAACTGAAATTTCAATAAATATCAATTGAAAGTCAAATAAATTTTTAAAAAAGGTTTTATTCAAATTTGATTCGTTTGTTATACAATTGTTTAAGTTTTAGTTAATTTTTAATTAAATTTTAGCAATTTATATTTGAATTCAATTTTATTTTAATTGTTCTTCAACTTTGATTCAATGCCAACGAAATTTGTTCTAGAAAATCGCGTTCGCATGACAAAAGGCCACGTTTCACGTTGAACTACTCGCTATTGTTGGTATAATATTGTAAATTTCCAGTGTAAATTCCATTAGGATTATATTACCAAGACACACACACACACACACACACTGATGGGAAGTCACAAAAGTTGCGCCGGCCCATAAACTAGGAGAATTTTCTTTTATTATCCTTGGCAGAGAGTTGGCAGCGAGGACGCAGTAGAAACGTAAAAAGTTCAAATGGATTAGGGCCAAGCTCCAAGCGGAAGCCCGACAAGGCGTTGGCTAACACACACACACACACACACACACACACACAGATGGCCTGTGTTGTGCGTGCCAAGCAAAATTGCGAAAATATGTGTCAAGGACATATGGCAACAGAGCGCCAAGCCGGTTCACATTTCGCCATGCGCGAGTGTGTGGCGAGAGGGAGGGAAGTGGGGGGAGGGGAGGGGAGGGGGGAGTAGGGGACTGTCATACATTGTATATTGTAGGCGTGCCTAAATGCAGTTAACACACAGCTCGCACACCTCGCACATCTGCCGCTCCTCTCCCGCCTGCCGCCCAGCGACATTCGGGACACATTTGGAGCACACTAATTGATATTTTCACAGTCGCTTTTCCCCATTTTTCAACTTGCTTCTTCCTCTTTTCCTTCTTTTTTTTTTTGGCACGCCTTGTCGCATAAATTTTCAAATTTTCCTTCTGCTCCCACGAGACGTTGCGCACACGCCCTGTTGCCAGCTTGTCAGTTCAAATGGATTAAAATGATGAGCTTAGGCTTGTGGTGGGACAGAATTTGGAGTGGATTAAAAAAAAACAACTGAAAGCTTCAGCAAATTAATGTTGGGTCAAGTTTTTTTTTTGGTTTTTTGCGTTTGTAAGAGCCTGAAGCTTTTCGATTTTTATATAACTGTCTAACACTCGCCACAGTTCCAGCCGAGAACTTTCTAGTGCACAAATTTTTGCAACTTAACCTCGCTTGGGTTACTTTCGATGGATGCAAACAATTATCGAGCTTGACGCTTCTTTGATTTGATTTTGATTCGTGAGAAAACATCTCGAGCTTTAAATGCTTTGTGAACAACTTGAAATTCGTTTTTGATACTCAACGAATCTTTCTATTTTTCCACATGGAAATAATATGTATTTCGCCAGATCTCTGCCCCGCGATTCTCTAGAATGCCACTGGATGCGCTTTTTCTGCTGCGAACGCGTGCGCTTCATAAACAAAAGTATTTGGCCAATGTGTTTACTTAGCCAAAGGCCGCTGCCTGCCGCGAGTTGCACGTTTCGGTCTTGCATGTTGAATGCCATAGAACGTTTCCTAGAACATTTTCAATGTACAACTGGCAGCTGGCAACTCGCAACCGGCAAGTGGCAAGTGGCAGGCGAGCAGCAGCTGCTGCTGGAGCCACAGAGAACCACCGAGCTGGAGGCGCTTACAAGGCGTCGCAGTGCCACACATTTCCATCGTTGGTGTGTGTGTGTTGGTGTTTGTTTCTTTCCATTTTGGCCGTTTCTTGATGCTCGTTTGCAATAAATAAACACAATAAACAATTTTAATGCGAATTCCTTCATAAAAATCATGTTGATGTGCGCGCAGCCCGCCGCTGATGGCCTCCGCTCATCATCATGATCAACAGCATGGTGATTATCATCGTCAACAGTTGGTCATTATGAGGCTGTGCTGACAGCTGTCGCATGGCAATGACAGCCACAGCAAGCCACCATAGATACAGCAGATACCAAGATACAAATGTATCTAACACTCAAAATACCGCACATAAAACGAGGTGTGAAAAGTATACTAAATGTCTTTAGACAAAAGCTACACAACCAAAAAAAAAAGAAAAAGAAAAAAAGGAAAAAACACAACATAAAAAAGCTCAAACAATTGCTTGATAAAATTCCAAAAAAAGCAACACACGCACAAACAGCACTCATAAATATCAATAAATTAAAAGGCACATTGCAGGCCAAGTTAACACTGGCTGCAAACTGATAACTGATAATGTCAATGACGGGCGGCTATAATCAACATAAATCGCTTTGATGTCACACATGTATTAAGTCTCAAAATTAATTAGATTTTCTTAGCCAGCCACAACAACAACAGCCACAACTACAGCCAAAAGAGCTACAACAACAAACAGGCAACAACTTTGCGAATGATAAGAATTTTTTTTTTATATTTTTTTTTAAGTTTTTTGTGTGTTTCATGTTGTTGCTGATAAGGCATCTTTGACAGAAGACAAGGCGGCAACAACAACACCAACTAACAGTAATAAAAACACTAACAAGAGCAACAACAACAATAATAATAACAGCAGCAACTGATAAGCTGGTGATAAAAACCAAAAAAAGTTAATGAAAGTTGCGATTGTGAACGTCCTTGCAATAGGCATACACGCATGTACACGCAGACACACACACAAACCCACACACACACACACACACGCACACACGCAGTGCACCTATCTGATTAGTGACTAATGCTGAAAGGGGTGCTTGGGGGCATATTTGGGGTGGGTAAATGTCCGAATAGATACGCATAAATACAAACAAAACACGTGTACTACTATAAAGATACGGCTTACAGCTAAATAACCAAAAGATAGCTGCGCATACACTGAGCGAAAATTTGTGATGAATAATGTTATCAAAATAAAAACCATTTATATTATGATAGGATAACGTTTGAATCACGAGAGTAATGTAAGTAATGGAAGTCTTGAATTCCCGAGAAGCCCAGATAAGTATTGCAGTGTTGTAAAGTTTTATATGACTTACTAAAGCCGCTTAGATAATTGTACAATTTTTATCGAATTATTTTGTTCATCCCAAAGAAATTCGATGGTGAGACTTCACTGGTGTAAGCCCTAAGTGTTGTAAATTCTTAAATGATGACCAAGTCATTAGGGCAAACAAAACTGGTAGGCTTCAAGTTGAAATCCCACGCTAAAATATGATAATATGTTGCCTGAGTCGAAGGTCATATAGTAGCCACAGATAATTAAAGTTAAGGTCAATGGAAAACATAAAAATTATAATAATTTGGCAAAAATGTTAGGTAAGGTGTTAGGTTTGCTACAATTTATAATACAATGAAACACTTTTTTCTTTCGCCATTTTTGGTTCGTAGAAGTTCAGACCTACAGCAATGTGATAGGTCCTTTCTTTTCGATTATGACAAATCTTATCTTAAATTGAGAAGTCAATTAAAAATATCTAAGATGTGGCACGTAATTTTAGATTCGTTTACCTTTCATTAACTCAATTCGCAATTCATTAAAAATTCTTGATTTAATCACGTTTTTTTGCGCTGTGTATGCACACACACACGTACATATATAGATACTAAGTAGCTGATAGTCATACCTTTGCATATATTTTATATATATATGTAGATATATATAATTAAATATATATATATATTTGTCGGTGCGTTGACGCATTCCTTAGGCGTGTGTTGCTTAACGCATTATTGTGAACTTTTCTGACGCATTCGTTTCAATTGCATTTCGTTGTGCAATTTATCGATAAATATAAATAAACAATTTATATGCACACATAGATATACAAATATTCTCACTGAACTAGCCATCCTGCTAATTATAGCCATTGATTGTTGTACTAACCCATAAATTGTATATATAATTGTTATCGATCGTCAATTTTTTTTATCGAAAAAGTTTTAAGTTGTATGTATATTAAAGTAGCAAATCTTAAAAAACATCCTCATAAAATGTTTATTTTGAGCTGTTTATTTGATTCGCCTGAAATATTGAACTGCTGCACTGAGAGAATTCAAGCATGACTGGCATAAAATACGAAATTTTGTTTTGAGATGCTCAAGAGGATTTTGTTCTTAAATATTCGTAAAGTTGCTGTTGTAATTTTATTTTGAAATTTATGTTTTAGGTTAAGAAATATGGTTTGATGTTGACAACGTTATTTCGCTAAGTGTATATTTATGCCTGAAGAACTCGCCAGTCTGTTGAGTGTGCCTTGGCTGTGCCACATACACTTTATCTTAATGCTTGTGGCCTGTTTCGCTCATTTAAGCATATTTCCATAAATTCGCCATTTCATAATTCGCTCGTTCCACTCATTTTGTATTTGTTTGCTTTTTTATTTTCATTTCTCAGTTCTGAGTTCTCAGTTTTCCAAGTTTTTAGTTCTGAGTTCCTAAATTTAACGCACAAAACGTGCACAGAAATGTTTATAACTGTAAAACTTGCGCCACGCGTTTGCCATAAGTTAGTGGCAGTTCCCCATTGCGCCCCATTCCGCCAGCTGCCCCCGGTGTCCCCGGTGCCCCTTGTGCCACACACTACGCTGCCCATTTCCAAAAACGAACTCATGAAACAGGACATTTTTGGCACAACGACAAAACCAACAACAACTGCGCTCAATTGGGGTAGGCTGGAGGTGGCAGCGGGGGGAGGGGGAGGTGGCTGCCACAGGGCGCGGCCATCAGCGACCCGCAGGCGGTCCGTCGTTGTATGTGCGAAATTCTTGCGGAGTTTTTGTGCGCGTTTAATTTTTATAACATTTTTATGTGTTCTCTGTGGATGTGCATGCTAAACACAGAACAAGCAACCCCCCTGCCCCACGCCCCCCCACCGTACCCAGCGGCTCTTAAGTGAATAATAAATTAATTGAATAGCCACGCGGCCCATTTTTGGGTCCGGCTGCGGCAACGACTTCAGCTCCGGCTCCGGCTCCGGCTCTGGCTGTGCTCGGACCCGGGCTCTTGAGTTCGCTTTCGCGGTGCGGGGGCTGCGCGTGCGCCTCTATGGCCCATTCGTAAACTTTTATGTTAATAGGCAAGTTTTTATCACACTGACAAAAAAAACACCCACGCAGCGTCGTAAAGTTAGAACGAAACCCCCGGCTTACGCTTACGCTGCTGGCAGTTGCAGCTAATCAAAGGCAGATACATTATCTGAGAATGCTTTAATTAAAGTGTAAATTTTCTAAGCGCTCTGAATAATAAGAAAGCTTTGGTCACGCCCACAAGCAATTTTAGCCCGATGTGAGGGGGGCGGAGGTGGGTGGGATAAGCAGCGAACAGTCGTCGCCGATCAATGACACTTAATTAGAAAATAGCTGAGCAGGGGCGAGGGGACGAGGGCACAGCGAATACAGACTGGCCCATTAATGTGGCAATTTTGTATCTAAGAGATACTTTTGCCATTGCACGTCTTCTGTTTGCATTTGGCCCGTGCCCTGCACTGCCCCGTCCCGGCTCTGGGTCTGGCGATTGTTTGGCTTTGGCAGTGCTTTTAATTAAGCCAACTGAGAACTGAGCAGAGAGCTGCCAACAACAACAACAAGTCGCTCACAATGCTAGTTATTTTTATGAGCCAACCCCGCACCTCCCCGTCCTTACGTACATATATAGCATATATGTACATATATAGCAGACCTGAAATTTGTTTTGGCCAAAGTGCAAAAAAAAAAAGAAATGAACGAAAAGAAACGCTAACAAAGTTTTAATGTGAGCAGCCAATGATTGGTTTGTTCTCTCTCTATCTCTGTCTCTATCTCTTTCTTTTTATCGTTTGGCCGTCGTCTTTTGCTCCATAAGTTTTTGGTTAATTTTGTATTATTTTAAGCTGGAGATGAAGAAATAAGGGTACAAATATTGGTAAAGATAGAATATGACTTATTGGCACACAATAAATATATTCGCTTATTTATCGATACCAGTAATATGTAAAGTTTATCGATTTATTGACAAGATCAATAATAATCGATTGTTTTTCGCTTTTTTAAGAATTTTACTGTCGATATCTTTGTCAACTATAGATATATATAATTGCTACAGTATGCCAAATTTAAATGTTCTGAAAGAACATTCTGGGAATAGTTTTCTCCCCAGTCTCCCCAGTTCACATTTGGAAATCTATATGCGTATAAATATATTATAAACTTAAATTGAAAAATTGAACATTTTGAAAATATTGTGGCCGGCCACGCCCACGTAAATCACTTTAAATGCAATTTGCTGTTTGCGTTTTTCTTCTTGTTTTCGTTGTCTTTGCTTCTTATTTATTCGCTGTCCGTTTTTCTCGATTTTTGCTTGTTTGTACGCTCGCACGAATCGTGTGAAATGTGGAGTGCGGCTCAGGCACGTACGGCAAACAAACAACAACAATTATAATGCAGGCACAGACAGCATGATAAAAATGTTAAATAGTTAACAAATTTTTTAAATATCATATGCATGTGCATTATATTTTGTTTTGGGATTGCACACGATCCGACGCCGATCCGATCCGATGAGTATGAGGTACTATATATACATATATGCTCGCACCCAAGTGGCGCTCACCACTTTCAGCTGGACACAACAAATCATTGTTGAACTCGTACCCGTACCCGTTATTGTATTCGGCATAATAATCATATATGAATATGAGTGTTATACAATTTGCCAGTGAATTATTTCATGAACATTTCACGTTGCGGTTGTTTCCATGTCTTCCAAGGAAGATACAATAAATTTGTTTAATAATTATCGAACGAAATTTTGCGGTTTTTACTGTTCATGTGACTCATTTCGCAATTTGTGCTTCATTGTTTATTGTTATAATTTTATTTATTTATTTATAATTTTTTTATTTTTTGGGTATTCAGGTTTTTTTTATAGATGGTTTTTAATGCATTTAGACACACATGTATCGATTAATACAAGCATATTGAATAATAGCATGCTAACCGGCTCAAATAAAAATTGCTTCACTCAAGATTATATTAAATGCATTTAGCCAGCAAGTGATGGATTAATTGATTAATTTTACAAATAAATCACAAATACATTACACTTAAAATTAAATGCTTTCAAATCATTTATTGCGGGCAAGCAGATGCACGAGTTGGTAAATGGAATTTTTAAAATTTATAAAATATGGCGTTAAATTTAAACAAATTGTATTGAATTATTTATAGGTAGATAAATAGGTTGAAATTTATTGGTTTCAAATGATAACTTTATTATTAACTAATTGTAATTTATCGATAACATGCACTTAAAATTTGTTCGAATTCGCTCTTATTTATCGAACATTGCATATTGTGCTGATCGATTGATTGAAAAGCCAACTCATTGAAAATTCAAGCTCACCTGCAATGCATTTATCGCTCACTTGATGCGATCTTTGCATTTTCAACAATGTCGCACACTTGAAAGCAATCGAGAAATGCCAGCGAATCAACAAACAAAAAAAAACCTGCTTAGGAATGTTAATGGCCAACAAAAACAGAAAAAAAAAACACCTTATAAAAGCCAAGTACAAGTTGCCGTGAGCGCCCTGCTGGGCCGTTTGCCAGCTGTCAGCTCTTCTTCGATTCGTTTATCGATTAGCAATCGAGTCAAGTCAAGTCAAGCGATTGTCAACTGTTTGCGCAAGTCACAACTGCACGAAGCTGACAACGCTGCGTATGCGCAACGTGCAGCCAGCTGCCGTGACCTCAAAACTATGTTCTCGGGTAGCCCGGCGAGGTGCTAGCGGAGAAGTTGGTCGCCTATACGCATCAGCCGCATTTGGTCAAAATGAGAAACGCGGCGAATTGTAATCGCAACCAAAACTGAGACAAAAAAAAGACATAAGTGTGGCGAATGGCGAATGTCAAAAGTGATTTTCGTTTAACAAGTTGCAAGGCACATCAAAGACAGCAGAGCAACAGCAACAGCAAAAGCAAAGGCTTTCAAAGCTCTGCCAGCAGAACAAAAGCTGCTGAACCACACACACCCCACCAGGGCAGCAGCAACACACCCCACACCCCACACCCCACCCCCCACAACACTGGCACACCAAACACAAAAACATGCGAAAGCCATAAATCATAATTCTTTATTCTGGCTTTTTTCATTTGGTTGTTGCTCAAGTTTTACGTTTTTCGTTGTTCATTTTCGCCTTTTTTCTTTTATTTTTATTTTTTTTTTTAAATTTTTATTTTTTTGACTGACTTTCAATTTGCACAAGTGTGTGTGTGTGTGTGTGTGTTTGAGTGAGGCACATAAAAGTGGCACTAAAACTTTTCGAGGCAACTGTAGCTGCTGCGGGGCATAGGGGTTGGCATCCGCAACAAACATTCTTGCCAAAATGATAAATGGCCCAAAAGGCAATACTAGATATGGCAAAAGGGGCGGCAGGCGGCGGTGAATTGGGCGGGGGCTTGGGGCTATATTGCTGTGTCGTGTGGGCGGTTGGGGGGTGGTTCGCTTTTAAGTTTGACAGCGTGCCGCAATTTGCATTTTGAGTGAAATTGTTAGTTGCGGCAAGAAGGGGTTAAGAGATGACAGTCGCATGTAGCCCTCAACAACTGCTTACATGCGAACAACATCAGCGTCTGTCCAGTTGCTGCTTAACCTAATCTCCGGCTGGGGCATTCCACACACATTTCAAACACATAACTCAATTCCTTGAAAAACCTCAAAGCGCGCGGACCATAAAAAAGGCGAAACATGGCAGCAAAAAAGGGCAACAAATTGCCATAAAAAGTAACAAAAAAAAATAAAAACCCAACCGAGCACTGTGAACCAAAATTAAGTAATAAAACCTTATACCAAACACGGCCCGAATGTTCTATATACGTATATGTACATGGAACGTTTGTTCTGCTATGTGGCAACGCCGTGAAAATACATTTGCGTGTCTCGTTGAGTTGGCCTCAAAGTAAATTAAATTTTGAACAGAAATTCATGAAAATGTTTTTAAAAGCATTTTCGAGTTTGATGACAACGCTGCACGCAAATTGCAAAAAAATATATTCATATAGCAAATAAAACATCTATGTGGCAACGCTGTGAGGACTTAATATAATTAAAAATTTTCAAATATTTTTTTTAAATTCTTTTTAATTTTCATTCGTAAAATCAATCAAAACCAGGTGGCAATGCTGCAAAAAAATTAAAATACCCACAACAAAATATTTAACAAAGCTGCTAAACATGATCTATAATAATATTATGATAATTATCCAAAATGGAACCACCATATGGCAACGCTGTGAACTACATTTGCCTGAATTTATTTTATGAATGAGTTTAGCGCTATGTGGCAACCCTGCAGAAGACCCCAAATCATAGGCTAACAGATCATAAAAGATTCCCATAAGAATTTTCAACAGCAGATATAGCTTTGCTAGGGAATACCTTTAATAGCGCCGAAACCCTCCACATTCCAGTTTCCGTTTCAGTTGCACTTGTAGATCGAATAAAGTAGAGGCATAGTGTTAATTGACCTATTGCATAGCTGGAATATTTGCAATGCTTAGAATATTTGTGCTACTTGCATGCATTTCACCTTCAACTGTGATTGACCGCACACACCCAATGCAACACACACACACACACACGCACACGATTGTAGATCAATTGTAGATCCTCCGGCTCTGGCTATCGAGCATCTACATGTAAAAAAAATGTGTGCATTCTGCATTCAATTAAACGATTAAGTTCTTAATTGAGACATCAACATGGCTAACTAAACTACGCACAGCAAATGTGAACAGCATTGGGTCAGTTAGTAAGTCAGTCGGTCAGTCGATCAGTCAGTCGGTCAGTCGATCAGTCAGTCGGTCAGTCGGTCAGTCAGTTGGTCATTCAGTTGTCAGCTGCTCAATGCTTACATAAATCAATTTACTTACGCTTATTTTATAATTTAATTGTTTTTGTGTGCTTTATATATATACCCTGCATGCAACTGAAAGACGCTAGCGGATATGCCAATTTGTATAATTATATAACAGACAGCGGTGTATGAAGCTGAGTTAATATTAAAACAGTTTGTACTTTAAGAGCTTAATTGAATATCCATTTAAAAACCTTGGAAAAATAATTGATAATATTTAATTGGATTTTTGTTAAGTTAGTTAGAGCTTTTTGTAGGGTATCTTAAAGTCGCATACTCTCGTTGTGTTGCTTTTTTATTAGCTATTTACGCTCACATAAGCTCGAATACGAACGCATTTTGACTTGTATTCAATTCTCACACACTTCTCGTGCCCAACCACTCACTCACTCACCCACTCTCTCTCTCTCTCTCTTTCTCTCTCCCTCTCCGTTGGCCTCTCTTTCACGCACACGCAGAGCGAGCGTGCGACTCGTGTTGGTCGTCGTTGTCGTCGGTTGATGTCTCGGATGTCGTTGATGTGGATGTCGACCGGTGCCGGTGGCCAAAACATTCAGTTGAATTCAACGCTGTGAGCAACACACGCTGGAAGCGCCGATGGAACCGCGTCGCGACGCAGCGGCAACGGCAGCAGCGGCAGCGACAACAACAACTGCAACAGAAGCAACAGCAGCAGCAACTAAGGAAACAAAAACAACAAGAGCAGCAGCAATATTTGCCCAACAACTAAAACAATCAAGAGTCAGCTAAAAAGAAAATAAGTTTTATTAACAACAATTTGTGATAACCGAGAGAGACAACAACAACAACAACAGCAGCAGCAACAACAAACAAACAAACAAACAAACAACAACAAGACGCGAGTGTCCAAAAGAAAAAAACAGAAAATAAAATTTATATACTTATACAAATATATATATCTATATATATCTATATTTATACAAGCGCATATACAACAATAAAAAATTAATAATTAAACAATAAATATTTAATTAACAAAAGCAGTCCAACAAATGCAACGCGTAGGCCTTCAACTGTGATTTACAAATAAAAACAAAAGTTAAACAAAGCTTAAACTAACATATAAATATATATATATATAAAGTGTAACTGTAAAACAAACGAAAAAAGAAATTCTAAAATTTAAGCAACGAGTTACGAGTGTTTTTTTTTTATATTATTTTTATTATATTATTTGATTTTCGTTTACCGTTCGATACGTTATTCGCCTCCACAACTCCAATTAGACTCGGCTTCCCAATAAGAAGAAGCAACAGCCGCACAATGTTCAACTCCAACATACCGGCGACGACGCTGCTGAGCATCGAGGGCAGCGGCCTTGGGGCTCACACGCCCAAAACTCCAGAGATTCTCAACTCGCTGATCGCCATGACAAATCCCTTGGACAATTACAACTTCAACGCCTCGAACACTTGCAGCGCCGCCTCCACGCCGGTGGTCACCATCCGGAACTTCTGTTACAACCGGAACGGACAGGTGCGTCCGACCACTTGCCACCTGCCACTTGCGTAGCCTAATCCAGCATTTGTGCCTCTTTTCAGTCGCACTCGCAGGACAGCAGTCATTCCAGTTGCTCGGCCTCGCCGCTTGATTCGCCAGCGGGCACAGCCACCACGCCCAGTGTGCAACAGGTGAGTGGGCGTTATAGCACTTGCAACATTTTTATTACAGCTGGGGCGTTGATTGGGCGATCCGTGTTTCCACTCAGTTCAGCTTGGCTTTCAATTGCCCTTTCAATCATTAATTGAATGCACTTCGTGTTAAGGTTTGTTAAATTCCACCATAATTGACAGTTTTGCTTAAAAATCATTTTAGTCCCGAGGCCTACTTTCAATTGTCGAATTCAATCAAAGTGCAATCTTCTGCTGTCAATTTCCCCTTTCAATCAATCGCAATCACTTAAAAAAGGGTATTTCAATTTGACCTTTTTTGAATTTCATCATAATTGGCAATTTGTTCAACTTAAAATGCAGTAATTTTATTTTATTGTACACTTGTCTCTGGGCCATCTTTTCCTTATCCCATTCAATCGATTGTCAAACAATTGTTATCCATTGATTGTGGAGTCAAATGCATTCTTCAACTTGCTATATCAATTTGCAATCAATTCTTGAATTATATCATTACCGATCAGTTATCAGTTTATCTTTACTTGTACATTAAATCGTTGGTAAATTGAATATCAATAGTTTCAACTAATGCAACTCGCATTCACTTCTATTTGTCAATGTTAAAAACTGCATCTTTGCTTTTACTTTTCAATATTGCATTCAATCAATAACATATGGGCCTTTAGCTGTCTGACAATCGAACTAATTCAATTTCAGTCGCTGTCGCATTGTTCAATTTTCACTTTCAATCTGTCATGCATTGAATTCGATTCAATTTCGCTTTCGATCGTGCTGGGACTATCTGGCCGCACCATTCAACCGCAATCAGCATTCAACGAGATTGTTCAACATTTGCGTGTTCTCCAATCATCGGCGACGACGTCCGAATTGCATTTGGCGCCCACGCGCCGCACGACGATGTGCCAAATGCCCACGCAACGTGGCTGCACCGGCACCAGCTCCGGACATTGGCCGGCATCCGCCCCCGCCCCCACACCCAGCAAGCTGCGCCAACCGGCGCCCACCTTCAACCGGGCGATTGTCGGTTAGTCACTTGGTCGATTTGTCGCTTGGGTCAGGCATTTGGCTTTGGCTTTGGCTTTAACGCTCGACTCGTGGGCGTCGCTGTTGACGCTTCAATTGCAAAACGCAGCCAGAATTGATTTCACTTTTGTATGCCAACAGAATTTGAATAATGTATCTGTGTGTGTGTGTGTGTGTGCAAATGCAATTGTAATTGTATCTATAGCTGCTGCATCTGTGTGGATGGACAGAATCACTTGACTGACATTGGCCTTAATGAGGCACGTAGCTGATGCAGCCAGTGGCGCTGGACGGGTGGGGGGGGGGCGGGGGCAGGGGCGCCAACATTAGGGGGAGCGTGCGATTAATGCATATGAATAACATTTGCCACGCGGCAATTAAAAGCTATTCGAGCACAGCTCACAGCTCCCGGGCGCATCCAGCAGATACTTGGATACTTTATCTGTAAGTGAGCGCTGCACTAATTGGCAGGTGTGTGTGTGTGTGTGCCTGTGTGTGATTTATGGTTATTACTTCAAACGAATTTATAGGCATTGAACCGCCGCAACTTTTAATTGCCGCCAGCCGACGGCGGCCCAAGTGCAAAAAATATTAGAAATAAAAATTAAACACTTTTCAATTTGTTTTCTAACAAATTTCACATAAATTACAAAAGTCAAACACACGCACACTCACACACACACACACACACACTGGCTGGAAAACATTTTGTTGTTGCTACTCGCAACAGTTTTTATTGCACTTTTTCCCTGCTGCTTCTTCTTCGTTTTCGCAAATATTTGCACAAATGTTTAAATTGTATTTTGCACATTTCTCATAAACGCAAAATGCAAAGGGGAGAAAAAACCAAAAAAGAAGAGCGAGAAAAGATGAAGAGAAAAATAAACACTGGTAAATATTGAATCTTGAAAAGTCGTATATAAACAGCAACAATAAAAATATATATAAATGAATTTAAAACACTAAAGAAGGTAGTTGACTTTGCCAAATACTAAATACCCTAGTAAAGATATTATGAAAATTATAAAACAAGAATTTCAGAACGATATTTTTTATGACAACTTTAGTCAGATGTTTGAAAGATTTTACTCTCAGATAAAGAGCATACAAAATACTTATATTCGGTGAGAAGTTACCAAAAAATAGAAAAAAAAAGTTTTCTTAAAAATAATAATTCTCTATGACAGCTATATATTCAAGTCTGATCTGTCCGGTTCCAACATATGTTCTTCTAACACTATTAAGAAGCAACTGTACCAAGTTTTTTCATCATACCTTTATTGAGAGATGAGTTCGTATAGAACAGATAGTCTAAAGCAACTCTGCTAGTTCAACACATTTAATATCAAAATTTGTATACCCTTTGCAAGGGTATTTTAAAAAAAATACGAACTTCAAATAAAAAGTCGAAAAAGAGTGAAAAAAATGTGGCAAACAAACAAAATGCGGGGCCAAATAAAAGATGCAAATTTGCGAGACGATTCGTGCGAAATTTGTGTTTTTTTAGGCGCTGCTCGGCAAACATCACGCAGCACGCATACACATAAAGAAACAGATACAGATAGCTATCGATACGGTTACCTATACAGATACAGATACAGCTGTCAACGAAATGCGAAATGCAACAAAGCGTAGTGCAAAGAAAGGCTTGGGACATTTGTACACACATACGTTCATATATATGTGGTGCTCATATGCATATCTCTCGGATATTGTTTGGCCCGATTTGTTGTCGCTAAAACTATTTGCATACCAGAACTCGTAACACTCGTAGCACTCGCACCTAAGTAGGTAGCCGAGTCGGAGCACGGTTCACAGTTGCAAATGTATATTTATGCCACCAGCCATTAGCCCCGTAAGCGACTTGCCTCGGGCGCCTTCAAAACTTCAAGCGATTTAATCAGCTATAATGCTAAAGTTCGCCCTGAGCCGATTCATAAATGTGTCAAGATTTTTCGAGCTCTGTTGAAACTGTGAGTACTTATAATATCCTCGACGTATCTCTTTTTTATCAAGCTTTGAACAGTTGTTATTTCCTAGCTACCCTTTAATCAAGTTGAGATCAGTTTGTAAAATCATCCTTTAAAATCAAGCTGAACTCAGTTGGTCTTTATATAGCTTCGAACTTTGGTTAACTTTTTGTTATTGATATTTTTAATCAGATATAGCTTGTAATGGCATTTTCTTTATTAGTTTGTTTCTAAATTGCCAATTTATTTTGCCGTCTTTTCTCTTGAATAATATTTATGATTAATCCATTTATTCCTCTTTCTCTCTGCACTTTCTTTATTCCGGTGAAGACTATTTTATTCTTTGCTTAGTTAAATTATGAAAATATCTGAAAGTATAGATGATTTAATAGTTTAATAATTTAAATAATTTATTATTTTTTATTCGTTTTTCTATCTCACTATGATTTTTCACTTTCTCGTGCTCTTTCATTTTAATCAAGTTATAATCAGTTGAAGTCTGATTGTATCAAAATAAGTCAGATATAGATCAACGTTATTTCTATATGAATATTGAATCAAGTTCAGGATCAGCCAGAGGCTAAGCTCTGATTCTTCTATCAAGACGTTTAAGAAGTTCTATTTATGTTCAGAAACTTGTCTGCCCAAATGAGAATATATGTGTGATATATATAGTTATATGAATATGTGGCATTGCACTGCGTGATCCGCAATCCCCCTGCTCCTTTTTCTATTTCGACTTCTTGCTCCAATTACGCGCGCTGGGCCCACACACAGCCCCTTTGGTATGCCCTGACACACACACACACACACACGCACACACACTTGCTCGCATAGGGAGTTGCACAACAACAGCAACTGGAGTCAAGTAGAAAACGCACCAATTTTCGAGAAGTCTGCCAAGTCGAGTTGAAGGCAATGAAATCTTTTTTTGACCATATGGTCGCCGGGCGCTCGCCGGGCGTCGCAGTCGCAGTCGGCGGCGCATGCGATTATTATGATTATGCGTGTTTTTTCTCTTTTTTTATTTTTTTGGTTGAAACAAAATTTATTTATCTGCTTTTTGGGTCAATAAATAAAAAGGCAGCGTGCCTAAAATTTAAATGAAACAAAGCGACGAGCGGCTGGCAAAAATTAAGCGTCAGCAGCAACAACAACAACAACAACGAGAAGGGCGCGTTCAGGGGCTGGGCTATGAAGGGGCGCGGAGGGGGCGGGCGCGGGTTCGGGGGGAGGGGGCGTTCGACAGTGGCATCTGAACAATTTCTCGAGCAGACAACAAATAAAAAGCGCAAAACTGAAGATAATGATAATCGCGATGATGATGATAAACGTGATGATGATGATGATGATGGGCAGGCCAAGATAGTCTGGGCTTGCCAGACACTTGAATGAGCTGTCATTGAGCTGCAGATTGAAGTGGGCCGCCTAAAAGCCAGCGCATGACAGGGGCAGCAGAGGGAGGGAGAGGGGGCAGAGAGAGAGAGAGAGGGAGGGAGGGAGAGAGGTGCAGAGGTGCAGAGGTGTGTGCGATAACGCACAACATAAATCGTTGCTGGCAGCTTTTTAACAGCTCCGAGAATTTACGCTTTCAATCATCGCTTCAATCTCAATCGCGGTTTCAATTCAATTAAAGTGCATCCAAGACGTTTCAATTGGGCCCGGCTTAGTAACTTTGACCTTTTCACTTTGTTTGCTAAAATCTTGAATTCTGTTTCAATTTGCGTTCAATTTAGCTTTCACTCGTTTAGTTAATCGCCGACCTTTTCACTTGTTTCAATGTGCGCTCTTCAAATTCAAATTGTGCTTCTTTCGTTCGTCTTCTTAAATTGATTGACCTTTTCACTTGTTTCAATGTTCACTGCTGTTTGCTATGCAACAGACTTTTTAATACTCCTTGAACTTAAAGTCAGTGCTTAACTTATTCAACTTGAATTTAATGTTGCAAATTAATTTTTTCCTTTTTCAACTTTTCATTTCAACTCACAACTTCTATCTTGGCAGTTACCTTGATCTTGATTTTGAATCAAATATTTTAACTTGTTCTAACTAAATATCTATCCTCACTACTCTTTCAACTTCACTTCAATCTTCCTTTGCAATTTGATTTCAATGCAAATGCTTTCGATACAATATTTCTTTTATTCTTTTATTTTTAATTGCATTTCACTTAAGCACATTTAATATACCAGCACAAATTTGTACTTAACCATCTAATTTATTGTCTTGCTTTTTCAACTTTACTTGCTTTGTTTTCAATTCAACTGCAATTCAATACGAGTTTCAATCTGTCAATTTCTGCAACTTCAATTTTAATTATTTTAATTTTAATTTAAATATCTTTTCCACTACTTTATTTAATACTTCGTTTCAACTTCAATTTAATCCTCGCCTACACATTTATTGCCTTGCTAACTAATTTTGTTTAATAACTATCCCGACTTGTTCCACATTTTTTTTAATATAATATTTCAACTTTTATTGAATGCACTTTCAATTGACTTTTTGCTTCGATTTAAATGCATTATCAATCTCAACTTGCTTCAATTTGGATCTTAGCACGTCTTATATTTTTTTTTCGACTTGCTTCAATTTGAATGCAGTTTCAATCTTTGCCAGTCTTGCGATTTCAATCACAATTTCACGTCAATTTCAACTTGAAGCAGCTGAATTGACTCACCCAACTGTGTGCTTGGCCCTTTTCTTAAATGAAAGTTGACAACGTGTCGACGTGATGACCATCTGTTGTTGCTGTTGTTTGTTGCTGTTGCTGTTGTTTCTTGCTGTTGTCTGTTGTTGCCGTAAAAGGCGCTGACGCGTTGCCCACCCACCTTTAAATGGCCAGGGACTGCGGCGCGGGGCGCTGCCTGATTGTTGAGCAACCTGTTGTGGCCTTGTTGTCGCTGTTGTTGTTGCTGTTGCGGTGCATTGTCCTGCCCCTTAGTTTTGGGGCACTGGGCGTGGCCACCAACCCGATTTCTATCTTTCACTTTAATATTTAAAATTTATGCGCGAGTTGCCGCAAGTAAATCACAAAGTAAATAAAACAAATGCCGCTGAGATAATCTCCAAGACCCGAAACCCGAAACCCAAAACCCAAAACCGAAAACCTCTAAACCTCCAAACCCAGGCCCAGCCCCGCTATAGAACCGAGGCCAGCTCTGAAGTGTGGCCGAGGAATGCGCAAAAGTGAGCTAAACTCGAGTCAAGTATTTTTGCCGGGGCGGCGGCCACTCAACCGAGATCTGGTTGAACTTGGTTAGTTCGCTGGCCAAATGGGTCAGTCGAAATGCCAGCGCGCCAGCTCCCCAATTGGCGTTGTGTGGCGCGACTACTCGATGCCCAAGTATCGATGCCACGACGTGGCCAATTGCATAAGTCGCTGCCATCTGCGGCGACGTCGCCGCTTGGGACGTCGCCGAATTGGCAATTGGTGACAAACGGCTTTTGGAAGGACCTTGACTAATCAGCGTCTCTTGCGCGCTCTCTCTCTCTCTCTCTCTTTCTCGCTCTTTGCAGACCTGCTCGCAGCTGATCAAAGCCGGCCTCAAGCTGTCCATTCAGAGCAAACGCAAGCTGTCCACCTGCGACTCGAGCTCCGGCTCCGAGCAGCCCAACTCGAAGTGTTCGCGCCGCGACGAGGACTGCGAGGAGTCCAGCGATGAGGACAGCGAAACGAAATCGGTGCCCAAGGGCCTGACGCCCGAGGACGAGGATCGGCGGCGGCGGCGGCGCGAGCGCAACAAAATTGCGGCCACCAAATGCCGCATGAAGAAGCGCGAACGCACCCAGAACCTGATCAAGGAGTCCGAGGTGCTAGACACCCAGAACATCGAGCTGAAGAACCAGGTGCGCACCCTCGAAACGGAACGGCGGCGCCTCCTCGAGATGCTCCAGGCCCACGTGCCCGGCTGCGTCCGGCGCGGCGGCTGCCAGCTGCCCTCGAAGCTGCTGCAGTCGCCGGCGCACAAGTACCACGCCGAGCTGGACCTGGACGGCCTGCTCAACGGCGACGCGGGCAGCGCGGCCAACACGCCCACGCAGCAGCAACAGCAGCAGCAGCAACAGCAACAGCAGCAGCAACAACAGCAGCAACAGCAGCAGCAACAGCAGCAGCAGCAGCGGATGCAGAGCATACCATCGATGTCCACGTTCAAGTTTGGCAGCAAGACATCCGCGGGCATGGCGGCGGCGGCGGTGGCAGCTGCACAGGTGCAGCAGCAGCAACAGTTGCAGCAGCAGCAGCAACAGTTGCCCAATGGCTACTGCAAGCCCTCGCCCTCGCCTCAGGACTTTGAGCATGCCGGCTATTTGAGCTCGCCCACGCAGGAGGCGCTCTGCCTGCCGCAGCAGCAGCAGCAGTCAACTTTAAATCCCGCCAGCAACAACAGCGCCGACAGCAGCAACAACAACAACAACAGCGCCCTGGTTGTCAGCCAGCAGGTCTCGGACTACGTGCCCAACTGCGAGGGCCTCAGCCTGGGCCTGGGCCTGTCCGCGGTGGCCGTTGCCATCAGCACGCCCGCGCCCACGCCCACGCCCACCACCAGCAGCAGCAACAGCAGCAGCCTCAGCAGCCTGAGCAGCCTGAGCAGCAGCAGCAGCGGCAGCAGCAACAACAACAACAACGCCGCCGCCGCCGCGACCGTGCTGCCGCCGGCGACCACGCCCACCAGCACCATCGAGTTCGTGAAGAACGAGCTGGTCGACTCGCAGAGTCCGTATACGACGGCGCTGAGCGCCGGCCGCTTCCTGTTCGAGCCGAGCGACGGCTTTCCGGACATTAAGCATGCGGTGAGCGTGCATCCCAGCAGCCTGAACAACATGACCAGTGTGGCCAGCCTCGCCGTGCACAACAACAACAACCACCACCTGATGGACTTCCACAGCGCGCTGCCGCACGCCGGCGGCGTCAGCATCATGACGCCCTGCTACGAGGACGACCAGCTGCTGCTGATGAAGAACTGCTATCCGAACGATCTTCTGTCCCAGCTGGACGACGCCGCCGACTTTGTGGACCTGGATGCGACCAACGCGGCCTTCATGACCAACGGCGGTTGCCTGGCGTGAGATCGGGCCCAGCGCGCTGCCGATCACGAGCTGCTGCTGGCGTACGACCAGCAGCAGGAGGAGCAGCAGCAGCAGCAGCAGCAGCGGCAGCAGCAGCAGCAGCAGCAACAGCAGCAGCAGCAGCAACGGCAGGAGGATGAGCTGCAGCAGGAACAGGCTTGGACACATGTCGACTACTGGTGCTAGGGCACAGGCGCACATATAGCAGGCATATGTGTGCGTGTGTGTGTGTGTGTGTGAAGTTGTTGCTGCCCAGCTAACGCCGCGCCTAGTTACACACACACACACACTACAACCCCCCCCCACACCCACTCCACGCAAAGGCAAAATATCCAAGTTCTTCCAGCAATAACAAAACAGCAGCCACGCCCTCGGCTCCCCGCCCCCCCTCGTGCCCCACGCCCACGCTCGAATATACTTCTTATCATAAATATATAGCACCTCCTGCCCCGCCCCCCTACGTCGCCTCGTTAGTCTGTGGTGTGCGTGTGCCTGCGTGTGTGTGTGTGTGTGTCTGGAGCGGCGCTCCAAATGTGGCTAGACTACCTCATAAAAAACCTTTAAAATTTAAAGCACTCTGTTCTATATATTATATATAAATGTAACAATTTTTTTTGTTTTTTTCATGTTTAAAATTTAGATTGTACAGCACCTGTACATAACCTTACATTTGATATGTATATGTATATTCTATGTGTATATCTATATGTTTATGTTATCGATAACATTCCAAGCAACAGGCAATTTGTTGGCAGTCACAGCCGCATCAGTAATTATTAATTTTAATTTTGTTAAAAGAAAGCACAGCTCTAAACTAACCCCCATCCCCCCAGCCCGAGAAAGAAAAACATTATGAATACAAATAATAATAATTAAAATAATATTTAAGCTAAAAATAAAAATTCAAAAAAAAAACCATGCGATATGATGACGTTTGATATTTTATTTTTTTTTCAAAATCTAGGCTTAATCAGTGATATACAACAGAAAAAACTTATATAAACAACAACTTAACCTAAAAAATATATATATACATATATAAATGTGTAATTTTTCTCTTTTTAAATGTGAGTTGTATAAAAAGAATTTCTAGCAAGATGCAGAGAGCTTGCAAGCTGTTGCCTTAACAAAAAAGTTCGCTGAACAACTAAAAAAAAATGTAAAAGAACTAGCTTTAAGTTTGTTAATTTTTTTGCGAAACTAAAATGTGCTCTTAAAAAAAGAAAACGACCATAAGAAGAAAAAATATAAAACCTTAAAACTGCAACAAATTTTTTAAAACTAGCGCCTTATTAAACTTAATGAGACAAAAAATATTTATATATATACATAAAACAAGACGAAGTAAAAACTAAATTTTTACATAACAAAAAAATTCTTGATAAAAAAAATATTTGTGTAAAAAACGAAAAAGAAAAATTGTTTGAAAAATCGTAATATTTGTGTATGTGTGTTTACCGCTTGATAATAATATGACAAAACTCATATATATATATATTTAACTATATACAGTATATATACAACTATATATAGTATATATAAAAATGTGTGTGTAAAATAAAAAAAAAAAACGTTTATGCATTCAAAATTATAAGTATAAACAGCTGTGAACACCAAAAAGTGGCCTAAACATTAACCGAAAGAGATCATCAAGTGCTTTTCTAATTGTTTATTTCTAATTTTATACATTTTTATTTTTTATTTACTTGAACACAAAAACTAAAAACTAAAAAAAATTGCCTCGATTTGTACTAAAGATTTAATATATACAACTATTTATGTATAATATAAATACTTATATAAATAGCATTTAAATAGTAGCTGTACGATGTCTACCATATAAACTATAGCATACCCTAAATATAGTACACCATATAATACATTGCAATTTGACATTTTGATTGGCTCTCTAAAGTTTGTAATGTATGTGTACATTCTTAATTGTTTGTAAAACTATATAAAAAACAAAAAACAGGAAACTGAAATTTCACCCATCCCGCAGCCTCCTTATACGAAATGCCTGCCTATTTATAAGGAATAGGATTTTAAATGCATAAAGCCAGGGCTGAGCAAAAACCTGTGTATAGCACGAGACAAAAAAATTAAAATGAAATCTATACGAAAGGCACAACAAGTTAAGGCAGCTTAACGCCCCCTGCCTAAAAAATATATATATATATATATACATATAAATTTATATATATAATATTATTCGTTCAGCTTCCAAAAAAGAAAGCGAAATACAAAAAAAAAAGAAAGAGTAAAAAAATTCAGCTCAGGTCAAGATCGTGTCTAATTTGTTTATAACTATGGTTCGGGGCGTTTGAAGTTTTTTTTATTATAAAGGTTTTCAAGAAAAAGAAAATGCAATCCCTGAAAACAAAACAATTAAATGTTATATCTATAAATGCAATCAATGTTAATCGAAGAGCTCTCTTGCAAAACCCAATTTGGCTATAAAACACACATATTTATTCTACAAAGGAAAACAAAAAGAAAATACCTCTCACACATACATAGATATAAATATATATATATACGGATATTTGTGTGCCTATAGCTGAAATTTTTGTGTCTAATTAGAAATTTGAACATTTAACCTGAGTGTGCGTTAAATTCTAAAGATTATATAAGCATATATCATAAACGCGTTTAAAGATCAACGAAACATTTTGAGGACATCATCCAAAAAAACGACAGTAACAACATACAGCACCCCCTAACTATCCTTAACTAACTTTGTGTATATCTCATGTATTTTTTTTTCTATATCTCTTTTTCTCTCTTTTACTCTTCTCCTTGTCTCGGTCATTCGTTTGGCTAGTAGTGGCGCATGTTTCTATCTCTTTTTATCATAGACTCTCTCTCATCCTACTTTAGCTTTTAGTTTTAGGTTTACAATATTTTTATAGCAACAACAACAATCGACAAATTGTTGATAAGCAAAGCAACAAAATGCGCTACGAAGTACCTGTAAAATGTTATAAACTGCATATATATATGTATATGTATATGTATGTATATATATGCATAAATGTTGTTAAATGTTAAAAACAAAACAAAAAAACTTAAAAAATAAATAAAATGCGTTCACACTTAGAACCCAGGCACAAAACTTCAGCTGCAGGCACGTAAAATCCATTAAATTCAAAGCTATATCTAAAAAAATAAAAACAAAAAAAGAGAAAGAAAAAGCTAACTATATACAGATACAGATATAGTATGTGCATGTATATAGATTGTTTTTCATTTGTCCTACGATAGCTGCTAATAATGATATGTATGTGTTATAATTATAACTAAAATTTCCAAAAACCTGAAAAACAAAAAAAGTCTAAAAATATATATATATATATAAAACTCCCATAAACTGTGCTAAAAGAAAACATAAAAATCAAACACAAAATGAAATAAGAGAAAAAAGTATTATTTATATATTTTTGACAAGTGCAAAAATATATGCAAATTAATAATTGCGTTTTCAGTTTTGCGCCTTAACACAATATCGAAACTATATGTATCCCATGCATATATATATATATATATAAATATATATGTATACATGTACATCAAATGTGCACACTGCAATTACATTTTTAATACCTAATTAAGTTGACAACAAGCAATTTGTAATTTTATTAATTTAATTTTTTGTAATTTTTTTCTATATTTGTTTTGTTTAACTTGTTATAAAAAAAGCAATTGTTGAAATGAATTTTAATATTAATATTTAAATTTTTTGTTTTATTATTATTTTATTTTTTTGTATATATAAAGCACAAAAGAGAGGCACACGATAAATCAACTCAAAGCCAAACAACGACAGCTACACGCACACACACACACACACAAACAAATACACACACACACACACACACAAACAACAACACACTTACACACAGCTAACTGTTTTAATGCTTTATAAGATGAAATTAAGAGAAATGTTTTTAATATTTGTCATATGTAATTTATTATGTTACTTAAGAAAATCGAAAAAAACCCAACAAACCCAAAAAAAAAAAAAATAAAATGAATAAATAAACCCCAACAAAAATGTCCAAGATCGAACGCAAAAATATTGCATACAATTTATTTCAAAACACCTTTTTTTAGATATCTTTAAGAAGCTAATACTAAATATAAAATTAACAACTAACTAATAATAATATTTGTTTTTTTTTATTATTAAACATAAAACGTCTACAAAAGGCAAAACTTTCTTTAAAAATACAAAACATAAAAAAACTAAAAAAAAAATTAAAAAAACAAAAAAACAAAACAAAACAAAAGCAAAAATGTAAAAATAAATGTTCTGCTTCAAAATCAAAAACGTACAAAAAATGTGCTTTTAAATAATGGGATTTATGGGGATATATATATAAATATAGGCTTTCAGATTGATTGGAGAAAAGAAGAGCACAAATTGTTGCCCAACACTGCTCAATCAGTTTGTGTCCAAGGAAATCATAAGCCACTATACAACACTAACAAAGACTTTCTTATTATAAAGCAGGCTATTTCACACACACTGTTTTTGGGATAATACAATTTGCTTTTCTATTAATGGAATTACAAGTAAGCTGATAGCTGACAACTGGACAATAAACAGACTCGCAAGCGGTTAACCAACACTGGCCCGCACACTTACTCATAGCAGCAAATGACCCCACAGCCACTTGACATCTAAGAGCCTTCAAATCTTTAAAAGCAATCTGGCAGCCAGTCGGCTTCTGTAGAACCGACTTGAGCTACCGAAGAGTCATGAGCTGCCGCCGCTGTCCAACACTCTCCGGGTCTTACTCATAGCGGGCCCGCCGGCTGCCTCAATTGCTTAGACTCAATTATATTTGTTCTTGGCGCGTGTCTTGGCGTGGGCGTGGGAGCCCCCAAACCGCCGATCGCTGATTGCTGCCCCGCCGGCGCTGTTGGACTGTGAGACGACATCTGGCGGCAAGCGAGATAGAGACAGAGAGAGAGAGAGAGGGGGGGGGGGCAGGGTTGGCGAGGAGGCGGCTAGCAGGCGGTTAAGAATGGGCGGACATATAAAAAGACTATGACATCATGTTATTATGCAAAAGACGGCTTGTGGGGCAGCAGCGGCTTTTGTGTGTCAGCTTCAAGCTATTATTCTCTCTCCCTCTCTCTCTATACAACTAGCAAGTTGCTCTCGCCCGCTAGCCGATCTCTCATTGCATTCCGTCTCTTTCTGTTCTAGCTTGAAGGCTTGAGCTGCGCTTTCGGCGCTTGGGTGATTAATACGCCGGCTCACTCCGAAGTCTCTCCACCACCCACTCCCTTTGGCTATAAAGCCGTGATTAATGCCTAATTGCCAACTGAATGTCATAACAGTAATAGAAACATGTAAAATCCTTCTATATGCAAATCGCGCGAATGCAGCAGCAGCAGCTTGGCGAGTGTGTGATTCATTCGTTCATTCCATCATTCGCTTGTTTTATCATTCATTCACTTGTTCGCTCATCGCTCGACGGATAATCGCCCGATACGATCAGCCAGAATCCAAAAATATATATATTGTGACAGATGCAGATCAGGATATAATTGCATTCTGAATCGAAGCTTAAAAAGCTTCGAATTGGGTCATATGATAATGAAATTTTACATGTGCATTTTTCAAATGGAATTTGTTGGAAGCCCAGCTTAGGTTTGGTTCGGTCTTCTTTAAAGCCGACATCAATGTGAAATATGTATATACGAAAAATTTAATCTTTAGAGCTAAATTGCATACACTTAAAGCCGAATCTTCAGAGTTAGAGGACTGAGCTATGATGCTGATCAAATAATGTTCGATGTATTACTAATAAAAGCCGATTTTCTTATTGAGCAAACGGAGTTCCATAAAGCTGATTTTTAAATTGCGTCAATTTTGAACAGATCAACTACCAAGCGGCTTATAAATGGTTTTGGCCTGGCCTCGCAGGAAGATGTTAAGATTAGTGAATATTATTAACTATTTGTTTCAGCTATATTCGAGAAAGTCTTTTAAAACTGCATAAATTGAACAAAATAAAGATAGCAAAGATATGGTTGAATATAGTTGAATCTTGTTCAAAATTAATTCAAGTATGGGCTTAAATTTATTTCTATGGAATTTTTGAAATTTGCACTGCTAACTCAAATAAACTACAATGTGGATTTGTAAGAAATATAGAAATATAATTTCATAAAGTAAGTAGTTTATTTACATAAGCTTCAGAATTCTTGAAAATTTGTTCAGTACTGCTTGTATATTAAACAAATTAGTTAACTGGTGATGTTATTAATAAATATAATTACTAATATTAATAATAATAAAAAAGTATATATACTAGAATTTAAACATACTAAATTAATTCAAGGCAATATCAAATTGAAGTTCTTTATTTTATGTGAGTAAAAACAAAATCAAGCTATATTAGTGAGTGAACAGGATTGAAACTCGTAGTGTATTTTCATATTAATATTGGAATATGATATTTAATTCGGTAAAACAATATTATTAGCATTCATATTCAAAAACCAATAGAAGACTAGCTAAAAATCCACGGCTCTCAAGTAATATTGAAATAGATAATAATGTGAATTGTGGCCTAGGGGTCCGTTGCGATTGCAGGTGGGCAAGTGACCGGGGGCTATCTGCCCTATGGGAGCTCTTGCCAGGTAACGCCGGTACAGCGCATCTGGCTGATAGCGCAGGTTTGATTGTGGGTTTTGGCTTTGGTTTTGATTTTGTATGTCATTCGGGGTGCACGCTGCAAATCTCTGTCAACGTCATTTAGCGGGGCAAGGAACTGTTACACTGGCCAACACAATGCGTCGAATCGCAATCAAATCGAGCGCTGTGATAAATTATAGTACTTAATCGTATAAAATGCCGCCCATAAATAACAAAACGCATTATCATTGAACATAGTATTAGCAATCACAGTGACAAGCTAGACACACACACACACACACACACCTACACCTACACACACTTACAAGTGCCTGATGTGTGGTGTATTTTTAGCTGTGCGTTAAGTGAACAATTATGCCACCTAAGCAACAACAAACAACAACAAGAACAAGAGCCACACCGACTGGCAACCAACACAAGTGCAGCCCGTTGATAAATGGGCTTGTCGTGCGGCCAAAAGGCTCGAGATTAGCATTGGCCAGGGCCCAGTAGCCGCCGATCACCAAACTGTCGACCTGCTGTCTGCCCGACTTGTGCTTATGCTCGTGACTCAGCTGAAGGTCAAGTGGGGGTGGGAGCGCCACGCCTACATGCACTTGCACTTCTGGGATTTGATCGTATTTTTAATAATATTTTCTCAAATTCAAATTCAAAGCCAAGAGAAATAAAACATTTCCCATTCAAATCGATTTAGTTCTGATAAAATTAAAAAATTCAAAGTTAAGCTAGATTGCATATTTAACAACTCTGAAACAAGTGTGTAGAGAACACAATATATAAATAATAAAAAAAAATTATTATAAAAGATTAAAAAATTGTATTGTATAATAAATGGTATTTCCTAGCATGATTCAAACAAGCACCCATACAATATTGATGTGGATATATATAAAAAAGGGGGGATTTTCTGCCAAATATTGACAAATTAACACAAGTATTAATGACGTTTTTTAATTACTTTTCTCGTGTTTGCGGAGTATGAGGTGTTATTTTTTAATGATTTCAATAAGATACAAGTTGAGATGTCGGCGGAATATTTTCAATAAAAATTAATATAGTTATAAAGATAAATTCAACCATAGGAATTTTTTAAATAATTAGTAAACAATACCATAAACTAAACCTAACATTTGTTTCGAATTAGTTGCCAAAAGCTGTAGATGTAGAGCTCAAACCAAAAACAACAGTTTACCCAAAGTTATAGAAGCTAAGAATCCGTAAAGAACATAATTTGAATTCTCTGCCTGTACTGGATATAAAATTTTGATCAATTCCGGAATACATTTTCGAGTAGATATAGCTTCTTTCTTTATCAAAATCATGACTGCAAATTCTCATAAAGGCTTGTCTTAGTTCAGACAATATAAAATTTTGGATTGATCTGTTCACTGTGCTAAAATGAAACCAAAGCATATATTATAATTAAAAAAGAGGCCCTGAAAGCACACTAGTGCCTCACAGTTTTGGAACCCTTATAATTTGGGCAAACAAAAAAAAATAATTTAAATGATTTCTTATGGAACTGGTTCGAATCAAAGTTTAACAAATTAGTAATTCCGAGATCAAGCCGGTTCAGTTAAAAGCCAGTTGCCGCTTTGTTAAAAATTCAACAATTCAACATAAAAATAGTTTGCGTAATATTAGATAGATTAGATAGAAAAAAACACTTTAAAATAATATGACTTAAATATAGTTAAATGTGTACAAAAATGTATCACGAATAAGAATCGGCTGAGCTTTATTTATTTTGCATAGATTCGAATTCATAAAGTGTGGGAACCTGGACTCAGTGAGTTCAGTTAGTTCTGTTTGCATCCCTGATACGCACTTTGCGCTTGCCGGTAAATATTATGAATACATATTTATTTAACGCAAGGTGCAATAAAATGCAACAGACACTCAGGTACACATACACTTGCATTGGGCTATGTTATGGCAGCAAGTTCAGGTGCATAACGCGGCATTAGCTGAGGCATTGCAACATTTGGCGCAGCAAATGGGATGTGACGGCCAAGATGACGGTTAAAAAGGCGGGAGTGGGGGGGAGAACGCTGCTGGTTGCAAGTTTTAGCTGTGACAAAAACGAATAATGCGCATAATGCGCATTGGCCGCCAATCAGTGCCATTATTATTGCATTCTATCAGTCAGTCAATCAAGGTGCAGCCGCGGCGCATTTTGGCCGTTGGCTAAGGTCAGCATTGGCCAGCGCTGCGTATGAGTAATATGCTGGCAAATCTCATGATCTTGCGCCACTGTGCGCAACGCCCACAACGAATAGTTGCAATATTAAAGCTCGCACCGTAAAGTGCCAAGCGCTTATTAGCTGCAATTCAAATCAAATTCAAAAATCATATTCAAATCGATATGGCCGCGGGTCGTTCAACAACAAAAACAACATCATAGCGGACGCCATTTTGTCGGAAGGCGCGTCCGCGGCTCGGCTGGGAGTCTGTGCTGCTGACGCATTTAACACGCGCAGATTTAATATCTAGAAACGATTTAATACTGCACATGACTAATTGGCAATCAATCAAGTTTTGTTGCTTCTTTCGGGCATTACTAAGCAGTGCAGCCGAAGCCGCGAACAAAAACAAAACAAAGCAATACGAGAAAAAAACATAAAAGTCAAGTATTTACATAACGGAGCATTCTTGATTAGTCATGTTTTGCGGTTGATGTTTGTGCATATGATAGATTTCTATTTTTGCTTTATTCACCATCTATTTTCGTAATTTACGCAATTTGTAATTTCAATTTCAAATAACGGCGCACATCAAGGTGTTGCCAGACATAACGTAAGCGCGCCCAACTTCAAGTGACCCCGAAACTGCGCAGCCAACTTCAAGCGAGCGCAAAAGTGCGCGATATTGCGATTACTTTTGGCGCATCTCTGGGCAACGCCTAATAAAACTTGGCGCAATTTTTTAGATGTAAACAATTTAATTAAGGTTTAGTTGGAACTGCATTTGGTCATGTATTCGCCGCGCAAGGCGCTGGAAGCGCCCGCAGTGCAGGACTTCGGCTTCCCCCACACGCCCTACGACATACAGGAGCAGCTGATGCAGGAGCTCTTCCAGGTGCTGGAACGCAAGCAAATCGGCATCTTCGAGAGTCCCACGGGCACGGGCAAATCGCTGACGCTCACCTGCGGCGCGCTCACCTGGCTGCAGCAGCACGAGCAGCTGGTGCGCGCCGAGCTGCTGCAGCGCATCGACCAGGTGGAGGCGGAACTGCGCCAGCTGCAGGCGGCTGGTGCGCGGGCCCAGGACTGGATAACGGCGCAGAGCAAGGAACGCGCACAGCGCCAGGAGCTGCAGCAGCTGCACAGGCTGCGCGAGCTGCTGCATCAAAAGCAGCTCGAGCTGGAGCAGATCAAGCAGCGCCGCAAGCAACAACAGCGGCCGGCGCGACGGGCGGGCGAGCCTCTGCCGCTGCCCCTGCTCCAGGCAACAGCAGACGCTGAGCCGGCGGAGCTCAGCTCCGACGAGGGTGAGGAGGACACGGCGGATGTGCTGGAGGAGCAGCCAGCACAGCTGGCCGAGGAGCGTTTTCGCGATGTGCAAATCTTCTACTGCAGCCGCACGCACTCGCAGCTGGCGCAGATCGTCGCCGAGCTGCGCAAGACGCCGCATGGCCGGAACGTGCGCTGCATCGCGCTCGGCTCGCGCCAGCAGCTGTGCATCAATGCGCAGGTGCGTCGCCTGCCCAACACAGCGCTGATCAACGAGCGCTGCCTGGACATGGCGCGCGCCAAGCCCAGCTCCCTCGTGGCGTCCAGCAAAAAGGCGCTGAGTCGTTGCGTCTACAAGGCGCCCGCCCAGCTCCAGAGGCTCAGCGATGCGGCGCTCTCCGAGCCCCTGGACATTGAGGATCTGGCGACGGAGGGCAGCGCCTGCGGCGCCTGTCCCTACTATGCCGTCCGCCTGGCCCAGGCGCATGCGCAGCTGGTGCTGCTGCCGTATCCGCTGCTGCTGCAGCGCTCTGCCCGCCAGCAGCTGGGCCTGGATCTGCGCGGCGCCGTCATCATCGTGGACGAGGCGCACAACCTGCTGGACACCATTGCCCAGCTCCACGGCAGCGAGCTGAGCCACGCCCAGCTGCAGCTGGCGCGCCAGCAGGTGGCCGCCTACAAGGAGCGCTATGCGCGCCGCCTGAGCAGCGCCAATCTGCTGCGGATCAACCAGCTGCTGTTCGTGGTGCGCCGCCTGCTGCAGCTGCTCGGGGCGGCCGGGGAGCCGCGCATGCTGCGCACCTATGAGCTGAGCGCCGAGGGCGACTTCTACAACATCGATCTGCACGCCGTGCTGCAGTTCTGTGCGCGCACCCGCTTCGCCCAGAAGCTGCACGGCTTCGCGCTGCAGCAGCAGCGGGAGCCGCGTCCCAGCGAGAATCGGCCGCCGCCCACGCAACAGCTGCTCCAGCGCCTGGCCAGCCAGCACCAGCTGAGCCGCGCGGGCGGCAAGCGCAAGCTGCTTGCGGAGAAGGAGCCGGAGGTGACGCGGGCGAAGCCGCAGGAGACGCAACCGGCCTTGCCCTCGCCCATACGGCCGCTCCTCGCTTTCCTGGAGACGCTCACCAGCAATGCGGCCGACGGTCGCGTGCTGCTCAATCCCAAGGCCGCCAGCCTGAAGTATTTGCTGCTCAATCCCGCCGAGCATTTCGCGGACATTGTCGCCGAGGCGCGCGCCGTGAGTAGCTGCCGCCGGACTAATCTAATCCCAAATCCTCTGAACACTGTTCCAATTTGACGCAGCTCATCATTGCCGGCGGCACCATGCAGCCCACGCACGAGCTGACGGCCCAGCTGTTCGCCCGCTGTCCGGAGCGCGTGGTGGAGCGCTTCTACAACCATGTGGTGCCAGCGGACGCGGTGCTGCCCTTTGTGCTCGCCACAGGACCGTCGGGCGCCAAGCTCTGCTTCAACTACGCTCAACGCGCCAGCCCCGCCATGGTAAGTCCAAGAGATCTGTGGAGCCTCTCCCAGCTGGACTGAAGCTGCTCAGAAACAAGATATAATATGTAAATATATAATATATAATATATAATATATAATATATAATATATAATATATAATATATAATATATAATATATAATATATAATATATAATATATAATATATAATATATAATAAATATATTTATTACTATTAGCTATTACTTACCAGACGGAAAGAGAGACCCAATAGGAGTTTGACTTGACTCTACCAAATAAATATAATGATAGGTCTAGTTTGGGGTTTCTTACTCTCCCGTAGCCATAGATCCCAGATCCTAAATTCAGATATGCAAGCAGAGTTATAAAGTCACTGCAAAATTTGATAATTCTATATACTTGTGAAGCTCATAGATATGATTAAAAATAGGAAAATACAGTTGTCTTCGGGATTTCGAAGATTAAATACCCTTTAAGACATATGCTAAAGTTAAATGTGCCTGCCTGATTTTTCACCGATTGTTCCTATACTATATAATGTAATGAGCATAGCTCATAATTGCCAGGTGTTTATAAAAGATATATATATTGTTATATTGTGATATATTTCTTAACCCCGCTGCCCCTCCCCCCTGAAAAAAAAACCTGCCTACGCCATTGATTTGTTAAATGGCTTTTCTTATTCATATTTACTCTATTTGCTCTCCCTTTCGTGCTCACTCTCTCTCTCTTTCTCCCGTGCGCAGCTGAAGGAGCTCGGCATGTTGCTGCAGAATCTTTGTGGCGTGGTGCCCGCGGGCGTGGTTTGCTTCTTGCCCTCCTACGATTACCTGGACACGGTCTATGGACACTTGGAGCAAAGCGGCGTCCTGCAAAGGATTGGCCAGCGCAAGCGCATCTTTCGCGAAACAGCCGGCGGCGGCGGCGTGGAGCAGCTGCTGCAGCAATACGCGGATGCCATTCGCCAGTCGGCGGGCGGCGCCCTGCTGCTCAGCGTGGTGGGGGGCAAGCTGTCCGAGGGCCTCAACTTTGCCGACGATCTGGGCCGCGGCGTTGTCGTTGTGGGTCTGCCGTACCCGAATCGCACGGCCCCAGAGCTCAAGGAGCGCATGCGGCATTTGGACGCGACGCTGGGCAACGGCGCCGGCAACGAGTACTACGAGAATCTCTGCATGAAGGCGGTGAACCAGTGCATCGGGCGCTCAGTGCGCCACATACGCGACTACGCCTGCGTCTACCTCCTCGACGAGCGCTACGCCAGCGTGCGCATCCAACAGAAGCTGCCTGCTTGGATCGCCCGCCACATAGTTGTGGCCAGCGATGGCTTCGGAGCGGTTCAAGCGCGCACGGCGCGTTTCTTCAAGGGCAGGAGCTAGAGAAAATTTAAAGAGCAGGGCCAAGCGAATCTCAATCGAATTGGGATTTATATTAAGAGGGAATTCCGACAAGGCCAGAACTGCGGGAGACTCTTGATGGGATTCAATGAGGAAGTGCCAGCAGAGCCAAGCATCTGCTGGAGAATCTCTAAGGGATTGGGGGGAATGCATTAAGAAGGAACAGTGGCGAACCTTAATGGGATTGGGATACGTATTATAAGAGCAAATCGTGGCAAGAACTGTTAGAGCATCGCTTTGAGTATAAAAAACAGTGTTAAGTATTATATTAAGTAGTTTATAACAGAAAATTTGTATTAACAATAAATTTTGGAATTGCATGGGCTTCACGCAGATTTCTCCACGGCGCGGGAATATTGGGCAAACAAGAGATTGTAGGATGGGAAATTGCAGCACTGCATGTCGGTGCGTTTCCAGTTGGACAGCGTCGAGTATTCAATCTCCAGCTCCTTCATTGTCTCGTACGCCAGCGAGGACTTGTTGGCAAAGATGGTGACAATAAATTTGCCCGGCTTGAAGGTCTTGATCACCTGATTGATCAGCTTCGTGTAGTTGTTTAGCGCCACGTTGCTCTCGAAGCTCACATAGGAGAACTTCTCCTCGGGCGTGATATGAATGGTCATGTATTCGCCCTGCTCGTTGATGCCGTTCATCGAGTAACCGCAGGGATCGAAGAGGAAGTCATCGATCAGCATGTCGGGCAGTATTTGATCGATGCCCGAGTGCGCTGTGGCCTCGGGACCGGTCGTGAATTGCTCCTTGCTGAATGCAGCCATAACGTCCTTGTCGAGATTCTGCATAAGTATCTCAATGGTCTGATCTGGATCGGCGTCGATATTGTTATCCTCGACAATAATATCGGGCAGGGCCTTAATTTCCGGCTTGCTAAACGTATACAGGTACCAGCACTCCAGGTTTATCGAGCCCAGGCAGTACGATCTGCCCTCGGGGAATATGGAATCCAAATAGGTAACCTCCTCGTAGAAGCCCTTGTGCGGACTATTCTGTACTTCGGGTCTGGTAAAGTTCTTTCGCGAGTAGAAGATATCGCTAATCACACTATATCCCTCCAGCTGGGCTAACTGGAGCAGCTGTTCCAAGCACTTGAGCGGCGTTGTTGTCCCACACGTCTTCAGGATCCACCTGCGGTTCGAGACGAACATGCTGCTCTCGCTCAGGAGGAAGGCGTCTATGTGCTCGTTTTTGGTGAAGCTGATTATTTCGCATTTCACGTGGCACAGCAGATTCTCCCACGCGCTGCGTGTGATGTTGCGTAAGTCGCCCGTGGGGCTTGAGCTCTCCTCAAACCAAATCTCCAACAGCTTCTCCACGCCTTCAAAAAAGTGTGTAGGGTCCGGCATGGCGAGGGTTTTTTGATCCATCAGATAAAAGAACTTCAAAACAACTGAACTAGAGATGTGAAACATGCAATCGATAATCTGATTACACTTCGTAGTAATCCGTTAATCGATGTATAAAATGTATCGCTTGGTAAATATCGAATCGAATTTAACAACTACCGAATTCAAATATTAAATATTAAAAAGCAAAGCACAATATATAAAACTATTTTTTAAATTGCACTATATAAAAATATTCAAATGTTTATACTTTTGCGGTAATTGTTTAGTTTAATTGCCGTAATACAATACAATTTCGGAATGTAACATTTTAAAAGTATTTTTACCAAAGAAAAGGCAAACAATAGATTTTAAAAATGCACTAACTTTGGATGCACAATCAATGTAGAGAACAAATCATGATCGATATTGCGACAATCTAAAGTCTGGAAAGGGTGTTTCAGATACATACTTGACAATTGTACAAACATTTTTTTAAGGAAACTATTGCGTTTGTTTGAATGCGCGGGTTGTATCGATACTTTAACATACTGAGATGTTAAGCCATTGCTAAGCGTTTCCATAACGTAATGCTGATAGCATTTGACAGTATTTCCGGACAATTCAGTATTTTTGAATATTACATATTCATCGCATAACAATTAAGGGAAATACATAAAGCAATTCTTTAGTTAATGAATACATTTAGAATGTATATAAAACTATTCTTTTGTTTAACAAACAATAATTAAAATACGCAAAATATTTTATCGAAACACTACAACATTTTTAAAATTTATTTTTGGTCAAATTGATGAGATATTTATGGTATTTGCTTACACTTGATAAAAGTATATTGATTTTGTCATAAATTGTGTAGCATAAGCAATGTAGATCAAAGTAGGACTATATATTCACTACAGCGTAACTACTTTGATAAAAAGCGAAAAGATTTAGCAACTAACAAACGGTTATATAAAACTCTCTCTATATAGCTTGTAAGAGTGTTTAAACTTCGTCACGTTGTTGTTATTTTACTGCTGCCTTGTTTGCAAGCACTTTGCATATTTTCGCGTTAGTCGCGCACGGTCACACTGCCGTTGATGTGTGTTGTTTGTCGCTGTCGCCACAGAGCAATAGATACTAGTGCGTACCTTCAATTGATTTGAACATGTGAAGCATAACTGGCCTTTCAATTGCAATTAATAAACTAAAAAGCGCCGCATGTGCACAAAGTACGTAATTCAACGGAAGTTGGCTGTGTTTCACATAATTCGTGATTGTTTTTTGTGTCCGTGTCGCGCGGTGCGTGTGGCTGCATGTGTGTGCGTGTGTGTGTGTATGTGTGTGCGCTGGTTTGTTTGAAAAGTGCATTTTGATCGTTATAAATAGCCGCAATTCCATGCGATTCGAAGCGGCCCAAGAACAACAAGACGGCCGCCGCAGCCAAGTTCAAGTCCAGTCTTTGAGCAAAATGGAAACTAGAATCGGTTCATTCCTCAGTTCACATTTATAATTCTCACTATTTACTTTTCACATGCGCTGATAAGATGCTCGGAATTGGTGGCTCCCCTGTTTACCTATTATATCTACAATGTTCGCCTTCGTTTTTCTTTCATTTTTTTTTGATTCATGAACAAGATATGCCGACTGGCCGACAAGCGGAACAACAGCAACAACAACAACTACTTTAAAGAACACTAGTCACCGCCATTGAACAAATATTTATTACTATTAATATTTTTCCTCAATTTACTTGCCGGCGATAAAACGCTGACGCCAGCTTAAGAATTCGTTTTTTATTTTTATATTTTTTTTGTAATTCTGCCGTGGCGTTGCCAGAGGTTGCTCATATTACACTTAAATACATATAAACCTGTGTGTGTGTGTGTGTGTGTGTGTTATGCCTCTGCCCGGCCTGAAACTTGGATAATGTTGGCTCACAGTTGTCACCGAAGCCGCGGCTTGGGCCGCAGTCAGCGAAACTAGTAAAGCGTTTAAAGCAGTTATTCTCGTTAGTTGTTGTACTCGATCGCGAAGCGAAAAGAGTATATTGGGTTCGTGCAATGGCCGTCTAGCTGTCCGTCCGTTCGTATGAAAGCATTTTGTTTCGCCGCCATAGAAGCTAGACACTTGAAACTTCGGATATATGCTCGAGTATACCCGTGTCAGATAAAGTGATACGATTTTTTAGTTACGTCCACGGGCGGCGTGGTAAATCGGCATCTAGCCTGGGGTTCGAACGGATCTTTGTTGTTGAGTTGAATAAATGACTTAACTCTTTGACAACTACAGTCAGACCTCAAAGTTCGAGAAAAAATGTTCACTTCCGCCCCAAATTAAAAAAAACACCTGTACTTTTAAAAAAATTATATTTGCAACTGCTTTGAGTTGTTACAATAACAACAAAATTAAAAACGATTTTGATTATTTCTGATCGGCTGTAAACGAGTACTGCGCAGTCGGCTACGCCCGACTGTAACGTTCTTACTTGTTTGTTTTATTGTTGTGGAAAACTTGTTTTTATCGCTGACTATGATAAAAGTGGCACACATATTAAATTGTAAAATAAAAACAACAAAAATAATGAAAACAATATACATATATGAAAACTCAGCTGAAAAGCATTCCAAAAAAGTAGCCCATCTTTTGCTTAGAATTGCATTTAAAAAAATTTTTTTTGTGGCCAGCTATCGTTATCGATATGAATCATGCGCCGACTTGTTTACGTTCCTGAGCTGTGGTTGTGCCACGATTTGAATTCCAGCTGCCCCCAAAGGTGGCAGCCCAACAAACTGCGCGCCACAAATACCCTTGCCATGAGTATTAGTTAGAACTTGCTTATGAAAAGTAATCGGATTTAGCACTGTCTTGGCAAATCTGAACCCTCTCACCTGTAGAGCACATCAAAAAGGAATAATATCTGTCCGCCCCATCATCTAATAAGAATGGTTTTGCATTTTTCACGTACACGCAATTCTAATGCTCTGCAGGGCATACGTGTTTCGGTTTCGTTTTACTTTGCGCTGAGTAGTTCATTTTCTTGTTGCCTTTGCAGCCGAAAACGTTGCGCAGGTTTTTCGATTCATTCGCATTTGGACCGCAGTCGCGGCAACAACGCTACTTGCGAAACGGAACGAGACGGTAAATGAAACAACGCCCCGTGGCCGTTAAAACGTGCGCCGCTAAAACTCAACTCAACGCAGCTCAACTAAAAAAAGTACACAAAATTTAATTAATTAAGAACGCGCGCTGTGCAACAACAACAATAACATTAACAAAACTGTGCATTTATTTTTTTGACAACAAAACTATAACGAAATAAATCTTAAGCGGCGCCTTTTTTTTATCAAATTATGTGCAATTTTTTCGCCAGTTTTGCCCCTTTTCCTTGTAATATCCTGTAATATTCGCTGAGCGCGAGCGGCAAATGCGGCGCTTGAAATCAAAACAACAATTTTGATGCAGCACAATTTTGCAAAGTGCCGTTAGGATAAGCTGCTTATATGCTGTTATATTACTACAGTTGTGTGTGGAATTATTTTATTTTTTTTTTTGTATTCCTTAAGTTATTTTTTTTTTGGGTGTGTGAAAAGTGAAAGTGAAAATTTAGCGCAGGCTACGCGCACACACAAACACACACACATACACACAGGCACGCACGCTGCCACAGGACATGTGAAACAATTGAAAAAGCGAACAAAGAGAGCGCACCAGCGAACGAGCGAGCGCGTGAGAGAGCGCTTGTGTCTAGGCAGCAGAGCCTGCGATTGAGGTCGGCGCTACAATTTGGAATTTGGCACAGCGTGTGAAGCGCACGCATTAACACCCCCGCGCGCGCTCTCTCTCTCTCTCGCTCTCGCTCACTCGCGCTGCGCACACTTTTGTAAAGCGTGCGTGCGTCAGTGTGTGTGTGTGTGTGAAGCATTCGAATATACCCTTACCACTCCCTCTTGCAGCAGTGAGTGTAATGCGCTAAACTCTCAAGTCAATTTTGCGTTGAAACGAGACGCCGTCGTCGTCGTCGCAGCAGCGGCGTTGTGACGTCAAAAGCAGCAGCAGCAGCAGAGTTGCCACACTCTCGTGTCGAACGCCCGGCGCCACCCCGCAGCACACACTCAAACATACACAGACAAACACACATAACAATAAAAAGGAGCACATACCAAAAAAAAAAAACAAAAACCGAAAAAGAAGACGCCGACTAGCCAAAATACGAGAGCAAGAGCGAGAGCTAGCTTTTGTGTGAGCAAAAACAACAAGAAGCGAACGAAGTAGCTGAAGCGTCAACAGCGCCACAACGTTGCAAAAGGAGCCATAAAAATGGAACAGCCGAGCATACTCGTTAAAATCCTGCATTCAATACCGCACGTGAATTACACATTTCGTCGGGTTAATGACACCTTCAATCCGGATAGCGATGTTTACCTAGAGGTGAGTACAAGCCGCAAGGATCGGCCCAAATATCCAGCTACCACACAAATACGCACTTGTCTAAACAAGAAACAGCGCGTTAAAGTAGCGCCATAGTTTTTGTTGTTGTTGTTTTTTTATTTTTTATTTTGTGCTCCATTTGAAGTGCTTCCAAGTGGTGCCCCAAGTGGTGCTTCGCGTGGCTGGTGTTGTTGCCCCACTTGAGACCCCAACTGTTATGCACTTGAAGTGCGTCCCATTTACATTGATTGCATTTTGATTTGTTTAGTTTCTAGCATATACCCTCTCATATACCCTCTAATATGGCTGGCTCTCTTTTGTTTTTGGCTTTTTTTCGTTCTTTCCTTTTGCGAAGCAGGCGCTCTCATTTACCTGTATGCAGCGCACTCCCTCGCTCTTGCTGCACATGTAACTCTCTCTCACACTCCCGCTCTCTACCTCTCTCTTCCTCTTTCTCTTTCTCTGTCTTGCCAACTGACTTTGCTGCAATTGCACAAACAACAAGAGCGCCGCTTTGATATATTTCGATATTTCCCATTTTGTTTACGCCTTTTGTTGTCTGCGAGCGTCCGTCGAGCCCTTTTCGTTTCATTCCCACAACGTTCCGCGGCTGCTGCTGCGGCTGCTTGCCATGTGCGCTGCATGTGCCCGGATTCTTGTCTGCCTCCGCCCTCGCCTGCTTCGTGGGCGAGGTAGGGGGAGGGGAGGGGGCTTGGACGCGCAGCTACTACACACACTTCCGGCTTCCCTTCTTTCATTCCTTCTTTCTTTTTGTTTGGATTCTTTTGATTGCCGTTGTCTGCGGACGCCGCCAAGTATCAATGGGCATGGCCGTTGGGCCCAACCCGAACCCTAATGCCACTCACCTCAATTCGCAGCGGGAAGCGCGTAGCAGCTGCCTTTGTTTGACTGCCGGACCGCCTTTGGGTTTTCGCTTTGAGTCGCGGGCTATCTCGCATCATCTTTAACCCGTGGTCTGCACGATAACAGCCAAAAACAGAATCCAGAAAATAACAACAACAAATAATGTTGCATTCGACTACGAAATACTCTGCTTTCAGCCCCAAGTGGTTGGCGATAAGCTTAAGACAGAGCAAATGGGCGTGACAGTTGTAAATATGTATGTATATAAGTTTATCCGATTGAGTAATTGCAAAGAGTTCATCGGTGGACTAATAATTTAAAAGTTTGCCAATGCAAAAACTGTGACTTGTTTATGTAGGATATAAAGAGTATGCGAAAATATGAATTCTTAAATTTGAATAGCCAAATTTGGCTGACTTTAAAGCTGTGCCTCTTAATCCTTAGGTGATTTGGACATGGCTAATTTAGAATACAATATAATAGGTATTTTGATCTTTGAAAAAGATAAGCCGTATTTCAACAAATCCATTTTATCCTTTGAATAATATTATCAATAGTCGGTGACTTAAAACCTGTGACACAACTGACATTCTAAAACTACCATTCTACCTTGGCCCAAAATACCCCGCTTTCATTTAGCGAACAGTGTATTAAAAAACAAACCAAATTCAAAACCTTGCCGCTGCCGTGCCTAAGTGCAACGCCGACGTCAGCGCCAGTACGCACAAGGCCGGGCCGGGCAAAGACGTCAACATCAATTAGAGGCAGAATCAGGGCCACAGCCAGAGCCCGGACTCGACCCGGCCCGCAGGCAACCCTTAAGACCGTTGGGATGTGACGTAGTCCATCTGCTGATCTGCTCGCCAGCCTTATGCAAATCAACCAAATGCAGTTTTCAGTTTTTCCAGCTGGTTTTTCCGACAGCTAACAGAAAAGAAAAACCACCAGCTGCGAGTTTTGATTGAAATTAGCTGGCCATTGCAATAGTTTTTGGCGGAGGACAAGGAGGAGCTGGCGGCTTTCAGCCATTGTTAAATTCAGGTCAGCTAAGCGCAGCGCGCTTACCCTCCCCACACCGACCCCTCCCCCTCCCCTTCCCCCTGGCCGTCCCCAACGCTCGTCTTTGGCTGGCTCGGTGCGCTTCGGCTCGGCTTCTTTTTTCGTTCATGGATGCGGATGTAGGTCAGCTGCTGCACTGGGCGTAGTTTTTTACGCGCGTCAGCAAAATCCGCCGGAGCACAGGCCCAGCCACAAATGAACGCTGGGGCTGCGCTGCTCCAAATTGTTGGGCAGGTGGGTTCGCCGTTCGCCGTTCGCCGGCTATCGACAGCTGTCGTGGGGCTCGTTCGGGGAGGGGGCGGGTGCCCGTCACATGGGATTACCCATTGCCATAATGGGGCTGACAATGAGCCAGCACTTAAGCCAATTCTGTTTGCGGTTGGCTGGCAAATGAGCCCACTAAGCTAATCTGCTTATCGACTAGCTGCCTGCCAGACCGCCGTCCAACTGCCTGTTTGGCTATTGAATGTGGAACGCGACCAGGTCTTTTAGGTGCGCGGGCAGCGGGCAAAGTGGAGGTGGCCCCAATAGAACCGCAAAGTTGTTGAAATTGCATAAGGATTTATTACTTTACGGAAACAGAACAGAACAGAGAGGGAAAAAAGAGAGATTTTGTAGTCAGCCCTATCGTTTAGGCTTGAACCCACTTGCTCTTTAGTGTTGCCAGATACTAGATAGAAAGGGAATGTGAGAGAGATAGAGAGAGAGAGAAAGAGGAAAGCAAGGCATTTTTCTTATACATTTTTGCTATTTGAAGTCCAGTATTTCTTTTTAAGGTTTCCGTAATTACAGATTTATTAAATATTCTGCTTGAGTTTCCCAAGTAAATTGAATTTTAAATGGAAGGAACCTGCATTCCTTTCTCTCCAATTCTCTCATCTGATATAACTACATTTTATTTACGAAACTCTGCTTCTCTCTCTGTTTACCTCCCTTCGCAATTCTACTACCCGCATTTTTGTTTACCCAAAGAGTTCTCACAACCATTTAGGCTAGAGATTAGCTTTAGAAAAAGCCGTTTCTAGCTGATGAATAAAACAGCTAAGTGCTTTACTTCCCTAACAATAGTAACACCTATATATAAACAGATTTCTCATAGAACTTAGCTACAATCTAGGCAATTCTTACATGAGAAATGACGCAAAATATTAAACTTAGTAGTCCCCAGTAAATTTTCAGAAGTGCTCGTTGGCAATTTAGAACGTGATTTAAAACAGGAAATAAGAAAGATATGTGGGCAAGCCTTGCTCTAATTAGAAGGCAAACATTTAGCTTATATCCACAACTGGCAGCTGTGCTCTAGAGTTTTGATGAGTCGGTTGATGGAGAAAAATTCCCCCTAAGTACTGCCCAATCTGAGCGCAGCTTAAGCATTATTATGTTTGTGTGCCATTTCAGCAACTTCGTGATTAAATTCTAACTGCAGTTGAGGGCACAACTAGCTCGCTGCCTCTTCTTTCTTTACAGCCCCAAGTCCGAACTCAAATACCTTACCCTAAGCTCTGCCCACATCCTAGACTCAGTGCCATTCAACTCAGTCTCTTAATTCAAATTGCGTTTAATCAGTTCATGTTATTCCCTTCCTTCCTGGCCTGTCCACAACTCTTTGCCTCCCCGCCGTGCCCCGTCTCCCTCTTTAGGCTCGCACATTGCAATTCTGCTGGCGTCGCAGCTGGCAGCTGCTGGTGCTGGTGCTGCTGCTGCTGCTGCTGCTGTTGATGATGATCAATTTAACCTTCAAATAGCTACACAATTGCTCTTGACAACAATGACACCAACAGCAACAACAACCGCATCGACGGCGACGACGACGAGTATTGCCCCAGAGCCACCCCACCACCTCCTGGCTCATAACCTGTTCCCCCCCCACTCCCTCCGCCCCTCCCTCAATGGATTGCTATGTGCTGCTATGCGCTGCTCTCTAGTGTTGATGAAGAGCCTCTCTGATGCCCACACTCGCCCCTCCCGCTGCTGCACCTTCGTTGTCATCCGCTTGTCTAGTTGTCTGTCCCAAGGTGATGACGCACTGTTGCTGCGCGTGCGGGCAGCTTAAAGATGTGGCCGGGGGTAGGTAGGGGGCGAGGTTTGGCACGTCATTCAAATGGGCTCTCGCTGGCTGCCGTCCCTCGGCGCCCCTTTGGATAACTCGTTACGCATTGGAACCCGCATATCATCTACTCCATATTTAAGATAGACTCGCCGCCAGAACTATCAATGTTTGTTGCCTTTCATTTGTGCATATACCCCGTATGTATTTCAAATTATTAACAAGGGTATATAGAAGCTGATATATGAGCAATATATATATATATATGTATTTCACGTTTTTCTTATCAAATCTTTCATGTATAAGCAGTATATATTTATTTCTTATCAGAGCTATAGACCCCACAATCGAAATGTGAGCATTAAATATCGATAAATATCGAAAATGAACTGCCTGTATTCGAAGTTAAAAATTTGAATTCTGATTATAGGCAGATTAACTGTATTTTACATTTTCGATAGCTTTTACCTTTCATCGATCAATATCGATTGCATATTTTGAATAAGAGGGCTCTCATCAAGGAAGTTTTAAATAACCGATAATCGATACTTGGCCCTAAACAGACCAAAAGTCAAAGAATATTTTTAATTTTTTCTCAAAATCAAAAATGTTTGCTTTTCAAAAAAATATCTATATTTTGTCAAGGGTAGATAAAAAGAAAAATGCAGGAATTTGGCAGCTTACAATGTGAATCGGGTGCAGAGTATCTACTAGTCGGGCTTTCGCAACTTGTGGACTTTTTATTTTGGTTTTCTTTCTACTGTTTAATCTTGTGGCCTGCCACAGCTGCTTCAGTTGATGCGGCGCGGCAGTTGCAAGCCGTTTGTGGCATATCGAAAATGTTGTTGCACCTCTGACAACTGGCTGAAACAACCCTCGCAGCACATGCAGCAGCCATATTTCCACAGACGCCAGCTGCCGCCAGGGCTCACAGTCGGCCCACAAGTCAGAGTTTACGAACTGCCAGCGCGACTATATATAGCAGCCGATCCGACCCTATATAAAAACAATCTGGAAGCAAATTATCGGGCACTCTGGCTAACTGTCTCTCTGTCTCTCTCTCTGCCTCCCCCCGCTCGTTTCTCTCTCTCTCTCTCCCTCTCTTTCTCTCTCTGTTGCTGCTGACTTTCATTTTGGGTTATTGCAATTGAAAATGCAATCCGAAAGATGCGCACGCTCTTCTCTCCATTCTCCTTCCCTCTCTCTCGCAAGCATATAGTTTTTCCGGCTGTCAGCCTGTCAAATGCAACCACAACAATAACAACAACAACAACAACAACAACAACAACTGGCATGCAGCTGCCCGCACATTTGCCAGATGCATCTGCAAGATACATGGCATGGCAATGTGCCTACTTACAGATACTTTTGTATCTGCTGTCGCTTTTACGGCTCGTCATAAAACTTCTGCCATTCAATCAGTTTCGTATGTGTCGCAGATACACACACGCACATACATACGTACATATACTTGGCCACTTAGATACATAGAGCCTGCTATCAGCCCTGCGTGTCTGGCCTGACTTTTTGGCTTGCCTCAGACTCGCAACTCGAACCCGAGCGCTCAGATCGAATGCCTTGCAACTGAGCCGCTGCCCCCGTTGTTGCCCCTGCCTCGTCTGCTGCCTGTTTATCTCATTTGGCCTGCTGTTTATTTGTGCAACAAGCGTCGTCGACTTTGGAACTTTGGAATGTTTATTTGCCTCCGCCTTTGCCTGGGCTGCTCTAATTTCGTTTTAACTTCGATACACATGCGGCAAAGATACACAGCCAGCAGGAAAGCCAAACAAAAGCTAATAGAATATCCAATACACTTGCTGCATAGAATAGTTGTAGTTAAGGATTAAATATTTTGTATATTTATGTAGAGAACAATACAGTAAGTATTTACAGATTGCTCCAATGGAAACAGCATTAGAAGAACATGTATCTATATTTGATTTATTGACTTCTTTAACCGATTGCTCTAATGGTAACTTTTTTTATTATTTTATTTTATTCGTAGGTGTTTTGAAAAACGACATATAGTCTGATCAAGATACCTGTGTAAATAATAAATAAATTTGTGTGTGCAATAAGTCATATTTGCTTCTATCATTGCCATGACCGTTAGAAGATATAGAGATTCGATTCTCTTATGCATGTATATACTTACAGCTACAGCTAAACTCAATTCAAGTTGATCAGCAGCTTATAGCCCAAAGAGATTACCTATCGCTTTACAAAACGTTGATGCCCAATGGCAAGTGTGTTGAAAAGGTCGCCCCTTGAGCGCCGCCACATCGTTTACATATTTTAAATTCTCCACAAAGACCCCCCCCCCCCACTTCCCTCTAAAACTTGCTAACTGGAGCGCGTAGCGACCACACAGGCCGTCGATATAAAAGAATTCGAAAACGAAAAAACGAACCGTCGAAAACAGTTTAAAAATCTTAGCCTTCGATCGGCTGACTAACTGGCTAACTGGACAAGTCAGCAGGTTTTTACAGCCCCCCACCTTCAGCTCCCCCACCTCCTCCACCGCCGCTGCCCGCCAACTAAAACGAGAAAAAAAGTTCAAGTTCAAAAACGTTTCGATTTCATTTTCAATGTGCGTCGAAATTGGAAGTCTTGTGGGCGTCCCAAGTGGCTCATTTTGGAATCATTTCGCTGCCAGCCCCTCCCGGCCAGCCGCTTCCCCTTTGGTTTCATTATGTGCATGCTGCCATCATCGGTTCTTTTCTATCACTCCTCTCTCTCTCTCTCTTTGTTTTGTGATTCACACCGATTTTTTGTTTTTAGTCATGTTTTTTTTATCACAAACGCTGGCAACTTTTTCTGTTGATCTTCCCCAACCCAGGCCCCTCCTCTTTCATGTTGTGTGAAAGTTTGGCGTAGGCGTCGTTCTCTCTGTGTTCGGCTGTGTATAAATATATATGTGTATATATAGTGTATCTGATTTTTCTGTTAATGGCTTAAGCAGAAATCTCACGCCACGACGCTGGGTCCTGAGTATTTGTTTAAATGCGCATCGATTTTTATGATCCCCATTCCCAGCAACATAATTGACTCGATGATGATGTTTAAATCTTTATTGGAACATGTGCTGAAACTATGTCAGTTGGTTAAACGATCTGTTTGATCAGATAGTGGCATATGGATTTCATTTGTGATTGTTTTGGCCACGCTAGTGACGAAAGCTACCACGAACTTAAGCATTTATAATAGAGTAATAGTGTTATTTAAAATGGCTTGTTATTTAATCGCATCTGAATTAAAAAGTAAAGTCAACGAGCACGCTAGTGACAAAAATTGAAGTACTATATCATAATATACTTTTGTAAATAAAAACATAGAATAGTAATGCATTTAGCGAGAGCAGAATATAATAATAAATGCAACAATGTTATAATAATAAATACTGTCTGTATTTACATTGTCATACCACGCTGATGACGAAACTATCTATACCTGAAAATAGCAATAGCCAAAAAAGTTATTCGCAAATATATTTATTTTTTATTATTTAACATAATAATATATAGAATGCATTTAGCTAGTGAATGAAACGAACAAAGTACTAACTATTAACTATCTCATCTATCTATATCGAAAACCTTCTCACAAAATACAAAAAATTAGTTTATAAAAAAATATTCAAAATGATCAATACTTACATTTAGGAACTGCAATTTTATAAAAAATACATTTACATATACCTATAGTCAAGCAGATTAGTTTTCATTCCAGGAGCTGGCTCGCACTAGTGAATAAACCTTCACATAGAGCTTTACAGAAACACTTAAGCATTATTTGGGCTATTTAATAAAATTGAGAAATATATACACAGTGATTCAGTTATAGAATATAGTTGTTTCTTTGTTTAAGTTGGGCGTGTTCGCTTTTTCCATCTGAATTTGCATATGCATTTTTTTTTGCTATGCATAGTGTATATATTTATATATGTATGTGTGGCGTATAATGTGTGTGATCTTTATTCTCATCTAGAAATTGCGCAATTGTAATTCCGTCGTTGCCCATTCTTTTTGTTTTGTTAGTGCGTCACGTCACGTGATTTGCATATGAAATGCTTGCCAGCCGTCAAAGGCCCGACTCCGGCTGCCCCTCGCCCTTTCTACTCCAGTTGCTTTGCCCCTACCCTTCAGCCCGCCCTTCGTCCACGCCTTCTTCTGCCCTGCTCAATAGGTTGCGCTTGTGTACATAATTTTACCTGCCATTTGTGCACACTTCCTCGACTTCCTCTGGCGACGCTTTCAATAATTTGCCTCTGCTCTTTATTTATTCATCGGGCACGAGCACGACCAGTGTCTAGCTGGCCATAGACCTGGCCATAGCTTTGGCTACTATGGCCACTTGCTTTTAGCCGGTTTTCAGTTTTGTAGTTTGGACTCTGTCGGCTTTGCTTCCTGTGCGTTGCGTTAGCCAGCAGCTCGATGACATTTCCGTTTGGGGAGCCAACAGCAGCAGCAGCAGCTGTAACAGTAGTTATACCCCTTGTAGCCCCCTGGTATTCCCGGCCATGGCTATGCCAAGGCTGTCCAAATCGCAGGCTTGTTTCTTAGTCTTGGCCACTGCTGCTGCAATCTGTTCCCATTCTGTCGTGTAGGCGGACATGTGCGCCATGGGGCTGGGCTCGTTACTATACCGTAACATAGGGTATTCGCATGTCTTTCACAAAATGTTTAAGGCATTGTAGCTGCTGCTGAACCTATATGGTATATATGTATATGTATTTCTGGTGTAATCATTTTATTTATTTTTTACTTCATTTTTAACATTTTTTTATTGGATATATTTATTTATTTTTAAACATTTTTTTTACTTTTTTATGTTATACTAATATAATATAACAATATATACATATGTTTGTCTAAGGCTCAAATAGTTTTTAAAATGAAAAGGAAATCCGCTATATCACTATATCCTATGTAGGAACTTTCTATAGAAAATTTACTTTCTTTATAAAAAATAAAAACTGTTTTTCTTCTAACTTAGCAACTGTAAGGCTTAATATCAGCATATGTATATGTATTTTGTATATCCTGTAGTACATATATTATAGCGTTTTATAGTCGGCCAGGGTATTTAAACTTCGGCATCCAGAGGACGCGCTGTTTCTTCCTTTTTTCTGAGTCCGTTGTTGCAGCTATCATCGCCTTCAGATTGCGGCATTTGCTTTGTGTATTGTGCAAAGCTGATTGCAGTTTCAGTTAAAGTTCCATTTCCATTTGCAGTTGCAGTTGCAGTTACTTTTGACTGGGGCCCTCACAGCGTGCCCCCGGAAGCGGCTCGTCATAGAGCCGTGGCGCATATTTTGATATTCTGATATTATGTCGCATTTGTCGCACGACTCTGTCTCTCTGTGCGCATACATATACGCATAACTGTAAGCGTATACACACACACACACACGCACACCTCAGCTCATAACTGTTGTTTGGCTAAGGGCATTTTTTGTTGTTTCGTTTTTGTTTTTGCTGTCGGAGGGAAAACTGGTTTTTCCATCAGATCGCAGCACTCAACCCGGTCTATGTTGACGTTCTAATTTCGGCGCTACGCTAAGAGCCAAGTTGGGCCCGGGTCCGGGCCCGGGCGGGGGCCATCGGGGCAGTGCCGAAGTTGTCGCAGCTATAAAAAAATGTTACGAGAGTCACAAGCAACGCCTACGTATGCCCCAGACGGCAACCAAAGACACAAGACAGCCATCAACAACAACAACAACACCAACAACAACAACACCAACAACAACAACAACAACAACTCGATATGCTGCATTTCAAATATGAAAGTTTTTTCGCCTTTCGAAGCTCAGATTGAGAGAGCGTGTGGCAAACAGTGTTGCCAGCTAGCTGCAAAGCTAAGATTCAGCATTAAATCTATATTTTTCATTATACACAAACTTTTGGTTTGCTAAGTGAAAAATTTTAGCTTATTTCCGTTATCCTTTTGACCACCTCTGTGTATCACAATATTACAATATCGACATTTTAACTGCCTTTTTTACTCTTAAGTGTAAATTGAGAGAAAAATATAAAATCTCTAAAAACCTTTTGTAGCCATTGCAAATATGTCGTCAGGTTATACTATTTGGGATACTAAATGTAATTTCAATAAAAATAAAGCAAGCTGATAATTGAAACAATTTCTTTTGGCGGTTTTCGAGACTCCCACAGAGAATAGGAAATGGGAAATACTAGAAAATAAATAAAAATTCCATGGTATTTACAGTAATCTATATGTACTATATACTTATGCACATTGCATAGCTTGCTATAGAAAAAACTCATAATGCTATCCTTGATATTGCTTACATTCTCAACAAATAGCTACAAATATGTATGTTAACTTTTTATTTAGTTTCATATTCATTTAAAACAACAATCAATTCAATTATTTATGTCTGCGAGCTAAATTTCAAATGCAAACATTTAAAACAGTTTCACGGGACAGTAAAATTATATTTAATATGTGGCAATATGTCAAATGCCATGTTAATTATTTTATTATTATTAAGAATGTAGTATACGCCAAGACTTCATGTATATACACCAACCTAAGACGACAAGCCACATTCTAAACATCTCAATTTTTATTTTTTTATTTAAATGTGTAAAGATTTCTCAACTTGTAGTTCAAATGATGTGAACTTTAAATGCAAGTTAATATTTTGCATACATAATTCAAGCTGAACGTTCAAATAGAGGAAATTGCATGTGTAATATTTTGCATTCCTCTATCGATAAATGCCTTTCCTTATACTATGTGCACAATTTTCATTCCGTATTTGATTTGCGTAATTCGAATTCGCAGTCTGCACATGTCAAACATAATTCTTGGAAGGATTATGGCCTCAGGCATGAATCGATATTTAAATATGCCCGATGCGACAACTACATGCATATATTGCTCCATTGATGCACTTTTGAACTTGTACGTTTGATTTAATTTAATATTCTATTTGTTTAACTCAAACTCTGAATCTTTACATTCATCAGTTGATTTTTGATTTGCTGATTGGCTTCGCGTTCCACTGGAACTGTTGGTTTTAAATATTAGCTAGTGTTAATTCCGATTACACAAACACGGCTCTGCTATATAAACAGAAACTTGCAGTGTTTGCCTGTATATTGGTGTGTGTGTAGGTGTGTGTGTGTGTGGACGTGTGTGTGTTTGCTCAAGCCAAAAAATTCACACATTTCCCATAGACAATTCTCAATTGGAAGCTGGCCCGGCTGCAAGGGTAAACAAATGCGAGTTCGTGCAATTTCTCTGTGGGGAATACATGGCGAGAAACAAAAAGCTCAGCTCCAAGGCTGTTGTTGTTGTTCCAGTTGCTGTTGTTGTTTCAGTTGCTGTTGTTGTTGATGGCAATTTGCTTTGATTTAATTCAATTTAACGGCGTCGCCCGTTCGCCAGCGCGTAATTTGGCATTTTTAGCGCCGTTCCGCTGGCGAAAGGGTTGCCACCCGCAGCTTAAGGGCTGCTAATTGACGTGGGGCGGAGACTGTGCCGTGGCCTGTATTATTGTTGGCTGTTTGACTTGCAGCTGCTGCTGCTGCTGCTGCTGATTTGGGCCAGTTTGTCGTGCTTGTTACGGCCAAATTTACGTTTTGCAAACTGCGCGCTTGCATGAAATTGGCTCGGTTGGGTGGGGGTTGGGGTTGGGGTTGGGGTTAAGCGGAACCAGGCTATCCGTCCAAGTGTCATTCAACTGCGAGGACACGCAAGTAGCTAACAACAACAACAACAACGACGAAAGCAAGAGTCAGCAGTCGCTAGTTTTAATGATTATTTGCATGTTGCACGTACAAAAGGCGACTGTAACAGGCATTTAAATAATAAATAAGTCCCCAACTAGTCGCTGCCCCAGCAAAAGCACCCACACCCTCATCCCCCCGCAGCCCCTGCCAAAGTCTGGCCAATCTCCTGATGCCCCAGGCCCAGTAGTTGTCCACTTTGATTGAACTTGATTGACAAGTTGGGCTGCCTTCTTAAATGCTTCCATTCTGTTGTTGTTGTCTGCGTTCTCGATGTCTCAGGAGTGGCGTTCTCTGTGGATCGATCGCTGACTCATGACCGGCCGACGTTGGCGACCGATTGCGTTGGTGTCCAATAACCCGGCCTGTAATTTGAGCAGAGACTCGCCCCCCCCCACCGTCCTGCTCCCCTTCCCTTTGTCCCCCTACTAACCAAAAATACACATGCCCCCACACACCCACATTTAGGTAGAAATTATATTCATGTTTATACATACACCCTGTGGAGCTGGCATTGTGTTACGTACGACAAATAGGGCAGGGGGTGGGGTAGCTGGCTCTATAAATATGAAATGTAAATTATGATACGTGGTGACCATTTAATATGGAAAAGCAGTCGAATAACGTCTCGAAATTTGTTTTCTTTCTTCCAATTACTGGGTATTACAGATGAGTACTGCTGTTTCCCGTTACACGACAATGGGGCACGAGTCTATTCAATGCTGAGTGCGGTAAAGTTGCCACGAGCTCTTCTTTCACGCATAAATACAGGGTATATCTCGAATCTTTTTAATGAATTCCGTTAAATACATTCGAATGAAAAGAAACCTCTTTCAGCTTATATACCTATATAGGTTGCAGGCCACTTTCAAAAATTCAATTACAGGGTATAAAGTCCATGTATAATACATTCCACTTAAAACTTTAAATTTAGCGAATGTTTCGAGCTAGTGGAACAAAAGCTTGTCTTTTATATTTTGAGATATATTTACAGGGTACATCGTTAGTCGGGCTGCGTTGAATTTGGAGCGGCTTACTTATTTTTTTAATGAGTAGCAATGAAATTTCCGTTAAGCCAATGTTTTCATGTGCCGTTACCTTCCGCTGGCCTAGCCTCACAGTTACCCTGGCAACCCTGGGCCAAAACTTTGCTGGCTCCTTGTTCTTCCCTCGCTCCTGCTGCTGTTGGCGCAGTGTTGCCAATTAAATTAAATTTTGCACCCAAAACGAGCCCAAGCGACAAAAAAATTAACTTTCCAGACGTATTTTTAAACATTTTTTCGTTTTATTTTTCGGTTTTGTCCTTCTTGTATTTTTTTTTTATTTTTATTTTTTGCCTGGGCAGCCAACTAACGGCAGCAGCAACAACATCAACAGCCAGCTCAAACAGCAGAAAACGAGCTGCAAGTTATTCAATTAAAAGTTCACTCAATATCCAGAAACAAATTCGTGTCCCCGGCCCTCTTCTCGTTTATGTTCTCGTCCTTCCACTTGCGTCTGGTCTAATGGACGGTCCACTTAGCCCAGTGCGAGCAGGCGTCAATTCTTTAAGAGGACGTGACTTCGCCCGGAAAATACATAGCTGGCAGTCCTGCAGTCCTTGAAGAAATATGACTACACTCTTAGCTTGCCTGATGATTATTAATGGCTTAGCTGTTATCGATTACTTTTTGGAGTGGGCAAAAGACCATTTTTTACCGAGTGCGGCTTCATTTCTCAAAGACTGGTGAACACGCATTAAAAGTTAATTGTTCTTTTATTTGTAATGAACAGTTATCGATAACTTGCATCAGCTCGCTTAGAATAACCGGCAAATATGGCCTAAATAATAAAAATATAAACACGCTTTAGGTTGAACTTTCTATAAATTATATATATAATATGTTATCGATAACATCCTTGTTTAAACTTAAGTTACTTATCGTTTTGCATTTATCGATAACAATGAAAGCCGCCTATTAGCCAAAGTTTTAATCAATTTTGTCTCCTTTTTCCAGAGTCTGGGCATTCTGGCCTCCATACCCGCCGGCCTGCTGATACTCTCCCTGCTCGGCCTGCTCCTTTATCTGCTGACGCGCTGCTGCGATCGCAAGCAGCGCAAGCCGAGCGCCCAGCGCTGCCAGAGCTGCTCGCTGGTCATCATAACGTTGATGACCTGTGCGGCCATTGGACTAGGTAAGTGCCGGTGCATTGAACCCGCGTGCAGTCGCAGCCAAACCCAAAGCCGCCCCCCGTTGGCCACGCCCAGTCGCCCAAGAGCACGTCGCCGTCGCGTGTTTAACTTGGCAATTAGCCAATAGTCGATGACGACGACGCCAGTTGCATTTGCTCCATTACGTGTTCGGCCGGTTGGGCGAATGGTACGAATCTGGATTTATGGGCGAGCGATCGCCGCCAGAGTCGCGTCAAGTGTCAGGCATGAGCGGAATATGACTAAGGCCACTCACAAAAACCCCAGCAACAACAAATAATTTAATTCAAAAACAAACGAAAAAAAGCAGAAAAAATAAAAGTAGAGCACTTTATTTGCCCATACGAAACTAAAGTGTGTCAAAGAGCCAAAGGTAATGCCCCAAGTCAAATCGAGCTGAGCTCCGCTCGCAACGAAGCCAGCAACAGCAACAGCAACAGCAGCAACAGCAACAGCAACTGCGAGTGGCATCATTATAATCCAACCTCCGCTTACAATAAAATAATAATTTAATTAGCGCACTTAATTGACTCAAAAATGTGTCCACGAGCTTTATTCTTGTCGCGCAACCGAACGGGCTGCCGTCAAAAGCGGCCGCAAAGCGGGAATTTAACAGATAGAGAGAGAGAGAGGGAGGGAGGGAGGGAGAGAAATTACAAGGAGAGGGAGAAAAGTGAGACAGAGGACAGAAATACGAGGGATTACAAGAGGGAGATTAACAGAGAAAAGCGAGCGAGGAAGAACTTTCAACTTGTAATTAGAATTCCACGTTTTTTTTTCACTTTTTGCGCTCTCTCTCATTAACGTTAACTCCTGTGCATCAAATCTAAACTTTGAGCCCTCCCACAGGACTAGTGATGAACTTCGCTAAGGAAAAGTCAGACAAAAGACAGGTCGTAAGGTCGCCAGTCCAATAATCAAAAAGACTTTTTTCGTTGTATATAAATATAATTATATAATATAAGTATAATTTAAAATTTTTTATGGCAAAATGTGGCTACCAGAAATGAGAGTTTTACGCAAATTGGGGCCACAAACCAGAATCTTTTTTAAATTGAAAAATGATAATACGCCATAAGCCCGTGCGCACACAGTTTACGTCAGTTTTAATTTAGTTCCTTTACATTAAATTTGCCTTTGTACCTCGCTACTCTTTCGGTTGGTCTCTTTTCAGAGCTTACCGCAATCTTGTACTGCTCTCTTTTGACATCTTACCACTAATAGCTGTTCGCTCGGTTTCTTGCAGGTTTATATGGCAACGATGATTTCCACAATGGCCTGCTGCAGGCCTTCAGCTCCGGCAAGAAGGTGGAGAGTCTTGTGCTCAATCTTAAACAAGAGGTAAGTAATGCCTGAAAAGTTGTAACAACAGCAAGAAAAAGTGGAAGTTTGCGAGAGCAAAAAAAGGAAATTGTGGAAAATCACTTATTTACAGAGCACACCTAATGACTTTGCAAGTAGTTGGACGACATTGCCTTATTGTATATTAACTGAGGCAGCTGCTTGCAAAAGCCTGAAAGAAATATGATACAGGACTTCCAGGAGGCTGCAACGTGAATAAATACAAATTTATTTGCAAAGGAATTTATTAATAATTTCTGCAAATAAATAATTAAATACAAATACGATTTCCATATAAACCCCATTTTGGGCGTGGATCAAAATTGGCACTTTATAGGAAATGGTTTTTTTTTGGCAAAGACTTAGCTTCTAAATTTGGTCAAATATACATTGAGTTCTCAATATTTCCTTCGAAATTGTAATACATAATTACTTCATTATATATTCAATTTAAGCAGTATTTCGCATAAACTTGATACGTGCTGCATACAAAGTCGTCTGAGAGTGAAAATGTTATAGAACAGATCTATAAAACCGCCTTTACACTGTCTAACGTTTGAGATCCAATAAAAAGCGTGTAATTTCCTTGTGAAACTTGAGTTTCTTCTCGATGGAAAGTCTTCTCATGTGGGGGAAAAAGCTGAGCAAGGACTTGTTATCGGAATCAGCCTTTGGGGGTCCTTTGGGCACAACGTTCTGTTTGGGCCCAATCGACATATTCGATCCAATGTGCTGTACGCCCAACCCAGGCGGATACGTGTTGTTGTCAATGATCGTATAGTCGCTGTTCTCGAGTCGGCTGACCGTCTCCAGGGGACTGCCCAGCAGCTTCCTGGGATCGACAACGTTGCGCAGGAAGCAGCACCAGGTGGATTTCTTGTCCCGCTTCTGTTGGATCTGGCGTATTTCCGCCCGATTATCGTTGCGCAACGAGCGAAATCCTTGCTTACACTCGGTCACCACGGAATTTAATCCGTTTGTCAGGATTTGCCGCGAGCTGTTCACATCCCATTTAGTTGGCAGCTGCCACTGGATGTCGAGTAGATCCTTGGCCTTGGCCCAGAGAGCACGACGTTTCTCCACCTCAAAGATTAAGCGAATGCACTCAATGTCCATTTCGGGTTTGGCCAAAACTTTAGACTGAATAGAAGTAACGCACATGCCCCGAGCTTGCAACAATATCAAATGAAAAATAAAAACCCTATATGTGTAGCACAAAGTTCTCTATGCGAGTGAACTGGCTCAACGACGAGTTGGTCGAACTCCAAACTCCTAAATTCAAGCCTGCTTCGATAAGATTCTACGCGGGCAAAATATGTGGAAATAATAGAAACATTTTAAAGTTTTCAAATTTTGAAATTTGAGTTGCTTTTAGAAACATTTCTAAGTGTCGTCTTATGTATCAAATACGCTAGTTCCTGTGTGTAAATCATATATAAAATATTCGTATATATATACATAATTCTTTGCGAGACTGAGTCCTTGCCACAGTTGCTTCTAGTTAAAGGCTTTTCAAATTCTAGCAACATGTGTGAAAAAAGTGTTGCTTACTAATTGCTTTTTTAAATTAGAAGATACCCTGCAATCGCTATATATATACCAAATACCGAACACAAACCTAAATATCTTATGACTCTATTGTCCAATTCCTACGAAACTTTTATGAGTTAAATGTAGCGCATTCAAAATCGTTACTTAAATTTGCGATTCTTGAGTAATATCTTAACCGACTGTCCTGATCAAGATCGTTGACGCTTTCATCTGCCAGTGTGACATACGTGTGCACAAAACCAGTGTGCCCCTGCCCACCCACTGGCACAGGGTATTCAGATAAGAGCTGCTGAATTCCTATTAAATCAATTCAAATTTCCCCCACATTCCTTTAACTATTCCTGCCACGCCGCATTTGTGGAGCCTGTGCAAAATAGTTGAAATCGCAGCGCATGCGCTTATCGATAAACACATTCTATTCGATTAATGCATTTCTTGGTGACTTATTTATAGCTGTGATTATCCTGCGAGGACGGGGCGTTTGTTTCTTTCTTTTCCCTTTTTAAGTATATTCAGTTACACAGCAAATGCGTATTGCCACAGATACAGATATGGCAACGATTCCGTTTACCACCCCGTGCGGTAACTGTGACTCCACACACGCACACACAATATCTCGCATCTCTGGTGTAGATAGCGCCTAGCAATGGCCAGGATAAGCGAGCTACGGAGGACCTGCTGTGCACCAAGCCAAAGGCAAAGCTTTGGCTTTTGCTTATTCATAAACTTTGTCTCACACACACATGTGTGTGTGTCTATAATATATATATATGTATATATATATATATTTATATACATTTATATGTTTATATGTGCATAAAAGAAGCCGATAAGGCAAAGGTTAAGAGAGCGCGTCGAGCAAAAAGCGAATGCGATAGAGCCAAGGCACAAAGTCAGCTTCAAAGGGACGCGCGGCGGGGGGCGTGGGGCTTGGGGCTTGGGGGGGTTGGGGTTCGGGGGCAGGACTTGCGAGGTGCGGACAAGCTGATACTGTGGTCCAAACAGATGGCTGGCATTGCCTGGCTCTTGAGTAAAACGCTATTAATTATCTAGGCACAGGACTAAACACTCACGCACGCACACACACACACACACACGCGCGCACACATGTGCAAAACTGGCAGACAGTGGGCGGGGCCTTTGGGGCTGTGCGTGCTGCTTTTAGGCAAGTGCTCGACCCCACGCCCTGTCACGATTTCTATGTCTGCTGCCGCCCCCTCTTGCCCCTCCCCTTCGGCTCTTTCTGGCTTTCTTTCGCTGTGTACTTAAAGCCTTGCACAAGTGCGGAAGCAAAAGCATTACGGTAAAAAAAACTACTATATTTATGTGCAACGTTTTCGTCCTTTGTTCCTGTTTGCCAGCTGCATGTCTGCCCGAGCGGCCGCTCCGTCTATCAGTCTGTCTGTCTGTGTGTGTGTGTGTGTGTGTGTGTGTGTGTGTGTGTGTGTGTGTGTGTGTGTGTGTGTGTGCGAGTCCTTTGTGGGGGCTTTCCCTTTGCCCATTTTTGGTCATTAACTTTTGAACTGCTCTCTCACCTGCTGCTGTGAGTCAGCTCGGAACTTAAGTAATGGACAACAAACACCGAGGCCCAAACCAAAGCTCGAGAGCCCAACAACTACCAACGGCTTTTTGGGGGTAGTTGGCCCGGGATATCACCTTTATAATCGCATGCGACAACATCCTGCGCACGAAAACAGCTTTAATCTAGCTTCTACTTGTTGAGGCGCCATTTCCTGCACAGGGACAACAAATCCAGAATTTGCTTTATTTGCTTTCAAACAAAAGTACAAGGGTTATCAACTTCTGAGCGATGTGAACAATTTGTTAATTTGAGAACTCTATTCGTATTTGACATCGTTTTTACAAGCTAAAGACTTGAAGATATTCTGAAGATAGCTCCTAGCCGAATATCCTTCTGTACACACGTGTGGTATACAAAAACTTATAGTTAAGATCTTAAGTCTTTAACTCTCGTTATCTCTGAGACAGACAGACAAAGCTGATCAAAACTTTATATACTTTCGAGGGTCTTCTTCTGTCTACCTGACATTCCCAAACAATTAAAAACTTTGTGGCCGGGTGTTAACGACTGCGCAATACTCGCTCACAGTAGAATAAATATTATGGAAAAACATTGAGTGAAATTTTTCGGTTCGGTATTTAGATGTGTTCAGCAGAAAACTGTCTGCCAAATTTGGCGAGACTTGCTCCCCCAAATGGGTGGGAGATTATCAGGCTTTCAAAACTAAGGGAGATATTTAGATTATGTAGAATTGACACGCAGGTATATTCGCGTATATATGCCTAGTGTCACATCATACGGAGGGACGGACCTTGCATTAGAGTGTAACAAAAATTTAGCCATTTTCGATGGGTACAGGGTATACAGAAAACACATATTTGGGACTACTCCCACATCGTGTGAGACTCTCTCTTCAGTGCAGGCTGTCTTTATAAGCCCACATATTATACTCTTGATCTGTAACTAATTTGGAACTCACCTTTTCGTTCCGCCCGACAGACTGAAACCATCAAGCGTGATCTCGAGACGAAAATGGCTACGCACAATTTGGTGCACCAGGTGGAGAAGCCGCAGTACAATCAGACCGCCGTCATGCTGCTCATCGAGACGTCCCGTCTGGTGCGGGAGAACACCTCGCGAGCGGTCACCTCGCTGGACAACATGGTCCTCTACTTCATGAAGACCAAGGGCAGCGAGAACGAGACCTCGCTGATGGGCATTCTGCACGTAGGTCGAGCAGGCGCACTAAATGGACATATACTCTAGCTACTCTCTCTCTCTCCCGCTCTCTCCCGCTCTCTCTCGCTTAGCTGGGCGATCTTTACGAGTCCATACGCTGGCCGGCCACGCTGGCCTTCCTCACCCTGCTGCTCTTCCTGTGCACGGTGCTCGTGATCGGCGTCGCCCGTCGCTCGCGCTGCACTTTGATCTTCTTCAGCGTCTCGGGCCTGTTCTGCATCATCATCTGCTGGCTGCTGGCCGGCATCTATTTGGCCTCCAGCGTGGCCGCCGGCGACTTCTGCATGCGACCGCATGAGTACATGTGCCGCCAGGTGGGCATGGTAAGTGTGGAAGCTTGGTTAGCCGTCTCATCTGACTATTATTAATGTGCGGCTTCGCTTGGCCCCGTTTTCGGTGGCTGCAGCGCAGTCCCTATGTCTACTTCCTCAACTGCGGCACGCTGCGCAATCGCTTCATACTGCGCCTCAACGAGTCCCGGGATCTGGTGGAGCGTGCTCGTGAGAGCGTTGAAATGATGCAACGGTAATGTGAATGGGCAATGGTTTGGTATTTCATTTATATAATCTGTACACTTGCGACAGCATGAGCCAGGACACGTATCCACGGATCGATATACAGCGCACGCTGAGCGCCATGGACAGCGATCTCGAGGAGACGAAACGCAATCTGACCAATCTATCGGCCACGCTGGACAGACGCGCCATCGACCGGCACTATGCGGAGGCGCTGCACGGCCTCTGCGGCGGCGGCCTGCTCGGCCTCAGCCTGATGATGGTCGCCGGGCTGCTGACCTCGTTCCTGCTCACCATACTCGTCTACGCGGACTCGCACGCCTGGATCTACCTGAGCAAGCGGTAAATGCGAGGCGAACAATGGTTTTTAGTTGAAGTGTGGGCCACAGTCACAGAGATTTCTCGCTTTACAGGCCGGCGATGGACGGCGACAAGTCGGAGACGGCGCCGCTGTTCTCGCCCTCGAATGCGCCGAGCGCCAGCATTTCGCCGACGGCGCCGATGAGCACCGGGACCATCAATCGGACGCTGCTGCATCATCAGCAGGCGCACGGCGGACCCATCGGCGGCAGCGCGGCGGCTGGCGGCGCCGGAGCCGGGCCGGGGCACACCGGGACGCTGCCCAGCGGCGGCAGCCTGGCCGGCGGCAATGGGGCCGGGCCGTACAGGAATGGGACGGCGGGGCTGCGACAAGGGTTGGCATCACCATCATCACAATCAAGCAACAATGCATCATCTACTACAACTTACCACCACCACCACCACCACAACAACAACCAACACCACCACAACAACCACCACTACAACCACAACAACACACAGCATAGAACTAACTCAACGGCAGCGGCAGCGGCAGCGGCGGTGGCGGCGGCCTCAACGCTGGCCAACCGCTCCAATGGCGGCCGCCGCTCGCCGTCGCCGCCGCCCGGCTATGATTTGGTGCATGGCACAAGGCATGATCTTTAATTTGTTTTATCCTTTTTATCCTTTAGTTTGCCACCTTGGCTCAGTCCCGTTAGACAAAGCTCTTCATTTATGTATCTTTTTTGATTTGTCCTGTGTACATTATGTTGTTGTAGCTAGTTGTCTTTTGGTTTCTCATTTTTATTTTCGGTTTTATTTTGGTTTTGATTTATTCGTTGTTGTTGTTATTGTTGTTATTGTGTGCCCTCTGCCCAGCACTAGGCCACGCCCAACTGCATGACATACAGTAGACACATACTGCGCGAAAAGAATGTAAAAAGTAGCTCACCGTCTATATATTGAATCTACATATATGTATTTATATATATCGTACAAGGACAACACGCAAACGCATAACGCACACACGACACATGCATTAGGGGTAGTCATGCAACAGGCGCCGATTTATCCATTCCTATTTGAAACTATTTAAAAAAAACCCCCCATTGGCATTTCCAACTTCAGTCTAAGAGCCTTAACTGTTCAGTTATCGTGCCCATAGCTATGCGAATTTTTTTTTTCTTTCTATAGGTACAGGTGCAACTGCCTAAGAACAATAAGCACGTCGAGCCATAGCAAGTAATAGGCGTACATATATCTAAAGATAAATACAATTTATAACATAAGATAGTCTGATCGATTCCATGAGCTTAGCATTACTTAACGAGCTTATTTTATGTAAAACATAAGCAAAAAAAAGAAACAACTGAGACAAAATGTTTTCTAAATAGTTCTATAACTAACGCATTAAGTATTAGGTTTTTAAGAAAATAAAAATACGAAAAATTGGATGTCTTTGTATGCGTACAGATGAATTATTTGTCGATGTACTTTCTCTATAGATGCCATATAGCTAAAACTGAAATCAAAATTTTAATTTTAATATTCGTGTGAAAAAGCAGCAAGAAGGTTCTTAGCATAGATACAACGGGTTACATAATACAGGGTGTTTAATAATATATAAAGAGTGATAAATTATTATGTATGGATGGGCACTAAAAGTTCAAAAATTCAAATGAATAATTATATATACTAAATTAAACTATAATTTGACTCAAAGCGGAGCGGCTGTCAATCCATTTCCATAATATAAACCTAAATTGATATAGTGTAATTTGTATATATATATATATATATATAATATTTGCTAACACTGTTAACAAAATATCACTGCGCTTGATATGCCTGACTACCCCTAATGCCGCAGCAACTAGTTAACGCTCCTGTTGCAAGTGCTCATCTCACGTTTACCGTTATGCCATTGCAGATCCGGCCACCACACGCTGGGACGGCTGCCCTCGCACCACCAGCAGTCGGCGTCCTATTTGCCGGGCCCGAACAACGGTAAATACGCGACGCTCAGCAAGCAGTGTAAGACGCTCGAATCGAACGACTTCTACTGAGATTCGCTTGCCTGCAGCGCGTATGCAGGCAATAGCAACAACACGCAGCACAGCAGCAACATCAATCAGCAGCAGCAGCAGCAGCACAGCAGCAGCAGCAGCAACAACAGCAGCAGCAGCAGCTGCAGCTGCAGCAACAACAACAACAACACCACAGCAGCAGCAGCAGCAACACACTGAAGAACATATTCGCGTCGGCGACGCTGCCGCGCTCCACGGGCAGCTCCATCCGGTCGGTGCTGTCGGCGCAGACGGCCAACGCCATGTGCAAGTCGACGGGCAATGGCCTCGACGGCGACGGGCTGGGCGACGATCGCGATCCGCGCGACGTCACCAACAACAGCTTCAATCGCTTCGATCCCAAGTACATCAGCATCGGGCCCAAGGCGGTGCGGGGCAACAACAATCTGAACATTGTGGCCGCCGCGACGGCCAGCAAGTGCGCGACGCTGCGGCACGTCGGCCGCTACGGCGGCTCCTTGAAGGGCGCCTCGCCGTCGCCGAATCTGCGCAGCGCCAAGACGCCGTCGATAGCCACCGTGTCCAAGGACTACTGCCAGCAGGCCGACTGCATGCCCCAGGTCTACGCCGGCGGCTCCACGGACATGCTGGTGCCCAGCACGACGCCGACGGTGCAGCAGCAGCAGCAGCCGCCGCCGCCGCCCTCGCAGCAGCAGCTGCAAATGCAGCTGGTGGCAGCGCAGCAGCAGGTGGCGCCACCACCGCCGCCGCCGCAGCAGCAGCAGCAGCAGCAACAGTTGCAGATGCAGCCACAGCCCGCGCCTCCGCCTCCACCCAAGCCAAAGATAGTCAACACCTTTACGGAGATACCCGGCACCACGGGCGTGGGCAGCTCCTATGCCAAGGAGCAGCAGCAGCTGCTGGCGTTGCAGCAGCAGCAGCAGCAACAGCTGCTCGCACTGCAACAGCTGCAGCAGCAGCAGCAGCAACAACAGCAGCAGCAGTATCATCCACCGACAACACACATTCTGCCCCCCTCTGCCGTCTACAGCATTGAGAGCAGCAGCGTCTACCCGGCGGCAGCACCAGCAGCAGCAGCAGCACCAACACCAACACCAGCAGCAGCCGCTGTGCAGCAGGCAGCGCCGACGGCGGCGCCTCGTGTGCAGCGCTCCCTGAACCCGGCGTCCATAGTCAATCAGCCGCTGCCGGAGATACCCGTGCAGTCGCCCACCGGCAACAGCGCTGCGGCCGCGCCGCAGTCGAAGATCTCGTCGCAGCCGCTGTGCGCGGCCACGCTGGGCCAGTACCGCTCGCTGCAACGGCCCCAGGCGGCGGCACAGCAGAAGCTGCAGCTCGTCGCCCAGCAGCAGCAGCAGCAGCAGCCGCCGTCGCTGCCGCCCAAGAATCGGCACAAGAACGCGCGGGACGCGAGCAATGCGAATCACATGCAGACGCTGCCGCCCAAGACCGTCGGCCTGCGGCAGCAGCAGACGGCCAGCTTTGGCTACGAGCGCGAGCGGGACAGGGAGCGCGAGAGGGAGCGCGACAGGGAGCGTGACAGGGAGCGCGAGAGAGAGCGCGAGCGCGAGCGCGAAAGAGAGCGCGAGCGGGAGCGACCGCGGCGCGCCGAAACGCTGGACAACGCGCGCAGCTACGCCGAGCAGCAGCAGCAGCAGCAGCAGCAGTTTGGGGGCCAGCCCATGCTGAGCAGCATGAAGAAGCAGCACTCCTACGACAGCAGTACCTACCACCACCACCACCAACAGCAGCAGCAGCAGCATCAGCAGCAGGCGGCCTACTACCAGCAGCGGCAGCACAACAACAACTACCACGGCGCCGTCTCGAGCAGCGCCAGCAGCAAGCACCATCAGCAACAGCTGCTCGCGGAGCAGCAACAGGCGCTCTTCTACCGCTCGCTCAAGCGCAACGGCGGCGCCGCCGGCGCCGGCGGCGGTGGTGTCGCCAACAGCGATTTGTATTCCGTGACGGAGTTGTAGGAGTGCGCCTGCTGCGGCGGCGGCGTTGATGTTGTGCGACGTGCCACGAATTGCTCGAGCGGCACGGGCACAGCATCGACGGCGCTGCACGCAGCGGCGGCGGCAGCCTCGGCCAGCACACAGACGCAGACGCAGCTCAACCAGGCGCCCATACCACTGCCGCCCAAGAAGCATCGCGCACAGCAGCAGCAGCAGCAGCAGCAACAGCAGCAGCAGCAGCAACAACAGCAGCAACAGGCGCTGCTGCCGTGCAATGCGAATCTGTGCGATGATCACGAGTACGACGAGTACTGTCCGCAGCAATACGAGTCGCATCAGCATCAGCAGCAGCCGCAGCAGCAGTCGACGCGGCACGGCAAGCAGCAGCGCGCCGCGACCTTTGACCTCGCGGACGCGCGCGATTACGAACTGAAGCGTTTGGGCAATCGGCGCTCGCAGCAGCAGGCGGCCAGCAGCAAGCGCAATGGCGCAGCAGCCGCCGCCGCCGCAGCAGCAGCTGCCAGCGAACAGCAGCAGCAGCAGCAGCAACAGCAGCAGCAGCATCATCATCATCGCACGCACGATCGCGAGCGTTCGCGCAGCGATCATCGCATTGGCAGCTATGCCTGCGAGGATGCCACGACGGCGGCGCTGTGCAGCGCCGGCTCCATGAGTTTGCTTGCGGCCAACGGCAGCGCACAGCAGCAGCAGCAGCAGTCGCATCGCAGCCACCATCAGCAGCAACAGCAGCAGCAGCAGCAGCAACAACAGCAGCAGCAGCAGCAGCAGCAGCGAGGAGAAAACGTTTAAAGTATGATTTTTAGAGACGTCATAAAAATTGCCCAGCCCGCGACAAGCTGGCTTCAATGAGGACGACGACGACGGCGGCTTTGGTGGTGCTGGTGGTGCCGCTGTTGTAGCTACGCGCAGGCGACGCACGCGCTAAGCAGCAGCAGCAGCAGCAACGACCCCAACGAAGACAACGACGACGACGACGACGATGGAGCCAGCGAACGTTGCGGATTTTTCTAATAATAAGAACATTACACACATAATCGAAAAACAAAAATGCCCAAAATGTGAACAACAAAAAATTGAAACTAAATTGTTGCAATTATATGCCCCGCCCCGCACCCTTGCCTGCCAACCCCCCGCCCCTGAAATGTGTAAACGAAAATGTACTAGCAATTTGTATTGCCAATTGGCCAAGTTAAGTGGAAAAAACTGTGCGAAAATTTGTTCAATTAAGTGGAAAGTGAAGACGAGTTGCAGCGACCAGCAACTTGCAACTTGACAAGTCGTGCCTCATGCAAATGCACACACACACACACTCACAACACACACTCACACACACACACATACTGGTACATGCCGCGCTCCTGCCCCTTGGTTCTCACTCATATATGTTACAGTTGCCACCTGCAGTTGCATTTGCAGTTGCAGCAGCCGCAATTTGCTGCAGCTGCCGCCCAATTATCAATTAACAAGAAAACATCTTTTGCTCCGTGTTGTTGCCTATTGTTATATATAATTATCAAGAAACCTTTTTTTAAATCGATATATACACACATATAATACATATATAATATATAGTTATATATGTATTTATGTTAACCTAACTATAATTAATCATAAATTTGTTTATATTTAAGTTTAGTGCAGCCTTGTTAAGTCCATCTAAGCTATTATTATTTATTTATGCGATTAAGCAAATGACCCCCAACCAAAACCCTCAGCCCCCAGCCCCACCAGCTACCCAATTAGGTTATTATTTTAAAACATTTTGTTTTCCAAATATTTTTTTTAATTTTTTTCTTCTCAGTTTGTTTATTATTTAAAAATCCGTTGCGAAAGAGCAAACAACAACAGCGAAAAGTTCGTAATTTTTGTGACGTCAGAAATCTAAAGAGAAGTATACTAAACAAAAACAAACAAAAAACCAAAAAAACCAAGCACAAAACAACAAAAACAACAACAACTGTAATTGTAATTCCATTTTAAATGTTGAACAAGAGACAAATTTAAAATGCAGCAAGCAATAAATATTAAAGTTAAACACTGCAAGCCATTAAGAAAATTCAAAACAAAATTTGTTCAACTATTTTACAATCTAACAAAAACAAAAATAATAAAAATATATATATATATACATACATATACATAACAAACATACATAACATATATGCATACATAATGAAATACGTATATTAATAATTATAATTATAATGCAAATATTATTAACGAATGTTCAGGTCAATAACTGCATTTAAAACAAATTTGTTAGGCGTTAAAGATATGGTCCTTTTATATACAACAAAAAACGAAAAAAAGTAATTATATATATATACAAACAAACAAGCATACATACCATACGATACCATACCACATACTACAAAAGACGTTTGCATGGACAAATGATACCAGAAATTAATGTACATTACATATTATTAAAAACAAGAAAGGAAATCAAATAAAAAGCAAAAAAAAAAAACGAAGGGGAAAACTCTCGAGCACAGCCATATATAACTCGTATATAGTTTAATGATATACATGCATAAATAAACACACGTACATATAGAGAAAACGAAAACAAATAAATACAATGTAGCCAATGCAGCAATGTTAACAAATTGAAATGGAAATACATAAGAAATTGAAACTCTCTGCTGTGCAGATGCAAATAAACAAAATAAATAAATCAAATTACACGAAAAACTCAAAAGACAAACGTCAAGCTAAACATTTTACTGAAATGTGAACAAGGCAAATATTTTGCCAAAATCAAATCTGAATCGCATGTGTCTCATACTTTCCGATCAAACTATATGTAGCCCGCACTTTGTATATACTTATAAGCAAGGTTCTATCGACTTTTAACGTTCTCTCCTACTCACTCTCTGTATTTCTCTTTCTGTCTCGCACATACACTTCAAGTTGTAACTGTTGCACAAAGATAACATTGAAATGATATACGTATATAGGAAAAGATACAGTAAACATTCCATGAAATATATTTGTATAATCCAACTCCTCGTTATCCACTGTCCACCCTTTCCTACCCTATCCTCTACCAGGCAGTTAGTTGTCCCACTATCTCTCAGTGTAGTAGTCACAAAACTTCGCTCAATGAAAACAACAAAAAACAAGTTAACAAAACACCGAAAATTAGTTCATTCAGCAATTGGCAACAATTATGCGGATTTAACAGCCATTGCTATAGGCTGTTTACCACTTGTATATAAGGACGTTTACCGTAATCTTTATAAGTAGAGAACTGCAACAGCATATGCATAATATATACATACTATACATATGTGTGTTTTATATACAATATGTTTACGGAATTATTTTTTTTTGTGTTTTGTTGCACCCTACGAAATTTCGTTAGGGTGCCGCAAAAGAGAAGAAAAACATAAAAGAAGAAAAACCGAAAAACTAAGAAGAAAATGTTTCAGAACGTAGTGTAGTGTAGTGTCGTCTACCCTATAAGGCCAAAATAGTTTTTAACACATATAAGAAATTCAATATAGAAAATAACAAGATGAAAATTAAATACCAAATAAAAATGAACAAATGCGCAGTTAAGCAGGTATTTACAATACTTATAGCATTTAAATTTAAAGCTAACGATGAAATAATTAATGATGATATTACGATAATTATTACTGAATAAATTGCAATTAAGCATAATGAAAAACGTATGTAATACAGCAGAAAAGAAGAACAAAACCATAACTCCAAAAGTGTTTAGACGTTTTAGCTATTGACAAGAAAACTAGCGCACTTTTTCTTACTTAACAGATTTAATCGAGGAAAAAATCCATATAAAATGAAAGCGAACAAAAAAAAAGGGGAAAAACAAAATACGATATAACCCAAACTTACAGTAAGCGAGAAAGCAAGACGAATTTTAGAGTGCGCCGTTTTTAAGTAAATTAAGCTGTATTTTAATCAAGTTTTTTTCAATTTTTTTTATTCGTATTTTGTTTAATACTCTATGCGCCATGGCGTATTCCCGAGAAGGGGTATCTATACAAATACGTTGATTTATGTATGCTCCAGTCTCCTGTTACAACAATTTAAACGCGTATTATATTAATTACTGTAAACACAATATAAGTCTGTACATTTGTTAACATTTCTAAGCTCGTAAGGTCCTAAGGCAGAACCCAGCGTACATCTATGTCGTCTATGTGGTAGTTGTAGTTAAACCAAATTACGATTACAATTACGAAGCGAATCATATAAACAAACCAAAATCATGTGAATTATACAGTAATGATTGATTGATTGATAAAGATAAACAATTGTTGAAAGCAACTGCTTTAAAATCAAAAACAAAATTAATTAATAAATGAAAACATAAAACCCGAAAAAGCAAATGCAAAAAAAACAAAGCAAATAATAATTATATAACAGTTGTGAACAAATTATATTTACATAGCGTATAAATAAATTGCATAACAATTGATTTAAAATACACAAACTGAGTTGAGTCTTTAGCGGCAGCAAGTATCGATATCGATGCTCATTTATCGAAGAAATGCCAACGGCAGGCGTAGTTCCGCCAGCCCTCGTATCAGCTGATTGTGGCGGCGCGACGATAAGTTATCGTTATGCGCTGCTGCGCCAACTCCAATAAGCTGGCCACGGGACAATAACAACAACATCAGCCACACAAATATCCAAAAGAAACAATAACAAAAGGCTAAAAACGATGCATAAGCTACTCCGCGGCGTTGCATGTTGTCAACATGCCGCCAGCAGCGGAGCTAACGGCAACCAGCTGCAACGGCTGGGCCGCCGCCTGCTGAGCAGCGCGCCCGGCCATGCGCCGGATTCGGCCGATGAGCGGGTGTTGAGTAAGCGCAAGTTTCAGCCGCACGAGGCCGTCGATCCTAACGAGCAGCTGGCCGGCCTGGTGCCGGCCAAGGCGCGCGTGGTCATCTGTGGCGGCGGCATCACGGGCGCCTCGGTGGCCTACCATCTGGGCCTGCAGGGCTGGGGCGGCGAAACGGTGCTGATTGAACAGGACGGCGTCGGCGGCGAGCTGCCCTGGAGCGCGTGCGGCCTGGCCGGTCGCTTCGAGCCCAGTTACCCGGAACTGAAGCTGGCGGAATATTCGATTGATTTAATCAAGCAGCTGACGGAACGAGGATTGCCCACTGGCTGGCGCCAGGTGGGCAGCCTGAATCTGGCGCGCAACTTTGATCGCATGACCTCGTTCCATCGCATGAAGTCCCTGGCCGTGGCATGGGGCATGAACTGCGAGATACTCACGCCGGAACAATGCAAGCAGCATTGTTCGCTGCTCTCGCTGGACGGCATCGAGGGCGGCCTCTGGATACCCGAGGATGGCGTCTGCGATCCCCACCTGGTGTGCCACGCATTCATCGCGGAGGCGCGCCGCCTCGGCGTGCGCATCATTGAGCACTGTGCCGTCAAGAAGATTCACAGCGCCCACGGCAAGGTGGAGCGCGTGGAGACCACCGGCGGCGACGTCAGCTGCGAGTACTTTGTGAACTGCACCGGCTTTTGGGCGCGCGAGGTGGGCACGCTGTCCAAGCCCGTGGTGAAGGTGCCGCTCAAGGCCGTGGAGCACCACTATCTGCATACGAAGCCCATCGCCCAGCTGGACCCGAATACGCCGTTCGTGCGCGACTTTGACGGACGCATCTTCTTTCGCGAGTGCGAGGGCCACATCCTGGCCGGGGGCTACGAGCGCGAGGCGAAGATGGTCTACGAGGACGGCGTCATACCGCTCTCGCAGGAGGCGCGCCAATATCCGCCCGACTGGGATCACTTTCACGAGCTGCTCGATGCGCTGCTGCTGCGCGTGCCCTCGTTCCGGGAGGCCTCGCTGGACCGGCTGACCAACTCGCTGCAGGTGTTCTCGCCGGACTGCAAGTGGATCTTGGGCGAGGCGCCGGAGATTCAAAACTACTATGTGGCCGCCGGCAACAAGACGATGGGCGTGTCCGCCTCCGGTGGCATTGGACGCGTGCTCACCGATCTCATTACGAAGGGCTCCACGTATCTGGATCTGCACATACTGGACATCAGTCGCTTCCTCGGCCTGCACAACAATCGCAAGTTCCTGCGGGATCGCTGCAAGGAGGCGCCCGGCAAGCACTTCGAGATTAACTATCCCTTCGAGGAGTTCCAAACGGGACGCAATCTGCGCATGTCGCCCATCTATCCGCAGCTCAAGGAGGCGGGCGGCGTCTTTGGCCAGTCCATGGGCTACGAGCGGCCCAACTACTTCGATCTGAACGACAAGCAGGGTAAGTGCTCCAGCTCCTTGGTCCACCTTTACCCACTAATCGCCCAACGTTCGCCCGCAGATGAGTTTGGGCTGCCCCGCTTTCGCATCTCGCAGACGCGCACCTTCGGCAAGCCGCCCTGGTTCGATCACGTGGCCACGGAGTATCGCGCCTGTCGCGAGCGCATCGGCATTGCCGACTACAGCTCCTTCACCAAGTACGACTTCTGGTCCAAGGGCAACGAGGTGGTCGAGCTGCTGCAGTACCTCTGCTCCAACGATGTGGACGTCGCCGTCGGCTCCATTATACACACGGGCATGCAGAATCACAAAGGCGGCTACGAGAACGATTGCTCGCTGGCCCGTCTCTCCGAGCGACAGTGAGTACGAGCGAGAGAGAGAGAGAGCGCATTCCCTAATATCGCAATTCCCTTCGTGTTGCAGCTACATGATGATTGCTCCCACCATACAGCAGACGCGCTCCATGTGCTGGATTCGCAAGCACATGCCCGAACATCTGCGCGCCAAGGTCAACGTGGCGGACGTGACCTCCATGTACACGGCCATTTGCATACTGGGCCCCTATTCGCGCATCCTGCTCTCGGAGCTCACCGACACAGATCTCACACCCAAGAGCTTCCCCTTCTTTACCTACAAGGTGAGCGACCTGGGCATTTGGCTTTAAAGCTAAAGGATTTCAAGAGAGTCTCTCTCTCTCTCTCTCTCTCTGAGCTATTTCTCTCCTGTCAAGCTAATTCCATATACAAACTGACAGGCTGGCTTTTTTTTAATTTTGAACTAATGTGCGATGGATTTTCTTAAGTCGTTGAGCTTTAAGCCAAACGAACCAAAATCTAACTTTAATCTTTGCAACCCTTTATCTCCAATTTTTATTGCAAGCTGGTGGATTTTCAAAAATCGGTGAAACATGTTCCCAAAGACTTTCCATATAGATCCTCGAGGATCTATTCCATCACACATGAATAACAAAAATCTTTCATACCACAGTTTCCCATCCATTTTCAGCCATGCATAAGATATATAAAAAAAAGAATTTTAGTTAGTCACAGTCCATCAAAAAGTTACGTCAGTTAATCAAAACATCAGTCAGTCAATCATCTAGAACAACGGCCATTCAATCCAGTGGAGTATGCAGGGGCTGCGGGATTTGGGGTTAAACCACCCCACCTAAAAATACATATTTGGTATATTCAAAATATTTATTTTAAGCTGCCACCAAAACAAAAAAAAACTCCTGCCTACGCCACTGATTCCATTAGGCAATCAATTGGCCAGTTGGTCAGTCGATTTATCGGCAATTAGACAAGCAGTCAGTCAATCAATCAGCCAATTCAGTCAATCATTTAGCCATTCACTGAGCACAAGCAGCTATATATATACGCACACACACATTGAAATGACCTTCGATTCGCTGCCAAAGTTCATAGTTGCAAGTAAAAGCTTTAACTTCCCTCGACAGGAACTCGACGTCGGCCTGGCTGATGGGATACGCGTGCTGAACATCACGCACACCGGGGAGCTGGGCTACGTCCTGTACATACCCAATGAGTACGCGCTGCATGTTTACTCGCGCCTGCACCAGGCGGGTCAAAAGTTCCAAATACAGCACGCAGGTGAGTCGCGGCGCACGCCAATCCTCTCCAGCCCAGCGAGCAGGCAGTGTAACGGTTTTCCACACAGGTTACTATGCGACCAGGGCGCTGCGCATCGAGAAGTTTTATGCGTTCTGGGGCCAGGATTTGGACACGTTCACCACGCCGCTGGAGTGCGGACGCAGCTGGCGTGTTAAATTCAATGTGAGTTGTTTGGTGCGCTTAGTTGGCCTGAGACCGGGCTTAAATCCTTGTTCGCTTGTTTCCTTCGACAGAAGCCAATTGACTTTATTGGACGCAGTGCGCTGCTGAAGCAGCGGGAGGAGGGCGTGAAGCGCATGTATGTGCAGCTGCTGCTGAACGATCATGATCACGAGGTGGACATGTGGTGCTGGGGCGGCGAGCCCATTTATCGTGATGGCGTCTATGTGGGCATGACGACGACGACCGGATATGGCTATACGTTCGAGAAGCAGGTCTGCTTGGGCTTTGTGCGCAACATCGATGCGCAGGGCCAGGAGCTGGCCGTGAGCAACGAGTACGTGCTGTCCGGGCACTACGAGGTGGAGGTGGCCGGCGTGCGGTTCGAGGCCAAGGTGAATCTGCACTCGCCCAACCTGCCCACCAAGTTCCCGGATCGCGAACGCGAGGCCTACCATGCGACGCGCGACAAACCCGACCAGGCAGATCTGCTCTCGTTCAGCTCCAATCTGACGGTGACGCGCCAGTGAGAAGCCGGCCCAGAGGCACCCCACCCCCGTTGCCCCCGTTGCCCCCTCCGCCGGCATCCTCGTCTTTTATACGGCCAAACGAAAATGTTCGTTCGTTTTACTTCTATCTTTGAGTCTCAATTGCGAAGCGATATTAGTCTAATCTCATTATATAGCAACACATTATATATATATACTTATATATATAAATGTGTATATTTGGATATATATATATATATATAGCAGGATCGGCGAGTGAACGAATGAGGGAGCTGGGGCGTGTCGGAGAGGGAGAGATGCGATATTATTTTTTGCTCAAAGGCGGCGCCGTTTTGCAAAGCGTAACGCAGTGTTGTGTGTTATCGATATATTTATCGATCTTCATATGTTATTGTTGATGTTTTTCTTTTGTTTTGTTTTTCCATGTCAATTACTATATGAATATTAAATGCAATTATTGGATAAATCATATTATTGGACAAGCGCTGCCAACAAATCTTTCGGATACACTCGCAATATTTTTACAGTAACTTCCAGTTGAGGCAATATTGAAAGCGTGAAATATATATTTGAAAGTCCTGTTGGATTTGTAAATGTTCCTTAAATAATTAAAAGCACTTTGTTAAAATTAAGACGCACATTGTTGTTGTGTGTGTTGAAAGGCTTGCGTCGATTATCGTGAGAAACAAAACAAATGCCAGTTGATTTTTTACAGTGTAGTTGAGACATTCAAGTCATTTTGCTATGAATATCAGTTCTTGCCAAATTCATGTCATAGAGAAATGCTTGCAAAGTGTTTACTGTACAGTGTTACAGTTTGTCAAGCAATCATTTCACACACACACACACACACACACATACGCATACACATACAAACACCTTACTTAACGTTAATATTTATACGCATTTTTTGTGTACTCCCGTTAACTTTATATACGATTTATGTATATATACATATATATATATTTATATACAAATAAAGAGAAAATAGTTTATATTAAGTGTGGACTAACATTTTGGCCTGGCTGTAAGCGGCAAGTGTAATGCGCCTAATGCGGCTTGTGCAGCAAAACTTTGCGTTGGCCCAAACTACAAACTTGGCCAATAAACTGGCAACAATGGCAGTGCCGGGAGAGGGGTGTGCCAGTGTGTGTGTGTGTGTGTTGGATCAGTCGCCGCAGCTGTTGGGCAATATGCAAAAACTTTTGGAGAGTGCGCCCCCCTTGGAGTGGGCGTGGCCAGATTTGCATGAACTTAGTTTGCAATTGTTGCAATTGTTGTTGTTCTGTTTAGCCAAGAAATTCAGGCGTGTGCTAATGCGCAGCAAACTCGTTGCCAAAGATTTTTGCACATGTTTTGGGCCAAGCAGAAGTTTTCGGCAACGGGCTGGCTGGCGAAACTCGCCAACAACAACAGCAACAACAGCAACAACAACGAGCAACAAGCGAACAAAACGGACAAACAGCTACTGGTCCTCAGACAACAACAACAACAACAACATCATCAACATCGCTGCTGTTGTTGTTGTTAGTTGGTTGTTCGGTTGTCCTAGGGGCACTTTTGGCCACGCTCGGCTGGCTCTCTCGGCCCGGCTAACTGCCTGGCTGCCAGCCTGCTTGCCTGACTGGCTGCCCGGCTAACTGGGGGCTCTGTGTAGGATTACAAACTATCTTTTTGTTAGTAATTAGCTGCACACGATAAACGTGACATTATTATTGTTGCCCAGTTGTTGTGCAAAAGTTTGCGGCCTCCGCTTCGGTTTCCAGCAGCAGCAGCAGCAGCAGCGACAGCAGCCTACCCCTTGCCACCCCCTGATTTTGCCTTTAGCCGTTGCATACCCTGTATCTACTGGAAACGGACCAAAAGGGCATAATAAAGCTGTGCTCATGTTTGCAACAGGTAGAAGAAAACATATCTAACAACATAAATATATATTCCTTTCAGACATCGAGAACTCGAATGAAGAATACTTTACATACTTGTTAACTTTGTAAAGTTTAACCTATAAATATTGATTTTTGCGATTTCCCACCGATAATTATATGTTATATAAATCACTGAGATTGGAAGCGCCACAGATCAGTCTACTCCAGCGCGAGTGTAGTTTAGATTTTAGATAACTTTCTCCATTTAACATAAATCGTTTAAAATCGATATTTAGCTTTCATAATCTTGAATAGGTATCTAGGATTACCAAAACGCAGGTCAAAGTTATTTTTTCCAATTTCGAAAACTCATCCAACTCAAAATCAATATAAATCGACTAGAAACAGTCGCATCTCCGAAATCATAAGAGCTTAAAATAATAAATAAAAATAAAAAATAAAAAAAAATAAAAAACATTTTTACTATTTTTGTACAATAATTAATCCTTTTATATTATTTGGATAACACTAAAGATATCAAGAATTTCAACGAGTGGTATGCGGTAAGCGTAGGGTATCTCCAGGGCGAGCACTTTCGACTAGATCGCTGCCGCCTGCTTGTTGCTTGATTTGTTGCAAGGCGCATTTGAATTTTGTGGCAGTTGTTGGTCCAGCCGCGGCTGTTGCTCGCCGAAGTTTTGGCCGTTTTACAAATGAGACTTTTGTTAAATCAAAAATTCAAGTGGCAACGCCGCACTCGGTGGCGCCACACAGTCAGTCAGCGAGCCGGCTAGTCAGTCAGCTCCAGTCCGAGAGCCCATGGAAATTATCAATTTCTGCAGCTCCGCACATCACAATCGCAATCACAGCTCGCATCCTTATGGCCACGTTCCCGTCCGCCGCAGCGTCTCCTGTCCGCATCCCATTTGGGATTTTGGCTCCATCATGTTTTGTAATTTATGCCCATTTATTGTGTGGTTTTCTACCGCATTTCGTCTTGTGGTTGACCAGTTGAACATGGCTAGATGCTGCCGCTGCTCGGGCTCCTGGAACTGTAGCTGGAGCAATCAACAAATTTGCATATGACTGGCCCAGCCAACCGGACCAGCTGGGCACGGACCATGGCTAAGGTCAATTTGCGGCCAGCTGCTGGCTTTCAAAATGTATCTTAAACAAAAGTTCGAGTTAGTTATTGCTTGGCTTACGGCATCCATCTGGCCATTGGCTCGCCGAGTGTGAAGATGGTGGCAAATAGTGGGCCAGCAGGCGCTCCCCTTGGTTAACAGTAGATCTCACATCTATTACCTTTTACTTCAAACGAACTTGTCATTTTTTTTTTTTTAAGCGAAGCACTCAAAAATTATGGAATTAAATATAATTTTTTATTTAACATTTTCGCCTTGCTTATACATTTTAAATTATTTCTATTATTTTTTAAATATATATTTAAAATGTAATTGTATTCTTCCGATTGTATATTAAACATCTACATTAACAGATCAAAAATGGGATTGATTAGGATAACGTAATCTATAATCAGATGATGATATATGATATATACAAATTTATTTAATAACATTTTGAAAAAGTTCGAGAATCTGTTTTATAGCCAAATTATTTGTTTAGTACGAAAACGTATGATATTTTGGTATAAAGAGAGGCTGCTTCTCAGAAACTAATATTGTTTATTTTTCTTTTTTTGCTTTCAAATGCCTAAATGCAAATTTAAAAAAAGTCCTTATACATATTTGTTTAGAAGACATAGCACACAATCATAAAGATTTAAATTTTAGGTCACAAAAATACAACTTTTAAAAAAAAAACTGCAATTTGGAGTCACTTTGTAAAAGATCAACTGACAATAACTTAAAATAAATATATCAAATAGTCCAAAACCACATTATGTTATTTGCTGTAATAATAAAATAAACAAGAAACTTACTTCTATTAATTTGCACAAAGTTTTGCTTTTCTCTCTAGTAACTACTTCTGAACTAAACAAATTCAAAATATGTCATTCTTAAATTCAGCATTTTAGAATTTATTTCGATTGTTTGGATTTGAGTCTTCCATATTTTCATATTTTCATATTTTCAGTATATTATTTGTTAGCACAAAAAGTAGAATCAAAGTAGTCTATGAGCCTTCAACTTCCGAGCTGTAGAACTCAGCTCCCTTCAATGCTCATTCGGTTTCAAGTTCTAGTACTGTTCAGATGTCTTGGCGTTTAGTTTTTAAAATTTCCAAAAAAAAAATGTCTAAATATTTTCGTTTTATCTACCTTAAATTTTTGTGTCGGAAAGAATGCAACCACATACCATCCAGTCTCCGTGAGCCCAAGTAAGTAGCCGAGGTTGATCAAAAGGACTGTGCACACACTTTCTCCATAGAATCGAAATAGATAAAGAAAAACGAGATTCCGCTATGATGGCTCGGATCCACTCCAGGCAGAGGCAATTGCACCCGGCTCAATGGAACCACTGCCCAGGCACATTTCAGTCCTTAGACAGCCATCCCCTGATAGCAAGTATAGTTCGCAAAGTTGGTATAGAAAGAAAGGAGCGCTGTCTGAAGATGGGCATTCAGCTATATCAACTGGTGTATAGTTGAAGGTCCTTCGATATCTTACATGTAAATGACAGTTAAATTTGAAATAAAGAAATGTATATCGTAATTCCAATAGGATTTATTTGGGGCAACATTATATAAATATAATATATTAATATATATGTTAAGCTGAACATTTTTTTGTTTGGCCAAATCTCTGGCCATTAAAGTCTCGGTCCGAGACTTGGTTGTTGGCCAGGCGCCGACAGAATACATATGTTAGTACAACATTTGGAAGAATTACGATTTGCAGATTGCAAATGCATACAAAATGTCGTTGAGCAAACAGAAATTGGGGCGCTTAAAATTCAATGCAACTCGAGGGGCGAAGCCAATATTTATTTATCTATTTATGCGTCGAGCTGAGAGCATCGACTGTTTACATAAAATTAACAAAAGAGCTCGCAAAACTGGCCTAGAATAAGAAAACGCCGCACACAAATAAGATTAGTTTTAACGGGATAATGATTTCAAATCCATTCATCCGTCCCCCTCCGACGCTCTCTCTCCGTCTCTCTCGCGCAGCAAACAAAAGTAATGCGCCTCATTAGAGGTTAAGCTGTGGGCGGGGCCCAAGTCGTGTGTCTGGCCGAGAGACGCCCGTTGGCTCGCCTTGAGCGCTTTGGCTACCACTTCCCATTGCCCATTGCCCATTCTCACAGCACGACCCCACCCCGCCCCGCCCCGGCCCCCGTCCGGCGGGCCGTTGGTGCCAATACCAAACGCTGAAACCCAATTCGCTCTTCAGCTGCCGTTTGGCCGTTTGTTTGTTTGCCTAATTTTCCACGTTGATTTTCTAGCCGCAAAACAAATGAAACGTTCGCTGCATATTAAGCATCTAATTTAATTTGTGAGAGACCAGCAAGGAAACAACAGCAACAAAAAACAAAAAACGAAAACGAAACCAATAAGATTGCTCTAGTTAGCAGCAGGGCTCGACTAGTAGACACCCTGCATACAGGTCTAAGAGTTTATTCAATATTTGATGCCGTATCTTGAAAATTGAATTATTGAAAAACTGCCGTAGATACTTATTTATCCAAGCAACTTACTTAGATGAGAAAAAGTCAGTCTCTAGGACACTTTTATATAAACTGGTTACAATTTAAGATACAGATAGGAAAAAGAAAAGCTATATCCGAAACTAAGGAAAATTTAAGTGAATTTTACAAATTTGCTTCAGTCAGTGATTTGTACAGTCTCTGAGAGTGTTGACTACATATAGACGAACATGCATAAAAATATATATATATATACTTATAAAACTGTGCTCTATCTATATACAAATCAGTTCTGCTAGTTTTTACTTTTATACTGAGTTCAGGTAGATTTACGCAAAATGTGAACTTTAACGGCTGACAAATGCCTTTCACTACACCCCATTTGATAGCGACAGGGTATCGAAAATAGAAAAAAGCTCAAAGCCGTTAGCTATCAACCCCTGCAAGCGACCGCAAGGGGTGCACGCGGTTCACTTCGCTCCGGTTTCGGTTTCGGTTTCGGTGTCGGTTTCGGTTTCGGTAACGTTTCAGCTTTTGGCTACGGATTTTGGGTTTGCCGGGCCCCGGGATGGGGTTTGCTTAAATGCTTCATAATGAAAAGCTGTGATAACTTGTCTTGTGGCTTTGATTTGGCCGTATGCTTTTTCAAGTGGTTGATTGTCTGTCAATATGCGGCCCGGCTGTGGGGCGGGGCTGGCCTAAGCCTCATGGTTGGGAGGGGGGTGCTCTTCGTGGGGGATTACAATTGCCAAATTACGCACGTTCGTTGTGGTTGTGCTAAGCCTTTGATTGGCAAACAGTGACCGACCGAGACCTCAAGCCCAAAGTCGAAGACCCCAGCTCCAGGCCGAACCCCAAAGCCAAACTGTCGTTAGCCCTATTCTAGCCAAATGTGCTCCTGATTGTCACACAGTGCAAATATTTGGTAGCCGACTCCAAACTTAAGGCTCAAGCCTTAAACGCATCCCTAAGCCAGGCGGCAACCCTTACCCTAACACCCACCCCTACCTCTTACCGTTTTTAGCCATATTCTAGCCACATTTATTGTTTTTGTGACTTTTATGTGCACTCAAAGCAAATTGCATTTCAATTCGCGGGGTGTTGCCGCCAAAAGAAAAAACCACCTAAACCCACAGCCACTCCAAGCCCCCACCCCCAACATAGGCCGTAATGCGGCGACAAAGTCAAAGCTACTCCCAAAATTTGTGTGTTTTTGTTGTTGTTGTTATGATTGTTCCCGAAGGGAAGTGAGTATATTGGGTGCAATGGCAATGAAGCTAGAGCCTTGAAAATTGGACAGACTTGTTGGCTAGCATTCCGCGAAGATCTATATAACTCTTTTTAACCTAGATAGACCAAACAATTTGATATGTAAAGCTCTCAAAACTTAACAGATTTTCATGTTTGATTGCATTTTGTCTGCTATTTAAATTTTTTATTTTTATGTATAACTCTTTTTAACCTAGATAGACCAAAAATTTTGACATGTACAGCTCTCCATAGGATCCATAGCTCTCATATTTTAAAAGCCCATAATTTTGTCAAAACTGAACCGATTTTCATGTTTGATGGCATTTTGTTCATGGCTTATCTTCTAGATTGATTCTGCATATAAAATATATGCATTATTGAAAATTAATTTTTTTGAATTTTTTGGAGGAAAAAAGCATGTACTCCCCCCTTACTCATTTTCGCAATTTTTTTTTTTCAAAATTTAGAATCCGCAGTTTCTATTTTTATTCGATTGTGGATGTCACAATTAGTGTAAAAAACAACATTAAAACCGATTTTGAGCTGGTCAAATTTTTTGTCAAAAATCATGCAAAAATTTACAAAAATTTAGACATGTAAAGTTTTCGGATCCATAACTTTCATATTTCAAACGCCCATATCTTGGTCAAAACTGAACCGATTTTCATGTTTGTTGGCATTTTTTTCATGGTTTGTCCTCTAGATTGATGCTGCAATTAAATAATTTTTTGTATTTTCTTTAAATTTATTTCTTTAATCGATTATGATTGTCGCAGTTAGAATCGGATTCCGAGTTTGAGGGTTAGTTGAGCGGTAGTTCCTAGGTCCAAAATTAGTCCAGATGCAAGACTCCATTTGAATACTATTATTTTGAATGTGATCAAAAACGAGTATTGCGCTGTCGGTGACACCCGACTGCCACGCTCTTACGTGTTATTGGTTTTTGTTGTTTTTTTGCGACTGAGGGATTTGCATGCGACGAGTTGTGTCGCCGTTGTCGCTCTTGCTGTGATTTATGCGAGAGGGTTGCAGCTGTGGGTGGCTGGCTGCTTCGCTTGGCTCAATGAATAGTCAAAAACGAGATGACAGAAAAAAAAGAAAAAAAAAAGGAAAAATGAGTACGTAAAACGCGCTGTTGGCAGCTAAAAAGCCAACAACAGCCAACGGGCTGCTGCGCCCATAGACAGCGCGTCAGCCAGTCGCAGGCGTCAACAGGATGCGTTGCAGCTCCTGCTCCGGCTCCTGCTCCTGCTCCAGCTCCAGCTCATGTCAGGCACAGGCCTGACAAGGGTGGGCTGCGCTGTGCGGGGGGTGGGTGGGCGCAGGGGGGCTGACTGTCATTGGCAGCGACGGCTGTCAGTTTGCGCGCTGCCAACATTCGCCGCTCGACACAATTGAAAAATGTTTATTTCGTTTTTATGGCCTTTGGAAATTAAATTGTTGTCCTTTTGCCTCGCATGCAAAATTAACTAAATGCGTGGATGATGCTGCGCCCGATTTGCATAGTCATTGCCGCAGAGAGAAGGTGTGACCTGTCGCCCCTGTATGTGTGTGTGTGTGTGTGCGAGTGTGTGTGCGACTGTTGTCACTTTTGTTGCCGTTGTTGCTGCTGTTGTTGTTATTGTTATTGCTGAAAGGCACCCGCTGTGCAGTCGGCCGGAGGCATTTTGTTTAACATTTGATTGTGGTTAAGATTACACGCAGCAGGCAACAAGCTATAATAAACAGGGGAGCACGGAGCGGGGCAGGGGCCGCTGAGCAGCTAAAGAATGATCCACGAGATTCGCACTGGCAGCTGCTGACAGTGTCAAAAACTGCTTAATTGTGCGGTCGGAATGTGACCGAAAACATTTTGATTGGCATTCGAAGGATACAGCTCATAATGGGCTTTAAGCGGGATGCGTTGGGCTGGCAGCTAAAGTTCAAAGTGGCTAAATAGACCAAATGTATCTGTGTGCAAGTATTTTAATCTCTTGACCAGCATCAGCAGCTGAGAGTTCGATTCAATTCGCAAAAATAAATAAATGTGATTTTCCTTTCCCGGTTGTTGGAGCAAATCTTGGTATTTTATAGGAGCTGCGGGGACCCGAGGCAAAGAACAAATATATAATTTATTTATGTATCAGTCTTAAGCAGTCTTTAAAGCGAAGTTCATAAACCAAAGTTATCTATTCAAAATGGGGACTTGCTTTATCACTTAGGGAATGTTTTTTCCGTCGGATATTTCATTGAAAGTAACTTTAAGTCATATATATATATACTACATAAGTAGCTAAAATATAATATATTTTGGCTTTGTGGTTAAAATATTTCATATTAAGTTTAACTAGCTTTTGTATAAATACTTTAGCTTTAGATTTAATCATTAGCACAAAATTGAAAATTTTTATTGGGATAAATATATTTCAAATAAATTTAATATGATATAGCAACATGAACATCCTTAAAACACTTTGTTTTCAGGCATCCCAAAGCATCTTATGAATGAAGTTTGTTCCTAGTCAAAAGCATACAAACTAAATCTGTTGCTTAAACGGATCTGAAGCACAAAGTATTAAATATGGCGAATTTTGATGCACAAGCAGCTGCTTAAATGTGAAAATGGGATTGATATATTTCTCGAACATTTTTCTTTCTACTGTGCTGTACATTTTTCTTTACAAAAGACTTTTAGGGAACTCCAATACAGAAACTTCCTCGATTAATTTAATGATCTTGAGTAGATTAAATCTGAACTGAGTATTAAAGAGCTAGAGCTGAATTTTGACTTCGAATCTCTAAGATCTTTAATACACATTGCTTAATTGCTAAAATTTATTTGCATGGTAATAATAATAATAATAATAATAATAATAATAATAATAATAATAATAATAATAATAATAATAATAATAATAATAATAATAATAATAATAATAATAATAATAATAATAATAATAATAATGATAATAATAATAATGATAATAATAATAATAATAATAATAATAATAATAATAATAATAATAATAATAATAATAATAATAATAATAAAATTTTGATGGACGCTAAATAAATAAAAGGAATTAACAAAAAGAACTTAAAAGATGTGAATATAGAACTGTATAACACATACATCAGAGTATTATTATAATTATATGTATAATATATAAGTAAATAGCACTTAATATTATATTATATGTTATTATAATTATATGTATAATATATAAGTAAATAGCACTTAAATACGCAACTCCCTGCCAAGAGAAACAGGACATGATTTCATTGTAATTCAGCAGGAATCTTTTAATTTCAGTATGTCTTACTTGAAGTTAACATATGGAATTAACACTTTTACAAATCATTCAAGCCAGGTTTTCAGAGCCATCTCAGTTTTTGCTCTTGCATTTGCTTGCCACTATAAAGCTTCAAACATTTTAATTAAATGAAACTCCATTTAAAAAAGCTTGTTTCTTGATTTTATAGCTGAAAACTCGGTTAAGGCTGCGCCTGGCGACGAGCTCTATAAAATATTCAATTTAATGCTAGCGCAGAAATCTGGAGGTAAAATCTTTAGTTCGAATTTGCAGCAAGCCGAAGCCAATTTGCAATTTGATCTTATCGTCCACTTGACGCAGCATCCCCCCCATTTTTACTGGGGAGCGAGGGGGGGGCGGTGGGTTAAAGAAAGTGCGGCGTGCGTGCGGCTTAAGTCCCGCATAAAAAACTAAACTGGCAGCAATCAATCGATTAAAAAGTTGCGCAATTTTAAACTGAGATTTTGCTAGATGATTACTCACCGACCCCCTTAGCCCCCACCACCTTTCGGGCGCGCCCGCAGTGCGGCCCACCTCGGGCGCAAAGGACGCCCCGGGGACCCGCAGTCGATTGGACGTGTATGTCGAATCCCCGTCCGTCATTCCGGGCACATCTCGTTCGCTTATCTCGATATTATTTTGACATAAAAAAAGGAGCAAGCAGCAGGACACCACACATTGTGTAAGGATACGGTTACATGTTGCTGGCGATGTGACATAACGGGCGAGGATTGCGAGGGCCGATGGGGAATGGGGGCCGTCTTGGACTTGGTCAGCCCACGCCCGCCTCGCACGGCATGCAAAGTGCTGTAAAGTAGCCAAAATGTGGCCAAAATGAGAAAAAACTCAAATAGAAAAGACAAAAAGAGAAACAGAGAAAAGCAAGAAAAGCTACCCAAGAAACTTTTCACATGTCACAGCGGACAGCCCGTGGGCGGGGAGGATATCGCATGGAATGGACCGTAACGAATGCTGCGGGTTCCGTTGATTTCGGGCTGCCCGCCCCCCTCTCCCCGCCCCCATAACCAGCCGGACACTGCGCCGGGAGCGGGAGCGGGGCACTCGGCTGCTGTCCACGCGCGTTTCAAATCCCTTTAGTTACACTGTTTCAAAATTAAATATTTACATTTTGTATGCGGCGGCGGTGGCGCTGGCGGATGTGGGTGATGGTGTGGGTGGTGTGGGTGGTGCGGGTGGTGCGTTGGGTGGGTCAGCCGAGAGCTGTGCTGTGCATACGGGTGGCCGCACCGTAATGAGCGTGAGGCCGAGGGTGGCGACCGTGTGGTGGTGACTATGTGACGCCGACTTCGCGACGGACACGCAGCCACTTGCCGGGGTCAGTCCGGCGACAGCGCAGGGGCGGAGTTCTGGCACTCGTAAAGGGGATCGTGGTGAATATAGAGAAAGTAAATATCAATTAAAATACAACACAAAATCATTGGAAAGCACAATTTTAAATGTGTTCAACTTTGATAAGTTTTCATCTGAGAAAATCATTTACTTATGTTAACTGTAATTTCTGTGTCCTGTTTGCCTGCTGCTGCAGCTGGGATGCTTAAGAAAATATTAGTCCAAGTATATATAGTCGGCGATGCCTTTTTCTGCCTCTTGCATACACTTCCACAAAATTATTATGCACTTTTATATTACCCCTTTAGGGCATAAAGAAAACATGTACTTAATTTGTTCTTAAACTAATAAATGCAATTACAAAACGAAAAGAAAAAGGATATATGAGTATAAAATTTAAATTGCTGAAAGTTTTATTTTGTCATACAAGTTTTAATTTTTTTTTTTAAGTGTTTCCAGCTAATGCATTGAAAGAGTCAATTTGAATCGATTACAATTTCTACAAGCTTGAGTTCATCAAGTGTCCACTGTACCTGCGTATGCATATCTCAAGTGCCTACTGTGTTTGCCTTTGTCTGTGACACACATATGAATCACATTTGAATTTCTCAAAGGACATCAATCCAGTCTGTATGTGAAGTGCTTGCTTTGCGGCCCCCTTTTGCCTACGCCACTGCACACTGAGCAGCACTTTGGACAATTTCATCTCTCTCTTGTATTCGGCTCTGCTCCCAATTCCAATTCCATTTCCAGTTGCGCTCGACTATCAAGGATATCTATGTCATCTAAACATATAGCTATATGTAAGTGTGTGTGTGAGTGTGTGTGTGTGTGTCGACTATGTGCTTCCCATTTGATTTGGTTGTGTCGCGTTTATTCAGTAATTTGTTTGTCTCTCGATTTAGCCACGGTTTATGGTTGACATTTATTTTATGAGCGTGAAAAATATATCACCCAACAATGGGTGGTGCAGGTGGTGCACAGAGACACCACTTAAGCCAGTTTTGATTGCGTTTTATTGATGGCCAGCGATTTAAGTGTTAGTCTCGCTGATTTTTCTTCTTTGTGCCAATTATTGCGGGTGCGCAACAATTTTGCTTGGATTTATGAAATATATTTTGATTAAATCAGTGCAGCGGCCGTGACTGATTTGGCAGCCGAACAAATGTGATTTCTTGCATGTGTTTTCCTTTGGCTTCTGGTCCCGTTTCGAGGAGGCTTTCGCCTGCTTTTGTTTTCGCTGTAAGCGCATCAATTATGCCATCAAGAGTCGCTTGTTTGGGCCTTTGGGCGCACGCATAGAGAGTTATTGGCCTATAAACTAATCGCATAATTGCACAAAAGTAATTATCCCGGCCAGTGCTCGGGGCTCATCCTGCGCATCCTTTTGTACACCTTTCGCCTAGGAAACTATGCCCCGAACATTTCCTACTGATTTTTCCACTCAGCTGGCGAACTATGCGGCTTATGCGCTTCGCTGCTGCGGCAAGGAAGTGCCAGGACACAGGACACAGCACGCAGGCAAACAGTTGGAAAAATGCGAGCGCTGCCTTTGTTTCGCAAAACGAACGAAAAAAAGAGAAGGAAAAATGAAAACAAAACATTAAAATCAAGCTGTTGATGGCAATCACACACTTGAGGTAGCTGAAGTGATGGATGGCTGACAAGCCCGAAACCGAAACCGAAACCAAATCCGAAACCGAACCAAGCCGAGGCCCGAAACGAAGTCGAGTCGAGGCGAGGCGCTGCACCGGGATGCGGCGCAGCCCAGTGGCAGGATCCCGTCTAGGATGTATGCATCAGTGGCAACGCCATCATATAGCCGCCTGTTTCCGGCTGCAACGAGACCGAAGACCGCTTGCCCCTTTCCCGCCGACCACGCTTCCCTGTGGCCATGTTTTGTATACCCTTGCGGAGGCTATTTTCATTCTATCACCAGATCTGGCTATAAACAATTATTTATATGTTTTCTTGGCCAGTTTATCTGCCAGTTTCTGTGCATCGATCACCGAATTGGGGAAAATGCCTTTTTGTTTTTCGCAAATCTCCTAGCTATTCGCAAGGGTATTTAATCTTCGGCAATCCGGACAGCATTGCTTTTTCTTGTTTTATGTGTTGGCTCTGCTTTTGTTTTTGTTGTTGTTGTCGTTTTTTTTTTTTTTGGGTTGACATCCTGAGCCTCGGCCCGGGCCCGGGCCCGGGCAGGAGCTGGCTTTTGTTGTGTCGAACTCACGAGTAGTTTGTCCGCTTGGGCTCTGTTGGCCTGTTCCTTGATTTGTTTGTTGAGCGTGCACTAATTGAGTTTAAGAGCTCGGCGCACAGATGCTCCCGATAAGGATAACGAAGTTAGCCCACAGCCGCTTCGTAAGCCAGGACATGGCTGCGGCCAAGTGCCAAACAAGAGCTGTGCCCCTTGAGGCAACAGTTGTCGCTGCCGCACATGCCCCCAGTCCCACGCACAATGCACTCGAGATCAATAGAGATCAGTCGATGTTTTTACTGATCTATTGCCGGTTTGGAAAATAAATCAGCCGGAACCAGAGACAACTCAACTCAATAAACATAACGGTGTGTTTAGTAAAAAATAATAGCCAATAATTTTGCCCTAATTTAACGGATTTTTTTATACTTTAAAATTACAGTAATTTCTTCTTATCGTTACTCTTTCTTCTTTCTTTTTTGAGGCATACTTCACACTCAAAATAATATGTAATAAAATATACAAATATATTTATTTTTGTTCTCCAATTTAAAAGCCCAGCATTTTTTTTTTTTTGTATCGATTTTTCCTTAAGATCTTTGTAAGACTTTTAAATTAAATTTTTAAAAAATCGATTCATTTCTGTTTTTCTGTTCGGACCAAAGTGATGCCATTTGGAAAGTCTAAAAGCAACATTGAGTGGGAATTCTGAAAACAATTGTTGGCATGAATTAAATTGTTGTTTCCAAATACTCAGTAAAGTGAAATAATTGAATCGGAAAGCAACAGATTTTGATGCCTGTTGGCATTTTGGTCTTGGTTTGTTCTCAACTTAGTTTCAATTTGATTCGAATTTGTTGATGCAATTAACCGAATATTATGATATTCGCACACTGAATAATTTGGAGTGAGCATTAATTACATTTGCAACATAAGAACTCTATTTTGCATCAAGTGCAGGCATTTAAATAAGTACGAAACAGTATATTGCAGCAGTTTTTGTTGCCTGCTTCACTGCTGCCTCCCCCTCCCCAGCCCCCCCCCTCCGTGCCCCTCGCGGCAAAGACATCCAATTAGCAGACGCTGCAAAATGAAAACATTTCTCACAGCTTCAAGACGCTGCTGCAGACGACTCAAAAGTAATTAATTGCAACTGCAGCAGCAACATCTTGAGCTTTAGAATATTGCCTGGCGCAGAAACGGGCACTCAAACTTGCGCTCGTACTCAATACTTATTCGCATCTGCAGTTGCAGTCGCATTCACATTTTTAAATGGCCAACCAATCGGCTGGAGAGCCGCATACTTTCTAAAGCAATTATCGAATGCCTGAGTGTCCCGCCGTCCCGCCGGCCCGCCGGCCCGCCGTCCCACCGTCGCGTCGTCGTCGTCTGTCATCGCCCTGGCGTCGCCATCGCGCAGAAGAAGAAGAAGAAGCAGCCGCCGCAGCCCGCGCTGGCAGCGTCAATTGCACCGTGGGCTGCTTGTAGTTTCATGACGCCAACAACGCCTCATCGTGTTTGGTTAGCCGCCGTCAGAGCCGCCACCGACGCCACACGATGGCTGTTGCCCGCTTTCAGCTTGCCGGTGGGCCACAGCCTGCCGGCGGCCAGCTCGAGCCCCAGCCCCAGCCCCAGCCCCAGCCCCGGCCCCAGCTCTGGTCGTGATCAGCGTCGTGTTCGCAAAATATTTCTACGCATGCCCATTCCCCAAATTGGCCTTGAGGCAATGATTGGCTGCCGCTGCCACGGAGAGTGTGCTCCTGCGCCTGTGCCTGCACCTACCTCTGCCCGCCCCCTCCCCCCTCCGCCCAACCGCCAGAAGCCCTCAACTCGGCCTGGCCCCGTCTCGTTTCGTTTCGTTGCATTTCGTTTGGGCTTTGCCTTCGTTTCTTTCGCACTGCCGTGTGTTGTGCCAAGTGTGTGTGCCTGTGCGTGTGCGTGTGTGTGTGCGTGTGTGTGAGGCGTTGATGGCGATGGCGCTGAAGCTGGCGCGCATGCGCAACGCAGCGACCACAAAATCGCATTGCCAGCCAGTCAGCCAAATGTTGTAAGACACATTTCGTTGTTATTGTTGCTGCTGCTGTTGTTGTTGTTCTTCTTGTTCTTCTTCTTTTTGTTGTTGCTGGCTTTTTACTACGAGTCTCTGTGTGGACCTCCCGCAGATAATTGCCCATCATCTCATCAAGTTCCGCCCAGCTATTTAAGTGCAGCAACAAAAAGCAATGAAACCCACAAAACAAGACACCAAAATGATGAACGCGACCACGCGAAGTAGAAGTAGCTGCCACACGGCCACAGCCAGACTTTGTCTGTGCCACAGCCACAAGCTCTGGGGTCTGCCCCAGCCAGCGAGGGCTGCCCCTAGAGTTCTCCCAGGCTTTCCGTTCAAAATAAAATCAAATTCTTAAACATTTAATAAATGTTAAGGCAAAATATGAAGACATTGTTACTTAATAAAAGCGCAAAAGAGCTTTAAGTTTAATGTTTCTCTTAAAGCTTTTAATCATGAGAAAGCTTAAAGCTTTCGGCATACTTATCAAGAGCATCAATTGTCAATAATTATTGATTAATCCAGGCTGTCAATCATAAAGAATTTATTATTTATTTATTACATATTTCGTGCATTTGATTAATCCAAGCTGTTAAACATAAAGACTTTATTATATATTTATTAAACATTTCGTGCATTAAAAAATATAGGTTTAAATATTCCATTCTATAATAAAAAAGAGCTTTCAGTTAATTGCAAACATTATGTTAAGGCACAAATAAAAATAATTTTATAAGCAGCTTTTATTTACGGCGAACTTCTAGAGCTTAAATGCTTTAGTTTGATTTTTCAATTATTATTAAAAATTAAAATATTAATAATTAAATGATCAATTAAACAAATGTGGCATTAAAAGCTTGTTTAAGCACAATTTCATAAAAGCTTTTCACACATTTCGAAGCACATTTTGAGACATGATTTTATAAAAAGCTTTCTACATATGCGTCTCAATATTTAGTCTAAACCAAGCTTATGGCTGAAAGGTGCTTTCAGATTGCGATGAATTGAAGCAACAATTGTGGAAGCGACCCTCGCTGGCGACGTAGCGCCATCAACGACAGCTTTGAGCCAGCAACAGGCCATCAATAGCACCACCGACGACGCAGAGAACGACGACGACGAAGACGCTGGTCCAACCACGTTAATCGAGTCATATCGATTTTGGCGTGGTTCGTGTCTCGGACGTTTTACTTTGAGCCAACGAGCCAACGAGCCAACGAGCCGGGCAGCCAGTCGGCCAGGCGGCCAACCAGCCAACCAGCGAGGAGCCACTTACACAGATCTCATCAGCAACGGTCGCGACGGCGTCGGTCCGTCGATGGGCAGCCGGGAGAGAGAGAGAGAGGATGGGGGGGGGGGGGGTTCTTGGAGCGGGGGGTGGCAAGTTGTTGCTGCTTGCTGGAGCCAGAAGATCATCTGGTCTGGGTCCGGGGCGAATGCTTCTAGCCAAATTGAATGCAATTGCAGACGGTACCCAAATGGCCAGCGAGTTAATGAATGAGTGTTGGCCAAATTGTCGGGGCTGACTCGCCACACGGCTAATATCTCAATTCGACAGCGGGCCAGGACGGTTCATTGCACTTGCCCAGCGGTGGCAAGTGGCAAGTGGCCCACCCACCCGGCGCCGGGCAGCAGCTGAAAAAGTGGAGCAGCTGTTGCTGCTGCTGTTGGTGGTAAACAAGCCAACGGCTTGAAAACTTCTAATTGAATGTAAACATGTTGCGCAGGCTCAGCGGCAGTCAGCAGGGTTCCCTGCCCCAGTCCCTGCCCCAGTCCCTGCCCCTGCCCCCTGCAGCTCCAATTTTCAGTTACGGCTTTGGCTCCCGGGGCATTGTCATCCTGCAGCCGAGTGGGCGTTGGCTGGACAACGCCTGTCAAACTTTCGAGCCATGTCATGGCTGTTTGCCATTGTTGTTGTTGTTGTTGTTGTTGGCACTTGATGTTTTCTTGGCATTTTCCCTTCTGCGCTTCGTTTTTGTCATTGCCTAATGGGCACACTTGTCAAGGGGCCTGAAATTTGCACCGAGTTGTTGCCTCATCTTGAAGCACTTTTGCTGCCTTGGAGCAGCACTTGACCTGGTTCCGCTGCTGTCTCTGGCGCTCCTTTCATGTCGCTTGCCGGAGCTTAGCCGGGCTAAAAAGCTGTCAATTTCCATTGCAGCGTGTGCCGAGGCAGCTAATTGCTGCACCTTCTGCTGCACCTTCTGCTGCTGCTGCTGCTGCATCCTGGCACAGTTTGAGCAGCGCCTGGAAAATGCCTGGAATTAGGCAGCTAATTGGCTTCCACAGTTCCCTTCAATCGGGCATACGAACACAGTTTGAGCAGCACTGCTCAAATCACAGCGAATTTTGGCATTTGCCAAACAAAGCAAAACAAATTTAACTATGCACAAACAAGGCAAACATTTGGCTAATAAGTTCAAAAGTCAAGTTTCGTTCGTTTACCAACTAGTGTGTGTTGCCTGTGTGTGTGTGTGTGCATGTGTGGGTGTATGTATGAGTTAAGCGTGATTAAAGTAATCTGCAGCATTAAAGTGTAAATTTCTCTAATATCCGTGGAAGCCCTATTTGGAAACCGTATAAAAAATCCTTAACTCGGACAATGTTTATTATTATTATTTAATTATTATTTTCTGTTGTTTGGTTGCAATACAAATTAAGCGATTTGCATTATTCTTTTAAACTAAAATTGAGGTCAAAACAAAATATTAATACCTGAAAAGGCTGGAAAACAAGAACAAAGGATATATATATTTATATATATATTTTTAATTCGCTCTTGATCAAGTTAAGTGTGTGTTTAACAACAAGAGAGGGAATTCCCGGCTAGTGGATAGTATATATTAGTTAAAAGCTATATTGACAATAACAGTATTTATAATAATAATAATAGTAATCACTGAATTGTTAGAAACCCTAAAAATCCTACGTAGTATATTTCATGCTTGAATGTCATACTAGCATATAAATTGTACAATTTTGGAATTGTAAATTTTGGAACTTTTTCGGATCTGTACTTTGAATGGTCTCAAATGAATGAAGTATGAATCACTCTTGATATGCATGGATAAGAAGAAAAATCTGGAATAAAGTACAAAAAGTGTATTTTGAATGAGATTGAAACATTTCGGGGCAGTTGAGGATTTGACAAAACCATTCTAGGAATTAAAGGAAATGTCAATCATTATTATTACACTGTGCACTGTCTACTTCTACTAAGATCTAATTATATTGCAATTGATAATTATATCAAAATTATATCAATTTATTGCACAAGTCAGGCTACTGCACAGTTTGACATGCTCCGAGTTGTGAGTGGCACGCTGGGCTTAAAAGCACTTGCCACCCACACACACAGGCGCACACACCCAGCTATAAACACACACACACACACGCGCGCAGAGGGGCTAATAAAACATAATAATAATCGCAGGCAAGCAAAAAAAATAAATATAATAAATTGCCAAAATGAAAACAAGAAAAAATGCCGCCAGTTGGAGACCACCGAATAGGTTTTTGCTGCGGCTGCGGCTGAAGCTGAAGCTGGCGGCGGCTGCTTGATTTACTGTTGTTGCTGCCAACACACACCAACACACCAACACACCAGCACACACACAGCCAGGCTTAAAGGTATGAAGGCTGACGCCAATTGGCCTGCGCGCTGCTTAGCGCCAGGGCAAAAATCCCGAAAGCAAAAGCTGAAATCCAAGTGAAACCAGGACAGACACAAGCATTTTTTGCTGCCCCCTGGTCATTGTTGTTGCTGGCGCTGCCGCCGCCTGGTGGCGCCTCAAGTAGCCGCCGCTGCCCCATGCGGACATGCAAGCCAATGGACACGGATACGGACAGCCGCAAAGACAGAGACAGAGACAGAGACAGCGACAGAGACTCGGCTCGGGATTGGGACGGAGTCAGGGGCTGGGACCGGGACTGGGCCTGGGCCTGGACCTCTGCCTGGGCCTGGGACTGAGGCACGGGCGCATAACTTGCTGGAGACGACTCTGGACTCGGGCGGCTTCTGATCAAACGACAGCGGCGGCGGCTGCGGCCGCCTTCAATGCCCAACAACAGCAAACAAAACCTCAGTTTTTAAAACAAAAGCGCGTTGGCAGCCCGGGCAAAAATACAAAATGAAAACAACAACAACAGCAACAGCAACAGCAACAAAAACAAAAACGAAGAAAAGCTGAAAATACTGTCGACGGGGCCGAGGCCGAGGCAATCCTTAAGTCGTGTTCTTTTCATGTCCTTTTGCATTTAAGTGTGCACTCGTTCGATTTTTTCGGATTGGATCGTCTTTATTTTGAGACAACGTCCAGCGTCCGCCGTCCGCCGTCCGCCGTCCAGAGTATCCAGGCAGCGTCGTCGCCGTCGCCGTCGCCGTCGTCAAGTTATTCAAGTGGCGCCAGTCAAACATTTTTTTCAAGCCACAAAAAAAGCAGCTATAAAAATGAGAAGAAGTTGCAAGCGCGGCAACAACAACATTTGGGGGCCGCACAACAATGAATGGTGTGTGCGTATGTGTGTGTGCGTGTTGTGCGTGCAACTGCAGTGCAGTGGCTCTCAAACTGTGCCACCAAACTGCAAGAATTCGGCTGTTGCCGCTCGGCCAGCGGAGCTGTTGCAAGGGGGCATCGTTGCTGCCACAGCTTTGTGGGAAAAGTGAAAAGTCAGCGACAGACGCGCGATTAGCTGACAATTTGATGTACACAAGAGCCCAAAGTGTGTCCCTGTGGGTGTATCTGTATGCGTATCTGTATCTGTATCTGTATCTGTAGCTGTAGCTGTAGCTGTATCTGTATCTGCTGTGCGTCTGCATCGGATGTATCAATTCGCAAGTTGCGCTTCCTTCCGATCACGTGGCGCGACGCCAACTGCAGCCGTTGCTTCCGCTCAGCCGATAGCTTCCGTCCGTCCGTCCGTCCGTCCGTGCAGCCACCCTCGGAAACACTTCGGCGGACACTGCTGCAGCATCCTTGCCAACCCCGACCCCGCCCCGCCATGCTCCGCGTGACAATTACTCATGAATACATTTTGCGCCTGGGCCGACGTTTGCGTTTTATTTATGGTTTTATTTGTGGCAAACACAAAGGGAAGCAGCGCCAGGACGACAGGACGACACACACACACACACACCAGCACATTGTAAGCTCTCGCGTGCGTATCTCAATGTATCTCAATGTATCTGAATGTGGCTCGAGTGTATCTCTGCGGCGCGCCATAACCATAAAGTCAATTTATTTATTAAGTTTTTATCGCAAACGTCTCGAAAAGTGAATGCGAATGCTGCGACAATGAAACGAATAACATTTTAAATGAATGTGATTCGCATTCGCTTTCGCATTTGGCTTCGGTTCGGCTTGAGCCGCAATTGCCACAGTCGCTGCCACAGCCATTAGATACGACTCGTGGCTGCTGTGGCAACAATTTTGTGGCACACACACACACACACACACACACAGTTAGTCTAGTTAACTTACAGCAGATATATTATGAGAACAACATCGCAATCGCACAATTTTGTAATCTCAGAGCGATCAGACAGACTCAACCTGATATCGATCTCAAAGTCGGCTTTACAAATATATCTAAGCCAAATGCCCTAGAGAAATTCACTAGCGGTAGCTCTAGTGAAAATAAAATATAAATATAAGTAAATAGAGCCTGCATTAATCAAAAAAAAGGCAAACTAATTCTAGTGCCAAGTAAATAGAACCAGTTTTAATCGAAAATAAATCAAACTAAGTCCTTGCATTGAAAATTTTGGAATACTAATAAATTGCTCGATTACAATTATAAAATAATAACAATAAAAATGTTCAGTGCACCTTGCATATTAAATGGAAATTGAAATTTTTGGTCAATGGTGAAATTGTCAAATTAAAATTTATGGCAATTAAGGCATTTATTTAGCAAATTAAATTTAAAATGCAGAATATTTTATATATATAGGAATTATTTTAACATTTTGTATTCTAGAATGAGCTTCAGAAATGTGGCAAAAATTTGATGCCAATATGCTGGTTTAAACTAGACTTTTATACCATATACAAATTTACACTATGCCATATTTGAATATTTTTGTACATTTTAGAAAAAAATTATAATTGCAAGGCATATTTCAATTCAATTATTCTTTAAAAAAAACTAGGTCACTTTATTCTTCCATTACGAAAATTTGACGCTTATTTGAATTACAAAAATTCTTGTAATAAGTATTATTTTGTAACCAACTTTAACATTTGGTTTTTGTTGAAGAAACACGATGTGTTGATTCTGAAATCATTAATGAAATGTAGTTTAAGAATGTTCAAAACGAAATGTTTTGAAATTTTAGGAAGTTTCAACAAACACACAAATTTTGAATATTTGAATTATTATCTATTGTATATATAATATTTAAATTCTTTTTACTATGCTTTCAATCGATTTTTCCATTCGCTTTGTGTCGCTACGAATGCTAATCAATAATATGATAAATATTTATAATTAATAACTCAAAATCAATTCTGATTTTAGTGGCGGACTCCCCGAAGATCCTAATGTGTGCGATTTCCATTAAGATGCATTTCTTGTCAACTAATTTCGTTGGTTTTCGTTACAGATGTTGCTGCTGATGCTACTGCTAATGCTGCTGCTGCTGCAGTGCATCATTAACGCTGCTCTGGTCACCCATTGAGGCAACCATTTGCTGCCCTGCTTAATGACACGGAAATCAAATGCGGACGACGACGGCGCGGCTCTCAACGTCAATTGCCCGCCTGCCCCTCCCCCTTCCCCTGCCCCTGCCCCTGCCCCACCCCCTGCCAGCGTTTACCCTTCACAACGAGGTGCTGTCGCTGTCAGCCCTAAACAGACATTTGCTTTAATTAACGAAAATTAAGCGCAGTCAACGCCGACGTCCGACGGCGACGGCGACGCCTACGCAACATGCGTAGCTCTGCCGTTGAGCGCAGCTGCTGTTGTTGTTGTTGTTGTTATTTTTGTTGTTGTTGTTGTTGCGCGGGTGCATGTCCCGCGCATTTGTTCTGTATGTAAATTAACTTAAATAGCCTAGAAATTAATTAGCAGCGATTGAGATCGCTTGATAATGACAAGCAGCAACAGCAGCAACAACAACAGCAACAACAACTGGCCGCCCAGCGACCACCGACTGTTCCGCTGCCTTTTAACCCTTTTTTGGCGCTTCAGTTCGAACGGCGTCGCCGTCGCCGTCGCCGTCGCCGCTGCGGCAACAGTAATAATGATGCGTTTATCCAAAACGAGCATCAGATAAGCGCCCAGCCGCAGCCGATCGACAAGTTTGATAAGACGCCGCTGCGCAGTCGCTGGGCGCTCAGTGATAAGCCGCAGCGCGAGGAACAGGCGCAGTCAGCGAGGGGGAAGGGGGGGGGATGAGGGGCAGGCCAAGGAGCGCGGCGTGCACACATCATTCAAATGCCAATTAAAGGCGCCGGCATACACAAAACCTGAGAACCGCGAGCAGACCAAGAACCGAAACCGAAACCAACACGAACAGACGGACAACACACACACACACACACACACGCACACACACACACACTCAGCGATCCGAGAGCAATCAGCTGTCATTTGGAGGCAAACAAAGTGGACATGACTATGGCTGCATTTCATTTTGGCCCAAAAACTCGAGCCAAACAGAAAAACAAAGAGGGAGAGAGAGAGACGGGGAAAAAAGGGTTTCAGCCAGCCATCAAATTTTAATGCGCTCCACTCACCAAATAGACCTTAATTTACGGCCCTCTCTAATTGGCTCCATTTGCAGTCATTATTATGACAGCAATATCATTTGCGATTGATTATGATCAGCTAAATGGCCCGGAATATCCTGCGAAACATGCACGGCGCGTATTCCAATTAATACCAAACATTATTCTCGATTACCTTTAAATCGTGTATTATCACCTGTCCGATGCCCATTGCCATTGGCAGGCCATTTAAACGGCTTTTTCAATTCAAATACCAACTTTTGGCTTGGTCTTTTGAATTCAAATACAATCGACTTGTTTCTGAAAAATAAGTTTTTCAATTTGGAATTCAAGTAAATTCGATTTTTTTCAGAAAAATACGTTTTAGAATTTTTAATTGAAATACAGTCGATTGTTTTTTTTTTTATGAAAATACGTTTCTGAATTTTGAATTAAAAAAGAGAAGACTTTTTAAAAAAAATATGTTCGTCATAAAATGGGCAACAAAATATGTATTAAAAATCTTTTTAGCAATCAATATAATATTGGTCTTAAATAAACATCAAAAAATGTAAACTTCATTCTAAACATGGCAGAATTGTGTATAATTAATATTAATACAAATTGCTTATAAAAATAATTTGCATATGGTACTAAACTTGAGGAATATAGTTTGAGGGTTTCCAAAACTCGAATTAAAACCAATATTCGTGTTTTAGTTGTTTTACAAGAACCAAAATGTGCTTTACTCAAATCAGGTTGAGAATAAAGTTGTTAACTAAAGATTTATTTGTGAAAACTGAACATTTCTTGTAAGTTGTCAATAATTATCATTGACTTTCAGCTAAAATCCAATTTGCGAGTGTTAATAATTTCAGTTGGTTTGCACAGCAGCAACATTTTTTACCAAATTTTAGCTTGTTAATTAAGGCCCAATTGTGTAATCTGGCTTTAGCCACTATATAGCTATATCCACAGTGAGCAAGCCACAAACGAAATTTGTAATTCGGGCAATTTGTGCAAATTGTACAATATGTTGCCCATACACTCGCCAGTATTTAGCCCAATTACGAGCCAGGTAGCACACCTGCTGCCAACTGCCGCTCGGGCCCTGCCAATGGTAGCGCATGAATCCAGTGCGCACAGCTTAATCCGCTGCCAGGGCGCAGCAAAAGCAAAGCACGAGGAAAATGGGACGAAAACAGAAACGAGAACTGGCTCAGATCGATTCGGTGTTCAGTGACTGCTGCTGCTCTGCCGCTGCCGCTGCCGCTGCTCCGCTCTGCCGCTGCTCTGCTCTGCTCTGCCGGGCATTGTGTGAGCCCAACTCAAAAGCGGCGCTTGAATTCGCAACGGCAGCGGCGCCGCGTGTCCCTGGGCAGGGGCATGGTGGACCGATCGACCCGCCGGCCGAATGCCCATTCATCGATCAAGTTGCAAGCGCCACGGCGAGAAACGTGCGGCAGCAGCAGCAACAACAATCGCTTGCCGCAGATCAGCGTCGCTCGGTGGCTGCATTTGAATACATTCGTATGCGGATTTGTGTGCAGCCCCTCCCCCCCCCTGGCCTGTCAAGCGGCTTGTCAGTGTCGCCAAAAAAGCAAAACGTCGTCTTCATCGGCGCTGCCTCAGCCGGAGCTTCTCAGTTCGCTCAGTTCTCAGTCGCATTCTCAGTTGTCGCTAGTTCCGTTCTCGTTTCTCGATTCTCGGTTCGGCGCATTGTCTGGGGCCGTGCCGGGATTTTGTCTTTGATCGACGACTGTTTAACATCAGAGCCAACTGACTGCTGACTGCTCGCTGACTGCTCGCTGACTGTTTCGGCTGCGACGGTCTTGCCTGATACCGTTTTGGCCGAAACGCAGGCGCTGGGTTAAAGGCCCGGCGACCCGCAATTGATTCGCAATTCTCGATCGCATTGATTCTGATCAGCCACGACAGGGCTCGGTTGCCCCCTTTAGACCTTCAGGACCCCCTTCCCCCCCCAATTCCCCCTCTCCACTCGCTCTGGCTGGCCAAATCAGCGCCAGACGCAAATTTTATTGACAGCATCGGTTGGCAGTGAACGGTTCTCGGTTCGAATCATTTGGCACTCGTGCGAACGAGTCTGCGTCTTGTGGTAAACGATTCGAATTGATTCGAATTTCATGCACTCGCATAACATCTGGCGCCCAAGCGGAAGTGTAGGGTTATTGCATATGAATTGATGAGTGCATTCACTTGTCAGAATCTGAATATGCCGATATTGAAGTGCTCGTATTCGCATTCGCATTCTCTTATTTTATTATTAGTATTTAAGCTACATATCGATTTTGAATTTGAATAACTTGTTAAACAGTCTTCCCTTTAATCTTCACCAAAAACGAATTCTTAAAGGAAAAGTGTCATAACATAACAATTTTGATCGAAAATGAGTAAAGAATTTGAAAAATTAAAGAAAACAAACATTGAAATCGGTTCATTTTTCACCAAGTTATGGGAGTTGTATATTTCAACATTTTTGTAATTTTGGCATGATTTTTGGCAGCTATTCTGACCCCTCAGAATCTTGTAATGTTATACACTGATCTCCTTGGAAATGGGTAAAAAGGGTATAATGGTTTTATGCTAATGTATTTAACAAACAGAATGAAGCTTCTCCGACTCTCATTACGTACTTCACATTGATTGCCACAACTATCGATTTAAAATATAAATTTGCAATTCTGCATTTTGAAAAATATTTGTTATCAGTTAAAAATTCGAATTACGAAAGCGGAATCCTTACAAAATTTAACATCTGTTTGAACTGCATTCCATATCGCTGTGAGCTCGGAACTCCAGCTTCTTTTCTATCGGATTTATTTTCGGACTTGCATCGCATTGCGTTGCCATAATGTGAATAAGTTGAGTGTGCTCAGTTGTCCCAAATCGCAACAATTAGTTGGTCAACAGTTGCTGAATGACCAATTGATATGCATTCGTGAGTGCATTCACGTTGCCAGCAGCGCAGATGAAAGGGGCGATTGCCAGTGGCTTGTGGGGTAAGCTTCAAATGCGCTTTCATTCGGCTGCCAAATCACTGGGGGCAACCGGCGAAAAAGGCAAAAAGATTTGCCGCACCATTTGCACTTGCACCGTGGCATGCATCACTACAAAGCGCCCCACGCTAATTGCGGCAATTAAGTGCACAAAAATCTAACGACAACAATTTAAAACATTCGCCTGACTCAGCCAGCCCCCAATTGGGGGGGGATTGGACACTGGGCAGAAGTGCTGATGAGCGCTGATGAGCCGATGCCGCTGTTGTTGTTGTTGTTGCTGTTGCTGTTGCTGTTGCTGCCGTCGGTTGGGGCATCCGCGCTACCTGCCAGCCTTTTGTTGTGCGGAATTCGGCGTTAAATGCTCTGCGCCCAGTTGCCGTTCGGCTTTTGAAGTTTAATAGCGCCAAGCGGCTGCGCGGACATCGTCCAAATGACATGCAACAGGCCGAACGGACAAACTGCCAAACCGAAAACAACAACAACAACAAAGCAACAGCATTCTGCCGTTCTGACAACATGTCAAAAGCAGACGGACAATAGTTCAGTCGACGTCTATGAAGCCGATTGGCGCATACCCTATACGAGAGAGAGAGAGAGGGGAGAGAGAAATGTAGATGTTGGCTGGGAAACATTCACGAATGCAGCGCAAAACAGAAATAGTAAATTGAAAGAACAAAGAACACACAGGTAGAACGGTGAATTCAATGCACACCGATAGAAACTATAAATGCCAGTAAAACGTTTAGGAAAATCACAAAAAGAGAAATTGAAATGTTTAAGCCGAAAGTGGAAAGTTCAAGGAATTAAAGAGGGATGGGCAGAGAGAGGAAAATGCTTTAGGGGCATCTTTAGATCTATGAATTTATTTTCTCTCAGTGTAAATGCACTGGTCTCTAAGCGACAAACGGCCTCAGTTGGCTAATGTCGCCACAACCGGGGTTGGGTGTGTGCACGTTTCTTGCTGTTGCTGTTGTTGTTGTTTTTGGCAAGCGTATAAACACTTTGATAGACGCCAGTTGATGTCGTCGCTGATGTCACAGACGGCTCCAGACAGATTCAGCTTCAGCTTCAGCTTCAGCTGCAGATTCAGCTGCAGATTCAGATTCACATTCACATTCGGGCTCCTGTCGCCAGCGCCTCCTCCCACACTTGGTGTCTTATCTGGACGAGGCAGGAAATTTGCAGCGGGGCTGCTTTTGATATGATCGCCCGACGTGCCACTGATTTTTGATGGAACAATATTTCTGCTTGTCTCGCGCAAGTGTGTGTGTGCGTGTGTGTCTGGCATGTGTGTAGCGCCAATTGGAGCTTGGCTGCGGCAACAGCTTTTGGAGGGGCAGACGTTACCCTGGCTTATGGCTTGCCCCCCTTTCTCCCTCTCCCTCCCTCTCTCTCTCCCTGTCTCTCTCTGTCTGGCCACTCTCCTTTTCGCGCTCTTTCTCACACTCTGCTCGCAGCTTCCTGCTGCTGATGACGCCGCGTTGACAAGGCGATGACAGATTTCTGCGAATTTTTCGCATTAGGCTTTGAACTTTTGCATTTGTTTGTTTTTGCTGCCGCTGCCGCTGCTGCTGCTGCTGCCGTTTGACGCAAGTGACGTTCGCAGCCGGCGCTACTGTTTGCGCTCAAGCGCGCAACTCTCTGACGGCACGGAACAGCCGCCAAGTGGCGCTGCCCTTTGATGCCGGCATCGGCACCAGGCCCGCACCGCCAGCACCACCCGCACCGCCCGCACCACCCGCAGCAGCAGCGCCGTCTGCCCGGCCCATAACGGTTCTAGAGATGCGACTCGATTTCACCGGAATCGCTAATAGAATCACTGCCAGTTCACTCTCTATCAAAGGGTCGACTTTGTCCGCGGCGAATCTGCCCCCGATTACTGCGAATCGCCGCGGGTCGCGTCGCGTCCGCTCCGGCCGAGCAGCAGCCGCAGCAGCCACGTCCACCTGATGGCGACACGTAGCTCGTTTAGCCAAGCGCCGGCCGGCGGCGCCCCAGCCCCAATCTCTACGCCTGACTTCTCACGCAAGAGCAAATGGCTCGGCTACTTCTGGATTATAAATCTAACCAATTTTACAGCCAGCGAGCAGGAGGGAAATCTTTTCGGCAAAAAACAAGCATATGAAAACAATATACTTTCTTACGCTCATTTGCATGTAAGTTAAAGAAAGGACTTCAACTATACAACCAACATTTGCTTTCAGGACATCTTCGGCAAATCTTTGACCACCCGCAGCTGTGAGCAGGGGCACAGCTTCCCGGACGGGCTAAATCTCTTCCCTATCGGGTCAATGAGTTCCGTCTCTGTCTCTTTCCCCTTATCTATCTAATTCTAGCAATTATTATTATCAATATCGAAAACTGGTTCCTTCACTTTCCTTATTACATTATTTATTTATTAGATTAGATTTAAATTGTAGAATATACTCTCACTACTAACAAGCTTCTCTTCAGCTGTAGAGTCTCTTAACGGCACTGACAACAATTAGCTGTGATTAGGGGCAAAGCTAGCGGGACAGGCTAATACAATACTCCCATCGTGTCGGTGATGTTATGAGAATTGTTTATAATTCTCTCAGGCTTTTGGCTTTTAATTGTTATATATGTATATATGTTTATATAAATATGCTGCGGTATTATTTATAACATTTGGTCATACTGAATGTATTCGATTTTAGAGATTTATCGGATAAGAAAAGAGTGGACACACTGGTTACAAAAGATGATGAAATAAAAGGAAATGAATGAAAGACTGAACAATTTATGTGAAGAAATTAATAAATAAACGTTAAAAATAAAAAAATAAACGATGTTTACAATATATATATAAATATCATTTCTTTATGTTTTATACATTTTACTTATGTTTACACTTGCTCCGTCAATAAATAAATAAATACACACCACTTCATATAGCTGAATTCCAGTTTGATTCGATTTTTGGTAATAACAAACAAAAACAAAAGAATCAAATCTAAGCAAGTTTTGCAGTAAGTTCTAGAGAGAAAGAAAAACTGCAAATTAAAAAATGCAACGATTTTCTCGCTCGCAGTTTATTAATTTTTAGAGGTTTCTCGAAAGAACAGTTTGGTTCAGTAGAAACGTGGCGTAGACTAGAAATCAAGGCGATTTCTGCTCTTTCGTTGCCACACGAAGCATGAGATGAGCAGCTGAGATTAGAGATCAGAGATGAGATGAGATGGGCAGGGCCGATAGCTGGGCGACATTTGTGGCTAATGGCGGGCGACGACGGGCACGACGATAAAGGCCCAGTTAGCAGCTAGGCCAACTGAAGATACGCATCAGCTGATCGAGCGCCGGGCACAGAACGTGAAATGCAATTTGGCTCATTAGTTTGGGATGTCCTTCGGGTGCACCGAATGTCAAAATATTTGCCAGCCGAGGGGGGAAGGGGGCAGGGGCGGGGGTTGCCTTGAGGGTTAGTGAAGGGCATAAATCAGTTGACGGCGAGGCCGGGGCATGAGTTGACAATGTTGCGAGTGGCAAATGGTTAAAGGAGGCCGCTCGTCCCGGCCAGGGGCCCATTGAGATTTAATTGCAGCCGCGGCAGTTGAGCAATAAAATTTATGACCTACAAATAATAGGTCTTGTTCGACAGACAGCGGAGACGACGCGGACCCAATGCCAATCGATGGGCTTTGATGAATGGGCGCACGCCGACAGCGGCTGACGGTTGACGATGTGCGGCAATTACGCGTAAAGTGCCCAAACAACTGCCGCGGGGGTGGGGTGCGGGTGGGGGTGGTTGCGGGGGTGGCAATGAGTGGGCGGCCAATTGAGGCGAACGATCGGAATTGTAGCCGCGGCAGCGCCACCTGCCGACCGCCAACAAAAGATGCGCAAATATATCGATTACCAGCTAAGCTGGCCGGGGGCGTGGCAGGGGCGGGGGCGTGAGCCAGAGCTGATCTCGTTTTAGGCAACAAATGCGGCTGCTCAGGCGCACTTAATGGCCCTAAACGATTTGGCCCATTGTTAAGAGCCCAACCCCCGCAAACCATGTTGTTGTTGTTGTTGTCGTTGCTGTTGTTGTCTCCGATTCCTTTCTTTTGTATTGTAATCGATAGTTTTTCGCAATGCAACAATTGAATTCAATGAAATTGAGAACATTTGCTGCGAATTGAAAAACAGGCGAACATCGAAATGAAAATAATAAAAATAACGTGGAAATGAAAAGAAAATGGGAAAATAGAATTTCGTATGAAATGTAATTGAGGGCTTGCAGCAATTAAATCTACTTGACTGCCTCGAGTACGGGCGGCAATTCGCTGAAACTATCAGCACACACACACACACAGATACACACGCACACCCCCATATAAGAGCTCAATGCCCATATAAGTATATCAACTCTTGCCTGTGGTTGCTCTTCAAATTTTTTACTAGCCGTCGACAGCTGTGCAGATTGCAAGGAGAGAAAGAGAAAAGGAGGGAACTAAAGAAACGAAGAAGGAAACTGGACTGGCTGAGTTGGGGCGAACAGGGTATCTATGAGCCCGAAATGCCTTAGATTAGAGTACTTCAATCAAACAATTGTAAACTTGAGAACGTACTTTATATTTCAAGAACGTTTTTTATATTCCCAACAATTTGCAGTATTTAATTCAAGAATTTTACTTTCATTTATCGATTGTGATTTGAGAAAAATCAGTCTTGAAATTCTAAAGTCAATTCCAATTATTTCCCACTCGTACTTGGTTTTGGAGCAGTCTCATATGTATATACTTATATATGTATATAAATACATATGTAAGCGCGCTTTTTGAATTCTTGTAGTTATTCAAACTAAAAATCGAAGAAAGTCGTCGATAATCCTAAAAAATCATAGAGCGAAAATACGAAATTTTCCACGAAATTTTCGTGCATGAAAAGCTTCTGCGTACGTTTGTGCAAGAAAATGTGAAACTTTCCAAGGAAAAGGCTAAATCGTACCTAGAAATACAATATATTATTGCTAACAAAAACTAGCAAAAGCAGCTCAAAAAAAAATCTTCTTGATTTGAGCATTAACTACAAGTTAGTTGTTATCCTTGCACTTTTATTGAGACCTTGACTATTACATTACACTAGTGCACGTTTCTGATAGCCTCCTTAAAGTCTTTCCTGTAAATCATAAATGATGTACTGCTACGTCTTTTAAATGTTCCTCGGTTATTAAGAAAAAAGCGCACAATATTAAAGGGGCGCAAAAATGCAAATCTTCCTCAGTTTTATAGCTAAAGCCATCCTCACGGGTTAGCTAGGAGGAAAGCGACGTGGGCTCCGCAGGATATACCCAAACGATCTTCCCAATCGAGTCTCGACTAATAATAATAATTTGCAACTCAAAATATATCATTAATATATTTAAGATGCCCAAGAGTAGAGCATTCAATTAAATTAGCTAAACTACAATTTTTAAAAATTCAAAATTTTATTCCATTTAACATTAAGCTCGAATTTCAATCATTTTTATATTTTATATTTATATTATTTTTATATTTATATTATATTTTGTATCTGTATTGTTTTTATATCTTTTATTTAGTTGATATATTTTAGATATATGTGACCCGTTTGCCTCGTTCGTACATTAACTGTCTACTAAACATATATTATTTATATATTTTATATTATATTATTGTTTTGTTTTTATATCTTTTATTTAGACACATTTTAGATATATGTGGCCCCTTTGCCTCGCTTCTACATTAACTCTCTATTAAACATATTAATATTATTATTATACTTATTATATTATTTATATATTTATTATATTATTTTATTTTCTTTTTAAATCTTTTATTTTGTATATATATTTTAGATATATGTGACCCCTTTGCCTCGCTGCGACATTAACATAGCCGTATTGCAATTATAATTCCAATTTCGAAATCCCCAGTTACAAATTGCCCAACAGTTTGTCAACCGTCGAACCGACAACAAAGCCGCCCCCTAATTATATACAAGCCGAGCAACAACGACAACAGCAACAACGACAACAACAGCAGCAACAACAACGACAACAGCAAGGCAAATTTCTTGCCACAAATCGCAAAAGCGTAAAAATATGTGACAACGGTCGAAGGCAGCGCTCCGATGGTCGCCCGTCCGCGGTGTCCACTGTCCACTGTCCCCCGTGTCCACCACGTTCACTTTGCGTCCACCTCGCTCACTTGTGGACTGCGTCGCTCCAGTGGCCGAGCCAGTTAACGCCCACACGTTGCGTCGCCTCCTTTATATAATGAGCAGTTTTTCCATGCGAATGCCGAAACAATGCAATTGTTGTGCAAGTGCGTAGCCCCCCTTCCCCCTCCCCGCCCCCTTTACTAGCTCCCCCAGAGAGATCTTCAAGCCGCTAGCCGAGAGGGTTACGCTACGTCCGTCGCCTAGGTGAAAGCACTCTCTCAACTGTCCCCGCTCCGATCGACGTGGCCATTGGCCATTCGCGTCGTCTTCTGGGTGGGCGCCGTCGGCTGGGAGCGTGGGAGCGCGGTGGGTGTAGCGGGGGTGCCCTGGCGCTGGCCGCGGTGGACGGGGGGCGGGTGCGCGGACGGTGTTCGCGTTTTGGTTAAAGCATTTTGCATAACGCGACAACATCATGTAAGCTCTGCTCTCTTGTGGTCTTTCATTTTCTCAGGCCAGGCCAATCAACGGACAACAACAACAGCAGCAACAACAACAGTCGAATTGCAGACAACGAGGCAAAATTTGAAACCACCAAAGTGGTGGCGGTGGTGCTGGCGGTGCTGGCGGTGGCGTCGGCTGCCAGCGTCGCCATCATCATCATTGTCCAACGTCCAGCGCCGTCGTGCATTTACAATTTTCTGCGAATTTCTTGAAATCTCAACGAGCAACAGCAACAACAACAACAAGCACGCGGAGACACAGCCAAAGTGCTGGAAGTCGCGGCGCAAAGTCGATCTTCGAGCTCTCCAACTAGCCCTTAGCACTAACCCACGCCCCCTCCAACTCCCAGCTCCCCAGCCCACAGTTCAGTTGATGTATTTTCGTTTTTTTTTTAGTGTTTTTTCGGAATTTATTCAACAAACTGGCCGCCCGCCATCATCGCTTCGCAATTATAATTAAGTTTAATTGAGTGATTGACGTTTTTAGAGAGTGCGCGGTCACCCACAAATCTACAACAACAACGCAGAACAGCAGCAGCAGCAGCAGCAGCCGCAGCAACAACAACAACGCACAACCAGCGACGGCAAATGGCAACGGAAGAGATTATGAAATCAACGAACGAGCGGGCGAACGACAACGTTGACGACGATGACGGCCGCCCGCCATAATCACAGCAAGTCAAAATGTTGAAAGACAATAACAACAACAACAACAACGACAGCAGCAGCAGCAGCAGCCACTAAAGCAGCAACAACAACAATGGCCGCTTTTGTTGTTGTACCATCGCATCGCACAAGCCGCTCGAAAATTGTTTTTCATACGCCCCGTTGGCGGCGTGGGTGGCCCCACCCGCACGCCAGCCCGTCCCCCGCCTCCAATCGCCATTTAAGTCTCTCGACAACATTTCGCAGTCCCGTCTCCGTCTTCGTACTGCTTCAATAGACATTGCTGATTGCTGCTGCTGTTGTTGCTGTTGCCGTTGTTGCTGTTGCCTCATGCCGCCGCTGGCCACTGGACATTGCACAAATTCGTCGCTTGGGTCAAACAACAATTGCAAATGTTGACAATTTTTCGCGGTTCACTTTTGCTTGGACGAAGGGCGAGGGGCAAGGGGCGAGAGGTCGGGGGCTGCTGCGGCACTCGTATCTAATGATATTGGGTGGTCTGTCGGGGTCCTAGCCCAATCTCCGATCACCCTTCCTTCCTTACCCTTTCTCACTTTTCACACCCAATATCTGGCACTTCTTTCTTCCTTATGTAATCCAACTAAGCACTCAAACTAAACCCTTTGCTGCCACGTTTTTCAAACTTCCCACTGCATCCGAATTGCCCACACTGTTTTCCTACCTTATGGCAATTTCCCATCGTAATTAAGCTCCCTGTACTAACTAAGCTGCCTACATTTTCCAATCCATCCATTTTCTTTACTCTTTATATTGTTCAAACTCTACATTTTCCTTACTCTGTACATTTTCCAAGCTCTAGATTTTAGAAACAACCTAAATTTCTAAACTCTATACCTATCCAAACGCGCTACCTTTTCCAACCTCTATATTTTCCAAGTTCTAATATTTGCAATACCCTGAATTTACCAAACTCAACATTATTCAAATTCTGTGCATATTCCAAACTCTACAAATTCCAAACTCTACAAATTCCAAACTCTACAAATTCCAAACTCTACAAATTCCAAACTCTACACATTCCAAACTCTACACATTCCAAATTCCCAACATATGAATTCCAAACTATGTAAATGTTTTAAAATCTCCACACTTTGCCAACTCTCCACACGTTCCCACCACGCGAACTCTCCACTTTCCAGCTGCACACTGTGCCAACTCTCCGCACTACGCAAATTCACCACGCTCGGCTCCCCCATCCTCGCTCCCATCGACACTAAGCGATATCAATTGGTAGTCAATTTCTATACTTCTCCAGGCCCGACTCCAATCACATCTGTAGTTAAGCCGTCAAGCCCCCAATTATGTATGGTAATTCGGGCCGAGAGTGGCGGCGAGTGGTGGAAACCCGTTTCTCGGTCGCTTGTGCCAAATTGTTCGTCCAATCAATGGTTCCCGATTGGGAGCCGACGGGGCACGCATCAGTTTATGTTAATTATAATGTTTCAAATAAAAGATTATAGAAATCAACCGTTAGGTGTTACAAATGACCAAACACGCAACCGACAACAGCGTCGAGGGAGGCAGCGGGAGGGGCAGCCGCGGGAGGGGCAGCCGCCGCAGGCGGGGGCACGACCTACATGACAGCCGCGTGCGTTGCCCATTTTTAGGGCTTTCAGCGCGATGATCGTTGATTTTGATTAGATGATGGCCAGAGCGACGAGCGGATGCTGCCACCAATCTCACGTCCCTCCGTGCCCCCGCCACCCCCTCCGCCGGCCAGTTGGTGTCGACTGTGCGTGCGTGCATTTTATTACGCACGGATGTGATGGGTCTATCGAGACCGGTCATTAGAGTCGGAGTCGGAGTCGGAGTCGGAGTCCGAGTCCGAGCCCGAAACTGGAGCCGTGACTGAGGCCACGTCTCGCACTGAGATTTTTATGGCCAGAGATTTCTTTTGAGTGCGGCGAAAAGATGATCGCCCTGATTAACGCCACGTAATATTGCTCAAATGAAATCCTTTAGGAATTCCAGCGGAATAATCATATGAGAACAATGCACATTTCTAATTTGCCTGTAAGATAAAGAAAGGACACAACTTTAAACAGGAATTGTGAAACGAGCGAGCCGAGTGTAATTGCTTTTGCCTGGAGTGGATCCAGCAGGATTTCTTTTTTATTTTTCTATTTCGCTTCGATGGGGAAAGTGTGTATACAGTTGTTTTAATCAGCTTTGTAACACCTTACTGGGGCTCTCGGTGGTGTGGTTGACTCCGACACAAAAATTTAAGGATGATAAAAAGGACATTTTTTTGAATTTTAAAAAATTAAACGCCAAGACATCTGAACAGTACAAGAACTTGAAGCCGCATGAGCATTGAGTTGAAGGCTTGATTCTACTTTTTGTGGTAAGAAACAATATACTGAAAGAATTTGGGGAAGAGACTCAAATCCCAGCAATCGAAATACATTCTGCAGATAATGCTAAAATGCTGAAGATGAGACATATATCGTATATGTTTAGTTCAGCAATAGCTACTAGAGAAAAGAAACTTTGTGCAAATAAAAAAAATTATTTCATTCTGTATTACGCTTTATTAAGCGTAAATGTAATATTATATATAAATGTTTTTATGTTGTGTGAGCACAGGAATATTTAGTCGTGGGCAAGATATGAAAAGCAAACTCTTAGATAGGGCTTGGCTTTAGAATCTGAATTAATGCTTAACTATATAGATTTGATAATGATTAACTATACAGATTTCTCTGAGCGACAGCTTTAAACTTTTTCTAAATTTACTTCAACTTAACAGGGCTTTTCCTAGAATTGCAATCGCTGCAAATCTCTCGCTTGAGTTGGCGCCTTCACAGCCGATTATGCGAACTAATGTGTAATCATTTACCTGTGTGCGTGTGTGTGTGTGTGTGTGTTAGCTTGCAACGTGTTGAGGTGTGAGATTGTCGCTGCAATTGCCCGGCGGGTTCCTCAATGATTTACGTAGGCGTCGAAGGTGCAAATATTTGTTGACAGCCGCGTATCAGCTGCAGGTGTGCAATGTTTGACCAGCTTTACGTCTCCTGCTCCCAGTTTGCCATCTGTCAATATGGAGCACATTCACTCGGAAAATATAGGACATGCGCTCTTCACTTCAGATGCGTTTTAAGTTAGGGTGATAGTCTACAACTATATGCTTATACTCCTTTACCTTAAATAATAATACATTCTTGCACCTACATTATAAAATATGATATCATATTATCAATTATGTAAGCTTTGACACATTTTATGAACTCCTAAGCTCCAAAAGATTATACAAACAATTTATCTAACTTTTTGCATATTCTGTCTACAAGTGACATTGATTTTGCAAATGATTTCGTTAAAAAGATTTTGGTTATTTTAGTTAACCCTTTGTTTAGATTTGAAATAAATTTACTTTTAGTTTATTTTAATAAAATGAATAACTTTATGTATTGATACATTTTAGCGATGTAGGCTACAGGTAAATTGCATTTTTAGATGTATAAAAGCTTGTCATACTCTCTCTCTCATACAGTCAGATAACGGACAAAAGAGGAATTGTGTTTTTGTTGTAAATTCTGAAAATTTATTAGGAATCAATTTTTTTTTGTGGATAGAAAGGAAAAGCATGGGAAATAAAGTTTAGGTTACTGACGATCTCTGCTAGGAGGGCAGCAGTTAGTCGGACACTCTCGTCCTTTAAGATTCCTGGCTGGAACTGGAATGGAACTGGAACTGGAGCCGAATTTGGCTTAATGACTTTCGCGGGCTCGCTTACAGTTTGATGGGCATTGTGTTTGGCCACCGCCAATGCCGCTGACCAGCATCGTATCATAATAAACCTGTTCGTTTAGGCTTGTTAGGGCGAGGCCTCACATGGCCAGCTCCATTATGAGCTCGATGATCATCATCATTATCATGATGAGGCCCGCTCTCGTCATAATCAAAAACTTCACTTCAACTCATAAGCGGGCGCACGCGAAGACCTCAACTTTGTTTCGGCAGACCCTGCAGCATGTTGTGTGGCTCCAACAGGAGGGGGACGGGAAGGGGGACAGGAGGGGCAGCAACGGTGGCCAGGGCTGGTTAGGGGCGTGGGCCTGATCTTGTTGTTGCTGTTGTTATTGCTCTCTGCTGCTTGTCGTTAAAGTCGTTATTATTATTTGTGGCTCTTTAAGTGGCCCATTCGCTAACTGCACGACGACGTTGGCGATATTCGTGTGCCTCCGCCTCTGCCTCTGCCGCAGCCTCTGTGCCTGGCGTCGATGCTGACGCCGACGCTGACAGCGACAGCGACAGCGACGGTGGTCCACTTGGCGCTCTTGTGAATTGATTCATAAAATATTATATAATTTTTTTTTTCGCTTACACTTGCCAGGGGTATTACGAAAATGCTGAGAAATGTGTAACGCTTTAATGCGTTTTTCTGCTACTAATAACAGATAACTATTTGGTAATAAAACTTAGAGTATTACATAAATAAAAATAACTGAACAAAAAAATGAAAAAATAACACTTATAATAAGTATTAAGTCTTCGGCAAACTAACTATTTTCGATCATTAACTATTTGATGTTTGTATTTTCTACCAAAAATATTAAATAAATTTATGTTCAACAAAAACTAAGTAGGAAAAACTTAAAATAAACAACAAATCTTCGGCAATCGATTTAAACACATTCTTTTTGGTTTAATTTATTTCTTATTGTAGCACATGAAACACATTAAATAAATTACATTAAATTAAACAGACAACAAAAAATAAGTAGATACAAATACAAATTTAAAACAAACAAAATAAAATGTAAAAGATATTCAAAAAAAAATGCAAAACAAAAACACAATAAGTTTCGTTTTGTAAGTGTATTAAATCTGCGGCAATCGATTTGAAGATATTCTCTTTGGCTTAATTTTGTTGTTGCTTTGTTCTTTGTGCACCGTGTTTTGTTTGTTTTTGTGAAGATCGTTTGAGGCTTTGTAATTAGCGTGCATGTTTACCCGAATAATTTCACTTCATGGCGCTCGTTGAAGAAGTTATTATCAAGTCTGTGTTTTGGGGCACGAACCGAACACGACGTCCGCCAATTAGCGGACTCCACTGTCAAAAAACTACAAAAAAATCGTATTTAATTTTCTTTTTTTTTTTGTTTTTATTTTGCTTTGAGCAACTGTAACGGAAGGAAGTGGCCCCTGCCCGGCCCGGCCCCGCCCAGCTCGTTTGCGGCAGCCTCGTCTTTGGCCGCGGCAGATCCGCTAACTCCGTATCCGAATTTGAGAGTTTGCCCCGAACTCCGTCCGCTGGCAATTGCATAAATCAGCGGCCGCTGGACCTTAATTGACATACTCGCATATAGACCACCGTGCTGACGTTTTCCGCCGAACTGTCGCCAATTTATGGAGGGCTGCCAAAGGGTCACGTCATGTGGCCGCGCTTGACAGCAGCTCGTAACTTTTTGGATGAGCCGCAGCAGCGCAGTCGCCTCGGGGCTGAGGCATTAGGCGTTTTCGTAGAGCTTCATCTGGAGCGGAAGTCCCAGAGAGTTTGCCATATATAAAATACACATTTCCAGAGTAGAAATTCGCTTTTCAATTAATATCATCCCAGGAGAAGATCAAGCTATTATAGTATAGAATTATAGAATTATTTCCTGACAGAGCTGCTGAAAAGAGAAAACTTTTAAATCAATATGCTTGATAGGATATTAGCCAGACCACAAACCTTTTAATCATCCAAGAATAATCTTGTTAGCTGAAGATATAGTTGCTATTGCTCAATCATCTGTTTATCTTATTCCTCTGCAAGAAAACCCCTGATTAGCCATATTCGAGTCGCGATAATTATGCGTGAATCTGGCTTTACTCACATTTTGCTGCACCTGTATTCAATGGTTATTTGCCGGCACTTTTCGTCTGCGCCGCGATCGGCACTGATCACGTATTCATTAGCCAAACGGCGGCTCTTTGACTCGGCCCAAGTCGAGTTATCCTGCTGCATAGTCAAGCGTATTCAGGCAGACCTGTGTATATCCTTTCAGCCAGCTCGAATTACGAAAGTTTCGCCTCGCTTCATTCATCGGTCGCGGTTCTCTGATCTTTTCTTTGCTTTTTTTCTAACCCGTCCGATCCCGATCAAAAGTGCCGCATATCCTGTGCTTGAATTTCATTCATTGAGCCCCAGCGCAGTGTGTGTAGGTGTGCGTGTGTTTATGTGTGTGTGTGAGCTTATAAAGGATCTTCGATTTCTTTACGCTAATAGATGCTTAATTAAGTTGTTGCTGGTGTCAGCTGCTGCTGCTTCGGGACTAGGCTAACTGAAGGAGCAAATATTGCCTTGCCTTGCATTTAATATAATATAATAATAATATTAGAATAATTTACGATAATTTTTATTTAAGCTATTGTTTTACTTTTCTTTGTAATTCGCAACTCGTTTAAGTTTAAAAGCCTAAAGCTGATGGATCTGCCGTTGTTTACGGATCTAGATCGACAAATGTGCGACAGATCGAGATCTTTATTTTTCAATGATATCCGATAATGATTTCAGAATAAACTCATTTATATGCCTTGTCAAAAGTGGCAGCGATATTTAACATGAACATTAAATCATTATTAAATCAATAACATACAGAATATAAGCCTATTAATGCTAAGCGAATATTTTGTGTGCTGTTGAATGGCTTTTAAAGCCTTAAAGCTTGCTTGCAAGCAGCTTAAGTAACTGCCTCCCCCTCCCCCTCCCCCACCCCTGCTGCTCCACCCCTGTGCTGAGCGTAGCTGTCAAGTAGCGAAGCCAATGCATTGACCTCCTTCACACGCAAACACACCCAAGATACACACACACACACACACTTACATGGCACTAGGCAATAATGGTTGCTGTAACTGCAAGCTGAGTGGCAAGAGGTGGGCGTGTGTGTGTGTGTGTGTGTGTTAACAACCCCTTTTTGGGCCCGGCCAAACGCTGCCTTGGCTGGTTCTTGTGATTTCCTGCAAAAAGTGCCCGGGCCCGGGCTCTAAGTGGCCTAATTAGCAACCGTGCGGCGATCAACACCACTCGTCACCAGCCGTCGCCGCCGCCGCCGACGACGACGTCAACGTTGTTTTTTTTTTTTCATGGAGTGGCCTATGTGTGCGTGTGTGTGTGTGTGTGTGTGTGTGTGCAAGTATTTTGCATATTATTTCACGCCATTGTAACGCTTTGAACGCGAGCAGCAGCAAACTACCAACAATGAGGCGGCTGAGTGGCATAAAAAGCTGTCGCTCCGCACCGAGAAACCACCTTCACAAGGCAGCACATGCCACATGCCACATGCACCTCCATGTCCACTTTGGGCGTCGCTGCCAGCACTTTGGGCGGTAAAATTCGGTCTGTACACACAATGGCGCCGTTCATAGTTTGCCAGGCTGCAGTTGTGTGCGAGTGTGTGTGTGTGTGTGTGCGAGTGTGTGTGTTGGCTTTGGCATGGCTTCCGTTTGTTGACGTGGCACCGTGCACCGCAACGTGCCACTCTGCCACACAGAGCCATGATTTGTTGCTGTTGCTGTCGCTTTTTTCCTCTGCTGTTTTATTTTTCTCTTTTCTTTTTCGCAAAAACACCCAACCCACACCCCGCCCCCGCTTTATAGGTTGTTGTTTTTTGTAGCAGAAGGTGCCAGGGCACACAGTGGATCATTTAGAAGTCGTCGCCATCGTCGAGTATTCTATTTGCATGCGCGCCTGCCCCCCGGCGGGGGTGGGTGGGGGCTAGCTGTCAGCCAATCCAAAGCGCACAATATGCCAGCCCCCACCCTCGGCGCGGCTCTGCGGGACTGTCGTCTGTCAAATGCCCCAGTTGTAGCTGTCCCCCCACTTTTTGCCAGTCGCTTTCCCCCCAGCACAGTCGTAACTCAATCAAGATTTATCCATTGTTGTCGATGCTTTAATTGAGTGCCACTGCGTTTAAGTGCCGCCGTTGGCATCCGCCAAATAGACCAATTCCATATTAAGTTTCAGCTCGAGCAGTGCCTAGATTTTAAAATCTGCCAGATAGTTCAATTTGGATGCAATATGCACATATAGAACAAGTATTATCTCAATTTAGTGCATATTCCATAATGGAATTTTATATTTACCAAGCAATAATAATAAATGTCACATTTGACCAAAAATTTACTTTTCAATTTATATCACAATTTTTTTTTATATATGCATATATTTTTGTCTGCACCAGAAATTGTTTTGATTACTATTTGTATAAGCAAATATAAAATAAAAACAATGCAAAAAGTTGAATGTCAACAAATGTCATCAATATATATAATTCTCTAACAGATTTTATCTATCAAGCTATGCAAGTTGTATTTATATTTAGATTACTGAAAATATTAAGCTATTATATAGTACATATTTACACACTATATAAAACTAATAAGTATCACATTTATACTGCAACAATTTATATGTACATTCAAGTGCAAAAAGTAGTAGTAAAAGGATTAATTAATTATATTTGATAAATTATAACTGCTCTTTATAATATTTCTAAATACGCTTGCAGCTGTTTTTCCCAATATGTTATCTACAGAGTTCTTAGAAGTGTGCTATATACATAGATTTTGTTGACTGTTAAATAAATGAAAACTATGCTACAGTGGTCAGATAAGATAACATAAGATTTTGCATATATGTTAGAAGCGAGGAATCTCAAATGTCAAGTTTTGAACAAATATCTTCACCAAATTTCAATAAAAGCAATAAAAAGCCTTCACCCAAAGATGCCAAATTACAAGAAAAGAAAAAAACTAATAATGACAATGACAAGACCAATGATGAAGAGAAACCTTCGACTCATCAGAATCCAAAATCAGCGGATCCACAGGACGAAGTATCGAATACGGAAGATGGGAAAAGGAACAAAGCCGAAACTGATTCGCAAAAGACTTGTAACCTAGAAAAGCCTGAGACAAAAGATCAAGCAAAAGCTGAGAAAGAAAAACCTAATGATGTAGAACCTAAAGTTAACCCAAATGATGTCAAGAAATTACTTAGCATCAATTCCTGAACAATTTCCAGTTAGTAAATTCAAAGTGTTTGCTGCCTTTCAGTTTGCTAAAGAAATAGACTCAATTATAATCCAAGCGAGCCTCGATTCAATTCTCCTTCAGCAAATGCTGCTGTATTGCTTCGAGATATATCTGTTTCAAATTACTTTTCCTAATTCTTTTGATAGAATAAAAGGAAGCGTTCACACTACATTGCTGTTGTGTTTTAGAGCCATATGTCCAGCGGAAGTTAACTCTTTGATAAGTCAGGCGGGTTTTGTATACACTACAAGTAATGGTAGAGTAATTCCGCAAGCTGGTTCTAAGCGTCGTTGGAATGATGAAGATTATCTGAGCCTCGTTTATCTGACTTTGCTTGGAGATTTGAGTTCTTATAACGTGCCCACTATCGCTGATGTGATGAACCATATAGTGTGATGAACCCAAAAGTTACTACAGAGTATGAGAGACGGCTGCCTCCCCAATTATTTAAATTTGCGATTCTTATATTGACTGACTGATTGTGTTGGCCACGCTTCTAAGGCCAAGCGGGACATTGCCACACAGCTAAAAAAAATTAATTTATCGACCGATTGCTCCCATAGGAGGTGTATATTATAATGGTCTGATATTAGAAATATGCTGCAGACATGTTAGCACAGTTACACTCTCAATTGTCAAGTTTGGTTCGGAAATGTATAAGAAACCCGATTTTTTACCTAAAAACGTATGATAAAATTATCCGATCCGGCCGTCAATAAATATTACAATTAAAGCAATAAATAATACAGTTTAAGAAGAGCAGTTGAGAGAGCATGAAGAAAGTTGCGAAATATAGAGCTATATAATCGAATCGATTCTGTAGAAATGCGAATGGGTTCCAGTTCCAGCAATATAATAGTTATATTGGCTGGCTGACCTGAGCAGCGACCAACGAAGGAGACAGAGACAGGTGAGAGCGAGAGCGAGAAGAGACGGGGTACAGTTGTGCCCGCTGTGCGTTTTCGCTGCTGCTGCTGTTGCTGCTGCAGTTGGCTGCCTCAATTAGTGGCACGCCTCCAACTCGGCCTCGCAGAGAGGGCGAATCAAAGCAAAGTGTGCAAGTGTATGCCATTTTAGCTCAGAGCCACACACTTTGTGTGTGAATGACATGGCACAGCCAGCGGCAACAGCGGCAACAACAACAACAACAACGTGGAAGATGATGACAACGACGACACATGGAGGCGGCTTTGTCAACGCTGCTGACAGTCATAGAGCAAGAGGCACCAAGTGCCTGTTGAAGCGGCTTGGGGTTGGGGCTTGGGGGCTTGGGGGAGCTTGCGCCTAGTGGGATCGGTAACGGCTTTCGGCTGTGGGAATGGAACTCGCAACTGCAACTGCAACTGGCATGCAAATTACTGTCGAGCATGCTCATCTAAATTAGCAGACGACGACGACAGCGCTGCAGTGGCAGCGCCTACAGGGGCCGAGGGTGTGCCAGGGTGTGCGTGTGTGTGTGTACACAACGGTGGCATATGCATAATTATTTTTATTATTATTATTTTCTATGGTGCGCCCTGGTTCAAGGGGCCGAGATTGCAACTGCAACGGCCCCCGCTCCCCGCTCCCCTCTTCCCTCTCCCCACCCCCGGCCCCCTTCGCGCCGCCCGAGACTCCTACGATTGTGACTGCGACGCAATGTGCCGTAAAAATAATTATGGCTGCAAACTGCACAATTTGAGGCCGTGCACCGAGAGCTTCCAAGCCCAAACTCGTGCTTGAGCTGTCGGTGGGAACAGGGTGTGAGTGTGTGTGAGTGTGTGTGTGTGAGTGTGTGTGTGTGCGGGGGGGGGGGGGGGCTTAGTGTAGTGTAATTCCACACCCGCTTGCAACGCTTTCTGCGCCCGCTGTGGCAACACTGGCAAATGGCCAGAGTTACGCCGCTCGCAAGAATCTAATGTGCAATTTTGTGCTGCCCGAATGCCACGCCTACTTAAGACAGCAGGAGTTGGGGGTGCCGGTGGCATTTGTACTTCACTAGGGCGTACAACTTTAGATGGGGAAAGGCAAGGTAGGATAAGGATAGGAGGCCAGGCGGTTCCAAAAAATCAAAATCAAAAAATCTAAATTAAATCAATAGAAAAAATCAGAATTTGAAAAATAGGAGACATGTTTTTGGTTTTAGTTCAACATAAAAAAAGAAAAAAAAAGGTTTACTGAATATATACGCATCAAATATTTGTCGCTTTAAAATAAGAATAAAATACAAAAAAAAAGAAATCACAATTTACACCTTTGTCAATTACAACAAGCTCCCGGCACTGTATTAAAACAAAAAGAAGAAACAAAGTTAAATAAGTAAAAAAAGGATTAGTTTCAAATAAAAAATAAAAAAATTAGAAACCAACACTCATGTCAATTACAAGAAGTTTCTTGTAATCAAACTAAAAAATTAAATAAGTACATTAAAAAAATTCAAAATATTTAAAAAAAGGTTTGTCTTGGGCATTGTCAAAGTCTGTCCCGTTAGGACAGTTTTATTGGCCTCAACTGCCGCTATGGTCCGACTCACAGCATAAATTAGCCAAAAAAAAGAAACAAAAAAAGTAATACTTTTAAATTCCTTGGAATAGAAGACTAGTCAACTATTAGTTATAAGAAAGAAATGATTATATTCAGCACTTTTGTTTTTTACACGATAAATTCGTATAAAGGAAATCGTAAACAAAATTTATTGGCTGTAAGAAAAATAGTAGATTGGTTCCAGACCTAATATAAAAAAGTTGAATAAAAAAAAACATTCCCAAACAAAAAAAGAAATTCATTAATATAAAAAAAAAGTAAAACCAATTTAAAATCAAGAAAATAATGAGATCGATAAACAGAAGTCGAACTCTGACTGCAAATCCATGCCAGCTTACGTGAACTCCAAGAAATAGTAGGCAACGTGAATCCTTCCGCTATTCATAAACCAGGAGCATTCTCATACTTCATACTTCAGAATCTCACTTGAATATAGGAAACAATACTTTCTGAAATCGACTGTCGACCCAGAGGATTCCTTTGCATTCGAGGGCCGAGCTATTTGTAAATGCAAGGAATGCATTATTAACTGAACTTCATAAAGACTCTTAGAAAGGAAAAATTCTTTGTTGTTTTTTACACCCAGACTGATCGGTGATGAATCCCAGCAAATATATGCCACGAGATCCGAAATCGGCTAGAAATATTGCAAGAGCTGTGCTTTATTATGCGCACAATGGGGAACCAGAGGAAGATGAGTACGACGATGATGAAAATGACGGTCAAAGCAAAGATATTGCCAAATGTCGGTCCCAATAGAACATAACTTCAAACTTCCAGGAACGTAAACAACCCAAAAAAGAAAAATGTTTTCAAATGATATGCAAAATAAAAAAAAATAGAAATACGTAAAAACAAATGCAGCTACAGAGCGCGAGTTACTTGTAAATCGATTAAGAAAATTTCTATGAAGAGGGAAAAGCAAAATAAGGAAATTTTTGGCAAAATAAGAAAACCATTAAAAGTTGCTTTCAAAAACGTAGTAAGCACTTTACTGTTAACAATAACCGCCTTTGCATCTTTAAGATACTGGAACTGGATTTATTAAGTGTTGAAATATTTCAACAAAGTGCTGCGGGGCCCAAAAGTGTTTGGCAAAAGTTTCGCAAACGCCGCAGAACTTGGATGCCGTGGGGTGGTTAAAAAGGGCTTTGCATTAACACCACCAGAAATCAGCAGCAGATGAGAAGGAGTGGGAGGAGGGGGAGGAGGGTGGAGGAGGGGCAGGTGCAGCGGCGGGAGGCAGACGTGAACACCCTGAGCGAACAACTCGAGGCAGCCAACCAAACGTCAAACGAGCTTGTTTCTGTGCTTTCTTCGGCTGCCCGTAATGGGATTTACCCAAATGAGAGCTAATAATGCCCGGGCGAGAGGGGGCCGGGCCTTAGGTAGCCGGCAACGAGTGGAAAACATTTCCGGGTGACGCGACGTCGGCGGCTGCAGCTGAAGCTGAAATGTGCAAAATTTAACATGCCATTTGATGTTGTGGGTAGGCGGGAGGGGGAGGGGGGGAGGGGTTAAGACTGCCATGATTATTATTAGCACATTTAGAGGACGGCACACAGGAACCGGCGCAGCAGCAGCAGCAGCAGCAGCCGAGAGCGTAAAGTGCAGAGCCACTCAAGCAACACACTCGACACTCGCTAAGCGGCAGCCGAGGGTTGAGCGGGACTTGGGGGCTGGCAGTTGGGGGGGTGGTTGCTGGCAGCGGAAGCGCCAACGGAACTGGCCTATGCGTATGCGAGCCCCCAAATGCATTTTTGGGCCCAAAGTCAGAGCGACAATTGGCGCGCTTAGAGGCCACTTGGGCTAAATTGCATTTCGCTTTGGCCAAAGTGGGAGGCTGGGGATTGGGGGTGGGGGGTTGAACTGGCCAAGCGATGCGGGCTGACACGACACGGATCACGACACGGATCACGACACGATCACGACATGTTCACTGCCAAGCGGTAGATAGGACAGGATGGAGCAGGACAGAGCGGGGGAAAAAAAAAGAAGGAATACACAAAAAAAAATAAATAACTCGTCGCGCATCTCATAATTATCTCCTCGCTTCGCTGGCGTTCTGAAGACTCACGGAGACAGTTTAATAATCATCAAAATAGAAAGGGGCAGTCAGCTTGTTGCACGTAGCCCCGTGTTGCATGTGCAACCGCATGTGTGCTATGCAACACACGCTACGCTCGTTCCCAGTGCACTTCATGTCAGCTGCTCAGCCGGCTGCGAATCGAATTGTTTGAGAGATAACTACAAATATCCAGCTAGCAGGACCGAAAGGATCAGAAAACAAGGATCTTTTAAATCATGCAGCTCGTTGAAAATTTAAGTTACGGCTCGGTCAAAGTTTGTGACAGTATTCGATTTAAACAAGGAGACATTCACTTATGCGATTCAGCAAAAAATAAACAAGGAAAGAAAATTATTAAATTAAGAAAAGTAGACCTCAATATTTCAATAATCAGGAAACAAGTGAGTTTTAGCTCAGTAAAAATACATCCTTTGAATCATGCAGCTCGTTGAAAACTAAATCGAATAAGGATCAAAGAAATGATTAAATTAAAAAAAGGAGACATTTCCAATAACTATTATTCTACAGAAAATAGGAGGAAAATAAAGGAAATAGGAAACTTTTCAACAACCAGGAGACTTTTCAAAACATGAGACTTTCATCGAAAGACTTAACAAAAATGTAGGAATATGTTATCAAGGCAACGTTCAAATATCGGAAGATTTAAATCAGAAGACTAGCAGGAAATGATCAGGAGACTATCGGGAGAACTGCGATTTGTAGGGTGTTCCCAGGTGCGACTTGATTTGATTTGTTTTGTATAAGCAATTGCAAAAACAAAAGAACAAAATGATTTCAATTCATAACTGAAAATGAAGCGTTTTGTTGTTGCTATTAGTTGTCGTTGTTCGTTGTCGTCGGTTGTTGTTGTTGTTGTTGTTGTTGTTTCATGCAACTTTTACCATAATTGCAGGCCACGCGGAGACGGAGAGGACAAACACCGACATTATGACATCGGGAAGCGACAAGCGAAACGCAACCGAGTCCGGGTCCATAATTACAACAATTTGTTGGCTAGTGTTTGGCCAACAGAAGCGGCAACAACCACAACAACAAATGGTCTTTATTGTCATGCTTGAATGATGCAACTGGAAAAGACCAAAACGAATAATGTCGGGAGGGCGGCGAGATTGTCACGCACGCACATCCAAAAGCCATTCACATTCACATCCATTTGAATGTGGCAAGGTGGGAAAACGTTGCCCCACTGCACATACAGTGGGAGTGTGTGTGTGTGTGTGTGCGTGTGTGTGCGGGGGTTAAGAGTGAAAGGGTGAACGGGTACAGTTGCCGCAACAGGCAGACACAGTCGCAGCAACTGATGCAAGGCGATGAAAGAAAGTAACAGTCGAGACTGCTCGACTAGCAGATGCCCTCTATGCACAGTCTGCAAGTTTATTATCGCTATCGAGTTTCCATTGATTGGATTTGAAATTGAATTAACTTTAGCCCGTATATTGCTCTAGTTTTAGTATTCCCTCAATTACATATGCCCTATACTCTCCCACAGCTGCCTGCTGTGTTTACAGGGTATTCCGCGAAGGCAAATAAAGAGCAACAAATGCTCGTCACACTTCATTTGGACGCTCTCAACGCTTGTTGCGCCTCCAAATTAATTGCCGCCGCCTGTGCAGCGCCAAAATTTAATGCAAAGTTTAGCAAATACAACAACGGCGCCCCAGCCGAGCCGCAGATCTTAGCCCGCCCTCGAACCCGGCCCCGCCCTGCCCCCGGCAGCTGCAGCCACGACTAATTAGCAGGCCGGGCGCAGGCGCCAGAGTTGCCTGCGCATATTGAAATGCAGGATTGGCATGTTTTTTGTTTGTGTAGGATATGCGCGCCACATGCCCCATTATCAACAATTGCATATTGTGGCACATTTTACAGTTAATTTTCTGCTCGTTCTTCAGTTGTTTTTTTTCTCTCGTGTTATTCTCCTCGCATCGCGACAGCAGCTGCAACTTGACGCCATTTTGAAGTGTTTCGAAATCCCCCGGGAACGTGCGCTGCCGCATTTGCAATAACGGTTCATTGCAGCGCAAAGAAAATTACGTTTGATTTACCGCAGAAAATTGAAATTGTTAAACATGACGTCACTATTCCTAGATCCGAATTTATATGTAAATGAGTTCTTTTATTTCTTATGTAAGTTCTTCTAAACACATAAATGCATACATTGTATACATTTATTCCTTTTATTTCTAATTTTACTTTTAATTTCCTTTTACTATTTAATTGCTGTCATACTACATCTTCATCTATAAATGTTTTCGCCTATTAAACTGCAATTTTTGTATTTGAAAACAAAAGCACTATTTATGTAGATGCCCGCAGGACTGCGCTGTCTGTATTAAACTGTTTTATCCTGGCGAACAACAATTTGGCGCATTGGCAGCCTTCAACAAAAAAGCTTGAAATTTGGCGCCAAAAAGCAAGCTGAACGCAGAAGCTGCGTGTGGCAAGGATATGTGTGGTGCCGCAAAAGGATTCGGTTGGTTTTCGCCTATTGCCGCCTGCTGCTGCCGCTGTCAACGAGCTGGCACTGATGCTGAAGCCGATGTTGATGCCGCTGCTGGCATTAATTTGGCTGGACAGGACACGCTGGCGTTCCTGTGACAAAATGTAGGATGCGTGCGGGTTGAGGCCGAGCCGCTGCTTGCGTCTCGCTCGCGCACATTGGCTGCCCGCATGCTCACGGTTAAGCTCCGCCCCCAAAGCGATCGTGCGCATTGTTGTTGTTGGCTCTGCACTCAAAACAATCACACACACACACACGCACGCACGTGCCTGTATGAGTTGACAAAAATGCTGCTTGGAGAAACTCACCACGGCCACGAAATGCGCTCAACTCACGCAGCCACACAGAGCCGAAGCAACGCCGCTGCGCTGCCCGCTGCCCGCAGTGCGAGTGCGAGCAGCGCCGCCTGCTGCCGACATCGCGGGGCGCTCTCACGGCGTCGGCGCAGTTCAGAGAGCGCACTCGCTCTGCCCCACGCCAAGTGCTGTGCCGCAATGTAAAATGGTCGTCGTGCGGTGGGCGTTGCTCACTTGCCATCTCGCTCGCGCGCGCGCTCGCTCTATGCGTATGCGTATGCATGTGTGTGCGTGTTTGTGTTTGTACGCGACTCTCGTCGTCGAATTTGCATATTTTTCTTCTTTATGCTTATTGCATATTTTATTCATTACGTTCTGGCGCTTCTCTCGGCCAGCAGCAACGGCGACGCCAGCGTAACGTGTGATAAGGCATTCGCAAAAGCATTTTTCGTTTGGCAGCCACCGCCTGCTCCCGTTCTCCTCCTTCTTATGCTGCCTCTCTCCCTAGAGCGCACCCTCTGCCAATTGCTGCCATGTTATTTGTTTTTTGCTTGCGCCGTTTGTTTATTTGTTTAACTTGTTTTTATCATTAATGACACCATTTCTTTTATTATCATTTATTTACTTTGCTTTTCTCTGCTTCTATGTGGCTGCGCGGATTTATGGGCTTATATCTAGAATCACAATTTGTTGTTATTTTCGCATTTGCAAGTGGCACCTTTGGCTACAACATGCAACATGTGCATTTATTAATAAGACACAAATTGCATTTTTTTTCAAAATTGTAAGGTTTGAAATATTTGTGCGAAGAATTGTGCATTTCAAATTAGTGGATATATTCCAGGGATTTACATATATTCGAGAACAGTACGAGTGATTTCTGCCTGATATTTTATATAATTTGTACCTATTATTTATATAAAATTTTCAACATTTCGAAATATAATAATATAAATATAAATAAAGCAAGAGCTGAGAAATAAGCTATTTACATACATGTATATATGTATATGTATTGCATTGAGTTCATGTGCAGCTTTCGTGTTCTTGTGCGCTTCAAGGATCGCCGCTTTTTATAGCGCTCTGATTGCTGCTCCAGTTGCACTGGCCTACATTTAGTAAACACTGTGGGCAAACACACAAATCTGTGATGCTGTCTTTAAAGGACACAGCAGCCAAATGCTCCTGCGGGAGCCCAAGACCAAAATGGCCCCACGCAGCACACACACGCTCGCACACACTCGCACACACTCGCACACACTCGCACACAGCACGCACACACACGCAAGCTGGCATCGTCGCAATTTTTCGTTGGCGCTGCTCTTTTGGGTTTTTGGCTACCGCAAAGGACACAACAGGAGAGCAATAAAAATTAAAGAACAACAAATGTATATTGCGAAGCTGCGTAGCGCGTTATCCTTGCCTGGCTCCAGACGGCCTATAACACGCTCACACACGCACACACACACACGCTCACACACACGCCTGCCTGTAACCGGTTTGGAGCAAATTCCACTCACTCTTCCACTCAGGCGACGCTGCGCTCAGTCGCCATTGCCTAATTAACTAAGAAAATAGCTGGCGCAGCCGGCGTCGCTGCCGTGGTGAGTTTGCCGCCTGTGCGCAGCGACGCCGCCACCGGCTCGGGCCGGTCATTCGATGCCGTCCGACGGCAGGCGACGCACGACGGCAGCGTCGAGTGCAACAGTTTTTTTCTCTTGCTTTTGTGTTTTTTGCTTTGAGCTTTTTCGCTGCCGCCGCTGCCGCTGCCGTTGTCGTTGCCGTCGGCAATGTGTTGTCACGAGCTTTTTGACAGGATCAGTTGCTCGCTCGCTCTCGCTGCGGCGGCCATTTTGTTTTTGGCATGGCGCGTGGGTGGGCCACAATAGCAGAGAAGAATGTAGAGTGAAGAACGAGGAATGAGGAACGGGAAACGACAACAAAACGGTGTCAAAATGCTTGTCGCGCATTGAAGCCGCCGCTGGCGACGGCAACAACAACAACAAAGTAAATAAATGCAAGAAAAAACTGAGCTAAGCTCGGCTAAGCTTTTACTTAACGTCTGCGTCGTCGTGGTGAACATGACGCCGTCGACGTCGCTGCTCGTGTCACAGAGTCGCAACTTTGTTGCCGGCGCGCGCTCTCTCGCTCTGCCGCCGCCGCCGCCGTCGCTGTCGCTGCTGCTGCCGATTTTTGTCGCACAGCTTTCGCTGCCGACGTCGGCGCGACGCCGGCCTGACTTGGACTTGGACTTGTCTGCTGCGATTGTCTTAACCCGGCCCGACTGTGTTGCCTGCCTGGTGCTTTGGCTTGGACACGTTTCGGCCTGCACACGTTTTCCACGCTCAGCGTTTTCACGTCTTGCGTTCAGCGTTCACCGTTCAGCGTTCTGCGTTTCTGCGTTTGCCGTCGCGCGCCAATCATCGAGACAGCAATCGTCGCCGCAGTCCTCGTCGCGTTGATTTGTGACTCCGAGTTCACAGTCTGCCAATTGCGAACTTTTTGTTTTGTTTGTTTCGATTGCCATCGCGGGGAGACGCGTGCGAGTTAAATCACATTTTGATCACAATCACGATTAGCCGACATACTATAATATGTTCCCAGTGTTCCCAGTGCTCAAGTGCTCAAAACAAAACTAACTCAAGAGCTTTAACTGAAACAATGCCCTCGGCCCAGAAGAGGTTTTTGTGCGATTTACTTTCGGAATTTGTCTGCTGTTTGGCGTTTTGGCGGCGATATTCCTCACGGATTACGGGAGCATAAGCAAACTATATATCTTGATTAACGAACTATCAATTTGAGGTTTTTGTTTGGTATAATTTCTAGTTCGCCTTTAAGAGGGTTGCATTTAGAAAAAAACAAAAGGAAACATTGTTCCCCTCTACCTTTGAAATTCCTTTCAATCTTATTATGCTGATCTTATCTAAATATACATACATAATTTATATATTTCTAACTATCCCATTATACTATATTTATTTCTTGAGCATTCATCTAATTTGTCTCTACGGTACTGTTCTTCAGTTAGCCTCTGTGCAGATGGTTCTTGGTAATACTAAAGAATTGATCTTTAAGTCAAGGATTTTTATCTTCATTGGCAAACTTTCGAATGTCCCCTATAGACAGAATATTGAAATGGAGACAAATATTTAGCTATTTTTAATCAACTTTTGTCCCAAGGGCTTTTCTACCCAACAATCAGTTCGATGAATGCCTTTTTTGTATTGTCTTTTATTGTCGCGGCTGAATATGGAATTTTTAAAAGCCATTTAGTGTGGTCTATATGTATTATACTATGTTTTATATTATACACTATGATATTACATTTTTATTCAGTCTGTCTAACATTCCACGCCACAATATTGATACTAAAATACATTTATGTTACATTCAACTTCGTTGTAGCAATATTTACTACACCAAGAGAAGCACAAATTTGATATCTAAAGTGCAAACTAAATTTAAACAAGGCTATATTAAATATACTCAGAAAGAAATGAAGTAGAATCTTAAATTGTGTCTAAATAATTATATAATGAACAAGGTAAAAATGTTTCAGACAGGTTATTGTTCTGAAAATTCGTAGATATAATCTAATAGATTAATCAAATAGTGTCAGCGTTAACATTCCGTTAAGGAATAATTTCTTAAATCTCTTAAAATTCTTATTTTGTACATAATCTAATAAGAGTATTTTCAAAGGGATAATATCTTAAATCAAAAGAAATTAAATGTCTTAGCTCTCGGAACATTCTCGGGAGCTGTCGCTTAGCGCCTCGGAAGTTGTAAATATTTGATGTGCTAATCTGTTGTCATTATCAATGGATAGTCGCGGCTGTGCTCGAGCGTGACAACTCTGGCCCTCGGCGCGGCGAAAGGTGTAAATCGTATTTCAAAATATGCAAATTGCCAGCTGCATTTGCCGGCTGCATTATGCCAACTGTCATTTGCACGTATTTGCTAAATAGTTGTGTTAGCACTCGGCCCAGTGTGGGTCTCTCCCTCTCCCCCTGCCCCTCCCTCCCCCCTCTCTCTTCCCGCCGCTGGGTGTATCATTTACATTTGTCAAATCAAATTTGACAGCTGTGGAAAACATAATATGCCCCAAGTCGGAGCCAGTTCCGCGCTGGAGCTGCCGGCCTGCATTGGGGCAAGCAGAACGTTGTCTAGACGCGGCTCACGGCGACCGTGCGGCAAGAACTTGATTGGCTTTACCTGGGCTACGCAACGTGTTGCTCGATTTGCTCGGCTTACCTTGGCATCGAGTTTGGGAAAGCGCTTTAAGGCAGCAAGCGGACTATGACTGCGGCCCATGTTGGGCGCCACACTCTGAAGATGGGCTTAAATCGCGGCTCAGCAGATTGGCGCCCCCGCTCTCTCCGCCCTTTTATATGCTCTGAATGGAGCTCTTCTTTTAATATTTCCCCTCCCTGTGCGCTGCTGCTTAACGAGCGCTTGGCCCACGTTGGGCGCCAAACGGTTTTTGCACGGCTTTTCTCGCAGCTGCCGCTTCAATACCGTTGGGCATCAATGGCCGGTACATTAAAAATGCCACGGCTTAAACGGGGTCCAGCATTGAAGTGGTCCGGAGAGTGCCCGTAATAAAGAAGTAGATGAGCCGAGGGACGCAGGGGCGGGTTCGGAGGGGGCGGGGCGGCGGCGGGTATCGCAGCTCACATTACTTTGGCATTGAAATTATTGTAAGCTGTTAAGCGAGTAGCGAACGGGCGGCCAGCGGGGGTAGAACGAGGTCAAAGTCGAGAGTTGGAGTTGGATTTGGCATTGGGAATCGGGAGTCTTACTATAAAATGCAGAGTGTTGTGAACGCAGCTCCATTGTTGCTATTGTTGCTGTTGTTGTTGTTGTTGTTATTACCGGCGGAAGAATGGAATTGCCGTTGGATGGATGCTTTTTACCGTAGAGAGCTGCATTTATTGGGGGTTGAAAAGCGAGAACGTCGTCGCACACTTAACCAAAATATATAAACACGAAAGAGTGGACGAACCGTCGAGCATTGTATCTATACACGCATATATATATCTATATCTATCGACTGACTAACGCGCCAGCTGACGCCCCGTCTGCCCAAAGGCATCCCTCGGTCCTGGGGATTTTGGATTTTGGGTTTCATTTACAGCGCACGCAATTTTGTATCTATAGAAAACACTCGATTGTTGTTGCTGTTGCTGTTGTTGCTGTTGTGGTGGTGGTGGTTGCTGCCGCCGGCTGAGGTGCGGGGGTTGCTTGTGGGCTCGCTGCTGATTTTCAACGTGTTGTAATCCCATTTGCAGGATTGCGGATTCAGGAATCAATTACGAATTTAATTTATAACAGCGCGCGTCGTGCACAGGAAGCAAGAAATTTAGAGAGCGCTGCGGGCGAAAGGGGCAGGGGGGATGCCAGTCTCGAGCTGGTCATATTGATTTTGCCCAAGTGCCTGGGGAGGCAGCAGGGGGAGGGGGGGGGGCGAAGTTGAAGCACTTCATTGAGACTCTTAAAAGCTGTCAAGTCAATGCAGCATCCATCAGAAGAAACTTGGCTGCAGAGTGGCTCGTAGAGCACAAGTGGGAGAGAGTGAGAGAGAGAGGGACAGTCTGATAATGTCAGGTGCGTTACCGTTACCGTTACCGTTACCCACCCTCCCCGGTTAGCCCCACCAAGTCAAAATTCTTTTCCATTTCTTTGCATTGTTCAAATAAATTCGGCTACAAAAGTTGTGCAGCCACCGCCCTCCAACTCCCCCCTCCCCCCACCCCCTCCCCCACCTCCCTTCGACTGCGGTTTCTGCATAATGTATACAACAATTTGGCGCATTTTCACGTTATTTGTTTTTGTGGCGCTTAAATCCGCCGCAACGTGTCAAAGGACCCAAAGCACTTGACAACTTTTTGGCCTTGCCTAATTCGATGAGCTTTGAGAAGAAGCTTAAACAGTGACTTGAGCTTTTTATCGAGAACTAATGGAACATACAGTGTGAGAGCTTTTGATTAAAGCTTCTAACTGCATTCGCTTTAACTTATTGAGTACGAATTCCTATACTTATTATTTACTGGTATTTTCCTGTATTACACTTTAGATAAATAAAATATTTTCTAACTTTTAGATATGTATGATCACAAGTGCACTATAACTTATAGATCCCTACATGCAAGCTTTATCGATTCAATTCATTATTTAGGCAACCGAAACACGATAATCAGAGTTCGAATCACATTCGAGTTTAAAATGGTTAGGATAGTATCCTATATTTATGCCTAACTTGAACTATGGCTATTTCATATTGATATATATTAATAATACCTGATACCTGAACTCAGCAACAACGAAATTAATGTACTTAAGTGTAGTTGATTTCTCAGTCTTGTTTTGTAATTTGCCATCGCTGTGATAATATATGATTTATACAACTTCTATATAATTGGACTTTGCACTTACCCTGAGAGCAATTTTCACCTGCATCTTCGGAAGATTCGAAAGAAGCTAAGTGAGCTTAAAGCACCTTAAATTCAACCAAAATAAAATGGAGAGTCTTGCAGACGAATTAAGCTGTTGGAAAGTTGTGCCAGCAAGCGTTTAGTTTAGTTTCGCTATATCGAAAATTGAGTTTCCTTTCCCCCCTTTTCAGGGGGGACAATTTTGCGCTGAGTCATCGCAAACGCGACTTTTCGCCTGACAGCATCACTTGGCATCACTTAATACAATATCATAATGGCCAAGGAGCTGCTGCTGGGGGAAGGGTAGGGGGTGGGGATGGGGCTGGGGGTGGCTGTGCTCTGCTGTGCCGGACTGTTGACGCAGCGACAGACAAAAGTGAATTCCAATTTCAATTCCAAGTGCGAGCTGGGTCCAAGGAGCCGTTCGCATTGTCTGCGAATTGTGCGAGTGCCAGCGCACCCCCAAAAAGAATCCACCCCCACCCCCACCCACACTCGCTCTCTCTCGCACTCGCTGCTGCTCGTGCTGCGTCTCTTTCTGGCCAAGCTCCGGCGCTGCGTCTGACTTTTACATTAATGAGCATGTTTTTATTTATAAGTGTTTTTTTTCCTTTTCTCCTCTTTACATATTCCTTCCTTTCTGTTGCGCTGCTTTTTCTTTTCTTATCTTGCCTTTCATTTGATTTCGTTCGCTCGCTTTTGTTCGCTTTGTTGTTGCTGGCTTTTCTTGGGCTCCCTCCCCAGTTTTTCCGCCGTATTTACATTTATGCGCACAGTTGACATTCGGCTCTTGTTCTTCTCGTGGAACGCTCGATTTAATTTGATGTGCCCGCTGGCGCGTCCTTGCTCTCGCTCACTCATTTAGCTGATTGCACCTACTGGCACGTTCCCTCCCCGCCCGCCCGCCTGCCGCCCCTAATGCTGAGCCATTGTTGCGCCTGGTCAAAAATCCGCTGCGAACACGCAAAGCTCGTTGTCGTTGTTGTTGTTGTTGTCCTCTTTAAAATCGCACCTCGCTCGCGTCTATTGACCTGCAGAGGGCGCCACCGTGCCACCGTGCTGCTGCCACAGCCTGTGGCATAATTGCTGAGAGCGTCGTCCGCCTGGCGCCTTTTTATGGCACCTGGCCGCCTTCTCGCTCGCTCTCCGGCTGCTGCCTCCCTCGCACTCTTGGCCCGGCCAAGTGCAGGCAAATAAACTTTACACACACGCACAACACACACACACACACACACGCACACACACACTTACGTCCTGCTGCATTTCTGAGAGTTTCGTAATGAGTTGTTTTTAGTTTCGTGCGGTCAGCTGAGGGGAGGGGGGGTGGGGTGGGGTCTGGGTGGCGTTCGGCTTTGTTTTATTTTTGTTTTGCATTTTAAATGCAAAAGTTTTGCTTTTAGCGCATCATAAAAAAGTTGTGTGGCACAGGTGTCGTGTTTTCATTTACACTTGGTTGTTGTTGATGTTTTTGCCGCTGCCGCAAGTTCTTGCAACAAGTTCTTCTTATAAATATCCAATTAAAATTAGAGCTGTTTGCAGTTAGCAGTTTTTAATACGAACCTCATCGGACGCCACGTTCATCCCAACTATGCGCAAAAGTTCAAACTGTTCCAAAGTCGAGTGGGCGAAATTTCAAGTCAGCTATTTGAAAGGCCAAAAACCATGTTCCCGGGCTTCCTTTTGACAGGGCTGCAAATTAAAAGCAAATACATCAAATTAACTATGGAATGATATATAATTAAAAACAAAATCTCTATTTCTATCTTGGGTTAATAAAAGAATCGAATACTAGTATTAATATAATCCAATTTTAATCGTTTCGATAGCAATATACAAAATGTATTAGTTAAAACTTCAATGTGCTAATTATTCTTAATTTTTATCCTAATAAAATGTACAGAAATTTATTTAGCTCCAACCAAATGTGATACTGAATTTCCCAGCTTACAATATTTAATCAATGCATTTGGCCCAAAAATAAAAATCGAGTTTCGCAATAGTTAAATTCCCAACTTGACAAACTGCCCAGATATATGCCCAACAAAAGCAGAGCACAATTCAAAATGCTATAAATTATATAAAGGCATTTAAATTGTCCATTTTAGAATGATTTTTAAGAGGGAAATGCACTTAAAACGATCGAGAAGGGTTTAAAAAAACAACAACAACAAACAAACAAGAAGCATGAGTAAAATTTCGATGTCAAATCAATCTGAAAATGTCAAATAAATTGCAGGGACGGAATCGAATACCAAAATACAAAAGCATACCGTATATATGTATATATGTTTTGTGAAATCTGAATGTTTGTAAGCCTTTGCCTTTGCTCCAGCCTTTGTCATGGAATCCTTTCGAGTGCGTTGCAGGACACGCCATTTGTTACAGCAGTTGCCTGTTGTAACACACACACACACACACACACACACTCGCACACTTGGACAGGGATACGTCTGCTCATTGGCAAAGACGTAGGCGACTCGTTGGCGTCCACATTGTGGGGCAGAGGGGGTGGGGGGCAGGCGCCAAGAGCAGTTGCTGCTCAGACAGAGACAACGCGCAATCCGAAGAGCAGCGTCGAGTGTGTGTGCGAGTGTGTGTGTGTGAGTGGTGTGAAGAAGATTGTCAAGTGTTGGTGTCGCCGCTTGTCGGTGTGAATCTTGTGTACTTTGGCCACTCCTTTGGCTGCCGCCCAGCGCCGCCGACGGGGCGATCCACTCGTGCATTCATTTCGCCCATTCGCCTGCGTCTTGGCCAATCGCTTGTGCAAACAAGCCCCAGTTCCCCGCGGCACCCGCTCCGCGGCCCCTGCGTGTGGCCCGGACAAACAGCGCGAGGAGTTTTTCACACAAAAAGTGTTGGCTGCCCGGTCGCCTAGCTCCGCCGCCGCTCGCGCTGCCCCACCGTGCGATTATTCATATTGCAGCTTGTGCTTTGCCATCCATTTATCTTGCCACATTGTGCTGCTGCTGCCCCGCCCCCTCCCCCTGCCCTTCCGCGCCCTTTTGTTGAAACGTTTCGCTTGCGGCGCGGCGCGTAAAACGCTTTTGTGTGTTTAATTGCTTGTGAAGAGCGCTTTTCAATGGAAAATGCACGAAAAAAACGGCAGGAGAAGAAAAACAGGGGCAAAACCAAAACAGCGCAAGAAGCAAAAGAAAGTGTAGAAGTAGAAGTTGTTGGGCGAAGCAACAAAGCAGCGACAATCGCCCAAACTCCGAGTTCTGACAGTTGATCTGAAGCGACACTCTGCCCCGCCCCGCCCCGGCGCCTTCTGCCCCGTACGTGGGCATTCCAGCCACTAATTAAAACCAAAATCGTTGGCAACACTTTTGCTCAAAAGTTGCTTAATTCCATTTTCGCAGGCAGGCAAAAAACTGCTGCATACTTTACAGCGCGTGTGTGTGTGTGTGTGTTAAGTGGGTATATATGAGTACTTTGCTGTGTGTGCGTGTGTGTGTGCGTATGTCTGCCGAGTGCATTTGCCCCGGCAACTAGTCTTAACTCAAAAAAAAACTTGCCATCAGACTTAATGTTGCCACAAGTTGCAGCATGCAATGAATTTTGAATACCCTGCACAGAATATGCTATTTATGAATATGTACTTAAGGCTCTATTTTTTAACTAAAATACACTTTGAAAACCTGCACTTAGACAGCTATATCCATTTAAATATGTTTATAGGAAACACGTTAAATAATCAAAAGAAGGAAAATCTATAAGCACAAGTGTCAAAATCTGGCTTGCAAATTTCTTAATAAATTAATTACTTGCTTTTAGAACGTTAAGATCCCGAATACTCTATATAAACCTAACTCTTTTTACACGAATTGTTTGACTGATATGATAATGGTTAATTAGATAAAAAGGCAACTTATTAGTAAAGTAAACACAATTAATTATAAAAGTCGCTTGAGAATTCATTAAATATATATTAAATATTTATTCTGGGTATGAAATAATCAGATATTCACTAATATCAAAAAAGGTAAATTAATATAATTCTGGAAATCGAACTGAATACAATATTCAAAAAATACATGATAATTCATCATTAAATAAATCAATTCGTGCAAAAAGAGAATTGGGTAAATAAGGCTTTGTATAAGCCAGACCGTTATATTTATATAAGTCCAGCATGAGATGCATATATTTTATGAAGCGTAGTTTACAGAGTGTCGCCAATGTTATGACAGCACAGACATACCCTGTGGCATATACCCTGGCTTGTTTTATGGAGCAGACATCAAGCATCAGCTTGGAATGCACTTTGTTTTTCACACATTTCCCTAACTGATTAACTTTTGTGTAAGCTGAAAAAACAACAATAGTTGCTGCAGCAACAACAACAAGTCTGCAGCATGCGTGGGCTTTGCACAGTTATACAAACACACACAAACACACACACACACAGCGCAGTGCAAACAACGAATAACGTCGACGTCTGTGCTGCAATGGCCGCATGTGTGTTTGTGTGTGTGTCTGTCTGTCTGTGTATGTGTGTGTGTGATAGACAGGCGTGAAGTTAATTAAACAATAAATACACACACACACACTGTATGAGAGTGCGAGAGAGAGAGAGAGAAAGCGCGCGGATTGAGAGACGCGTTAAAAATGGCGAAAAACTACGGACTACACTTGGCAGCTCCTGGCGTGAAATTCAACACAACACCAGTGCGTGTGTGTGTGTGTGTGTGTGTGTGTGTGTGTGTGTGTGTGTACGTGCACACATATGCAACATTGTTGTTGCCCGTTTCGCTGTAATTGAGCAATTGCCGTTGCTGGCGGCCTTTTTGGCGGCAGTTGCAAAATTGCTTGACGCTCAAAAGTAGGCAACACTTTGGCCAAAGGCCAGAAAGAGAGAGCGATAGTTCGGTTGCAGGTGTGTGTGCCTATAAGTATTGCTTTAATTAAATGGCTGCAGGACGAAACGCAAGCCATGAGTAGCATCCATGAATAAATATAGAAACCAAAATGAATAGATGCAAATAGTGCAGAACAGAATTTCACAAAGATTTCTGCATTTATCTTAGAAATGTACTCAAAAGTAGCGAGAAGGAATCTATATTTAGATTTAAAAGCCTAAGATGAAGTTCAGAAAGGATCTGTTAATATATTATTAATATACCATAAAATATACCTGAAAATACTACGCTGTGCGAATAACAATTAGTAGGCTAATTAAAAAGAAAAGAAAAGATAGCATCTAAGAATTTATAAAAATGTTAAATACCTAAAGATAATATTTTGATTTTAAAATTAAGATATTAGAGCTATATATATATATACATATATATATTGCCTATTTCTACTTTATACAAGAATAATGCCATAAAAGGCACGACAAAAAAAAAACTACTATAAAAGCAATGCGATAGCTGACAAAATGGCGTCATTTTAATACGCTGAAGGTGTGCGGCAGCTTGCTGAGTGGGGGAATCACGGAGGCGCCCTGTAGTCCCTCTAATTGGATAAGAGCGTCATGCATAAAATACGAAAAATACAACGAGAAAAAATTGGCGCATAATGGATCGAGAGGTGGGTGGCAGAGTGGGAGTGGATAGGAGAGTGGGCGGCGGGGGGGCTGTGGTTAGTTGTGTGGTCTATGTACCATATACTCTGAAAGCTGCTTGTGTGGCGCCCGAAACGAAAGCTGAACCTGAACCTGGTCATCTCACATCGATTTCGCAGTGTGTGCCTTGAACCCAGTCCCTAGAGCTGGTCCCTAGACCGTCTCACAGGCTCCCTCGTCCTATGTAAATGCAGGGACTCCTATCCAATCATGTGTCTGTGTGCATGTGTGTGTGTGTGTGTCTAAGTGTTTCTATCTGTGTCTGTATCTGTGCGTGTTTGGCTTGACACCCCACATAAAACGCCCACACTCACACACACTTACACACACACACTCGCAGTTATTCTGTCTGTGTTTACATAAGGGTAGACATTTATTATGGCGCTTTTGTTGCCGATGCCGATGCCTTAGCGCTGTATTTGTGTTTACATAAGAAATGTACACAATGTACACTCCTACACATACACGCGTGCGTGTGTGTGTGTGTGTGTGTGTGTTTGTGTAAACAAGCATTCATTGTTTTTGACAGCGTGAAATTCAAGTTTATGCTAATTTTATTGATTGCCTTACTGGCTAACTGCACCGGCTGCAAGAGCGCGCCAAGTGGGCGTGGTCAAAGCCAAGCGAAAGACAACTAGGCAACAAAGGACACGTTCCGGCCAAATCTCAAACAAATCGCAGCACAAGCGGCCGAGTTACAAGCGCCATATATGTATATTTAAAGAGCCCAAGTTGGCTGCCTAAAGTTTACCAATGGTGAATATGCCGTTTATTATTCACACACACACACAAGCACACACACCCATGCGCCAGTCAAAGTGTTAACCCATTCGTCGTCACCTTTTTGCCCCCAACATATTTAGATAATTTAACGCGCGCCGCTTGTAAATTTTCACACACACACACACACACAGCTAAACTATGTTAAGCAAATAAACATGCCCACACACAGGGGCGAGCGAGCGAGCGAGGGAGAGAGATAGACAGAGACCCCCACGGGGAAGGCAGCCAGTCAAATAAACGCCGTCAAATAAAGTTTTTCAGATAATTATGAGGCAGCCAGCAGCAGCGCCCTGTCTGCGTCTGTGTGCGTGTGTATATGCATGTGTGTGTGTGTGTGTTTGTTGGTTAGTGTTTTGTGCACACATAAACTTTTAATTAGCTACAAAGCGCCAACAAAAAATCAGACGAAATTTTCTATGCGCCTCTTTTATGCTTTGACCGCTAAAGAGCGAGCGAGCGAGTGAACGAACATGCACGCTCTCACCTCGCTCTCTCGCCAGCAGCTGCAGATGCTGTGGTGTGTTGAGTAAGCTTACACACACAGCAGCAGCAGCGGCAGCGGCAGCAGCAGCAGCTGCCCACACACACACACACACGCACACAGCGAAACTAATCAATATACAAACAAGCGGGCAGAGAGTGAGCAGCAGCAGCTTTTTTTCTGTCGTCTTTTTTTCTCTTTGGCTTTGCTTTCGCAGGCGTCAGTCGGCATTTTGGTTGGTTGTTTTTCAACACCTTGCGAGCGTTGAGAATCTGCTGGTGCAGCATAATAAATAGTTGTTAATATGCATTCGCCTTGAACTGCGGCCAGCAGCATGCCAATTGGAATAGATCCAATTAGAGCGCACAATTGCTGACGTCGAAAATATTTTTGAGTGCTGTAAATGTGCATTTACTAATGTGCATTTGTATTTGCCCCATTTGAGCAACAACTGCTTTTATGCTGGCTATTGCCACCATTTACCAACTAATCGCCTTTCACTTTACACCGCCCCAACAGCAACAACAACAACAACAACAACAACAACAACACTCGGCTTTGGCTGTCGCGCAGCATCCTCATTGTCTTTTCTTCACCACAGCAACGGCAACGGCGTCGACGTCGGCGTCGGCGACGCTGCTGCTGCTGTAATTTTTCACACCACACACAGACACATGCATGCAAAGAAATGTTGTCACCTCTTACAACTACAGCAACAACAAGACGACGTCGCCGATGCGCCATCTCACTCGCACACACGGCGCTGGCCGGGAACGCGCAGAGGAGTTAACATTGCCGCCGCCATTGTGAGGTGTGGTGTTAACTAGCTGGCGCGTCGCTCTGCGTGCGTGTGTGTGAGTGTGCTCTCCGTGTGTGTGAGTGTGTGTATGAGTGTGTGTGTATTTGTGGCTAAACTTGTCACACAAGCTGAGCAACAGAGCAGCAACAACAACAACAGGCACTCGGGTAGCAAGTTCAACGTCGCTGTCGTTGCGCTTGTCGTCTTCTTCTTGCGCACGGGCGGCGCCCATATTGCCAGCCAGCTCACACACACGCTCACAGCTGCCAAGTGTACGTGTGTGTGTGTCTGCTTGTGTGTGTGAAAACGTGTGACAAAATACATTTGCGTTGCCGTTTTTGCTTTTTGGCGCCGTCGCCGTCGCCGCTGCCAAAGCTTCTTTGTCTGCTGCTGTCTGTGTGTGTGTGTGTGTGTGTGTGTGTGCCTGTGTGTGACTTCTGCTTGAGCTTTGCCTTTCATTTGCACGCCCCGTCTACTGCCGTCTCGCTCACACCCACGCCCACAGCCACTGGCCGTGTTTGCGCAAACTTAGCGTCAAGTTTGTCACACGGCACCTATCGTCCAGCTCCAGCTCCTCTTCTTGTTCTTGTTCTTGTTCTTGTTCTTATTCTTATTCTTATTCTTGTTTTTGCCGCTGCTCTTCTTTTTGCTCGGCTTTTTCGCACTTGCGAATTTGTGCGCCGCTTAGGCGACGGCGTCGCCGCCGCCGCCGTCGCGACATAAATCTCTGTATTTACATTTGAACGCACAAAAGCGTCCAACACGCGTTCAACTTTGAAAGCGGCGCCCCCCGCCCCCAGCCCCCAGCACCCAGCCCCACGCATTGAAGGCAGCCAAGGTGCGAGGCTTCAGTTGAAAATAAATTAATTTCTTGGAAATATCTCAACATATTTAACTTGAGCTCTGCAGGTGTTGCTAGAAAAGCTGCTGAAAGCTCTTCAAACGAGCTTTGCTTTCATAAGAACCGATCGCGCTCACTGTATTCCCGCTGGGGGAGCTTTCACCACCTTCTGATCAGAAAAAGGTCACTGTAGGTCAAATCTGTGGCCACGCGTTGCCCTTTATCGCATTTACTGTGCTTTGCTCACCTACCAGCAGCCCAGTCCGGCTCTGCTCCACTTGCACCCCCACGCCTTCGCCTGCCATTTATCAAGCCTGCCAAGCCGCCCCGCCCCGCCCCAGTCCGCCCGCTTGGCGGCAATTCGTTTCTGGCCATCAAAACATTTGACCATCGAAGCGCATTTTTCGCTTGCGCGTCATTTGTCAACTTGGCCGTTAGCCCCGCCACCCCCCAGCGGCCTTTTGGCTCTTTTTCTTTTCGGCTATGATTTACTACACTCTCTTTTTTTGCCGCTGCTGTCGCTCACATTTTGAGCCATTTTTCTGGCGCGCTGCACTTTTGGTGTCAGCTGCCTTGTTACTTCTAACACGCTTCATGCTGCTTGTCACACGCCTCGGCCGCTGGCGCTGCCGACGCTGGCGTCGCTGCTGCTGGTTGGTTTGTCACAGTCGTGTTTGGCTCCGCACACACACGCGCACACACACACACACGTGCAACAAGCAAAGCGTCAACTCAACACTTTGGTTTTTGGTTTTCTTATTGGAACCAGAAACGAGTCTCGCGCTCTCAGCGTCTCTCAGTCTGCCCTGCTCCCACACCCGAAGCCCAGCCGCAGCGACAGCAGCCAGACCCAATCGACTCACTCGCACGCCCAGCCGGCCGACGACGACAAACTCAACACACACACACACGCGCACACGCACACACACACATGCGCTGCTCTCGCGCTCTCGCTCTCGCTCACTCATCCATTCGCTCGTCGGCCACTCGCTGAACGCGTCGTCGGCAGCGCAGCCGGCAGCGGGCAGCGAGCAGCGAGCTGCGAGCAGCGTCGTGTTGTCTTCGGGGGTTGCGCTGCCTGCGTCCGTATGTGTATTTTCCAGTTTGAAAGCGACCGGCGTGTAGTTCGTATCGGCGTCGTCGTTGTCGTTTGTGGCCACCGTGTGAATGTTGTCGTCGTGCCGTTGTCGTTTCCAGCAGCAGCTTTTCAACGTTAGCTTTTAATGCGTAGCCCTTTTTTTTTTGGTTAACAATAACAATAACAGCTAGGCTGCAATAGGCTCAAGAAATTTGCAAATGTCGCGTCGCCGCCGTCGCTGCTGCCAACAACAACAACAACAACAACAACGGAGAACGCGTTGACGTTTTGCCGCCGCCAAAACAACAAACAGCAGCAAACCCACAACAACAACAACAACACGCAAGCAATTTTTTTAAGCAAGCCGCTTTTTTTCTCACATATTCAGCAAAAAGCAGCAGCCGCAATAACAAATTTCAAAAAGCTTGTGACCAAAAAAAAAGATAAATAAATAAGAAAGAAAAAACAACCAAAAATATGACGTGTCTGTGTGTGTGTGTGTGTGTTTAAAAAAAAGAAAAGCATCTCAATTGAAGCAAAAGAGCAAGAAATTGTTTTTAGTACCTGCCGAACAAGAATTGCAAGCACAACAGAAATCCCAAACAAGAAATATATTTTCCGCGTGACGCACATGTTGATGAAATTGTAATGTAATGAGATACGACGTCCAGGAGCTGCTACTTCATCAGTCTGCTGAGGATCCATTCGCCAGGTTCGCAAATGGGATGGCATATCATCCATTTCTGCAGCTCTCGCAAAGACCCACTGACTTCAGCGTCTCGTCGCTGTTGACGGCGGGTAGCAACAGCAACAGCAACAGCAACAACAACAGTGGCAACAGCAGCAACAACAGCAACAACAACAACAGTAACAACAACAACAACAACTCGACAACAGCTCAGGCGATCAGCTCGCCAGGCTCGGGCGGCGCGGGCAACTTTCGCAGCTCTCCGTCGCAGCTTTCGCCGCAGAGCAATCACAGCAGCCACAACAACAACAACAATAATAACAACAACAACAACAGCAGCAGCAACAAGAACCACTTGAGCGGCAGCGAGCCACTGAGCGGCAGCCAGGGCACCACGCCCACGCCCACACCGCCGCCCTCGGCCGGAGGAGGAGGAGGAGCAGCCGCGCCGCAGCCGCCGCCGCCGTCCTCGTCGTCGTCTCTACCCGCGCACCATTCGCCCAGCGTAGCACCGCCCGCACCACCGCCCCAGCAGCAGCAGCAGCAACCACCTGCAGCGAGCCTGCATCCGCATCCGCATCCGCCGCCGCAGCATTTGGGGCCGCAGCAGCAGCCGCCACCGCCGCCGTATTTCCCGGCCGCGGCGCTCGCCGCGCTGGCCGGCAGTCCGGCGGGGCCGCACCATCCGGGCCTGTACAGCGCCGCCGGCGGTCTGCGCTTCCCGCCGCACCCGGCGCACCCGCACGCCCACCATCCGCTGGGCACCGCCTACACCACCGCCGAGGACGTGGTGCTCGCTTCGGCCGTCGCCCACCAGCTGCACCCGGCGATGCGGCCGCTGCGCGCCCTCCAGCCCGAGGACGATGGCGTCGTCGACGACCCCAAGGTCACGCTCGAGGGCAAGGATCTCTGGGAGAAGTTCCACAAGCTCGGCACCGAAATGGTCATCACCAAGAGCGGCAGGTAAGCAATCGCCACCGAGTCCCCACCCCCGATCTGCAGCGAGAATCCTCGCCAGATCTTTATTCTGACGTTAACTCCCTTTAAGAAAAAAGCCGCAATTTATTGATAATCCTCGAGTCCAGGATGGAGCACATTCCCTCTCTATTTTTAGTGCTTGATTTTTCCCAGATCGTGAAAAGTTTCCTTAGAGCATAAAGTAAGAATGCAAATCAAAAATATTCGGAGGTAGAGTCAGGTAATCGATCATAAATTATATAGCGCTCAAAGAATCTGGTATTTCATAGGACTAGATCATTGAAATTTTAAATTATGCTGGAAAACTTTCGATCTTCCTTCTGAGAAATTCCCTGGGATCATATTCTGCACAGGGAATGCCTTTTTATATTGGTTGTCCTCCAGTTTCCATGAAGCATACAGTTTTTTTCAATATAAAATTTTGTATTGGAATAGTTTCGTTTATCGGGACAAACTCCTTGGGGTCATATTCCGCACATTTGCTGCGGGCTTAAAACAGCGCTTGTATTGATCACGAAATCCCTCTTTTCTATATTTTAATATTGATTACAATAGCATTCACTTTTTAAAACCATAAAATTCTATATTGGAATAGTTTCGGCCTTTGAGAAAACCTCCTTGGGATAATATTCTCATTTATTGTGGGGGTACTGATTGAATCCTTTTGTGTCTTAAAATTGATTATCCTCCAGTCTTAATCATAAAACCATTTTCTTCCTTCTGAGAAGACTTCTTGGGGTCACATTCTGCACATTTCCTGCGGGAAATGCATTTATCGCGGAATCCCTCTTTGCTAAATTTTAATATTGTCTCTGGAATGTCCTTTCCTCTATATTATATTGGCTATGATTTGCGAGCTTTCCCTCGGCTCCATTGCTTTGCCCGACTTTGCAGAGTATCTCCCGAGCCCCGTTCCCAGTTCTGACCTCCGTGAGCAGCCCTTTGGACGCGGGCTAGCATCCAAATCTTTGGTGCGAAGGTCAACGCAATGCGGGAGGAGGAGCATCGGGGGGTCGAGGGGCCCATTCCTTGCACATCTTGCGTCCCAGTGTTGCATGTCAATGCCAGCTGTCCGGGGCGGGGACGGGGACGGGGGCGGGGCACGCGCATCCAGTGGCAGCTACTTGAGCACGTGTGGCGTCTCAAGCATCTGCATGGGCTAATGTGGCACAGAGACTGGGCGACTGTCTCTGGGAAAGTAGGTGAAAAACGCATTTTACAATCGGCTGTGCGCCCGCCAAACACTCACTGGCACTCACAGCACTCGCGAGTAGTCAAGGCGTGTCATCACCGTCGTCGTCATCCTCTCCAGACATCCCGGCGCAGCTCGACGTTGACATTCAAGCAGCGTTCGCGCGTGAAAATGCGTTAAGATTCACACCTACTCGAGATCGAGGCATTCAGCGGCGAGTGTCGGCGTGAGTGCGATTGTCAGTTGGGCTTGCAAGCAATCCCCCCATGTTCCCCTTGATAATAGAATTGAATATGCCCAAATTTAAAGCGAATATATTTCTAACTTTTTTTTAGGCACTTGCAGCCACTTTCAGTTAATGCGAATCAATTCCTATATTCACTGTATGATTCATATAAGAGTGTGAAGCTAAGCTTCAATATTCAGGAATTATTTTTTATTTTTATATTTTTATATATATGTATATATATATAATAAATACAATTGTCGACTAGATATCATTTATTTCTGATATTATACGTGACAAAAGGCAAAGTAGAATTTCAACAGATCTCATATATCTATATAACAGAAGTTTTTCTAGACAAACTGCAGCATTGACCAAGTTAACTAATTGGAAACAAAAAAGTATTAACAGAAGATAAACTTAACAAATAATTGCAAAAAAGTTAATTGATTTAATTTAAATTTATTTTTATGTTATATTTATATTTTAGAGGTAGAGAATTTAACAAATCAAGGCTCGAACCCAAGCCCGAGTTTATGCATGCAAAAAACTAGGCACGCAAATCGAATAAATTAAAAATATGCTATTTAATTAATATATTAAGTTAATATTTTAATTTAAAAGCATTTAACAAATCAAGTTCGAACTAAAACCTGCGCTTATATATGCAGAAAACTGGGCAGAACGTAAGGGCCAAACAATGGTTCGAACCTTGAACCGAACCGGTGAGAATTTGAATTCTTTTTTGTTTCGCTTATTAGTCGCTTAAAAAATGCATTTATTTTCCGCAAAATTCTTCACCTGTGCTTGTGCACTTGCCATTGATTACATGCATACACTCGTACACGCATTCACCCGTCCACTCAATGATTCATTCGCACACAAATTCAATTAGTTTTTTTTTCGCTTTTATGTTTGTGTTTTTGTTTTGTTTTTGCTTTTGTTTTAAAGCTACAAATTCGTTTGACGCCTCGACGGCGCTTAAGTTCCGCCCCTGCCCCGCCCCCCGTCGCCTGGTAGGGGGCGGGGGTGGCTTCGCCGCTTGGCATTTGCATTTGACTTTGGCCAACAACAAAAATACTAAACAAATATTTGCAAATAGTTTTGCGAGAGCGTCGAAAACTTTCGAGTGCGCTCGTCTGCAGCGCGTCTGGGGGCGTGCCGCGCTGCCACGCCCACCACTGACGCGCCCAAACAAAGAGGCGCGCTGCCTCTATAAAAATAAAAAAAACACAGCAAGAAGAAAAATATGCAACTTGCGCTGCCCGCAAAAATTCTGCACTCATTTGTATTTTGCATTCTGGCGCTTCGGGTACTCGCTGGCGCACTCGCTGCTCGCCGCTCGCCGCTCGGCGCTCGCCGCTTGCGGCACTCGTTAATCCTTAAGCTCATTAGCAGCCGGCGCTCAAGTGTGAAACTAAGCCAAGTGGCCATCCATAAACATAACCACTCCAACTGGGCCCCGCCACATTTCCGGCTAACAAAAATTCCAGCAGCGAGTGTTTTTCGCACTTCTTGCAGTTCATTCGCCTAACCCACACACACACACACACACACACACAAGCACACACCCACGTAATGAGTTTAGCATAACGGTGGGGGCTTGCCACCCAGCTAGCCGCACAGAAGCTGAATGCTGCGAAAGTGTTGCGCCTAACATGCAATTGTTGTCCCTGCGCCCCCTCTCTGGCCCCTCCCTCTCTGCCCCCTCCCTCGCACCTCACTCGAGTGGCTTGTAAAAGTTTTAAGCACTCATTCGTTTGTTCTACCGTACGGTGGGCGCGCATACACGGCCGCAGCTTGTGGCAAAGGCGCTTGCCACATGTGTAAGTTGCAACTTTTGTGCACGCCACATGCGCCTCCCTCCCTCTACCAATCGTTGTTGGCATTGCATGCAAAGAGCATTGAGACGTTGTAGGTACCCCCTCCCTCCTCTCCCCCTCTCTCCACAGCGCCTACGTCGACCCCAAAACAAGTGCGAAAACTACAACTTATTGTTGTTGCAAGCTGTTGCTGTTGTTGCAAGTGGTTGCTGTTGCACCATCATCATCATCAATGTCAAAATTATTGTTTTTGTTATTGCCAGCAGCGATAATCCCTTCAGCCCCCGCCACGCCCCCTCAACGAGTGCTCGTGAGCATTTTCCAGCACTCACACTGAATTCACACTGAGTTTTAATTGCCATTCGGCTTATTCGCCTGCACTCATTCTTTGCCTAGTGAATATTAATTAAGTGCATTTAATTGGCACTCATTTAAATTTAAAACGTTAGATTTCTTTTTTGCCCTGCAATATATTCATTGATTTAAATACTTTTCAGGCGATATTCACTCATTCAAGTTGAAAATTAATGAATCTTTTCGTACTGAAAATTGCTTTACTTACTGCTCAATATTTTTTAGAGGGTTTATTCAGTCATTTAAATAAATATTGAGGCAATATACACTCGCATTTGGCCAACTATTTGTTTGGTATTCATATATTGAATATATATATATATGCGTGTGCTGAATCATTTTTAGTTTCTGCATCGATTTGCATTTATATATAATTTGTATTTTTTTACCCTTTGCTGCCTTTCGCTCGCAGAAATCTGCATTAAGCGTGTCGTAATTCATTTGATTCATTTGATTTATGTGACTACGATTCGAACACGGCCCAAAGTGCGACGCCGAGCATCCTCAGTTCCCAGTTGCCATCTCTTTCCGCCTGTCTATCGCGCGCTCTGTCGCACTCGCCGCGACCGTCAAAACCAATCACGAAAAGGCAAGCAGAGCGCGGCCGATTCATTTGGTGCCAAGCGGGTACTCTGGCTGATTCAATTAGCGCAACGCATTTGAATCTGGTTATTCGTTATTCGCATTCGCTATTCGAATGTGCTCGGCGCCCGCTCGGGCGCGACTCATCCGCGACTCGCAACTGCGCGACAAAATGTCGCTGGCAATTAAATCGCCAAAGCGAATTGCGTGAAATGTTCTCGCTGCCACCCGACCCCGCCTCCCGCCCCCGCCTCCCGCGCCCGCTAGCGACTTATCAATTAATTGAAATTGCTGCCCAAGCGCAAATAAATAAAGCGACTTCTCGACTCGCGACTTCGCCCGCCCGCGGCTGTCCCCTTGACGACACTTTTGGCGCGTGAAAGCGCAAAATCAAGCGGCTCTTATCTGCGATCTGGCGACTCTTGAATACCCTGCCAGATTTGCATGTGCCCGCTGGCAAACCAAGAGCGAGAGTTTCCCTTGGATCCTTTAAACTAACGAGTAAGAACGTTGCAAAATACTCGTTGATAGTTAAATAAAAAAATTCGAACAAATATCGAGGTCATCAAATTCGACCGATTTGTCACGCCCCCAATGGGCGCAGCCAAAAAATCTTTTAAGCTTATCTGACGCGCAAATACACGAGTATATAATCCAAGTTTCAAGCCTCTAGCTTCAAAAGCTGCGATAAAAACTGCTTTCGAACAGACAGACCTTGCTTTTCCCTTCGTGAAGGAGTATAAAACAGCTTTAGATTGAATTTCTGCAATTAGTTTCTGGAGTGCGTTACATAATCCACGAGCGTTGCATGATGCCCTGGCGGTAGGGTGCACACAAAGTGTCGGCAATAAAAATTCGCATAGATGAAATGCTTTGATTTGCCTTCGCAGATGTTAATTGAAAACGACGGCGCATAGACAGAACATATAGAACGCCTGCTCTAGGCGTGCTCCCCTGCCCCTCCCGCCCACCTCCCGCGGACTTTGGCTTTTAGTCGGCGCCTCTAATTAATGTCAGGCCTCGTCTGTGCCGCTGTTTCGTGCGTTAATGTGTTAAAGGGCCGGGCCAAGACACCGCTCGACAAATGTTAAATGACACGGCCCGAAAGGCGGCAACAGACCCCGCAGCCCGTATCCCTACCCTCGACCGGAGGTCAACCCTGTGAGCAACCGCCTGTCAAAGTTCACTTGTTTAATTTTCATAAATAAAAATGGCTCAACTCTGCCCCCAAGTCGCCCCCCGCCCCCCGCCTCCCCCGCTCTTGGGTAAACATTCAGCTGACGTTCCTGCGGGGCAATCAAAGTGCACTGGCACGCCCCCAACCCCCTCCGCATAGGCCCAATTAAATGGGCGTTACGCGTTTTTCCCTTGTATCAAATTCATTTTTCTATATTTTTTTTTTGTCAGAAGTTTTTACCACGCGTTTTGCTTTTGCTCTTTTTGCCACACACCGAAGTCATTAGAGCCAGGTTAGAACTGGTGTTGGGGCGTGTGGGGGGCGAGGGCGTAACATTTCCTTACATTTACCGTTGTAATGCAACCCCTTGTGGCACACACAAGCTCCGCAACTTGCCACAAAAGCGTTTTTCATAATTGTGTTGAAATTGTCGTATGGCAGAGGGGGCGAGGGGGCGGGGTATTATCGATGTGCTAAGTTGACAAATACGTGGCGAGACCTTCGATAGTTCACCAAACCCAGCCCGCCCCACCCCCAGCCCCCAGCCCCCAGCCCCCATGCCCCAGCTGCTGCTGCCGTCTTCTGCCACACAAATTGCACGTAATTTGAACGGGAGTCGGCTCTGATGGCATTTTCACCGAGCCGCTCGTCAATTTTGGCCCATGAAAAATGCATAATAATTGCAGCCGTAACCAGCGACAGGACGAGCAAAGACTCATCCTTGTCGCAACGGCCAGCTAGAATGAATGCACATGTTTCGGCCAATTTGTGCGTAATTTATATTGTTAAATTGATTCGAAATTGTAATCGCCGTCATCCTATAAATACAACTAATTGCCATTTCCATTAAACCCAAATGCGGCTGAAGGATACGTGGCGATTCCCTCAAATATTCATGCCATAAACGAGCTTCTAATTTGACTATTGGCACAACAATTTACCCATAATTATTTTAAAACCATTGCCAACTGCATTTAACCCATTTTCCTTCAAAGCTCAAATAATTACTTTATTTGCAACCAACAAAAAAAATGTACACAAATTATATATTTGCAAAGCTATCTTAATTATAGAGAATAGGATATATTTTTAAAGAAAAGTGAACTAACCAACTGACCTCCTTGAAGCGAATGTCGCTTTGCTCTCGAATTTATGTTGCCAGCACTTTAAGCAGATTTTAAAACATTGCACAATTCACAATTCACTATTTCATGGTTAAATTCGACATTACTTCACAAGTTTATCTCACTTTATTCTATTTTTTACTTTTTCACAATTGGAGCTGTGAGCTCCACGGGCTCAAGCTTCGCACTGAAATTATTTGTTAGCCGAGGCAAAGGCAAAGCAAACCTCGATGCAAGGCCTACTGAGATTTAAAAAAAATCGCAAATATGGCCTACTAGATTTGAAATTCCAATACTGAAACGAAGTAGAGTTTGCCAGGTGACTATCAACGAAAGAAAGTATTTTTTTGTATTTTTTAAATTTATTAGTAATAAGAGATTGGTTGATAGAGTCAATAATATGGACATATAGTTGACAGCTATGCTTTAAGAAATTTGCTTAAATTTTTGTTACATTATAGGAAGATAAAGGAGGCTACATGATTTTTTCATATTTTAAATGAGGAATCGAAATTAGTTTTGGCATCTTTGAAATATGGGGAACTATGGATACAAATGATGTCCAAATTTTTGTCTGCTTTAATGTTGATTTTTATACTAATTGTAACATCATCCATTAAAAAAATTGTTTCCCTTTTTACTTCGTGAATGAGTAAATAAAAATATATATTTAATAAATAGAGCGTACAATTTGTTTATATCTAAAGAACTATGCCTGATAAGGGATTTTTTCTTACAAAGTTAGCTACAAAAATTGGGATTAATTATATGCAATCTGTGAGTACTTAGATCTATAATTTAGCACTTACCGAATAATTGCAAGGGGCATAAGAACGCAACTGGAATACGGACTAGTTTCGCACTGGCGTGGCCAACAGCTTGTCCAAGCCAAACTCGGGATGGCCGAGACACTTGTTATGCATGGCTAAAAGGCTGGATGGCCGCCACCCAAACCGTCAAGAGACAAAGAAGCAGAAGACGCACAATGCACAAATTACAATAAAAATGTAATAAAACACGAGCGCTGCGAAGTAGAAGTGGAAGCGGGCAGAGGAAGAGGGGGGCAGTGGCAGCGATGGGGGGGGCATAAATAATTTGCATAATAAACGATTATAAAAATGTTAACGGCAAATGGGCAAGCGCTGCGCTGCGTTTGCTGTTAATTTAAATTGCATTTGCGCCCACTTAAAATTAAATGAAAATTAATTTGACGAAAAATGTTGGCAGCGCCAGCTAATTAAGTGGCCGCTTCCGCCGACGCCGACGCGAACGCAGACGCCGACGCCCACGCAGAGGCTGGCAGCGGAAGTTAAAGCTTGGCTTAATGGGCGCCCCCACCAAATTCGGGCATCAAGCGAAACCGAAACCGAGCCCGAAACCGAGACCGCCGCCTGACCAAAATTGGTAACAAAATGCCGCTAAGTGGCTAACTAAATCGAGAATTCCGCTGTTTACACGCTCCGCTTGCCTAATGAGCTCCCCCACCCCCCAATCAGCCCAGTCGCCAGCTTATCACTCGGGCCCCAGCTGATAAGAAGAGCTCTAATTGCCCGCCAGGTGGCGCGCCAGCGAGCGCAACTGTACCCGAAGGGCGTGGCCCGGGCCCGGGCCCGGCCTAGTCGAAACTTTCGCTTTTCAGCGGGGCCCAAAAACGGCGAAGGAACAGGAACAAGAATTGAATATTAAACGCATACTGTATAAATTTGTTCGAAGTATGCATGAAATGCATAAAGCGAAGATCGCAAAAAAACAAAACAACACAAAATATGACGACGGCGACAACAACAACAACAACAACAACAACAACAACAGAGCTGATCATCGTTATGATCATAATGATAATACGTTCTGTTTGTGTGCTCATAATGATGCTGATGACGGGCCTGCTTTATAATGAAGAACATGACTTCGATTCGCCAGAACCAGAACCAGAGGAACCCCAAAAAACAACGAAAAAAAATATTTATATATATATAGTATATATACAAAATACAACAACAAGAGGACAAGACCAAGAACAACAAGAAATAAATGAAAAGGAAGAATGGAGCCAGCAAAAAAGCTGCGACGTTGAAGACGGCGTCTTTTTGGCGCCAGAAAAATAACGACAATGCCTGACGAAATGCGTGGAGCTGCTGAGGAAGAAGAGGAGGAGGGGTTGGGGGGAGAGGGGGGGAGGGGGTGAGCGGAGAAGCAGCAGCAGCAGGAAGGTCGCACAGGCGGTGGGTGTAGCAGCCAGCGAGAGAGAGAGAGGGAGACAATGAAGCTGTGAAGCAAAGCTTCAGCGCAGCGAAAGTAAGTGAGAGAGGGAGAGAGCGAGAGAGAGAGTGGGTGTAAGCAGCGCCTGCGAAGGGAACGGCGAGCTGAAGCAAAGCTTCGACGCAGCCAAAGTACACTCAGAGAAAAAAGATCAACAAAAAGTTAAAAGTTCTCTATCTAAATACGAGTATTATAAATTTATAATAAATTTCACGAAATTCAAAAAAAACATGAGAATTCTCAAAAGAAGTTTATTTTGGTCTTAAAACAGATTATATTCATCTCAAAATATAATCCCTCGCCCTTTTTATACCAAAGTTCAATTAGCGGCCTTTTTTTTTTTTGATTAACGGCAAACATTCTTGTAACTTAAAAATAATATCAAATTATTATTGTTAAATAAGTATAAGTATATGCAGTTTGTTTTTTTTTTTGCTGTTTGTTGATTATGTTGTGAAAGGAATATTTAAAAATTTTGGTTCTATAAATTCTATTGGATGGACTTTTCTCTTTAGATTTACGACAGTTTTGGGACGCGTTAAGGCCGTAAAACGAGGTATATAATAATAAATTGAGGCACGAGATGTATTTGAAATTCGAAGACTGTTTTCTCTGAGTGCAGTCGGGGCAGAGAAAGCAGAGAGAGAGAAGACGAGGAAGAAGCAGCAGCGGCAGCGGAGGCTGCGTTCGGCTAAAAGAAATGTCAAAAGCAATGAGAACGGTCGAATGAGTTTGACAAACATTTCCTAGATGCGCGCTGGCAGATCAAAGAAGGCGACGGCGACGACAATCTGCAGACGGAGATCTTTGTGTGCGCTCGCCCTCGCTCGCTCGCCCTCTCGCTCTCTCCCTCTCGCTCTCTCTCTCTCTCTCTCTCTGTCTCGCACTTGAACCCATTTCGGCCAGGCAGCAAATTAGTCAAATTAGCATAGTCACACAACGAAAGCTGTCGTTGATCCTCGCAGCTCCTCTCGGCTCCTCCCTCCCCGCTCTCCCTCCCCTATCGAGCTTTCCGCTTTGCGCCCGCTTTTGTCTCGTGGCATATTCACGCGTTGTGCGCAAACCCGGCTTGGCTTTTAGCATTAGTTTACACTTGATTAGAACGCTAATTGGCTCGGGGCAGGATGCGGCCTCGGGCGGCTCGGCCGAGAACGTCGTTGTTGTTGGCGCAACGAGTACTCGCACCACACTCACAACCTATTCACTGAGCTGCGCAATTTTCGCGGAAATGAACGCGTCCATTGCGAATAAAGCAAAGAAAGCAACAACAACGACAACAAGAAAATCAAACTTGTTCGGACAGATGTGTGTCAGGGTTTTAATCAACGCGCTCCATCGTATACATTATCTATAAGGAGGGAGAGAGGCACTGAGAGAGCGGATTGAGCACGAGAGAGCTACTAATTGGCTTTTTAAGAGCTTTCCAAATGAGCCTGTCATGCGGAAATCTCGATATGAGCTGCGCCTCCGACAGGTTCTTTCCTTCTTTGGCTCTTTATGCGTTTAATTCACATTGAATGGGTTTTTGGTCAGCAAGGCGAGAGCTTTATGATCCGCAAGCTTATTAAAACAATAAAGCACATTTTTGCTTTCGTTGTGAGTTTTTGATCAGTAACTCGTAGAAGCCTTTAAACTGAAGTTAAGATGCATCACTAAAGATTTATGATTGTCACGTAAGAGCTTTACGACCGCAAAGCACATTGTTGCGAGCTTTTCAGAGAATTATGATTATAATATATATTTTTTAATAATTAAAGGTATTTTTGTGCTTTTGATAGATGCTTTCCAGAAGCTTTTTGAATGAGTCTGAATGAGTAAAGAAATAAAGAGAAATTTAATCTTCACTTAAGCAAATGCGAACGCTCTTCATTTGTCTTAATTAAGTAGTGTTTTATTATCAAATTTCTTGATTTGGCAGTTCAAAGGCTAGTTGTCTTTTAAATATGTATAAGCAAACTGTCTGTGAAGTGTCTTTAAAACTAAATTGTAGAGGAAAATTAAATAAAAAAAAGAGGATTTTGAATTATATTTTATGTATGTATATGTACGCATATTTTTTCGCCTCGTTCTCTTTATGCTCAGCTCCGATCGTAAGCTTTAGCGATTGCTCTCACGAAAGTTGTTAGCAACTTTTCTTAAAAAAATGGATGTGTTTTTTATACTATTTTTTCATTTGTGCTGTGTTTTGGTGTTGATTATTAATTTTGATTTCAATTCTTTTGCGCGCAGCCATTCCTCTCGGCTCTCCCCGTCTCGCTCACTCGTGATGCTACTGCGCTGCTGCTGCTGCTGCTGCCGCCACCGTCGACGTTTTGTGGCGTTGTCTCACGAAAACGCTTTATGAATTTTAAGTGGCAAAAATTGATGAGCTGCTGCTTTGGTTTTATTCTCTTTTTATTGTCGCTTATACATATTTATACAAGTGTGTGTGTACCTACTTATTTAATATTTTTCTGGAGCCAACAACTCGAGAAGAAGTTAAATATTATATGTACAAATTGTATGGAGCATTTGGTGCGTTTTTAACTGCGCTGCGTGTTTTGATTGCCTGATGCGACTGGGACGGAGACTGAGACGACGACCGCGACTGCGACTGCGGCTGCGGCTGAGATTACGTTTTCGGTAACACACAAATTTATGTGGCCACTTGAAATTTATGAATAAAAACTCATTTTTTCTGGGAAATAAAAATCAAATTTATGTAGCACCTCGATAAAACGTTGCATTGAAATTAACACGAAGCAGCAGCAAAGGCATAAAACAAGAAACAGTAAAGAAAAAAAGCAATTACGCACGCACGCAAAACAAGAACAACTATGAGTAGGACCAGAGACAGAGAGAGTGAGAGCGGCCCCGAGCCTAAGCCTATGCTGGCTCTCGCACCAGCTCAACTCCTCACTCCCACCCACAGTTCGGCTCTCGTTCGTCGCGATGGCTCGTGGCTTCGGCTGGCGCTGCGTCGCTGCCGCCGCTGCTGCTGCTGACGCTGCTGCCTGTTGTAGGTGTTAATGACGTGCGCTATCAGTTTTCATTCATGCCTTTTACCTTTGGCTTTAGCTGCAAAACTACTTGGGCCCAACAACAGTAACAACACTCGTAACTCAGCTGCTGCTGCTGCATATTTGCTGCTTTCCTCGTTGTTGTTGTTTTTCTTTTTTTTTTAGATTTACGCTATTTTGCATGCGTCTGCTGCCGGCTGTTTGCAATTTCGCTCTCACACTCGCATTCACTCTCTCGCTGACGCGCTCGCTCTCTGCGTGCACGTATGTCTGTGCGTGTTTGTGCAGTCAATTAACGCCAAACAAAAGCTTTTTGCGTTTGTTTGTGTGGGTGGTGCGCTCAAAAAAAAAAAAAAGAAAAAGAACAAAATGCAGCAGCGCTGAAAGTTTGCATTTTTGCTGTATTTTTATGCGTTCGCTGTGTGCTGCTGAGTTGTTGTTGGTTGTCTGCGTCGTGTTAATTGAGTGTGAAGTTGAGCTTGTGTTGCTGTTGTTGATTTTAATTGTTAAGCAACAAAGGCGCGAAATATGTTTTAGTTGCTGCTGCGCCCAAAACCTCTGCGACAGCAACAACAAAGACAAGAAAAAAACAATCACAGCTGGCTTGCGTGCTAGCGTCGCGTCGCGTCTCAGCTGCTGCCTGCCACGGCAAGTGTTGATTTCATTAATGCAATTGCAACAACAATAACAAGAACAGCAACTGCAGCAAGCAGAGCGACAAGTTTCTCCTGCGCTCTCCTTCTCCGCACTCTCTCCCGCTCTCGCACGTGTATTTGGTGTGATCGTGTGTTGACTGCATTTAATTGTCGTCGTCGCCGTCGTCGTCGTCGCCGTCGTCGTCGTCGTCGTCGTCGCCGTCGTCGTCGTCGTCGTCGTCGCCGTCGTCCTCCCGTTGCCTCCTCGTTCGTTGTCACTTTGAGTTAACAACTCGATTACACGCTGCGACTGCGCTGCCGCCGGCCATGTGCAATTTTTGAATTATTAATGAATCTCTGCTGCGGCCTAGGCGCAACTACAATAAAAAAGAACGCAGCAGCAGCGAACGGGCTAATAAAAAACAATTAATATAAAGTGTATGTTTAGTGTTGACAGTGTTGTTGTTGCTGCTGTTGCTGCTGCTGCTGCTGCTGTTGCACTCTTTGATTATTTGTACTATTAACGCGTCGAGAACTCGTTATTTTCTGTCTTCACGTCCCATGCTCTGCGAGTGTGTGTGTGTGTGTGTGTGCGTGTGTGCGCTCACCTCGTCGTATGTAATTACTTTTAGTTGGCCATAATTTGTCAATTGCTATTTTGTTGCACTGGCACTGGCAATCGAGCAGCGACAACGACAACGACAACGACAACACCAATGCCAACCAGCAACAGCGGAAGTGCAAGTGCGCAATCAACAGGGCTGGCGAGAAAGAGCGCAAAAGAGAGTGGCAGCAGAGCGAAGTGGGGGGAGGAGGGGGCGGCGGCTGTAGACAATAAGAGTTGGGTGGCAGCGGCCGTTTGTCAGCTTCATATCAAGTTCTTAAGCTTCGATTGTGCTCTTGAGTATTTTCTTTTGCTGCAGTCGCAACTCGTTACTCGCTATTTCTTACACTTTACTCGTTATTTTTGCTTTCTAGATTATTATATACTCGACCTTTGTACTCGTTATTCTCTAAGTGCTTTTAATCCATGTTTATTTTTTACTTATGCTACTCGCTGATTTTTGCTCGCTAAAAATCTATGATATATATGCTCGACACATATACTCGTTATTCTTTAATTTCTTTTAAACTATGTTTATTTTGTACTTTGCTGATTTTTACTCGTTACTTTTACTACAAATCTACGATTAACTTGCCCTCAATGCTCGTTAGTCTTTTACCCTTGTAGTTTTTGTAAACCATTACTAGTTGATCAATATGGACTCGTTACTACGCAACCTGTTCGCTACTAGTTGTCGGAACTAGTTGCTCTGTAGAGCTGCCTCACAATACACACATTGTCCTAGCTTAGCTGACATCCTTTGTCTGTGATCGCTGTGCTCGTCACTCGTCACTCGTCAGAAATGTGCCAGCTAATTATAATATCCGTACAGGAAATTAGCTGAGTAAGGTCACCAGTCACACACACACACACACACACACACCTTTCATGCTCACAAAGGGATTTAGCACAATTAATAAATTGTCTAAGCCCACACTCGTGCTCTCGGCTCTCGTTCGTTCTGCTCGCTGAACCTGTTCCGATTGCTGCGGCGCCTAACTGCGCTCCTTTTGGGCCAGCTAGCAAATCCAACAACAAAGTGCAACTGGCAAACAAGCCGCACTCAGGCTCGAGTCCAGTGGGTCCAGTTTTGGGTTCGCTCTCGTTTGTTTGTTCGCCCGTCCGTCCTGACGGTCCCGCCGTTCATTCGTCTGTGCTGCGGCATGTCCTGCCCTGAGCCGCTTTGTTCGCTGCCAGCAGGGACAACAAAACCGACGCTTTGTTAGGTTTTCTTCTCATTTATAAGCCGGTCAGCTGTCCCTCCGCCTGCCCCGCTGCCTCGGCTCGTCGCCAGTCGATCGAGGCACTCGCAACCCTCATCCTCATGCAGGCAACCCTGTTCCCTCTGCCCTTGTTTGTTTGTTTTTGTTTTTGTTGCTGCTGCTGCTGCTGCTGCTGCCGGTGATCGTTCAATAATGGGCCTGGAGCGCCAGGTAAGCCGCATTCACATTCGCATTTCACGTTGTTGTCTTGTCTGCTCCCTTTTCATCTGCTGCTGCTTCCTCTTCTTCTCGGCTTGTTTGCTTTGTCCATTCAAAGCATCCATCAGTCGACTGCCCCGCCTCCCCCCTGGCCAGCCCCCCTGTCGCCCTCCCCCAATCAATTCTGCTTCCACTGACATTCGTATCTGCATTTTATTATCATGAGCCGCTGGGCTTTCGGCTTGTTTGCCTGTCGTCGCTCGGACTCGCCTCGATCTGCTTATTATCGCCAGCGGAATCAGCTGTTTGCCGGAGCTTTTGTTGGGCAGAGCTTTCAGCTTGAAAGCAGTCGAAGGGCACTTTTCAGCAGAACTAAATTCAAGTAAATTCCAAAGCCTTTCGCTTGACTGACTGATCAGCTCGCTGTTCTCGGGCGTATGATCAGCGGTTTTAAAGAGCTTTTCTACTTAATTATAAAACAGCTTAAAGCTCAAATCGGTTAGGCTCTTATTTAACTACATCTTTTCAGTAAGGACAACAATTGATAAGTATTTTATAAGAGATTAATCAATGCTTGGATAAGCTTTTTGTGCTTAGCTTAAAGCTTCATTTGGCCTAGTTGACTAGCAGAAGTAAAACCTTATAGTTGATGTGAAAATAACACTCGAACAACTTTATGATCAGTAAAGTTTCTTAGAAGAATTAGCCGTTAGGCTGAGCTTTTTGCAGAGAGCTTAAAGCTCGCAGTCTGTAAACGTGGGACAAATATCGCCAGAAGGAACAACCGCTTCAATGATATTTCCGCTCAAGTCGAGCTTAAAGCCGGTCAACTCCGAAAGCTTTCGCAACTTTCGTGGCAGTCGCACGGGCCCGTCGATCAGTTCGATTAACACGTTGCCTCCACCCGGCCACCCGCCCGCCCCCGCGCCGTCCCGAGCACACCCCACGTCGCCCGATGAAAAGTAAACATACCACAAATTGGACAGTGGAACACATGTTTGGCGCGTTAAATGCTCGAGCGTGTTATTTATAACGTTTTTTATGCGCTAACCAGGCCAACAACGGCAACCGCTCTCGGCTCTCGGCCCGGCTCTGGCTCTGGCTCTGGCATTGGCATCGGGGCTGCGACCGGTGGCCAGACACCTTCCCATCCCGAGTGTTTGGCTACAAGTTGCTGTTGCCTCGTCTGCTGCTTCTTCTTCGGCCGTCTGCTTCTTCTTGTTGTTCTTGTTAAGACGCGTGCACCCGTCGCCCCCCTCCCTCCCCCCGGTGCCCAGTGCCAGTTGTTGCTGTTGTTGTTTGGTCAACACCTTTGTAGACTTTGGCTCTGGGCAAGAAAGTCCCACCAAAGGCACAAAAACGGCAGCAGTTGTAAGTTGCCATTGTTGCTGCTGTTCCTTTTGTTGTTGCTGCTGCTGCTGCTGTTCGCTGCCTTTTTCAACCGCAAGAAATATGCGTGTACAGCGGCTGTTGGCCCCGCTGTTATTCGTCCTTTCTGGCCTTATGACAGTCACAACTCACAGCCAGCAGATCTCGTGGCCCGGGACGAGTCCTTGAGCACAACTGACGCCACCGCCGAGACACGCAATGCGCCTTGGCCAGGCCAAGTCATAAAGGTGCTTTGAATACCACTCTTGGCCCGCAGTCGAACGAGGCCCAAACTAGTTGTTAGTTGCAGGCTTATCGACGTATCAGCTACTGTTTGCCGACAATTAGCTCTCCCTATTATTCATCAGCAGTTTTACTCTCCTACCAGTCCTACCTCTGTCTGCCTGTGATAATCCCAAACTTGTAGTCATAGTCAGGAATCGAGTCAAGTTGGCCAAGTTATAAAAGCAGTATTAAAGTAGTAGAAAATAATTCATTGACAAATGCATAAAAATGATGTTCACACTTTTCGATAATTACGTAGATATTTCGATTCTATTAACTGCTAAACAAATCAGTTACCTTCTCAGGTTTTGTTCTTCAAGTAATCAGCCTTTTTTTCTTCACATTATAAAGATAGCTCCAGGTATTTAGTTATTTGCCTCAAGGTCTGTTTTCATTTAAAATAGATTCGATTTTAGATTAATTTAACATCAAGATCTGTCAATCAATGTCTTGGCAACTTTACATACGTAATTTTATTGGCCAAAAGTCTTACTTTTTATTGTTAACCTTAGCCGAAACTTAAATCTGCGTTTAAAAGTTTTAAATGTTTTATTTATTTTGTTTAACTAGTTTCGAATCAAGAGTTTATTTTGCCAGCTTAGACAAAGTTCGGAAGTTGGAAATATTTCATGATTATATTTGGCACATTGGTTTAGCCCACAGTTTATTCTTTTATTTATTTTCAAAAGATCGAGGGTTGGAAATATTGATGATCTTCGTATTTATGCACTCCGTGAATATATTTGACGCCTTAGATAACAGGAATTGAATTTTATTATTATTTTCTCTTGTTATGTTTATTGCATTGGATCGTAAATGACATTATTTAGATGACAATATAGACAGTATCCCCTTAGCTGGGATGCGAGCCTGCTTATACCCCCAGTTAATCTGAATCAATAGACAACCTCAGCTGGCTCAGCTCGGGCCGAATGCGGCTTTGGCCCAAAGCAGTGCTACCAAATCGGCGAGCTGCCCACTCGCGAATGTTTGTGCTTTGGCGTTCGCAACAGGTGCCGGGGCAGTGGAGCCCGCTGCTGGTGCAGGCAGCCCCCCTGGCGCTGGGGCAAGTTGTTGGCTGGCTGCGATTTTGGTAACGCTGTTGTCGCGTCTGGGCCTTATCAGCGAGCGGAGGTCGCGGCTGGCGCAGTTTCTGCGAATCGTGTTGATTTGATTTATTTAAACAAGGCTGCCCCGAACGGAGTCGGAGCCATATCGCTGCTCGATCGTAAATAAGAATTATGCTTATAAACATGCATTGGCCGCAGCACCACCGGCACCACCGGCACCACCCATGAATGGATGTGGGCCCTACCTGAAGCCGCGAATCGCAACAAGTTGTTTCTGGCTCTGTGGGCAGTTGGTACACACGGCTGATGGCTCGCTCTGTGTGTGGGACATTAGAAGAGATCGCGACTCTCGGCCACATCCTGGGCCCAGCTGCCCCACGGGCTGTTCCGCGCGCCCCTCGCCCAGCAGCCAGTTGCTGGGCATGTTAACAACATTTAAACGCAGCTCGTTTAGAATCTGATTGTTTGCCGGCTCGAGGAGCGACGCCCGTTGCTCGGTTCCTACACTGGCAGAAAAACGTCGAGAGTTTTGCATAAAAGTTGGAAATTACCCAAACTCATTTCGTATCCTTATGAGCTAATCTAGTTAATCATAATTATTTTAGGAATATCTTACAACTGTCATAAATTCAAATTGAGAACAACATTTTTCGCCGAGTGTAGCCTCGTTAGCTGCCAGCTCCCATCCTTGTTGGCTTGTTGACTTTGAGGATTTATGAGTGTCTGACGTGTGTGATGACTGTTATTAGCCTCAGCTGCAGCCTCCTGCGCCCTTCTGCTGCTGCCTGCTCCCCAGCTCCCCAGCTCCCCCGGTCCCCTGCTCCCCTCCGAACGGATGTGCGGCTGGCCGAGTGCCCATCAATGTGGCCTAAACCGAGAGCCGTGTGTGTTGATCATCGTCATTCCGATCGTTCCCATCATTCGCAGCTAAGCAAACAGAATGCAGCCTGCACCGTAATTTAGACATTAAGTGTGTGGGGGGGGGGGCGAGGGTGCTCCACCACCACCCCCACCAAAATAAAAGGGGCGTGGCTAACTGGAGAGTTACGCGTTCGCATACCCGGAAAACTTTCGGGTTTCCATTGGGGCTCTCCATATTTAAACTGAATCTGCGCTGCCTCCCCCCTTGTTCCACTCCGCCCCCACTTCTGGCCGACCACGCCCATTGGTTTCTTAAGCGTTTCTTTATCTTGGCTTTGCTTTAAGCTCACTTAAGCGCTAAATGCGCATAAATTACTTACACTTTGCCAAGCAAACATTGACAGCGCGCCGACACGCAGTAGCCACGCCCCCCGGCGCAACCAGCGCACACTACAACCCCCCGCCCCCCTGCCCCCCTCCCCCGTCAACCTCCCCCGCACAATTCTGAAGAGCCGCGCACAAATCAACGAGCTGAAAACATTTGACGCACAATTTAATTAAAAACAAGACAAGCAAACGAATCCATCCCCTCAGCCAGCCCCTCTAAGGACAACCCCATGCCCGCCCACCCACCCCCTCGCCCACCTCATCCGCCTGCTGCCCGGAAAGCATATTTAAAACTTGGCCATAAATATTTAAATAGCGTCTTCGCGTCAATTCAACATCCTCCCCGCATCCCCTCCATTTATCTTGGCATCTATCTGTCTCTGTGTCTGCCTATCTTTATCTCTATTTTATGTTGGTATTTTTTCTCGTCCATTTACCGTTGGCCGCTTGGCCATGCGCAGCCCCGCGGACAGCAATTTTTTGAAGTGTTTCAACTGCGCGTATCTTTGAGATACTTTTTCTCCTTTTTTCTTTTTGGACAGCACTTGTCAACGCATTGAACCGCCGTTGCTCGAGCACAGAGACACTTATATACTATCTATAGGTATATTCTGCGATTTGCAGGTAGCTCGACCATCGCCCCACAGATATCTACATTCAATAAGACTTGTTAGCCCCAATAGCTCGAGCCCAAGCAATTAGGAGTTTATTTACGGAGCTGTTAGCCACGTTTTCAAGTTTTCGTTGCATAAGTATTTATCATAGGTAGAGATAATTATATTTTAAAGATTTGTTAAAGCTAAACTCGTGAAGTATTCAAGTATAGTTATAGAAAAAAGTGTCTAAAGTGTTTATTTTATTTTATATTTTCTATCAGCCAATGTTAATCTCTGTGGATCCTAGGGTATTATGCCGATTAGCAATTTTTTTTTATTAAATCTAAAAGCTATCTATCTTTATCCAATATTTAGACCATTTATATTTTTTTGTCTTTATTGTATAATAATGATTTTGTACAGCTTTTGCATAAAATTACTGGTTTTATCATAATTATTATTATTAAAGTTTGTAAACAAGTTAAAGAAAATGATTATTTAGGGACTATATAGAGAACACAGTTTTTTATTGTATCGTATTCAAAATATGTTATTAAAGGCATATGATGGAGAAAAATGTATTAATGGGTTGCATGCGCATTTAGGAAACTACATACACAGACTCTATTATTTTTAATATTTATATAATCTACATTATTTTTGATATGAACATATTCACTTAATAACAAAATAATATGTACTCCTCTTAAACTTGCCGTTTTATTCAAATTTGTATTGTTTTATCCTGAAAAATGTTTAGTATAGATATTAAAATGTAGAAAATTATAGCACCAACATTTGTACAAACATACAAACATATATACAAACATACTACATACGTATGCTTCAGTGCACAGCGCAAAAACAATTCAAACGATTATAAGTTATTATTTTGTTGCTGTTGTTGCTGTTGTTATTGTTTTATTAATATTTTTCTAGCTGTTTTGTACGTTTGTCAACTTCAATTAAATTTTTGCGTGTGCAACAAATTGAGGAGAACAATAAAAACAGCAGCAACAACAACAAAAGCACTTAAAACTTGCAATTGAAATAAAAAATCGCCGCTAAATTGTTTTTGTTGATGTTGCCGTTGTTGTTGTTGTTGCTGCTGCTGCTGCTGCTGCTGTTGCGGCTTTTGATTATTGTGCGAAAAATCACACAACGCCAGCAGCCAACGGCATGCATATTAAATAGCGACTGTGTGAGTGCGCGCGTGTGTGTGTGTGAAAGAGGGAGGGCAGCGGGAATAAAATTATTAATAAATTGCTTTAAATAAGCGACAAGTAGCATAAAACGGCGGCAAATGCGCACGCAAAACAAAAAAACAGACGAAATATAAACGAGTTGAAGTTGACAAAAAAACAAAAAAAAACAATAAAGCAACAAAACTGGCAAATCAAAATCAAAATTAAGCAGCAGCAACAACAATAGCAGCCGAGCGCTGTCTTGAATGCAAAGGAGGCAGCGCTGTCGCTGTCGCAGTCGACGGCGTGACAAGTGTAGTGAAATGAGCAAACACACATGTGCTCAGCCCAGAAAGAGAGATAGAGTGCAAGGCACAGGACAAGCACAAAAAATATAAATACATAAAGTAAAATAAAACAACAACAAGAATCACTGACCAGCCGCGCGAACAAAAACGAAAATTAAGCAAAGCACAAAGCAAACAAAGCAAAATGCCAACACAGACACACACGCAAGCGAAACACAAAGGCACCAACAAAAAAAAAATTGTTGTGCGGGGGTGTGCGCTGTCTCGCTCGCGCCCACGCAACGAACCGCATGCAGCGCAAATGAACTGCGTGCGGCCGTCGACTGCGCCAGAGCAAAAGCGAGAGCGAGAGCAAAGAATGTGTGCAGAACTTTATGTTGTTTTTGTTTTTGGTAGGCGTTTGGCTTAGGCAGCGAGCGAGCAAGCGAGCGAGAGAGGGTTGGGGTGGGCTCGTTGGCAAAGTTCGAGGCCAGGGTGTGCAATCTGCCGGCGTGTGTGTTTTGTTTGTCTGTGTCAATTGACCGAAAATGATGGCGACGGCGGCCAAAATGTTGAGCAAAAATGGCGCACATGTGTGTGCTATGTGTGTGTGCATGTGTGTGTGCATGTGCATGTTCATGTTTGTGCGTGTGCGTGTGTGTGCCTGACAGCAGCCGCAATTATGAGCAATTATGACAAAAAAATAAAAACCCGAAAACAACAACACAACAAAAACAATCAAACAAACAAAAGCGACGGCCATTTGAGGTACTCGGATTCGAGTACGGATTTTGGGCAGCAGGCAGGGTTCTCGATGGGCCAACCAGACGGGGGCAGAGCTCTTGTGGCGCCCATGTAAATACTTGTAATAAGCTGGAAAAAAAACAAACAGCATTTTATTCAAACAAAATGTAACGCATGCAATAAATGTGCCATAGTAAAAAGATGGAGGAGTATGGAGGAAAGTGAAATATTTATGTACTTGGATTCAAGTGGATTTGTAAGAGAGAGAGAAAAAGAGAGAGGGAAGCAATTGTAGGAGTTTAGATGGTTAAGGAATTTTATATGAAACCCTATAATTCATAATTATACTAATTATTTGGTGTGTGAATATTTGTTTATTTAGTTAGAAAGTAAGAACAATTAATAAATAAATAGATATGCAGACAATATAGATAGATAGATGGTTGAAATAGACGAATGAATATTAAAAACATTATAATATGCATTGGATACCATAGAGAGAATTACTTAAGTAAACTTAAGATTGTTCATAAATAAATGTTTAAATAAAAGCAAAAAATTATATTATGTAATATTTCTATTTTCAATTGTAGTTCGGCAAATAGGTTGACACAATTAGATAAATGCATAAGCAAATGGGATAGACAGCAAAAAGCCTATTAGATTTAAATGAGCTGAAAATAAAATAAACTAAAGGAACTGAAACTGAATTTATCAAAGAATTGTTATATAAAAACACTTAAGACGATCATAAAAATTTAATAATAGACGTCGGTGTATAAGAGTGCTCATTGATCAATATTTAAAAATTTGATATATCTATAGTTGCCGTTATCTAGAAAACAATAATTCACCGAACACCAGACATAGATCTTTTTGTCGTTTGCGACTTGCCACCAAACTGACACAACAAATGCCACATAAATCAGCACCCAAAGTCGCGCCAGCCGCAGCCCCTGACCTGTGGCCCCCACTCCCCCAATCTTGTGAATCTCAGCATAACTCCTCGAATGTGGCGTCTTATCGGGGCGACAACTGCATTTCAATTCATAACAATTAAGTGAAACAACAAACAAAGCAACTTCTAGCGAGGATTGGACTGGCCATGAGACTCTCCCGAGCCGAGAGAGATTAGTGAAGCGCCCCAAAACGCAGCTCAACGGGGCCAACGGGTTCAGCACGTTTTCAGCTGTCTGCAGAGACAGGCCGAAGAGTGGGGGAAGGGGGGTGAGGGGGCTACGTATTGGCTAGTTATCAAGCACTTGCGCTGACGACTCGCTGAGTTATGTGCGTCGCTTGAACCTGCCTCGAGACGGGATCGCCCGTTAGGCGCTGTTGACAGCTGCCGCTGTGGAATGCCTCCCTGCCCTTCTTTGAGGCCCGACTTTGACGCTTATCATCGCTGGACCCTGATAAGCGGAGGCTGCCCTTTCGGCAGCGGGCATAGCCCTTTTCTTGGTTGGTTTGTTGTGGAAGGGAGCGTGCGAGAGAAGAAGAGCGAGGCGCCTCTTAAATAAAAGTTATAAAATTGAAGATTGAGCTAATTTTTATTAAAAACTAACTTTTCTTATTATTTAAAAATTGTAATAGTAACAAGAAAACTCTATTTAAAATAGAAACATTCCTGTAATCCTTTTGGTGTAGCAATCATTCGTCATAATGGTTTCCTTGGTTGCATTTTCATGACAGCAACTATTTAAACTTATTTTTTAGCTTTATCCAAACAGTGATACTAAATTTACCAATAAAGTGCTTAAGATTCGAGAAAGTCAAGATAACCTGTTTCAATTAACGTTAGTTTGTTGAAGTTATAGTATAAGTATGTTTCGGAAATTCTAGACTCTGTTGTTGAACTGATTCCTAAAGGTCTCTAAATGCTTTCAAAAAAGGGATATAGTCAAATAAAGTTTCAATTAAATTATACAGATTTTAGGACCCTGACGTTTTTGGGCAGTTAATAAAAATAACTTTTCTATAAATTGTTAATTTATTTTTAGAAAATCCTATGTTTTATTTAGAAAAAATATCATACACGTGTTTTACAAATTTTCCTCTGCATTTTCGAAAGAGCATTTGAAGTTCGGCTTTTCGCTTGTGCAATGCATAAACGAGCATTTTCCTTGGCTCGTTTCACGCATTTTCCATAATTAAGCGCACAAATTGTAATTACATGCGATTTGATTTATATATTTCGTATATATATATATATATTTTTATTTTTATTTTTTTTTGGTATTTGAGTTAGGAGCGGAATTCCCACAGCGCTCCCGACAGCTGAGCACTCAATCCTAGCGCCACACAAGCCGGCAACTGAAGCGGAGCCTGGCAACAGGATTGCCTTTTAGTGTAGTTTATTTGATGTCAGCGTTGTTGTTGCTGTTGTTGCTGTTGCCGTGCTGAGGCATCAGCGCAGCGGGTCGCTCTGTCTCCGCCTTGGCCCTGGCTCCGTCTGTCCGGGCCCGCTTAATGACATGGCCATTCATTCTGAGCCACAACGATGCGCTGAGACGCTAGTGGGCGTTGCCGCTAACTGACAGCCAGCGCGGGGCAGGCTCAGTGGCAGTGGCAAGGAGCAAGGAGCAAGGGGCAGGACGCGTTTCGCTGCATGCTGTTTGGGCATTTATTTGGGGGCAGGGGCTGTTGTTATGCCTTCATAAATTGTTTTATTATTATATAGACTTGAAATATGGCACAAGTCCAGACCTAAGCGGCCGCTGTCAGTTTATTGGTTTAACTAATTTGGTACCTTGCGTACCCTAACGCGGCCGTCAACCTGTGCTACTCTGTCTGTGGGTAATTAGCCTTTATGGCTGCAGCTGCTGCTGCTGCTGCTGACGTTAACGTTAACGTTAACTGCAACGTCAACGTCAACTGCAGCTCAGAAATTTGTCAAATGAATGCTTGCCAAAGGGCTCCCCGGGATGAGGGGGCGAGCGGGCCGCTTGACCACAAAAACAATTTGCATGCAATTGCAATTCAATAAAATTCAATAAAATTCAAATTAAATGCCGACAGCTGCTTCTTTTCTCGCTCTCAGTGGTTTTTTCGGGGGCAAATGTAAAGCGTTGTAATCTCCATGTTAAATATATGCACCCCTATTGAGCTATCGATAGTTATCGGCGAATGCAATGCCCGTTCAAAATGTGTTGACAAACTTGCCCAAAAAGATTAAAGCCCCCGCGCGCCCTCTCCCTCTCCCTCTCCCTCTCGCTCCCTCTCTCTCTAAGGGCAAAGAAAACAGCATGAACAACAAAACTAAAACAACAGGAACACAAAAAAAAAAAACTCGACAACAATTTTGTTGTCACAAAGGAGAACTGTCAACAGCCGTCGCTGTTGTTGCTGTTGTTGACATCATTGCCGGTACCTTTGCCGGCTGCAGGTGCTACTTTAATCCCCGCGCTTGTTGACAAACCGTCGGCAAACGGCCGGGGGACGGGGGGCAAGGGGACGGGGGCAACTGCGTTTTGCAAGCCACTTGGTTTGGGCCTTTGTTTAACGTGCGCCTTGTTTGCTCTTCCACTCACACACACACACACACACACGCACACGGCCGCAGCAGCTTCGTCTTCGCCCTCTCCTTCTCCTCAGTTGCTCCGTCTGCTGGCCTCCGATTTGACCAGCAGATAAAACATTGACAATTGACGCTTCTATGGCAGCCAGCGGGCACCTTTCGACCTCCGAAAAACGACGCGCACAGGTGCCTCCAGAGGCACCGTTCGACTGCGGCTGATAGCTGCCACTGCCACAAGTGTGTGGCAACATCAAATGGCCACGTTGCGCCACTCGGCTGGCCACATCTAATGCATACAACAGAGAAACCCAATTTCCTGCCAATTGCTGCTATATGTTACCATATAATAGAATGTATATATATTATATAATATGTCATATTATATATATATTATATAGTATGTCATATTATATATATATTATATAATACTATATGTTATATAAACTATGATAATTAAAATCAGATTGTTTCAAGAGGCTTTTTGAATCTGTCCGATTTATTTATTGCGCTCCACATTATCTTATTTTATTTTATTTTTATTTATATTTATTTTTTTAATCTCATAATTTTAAGCATTGATTCTTCACGCTAATATGCATCGCATTAAGTACATCATTTTAATAATTTTCATGAACAATTAACTTTATTACTTATACCATAAACAGTTAAATTGTTGTATGCAGAAAGGTATTGTCTTATTTACTTAAGTATTTGTCGCACCTTAGCAGGGCCAGATTTATCAAATTTAACTTGACTTAGGATATTCAGAAAAGGAAAATAGCTTTACAAATTTTAAATTTAAATTTTATCTAAATATGCTTGAAAAAGTAAAAATACGCGAATATTTTGTCTATCACCTTGTAGAAATAGGGGATATCAGCCAATCTAAGTTTTAAATGAGAACTTGGGAGTTGCGTTTTTTAAAGTCACTTGATAATTCTTCAGCATATATGTGTATTTTTTCATTTTCCTTTACGTTGCTTGTTTTCCTATGTTTTGGTGTTCATATGTCAACTGGAATACTTTTCTTTGTCTAAGATTTCGAGCATAAGAAAACTGATCGTAAAGGTTGGTTTAAGCCTATAGCATTTATATTTTAAGTTTAGGTTAATTAATTCTTGCGATTCTTGAATAGGACACACAGTATTTATGATGTGGAATAGATTTCTGTCAATATAGTAAGAAACGCTTTTGCTCACCCTCTCGCTCGCTCGCGCTGTCGCTTTCTCTGTCCCACCTTTCAGCCATTCGACTGTCGTTCCACCCTTGTCTAGCCCACTTTTGGCGACCCCATTACGTAATTCGGGCAGCAGTTCTTTATCTGGTACGCGGCGTTATCTCGCCGGGCTGGCCATGTCAACGGCTCGAAATGCCAATTACAACTCAATCGGGTTTAGTTCGCCCAGGACGACGGTGAGGAGCAGCAGGAGCCGGGCCCAAGAGCTCGAAGCCAGGGCTAATTGATTAGCCATTAACCTCAATAGGGACGCGAGCGTCGATGAGAGTGCAGCAGCAGCAGCAGCACACACACACACACACACACACACACGCACACACAGCAGTACACAGTCGGCTTAATTAGGCTTAATTATGGGCCCTGGGTTTGTGAAGTGGCCTCAGACCGGGGCTGGGTCGAGCCCAAGTAGCCTGCCAAACACTTTCAAGCCACATTAACAGCTCGTTGTTGTTTGTTATTGCTGGGCAATAAAAAAAACACAGCCAAAGGCGCAGTGAGAGAGAGAGAGAGAGTGAGAGGGAGAGAGAGCGAACGTATGAGGAAATTGAATTAGCTGAGCGCGTTCAAAAATAATGTGTGGCCCCTCGGTTCGAGGCACAAAACAAACAACTTTCGGTCAAAAGGTGCAAGTTTTACACGTAACGATTTGCACGAAGCTTCAGCAGATGATGGAGAAGAAGAAGACTCGGCCGAAGAAGAAGAAGCAGCCTGCCCCAGCCTCAGCCCCAGCTTCAGCTTGGCAAACACAAACGAGAGCAAATCGTTTTGTTGTCGAGCACAGCTCGAGCTGCACACACACGAGAGGAGGTCCCACACACACACACGCACACACACACACACACACACTCACTCACTCACATGGCGGGGCTGGGGGCTGGCAGCGTTTGGGGCCAGGCGCGTTGCGCGTGTGGTGGGCCGATTTGTTTGGGGCCAAGCGACTTGGCTCCAGTTGGCGCTTGCGGCTATGGGGCTATGCGGCGCGACTTGGGCTCTGGCCATGGCCATAACAAGCTGCCAACAACTGGCGCCAAGTGCTCAATAATGTTAACGAGCTATTCAGTTAAGACAACAACAAAGAGCCAAAAAACGAAAACAGCAAATAAAAACAAAAAAAAAACAAAAAAAAAACGGCCTGAAAAGAAACGAAACGAAGCCAAAAGGAGCCCAACTAACCAGGCAGACGTGCCACGGCCCCAGTCTCAGGCCGAGTCTCAGGCCGAGTCTCAGGCCCAGGCCCAGTCTGAGTCCCAGTCCCAGTCCCAGTCTCAGTCCCAGTCTCAGTCCCAGTCTCGTTTCTGGCCCGCAAATAAAAAATAATTTGCAGTCGAAAAAGGCAGTCGAAGGCTTGGGGCTGGCTGCGGGGGCAGCGGGAGGCTGAAGACGTGGGCTGGCTCTGGCTTGGAGTTGGAGGTCCCGAAACGCCAAGGATGCCTCTGCGACTGCGCATACCCTGCAAATGCTGACAGAAACGGGCATAACACATAACAAGCGATCGTAACTCTTCATAAATATATTTCATATACTTATATACATTTTTTATTTTTGAAGGTATTTCAATATTCTGCAAGTTTTAACTGTTAAATAGGTCCAAAATTACGCAGGACTATAAATTTATACAAATTAAAGCAGTCCAAATTTAATTATATTTTTTAAAAATAACATTGCCCAGAACTCTACGAACTTGTTGATTTTTAAAATATAAAAATATTGAGACATATAGCAATATGTTCTACATTTTTCGCTAAGTTAGAAATCTTAAAATATTTTTTTGTATTTTGCACAGATTTCAATAAAAAAAAGTTGTAAATTTTTGACAATTTACATATATATATTTGTATTTAACGCAGATCTTAAATGTTGCTTAAGATATATATTGTTATATTTGATCGATGCACATTTTATTTTGATTATTTATATTTTTGAAATGCTGTGCTGCGCTTTACAGGTCATCTCGCAGTCGCGCATACCCCGCGGCGCGCTCGCATTCGTTCTGCCACTTGCTGCTGGCCCAGGCAGTGCCCAGTTCATGTTTGCAGCTCTCTAAATAGAAACATCGCTGCATCCAGCCGGGCCGCGTTGTCCGTCCGTCCGTCCGTTTGTCCGTCCGTCCGTTTGTCCGTCCGCCCGTTCGTCCGTCTGTCCGTTCGTCAGTTAGTCATTTAGCCAGTCAGACATCAGTCAGCTTGTTAGCTGTTGGCCTGCCTGCCTGCCTGTTGGCCCGGGCTTGTTTGGGGGCCTTTTTGTTGGTTTTATCAAAATGCAGGCGCAGCTGATGATGATCTGTGAACATGAACAAGACGTTCGTTAAATTTGATTCATGAGGCGCAGGCGCAGGCGCTGGCGCTGGCGCTGGCGCTCCAGCCCGAGCAGAGGCCGAGGCCGCGGTTGGGGCACTATGGAGTCCAGGCGCTGGCTCGTTGAGGCGCAGTCGCAGCGATTGAGTGATTGCTACTTAAACTTATAATTTTCATATTTGTGTGTGTGTGCGCGTGTGTGTGTGTGTGTGTGTGTGTGAGGGTGCAGCCCTTTACTTGGGTGGGTAGCCCAGCCGAGTGGTCACTGATCGCCTCGACTGGCCTGGTGTTCCACGGCCCTGGCCATGTAATTTTCGAGTTTGCACATTGCCACCAACATGGCCAGAACATGGACTAAGGCTAATCAACAGGCCAGCGCCACGGCCGGGCCAATTTGAATTCGACTGCAGTCGGGAGTCTGGAGCTGGAAACAATTTGCGGCTTGGCGCCACTTGATAACCTGGCCCCAGCTCCGGCTTCGGCTCCAGCTCGGCGACTCTGCGATTCCTCGACTGATCGCAGTTTTGGTTTTGTTTGCTTTTGCCAGGCACTGATAATGATGATGATGATGATTGTGTGTGCACGTGTGTGTGTGTGTCTCAACTCACGCTTACCTGGCTCTCTTTTGGCCTCGGCAATTCCTGGGCCTGCTGGTGGGCCCCCTGAGAACCGCAGCAGCGTTTAGGCTTTATGCCGCGCTGATTAATGTTTTATTTGATTACCCGGCTAAAATGACTTGCGCTCCGTCTCGCTCTCACTCTCACCATCTCCTCTCTCTTTCTCTCTTTGCAGACAAATGTTTCCGCAAATGAAATTTCGCGTTTCGGGCCTGGATGCCAAGGCTAAATACATATTGCTACTGGATATCGTTGCGGCGGATGATTATCGTTATAAATTTCATAATAGGTGAGTGTGCGCGCGCGCGTGTGTGTGTGTGTGTGTGTGTGTGTGTGCAACTAATCAATATTGTTATCCTTTGCAGTCGCTGGATGGTCGCTGGCAAAGCGGATCCCGAAATGCCAAAACGCATGTACATCCATCCAGATTCGCCCACAACGGGTGAGCAATGGATGCAAAAAGTTGTTTCATTTCACAAATTAAAATTGACCAACAATATTAGTGATAAACATGGATTTGTAAGTACTGTACGTCTTCTTTGTTTACCGCATTAATAATTTAAGCCCTAGATGCTCAAAAATGTAGCGAGCGAAAATATTATCATTTATAATTGATAAACGGCAAGGTGTAACAAAACTTGGAGTGCTTGTTTCCAGACTTTCGGCGTTATTCGGAGTAATTCTCAGTTTCGGAGTAATTCGGAGTATGAGTTTTTTTTTATAGATTATGAGAGTTTGCAATATGTTTGCATTGCCATGTTTGCTTGAGAGAAATTTCGGAATAAATCGAAATGTTTCGGAGTATACTTTTTAAAGATTTTGTGTGTACTTGTTATGACTTCGCTTACTTTTTGCAATGTTCTTGGTACGTACTATATCGGATTAAAGGAGAATTTGTTTAGGATGCGTAAAATTAATTAATTAATTGAAAATGCATTTATAATTTTAAAAGGTATCGCAAACAAATTTAATGTCGTGCTTGTTTCAGGAGTTTCGGAGTAATGCGGCTTATTTCGGAGTAGGTATGCGTTGCTCGGGGATTGTGTGTTTCTTAGTCGTGAGAGTTGGCCATCTGTTTGTGTTGGCATGTTTGTCCGAAAGGCATTTCGGAGTAATTTGGTGTGTTTCGGAGTATATTTTTAAAATATTTTGGTGGATACATTTTAGACTGTTACGGACTGTTTCGGATTGAAATATAACTTAACCTGATTAGGAAGTAATTAAAAATGCGTCTTTCGGAGTCAGTCTGAGATGTTCGGAGATTGAGTTGTTATTAGACATGAGAGTCGGCTATATGTTTGTCTTGGCGTCTATGTTTGACAGACATTTCGGAAAAACTCGGAGTATATAGCTTGCAGGCTCTGAGTGTACTCGTTGCGAGTATATTTGAGAATCGGCTGGAAATCGAACCTGATTAGAAAGCGTAAAACTGAGGAAGTAATAGAAAATACATCTCCAATCGTGCAGCATTCTGGCGCTGGCTGCTCACGTGCTGCCGTCGAGCGGCTGCTGGCGACTTCAAAGCGAACATTATCCGGCTGTCTCGGCGCGGCGTCCATATATCAAAGAGGAGGCTGTGCGGCACCTAACACTGGTCGTCCCTGCTCGGGCGCCGACTCGAGCACGGGGCTTATCAATGCAAATTTGCGCAGCTGGCCAACGCTTAAGCGCTCCCGGTCCGCACTTTGAAGTATGGCAGCCGAGCGGCGCACCGCGCGGCCTTATCTAAAACTTCACACGCAGCCGCAGCGCACACGGATAAGCCCCGAAGGCGGCGGCAGCGGCGGCGAGACGACAACTTTCGTTGCCATTCATTGGGCAGTGGGCGCGGGCGCCAAAACAAATTGGCGGCGCGGCTTTTGCATGGTGCTCGGCGCTGCCTGGTGGCCAGTTGGTCGGCCGGTTCGTCCGCCAAGGCCGGCGCGTTTGAACTTTGCCGACGCCGATCGCGTAAATTTCATCAACTGCTGCGCAAATTTTCATTTTTTATTGATCAGCGACGGCGGCGACGCAACGGGTGGGCAAGCAGCGCAGTCGCAGTCGACGTCGCCGTCGACGTCGCAATGATGGCGATGCTGGCGGGCGCCATGCAGTTTTGTCATGTCTGCTCTCCGAAGGCCCCGCGCCACCCGCGCGCGGTTCTCGCCGCGATTCTCGCCGCCTCTTTGCATGCCAAGTCATAAATCGCGCGGCGAACAAGCGGCGCAGACAACGGCGACTGCCATAAGGGCTACGACGTCGATGTCTCCGTGTGTGCGTGGGCCTCGGCCTCCGCTAAGTAGCCTGTGTTGGCCATTAATTTCGCTTAGTTCAAACGCCGCGCGCCGACACAAAGCGCTGCGTGTGTTCCCCAAGACTTTCGGGCTGTGTCTTGCAAGACCTGGAACTCGGGAAGTTCGGGCCGAACTCGGGCTACTCCCAACTCCTCATCGCTTATGCGTAACCACAAAAGTGCTCCAACAGCTGTTGTCGCTCTCAGCACACGCTCAGATCTATAATTGAACTCTGCGGTCAGCGGACAGGCGCTGAGGTCAGCTGACGATGGCCTCCATGTCCTTCGCCATCGATGCAAGCCCAGTGCCCGCTGGCTGCGTGTCAAAACAACAGTAAGTCGTTGTCGCAAGCAACACCCCTCCCCTCCTTCCCCCCACCCCTTGCCCCACCGTTACACCTTATAATTGCATACTTCTGGCCGTGCTTGCATGCTTATTTGCCCCACCCCAGCCGGCCGACATTGAAATGCACTTAGCTCAGGTAGTGAATAAAAAATAAAAACGGGTAAGAACGTCGCAGTCGGGTGTAGCCGACTGCGAGCTACTCATTCGGCGTCTAATAACAGCTGTTGTTTTTTCTTTAAATATTTCTTACTATTTAGAAGAGCTCAGAAAAGTCGATGCCAAATTTGTTGGCAGTAACTGTAAATTAGAGTATTATTATCAGTAATCTGTCTGAAACAAATATGTATCTAGCCTTATAATTGAGGGCGATATATCGATTCTATCGAACTGCCACGCCCCCACACTAAGCGGCTATGTATTGCAAATTTCATTCTAAATTGGATTTGCAAACCCAATATACTCTTTTCACTTTTGTGAACGAGTTTCAAAAAAATACAAATATAAAAAACGCGCGCGTTTTAAAACGCCCCGTGCACTGTGCGTGTGCCTGTGTGTGTGTGTGTGTGTGTGCTCTGTCGGCCATATTGCGGCTGTCGCAACCCTAAAATGCTGAAATGAACCACACGAGGGTTAGCCATGACAGAAATAAAACTCGGAGTTTGCATTTTGTGTCTGAGGTGTCGCCTAATGCGTTTAATTGTTGAAGCTGGCAAAAAGCTTTGCCAATTAACCCAGCCCCAGCCGGCCCAACTCCAGCAGCACTTCAAGCTGGTCCGAGACGTCGTCAAGTGCGGAGCGAGTCCGAGGACCTAACGACCCAAACGAAGCCGCCAACTGTGAGCCGCAGGACCTTTGTGCATGCGTGTGTGTGCGAGTGTGTGAGCGAGTGTGTGAGTGTGTGTGCGAGTGTGTCTGCTGCCATTAGTTTCATCATAGTTCAAAGCATAGTTGGCCATCTTCAAATGGCATCTGCAGTGGCTCGTCCTGTGACCATTCAGCCATGGCCAAGTGGTCGTCGCCCTTGCGCAGCAGACCAAGCGCAAAAAATTTATCACAGCCAAGTTGACAAATAAACTGAAGTGGAGTTCCATTTCCGGATGTCGGCGACGGCGCTGCGCAGCCTTTAAGCGCAAATCAAATTAATTGAAGCTCACATGTCCTGACAAGCCTTTTGAATCCTTGCATACCCTGCTCCTGCTCCTTCTCCTGCTCCTGCTCCTCGTTCGTTTCTCTCGTGGCCTGTCTTGAAACAATTCGTTTAGAAAATCAAAGGCGGCCCGCAAAACTTCTGTGTGTGTGTGTGTGTGTGTGTGTGTGCGGGTGTGTGTGTGTGCTGAGATATGGGATATGGCCAATTTGTCTGTCATAGTCAGGCAGGTAGTCGCATCTGCCTGCGAGGTGTTCCCCAAAATACAACTTGAAAGGCTGCTTTGAAGTTGACAACAGCCCCTGCCCCTGCCCCTGCCCCCTGGCCCCGATTCTCACTACAACTGCAACTGGTTCTCAATACTGCTGCAACTGCCCAGCCATCAGTTTTAGCTTTAACTTACTGTTAGCTAATTTTGTCTTAACGTTTTCCTTCAAAACTAGTTCGAAATGTGGCAGAAACTGCGTGGCAAATATAAATATCAAATATATACATATATATTTATACTTCATATTCTAATTTATATCAATAGTCAATTCTATTTCGATAGAAATAAGTTCTTTTTATACAAATTGTATTTTCTCGAATGTGTATCCTTAAAGAACAAACAAACGTTATGTCTATAGAAGCAGCACATTAAAAAAATATTTTTGTTGCTGTTGTTGATTCAACAAGCCAAGCCTAGTTGGACTTGAAATAAACAAATAAATATACTACAGTAAAAGAAAGAGAACAAATTTAAAATCTCATTTTAGCAAAAAGAAAGAATTGGAAAATTTATAAATTTTATTTTAGCGTACAAATTTCCTTATAAAAATCAAATATATCTTTCAAATCGCGAGCATTGAATTCGAATGTGCCGCTTCTTGAGCTGTTGCCACGCCCAAATCTGCATCCTTTCTTCATTTGCCCTGTTTTCCCAACGCAAGCGGAAAACTCTTGCTTCGTGCAACCCTCTTTGCGCCGCATTCATCTTTTGTGCTGCGCTTTGTGCGTCTCTTCAGCCCCGTCTCGACCTCAACTTAAGCTCTTTATTAGCCGCTCTATCGACAATTTGGCGGAACTTAACAATCCATTAATTGTGCGTCTGCGATGAGAGTTCGAGAGGCGCAGAAGAGTCCCGAATTGCCAAAAATGCCTACCCTCGGCGGGCCGCAACCCCTCCCAGCTGGCCCTAACCCCTGGGCTATTAATGATGACGCTGTTGTTGTTGCTGTTGTTGTTGTCTAACTAGCCCGGGTCCCTTGTCCGCCTGTGTGCCTATAAATGTCTGATTTCTTATCTAATGCCTAATGCCATCAATTGCGGCGCACTATCTCAGCGTATATCATGACGCTGAACGGCGCACGCACCCAGACGCAGACACAGACAGGGGCAGGGGCAGGGGCAAGGGGCAGGCAGACATGCATCATGCCATCAGCACTGGAGTCGGAGTTTGGCTAAGTGCAAAGGGTATCTGCAGCTTGGCTACAATAAATAACCGAAAAAACCGAACCCATTGGCTATCAGTTTGCGATCAACTTTCGTGCTGCTGTTGCTGCCGGGCAGATTAGACAGCAGCGGCAGCAGCGGCAGCGGCGGCAGCAACAACAAGCGTGTCCTGTGCGCATCCTTGGGCAACGCCTGCTGCCAACCGCAGCCGCCACACGAGCTTAAGCAAGCGAGTTTTGGTTTAGAATTCTTTGTTCTTCATTTTTCTCTTTAGCAGCTGTTGCAAGTTGCTGTTGCAAGTTGCTGGCGCTCCTGCTGCTGCGGCTGCTGCTCCGGAAACAGTTGCCTTAATTGCCTGCATATTTTTGGCTTCAAGTCTACAAGTGGCGCCCCACCCCCGCCCCTGCCCCTTTCCCCGCCCCACCATTCGCCTCTGTCCATCAATCATCCTTTTTTTATCTTTGCTGAGCTACAAATTTCCTTTTATCGCACACACATGCAATGCCCCTCCAGAGGGAGGGGCCGCCGAGTGGAACTTGCGGCTGGAGCATCATTAACTGGTTTACAATAGATCGCCTTAAGCTAGTTTACCCTAGTTTGTATGCAAAGAGAGTTGGTTAACGTGCAAATTCATGCGAATTTTACTCTCTTCCATATTGAGAACCAAGTGCGAATGTCGCAGCAATAACAACCAACTCGTATACCCTAGCATTTTCGGTTTTAATGCGTATTTTGAACAGTGACAACCGCAACCGATTAAAGAAGCAAGTTCTCAAAATTTGAAATTTCAATAATGCATATTTTTAAATGTCGAATCAATCTAGAGCACAAATCAAGAACAGAATCGGTTCAATTTTGACAAAGTTATAGGAGTTTGAATCATGGGAGCTATGGATCCGAGTGCTTTATAGGTCAACATTTTTGTCAATTTTGGCCGGATTTTTGACAAACAATTTGACCCGCCCAGAATCTGTTTTAATGTGGTTTTTTTTATACTAACCACTTCCGATTAAAAATATAAATTTGCATTTCTAGATCTTCGAAGAAAAATGTTGTCCAAAATAAGTAAGAGGAGGGAGTAATGAAATGTATTTTCACTAATGCATATATATTTTAAATGCAGTATCAGTTTAAGTTAAAAATCGTGAACAAAATGCCAACCGACATGAAAATTGGTTCAGTTTTGACAAAGATATGGGAAATTAAATACGGGAGCTATGGGTCCGCTTAAAAACTGAGGCAGATATAAATATATATATTTTCGCGATTCGCGACTACACTAGTATATATTCAAAATCTCAAGTTTCAAGCTTCAAATAGAGGCCCAAAAATTGAGTTCATAAAGACGCAAACCCAATATACTCTTTCGCTTCGTGAACGAGTGTAGCGAGAGCCTCAATGTCTTCCCTTCTACTTGTGAAGCTGATGCAAGTCTGCTATTTGTGAAGCCTTTTTTCTTGAGTATGGAAAACCTGTCCCAATCTATTGCCAGAGCGACGTAAGAAGCTTTTATTTCACTTCACCATTCTCATTTTACCTAAAAGAGAACTTTGAATAATATTTATAAATAGTTTGCTTTTAGTTAGCAGTTGCCAGAAACAACTCTGGCTTTCCACAGGCTCAACAATGGCCTCTAGGTTATTTTCCATTATACTTGGTTATTTAGGAGAGCTCTTTCCTCGACACGGGTAAAGCAGTTGCTGCTCATCCAATTACGGTTCACTCCACATAATCTAAAACTCCGCCCCGGCTCCCCGGCCGCGCTGCCATAGCCATCTTATCAGGCCGGGCTTTGAGTGGGCAAGTGTTAACCTCAATTGCGTACAGCTAGCTACACGCAGATAAAATGAAACGCCATCAGATTCCTGGGCCGGCGACTGCGCCCAGACATCTGTCATATGTCGGGGCATTAGCATTAGGCATTAGCATAATGCCAGCTCTTTCGGGCTCTGCACTTTCCAGCTCCGGTCGAGTCGAGTCGAGTCGCGGCGAGCTGACGTGACCGGCGGTACTTAAGAGCTGCTCGCCGGGCACCACTCAGTGGTTCAGCGGTTCGTTTTCGTCGTTCCAAATGTGTCAACCCAAGAGGGAGCAGGGGGCGTATATATATATATATATATATATATATATAGGTGTATATTCGGTGCGAGCGAGAGGCAGGCGAAAATTTTGTTGGCGCTAAGACTTGAACATTTAGTTTTTGCGCTTGATTTTTGGTATGGGGCGACTGTGGGCGTAGGGGCGTGGCGGGCGGGGGCGTTGAAACTAATTAACATATTTAATGTTTTTAGCACGTTGCGTTTTGGGCCCAACCCTGCCTGGCTTGGCCGTGGCCCTGGCGCCAGTCCTATATATTAGGCTAGTTAAAATCTAATAAAAACCTGAGCATGCCTCATAAATTTCAATGCGCACTGCCCCATAAAATGTATGTGGAGGGGTTGCGACTCGGGGCTGGCTGGGTGGGTGGGGGGTGGTTGGTTTAAGCGCCTAATGGCGAACGCGCTTTTATGTTAAATTAAACCGGGACTCGTCGACTGTGATCCAAATAAAATCCCAAACCCAACCAAACCGGGCCAGGTATGCCAGCGTCTGGGTTTTCTCTTTGGCTCTGGTTTGCTGCTCCACCCCTCGTTTGGGGGGGTAGCACTTGGTGGCATGGCCGCATTTTTGACTTAATTTCGTCGTCGTGCAGCCGTTGACGAGGTGGCAAGTACGTTGTCGCTGAGGTGCGACAAAATATCACAAATAAAAATACCTTTTATGTTTTGGAATTTTTTAATATTCAAATCAAGTTGACGGCTACAAGAGAGACGCCATGCAAAAAATACAAGTGCCATACACGAAGCAAAACGAAAAACACAAAAGGAAAACTGCAAAAACAATTGCGTGGCGGCGACGGCCAAGTTTCTCATAAAAACGGCTAAAATATTCGCCTGGTATTTGGCACACTGCGATGGCTGCCAGATGCCACAGATGTGAGCTGAACGCTTGAGTTTCTGCATCGTTTCACTGGCTTTCTGGTCTTAAAGCGTCGTCTTAAAGCTGCAACTATATAGAAGTGCAAAAAGTAGAGCTTACAAAGATCAGGGGAAAGAATTAATAACTTACGATTCATTTAAAAACAGCTTTAAGCTGTCTTCGAAGCAAGAAAATCAGACAAAGCTTTTAAAGAAGGCAGTGGAAGAGCTTTAAGTTTATATAAATGCTAAAGAAAGTGAGCTTTTGGATAAATATGTGCTTTGTAGAAAAATTGATCACAGAATAAATTAGATTGCAAATTAAAAATTTATACAATTACAATTATATTTGTTAGGATATAAAGAAAAATCGAAGTTGACTCGTGAACCTTGAAAGAAATAGGCCTATTAGATCTTGAAGACATGCAGAGCATCGAGCTAATTAAAGACAAAGCGGAGAACAACAGACGGACAGATGTCAAGTGAATGGAATGAATACTCGAATGGAATTAGATCGAACAATGGCAAAGTACACCGCAAGAAATTGCAAAGTCAGGCTAATGAAGAGGCGATGATTGCGCCGTTGACAAAAGCGGGCCAGAAACAGGAGAGGAGGGAATCGCAGAATCCAAACAGGCTGGGACCTAATCCACACACACACACACACACACACGCACACACATGCTCCGCAGTAGGCGGGCAGCTCATTCTCATTCCCTGAGCTGATCAAAGTGGCGATTAGTGGCCGCACAAACAAGATTACACGCCCCTTGTGCCTGGCCCGGACTGCAGTTGCTAATGCCTTTAAGGACGCTCAAAAGACGCATCCTGCGCCGCATCGCATCGCCGGATCGATGTCTAACAACATAATTAAATAGATGGGAAAAAGAGAAACGGGCCCGGCGATTGTGTCGGCATATTGCGCATACGCCGCGTTTGACTGGCGGCTCGATTATGTGCCGGCGGGGGCGCCGCTATCCTGCGGCGCAAGGCAGCCGCAGTCGCCGCCGCAGTCGCAGTCGCCGCCGCAGTCGCCGCAGCCTCTTGTGTGCATGTCTAAACAAATGCTTAGAAATCGAGGCCGACGACAGCTGAAGACAAATTTATTATTGCGCCGCGTTTCCGTTGCGAGAGGACAATGGCATTCAGCGCAGCTCCCGCTGTCTCCATCTCTCTCACTCGCACTGATTCGCTCTCTCTCTCGCTCTCGCTCTCTTATCCGCTGACACACATGCTGCACAATAAAAAGCAGAGCAAATCTAGCGATTAAGTCGTTTTACAAAGCCTAAACAGACCCCCCCCCCACACACACACACACACACACACACTCGCACACACACAGACAGGCCGCCAAATGAACAGCAGCTGCTGTGCGTGGGCAACAGTAACAAGAATCAGAGCCCACGCCCACGACCCAAAAGAACATCTTCTAGCAGCGCTTTTGTTGCCTTTGTTGTTTGTCCATTGTTGCCAAAAAAGGAGAGCGACGCGACTGTGCCGCTGGTGCGGGGAGTGGCGGAGGGGCGGGGGCGAACAACGATGTTGCCACTGGCAGCTGCTACAGCTAATGTCAGCGCTTCCATTAGCCCAAAGCAAATAGACGAGCTTGACTTGGATTTCGGCATCGCATTGAAACGGAAGTGCAATATTTGCTGCCAGTGCCATGCAAATAGATTTCTAAACGCGTCTGCCCTAACCCCGCCCGCCGGGTACATCGGCTGTTGCCAGCCATTTGGCCAAAAGTCTTGGCCGACTCAAATGAAATATAGCAATCGATTTGTATATAGTAACTATCTTAAGTATTTTGCTTTTCATTAATTAATAAACATAAAATAAATAAACATAAAATTTATACAAATTAAATATAATTTACTATCATAAAATTATGCTGGACTTAAGTTAAATATAAATATATATATAAAATAATGTTGGTAAAATTGTTTTGATTTTCGAGAGACAAATAATTAATAATAAATATTTTGAATACGATCCACATATCCGATTACTATTAGACCATATTGAGTTGGCCATAGGGCATTTGAAATTCGTTTTGGCGCGTCTTAATTCAGTTAGGCTTTTGGTAATAGGCTTTCGTTGTTGTTTGGCCGCATGCGTCGCTTGTTTGCCGACAACATTTTGGTTGTTTGTGGTTGTTGTCTCTGGTTGTTTGAACGGGCAAATATGCCAAGCGCCACTTGTCGCTGCTCGTCGTCTGGGGTTTCTGGTTTTCGGTTTTGGGCATTATCGCTGACTACTTAAGTCTTAGGTGACAGTTAAACACCTCAAATAAGCTACCACATTTTGGGCTCATTCGAGTTTGAATTTTGATTGCATTTACATTTACTTAATAAGAGCCTCCACTCCACCTGTCCGCCCCCCCCTCCCCCTTCCCCACCCTGCTTTGACAACAGTCTACAGTCTCCGCAGTCTTCAGCTCTCACTCTCTTTCTCTCTCCCTTTCTCCCCGTTTCCGTCTCGCTCTCCATTTGCATTGTCTTCGTTTTTGTTTGTGTGTTTGCTTTTGTTTCTATTTGAATTTGAGATATTTGTCCATTCGTCGCTTGTTTGACTTGTCTCCCTCCCTCTCTCTCTCCCCTCTCTCTCTCTCTCCCTCGCACTCTCCCTTTCGACAGCTGTTTTGCTGCTTCTTATCTGGCAGATAAGCTGGCGCTCGGGGCGTTTACAGACGGAAGTGCTCCGCATCTTTTGTCTTTCGTACCGTTCGGAATGGTTTTAACAACTGGCGCCTAAGAGCTAATCAGTAGCAAGTTCCCAACTGCTTCCAACTGCTCTTAACTAGTTTTAGATAGTCCCCTCCGACTCATTTTCTTAACAACTTATCTCCGCTTTGCGCCATATCTCTCGCTGCCCGCTCTTTATATTGCCATTCGCGGCGCATATCTGATCTGAAAACTGACTGCAAATCTCTTGTTGGAGTCTCTTCCGTTTCGTAAAATGATTTATTTCTCAGCTCACTCTTTGTATACATATAAAACAAACTGAAGTAGCTTAATGTGAGCTTTATTCCTATGTAAATTAATCCAAATTAAAGCTGCTTTTCTTTGTGCTTTCAAAGTGTTCTTTTATTATTGTACATTTTTTTTTAGGTTAATCATATTTTTTTGTGCTTCAAAACAGATTAATTCATTTTTTTTTCAAGATTCAACTAAATAAATGCTTAAACATGCACTGAATGTATTTTTTGAAATAGTTTTACAGTATTTCAATTATTATTTTTCATTTCCAGAATTGGATTAATCCAATGTTTCTTAGCTCTTATATACAATTATATCCACTTTGCATTTTCTAGATTAATCTAAAGTTTGAACTAATCAGAAATAATTTTGTCATATTTTGTTTTATCAAAGATTAATCTGCAAATGGGGCTTTAAGCTGTTGAAAGAGTTGGCTGGCCCCACCTTACCACCACCCACCCTCTTTGCAGAAATGCCCCGCCCCCTCCCCCTCCCCGCCCCCAGGGGCACCCACAAGTTGCGACTAATGCGCGCTGACACTTTTATTGACTGGCAAATGTGAAATGTGTTGGCTGTTTGATTATTGGCAGGCAGGTGGAAAAGCAGCTGAAACAACAGCGAGCCAAGCAACAACAGCAACAAAGTTGCTTTTAGTTAGTTTGTTGCCGGCTTTGTGCAAACGTCACGCAAATTTTGTGTTGGCTCATTAAGAAAAGCTTTGCGCGTTGCCATAGATGATGATAATTGTTGTTGTAGCTGCAATTGTTGCTGTTGCTGTTGTTGTTGCTGTTGTTGTATGTGTGACATGATTTTTGCGTGTCACATGGCAAATGGGCAACAATGTATCAAACAATGCGTCAATCATTTCGTTTCATTTTAGTTCGGTTCAGTTCGAGTTCATGTTCAGTTAAATTTGTTGTTGTCGTTGTCCTATAAAGTTGTTAATAAATATGTTTATGCATAAACAATAGCAGCTAGACAACTATATTGTCTATAATTAAGTTTGTCTACAACAACAGCGCTGAAACCTGATTAAAAGCGCATATGGAGAAAATGGAACTATTAGCGTTAATTAATTAAATTAATTTTGCGCTGCCAACAATAGACCAGCAACAACATTATAAACATGCGCATACATCTATATATACTTTTTGTATTTATACATATTTTTTTTGTAGTCAATTATCGTTTGTTTCTTCTGCTTTTTTTACTCAGAGCCAAGTAAGGTTCTGGCCAGAAGGCGGGGTAAATGCTCTGAAAGCAGCTAACTACCTGCCGTTGCCCTCCTTTTCTTTAGCTGTTGTTGTTGTTGTTGTTGTTCAGGCAGTGGAAAAACGTAGCTGAAAACAAAACTAACAATAACTAATTCATTTTTCATTTCACATTTCACGTTTTCACATTTCTCATCGCCCGGCGAGGGTGTCCAGAAGTTGTCGATTTACAGTTACAAATGCCTCGGCCCGAGCATTAACAGATAGAGCATTTGCATCAAGTAGCTCTTAAATAGCATCTATTAGCTGCCCAACACTTGGCTGTCCGAGCCAGCCAAGAACTCGTATTTTATTAGCCACCAAGAGGCGCGCTTCGGCCAGACACGCTAGAGTCTTGTTTTTTGCACGCCCACCTATTAAAAAAGCATTTAGTTAGCCCACTCGCACTTGGCTAACGTGCTTAACTGTAAGTTATGAATGCACTTGTTCAGTTTCGTGGAAATCGCATTAAGATTTCCTGACTTATGGCCACTGCACATAAAGTTGACACTCCATATTAATCAATATATATAAAATAGTGAAGCAGTTAAGTCTTAACCAGCTCAAGAATTAACTGCACCGATATTGTGTTTATCAGTAATTCATGCAAACACTTGCTGAATTGAATGTAAAACGCTTTGCAATTTCTTGACTTGAACAGTTGCCACCTCGGAGCCTATAAAAATAGGTATAAAAACAAAATTGTACTCGTTGCACATGCGACGCAGGCAGCAAACGCTGCGCGTCATAATTACCAAAAGGAAAGAAGAGGAAAATAAATGAAAACAAAAATATTAATGAATTATTGGGAAAAACAAACGCAACGGGAGCGTGTGCGAGTGCGAGGCAACATGCGGCAGGGGCAGGGGCTGGGGCAGGGGCAGGGGCATACAAAATTAGGCATTTAATTGTCTCGGCCAGTAACTGGCTCTGTCTTTGGCCACGGCTCTGGCCTGTGGCTCACACACGGCTTAACCCGGCTGGCAGCTGACAGGCGTCACGTTGGGAAAACCAACAAAAATTTAACTACCAGCAGCAGCAGCAGCAACAGCAGCAACAGCAACATGCAACGAGACAGCCCCGCAACTGGCGCTACAGTTGCACACGCCTGGCGCCAGTTGCCCCTGACACTGCCACCGGCACTGCCCCTGCCCCTCGCCCCTGTCCCCGACCCTGCCCCCGACGCACTCACAAAATGGGCGCAACGTGGCCAACCACCAAATAAAATAAAATTAGTATGCGTCGGCAACTTCATTTTTCGATGATTTATGAAATGAAAAATTTACAATATAAAAAGCAGAGAAGAAAAAAAGACAAAAATTATATGTTTGTACGCATATAGATTGTTGTTGTTGCTGCACAGGATCTCCACCTCCTCAAATAAGCCTTTGCACATTTCAACACGCGTCTCATTATAAAAATTGAAATTATACTTTTTATTATAGATTATTAATAATTTGTGACACGTACAGGGCCATTGATTTCCAATGAAATTGACCCGCGGTTCCCAAAATCCAAACACAAAACCATAAAGAACGACGTGTAACATTTGGCCGGAGAGCGGGCAAGGGGTTTATGGGCAGGAGGGGCAGGAGTCGGAGCTGGCAGGAGGAGCTCAGCTCTGTTTACAGATATTTCAGCCAGCTGGCAAAGTAGTTGAAATTAAAAATCAAAATCGAAGGGTATGAACAAATATACATTCAATAAATATTACCAACGGCTGTTTAGTTACTGCGAGCTGTAAAACCGTATAAGTATGATATAATATATATGTTTATAAATTAAAATTGTATAGACTGGAAAAACCAGTGTAACAAAAATGACTTTTTCTGGGTTTGTAATGTGCACTTTTAATCGTCGCAATCCTCTGCATACATTTGATTAAATGCGTTTTTGTGGAAATTATTTTATTATTATTATTTAAAGCTGTTCTTGCTGGCAGTCTCTCTATATTGGTAGTACATATACTTGACCTCAGGCGCGCTAATTATTTATTATATTAATATATTTTCTGGTAAATAAAATATTAAAAAAATTGAAATCTGTTTCCTCACTTTGTATATCTGTTTTGCATTCAATATGCACGGATTTAATAATATATTATTAAATTGTTCATTCTTTAAGCCACGCATAACGCAGTCAGATGTTTGAATCTTGTTCTGACTGAGAGATTAATATGCAATAGCTCTAAATTAGTAAATTCCTGAAAAGTAAGGTTATGTCGAATTGTTACATAAATAAACGTATATTTATATTATTAACGGCTTTCGTTGCAATTTCGGTTCATACAAAATTCCCCAAGGAATGAAGACGAACAATGCGCCGATAACTCAATTTGTACAGCAATTTGGGCCTTGACCATGGTTAGGCTATATATACACACATATGGGATATATATATAGGTATTGGATGAACCTGCCATATATTGACAGCAGCTGACAAGCGGCGGCCTAATGACCGCACCGGCTTTATTTATTGATGACGATTATAAAGCAATTTGTGCAGCCAGATTGAGCGAGGGGGCCGTGGGGGTCGGGGGCCGTATTGGATATATACATATATATAGATTACATACATATTGGCTATAAGCTTTTCGTAATTAAGCGAGCCCGATCGCAGCGCAGCCAGTTCATAAAGTGGGTTAGCAATTAACCCTTGGCTGGTGCACCCACTCGCCCCCACCCCCACACTCCCCTTCGGCTGTTGCGCTTAACTATTTCGCATATGGTTGTTGTTGTTATTGTTTTTGCTGGATTAAATGACTGAGCGATTAAAATGCACTCAAGACGACGACAATTTGTTGAAAATTGCACCGCAGCAGGCAAAGGGCCAAGGGAAGGTTAGGGGGGCGGGGGGTTCGAATGGAGGGGTTAACGATTGCCAATGCTGCAGCTAATTGCAAAGGCGGACGCGTTTTTCGGGCGCGTTTAAAAACGCGCCCGCCTGAGCGTTTCTTCTCGTTCACAGTCGCACTTTGGTGCTAATTACACACACACGTGCGCTGGGTGTGTGTGTGTGTGTGTGTGCTGCCTTGGGCTAGGGCGCGTCAACGCCTTTTCTGCCCTCATTCACACATTTCCGCCATTGCGGCCCAGCCATGGCTGCAGTCGGGCGCCTCTCGCTCTCGCCTTTGCTTTGTGCACTCTCTCCCTCTCTCTCTCTCTCTCTCGCTCTGTCAGCGCCTCTGCTCGCGCCGTCTCTGTCTGCCGCCGTTTGGCAAGCTTCGTCATCTTTATTTATGTTTAACTTTTATTTCATTTTCTGCTTCGCTTTTCTTGTTGTTGTTTCTCTCTGTTCCTCTTTGCTGGCTGAAGTGTCTTTTGTCAAGCGGCCATCGTCAGCGCCTGTTGCCACACCCTCCGCTGCTGCTGCTGCTGCCACTGCTGCTGCTGCTTCTTCTTGCCGATCTCTGCCTCCACGCCGCGCTGCAGCTTCAACAGTTTTTTTCTTTGCACTTTTTTGTTCGCCTCGCTTTGTCTTAATTTATTCTGCTCATTTGCGCGTTGCATTGCATGCAAATTGACAGCAGTGAGCCCTGTCCCGATTCCCCTCCCCCTCCCCGCCCCTCTCCATTGTCCTCTCCCTCCATTGTTGCCATCCCGCTTGCGCCTGCACAACAGTTTTTTGCGGCAGCCACTTGACAAACACCCGAAAGCTTTTTGCCAACAATTGGCAGTCAATCAATAGACTCTGGCCGCTCTCCCTCTCGCTCCCACTGCCACTCTCTCCCTCTCGCTCCCACTCTCGCGCCGTGCACTGCTCATTAGCCTGTCGCACATTTGGTAAAATAAAACACTTCCGTTCAATAAGTGGCAGCCGCATTTCCGCTTATCCAGCAATCCCCGGCATGGGCTAACCCGGAGCCGCAGCCGCAGCCGCAGCCGGAGCCGGAGCCGGGACTCCGGGTGCAGCGTTACCCGGTTCAAGTGCGCTAATGTCTTTGGAGTGTTTCGCGCTCTTCAGCCGCGTCACCAGCTCCATTCATTCGCTTATTCAGTCATTCAGTCAGTCACTCAGTCATTATTCGCGTATTATTATGCACAGATTCAGCTACTGAAAAACTGAGTCCCATCGAGCTTATTGTCACGGCTCCAGCTGGAGCCACACTCGCAGCCAGCTCGCACCACTCGCATTGCTTTTGTTGTTGTTGTATTTTCATTTCTGGTTTTAATTGGATTTCTTTAAGCTGCGCCTTGACTTAATAGGATTGCCATTTGCCCGAATGCAATTGCCATTAGGTTTGTGATTTCTGCTTCTTGGGGGGTTTTTTAGAGTCTGCGAGACGCGAGGTTTTTGTTTGGGCTGCTTGTCAGGTGTTTGCCAGGTGTTTGCCAGCCGACACTCGACTGCGGATTAGCGCAGCTCAACTAGCTGTCAAGTGGGGCTAACCGCTAGTTAGTATTTGATCGCAGCTGGGGATGTTAATTGAGCCGCTTTGGGAATTCAATTAGTCGCAGCTTTGCTCTAATAGGATGTCGTACGTGGAGAGCTTAAAGCTCTTTGATGCTCTTTTTTCATTTATCTGATCAGATTTGTGTAAAAAGCTCAAGTTGTTTAAAAAAATCAAAAATATCAGTAGTGAAATTTTAAGGAGCTTTTGTCATGAGTGGTAAATTTGAGCTTTCAATAGTTCATGTGATAGCCTAAAGCTTAAATAAGTTGAGGCCAGCCTGTTCCATATATTTAGAATACGCAATTTAGCTTGCGAACAAGTTTTATTAAGTAAATATCTTTAAGTTTTGATAGCTAAGCAACTTGCTTTATACATTTTGCCCTCTCTCTTTTCGGTCAGAGCCCCCCCCCCCCCCCCCCACTTACCACATCTCGTTGTTTACCTAATGATCAGCTAAATCGGAATACGCGTGCACCGGGAGCTTTGGCTTGGTAATCAGCTAGCTAATCTTATGAAATCGTTAACCATTAATTCGGCTCCCACTCGCAAGCTCGACTCCCGATCCCCCTGCCCAATGCCCAATCCCCAATCCCCAACCGCCGGCGGCCGCAGTGCGTGTGTTCCAGTTTTGTCTGCCAGCCATTTACAAACAATTTGTCAACTGGCGGAGCAGGAGGCGCAGACGGAGCAGAGGCCGAGGCTGGGGCTGAGGCTGGGGCCGAGACAGAGGCTTGTTAACTGACTGGAGTTTCGGCCTGCAGCCAAGAACTACTCAAAAACATATTAATCATGGCATCTGCTCGGCTCGGCTCGGCCGAGCAAACAAAACCCAAATCGTTTAATTGCCCCCCAAAACTCGAGACTCTTGCGAGCCGAGGCTACGGTCAATCATTGCCAAGACTCAGATCAGGGCCCAATTATCACAGAGAGCCATTATACGTATATATGTTGTATATATATATAAGAGCGTGCGCTGCGTAATTATCGTGCAATGTCAATAGCCCCCTTTTCAAGCCCTTGCAGAGGGTATTATTAGTTTGTCACGAACTGTGCTACGTATCGCAGGAGGCTGCTTCAAGAGTATATGCATATATGTGCTTGATCAGCATCAATGGTCGTCTGAAGCTTTGAGTAGATTCCTCCATTTTTTCCAGCCGATATATATCGGCCGAATCAGTTTACTGTATACTATAGTATACTATAACTTAACTTTTAAAAAATTCCACTGATAAATTTCAAATATTTTCTAAAAAACAATTTTCTGAATATTAAAAAATAATTTGTTCTCATTTGTAAACATTATTTAATTTTCATAACTATTTTGAGTATAGTATAGAGTAAATAGTTCTTACAAGAAAAGTCAATTTTCCAATTCAAAATATTGCAACCAACCTCAAAATCTGATTTATATCGAACAACCTTGTTGTAAAGCTGCCACAGTTGGATTAGATGGAAACGAGTTCAACAATGATCATCAATGATCACTGCTAAAACATATATATAGCTAGCACCCGATTAATATGTTATATAATATATTCGAACAAGCATTGCGAAATATCTAGAAGAGAGAACTTGTGTACTTTTGCCCTCAGAGAGAGAGAGAGAGAGAGAGAGATATCTCGAGAGAGTTATCTCTCTCTGTCCCTGTCAGTTTGTCTGTCTCTTTCATTTTGGCAGCATATTCTAGTTAATCAACAATGCTAATATGTGGATACATAGGCCGCCCGCAGGCCGAAGCCGCGAGAAACTCGGAGTCAAATCCTACACACAGCTGTGTGTGTGTGTGTGTGTGTGTGTGTATGTTAACTACTAATTTCTGTTTCCCACGAAGATTTGAAAATTAACATTTTGGTTTTTGTCTCTTGGCTTTTGGTTTGCGTATTGGGGATTTGTGTTTTTGTTTCTTTGCGGCTTTCGACGTTGTCTTAGGTCTTGTTACAGTTCCTGCGTGGACACACACTACACCTGCCTGCATGTGTGTGTGTGTGTGTGTGCACACGGCAGCAGTCGCCGCTAAAAAACCCAATAATTTTGTAATTAATGATGTGAGAATGAGCTACGGACAGGGCTCAGCTGAGAGCCTCCACTTGACCTTTTTTGGTGTATTTTGTTGTTGTTGTTTTTGTTTTTGTTTTTTGTGCTGAGCGACCTGTCGACAGTAGGGTGCCCGCAGACCTCCAGGCAGCTGCTGGTCGCTTGTTTGGCATTTTGTCATCATCATCGGCAACAGCAGCAACAACAACAAGAGCATCATGAGCATCATGGGCATCATCGGCCTCATCAGCATCATCGCAGCGTTGTCATTAGGGGGATTATAGGCTCTTATGTGTGTTGCCCCGTTGCCTTTGCGCTCTGCTACGGTTCTTCTTCTTCTTTTTTTCGTTTCGATTCGAATCGTATTTGTATGTCGCCAGGGGCCACAGATTTCTATTGTTATTGATTAATTGACGATAGTCGTGAGCTACTTGAACAACGCAACAGCAACAGCAACAACAACAACAACAACAAGAGCAGCAGCAGCCGTTAAGGGAACATCAGCCTGTGTTTTTTCTCTTTTCCTTACTTTATTTTATTTTATTTATTTATTTTTTTGTTTTTCGGGCCCACACACAAGTCGCGGCTAACTGGGGGCGAATGAGAGATGGGCCCGGTCTCTTTTTTGTGCCAGAGATGGCCAGTTGGAAACTAGATTTGGGACTAGCGACTACCGATCATGATCACAAATGAACAAAATTGAAAAGACCACATTCAAGCGCTTGGGATAGGAGGCGTCTGCTCTCTATAACAAATATACCTATAACAGATATTACTGCCCTGTGAATCGAATTTAATTATATAATTTCATTTCCCTTTTTAACCCAATTTGCAATCTATTTTTTTTTTTCTTAGATATATTTGTAATTCCAATGAAAAGTTGTTTAATTACAAGTATTTTATTTGTTCAAGATATGCTTTAATCATATACTCTTTCAGTACCACAAGTTGAAGTCTTAAAATATTTATAAATTGAAAGCTGAACTGTTTGTTTCTAAATATATATTAGACATATCAAATATCTGAGTAGATTCTGGCTCCAAATCAGTTGAATTCTTAATTCTTTCATGATAATTGCTTACTTACTCCAACGGCAAATTTGTTTCTAAAGGGTTTCGATTAAAAAGTATTCTTATTCTTCTTTTAGTTAATTTAATATATTGTTTTTTCTATTTTCTTAAACTCTCTAAACGAGTTTTCCCCATTTTCTCATCAAATTGCAGCTGCCAATCAGCTTAAAGCCTCAATTGAATTCTGAATAGAGTCTTTTGGCCTTTTAAAGCACACTCAGCTCTTCATTAACAGCCGGATTCTGGCCAAGCCAAGAAAAGATTCCCAACTTTCCGAACTCCGTTGAGCTCTGCCCCAAGTCACTTTGGGTAGCTGGTGCTACCTGGCGGCCATTGCGGCCACCCGCTGCTCACGACGACGCCGACGACGGGGCCCAAGCTCTGATAGGCGGATAGGTTTCACCACTGCTGTGGTGCGGTGGTGCGGTGGTGCGGCTAAGTGTTGCATTGCTTGTAATTTTGAGCCATTTTGCTGCTGCTGTCTGCTGCCGGCTGCACACGCCCCGGCCGGGCCCGGGCCCGGGCAAAGGTCAGCCCCGGCTGGCTGGCTGGCTGGCTTTGCTGCTGGGGCAAGGGCGGGGGCCGCCCACTGGCTGCACTGGTGTTTGTTGGCCATGTTGCTGTCGTGCCAGCCGAGAAGTGCACGGCAACATGTGTACTCCATCACATGGTTGCCACGACACCAGCAACAACAACAACGACAACGTTGTCTGCCGGCAAGACACTCGAGCGCTTCTTAACGGGCTCTTACCCCTTTTGATTTGGCCAACCGCCCCCGTCGCCGCCCCCGTCGCCGCTGCCGATTTCGATTTCTATCGATGAATTTCATTTGTGTTCTATTTACTGATAGCCATCTAAAATGCGCTGCTACCGACGCCGTCCTTAGCCAATTTGTATGCCACAGCCGAAAAGCCCCTGAGCCACAGGCTGCGTCTGGGCCCTCGGCTCTTGGCTCCTGCCTGTTGGGCTCCGGGCTCCGTTTTCTCTGTTGGCTGCCCCCTCGCTGTTTCTCGTGCTGCTGCCGCGGCAAACAAATTTTATGCAGGCAGGCGGTCGCCCCGGCTCCAAAATCGTCGTCATCAATATGAAACCGGTCGTCGTCGTCGTCGTCGTCGTCGTCGTCGTCGTCGTCGCACAGCCCCAGCTCCAAACTTCGTTGTTGTCGCTTCCTTTTTGCGCGCGCACGAGTTTTCAGCAAAAATTTCTTATCTGCAGCCGCGTCGCCTGCGTCGGCCCCCGAACCCCGGCTGCGTCTCCGGCCCCTTTTCCTGTTTTGCGCAAAATTTTATGGCAGGCAGCGACCACCGAGCACTGACCAGACCCAGACCCAGACCCAGAGACCAGCGACCAGCGAGCAGCGACCGAGGACTGGCCACTGGCAACTGGCGTTAGCCGGTCGACCTTCACGACAACGACGCATTTGTCTCGTTGCCCACTGGCGGCACCATGGGCGCCCCCAGGGGGGACGGGCGGGGGCCGGGGGCCAGCGCTCTGCTTATTATTTTGGCAGCTCGAATTTGTTTGGCGCTGGCGTTCAGCCGTTGATTTCGAGTTAAGATTTGAATGTCGCTCGGCCAAGACAATGCAACGACGGCGTCCTGAGCTGGCGCTCAGTTCTCGGCCGGTCTGTGTGCCGCAGCTCGTGCGTCGTTTCTCTGAATGCACGGCCCCCCTCAAGCCCCCTCCCCCAAGCCCCCAACCATTTTTGAGCTCGTTTTCGAGCTGGCCGCTGGCCGTTGTCTGCCGCTGTCTGGCTGTTTGTTTTTGGGCCTGGCGCCTGCGGTATGCCTTTGTCGTCGTCTTCGGTCTTCGGTCTTCGGTCTGGGGCCTGGGGTCTCCGGTCTTGGTCTTGGGTCTCGGGGTCTTGTCGTCGCCTGCTCGCCTATATGAGAAATGATCGGACATGAGAAACAAAAGATTTGCAAATGTCTTTGGCTTTTTGGATGCCGATGCCGAAGTCGTTGTTGCTGCTGCTGCTGCTGCACTCGTCGCCAGGCTGTTGCTGTACCCGCAAGTTAACTACAATCTGGTCTGTCCACGGTAGGCGACAGGTGACGCCGCCAGTGCGACCCATGCGGCCCCATGGCCCATCTATTAAGAGCCAAGCCAATTACATACAAAATACAAGAGCTGACAAGCTGGCAACGAGCGCCAAGACGACAACGACAACGACACACATTCATCTTCAAGCGGAGCCGCAGCAACAACAACAGCAACAACAACAACAACAACGACGACGGCTTCGACATGGAGGGCAACGAGGCGCCGGCTCAGCCACCGCCGTCGCCACCGTCGGCAGTGTCAGCAGCTCCCTGTCCGATTGTCCTTCTGGCTGTCCTGTAACAAGCTTTTCCAGCTTTGGGGCTGCTTTGCATGAAGTGCGTGCCGCCAACCCCCACTCCCCCCGCCCCTGCCCCCCCAAATCGACGCCAATTGTGTGGCAGCAATCGCCTTTCCCATCGCAGCAACTGTTGTCGCCGGGCTTGTTGCCGCTGCTGTTGCGCGTGCGCATTTGACGCATTTGGGATACTATGCGAGACTTGTTAATTAGGCCTAAAGAGCCAGCCAAATCAGCGATCGGCCAAATAACTTGGCCACTCGCAAGGTCGCCCAAGTGTGTGTGTGCGCGCGTGTGTGTGTGTGTGTGAACTAGGCGCTACAGTTCCCAGGCAATTGGGCTTGCCATGAAAAAAGGAATTTTAGCGCAATTCGCCGAACTAGTTCAAATGAGTTATTAAAAGTCGCATTTTGATATATTACATATAAAATATATTTTCATATCAAGTGCCAGCAACAGCTCACACGTGGCGAACTAGTTCAATTGAGTTAAAAAAAATATTTCGAATAAAATACATTTGCTGCTAGACAGATTTATATTAAGTGGCAATAACAGTTCATACATTTCGAACTAGTTCAAATGAGTTATTAAAAGTCGCATTTTGATATATATCATATAAAATATATTTTCATATCAAGTGCCAACAACAGCTCACACGTGGCGAACTAGTTCAATTGAATTAAAATAAAATATTTCGAATAAAATACATTTGCTGCTAGACAGATTTATATTGAGTGGCAATAACAGCTCACATTTCGAACTAGTTCTAATGAGTTATTAAAAGTCGCATTTTGATATATTACATATAAAATATATTTTCATATCATGTGCCAGCAACAGCTCACACGTGGCGAACTAGTTCAATTGAGTTAAAATAAAATATTTCGAATAAAATACATTTGCTGCTAAACAGATGTATATTAAGTGGCAATAACAGCTCACATTTCGAACTAGTTCTAATGAGTTATTAAAAGTCGCATTTTGATATATTACATATAAAATATATTTTCATATCATGTGCCAGCAACAGCTCACACGTGGCGAACTAGTTCAATTGAGTTAAAATAAAATATTTCGAATAAAATACATTTGCTGCTAAACAGATTTATATTGAGTGGCCATAGCAGTTCATACATTTCGAACTAGTTCAAATGAGTTATTAAAAGTCGCATTTTGAAATATTACATATAAAATATATTTTCATATCAAGTGCCAGCAACAGCTCACACGTGGCGAACTAGTTCAATTGAGTTAAAATAAAATATTTCGAATAAAATACATTTGCTGCTAGACAGATTTATATTGAGTGGCAATAACAGTTCATACATTTCGAACTAGTTCAAATGAGTGATAATAAATGAAAGGAGCCCATCCAAAAACTGCCGGCCAAATTTGCTGATTGTAGCTCTAAAATTCTTGGGGATATGGATTTTTAGCGGCCTACCCCCTAAGTGGGCGTGTCAAATACACACCTTTGGATCTTTGGAGTTTATTAGCAATTACTAATATTAAAATATAAAACCGATTATAATCTGTCTGCAAAACTTGGGCGACTCTAGCTTTAAAACTGAGGCAGATATATTTGATTTGAGCGATTTGCCAGCTCATGCGAACTGGTTCAATTGGTTCAACAAACCAAGCATTCAGCGAACTAGTTCAAATGAGCGTAAAGATAACAACTAGGAATTGGCAAATACGCGCTCCAAAATAAGAGAAATTAATTTTCGACATTTTATTTGTTGCTTGGCCGCGACCCCAAGTTGGGCGCCCTGCCGTTGTTGTTGTTGTTTTTTATTGGTCTGCGAGTCATTTATTGCCACGGGGACCACCGCTGCAGCGCCGTGGAGCAGTGTGTGGCCGCGCTTGGCAGGGGTAGCACCCCAAGCAGCAGCAGCAGCAGCAACAAATAACAGAAAGAGAAAAACGCAATACGGCACTTAAGCTGAACATTCGCCGGCTACCGCTGGCAACACGCTACGCAGACGCCGGCCTCGGACGCGGACGCGGACTCGGACTCGGACTCGGACTGCGAGCAGCCCCAGTCCGAGTCCACGTCCAAGTTCAAGTCGTTCGCGTTCTTCTTTATCATTAAACGCATAAATGCGAATCTACAAAAGCCGCTGCTGCTGCTGCTGCTGCTGCAGCTTTAGCTTCAGCCTCAGCAGCCTTGTGTGGAAATTTATGGCACGTAAATTTTAATGCCCTGCAAGTTGCAGTTGAGGTTGTCGTAGCCATACTTATGGCCTGGCTCGTATTTCCCACCAAACGCGTCGGCAGCAGCGCCGTCGCCGTCGCCATCGACGTCGCCATCGACGTCGCCGTCGCCGTCGCCGTCGCCGTCATCGTCACATGAATCTGCCATTTTATTGCCAACTTTACTTTGGCGGCAATGTTATTAACGCACATTTTTATGGCTTTGATGAGCAACTGATGCTCAGGCCCGAAACGCAGTCGGAAGACGCGGCCACATTATAAATTAAGGCCCGTTGTTGCTGCTGCTGACTTTCTTTTGGGCCACCTAAATAGATTGGCCATTAGCATAGCGCACGGAAATTGTGGGCAGGGGCGGCACTGGCTGGCTCTCTCCATATTCGGTGTGGCTGGCACACATTTGGGATTTCCGTTGCATTTAGCCCACTGATTAGCTGCCAATTTGGAACGAAAACCAAACAACGGCAAACAGCGACAATTTCCTCAATCAACGAAAACCAATCAACAACAAAAATAAAACTAAAAGAAAAAGATATAGGAAGAGAAAGAAGAAACAGGTAAAGCGACGTCTTCGGGGGCGGCGAACGGGGCAATTTGAATAGCGGGCGCTATTACTAAACCTTTAGTTACAAATTTACATAAATTTACACTTAATTATGAGAAGCATACGAAAAAACAACAACAAAAAAATACAAGGCACGTAATTTAATTACAAACGTTGCTCGTTTGGTGAATGAATTCCAATTCAACAGCTTCAGGCGCTGGCAAGTGCCGCGGAAATACTCGCCGGAGATTCGAGCAGCCCACGTTGGGCGCCAAGTGGGGGCCCCGCTTGAACTGTTTTGGGTTCAACACACACAGCTGGACGATCGTCCATTGATAATCAGCCACGCCCACCCAGCACGTATGCGCCGTGTCATGCCCGCTTAACCCCCAACCCCCAACCCCAACCCCAGCCCCCTTGCCCCATCCTCGTGTTTTTCATGCATTTGATTTTTGATTCTGTGTTGTTTTTTTTTTTTGGTGCTGCTAATTAATTTTTATGTCCCATTCTTCGCTACGCTTTGCCTTTTCCTTTCGTTAATTAAGCAAAGAACTTAAATAGATGCTGCCTGTTGCTGCTTATCCGGCCTAGGCGTAGTTTCCCTCCACGACTGTGTGTGTGTGTGTGTGTGCAGCTATAAACAAGAAGCGGGGCTCCGGCACAGCGTGTGGTGGTCACGTCTTGGAGCCATGTGCCCACACACAGACCTTGCGCCCCGTTTCATTCATGGAACGAAATCCGAAATCGAAGCGAAAACAACGAAAAGGGGAACACAACAAACTATAATCAAAATTGAAATTTAAATATTAAACAAGTGTCGATTTGTTGGCCGCGTGCACAGCCGCCCCAACAGCCCCGAAGAGCCCAACGACGGAATTAAGTTATAAAACAAAGTTAATGGTGTGACGGGCCGGCCACTCAGCCTGGCAGCCGCGCACTACTTACGCCCCGATAAGATAGCGGCCGACATCAAACCCGCGCATTTGGAAGCTGTAACACGCACTCGCTTTTATGACGCACTGCACCGAGTCCCAGATCGTGATCGTGGCCAGGCGCCGCGATCAAAAGATTCGGAAAACGGGGGGAGGGGAAAGAAAACTGCAGCCCAGCCAGCTGGCGATATGCAAATTCTGCTCAAATGTGCTTGCGACAGCTTAAAGCTCCCGTTCAGCGCCTTAAAGCTCTGTGCAACTGCTTAAAGTTCGGCTCAGCCAAAAAGTTAGCTTAAAGTTAAGCCAAAGCTTCTGAAGTCTTCAACTATGCAGCTTTAAGTTTGTCTTAGAGTCTTTTATTTTAAATAAAGCAGCTAAAGTTTAAACTCTTCAAATCGAAGATCAAGCTGTTGGTAGAATGCAAAAGCTGCTTAAAAGCTTACCCCAAGCAGCTTTCCCCGTTTGCCATGAACAACTTTTGAGTTCATCAGTTTCTTGATGGTCCTACGAACTTCTGATGCACACCCCAAGCCAGATAAATTGTTTTGAAATCTTCCATAACTCAAATTGTTTCCCGACAGCGGGTCAAAAACTTGCCAAGACCAGAACTGGGCTCCGTTGGGGACTCTGCGCTATGCGCTGGGGTCGGTATAAATGAGGCTCATTAGTCGCTTTGGCGATGATCATTAATTGTCAGGGTATCTGCTGAAATCGGTTGGGTATCTGCTGAATCAGGGCAGAGCCTGTGCGGCCTTTTTTCTGTTTTTCTGTTTTTTTTTTTTAGTTTTGGCTACTGTTTGATGATGGGGCTTTCACCCGGCTGATAGGTCGCATGGAGCTCCACTTTTATTTTCATTAACATAAAATGTTTTGTGTTGATTTTTATACGCTGTAAATTATCGGGAATTTATGCGCGTCCGCAAGAAATGCCTTTCACATTTCTCAACGAGACGGCGAGGCTCATTCATAAAAATGCTGGCTGCATTGGCAGCCAGTAGCTGCTGTGGAGATCGGCCGATAGTCGGCTATGCAGATAAGCCCGATATTCGGATGCCAGCTTGAGTGGCTGCTGAATAGGTTTTGTGTGGCGCACATTGCGTATACTTAATTTATCGACACTTAACGCCAATGAGGCGACGCGACCGCACTTCAATTAGGGCCCCTACCCGGCCCGGCCCTCCCCAGAGCCGACGCCAAGTGTGTCCGCATTATGCTTAACACTTGTCCATGTCGCCAGCAAGCAGCGCACAGTAGCCCCGGGACCAGGGCCCAGAGACCCGCCAGACCCGCGTCCAGTCCCAGGTCGCACCCGAACCCGCATCATATGCATGCGTGCAAATAAATTTGTCTTTTAGTAATTGCCGAGTGTTGACTATAAACAGGCACAGTCCGACATTGCCAACTGCAGCGCGGACAGCGAAAGGGCCGGGAACAGGGCCGGGCACAAGGAATGGTATCATCATTAACGCTTTAACGTGAATTTCATTAAGCAGGCAGGCGGCTTGGCAACGGGAGCGGAGCGGGACCGGGAGCGGGAGCGGGAATGGGTGCGCAACCAGGCGGCTGCAACTGCGGCTCCCAATGTCGCATTCCCAAACTGGCGCTGCCGAAAAAGCAAAACCAGCACCGGCCAGAGGAACACTCGAATGCGCTACCTGGCAAAGAGGAGTATAGGGGAGTCAGGTTTGAAGGAGAGGGGCAAGTGTGCTCCCATTTTTACCTAATAATAATTTAGACATAATAGATCAGAAATCATATTTAAATACGATCAATAGAATATGTGCTCTGATCAGTTGAATATGTCTTGTAATTAATTATTAAACTAAAATGTGAAAGACAATCTTTTAAACTGAAAATCATGCCGACTCTGAGATATATTAAAGATATATTAATAAAAAGCAAAATTGATTCTTAGCTGGATCCTTAACTCTAGATATAATATAATGGAGTACACAAAAATATTTCTGGTCTTATATTATGGGAAATATATTAGCAGATTCGACAAATTAGTCCAAATACAATCGAAACTTGTTGATTTGATTTTTAAATTGTACTTAGGATATTTTGTGATATTCACCAGAATTCGGCAAATTTAAAAAGTTAGTTGAATATGTCGAGCGGATGCGATCAACTGGTCAACTAGATCAAGTAACGTGTAGCGCATTGCTGACAGCAGCAGCAGCAGCAGCAGCAACAGCAGCAACACATTCGAATACACGTTTATTTGACTAAATACACGAGAGCGGCAGCAACAACTTCGGTGGACAATCGCTTAATGGCTCGCCTGCAGAACATGAAAAAATACTCAAGTGTTATCGATTAATGTCCAAGTCTAGCAGCTACCGAACGAGCTGCTGAGGCCCAAACGCAAACCCCAAACTCAAACTCAAAGCCGAAGACGGCAACGGCAACGGCAACGGCAAAAACAAAACTCGCTTGGCGGTTGCGGCTGCTCATCCAAAACTCAGTGGCTAAATGGACGACAACAGCGGCAGCAACAACGTTGTTGGTTCTTTATTATGATTATTCGCCTTTTTAATAAAGAAGAACAAAAGGTGCCGACAAATATGGCAAAACGACAACAGCAGCAACAGCAACAACAGCAATAACAACAACAACTACAACTGCGGGCCGCGTTGTTCTGCGGGCCAGTTGATTGCGACTTGCGGCATGGGGCATGCGGCATTTGCTGGTGCTAATGTCATCGAGCGTTGAACACCTTTATCAGTGTTGCATTGAAATGCACACACGCATGCGCGCCGCCAAGTTGCATGCCACATGCAACAGCCAGAGCGAGCTAGACTGCTTATCGCCGCAAATAGGCAATGCGAAATAGCCGCCCCGCCTGAACGCGACCGACGTTCCCGACTCGGCGGTGGGTCGCCATTCAATTTATTAGCTGCAATAAAACGCAAATCATCCGCGTGCCTGCCGCAAAATAACGCAGCGCAGCGGCGGCAAAGTGTTGAAATCATTTGAAATATTTGTCATTCGCTGATAGGCCGACGGCCGTCGGAGTGGGGGCGGGATGAGGGGGCGGGGCAGGGGCAGGGACAGGGGCAGGCAGCTGGTAGCCGTGTTCGCCATTAGCCGCTCCTCGTTTATCTATGACAGGATGGCCATAACTAACGTGGCTCATTTGTAAGCAGCGGCCCGCGCGAGCCCGGCCAAGAGCGTGCATTATTTATGATGCCCGCGCTCTGGATGCCAGCGATAAATGTGTATCGATAGTTGTGCAATTGCGAGTGCTGAGCTGAGTGTGTGCTTTAAATACGCTAAACATGTTGAATGCAACAAATTGTAAACATGTCGCCGTTTCGGTGTTATCGATAACATATCGGTTGAGCATAGCTAAAGAATATGCCACAGAATTATGCGCCCAGTCATTGTTTTTATATAAATATACAGCTTTTCGAGCACATTGTAAACATGTCGCCGTTTCGGTGTTATCGATAACATATCGGTTGAGCATAGCTAAAGAATATGCCACAGAATTATGCGCCCAGTCATTGTTTTTATATAAATATACAGCTTTTCGAGCACATTGTAAACATGTCGCCGTTTCGGTGTTATCGATAACATATCGGTTGAGCATAGCTAAATAATATGCCACAGAATTATGCGCCCAGTCATTGTTTTTATATAAATATACAGCTTTTCGAGCACATTGTAAACATGTCGCCGTTTCGGTGTTATCGATAACATATCGGTTGAGCATAGCTAAATAATATGCCACAGAATTATGCGCCCAGTCATTGTTCTTATATAAATATACAGCTTTTCGAGCACATGCGCTCAAAGTGTTATCGTGCAACTGTTGTGCGCTGTCGATAACATATCGATAACCTACATTGAAAGCTATTAAGTATACCAAACTTGTGGCTAACACAATCTAATCAATTTGAACTGCTCGCAATCGTCATCGGTTATCGGTTATCGACTGCGCATTTGCTCACTCGGCTCATTGGCCGCTCGCTCCAGCGAACCGCAACCGCAGCCAGAGCCAAAGCCAAAATCCGCATCAAGTATCCGGCTGCTGTGCATTCTGCTTTGCCCAATCGACTGTGACTGCGCTGGGGGCGTGGAGCGGGGGGCGGGGGCGGGGGGCGGTGCACCTTGGCTGATGATTTGCATACAACGCAAACTGCGCAGTCGCAGCAGCCGACAGCGAGGGGAGCAGCCAGCAGACAGTTGGCCCGGCATCATTAGCCGGGACTGTGTTGAATGTGCCCCACAGTGCTGCCCCCGCCCCGCCCCGGTGCCTGCCCCCACAGTCTGTTTGGCCGAAACGCCGCCCATTTTGTTTAGCAAATTTGCAATTGGCTGCCGCCGCTGACCGCCGCACAGACGCCACCAAAATGGACGGGCAGGACACGGCGGACGGACCGAGGACTGGACACAGTCGAGACGGCTGGAGCCGAGTCGGGCTGCTTACCTGACCTGTTTGGGGCGGGGGCGGGGCGGGGCGGGGTTGGGGGCGCAGAGTGCGGACCGTGCAACAGGGCAACTCTCTGTGTGTGTGTGTGTGTGTGTGTGCAACAACAACTCTCTTTCGACGCTGTATCTCAATCTGCTGTTTCGCTTCGTGTTGTCATTAAAATGTAAATCCATTTAATTAACATTTTCCGTTCAGCGACGACCACCAAAAGATAGCAGCAGCAAGAATTGTTATAAATTGTAAATAAATTTTGACGTTATTTAAATGAAATGTCCATAAACTCGTTGTCTGAATGGCTACTGCGGCACCGTGAGAGTTTTGACGTGGCCCAAAAACAATCAGGCAGGTAGACAGCAAGAGAGAGAGAGAAAGAGAGAGGAGCTGTAGAAAGGAATCAACAAGCTCAGCTTGATCGACTAGAAGCACCCACTGAAATCCCACTTTCAAATGAAACATTTCCTTGAAAAATGTAATTAAATCAAGTCTGATAAAATGTTAAGAAAGTAAATTGAATTGCTTTCAGACGAGCCTACCCGGTGGCCTGCTCCTCTCTCTGTTTTACAGGGTATTCAAAATCAACGCCTGGGTGGTGTCTGTCGAATCGGGCCAACATTCGATGATATTGCTCGTATTTTGTGTCTTTTGTCTTTCTGTTCGCCTCGACCATAAAATTATGCATAATTTACAGATTAATATAAAAGCCGCTGCATGGTGGGTCGCCCCCCCCCCCCCCACTCTCTGTCACTAGCCTCCCTGGCTGCTGGCTTAATTAAGACATGTTTCGAGCCGCGCTTCGTGTCGATATTTATGGTATAGATCGCTCAATATGCATATCGATTTAGCTTTCGGAAAGCAGCTTAAGACAGTCCAGCGACAGCTTCATAAAACCCAACGCTTAGTCCCCATCTGCCGGGAACATTGTCATTGTCATCATCATCATCATCATCAGCAGCAGCATCATCATCATCATCATCATCATTGTCGTTGTCGTTGTCGGCGCCTTCAATTATGTCCATAATTGGTCAACAGGTAGCCGAAAATGGTTTTGGAAGCCGCCCGCCTGCCCGTTCACCCGTGTTGCCTAATTGAGCAGCCAGCAACTGAAATTTGAAAACTGGCCAACAGGCAACGGGAGAGAGCAGGCCAGAGATTAGCCACGTTCAGCGGTGCCTTAGAACTTGGCCTCAACAAGTGGCGGCGATTAAATACACTCGAATGCTCGAGTTCCTGCTGAGGAACTAGTTCATAATAGTTAATAATCGATAGCAAGCATTTATCGAAAAGATTTCGATATTTCTCGATTTATCCAAATTTCGTTGGTTATAAATCTCTTCCTTGAAGCCAAATGCAAATGCAGAGCTTTCAGTTACACAAATCGATATATATCGATACTGTATTTGCTCTAGCTGTACATTTGTACAACTCGCTTGACACAGGCTCAATAAATATCGAATATAGAATATATAACAGCTACTATATATACTACTATTGGCCCAATTTAGGCCTCTAGCCAAAGCCATCGCCAGTCAATTAGTTCGAATGAAGCCTGTGCTAATCGATATATCGATAAACAATCAATATTGCTGCCAAGAGCGATTTAGATGCCTGCAGATACTCGCAGCTACTCAAAAGCACATACCAATTGCAGCACATTGCAACTAGCTGTAATTTGAGGCAGTTGCTGCTGCTGCTGCTGTTGCATTCACTCACGATCAAGTGCAGATATCGCTGTGGAAGTTGAGTCGATGCAACTGTCGATAACCGTTAGCGATCGTCCGTGTTGTTGCCGCTGGCCGGTTGCATGTGAACAAAACATGCCAAATCAAAGTGTGAGTGATCATTCAATTAAGCAGCACGCCAGCCGACAACAACAGCAGAGCGACAACCGACGGCGGACAGCGGCAGCAACAAGCCGACGACAGCAATCACACAGCGCTGAGCAAACAAGCAGCAACAACAACAGCAACTGCGGTGCCATCATCAGTTAAATTATGTGATAATATGCCAACAATGAGTGTGCAACAGCAACAGCGACAGCAATCGCAACAACAGCAACAACTGCGGCAGCATCAGCAGCAGCACCGAGCAACGGCAATCAACACGCAAAAGCCAAAAACAAACGTGTCGCAAGGCGGTGCTGGAGGCGCGCAATTGAGTATCGGGACACATGAGGAGCGTGAAAGATGCGGCCCCAACGGCACCAACAGCACGCAGCCCCGCAGCAACAGTAACAGCGGCAACACCAAAATTGCTGCTGCCTTTTTTGGCTGTTGCTGCCGGCGGCTCAATCAGTTTGTCACCAGGGCGATATATAGAGTGATTAAGTGGCCCACGGATTGGATTCGAGTTGGCCAAGTGGACGAGGTGCCGCCTAGCCGCAGTCCGCGAAACGTGCCGCAATGCAACAAGCGCAGCAATCGCTGATTTTTGCATCAGTTGCACGCGAGCAACAGCCGTAAGATCATATACGAAAAATCTAGACAATATTTGACGCATAATTGCATTAGAGCTGCTTGCCAATCAATTCAATCAGCGACCAAAATCACAACAGCAGCAACTGGAGCTGCTGCTGCCTGTCCGTCTTTGTCTTGCTGGCCAAAGCAACAACAGCAACTGCTGCTGCTGCTGCTGCTGCTGATTTGTTGCTTGTTGTGTGACGACGACAACGACGACTGCGTGGCGTCCGTGTAATCGCACTTCATGTCTAATTAGACTTGTTTATGCCCATTTGGAAAACTGAAATGCAGCAGCAATAACAACAAGCAGCAGCAGCAACTACATTGCTCTGGTGCATGCACATATTATTTTATTTTTTTATGGCTATCTTCACGGTTATTTTCATTTAAATCGCAATTCAAACTCGGCGGCTCGCCGACTCGTCGTCGAATGACATTTTAAATGACAATTTTGCGCCTTTTGCAATTCATTTCCCCCCCGCTGTCCCCCCGTGCCCCTCGCGCCACTGAACGCGCCCCAGCCGCAGTTCGGTTGCATGAAAAAATGCGAAACTCGTTGCGAGGCAAAAATTGCAAAGTCAGAGAGAAAAAATTGTGCAAAAAAATTATAAAAAAAAATTGAATAAAATTGAACGTAATAATGCAAATTGTTTTATCAATAAATTCTAGACACATGCAAAACGCACAGCGAGTAATTCAGATGATGTTGTTGTTGCTGCTGTTGCCGCGGCCAAATGAATTTATGTGTCAATAAATTTAAAGCAAATTAGCAAACGACGTTTTAAGTAGACGACGACGAACAACGCGCTTTGCGCCAACGATTTATGGACTAAGCAACGATTGCGCGCTCATTGGGCTCAGCGTCTCGGCGATTTGATTGATGAGCGCACAGCAAGCCGCCTGCCAATAAGCGCGCTGCCTTTTAAAGCCGGCCCAAATCGGCCGTGTCACAAGCAATCCACCGCGCGATTGCATCCGCGCGAGTCCGCCGGCCAACTGCAGCGAGTGTCCAGTCCAAAATGGTGACGCCGGCAATTAATCAGCTTTCAGCCTTCGGCTTTTGGCCAGGCAATAAAAAATATAGTCACAGCTTTCAGCCGATTGCGCACCGCATGCTTTAATGGCCGTGCATTCAGACTAGTCCATACTGTGCTCGTATTAATTAAAGCGTCGCGACGCCTCAACGAGCTCCCTCGATTTGACGAGTTGCCGCGTGAGAATCAATTTTGTAATGCGTTTGCGATGAACAGTTCATATTTGATGCGTTGCTGATGGATTACTCGTCGTTTTCTTACTCGTCATTGTCTTACTCGTTGTTGCCTTACTCGTTGTTGCCTTACTAATTGTCGTTACTGTAGATATTTTACCTGTACTCGTTCTTGCCACACTCGTCGCTCTTTGACGCACTCCTTTGCCACTCGTTGTTGCTACATGCTGATGGATTACTCGTCGTTGTGTTACTCGTCGTTGTCTTACTCGCTGTTGTCGTTACTCGCTGTAGATATTTTACCTGTACTCGTTCTTGCTACACTCGTCGCTCTTCCTCTCTCACTCGTTGTTGCTACACGCTGATGGATTACTCGTCGTTGTGTTACTCGTCGTTGTCTTACTCGCTGTTGTCGTTACTCGCTGTAGATATTTTACCTGTACACGTTCTTGCTACACTCGTCGCTCTTCCTCTCTCACTCGTTGTTGCTACACGCTGATGGATTACTCGTCGTTGTGTTACTCGTCGTTGTCTTACTCGCTGTTGTCGTTACTCGCTGTAGATATTTTACCTGTACTCGTTCTTGCTACACTCGTCGCTCTTCCTCTCTCACTCGTTGTTGCTACACGCTGAGGGATTATTCGTCGTTGTCGTTACTCCTGTAAATCTTAACCTCCAGTCCTTCCTGCTACACTCGTCGCTCGTCCATTCACCACTCGTTGTCCCTTTACTGTTATTCTAATGACTTTTGCACTACTCGTTGCTGCCGCACTCGGTAGTATTTGACTTGCTGCTCCACTCGTTGTTAAAGTGGTTACTTCAAATGATCTTGCACTACTCGCTGTTGCTTCACTCGGTACGGCTCTGCTCGCATACACCTTTTACTAGCTGCTCTACTCGCTGCAACTCGACTCCGTATGTCCACCCGTCGCACATTGTTGCAACCCAGCCATGCAATTATATTGCCGACAACAAGAACAACAACCGCAAGCATCTTATTAGTCACACCTTCGTGCATGACACCACAGCCGCCATTGGTGGTCTCCCAGAGAGGGCGTGCAAAAGCGAGATACACACGTTCGCCAGATACGATTTACAGTCGGCGCAGCCAGTTCTCGTTGTTGCTGCTGCTGTCGGTGCGGTGTTGTTGTCGTCGCCAGCGGCAGCAGCCAGATCCACAGCCCAAAGTTTTGGTCTGACTCGCAGTTGCTTTCAAAATTACATGAACAAAATGGCGAAGCACGTCGCTAGACGTAAAAGCAACAGCAGCAGCAGCAGCAACAACAACAGCAGCAGCTTGTGCGGTCCACACGCAGCAACAGCAACAAGAACCGAAAGCTGAAGGCGCAGACTGTAGCCGGCCAGGCCTAGAGCAGCGGCTTAGACTCGACACTGCCCCCCCTTCGCCCCTTTCCCCACCTCAGCGATCTGAGGTTTGGTTCTGTTCGTGGCCGTTGTCGTGTAATCGAAGTCGATTCGACGAGTTATGGTAATTAAAAAGGTGTTCCTTCTGCAACAGTCGCGAATGTCGTTTGCTTGGGGGGTCCCGCGTTCGCCTGCGCTGCAGACAAATTCATATTTTATGACAAAACTTGGCGTGCTCCCCTTCCCCAGCCCCAGCCCCACTTCTCTGCTCTCGCTCGCTCTTTGTTGGACTTTGGTGGGTGGTCGCCTACAGGAATGTCGCCGACTTGCGACAGTCCACAGCCATTTGCAATATCTTTGTAGCTATAACTCCAGACATGTGTGTTGGTGTGTGTGTGCTTGTGTGTGTTTGTGTGCGCCTCTGTTTGGGCCTGTCAAGTTTTGTCAAGTTACTGCCGCCAGACGGAATACTTTGTGCCGTTCTTTTTTTGTTTTTGGTCCCATTGCATTTTGCATGCTAAGCTAACTAATCTTATTCTCTCTCTCTCTCTCTCTCTCTCTCTCTCTCTCTTCTCTCTGTGTGCCTTCTCCCGCTTTAGACAATACTGAACTCAATGCATAAGTATCAGCCGCGCTTTCATTTGGTGCGAGCCAACGATATCTTGAAGCTACCATATTCCACGTTTCGCACGTACGTGTTCAAGGAGACGGAGTTCATCGCCGTGACTGCATATCAAAACGAGAAGGTAAGCCGATCAGCCGTGAACATGCTCTCCGCCATATACTATATTCGGCATTAACACTTGCAGATTACTCAGCTGAAAATTGACAACAATCCCTTCGCAAAGGGCTTTCGTGATACTGGCGCTGGCAAACGGGAAAAGAAGTGAGTATCACTAGAGTTAAGCAGAAGATCGCATCCGATTTATCGATCATAGTTGGTAGAATATCGGACTTGAACTAGTGTTAGAGACCTCGCTTTCAATTTGGGCAAATGATGAATTCCTTTACGTATTTGGGGATAAATCTGAACTTATGTCTAGATTGCATTGACAGAATTATCTTATTATACCCTGAAAGCATTAAAAGTAAAGGCAGAAGGAAGCATCTCCGACCTCATAAAGAATATATATTCTCGATCTCGGAATACGTGAACTTTTCGACTATATATGCTATATCATACGCAGACCGATATCTTGCACCGTTTCATTAACATCGATAAAAACTCGATTTTAGAACTTGGTTTTAAGAGAGAGCCACCACATTTAATTAATTATATTGTCGTCAGACGTAGAACAGGAATATTTCGGATTTGGGATACCCTTCCCCCCATTTGCCCCAAAGAACGCAATTCAAATACCAAAATGAAAGTTGAATATTCAGCATTTGTTGCTGTGCTTTATTGAGCCTTAAACTTGAACTCCTTGGCCAAAGTCTTTAAGAGGATTGCTTTCGGTCGATTCCTACTATCCGGATAGTGTCAATCGGATGGCCCTTAGGCTAGCCGGGCAAGAGAAATCTCTTCGATGGGTATTTAGCCTCTTGAGATCGAAACATCCTTCAAGTGCACTGTGCCCTTGCAGCTCTTGGAGTGCCATATTTGCACTCATTAGTTGCCTAATGCATGCTTATGCTCCTAGCCTTGTCGTAATCCGGTGCAAGGACCTCTTTGATTTCATTTGCCGGCAAAGTCGCTGCAAATGCGCTCACAACTCAGATGAATGAAGCATTGAGTGGCAGCGCAATCAGTTGGATTGGGTTCTTAGCTGTCAGTCCGTTACCTGGCGAGCTCCGAAATCCCCAGCACTACAATCGAAAACAATCCGCAACAAATGCGCCCTGCACCCTGCACCCTTCGCTCCCCCGGACCGGGCTGACCGCTTCAAAAAGCAAACTAATCAGCACTTTGAGCTGCTCTTTGCATTCAGGCATCGAGAGGGTCGGGGTCGAGGGTCGAGGGTGATGGGTGGTGGGTGGGGGATTGTAGCCAGTCCACGCTCATTTGTCTAGTTTGTATCGATGGTCTGTCTGTTTGTATCTGCGCCCATTTGTCTCGCTCGCATCTGTATCTGTGTCTGTGCAGCTGTATCTGTATCTGCAGCTTGATTAACAGAGACATTAATTTTTGTCAAATCTGTGCGGAACTAATTAGCCTGCTGCTTGTCAAATTGCAAGTCACACAAAGCGCCAATGGGACCAGGGGCGTGGTGCCAATGGGGGGTTAGGAAATCCAACTCGTGTCCAAGTGGCCACAAAGTCAACACAATGATGAGCTGCTGCTGCTGACGATGATGATAATGATGATGATGATGATGACTGGCACCTTCGTCTGGTCATGGCGCCCACTCCATCCGCGCCCTGCAGCCTGCCCCATGGCCCCGCCAGCTGTGCGCATGTAATCCATATTGATGGATTGATTTCAATTTCCTGTTGGCCAAACGAGCGCCTGCGGTGCCCTTCAGCGTGGGCTCTCATCAAACGCTTTCGACTTTTCCGCAATTGTTTTGCAAGGATAACCAAAAAGTCAACACGGGGAACGGGGCCCGGCTGGCAGGCTGGCAGGCTGGCGGCATTGAGCTTGGAGTGGTTCCGGTTTCCGGCCACAGTCGCAGCAGCAGTCCCCGTTTGAAATCTGTGACTTAGCATAATGATGAATGACATTTAATAGTTGGCTCAATGTTTTGTTAAACGTTACAAATCAATTTTCACTCTGTGTGTGTGTGTGTGTGTGTCTGTGTGTGTGACTGACAATGACAAGACGATGATGAGCTGTGGCGTTTTTGGACAGGCACAGGAATGACGACTTCATCAGTCTTCCGTCCGCTGCATTGACACAAACAATTTACTTGCGGTCCTTCCCGTTGAGTTGTTGTAAAACTGATTACGGCGCCCTGATTGCCATTAGCTGCGATATCCCCAAGCCCCAGGCCCCACGTCCCGTCCCTAGCCCCACCACCTCTGCCTAGATGTCGGTTTAGCTTTGGCGCTGCTTGCCATTTAGACGCTCTACCCCTTGAAAGTTGGCAAAGGGGTATACAGCTTTGCAGGTCCAACGAATTCCTAAATAAACTCCGACAATTTTCTTCTAAATTGTTTATCTAAATAGAATAAAATTGTTGATTTTTGAGTTTATACATGAATCACGACCTGTTGATGTCGTCAGCTTCGTCTGCGACCCGGAAATTGGGTTTCCCGTACACCATTTATAAATTCGCAATATGATGTGGGACTTGGAACTAATTCACACATATTTTTCAAAGCTAACGCGATAACTCTCTCTTCCCCAAAATAACTACTATTTTCAGCTGTTTTTAATTTATGCAGTTTCCTCAGATCTCAGGAGCTGTTTACTCTATATTTTTCTTAATTACACAACTTATAGAGCAGAACGTATATGTTCTCGTTTATTTATTTATTATCTATTTTTGATTATTTAGCTTTTTTGATAAATATTCACAAATCGACATACATAGATTTTAAACTCGAGTTATTTTAGGCATGTCCCGTGTAGATAGATTCCGATGTCTTAAATGGGATAATTTGAGAAAACAGAAGTTTTGGGTATCTCCTGGTCGAGCACTCTCGACTATAGCTCCCCTATTTGCTTTTGCCTGGCTGTCTGTTTGACTGTCAGCAAAAGCAAAAGCAAAAGCCTGCTGTGGCTGCTTTTGCCATTCAACACAACATGTCCCTTTCCCCGCCCCCCGCCCCCCGCGCCACACCCTGCCTGCTGACGGGCTCAAAAATTGACCGGTCATTGCTGTGACAGCCATGTGTCAGGGTTTTGGCCGTGGCTACGCTTGGGGTTTTTGCTCTTCTTTTTTTTTTTGCTCCAAAGGCAACGGCAATTATTAATTAAATACCTGCGCTCTAAAGTATGCTATGGTTTTGTTTGATTTGGTTTGCGCAGGCAGTGTGGGTGTGCTAAGACGGCCTGTGGGGGTTGCAACCACTAAAGCGC